>CM077347.1:22750761-25150761 GCA_039655645.1 Ammopiptanthus mongolicus | reverse complement strand
TAATTTTGAAAGTCATACTTGTTGACCATTTAGCTACCGAATCTGCGACCAACTGGGTATTGTTTTTTGTTTGCGACCGCTAACGTGTCGGTAGCTAAAAACTTAAGAGATTAGAGACGGTATTAGCGACCGATTTATATCGGTAGCTGAAACCTTAAGAGATTAGCGACGGTATTAGAGACTGATTTATATCGGTAGCTAAAAACTTAAGAGCTTAGAGACGGTATTAGCGACCGATTTATATCGGTAGCTAATTACAAAACTTAAATCCCGTCCATCCCCCCCATTTTTCACTCTCACTCTCTTTCTCTCTGCAAAACCTAAATCAGCCATAGCCACCGCCGCCGCCGCATCTCCTCTCAGCGCCGTCGTCGCTCTCCCTCGGTACCCATCCCCGCCGCGCAGCTGCATCTCCTCTCAACGTCCGTCGTTGCTCTCCCTCGGTGCCCATCCCCACCGCCGCAACTGCTCCTCCTCTCAACGTCCGCCGTAGCTGCCTCACCACCCAGCTCGAACGCCGGAGCTTCCATCAACGTTTAGGCTGCTGAACTGATGTTTCCAGCCCTCCTTTTTCCCTCTCTGTCTCTCAAATAAAAATTTTGCTACTGATCAAAAATACCAAAGCCTTGGGTTGCTTCACCAGATTTTGGTGGTGTTTCTTTGCTTGTTTATAAGGTATGCTTCTTTGGTTCTTGCTTCATGTTTTTTCTCTTTTTCTTCTGTATGGGTATTTGAATTTGAGCTAAAAAATGGATCTTTTTTAAGTGTTTTGAATGTATAATGTGTTTTTTTGCTTGGTTGCTAAGAAATTCTCTGAAAATGATGTGTTTTGAATCATGGGTCTTGGCCTGAGAGTGTTATTGTGTTATCTCTGAAAATTACCAGAAGAGTTGCATTTGTATTATGTAACATTAGAAGAGTGGTTGGGAATCTTTCTGACCTCATCTAGGCAACAGCCCATGTGCTGTTGTAAGGATATTTTGAGGGACAAATTAGGTGGGTTATGGTGTTTCAAAACCTAATTTTTTACAAAATTTAGCCCTAAAAGCTGTACAAGATGAGCCTAAGCATTTTGTCTCTTGAAGCCTAAGCATCTCCAGCTCAAGGTGAGGGAATATATGTATTATTTTGTATATGTTGTAAGGGTTTGTCCATTCTTTGTTTCTAAAATTGTTGGGCTGGGTACTGTGAAAATGCAAATATAATCTTTAACTTGTTCTTTTCCTTTTATGCATGATCTAGGCATGTAGTTTTCTTCATATATTTTTTTGTACTATAATGCCCTGTAAATGTGGTGCCTTAGATGTAATAATATATAAATAGAAGTTTGATGCATCTCCTTACCTTGGGATAAAGCTCACGTGAATTGCCTAGTAAATTAGAAGGTGCTATAGTTTGGAATTTGAGAGTTTATTTAGGTAGGTGTGTAATGTAAGCTGCTGGAATAGAGCTGGGCAGCACCTTAGCCCAGTTTTAGTTTGGGTGTTGCGGCTTTTTGCTGCTAAAAACCAAAAGAAACAGGGGATGTTAGCCTACTGTGGGGATGTAAAAGAAAAATAGGTAGTTAGGTTGAAATACTTAGTACTAAGAGGTATGTGTGTGCTAAATTAAATATTTATTTAATGATCATGTAAAGTTATAAATTATGCCAATTTAAATTCTAATGTGACTTATGTTAATGAAAGTATGTATTGGGCATTATTTGTGAAAAGCTGGACTTTTTGCCTAAAGAGTTGTACTGAGGTTCAATGGATTTAATCTCTATTTTAATGTATATATTTTAAAGGTGCTCTATATTATTTTCTCTTCTTTTTATGAAGGTGATATGAGTATGATGATATAAAGGTTCAACAAAACCTCCCAAGATCTTCCTTTTGCACCAGCTTGCATTCTCTGAGTGATCAACTCCTTAGGTACCAACTCTTTGAGGTTTCCTACAGTTGAATGTTTCCTTTTTTCCTATGTGCTGATAGTTTGCATAGCCATGACTTTCAAGTTCTTTTTAAGATAAGACAACGTGCTTGGTAGTTTGAATATATTCTGTTTGATGAAAGTATAAAAGCCAATCTGTTTCTAGCATGTTGTGAGAATATAGTGGATCTGTAGATCGTTGTTGATGACTGAGATTTTTTGTTGTTGTTAAATTACTCCTTTGTTCTTTTTAGTTTCATGAAATTTTTAAATAGGTCTCTATAGTTTAACACGTTTTAAGTAGGTCCATATACTTTTTTAAATAGGTCCTTACTAGCACAAGTTTTAGGGACTTAATTACAACAATTTTATAATTAGTGCGGATTTGATTAAAAACTCACAAACACACAAAAATCTGAGGCATAAGAGGGTGTAGAAAAAAAAAGATCTACCCAAGATTTTTGTTTGTAGTTCCCTGCAATGGTTTTTTTTTTGTAGTTTATATACCCATTGAGGGTCAATTTTATCTTTTGAATGTAATCAAAGCACAAGGCTGCTACCGAATGTACTTAGTTTTATTTGTAATGAAAAAATAATAGTTAACTGTGAATTTCAATTTATGTTGCATTGAGTTTTAATGTTCTTTCAGTTTTTAGTTCTGGTTTTGAGTTATAACACTGGGAAACATTTTAGTCATGCTGAGTTTTGAGTTCTGGTCATGTTGGTTGGCATAATTGCACAATTGTTGTACTGGCACAAAGAATTTGCACAACTGATATGCAAAATTGTTAAACTGATGCAAAATGAATTTGCACAACTGATATGGCACATGTATTGGCAGAGTGAATTTGTACATTTTTTTTTTTTGCAACACATAGGCATAAAATCCTGCTGCACAAGTGTTCCAAAGATACCATCCCGCAGCAATAATAATGCTACCATGAGGCAAATTACTCATTGTCATTGAATTGTACAGAAAAAGTGAATGCTCTAAACAATGCAAAATACCTAGACATCATGTCTCACACTACATGTCATGCAAAATTTAATACAATTTCTTGCCTACATGAGTAATACTGAGTTACCAGCCAGCTACTGATCATTCTAGGCCTTTTGAAAAGAAATATATTTTTTTGTTTATTTTTAGGAAGACTGACTCAATGTTTTTTAGTTCTGCTGCTGCTGCTGCTGTATATAAGAGAATTTAGAAACATAATTCCAAGTTCATTACTGTTTTATATCCAAGCAAGCTTCTAGAAGTAGGATCATCCCACATAAGGAGCAACACTCTCACACCTTCCTGTGATTTAGCTTTGAGATCTTGAAATCTCGATTGTTTAAAGTGAATGTTACTATTATATTTGCTAACTACCATGATATGTAATGTTTCATTGTCATGGTCTCCTTGCTCCTTGTTAAGTTGAACATATGAAATTTAATTTCAAGTACTAAGGATTAAAGTTTTAAATTATTTTATTAAACTCTTAGTTTTCCGTTTGAGATTCCATATTATGAGCACGTGTATTTTAATAAGGTGGAGAACTTGGACTAAGAATTCTTGTTCTAGTTAGCAGCGATGGAAGCACCTGAGCATCGGAGGTGGATGGATAGAAGGAAAGATTGTGGACATTTGACCCCTGAGTTTGTAGAGGGGGTGCTTGAGTTCGTTCAGTTTGCTAGCAATGAAGAGAGCTATCTAAATCAAGTGAATCCAAAAATGAGGTGTCCTTGTAAGAAATGTCAGTGTCGACGATACCATTATGGGGATGATGTGATGGTACATCTCTACAACAAGGGTTTCATGCCGAATTACTACTATTGGACCAGCCATGGTGAATCCGTGCCACAGATATCCCCGGTTATGGTGGACGATGCATATTACGGTCCTGGTGAACAGAGGGAACAATTTAATCCTTTCGAGCAGATGGTTATGGATCATGTTGGCCCTGAAGTTGGTCGGGTCATTCAACAGAATGTGGTACACATAGAGGAGGATCCAAATCCTGATGCACAAAGATTTTATGACATGCTGGCGGCTGCGCAAGCCCCGTTGTGGGATGGTTGTCAGGATTACTCGGAATTGTCGGCTTCCTTGGTTGCTCTTAGCCTCAAGTCTGATTATAATATGTCGGAGGGTTGTTTCGATCGTATGGTTCAGTTTATGGGCGAGGTTATGCCAAGTGAAAATCGAATGCCTCAAAATTTTTATCAGGCTAAGAAGTCAGTGGCAAATTTGGGTTTGGGTGTTGAGAAAATTGAATGTTGCCCGAATGGATGCATGTTATATCGTAACGAATATGCGGTTGAGACGGTTACTGTTTGTAGATTTTGTGGCACTGATCGGTATAAGATCACAACCAATCGAAAGGGAATTGAAAAAAGAACCCCCTTAAAAAGAATGTGGTACTTCCCGATTACTCCTAGACTCCAAAGAATGTACTCTTCAATGGCCACTGCACCTCACATGCGATGGCATGATAACAAACAAAGAGATCAAAGTGTATTGTGTCATCCGTCAGATGGAGAAGCATGGAAGCATTTTGATAGGATGTACCCTGAGTTTTCTCAAGAGGCTCGAAACGTCAGATTGGGGTTATGTACGGATGGATTCAATCCTTTCGGCCAGTACGGTAAAGCTTACTCGTGTTGGCCGGTTATTATGACTCCGTATAATCTTCCGCCTGGGATGTGCATGAAGAGGGAGGTTATGTTCCTGACAGTTCTAATTCCAGGTCCTTCGAATCCGAAAAGTAAGATTGATGTGTACATGCAGCCTTTGATAGAAGAGTTGACCAGTTTGTGGAGTCATGGTGCCGCAACATATGATGTATCATTGAGGCAGAATTTCATGATGAAGGCAGCTTTGATGTGGACGATCAATGACTTTCCGGCGTATGGGATGTTGTCGGGTTGGATGACCGCGGGGAGGCTTGGTTGCCCTTGTTGTATGGGGCAATCAAAGGCTTACACTCTTAACCACAGTCGCAAGACTTCTTATTTTGATTGTCACCGCCAATTCCTTCCACAAAACCATCCTTACAGAAAGAATAGAACTGCATTTAAGAAAGGGCGTGTCGAGACTGCTCGGCCTCCCACACGTTTTACTGGAGAAGAGATTTGGAAGATGATTGAGTCACTCCCGTTTATTCATGAGTCTGGAGGAGAACCGATACCTGGGTATGGCACTGAACATAATTGGACAAAAAAAAGTATATTTTGGAGTTTACCGTATTGGAAAACGCACCTCCTCCCCCATAACATTGATGTCATGCACACTGAGCGAAATGTGTTTATGAATGTGTTTGACACGGTGATGGATATCAAGGGTAAGACGAAGGATACATATAAGGCTCGCTTAGATATAGCAGAAATATGTAAACGACGGGAGCTTGAGTTGATGGACATTGGAGGTGGCAAGTTTCGAAAACCAAAGGCAAAATATGTATTGAGTAAACCCCAAAGGGTAGCTATATGTGAATGGGTTAAACAACTCAAGTTGCCAGATGGATATGCATCCAACTTATCAAGATGTGTCAACTCTAAGGAAGGAAAGTTGCATGGTATGAAAAGTCATGACTGTCACGTATTCATGCAACGGTTGCTTCCCATTGCATTTGCCTCTTTACCGAATGATATTTGGAAGCCGCTTGTTGAGCTCAGTTTATTTTTCAGAGTGTTGACTTCCACAACATTAAATGTTGAACAATTGCTGGTTATGGAACGTGAGATCCCTGTCTTGTTATGTAAGTTGGAACAAATATTTCCTCCGAGCTTCTTTGATGCAATGGAACATCTTCCCATCCACTTACCATATGAAGCAAGAGTTGGTGGTCCAGTTCAATATCGTTGGATGTATCCCTTTGAGAGGTATACATCCCTTTTAATCATAAAACGTGTTAGTCTTTTATATATATATATATATTCATTAATCACAATATCTTCAAACAACCAACCAATATTCCAGGTTCTTGCGTTCGTTGAAAGAAAAAGTGAAAAACAAGGCTAGAATAGAAGGATCTATTTGTGAAGCATATTTAGTGGAGGAGGCATCTACTTTTGCTTCTTTTTACTATCCGTCTGACATAGAGACCAGGAGGACTAGAATACCACGTAATGTTGACGCAGGTGAAGGTTGTTCATCTAGTCCTCAGATATCAATTTTTAATTATCCGGGCCGTGCGTGTGGTGCATCAAAAACAGCTTGGTTGGACGTACGTGATGAGAAAGTTGCTGAGTTGTATGTGCTTCAAAATTGTGACGAGGTGGAGCCATATTTAGGGTAGGTCTGTATTCATATAATTTCTTGTTGTTCCTACTATTATTTCCGATTCATTAATTTCTTCTTGGTTCTTCTTAGTAAATATGCCAATGAGCTAAAAGAGCTAGATGCCGACATTTCGGACTCCCAAATTCAACAGGAGATTGCCAACCATTTTCCTAATTGGTTCAAAAATTACGTAAGTTACTTTGTAATTCATTATGTACTATGTCCTCGTAACATGCTTTATATACTCCAACTTAATTTCATATTCATTATGTAGGTTCTAGATATTGAAAACCAAATTGAAGATCCGATCTTGAAAGCTTTGGCATGGGGCCCAAAAAGAAGGGTTGAAACATACGAAACTTATATTATAAATGGCTACAAGTTTCACACAAAGGGATGGGGTCAAGGCATGAGAACTTCTAATTCCGGTGTTTGTGTACGAGGGACCAACGGACAATTAGAGGATGACTTTTTTGGGATATTGACTGATATTATTGAATTAGAGTATTATGGTTATCCTAGTAAAAACTTAGTCCTATTCAGGTGTGAATGGTTTGATACTACTCCCAACAGGGGCACAAAAGTAGACAATAGGTATGGAACTGTTGAAGTTAAGCAGTCACGAAGATATCAAGTATATGACCCGTTCATATTTGCACAACAAGCTGAGCAAGTTTATTACACACCGTATCCCGAGGGACATCAAGACTGGTTGGGTGTTATCAAGATAAAGGCACGCAGTGCAATCACGGATAATGTAGTTAGTCAACCGGAGACAGAGGCTCCATACCAAGATGTTCATGAAATTGACGAAATCCAAGTAGTGTTGCATATTGATCCGGACGATTACAATGATATTCTTGCGGATGCTCGGCCTGGGGATGAGATAATTGACACTGTATTACTGGATCAATATGACATGGACGAATCTAGCGAAGATACATACATAACATCCGATGGTGAGGAGACTGAGGGTGAATTTAGTGATAGAGATTCTACATAGGTAATTTATATATAAACACATATCAACTGCTTTTTTTAAGTTTTGTTATTTGTTGTATATCCACTAGATTGATTATATTGTGAATTGAACAAGAAACAATAAACATGAGTGAGAAGATGACTCTAATGTTTTAGTGTAGAAAACCAAAGGTTAGGTTCCAACAAATGTTTGTCACTTATTGATATATATACATAGATATATGTGGATTACGTTGTAATACTTGGTTTTATTTTTTCTTCCAAACAGATGGCAGACGACGCTGGTCGTGGTCGTCGTGGCGGACGTTATAGTCGTGGTCGTCGTGGTGGGAGACAGGGTTCCACCCATCCACCCTCAACATCCGACCAACTCAGAGTGAGCACAGGTGACTCTGTCGCAGCACCCACACCGACCACACCAGCCACCCCCGCCACACCGGTCACACCAGCATCGTCCGTGCAGAATAACGAGACGGTGTCAGCTGAGCAGCCAGGGACGAGAGATCCCACGGATCGGAGGATCTGGCTTCGCCCATTTGGAACCAATGAGTAAGTTATTTATTAATTATGGTTGATTTTATGGTTTATAATTTTGGTTAATTATTACTAATGCTTAGTTGTGTATTATATATTATGTGTCAAAAGTTTTGATCCTCCAGAGGGGCCTAGTAAACAGATTTCTAGGTGTGTCAGGGGCCAATATAACGAGCCCTGGCCCACATGGAAGAAAATCCCGGATGCCGTTCGGAAAAACTGGTTCATTCACGATTTCGGTGTAAGTTTCATTTAAACTCCTAGACTTTATAATTAGTTTGATTATATTTAAGTTTCATCATTTATTTATTTTGATTTATTTCAATTTCTACATTTACTTAGTTTAATTTATTTCAATTTCTATATGTTCATTTTCTTTACTTGGTTTGATATTTTCTTGTCTTCCAGGCACATTTCAAGTGGTTGCCTGAACATGAACGACAGATCCGCCAAGCATTTGAGACCAGAGGGTCTTCAATAGTAAAGAATGCTATGAACAAGATCAGAGAGAACAAAGATAAGGGCGATTGGATCCGCCCCGATGTGCTCCAGCGCTTGAGGGATTACTGGGCTACCGATGAGGAGTTCGCCCATAGGAGCGCGGTCGGTAAGCAAAATAGGGCCGTGGACTCAGGAGCTCCTTTGTACACAGGTGGCTCTGTGTCTATTCCCGGCCATCATAAAAGATTGGTAAGTTAATTTAAATTTATGTTTATTTATATATTCATATATATTGTGCTCTTTATTATTAATTACAAATTTAATACCTACTTTATATATGCAGACAAAAGCGAAGAAGAGACTCCCCACAGCATTTGAGGTCTTGGAGGAGACCAAGAAGACGAAGGATGGGGTTTGGGTCGGGAAGTCCAAGACGATTGCTGTAAGTTATTGTTACAACATAATTATTGTCAATTAAATAATAAAGAGTGTGAATAGTATAAAATGGAACAAACTATTATATATTATGAGTTCAACCTTTGTAGTTTCTCTGAGTTCAACCTTTTGTAATCATCCACCTCAATAAAGCTGCCAATAATGAACCAAGTGGTTTCCCTGCGCATAGAAAATGAGTATCTGCTTCGATAGTCTCTCCAAGTGAAGTTTGATATGTCCTGTTTTCGCCTGTATAGGAGTCCAAGTCGACTGATTGCTCTAATTTTACTTCAACTTTCTTTGATATAAAGGGATTTAGGTATATTGAGCTTTTGGTTGCTTTTGTATAAACCTCTGATGGCTTCTGTCTGTGATTTTATGTAAATTCAAAATCAGTGATTTCAGCTTATTTTGTACTAGGTTGCTCGGTTGTAACAAATGTTGTGGGACTTTCATCTGTTTTAATTCTATTTATATTCACCAAAAGAAAGAAATTTTCAGAAAGGGAAGGAAAACTGGGGTGAACTTCAGTATTGCTTTCTCGATTCTAGAGATATGATGAATGTCGGTTTGAAGTTATCATTATTTGAGGGATTAACCATAAAGTATGGTTACAGTAATATGCAATTAACCATTTTATATAGCTGAGTTAACCATACTTCATATTCACATCACTTGACTAGAGGTATTGTAGAATCCTCCATAACAAGGAAAAAACTCCTCTAAAGTGAGTAAGTAAGAGCATATTCACCATTGATTTGATCTAAAGTGCATTATGACCCTAACCTGCTAAATAATTAAAGGGCGGGTTGCCTTGCCATTTGTTTAGGAAATGCTTGTGACCAGTACATCAGTGCATGATGCCAGTACAGCTTTTAGAATATGATATGGTACTGTTTTGTTTTGCATATGAGCTAGAGGCCCTGGTTTTATGCTTTGTCTAATACTTTTGATTGTTGGATATGTGGAAAACAAAGGGTAAAATCAACATCAGTTATGGTGAGAGCTGCTTTATTATATGTTTTATTATTTTTAATATTTAAAAATCCTAATGTGATTTATTATGCAGGAAAAGTTTTATGAAAGACGGGGTGATGCCACCAGTCAGGGACAAGAGCACTCTGCTGCATCCGACAACGCCATTTTCTTGGAGGTGGTGGGTGGTAAAAACAAGAAGGGTGTTGTGTATGGGTTGGGTCGGATGGGGGATGAGTACTTGACCTCATCGACGTCACATACTCAATCCGATCCTGACCTTACCCCCGACGTACGAGAGGTTATCGCCAATCTCAATGCTGAGCTGGCAGCGAAGGACAACAGGATAAACCACTTGGAGAGGACGATGGATCAGACACAGAGAGAGATGCACGCATTGTTCCAGCACTTAGGATACAGGCCCGGTTCCTCTGGTGCCGTTCCACAAGATGATTCGCATGCTGATCCAGGTGCCGACGATGAGGACGATGGCGAGGACGATAATGGCTGGATCCCCCCCCCCCCCCCCCACCACATTGATATTATATTTGTTACATTTAGTTATTACCACTATTGTACTACATGTGTTGTTTCTATTTGGATATTGGATATTGTATTAGATGTTTATATATATGGTGGATTTATATTGATGTTTGAGTTGAGTATAATTTTATGTAATTTATCTCTGTTTTGTATGATTAAGCAGGATGGTAATTTTGGTAAAAGTTTGGTATTATTGCAAAAAAAAAAAAATGATATTTAGCTACCGAATCGGATTCGGTAGCTAAATATAATTTGCAAATTTAAAATTTAGCTACCGAATCCTATTCGGTAGCTAAATAAAATTTGCAAATTTAAACGTTAGCTACCGAATAGGATTCGGTAGCTAAACCAAAATATATATTTAGCTACCGAATCTTATTCGGTAGCTAAACCAAAAATATATATTTAGCGACCGAATTGTATACGTCGCCAATTCGGTCGCTAAACTGGTAACAGATTTGGTATACGTGACCATTTCAGCGACCACAATGTTTATATTTAGCTACCGAAATATTCCGTAGCTATTGGCGACCGTAGTGAAATTCGGTAGCTAAATCGATTAGCTACCAGCACTTTAGTTACCAACTCCAGTCGGTCGCTAATTCGGTAGCTAAACAATTTAGCTACCGAATTTTGAATATTAGCTACCGGAAAATTCGGTAGCTAAACATCATTTTTCTTGTAGTGTTCCCCTCTGTCAAATGCTTGTATAGCTGCTATAGTTTATTAGTAGCTTTCTTTCCTATTTAATTTTTAAATCGTGTTATAGGGTTGTTGCTCTGTTGTTTTGGCAACTGTCAAACATGTGTTGAATGCATATCAGTAGTGGTACACAACTTGTGCATGCAACAAGGTTGTTTATCCCGATTCGAATATGTTTTTTTTTTTTTTCTGTAAATTTTAATTATTTATTATTTATTTTGTACATTAAAGTCGATCATGATAGCTCACTCATTCGAGCATCATGTAGGTCTTCGTTCTCAATAGCATATAAATTTAATAATGTGTTAAATAATAAATGAGTTTAAGGAATTTAAAACAATAATTTTTTTAAAAAATAATTTTTAAATCTTGATACATCAAATATAATCTATTTTTATAAAAACAAAACTTTAATCCTTAAGAAGTATAACGAGAATTATTAGCAAAATTCATGAATTACATTATCACCCGTTCTATACCAATGTATAGTTGAGAAATAAATAATCAACTTGGAATGCAATTATTGCTTTGGAAACATATATAACATTCAAAGTTCAAAGAAGAAGTACAATATTAAGATAGTAGAAGAAGAAATGGTTAGTAATATGATGGATAAATATATTTTCTAAAAATATTAATTTCCTCGCTTAAATAGAGAAATAAGTCAACATTTTCAAGAAAGAAGATTTTTTTTTTCTTATGATACATAACTATATTTTCTAAAAATGCTTATCTTGCACGGAAAATGATGAGAAATAAATCAAAATATTTTCAACATTTTTTTATATGATAGATAGATATTTTTTTTCTTCTAAAAATAGTTAATTCTCACGGGAAAAAGAGAAGAAACAAATCTAAAAGATTTTCAAGAGAGAAGAAAAAATAATCTAATAGATAAATATATTTTCTAAAAATGGTTAACTTTCAAGGAGAAAGAGGAAAATAAATCAACAATTTTTTTTTCATATGATAGATAAATATATTTTCTAAAAATAGTTCACTTGAACGAGAAAAAGAGGAGAAATAAATCCACTACATTTTCAAGCGAGAAAAATAAAAATAATAATATGATACATAAATATATTTTCTAACAATGGTTAACTTGCATAACTCTTATAAGAAAATAAATCAAATAGATTTTCAAGAGAGAAGCAAAAAATAATATGATAGATGGTAATTGAATAAGGTATATACCACAGTATAAAACAATTCCAAATAGATTATGATGGCACGTAATATGATAAGTAAATCTATTTTCTAAAAATATTGAACTTGCACAAGGAAAAGAGGAAAAATAAATCAAATAGATTTTAAAGCAAGAAGGAAAAAAACATATGATATAAAAATATATTTTTTAAACAAATAGTTAACCTGCACATGGAAACGAGGAGAAAAAAATCAAAAATGTTTTCAAAAGAGGAGAAAAAAATAATATGATAGCTAAAAATATTTTCTAAAAATGGTTAACTTGCTCGGAAAAAAGAACATAAACAAATCAAATAGATTTTCAAGAGAGAAGAAAAATAATATGATAGATAAATATATTCTCTAAAACATCGCTAATTTTCATCGGAAAAGAGGACGAAAAGTGCAATTGAAATTTTTGACGGATCAAAATCGTACAATTGAAAAAGTTGAGGGACAAAAAGTGAAATTAAGCCAAATATATATTTTCTATTAAATGTTTAGAGAATTATGATACTAAGATAAATAGAGAAAGACCCAACTTCTTTTTGATCAATCACAATCTTTTTTAGTTTGTTTATATACATCATCTTTTTGTATTATCATTAAATTTATTTTCAAGTAAACATCTTTTTTAAAATAACAATATTCTTCCTTTATTTTTTTCTTAACATGCAAACATTTTTTTTTAATACAAACATGTAAACATTTTTTATATCTAATTTTTATATAGCATAAATATCGTAATATTACATGTGTGTCACACGGGTAAGATGTTAGATTGCATATTTACAAAATAATATGTATATATTATAATAAATACAAAATATATATTATAATATCAATAATTGTTATTAAGTTAATATCTCTTACTCTCTTTTTTTGACCAAACGACTAAGACGTAATAATTTTGTAATAGTTTTTAATATATAATTTCCCATCAAAATTTCAAACGAAAAACGTGAAATTGTCAAGTATATATATTTTTTATGCAATCCTAAAAAAATAACATATTTCCTATGCATGACACGGTCATACACTAGTACCTAGTGAAAGAAGAAATGAAGGATGTGACATTGTGAGGAGAGGCAAAATCATATATAATAGTTGATTAATTAGGTAAATTCACCTCGATAGCTCGCGATAAAAGTAAGAAGGCTAATGATAGCACTACCATTTATTGTGATTGCATTATGAAGTTGGAACTTGACCAAGTGATGGATGACTCTCACCAATCAATTAAATCTTTCGAGACATAATTTAGGCCTAATTTGTACATCAACAAAATATTACTCCTAATTGGCTGATCGGAGACCCCACTTCATTGAAGAGTTTCTAATTAATTGCCCTATCCTACTTAATGTCCTCATTGGCTGACCAAAGTTCAATATTTGTTTCATTGTCCCCGTTGCAAGCATGGACCTATGTATATATTTGGATGGGCTCGAGCCCCTGTCGGCAACGGGTTAGTTGTTAGTATGACGGTCTCGAAAAGAGCTTTTCGTGCATATATAAGATGTCCAAAATTTTCACCCGGATCAAAAGTTATGTCTATTCAAAGATTTGTCGATCGTTTGAGATTCCAACGACTCGTCACATCCGAAAAGTCATCAGCAGCATATTCCCGATGCATGTTGAACCCTGGTGCTGGGTGTAAGTGTCAGGAATGAGAGTTCACTTTGGGTGACTAGATTACCACGTGTTTTAATAGATTACTAATGTAATTAACATTTTGGAACATATTAGAATAATTGGGCCTAACTCCACTCTAAAAACTAGCTCATAGAGGGAGGTTTGTCCAAGTATTATAAATGATTCTTTGCTCATATTTCCAACCAATGTGGGACTTCTTTATTTTCTAACATGCCCCCTTAAGTCCAACTGGCTTGACCCAGTTGTGACTTGTTTATTTTTTTTTTTCTTCAGCCTGGGCTTGTACTTCAATTTTTTTTTTTAGCCTCAAAGGCCTCAGCTCCTTATTCATTTTTATTGCTTGAGCTTGTGCTTTTTTTTTTCCTTGAGTCTCAGAGGCCACAGGTCTGATAACATTTTTTTACTTGGGCATTTTTTTTATTATTATTTATTTTAATTTTTTATTATTATTTTATGAAGTCAATGGATATATATGCTCTGATATCATATTAAATTAATTGAACCTAAATTCACTCTAAAAGCTAGCTCATAGAGGGAGGTTTGTCCAAGTATTATAAATGGTTCTTTGCTCATATTTTCAACCAATGTGAGACTTCTTTATTCTCTAATAGAACATATAATTAAATATTTTATATAAGATTTGATATTTATATATTTGTTGGATGAAAATTAATTTAGTTGGCCCCTGCTACTATCCAAGTATGACTCCGTCCCTAAATTCGGAAGGCTTGTGAAACTATTGAATGTAAACCCCTCATGGCATGTTTCTTTAGAACATGTAGCGAACATAGTATTTTTTTTTTTTCTTAGACAAAATAGTTCTATGATACAATTAGCTGAAATTATTGTTGAATTTCAATTCAAATATATATCCTATATGGATTAGCATTAATCAATAATTAAAATATTATTAAATCATTAATATATCAATTTTTGTTATTATGGTTTATGATATAGCATTTGGTGAATGTAATTGGGCTTTATGTTGTGAGTGGTCCGTGATGGGTTGGGTTATTCACTGTTAGCCTGTTGAGAGGTCCCTACTCTCATCTGGTAAAGAAATAAAACTGTTCCCCATGAAGCAGTTGAACACACACAGAAACTTACCAGGTAGAGGGAAGTTATTCTCTCACACAAGGATCTCCTTTGGCTTTTCCTTGCTGAACAACAATGGACCCCGGGATCATTCAAGGTACACATTCTTGATCTATTTCTAATATGGATGTGTTTAATATGCTATAATTTTTGTGTCTATAATTGATTCTAGGTTTATAGGATTCTGTTTAAATCCTTCAATTGGTATCAGAGCCAATGTAGATACAGATTATGGCTATTAATCTTTTCCTTTTACGTGATTAAATCAGAAATTCGTGTACCCTTTTTTGTTCATGAACCCTAACTGCCGTTGTTTTTTTTTTGGTTGATTAATCTCAAAATTGATATGGGGCTTTCCTTAAACACTATCACACGAATCACATAATCAAAAATGAGAAAATTTCATCAAGTATTTTCGGAGATCCAGTGCGTTGTTTTTTTTTTTCTCCGTTTTTGCGTTTTCTTTCGAACGCGATTCCTCCATCATCAACGAACGATTTGCAAAATTAATTGAGGGGTTTCTCTTGTCGCAACAGTACGACCTTATACCCAGAATTTGGAGGTTTTTCGTGGCCTGGATTGAGAGATCGAACCGGGTCGGAAAAACGGGTCGAACAACCCGTATTCTGGAAGCTGGGTGAGGAAGACGATCTTCCTTGCGACGCCCAGACGCGGGGCCCAGCGCGTGGGGCGCGTGGGCCCACATCCAGAGCCCGAATTTTTTTATTTTTTTTTATAAAAATAATTATTAATTATTTCTGGGATTTTGATAATTTTTTTGGTTTTTTTGGACACCCATAAATATTTTATAATGCTAAATCCGAAAATAATTTGTATTTTAAAATATTATACTCTCAGTTATTTGGCCTGTAATTTTTTGTGACTGTTCCTTACTTTACTATTGACACTTTGATATATGATACTCTCCTTGATAATGTGTCATCGTCATGGAATTATTTTGGTTTATAAGTGAATTGAATATTTTATTATGCATGATATGTATTTATTATATTCTATTCTATTGAGTATAATTACTGATGTTTTGTATACTTGTGAGCTCACCTATCGTGGGTACAATTATGCAAATTTTCTGATTTGAATGATTTTTTTTTAATCATTTTATTGCATTAATAATGATTATACCCCATCGATGTGTTGTTATTAATGTAATTTGTTGTACAATGCGCTTTTTTTTTATGCTTATGTCAATTATGTTTTCAAGTACCCTATCGGTATTAGAAATTTTGGTGATATAAGATTTATGTATTGTATTATGATATTTCTTAATTATTATAGTTCGGGACCCTTAGGCGGGACCATGGTAAGTAAGAAATTTTTTCTAAAGGGCATTTTTTTTCCCCGGTTGTGCATACGGAACCATTTAATTCTCTTATTGCATGATAACATTGTGCATATTAAATGCTTCCTTTGTTGTTATGATGCCAGCCTCTATGCCTATGCAATTGACTTCTGTCAAGACTTTGAATGGGACAAACTTTGAGGATTGGAAAGAATCTCTGGATCTGTATTTGGCTATCACTAATATGGACTTGGCTTTGAGAGAAGAAGAGCCTGCTGCTCTTACTGCTGAGTCCACTGCTGCTGACAAGGCTTCTCGTGAAAAATGGGAGCACTCAAACAGGGTGTGTCTTATGGTGATGAAGTACACCATGGAGAAATCAATCAGACAGAGCATTCCAGAGAGCAAGAAGGCTAAGGATTTTCTGAAATCTATTGGTGAGAAATTCACGACTTTTGAAAAGGCTCAGAAAGGCCAGTATCTTTCTTTGATTGAGAAGACTAAATATGATGGTGTTAGTGGAGTTCGTGAGCACATCATGAAGTTAGTTCACTATTTTAATAAACTGAAGTCTCTCAAGGTTGATCTCGGTGAGAGTTATCTAATCTGGCAGGTTCTAGAGTCACTCCCTTCTCAATTTGATGTTCTGAAGACCTCTTATAACACTCAAAAAAATGAATGGACAGTTGATGAGATGATTGCTATTGTTACTCAAGAAGAGGAGTCTATAAAGAAAGGGAAATCACACAGTGTTCAGTTTGTTGCTTCTACTGCTGGTTCTAAATATGAGAAAAAGAAAGGTCACAAAGGCAAGTTTCAACATGACAAGAAGAAAGGAGGGAAAGTATCTCAACACTTGGAGCCTAAAAAGAATTTCTTCAAGGGAAGCTGCAAGTATTGCAAGAAGTTTGGCCATAAGTTGGATGATTGTTATTTTCTGAAGAAGAAACATGAGAAGCAAGGTACACTCCTAGCTCTAGCTTGTTTTGAATCAAATGTGATTGATGTTGCTCCCAATACTTGGTGGTTTGACTCAGGTGCAACCATTCACGTTGTGAATTCTTTATAGGGGTTCACAAGTCTGAGGAAGCCAAGTAATGTTGAATCCAAGATTATTGTGGGAGATGGAGCTAGAGTATCAGTGGAAGAAATAGGAGTAGTTACCTTGTATTTATCTTCTGGTCATACTTTACTGTTGAAAGATGCTGTTTATGTACGTTCCATGAGAAGGAATTTGATTTCAATTTCAGCTTTGGATAGACGTGGCTACACTTTTGAATTTGGTAATGGAAAAGTTGTTGTTTGTTTTAATTCTATTGCAGTTGGTTCAGGAGTTTTGTCTGATGGACTATATATGCTGAATTTGAATGATATGTCTGTTAACTCTGTTGTTGGAAATAAGCGTAGTAGGACTGATGAGAGTTCTTCTATGCTATGGCATAGACGCTTAGGGCACATCTCTAGGCCCCGGATTGAAAGACTGGTTAGGGAAGGTATTCTTCATGACCTTGACTTTTCTGATTTTGACACTTGTGTTGATTGTGTTAAAGGCAAGTTCACAGCCAAAACTAGGAATAAAGGAGCAAACAGGCGTGATGATGTGTTGCAGCTGATTCACACTGACATGTGTGGACCTATTACACCCACTGCCATGGGCGGATATAGGTATTTTATTACCTTCATAGATGACTTCTCCAGATTCGGTTGGATAGATCTTCTTCACGAAAAATCTAGTTCTTTGGATTCTTTCAGATCGTTCAAGGCTGCTATTGAATTGAAGACATGGAAGAAGATTAAATGTGTGAGGTCTGACAGAGGAGGTGAGTATTACGGCAGATATGATGAAACTGGAAGAAACCCAGGACCGTTTGCTAGATTTCTTGATGAATGTGGAATAGAAGCTCAATATACTATGCCTGGTACTCCTCAGCAGAATGGAGTTGCAGAGAGACGCAACCGCACACTTCTGGATATGGTGAGATGCATGTTGAGTCATTCATCATTGGCATATTTTCTTTGGGGAGACGCCTTGAAGACTGCTGTGTACATTCTTAATCAAGTACCCAGCAAGTCCGTGCCAAAAACTCCCTATGAGCTGATGACTGCAAAGAAGCCGAGTTTGAAACACTTTCATGTGTGGGGTTGTAAAGTAGAAGTTAGACCTTACAATCCTCAGCAGAAGAAGCTTGATCTTAAGACTGTTAGCGGTTTCTTCATTGGCTACTGTGTAGGCTCCAGAGGTTGTAGATTTTATTGTCCTTCACATTCCATGAGAGTCATAGAGTCTGACCGAGCGATATTCTTTGAGGATGATTTGGATAGTGGGAGCCATACACCACGACCAGTCAATCTTAAAGAAGATCGGACCATAGTCCCTGTACCAGTTTTTTCTCTCCCTGCTGATATCATGGTTCCAGATACTCATAATGATGATCAGGCTCTTCAAGGAGAAAATGATGTTGTGGCACCACCAGCTGATGAACAGGAACCTGATGACATTGCTGAAGTAATCCCTTTAAGGCGATCTCAGAGAGCACGCAAGCCTTCTATAACAGATGATTATGTTGTATCTTCATGAACATGATTTTGATCTTCATGATGACGATGATCCTATCACTTTTGAGGAGGCAATCTCTAGCACTCATGTTTCAGATTGGCTAAATGCTATGCATGATGAATTGTCTTCTATGTCTCATAATTCTGTTTGGGATCTCGTAGAGTTGCCGTTTGGTTGCAAACCCGTTGGGTGCAAATGGGTTTTCAAAACCAAGCGTAGTCCAGATGGTAAAGTTGAGAGGTACAAAGCTAGACTAGTAGCTAAAGGCTATAGTCAAAGAGAAGGCATTGATTATAAGGAGACTTTCTCACCGGTCTCTACAAAAGATGCTTTTCGAGTTGTTATGGCTTTGGTAGCTCATTTTGATTTAGAACTTCACCAAATGGATGTGAAGACGGCTTTTCTGAATGGAGATCTAGCTGAGGATGTCTATATGGTTCAGCCTGATGGGTTTGCTGAATCAGGTAAGGAGCATTTGGTTTGCAAACTCAAAAAGTCCATTTATGGATTAAAACAGGCATCGAGGCAATGGTATTTGAAATTTGATCAGGTCGTCACTTCTTTTGGCTTCGAGGAAAATGCCTCTGATCAGTGCATTTACTTGAAGACTAGTGGGAGAAATTTTATAATTCTTGTGCTATATGTCGATGACATTCTTCTTGCTAGCAGTTGCGTTAAACTTTTGATAGAGACAAAATTGATGTTGAGTAGCCACTTTGATATGAAGGACCTTGGTGATGCTTCTGTTGTTTTAGGCATCCAAATCTTTCGTGATAGGTCACGTGGCATTGTTGGATTGTCTCAAAGAGGATATATTGAAAAGATCCTCAAGCGGTTTAACATGCATTCTTGCTCCCCATGTGCTGCACCTGTTCAAAAGGGTGATAAACTCTCTAAATCCCAATGTCCTCAAAATGATACAGAGATAGCTGAAATGGCAAAAGTCCCTTATGCTTCCGCTGTTGGCAGTTTAATGTATGCTCAAGTCTGTACTCGTCCCGATATTGCTTTTGCTGTTAATGCTTTAGGGAGATACTTGAGTAACCCAGGTTTGGGTCATTGGAAAGCCGTGAAAAAGGTCTTGAGATATTTGCAGGGAACCAAGAATTATATGTTGACCTATAAGAAGTCTGATCAACTTCAGGTCATTGGTTATTCTGATTCTGATTTTGCAGGTTGCCCTGACGATCGAAAGTCCACTTCCGGCTCTATTTTTATTATGGCAGGAGGAGCTATCTCTTGGAAGAGTGTTAAACAGAATCTTACAGCTACTTCTACCATGGAGGCAGAGTATGTCGCTTGCTATGAGGCTACTTGTCAGGCCATGTGGTTAAAAAACTTAATCTCTGGCTTTCATATTATTGAAAGCATATCTAGGCCACTTGTGATATATTGCGACAATACTGCTGTTGTGCATTTCTCTCATAACAATAGAAGTTCTTCTCGCTCAAAGCATTTTGACATTAAATATCTGTTTGTTAGAGAGAAAATTCTGGAGTTTCAGACTCGTATTGAGCATATTGCTACAGAAAACATGTTAGCAGATCCACTAACTAAAGACTTAACTGTTGGAGCTTTTCAGAATCATGTAGCTCATATGGGTTTAGTTAAGTCTTTTGATGTTTTGGGTTAGTGGGAGTCTGAAAATTATAAATTTACTTAGTAATTCTTATGAGATATGTATGAGATGACATCACTTTTATTATCATATCTCTTATAGCATTTTCAGATGCTTGGACCGTTATTGGATTGCATATTTGTTTGAATTAATTATGTTTTTCCATATTCATTATTCTTTATGTGAGATGTGAGTTTTTAACATGTATGATTTACTTCCCTATCGGATACTATTTCTGCAGCGTTAAAGCTCATGTTTCTTCGAATGTTGATTGACATGTGCTTGGGCCATAATTGATATTCCAGTCTTAATGATTCTTTATTTTTAATGATTGACTAATGCTATCCAAGTGGGAGAATTGTTGAATTTCAATTCAAATATATATCCTATATGGATTAGCATTAATCAATAATTAAAATATTATTAAATCATTAATATATCAATTTTTGTTATTATGGTTTATGATATAGCATTTGGTGAATGTAATTGGGCTTTATGTTGTGAGTGATCCGTGATGGGTTGGGTTATTCACTGTTAGCCTGTTGAGAGGTCCCTACTCTCATCTGGTAAAGAAATAAAACTGTTCCCCATTAAGCAGTTGAACACACACAGAAACTTACCAGGTAAAGGGAAGTTATTCTCTCACACAAGGATCTCCTTTGGCTTTTCCTTGCTGAACAACAATGGACCCCGGGATCATTCAAGGTACACATTCTTGATCTATTTCTAATATGGATGTGTTTAATATGCTATAATTTTTGTGTCTATAATTGATTCTAGGTTTATAGGATTCTGTTTAAATCCTTCAATTGGTATCAGAGCCAATGTAGATACAGATTATGGCTATTAATCTTTTCCTTTTACGTGATTAAATCAGAAATTCGTGTACCCTTTTTTGTTCATGAACCCTAACTGCCGTTGTTTTTTTTTTTGGTTGATTAATCTCAAAATTGATATGGGGCTTTCCTTAAACACTATCACACGAATCACATAATCAAAAATGAGAAAATTTCATCAAGTATTTTCGGAGATCCAGTGCGTTGTTTTTTTTTTTTCTCCGTTTTTGCGTTTTCTTTCGAACGCGATTCCTCCATCATCAACGAACGATTTGCAAAATTAATTGAGGGGTTTCTCTTGTCGCAACAGTACGACCTTATACCCAGAATTTGGAGGTTTTTCGTGGCCTGGATTGAGAGATCGAACCGGGTCGGAAAAACGGGTCGAACAACCCGTATTCTGGAAGCTGGGCGAGGAAGACGATCTTCCTTGCGACGCCCAGACGCGGGGCCCAGCGCGTGGGGCGCGTGGGCCCACATCCAGAGCCCGAATTTTTTTATTTTTTTTATAAAAATAATTATTAATTATTTCTGGGATTTTGATAATTTTTTTTGGTTTTTTTGGACACCCATAAATATTTTATAATGCTAAATCCGAAAATAATTTGTATTTTAAAATATTATACTCTCAGTTATTTGGCCTGTAATTTTTTGTGACTGTTCCTTACTTTACTATTGACACTTTGATATATGATACTCTCCTTGATAATGTGTCATCATCATGGAATTATTTTGGTTTATAAGTGAATTGAATATTTTATTATGCATGATATGTATTTATTATATTCTATTCTATTGAGTATAATTACTGATGTTTTGTATACTTGTGAGCTCACCTATCGTGGGTACAATTATGCAAATTTTCTGATTTGAATGATTTTTTTTTAATCATTTTATTGCATTAATAATGATTATACCCCATTGGTGTGTTGTTATTAATGTAATTTGTTGTACAATGCGCTTTTGTTTTATGCTTATGTCAATTATGTTTTCGAGTACCCTATCGGTATTAGAAATTTTGGTGATATAAGATTTATGTATTGTATTATGATATTTCTTAATTATTATGGTTCGGGACCCTTAGGCGGGACCATGGTAAGTAAGAAATTTTTTCTAAAGGGCATTTTTTTTCCCCGGTTGTGCATACGGAACCATTTAATTCTCTTATTGCATGATAACATTGTGCATATTAAATGCTTCCTTTGTTGTTATGATGCCAGCCTCTATGCCTATGCAATTGACTTCTGTCAAGACTTTGAATGGGACAAACTTTGAGGATTGGAAAGAATCTCTGGATCTGTATTTGGCTATCACTAATATGGACTTGGCTTTGAGAGAAGAAGAGCCTGCTGCTCTTACTGCTGAGTCCACTGCTGCTGACAAGGCTTCTCGTGAAAAATGGGAGCACTCAAACAGGGTGTGTCTTATGGTGATGAAGTACACCATGGAGAAATCAATCAGACAGAGCATTCCAGAGAGCAAGAAGGCTAAGGATTTTCTGAAATCTATTGGTGAGAAATTCACGACTTTTGAAAAGGCTCAGAAAGGCCAGTATCTTTCTTTGATTGAGAAGACTAAATATGATGGTGTTAGTGGAGTTCGTGAGCACATCATGAAGTTAGTTCACTATTTTAATAAACTGAAGTCTCTCAAGGTTGATCTCGGTGAGAGTTATCTAATCTGGCAGGTTCTAGAGTCACTCCCTTCTCAATTTGATGTTCTGAAGACCTCTTATAACACTCAAAAAAATGAATGGACAGTTGATGAGATGATTGCTATTGTTACTCAAGAAGAGGAGTCTATAAAGAAAGGGAAATCACACAGTGTTCAGTTTGTTGCTTCTACTGCTGGTTCTAAATATGAGAAAAAGAAAGGTCACAAAGGCAAGTTTCAACATGACAAGAAGAAAGGAGGGAAAGTATCTCAACACTTGGAGCCTAAAAAGAATTTCTTCAAGGGAAGCTGCAAGTATTGCAAGAAGTTTGGCCATAAGTTGGATGATTGTTATTTTCTGAAGAAGAAACATGAGAAGCAAGGTACACTCCTAGCTCTAGCTTGTTTTGAATCAAATGTGATTGATGTTGCTCCCAATACTTGGTGGTTTGACTCAGGTGCAACCATTCACGTTGTGAATTCTTTATAGGGGTTCACAAGTCTGAGGAAGCCAAGTAATGTTGAATCCAAGATTATTGTGGGAGATGGAGCTAGAGTATCAGTGGAAGAAATAGGAGTAGTTACCTTGTATTTATCTTCTGGTCATACTTTACTGTTGAAAGATGCTGTTTATGTACGTTCCATGAGAAGGAATTTGATTTCAATTTCAGCTTTGGATAGACGTGGCTACACTTTTGAATTTGGTAATGGAAAAGTTGTTGTTTGTTTTAATTCTATTGCAGTTGGTTCAGGAGTTTTGTCTGATGGACTATATATGCTGAATTTGAATGATATGTCTGTTAACTCTGTTGTTGGAAATAAGCGTAGTAGGACTGATGAGAGTTCTTCTATGCTATGGCATAGACGCTTAGGGCACATCTCTAGGCCCCGGATTGAAAGACTGGTTAGGGAAGGTATTCTTCATGACCTTGACTTTTCTGATTTTGACACTTGTGTTGATTGTGTTAAAGGCAAGTTCACAGCCAAAACTAGGAATAAAGGAGCAAACAGGCGTGATGATGTGTTGCAGCTGATTCACACTGACATGTGTGGACCTATTACACCCACTGCCATGGGCGGATATAGGTATTTTATTACCTTCATAGATGACTTCTCCAGATTCGGTTGGATAGATCTTCTTCACGAAAAATCTAGTTCTTTGGATTCTTTCAGATCGTTCAAGGCTGCTATTGAATTGAAGACATGGAAGAAGATTAAATGTGTGAGGTCTGACAGAGGAGGTGAGTATTACGGCAGATATGATGAAACTGGAAGAAACCCAGGACCGTTTGCTAGATTTCTTGATGAATGTGGAATAGAAGCTCAATATACTATGCCTGGTACTCCTCAGCAGAATGGAGTTGCAGAGAGACGCAACCGCACACTTCTGGATATGGTGAGATGCATGTTGAGTCATTCATCATTGGCATATTTTCTTTGGGGAGACGCCTTGAAGACTGCTGTGTACATTCTTAATCAAGTACCCAGCAAGTCCGTGCCAAAAACTCCCTATGAGCTGATGACTGCAAAGAAGCCGAGTTTGAAACACTTTCATGTGTGGGGTTGTAAAGTAGAAGTTAGACCTTACAATCCTCAGCAGAAGAAGCTTGATCTTAAGACTGTTAGCGGTTTCTTCATTGGCTACTGTGTAGGCTCCAGAGGTTGTAGATTTTATTGTCCTTCACATTCCATGAGAGTCATAGAGTCTGACCGAGCGATATTCTTTGAGGATGATTTGGATAGTGGGAGCCATACACCACGACCAGTCAATCTTAAAGAAGATCGGACCATAGTCCCTGTACCAGTTTTTTCTCTCCCTGCTGATATCATGGTTCCAGATACTCATAATGATGATCAGGCTCTTCAAGGAGAAAATGATGTTGTGGCACCACCAGCTGATGAACAGGAACCTGATGACATTGCTGAAGTAATCCCTTTAAGGCGATCTCAGAGAGCACGCAAGCCTTCTATAACAGATGATTATGTTGTATCTTCATGAACATGATTTTGATCTTCATGATGACGATGATCCTATCACTTTTGAGGAGGCAATCTCTAGCACTCATGTTTCAGATTGGCTAAATGCTATGCATGATGAATTGTCTTCTATGTCTCATAATTCTGTTTGGGATCTCGTAGAGTTGCCGTTTGGTTGCAAACCCGTTGGGTGCAAATGGGTTTTCAAAACCAAGCGTAGTCCAGATGGTAAAGTTGAGAGGTACAAAGCTAGACTAGTAGCTAAAGGCTATAGTCAAAGAGAAGGCATTGATTATAAGGAGACTTTCTCACCGGTCTCTACAAAAGATGCTTTTCGAGTTGTTATGGCTTTGGTAGCTCATTTTGATTTAGAACTTCACCAAATGGATGTGAAGACGGCTTTTCTGAATGGAGATCTAGCTGAGGATGTCTATATGGTTCAGCCTGATGGGTTTGCTGAATCAGGTAAGGAGCATTTGGTTTGCAAACTCAAAAAGTCCATTTATGGATTAAAACAGGCATCGAGGCAATGGTATTTGAAATTTGATCAGGTCGTCACTTCTTTTGGCTTCGAGGAAAATGCCTCTGATCAGTGCATTTACTTGAAGACTAGTGGGAGAAATTTTATAATTCTTGTGCTATATGTCGATGACATTCTTCTTGCTAGCAGTTGCGTTAAACTTTTGATAGAGACAAAATTGATGTTGAGTAGCCACTTTGATATGAAGGACCTTGGTGATGCTTCTGTTGTTTTAGGCATCCAAATCTTTCGTGATAGGTCACGTGGCATTGTTGGATTGTCTCAAAGAGGATATATTGAAAAGATCCTCAAGCGGTTTAACATGCATTCTTGCTCCCCATGTGCTGCACCTGTTCAAAAGGGTGATAAACTCTCTAAATCCCAATGTCCTCAAAATGATACAGAGATAGCTGAAATGGCAAAAGTCCCTTATGCTTCCGCTGTTGGCAGTTTAATGTATGCTCAAGTCTGTACTCGTCCCGATATTGCTTTTGCTGTTAATGCTTTAGGGAGATACTTGAGTAACCCAGGTTTGGGTCATTGGAAAGCCGTGAAAAAGGTCTTGAGATATTTGCAGGGAACCAAGAATTATATGTTGACCTATAAGAAGTCTGATCAACTTCAGGTCATTGGTTATTCTGATTCTGATTTTGCAGGTTGCCCTGACGATCGAAAGTCCACTTCCGGCTCTATTTTTATTATGGCAGGAGGAGCTATCTCTTGGAAGAGTGTTAAACAGAATCTTACAGCTACTTCTACCATGGAGGCAGAGTATGTCGCTTGCTATGAGGCTACTTGTCAGGCCATGTGGTTAAAAAACTTAATCTCTGGCTTTCATATTATTGAAAGCATATCTAGGCCACTTGTGATATATTGCGACAATACTGCTGTTGTGCATTTCTCTCATAACAACAGAAGTTCTTCTCGCTCATAGCATTTTGACATTAAATATCTGTTTGTTAGA
Source organism: Ammopiptanthus mongolicus (assembly GCA_039655645.1). Classification (NCBI taxonomy): domain Eukaryota; kingdom Viridiplantae; phylum Streptophyta; class Magnoliopsida; order Fabales; family Fabaceae; genus Ammopiptanthus; species Ammopiptanthus mongolicus. The sequence continues at coordinate 25,124,614 of CM077347.1, read as the reverse complement.
GAGAAAATTCTGGAGTTTCAGACTCGTATTGAGCATATTGCTACAGAAAACATGTTAGCAGATCCACTAACTAAAGACTTAACTGTTGGAGCTTTTCAGAATCATGTAGCTCATATGGGTTTAGTTAAGTCTTTTGATGTTTTGGGTTAGTGGGAGTCTGAAAATTATAAATTTACTTAGTAATTCTTATGAGATATGTATGAGATGACATCACTTTTATTATCATATCTCTTATAGCATTTTCAGATGCTTGGACCGTTATTGGATTGCATATTTGTTTGAATTAATTATGTTTTTCCATATTCATTATTCTTTATGTGAGATGTGAGTTTTTAACATGTATGATTTACTTCCCTATCGGATACTATTTCTGCAGCGTTAAAGCTCATGTTTCTTCGAATGTTGATTGACATGTGCTTGGGCCATAATTGATATTCCAGTCTTAATGATTCTTTATTTTTAATGATTGACTAATGCTATCCAAGTGGGAGAATTGTTGAATTTCAATTCAAATATATATCCTATATGGATTAGCATTAATCAATAATTAAAATATTATTAAATCATTAATATATCAATTTTTGTTATTATGGTTTATGATATAGCATTTGGTGAATGTAATTGGGCTTTATGTTGTGAGTGATCCGTGATGGGTTGGGTTATTCACTGTTAGCCTGTTGAGAGGTCCCTACTCTCATCTGGTAAAGAAATAAAACTGTTCCCCATTAAGCAGTTGAACACACACAGAAACTTACCAGGTAGAGGGAAGTTATTCTCTCACACAAGGATCTCCTTTGGCTTTTCCTTGCTGAACAACAATGGACCCCGGGATCATTCAAGGTACACATTCTTGATCTATTTCTAATATGGATGTGTTTAATATGCTATAATTTTTGTGTCTATAATTGATTCTAGGTTTATAGGATTCTGTTTAAATCCTTCAATTGGTATCAGAGCCAATGTAGATACAGATTATGGCTATTAATCTTTTCCTTTTACATGATTAAATCAGAAATTCGTGTACCCTTTTTTGTTCATGAACCCTAACTGCCGTTGTTTTTTTTTGGTTGATTAATCTCAAAATTGATATGGGGCTTTCCTTAAACACTATCACACGAATCACATAATCAAAAATGAGAAAATTTCATCAAGTATTTTCGGAGATCCAGTGCGTTGTTTTTTTTTTTTCTCCGTTTTTGCGTTTTCTTTCGAACGCGATTCCTCCATCATCAACGAACGATTTGCAAAATTAATTGAGGGGTTTCTCTTGTCGCAACAGTACGACCTTATACCCAGAATTTGGAGGTTTTTCGTGGCCTGGATTGAGAGATCGAACCGGGTCGGAAAAACGGGTCGAACAACCCGTATTCTGGAAGCTGGGCGAGGAAGACGATCTTCCTTGCGACGCCCAGACGCGGGGCCCAGCGCGTGGGGCGCGTGGGCCCACATCCAGAGCCCGAATTTTTTTATTTTTTTTATAAAAATAATTATTAATTATTTCTGGGATTTTGATAATTTTTTTTGGTTTTTTTGGACACCCATAAATATTTTATAATGCTAAATCCGAAAATAATTTGTATTTTAAAATATTATACTCTCAGTTATTTGGCCTGTAATTTTTTGTGACTGTTCCTTACTTTACTATTGACACTTTGATATATGATACTCTCCTTGATAATGTGTCATCATCATGGAATTATTTTGGTTTATAAGTGAATTGAATATTTTATTATGCATGATATGTATTTATTATATTCTATTCTATTGAGTATAATTACTGATGTTTTGTATACTTGTGAGCTCACCTATCGTGGGTACAATTATGCAAATTTTCTGATTTGAATGATTTTTTTTTAATCATTTTATTGCATTAATAATGATTATACCCCATTGGTGTGTTGTTATTAATGTAATTTGTTGTACAATGCGCTTTTGTTTTATGCTTATGTCAATTATGTTTTCGAGTACCCTATCGGTATTAGAAATTTTGGTGATATAAGATTTATGTATTGTATTATGATATTTCTTAATTATTATGGTTCGGGACCCTTAGGCGGGACCATGGTAAGTAAGAAATTTTTTCTAAAGGGCATTTTTTTTCCCCGGTTGTGCATACGGAACCATTTAATTCTCTTATTGCATGATAACATTGTGCATATTAAATGCTTCCTTTGTTGTTATGATGCCAGCCTCTATGCCTATGCAATTGACTTCTGTCAAGACTTTGAATGGGACAAACTTTGAGGATTGGAAAGAATCTCTGGATCTGTATTTGGCTATCACTAATATGGACTTGGCTTTGAGAGAAGAAGAGCCTGCTGCTCTTACTGCTGAGTCCACTGCTGCTGACAAGGCTTCTCGTGAAAAATGGGAGCACTCAAACAGGGTGTGTCTTATGGTGATGAAGTACACCATGGAGAAATCAATCAGACAGAGCATTCCAGAGAGCAAGAAGGCTAAGGATTTTCTGAAATCTATTGGTGAGAAATTCACGACTTTTGAAAAGGCTCAGAAAGGCCAGTATCTTTCTTTGATTGAGAAGACTAAATATGATGGTGTTAGTGGAGTTCGTGAGCACATCATGAAGTTAGTTCACTATTTTAATAAACTGAAGTCTCTCAAGGTTGATCTCGGTGAGAGTTATCTAATCTGGCAGGTTCTAGAGTCACTCCCTTCTCAATTTGATGTTCTGAAGACCTCTTATAACACTCAAAAAAATGAATGGACAGTTGATGAGATGATTGCTATTGTTACTCAAGAAGAGGAGTCTATAAAGAAAGGGAAATCACACAGTGTTCAGTTTGTTGCTTCTACTGCTGGTTCTAAATATGAGAAAAAGAAAGGTCACAAAGGCAAGTTTCAACATGACAAGAAGAAAGGAGGGAAAGTATCTCAACACTTGGAGCCTAAAAAGAATTTCTTCAAGGGAAGCTGCAAGTATTGCAAGAAGTTTGGCCATAAGTTGGATGATTGTTATTTTCTGAAGAAGAAACATGAGAAGCAAGGTACACTCCTAGCTCTAGCTTGTTTTGAATCAAATGTGATTGATGTTGCTCCCAATACTTGGTGGTTTGACTCAGGTGCAACCATTCACGTTGTGAATTCTTTATAGGGGTTCACAAGTCTGAGGAAGCCAAGTAATGTTGAATCCAAGATTATTGTGGGAGATGGAGCTAGAGTATCAGTGGAAGAAATAGGAGTAGTTACCTTGTATTTATCTTCTGGTCATACTTTACTGTTGAAAGATGCTGTTTATGTACGTTCCATGAGAAGGAATTTGATTTCAATTTCAGCTTTGGATAGACGTGGCTACACTTTTGAATTTGGTAATGGAAAAGTTGTTGTTTGTTTTAATTCTATTGCAGTTGGTTCAGGAGTTTTGTCTGATGGACTATATATGCTGAATTTGAATGATATGTCTGTTAACTCTGTTGTTGGAAATAAGCGTAGTAGGACTGATGAGAGTTCTTCTATGCTATGGCATAGACGCTTAGGGCACATCTCTAGGCCCCGGATTGAAAGACTGGTTAGGGAAGGTATTCTTCATGACCTTGACTTTTCTGATTTTGACACTTGTGTTGATTGTGTTAAAGGCAAGTTCACAGCCAAAACTAGGAATAAAGGAGCAAACAGGCGTGATGATGTGTTGCAGCTGATTCACACTGACATGTGTGGACCTATTACACCCACCGCCATGGGCGGATATAGGTATTTTATTACCTTCATAGATGACTTCTCCAGATTCGGTTGGATAGATCTTCTTCACGAAAAATCTAGTTCTTTGGATTCTTTCAGATCGTTCAAGGCTGCTATTGAATTGAAGACATGGAAGAAGATTAAATGTGTGAGGTCTGACAGAGGAGGTGAGTATTACGGCAGATATGATGAAACTGGAAGAAACCCAGGACCGTTTGCTAGATTTCTTGATGAATGTGGAATAGAAGCTCAATATACTATGCCTGGTACTCCTCAGCAGAATGGAGTTGCAGAGAGACGCAACCGCACACTTCTGGATATGGTGAGATGCATGTTGAGTCATTCATCATTGGCATATTTTCTTTGGGGAGACGCCTTGAAGACTGCTGTGTACATTCTTAATCAAGTACCCAGCAAGTCCGTGCCAAAAACTCCCTATGAGCTGATGACTGCAAAGAAGCCGAGTTTGAAACACTTTCATGTGTGGGGTTGTAAAGTAGAAGTTAGACCTTACAATCCTCAGCAGAAGAAGCTTGATCTTAAGACTGTTAGCGGTTTCTTCATTGGCTACTGTGTAGGCTCCAGAGGTTGTAGATTTTATTGTCCTTCACATTCCATGAGAGTCATAGAGTCTGACCGAGCGATATTCTTTGAGGATGATTTGGATAGTGGGAGCCATACACCACGACCAGTCAATCTTAAAGAAGATCGGACCATAGTCCCTGTACCAGTTTTTTCTCTCCCTGCTGATATCATGGTTCCAGATACTCATAATGATGATCAGGCTCTTCAAGGAGAAAATGATGTTGTGGCACCACCAGCTGATGAACAGGAACCTGATGACATTACTGAAGTAATCCCTTTAAGGCGATCTCAGAGAGCACGCAAGCCTTCTATAACAGATGATTATGTTGTATCTTCATGAACATGATTTTGATCTTCATGATGACGATGATCCTATCACTTTTGAGGAGGCAATCTCTAGCACTCATGTTTCAGATTGGCTAAATGCTATGCATGATGAATTGTCTTCTATGTCTCATAATTCTGTTTGGGATCTCGTAGAGTTGCCGTTTGGTTGCAAACCCGTTGGGTGCAAATGGGTTTTCAAAACCAAGCGTAGTCCAGATGGTAAAGTTGAGAGGTACAAAGCTAGACTAGTAGCTAAAGGCTATAGTCAAAGAGAAGGCATTGATTATAAGGAGACTTTCTCACCGGTCTCTACAAAAGATGCTTTTCGAGTTGTTATGGCTTTGGTAGCTCATTTTGATTTAGAACTTCACCAAATGGATGTGAAGACGGCTTTTCTGAATGGAGATCTAGCTGAGGATGTCTATATGGTTCAGCCTGATGGGTTTGCTGAATCAGGTAAGGAGCATTTGGTTTGCAAACTCAAAAAGTCCATTTATGGATTAAAACAGGCATCGAGGCAATGGTATTTGAAATTTGATCAGGTCGTCACTTCTTTTGGCTTCGAGGAAAATGCCTCTGATCAGTGCATTTACTTGAAGACTAGTGGGAGAAATTTTATAATTCTTGTGCTATATGTCGATGACATTCTTCTTGCTAGCAGTTGCGTTAAACTTTTGATAGAGACAAAATTGATGTTGAGTAGCCACTTTGATATGAAGGACCTTGGTGATGCTTCTGTTGTTTTAGGCATCCAAATCTTTCGTGATAGGTCACGTGGCATTGTTGGATTGTCTCAAAGAGGATATATTGAAAAGATCCTCAAGCGGTTTAACATGCATTCTTGCTCCCCATGTGCTGCACCTGTTCAAAAGGGTGATAAACTCTCTAAATCCCAATGTCCTCAAAATGATACAGAGATAGCTGAAATGGCAAAAGTCCCTTATGCTTCCGCTGTTGGCAGTTTAATGTATGCTCAAGTCTGTACTCGTCCCGATATTGCTTTTGCTGTTAATGCTTTAGGGAGATACTTGAGTAACCCAGGTTTGGGTCATTGGAAAGCCGTGAAAAAGGTCTTGAGATATTTGCAGGGAACCAAGAATTATATGTTGACCTATAAGAAGTCTGATCAACTTCAGGTCATTGGTTATTCTGATTCTGATTTTGCAGGTTGCCCTGACGATCGAAAGTCCACTTCCGGCTCTATTTTTATTATGGCAGGAGGAGCTATCTCTTGGAAGAGTGTTAAACAGAATCTTACAGCTACTTCTACCATGGAGGCAGAGTATGTCGCTTGCTATGAGGCTACTTGTCAGGCCATGTGGTTAAAAAACTTAATCTCTGGCTTTCATATTATTGAAAGCATATCTAGGCCACTTGTGATATATTGCGACAATACTGCTGTTGTGCATTTCTCTCATAACAACAGAAGTTCTTCTCGCTCATAGCATTTTGACATTAAATATCTGTTTGTTAGAGAGAAAATTCTGGAGTTTCAGACTCGTATTGAGCATATTGCTACAGAAAACATGTTAGCAGATCCACTAACTAAAGACTTAACTGTTGGAGCTTTTCAGAATCATGTAGCTCATATGGGTTTAGTTAAGTCTTTTGATGTTTTGGGTTAGTGGGAGTCTGAAAATTATAAATTTACTTAGTAATTCTTATGAGATATGTATGAGATGACATCACTTTTATTATCATATCTCTTATAGCATTTTCAGATGCTTGGACCGTTATTGGATTGCATATTTGTTTGAATTAATTATGTTTTTCCATATTCATTATTCTTTATGTGAGATGTGAGTTTTTAACATGTATGATTTACTTCCCTATCGGATACTATTTCTGCAGCGTTAAAGCTCATGTTTCTTCGAATGTTGATTGACATGTGCTTGGGCCATAATTGATATTCCAGTCTTAATGATTCTTTATTTTTAATGATTGACTAATGCTATCCAAGTGGGAGAATTGTTGAATTTCAATTCAAATATATATCCTATATGGATTAGCATTAATCAATAATTAAAATATTATTAAATCATTAATATATCAATTTTTGTTATTATGGTTTATGATATAGCATTTGGTGAATGTAATTGGGCTTTATGTTGTGAGTGGCCCGTGATGGGTTGGGTTATTCACTGTTAGCCTGTTGAGAGGTCCCTACTCTCATCTGGTAAAGAAATAAAACTGTTCCCCATTAAGCAGTTGAACACACACAGAAACTTATCAGGTAGAGGGAAGTTATTCTCTCACACAAGGATCTCCTTTGGCTTTTCCTTGCTGAACAACAATGGACCCCGGGATCATTCAAGGTACACATTCTTGATCTATTTCTAATATGGATGTGTTTAATATGCTATAATTTCTGTGTCTATAATTGATTCTAGGTTTATAGGATTCTGTTTAAATCCTTCAATTATTTCTATACTATGTGCAGGATTTATCAAAATCTGACCCTTGGTGATTGCATCATGTTTCTTATTTAATTTTTAGCCCTACAAGATAATATTTTATTGCAGATGTCCCATCTTGTCCTTCTGTGTTTTCTTTCTGAGCAATGAGAAGATAATTCTTATTCAACAAATCATTGAGTGGAATGATACCACGGCTTGTAACTTGTCAGGATTTAAAGTTATGTTCAGATCGTCGGATTTGAAAAGAGAGCAGATTTTCTTATCCTTCTATAAATTTGGACTTCTAAATCTAAATAACGAAACCTTTGGCCTTAAATGGCAAATTATTTATACAAATTGAAGGGAGTTCATATTTGGAGTTTTTGTGATTAAAAGTTATAACTCATATCTTCACCAACATTTAACCATAGAGTAAGTACATTGCATAAACACTAACCAATTAAGCTATACATCATGGATAAACTCTTCAAGCTTTTATTCTGAATCACCCTTCCTCTGTAATTTCAATTTGCCAATTGACAGGTTAAGTTACATTATTATTTGCCAGAATGACTATAACTTAAGGGCAGAACTCTGTCAGGAATAAAATCCAGATAGAGATATTTTTGACATTAAGCAAGTCAAATCTAGTTCCTCTAAAATGAATAATTCACATTAGAGAGTAAAATAAATAATATCATTCGTTGATGGATTGATATTAAATGTACATACATAACAAATTATGGATGTGTTGGAATATAAATTCTTGATTTTCTCATAAACCATTGAAGAGTCAAATATATCCAATCAAGTCATCATAATTTATAAAGCTATGAACCTCAAGGGCGAAGCATGAAAAGTACCCTTTGAAAAGTGCTCTTTACCCACTCTATTGTCAAGTCACTCTTTCATATTAAACTTTAATTGAATTGTTTCAAACTATAGGAAGATGCATGCAGATCTCAAATAACTATGCCACATATGGTTAGAACATTAAAACAAACAACCCTGTTGCCAAAATGATATCCATAATTTACATAAGATGGAAAAATCCACAAAGCAAACCTATAAACCTTTTTACAGAATTCGAGCAACCAAGCTTCTCAAGAGAAACTAAGTTCAACACCCCGTGGAGAAAATGCTAAATTATCAAAAAACAAGAGAAAATCATCCACTATTTCTTAATATATCGGTAGTGCCTCCCTAAATCCAATGCTAAAACTAGTGCTACCTTTTCGTCCTCTCTTACCCAAATCTGCATTGCCTCTCTGCATCATGGCCACAAATTCACTGTAGTCTATTCGCCCATCCTGAAAGGGAAAAACATGAACATAACTAAGTTATAAAAAATGAATGGAATTTGGAATTTCACCACAACATAAATTTATTTTTAACATCAAGATATTAATTTACATTTCATTCTATTGTTAGAAATACAGAATTAAGTGATCAGTTAGAGGAACAGTAAAACAGTGCCAAATTGTTTTTTTTTTTTTTTTTTATGCAACTTGATATGCAGAACCAAAAATTCGGTACGCGGTATGTAAGGTTAACGAGTGATTTTCTATCATGTAACAATCATTAAATTATGTTTCAGTAAAATATATACTCACATTATCCTGATCAGCTTCTCGGATCATTTCCTCCAAGCGGACATCCTCTATGCCAAATTCTTCACATGCTTGTTGAAGCTCATCTTGAGTGATGTAGCCGCTTCCATCTTTATCAAAATATGAGAAAGCTGCAATTAAATGATCTTCCCTGTCAACTTTGTTTAAATGCAACGTTGCAGCTATGAATTCTCCATAGCCAATTGTGCCACTGTTATCAACATCTGCCTGTAATCCCAAAACAAAATTGGGATGGATGTATTAAAAGAATATACTAAAAAATAAACAACACTATCTTTCCTATTTTAATTGCAATTTATTAATCAATCTATCATTATGCTTTGCCCTACTTTGACATAAGAATTTCTCACTAGATAATACTCGGAACTTTCCTATGCAAGCTTAATCATAAAGAAATATTCAATGAAGCAAATAAAAACAAATTGCTCCCCGGTTCTTAGTGGCATGAAAAATTAGTTACTCATCTTTAACTTAGCCTGACAATCACTGACCAAGCAGAGTTAGGGAAGCAAATTCAAGAAAGGGGAAAATGACCAATAGGAATACACAATGATTGAATATGTTGTATGATTGGTTCATCCCCCCCCCCCTCCCTCGAAAACCCTCAAAGCTTTCTCATGTTCAATTGTGACTTGGGCACAAATAGACGTAACCAATGTAGTGGCTTTGTTCAATTTCAATGCAATAACATGTAATTGAGTTTAAGTGAGAATAGCACTGCTAGAACTGACATTTGGAGGCATAAAGTGATGCACGAGAAATAGGTACTTACACTAACGAGTGTATCAAAGTGGAAATTGACAATATTCATATTAAAGGTACACTAATATTCATAACCCAACTCTTTTTAATGTAATTATAAGAGCAAGACCAATGTATATAAATAAGAACATAACACAGAAGCTAAAAGCTAAAATTAATTATAAAATGATAATATTTATGATTATTAATCTTCCTTGCTGACAGTGTAACTCAATTACATGGAAGACAAGGAGAAAATATAGGTTATGTGAAGTTAAAGAAAAGAAAGAAGATGATTGTGAGCTAATACTTACAGCTTGCAATAGGTCGTAAATTTCAGATTCATTGAGATTAGCACCAAACTTTTTCAGTCCATCCTTGAGTTCTTCAAAAGTAATTTGACCACTATTGTCTGTGTCTATCATCTTAAACATTTCTTTCAACCCAGCAATTTCTTCTTCAGAGAGATTCTCTGCAATAACCTGCAGCGAACAATATAGAAAGTTTACAAGAGCAAATTTTGACAATCCAAGCAGAAATTTTCCAAATTGAGGTTAAGATGTTGACATGTTCTCTCCCCTCCCCCTAAGCTTTAGTAATAGAAATAAAAAAAAAAACATGTTGACATATTCAACTTTGCAAATAAAATTAAATATAGCACAACCTAGTGGTTATATGACAGAAAAATAACTTACTCTAAGAGCCATTTTCTTGAGCTTGTTCATTGCAGAAAACTGCTTCAAGCGACTCAAAACTGCAGAATCAAGAGGCTTGTCTGGAGCTGCTCCATCAACCTGAATCCAGGGGTGACCTGCAAAGAATAAGAAAATCATCGTTAACAATATATGTTGAGTGTTAACAGACTTCATGTTCAATGATATTATATTATGATAAGAAGTACTAACAAGTCAAAAGATTGACAATACAATGCCTAATATTTCATAGAAAATACTTTAAGATACAATTTACCCAAGCAGTGTGTTGGATAAAACTAAAACATTTAACAGTACTGAAACTTAAGTGACGAAAGTTTCATAATCACAATCAGTAATATTTTAAAAGAATTTCATTTTAAGTTTTGTGGTGTACTCAAAAAAACTACTGGCATTGAACTAAATTTGTAAGGCTATATGCTAAATATAATATGTAATCGCATGCCAAATATGATATGAAAATGATACCTAGCCTAATAACCTTTGTTTCACAGGTGTCGAAATGTGTAAGTCATATGGACCGACCTGAATAATTCGAATGAAATGTATGGACTGGATAACAAATCTGAACTTAAATAAATTTTAGCCTGACTTGGGACTAACCTGATAGGGGCCCGCATTAGGTTGGGCCAACCTGCCAGCCTAATATTTAATTACTTGTTTTTAATAATTTATAGGAAAAATTATACTTAATTCACTTAAAGTTTGACTTGATTATATCCCATACCCCTTTTGTTTTTAGAAATTACACTAACATCCTTTGAGAATTATGTTGTAAGGTGTAATGGCAATATAATCCTCAAGGGAAGTAAGTGTAATTTCTTAACAAAAGATGTGTCAAATGTAATTAAGCCAAACTTCAAGGGGATCAAAGTAATTCTCCCCAATTTATAATTTTATATGATATATATGGTATTTTACCGTCATTTTTCTAATGTAAATTAATAGTTGTATCACAGAAATGATTTTATTTTATATTTGTAGGTATTTAAAGTATGCTAAAGAATGAGCACCAAAAAAAAGTATGCTAAATAAAAATATAATGATAAAACATGAAGAAACTAAAGTATTAAAAATATAAAAGAATAATTTTTCTGAAAAAACTCAAAGATATTTGGGGCTAACAACCAGACTGGTAACGTTATAGAAACTTACGAAGAACTTCATAAGCTGTTATCCTTTTATTGGGATCTCTAACAAGCATTTTCCTAACCAAGTCTTTTGCACTTTCAGAGATATTAGGCCAGGGATCTGATGAGAAATCGATTTCGGAGTGCAAAATCGCATCAAATATCTCTTGCTCCGCTTCTATTACCAAGAAACAAAATAAATGTTACAATATTATTTAGAAACAAGAAACTTCTATAGGAAATATAAATAAAGCAAAATTATTGGATCATAATGTGCTAGACATGTTAAGAAATCTTTATATTTTTTGGTATTAGACATGTTAAGAAATCTTACCACCCCAAAATGGAGGTACACCACTTAAGAGAATGTATATGATAACACCAGCACTCCACACATCTGCTTCTGGGCCATAACGCTTCCGTAGGACTTCAGGTGCAACATAATATGGACTTCCCACCACATCATTAAAAATGTTTCCTGAAAATGATGAGTGTTAAGTGATAAAAGTTCATGGGGATCATATAAGTAGAAAAAGGCAGAAATCTTTTGTAATGTCAAACCGAAATGTTATGAAACATGACACACGTAAAAGAACTTAAAGAAGTGAATAGTTCAAAGAAAATCTGAAAAGTGTAACTGATTGAATGAATAAAAGTGATTACATTGAGTCAATAATGTGGCTCATATATATACAATGTAAGAAGGTAACAAACTTTTAACTAACAACTAATTATATCTCTAATACTAAATCATTCTAGTTTTTTAATTTAAATTTGTATTGAAAAGCAACCAATTGAAACCACATGAATTTAGGTGTTGATTAGACAAGGGGAGGAAAAATGGAATATTTTGCCAAACCTGGTTTGAAAAATGCAGACAGTCCAAAATCTATTGCCTTAAGAGGGGAGTCTTCCTCCTCATTGATGAAAAGGAAATTCTCAGGCTTAAGATCTCTATGCATCACTCCAAGTGAGTGGCAAGACTCTATAACACCAACAATAGTCCTTGCAAGTTTAGCTGCCTTTCTTTCTGTGTAATGCCCTCTTTCCACAATCCTATCAAAAAGCTCACCCCCTGCACACAACTCCATTACAACATGAACAGCAACAGCATCCTCATAAGCCTCCTTGATTGATATCACATTGGGGCTTCCAGCCAAGTGATGCATTATCTGAATCTCCCTCCTCACATCCTCCACATCATCTTCTGTCAGCAGTTTCCTCTTTACAATAGACTTGCAAGCATACTGTTTCCCAGTAGCTTTCTCCAAACAAAGGAATGTTGTTCCAAATTGCCCTTTTCCAAGCTTAGGTCCCAAATTATAAAAATCCCTAAGATTACTAGTTTTTCTCAACAAAACCGAATCTGCTTTAAGACCAGCACATGCTTGCCTCTTCACATTGTGGGGCCTCTTTGGTCTTCCAGGCCTTGTTGGTGGTGCCTGCAAACTAGTCTCTTCATTGTGCCTTATTGGTTCTGGTAATTTATTAGTGTCTTTGTGTTGTTGAGCTGGTTTTGTTTCCTCCTTCTCAATCTTCATTACCTGTGGAGGCTTGTTTTCAACATTTTTTATGACGTTTTTGTTTTTGGTTACAGTTTCACCTTTGTGTGCATGAGAAGCATCTTTCTTCTTCGTTGGCCGTGACCACCAGAATGAAGTTGGAATAGTAGAGGTTGTACTTTTCGATCCAACACAGTTGTTTCCCATCTCACACTAGTCACTCCTTGTTGTTCCAAGTCTCTAACAAAGAAAACAACCAAATGAGAAAAACCCCAGTTTGTTTTTCTTTCCTTCTTTTCTCCTCAAACATCAAAGTAGTGTGTGCTATTCAAATTCAAAAAGAAAATGTTCTATAAAACAACAATTTTCGACAACTTCAATTTTTTGTGATTATAAAATATACAATTATCAACCGATGCGTGTTGGTCCAACTGATAAAGAATTTGGTTCCTCTTAGACAAAGGTTTCGGGGTTGAGTATTGTGAATGAAAAAAATAGAGGTTGGAAGAGCGTTAACCCTTAAATGAGTCTTTAGGTTCCACTCGGATTAATCAAAATTCAATGTGATTTCTGAATATCAGGTTTCACATAACAAAAAAAAAATATAATTGTCACAGAAGTTGAATGAATTCATTGCACATATATAACATTGCTCATTTGAGAAGGAGATATATAGAGAGAGAAGGAATATGTGTGTTTTACCAGAATGCGTGATGGACAAAGGTTTTCCCACATACTGAGGAGCACGAAGGTGGAAGTGATCAAAGAAGAGCATCAAACGTGGGAAGAAAAAACCTTATGGAGATTTGGAGGAACACCTAAAATATATAACTCACATTAATGGGTGGAACCTATTAATTAATAATATGATACCAACTTCAACGGACCCCATTATGGAAACAAAATAATATTAATAATAATGAAGAGGAGGAAAATGGAGGTGAATGGAGGTGGGTTTTTGAAGGCGTAAATGAGAGAACTTATTTTATAGATGATTGAAGGTGGGAATTGCAAGTTAAAGGGTGAAAAAAATGACCCTTTGTTATAAATTGATTAAATTCAGAACAAGAATTGTTAACGTTCCCACCCCTTCACGTTAACCCTGTTGTGATTGTGGAGAACAGGGAAATGAGAAAATGAAGAAGGAAAGAGGAGGGAAAGAGAAAGAGAGGAAAACAGAGGGGGTTGCCGGTTTTTCTGTTAGAAAAGAATGTTTCAAAATATGGAGAAAACGCGTTTTGGATAATCGGACGGCGTTGAAGGATTGGGACAATTGGAGAGGACGGCCCAGATTTCATAATTTACATAATATGGTTGTCGATTGCTATGTAGTATGTATAATCCCAAGGTTCACTCGAACGTGCTGAACCGCCGGCTGCAGATCCTCGCCGGAGTTTACATTATTTTATTTTGCTTATTCTTTTAAATCTTTGACTTGATATTTTTACAAGTATTTATTATTATAAAATTAATATCTTAGATACTATCACAATTACAACACAATTATTGAGTGACATTTTTTTATAATCACTAAAATACCGTATTATGACGACGAGGGGAGGATTACAATAGCAAGTCTAATAAAGTAAAATGTTTGATAAATAAGCTTATAAGTTTATATCACTAGCTTATAAGTTTGTTCGACAAAAGTAAAGATATTTGATAAACAAGCTTAACTCATTAACATATAAATTATAGCTTATTAACTTTTCTCTGATGTTATCAGAATCGGACTGGACTGGTTGGTTTCGATCGATTGGACTGGGAACCAGCCTGCTGACCGATCCAAACTAACCAAGAAATCGTTTATGGAAGAAACCAGATGGGAACCGATAGAACCGGCTCTAAACCGAGAAAACCGATGAAAATCGATGGTTCACCGGATTTGGACGATTCCCTCAAATGTTTTTTTTTTGGGTGCTTTCGTCTCTTATTACTTTGAAAATTTAATAAGGTGGGGTAAATTAATTTTACATTTCCTTTTACTTCGATTTTGTACAATGATTAGTGTATTTCTATCTACGAACAAATCAATGGAGATTGATTTTTTTTTTTTTGCAGGCTCCTATTATGTTATCTTGTGATTTTATTAAAAGATTCTTATGGATTATATTGAGATTGCAAAATTACAAAGGAGCTAAAGCTATAGTTAACATACTTTTTCACATGGGAGAAATCATCATTTTGCTTAATTGCTCCTTTTATATTTTCTTGCAATTTAAGGATTAGCAAAAATAAAAAGGTGAATTCTTTGCTACATAAGGATAACTTTATCCTGATTAGGTGACCCAATCAGATGGTAAGAACCATTTGACTTGACTCATTAACATGATTCATTTAATTGAGGTGACGCATTCTGGTTGGACAAGGTAAGTTTTATCCCAAAAAGATTGGGGGTATCAGAGATCACCAAATAAAAAATCCACTAATATATATCCTCATTGTTGGAGTATAATTCAGATTAGGTAATCCAGTTAGTGTTTGTTAGTTAGTTAATTAGTTGTAACTAATAAATGATTAATAATCCATGTGGGAATTAAGTGTGTATATCACTATAAATAGGTGCTTATGTGTAATCATTGTGTTATAGAGAAAGTGTAATAGTAATGAAGTGAATAAAGTTTTTTCGAGTATTTTCTTCTATCTCTTTCTCCTTCCTCTCAATATTTCTCTCTATTCAATTACTGTGTGTGTCCATTGAGTGTGTGTGCTTGTGTTTCAACATGGTATCAGAGCTATTACGGTTTTGGGACAAAAAGAGATATGTGAGGTTGTGTCCATGGTTGCCGCGATTGTGGATTGGGATTTTTCAGTTTCTTTGCCGGTTCTTGATGGCAAGAACTTTGAGCAATGAGTGGTGAAGATGAGAGTCATCTTTCGTATCCATGAAGTGCTGTAAATCGTGAAGGATGGGATCCAAGAAGAGGAGGATAGTGCCTCCTACAAGGAATCCAAGAAGAGAGATTACATGGCTCTTTCTATTCTTCATCAATGTGTGGATGACAGAAATTTTGATTTGATTTCTTTGGCAAAGAGTGCTAAAGAAGCTTGGAAAATCTTGCACAAAGCCTATGGAGGTGCTGAAAGAATGAGTGGCAAGCAGAAGATGAAAGACATGATTTTGAGGAGCATTGATGACGACCACAATAAAAAAGAAGAAGAGGAGCATGAATCTTCGTTGGCGGCAGCGACAGCGGAGGGTGTGAGGCCGTGGAACTTGGATAATAGACGGTATAGCAAAGCAGAGATGGGCATTTCTTTGGGCGCCAGTAGACGCACTGATGGGCATGGTGTGGGTAGTGATGTCGGAACTAGGATGAGGCCGTTGAGGACAACCACCGTGGAAGGCAAGTTGGACGACCCACAACAACAGTCGCCGCCACTGCCGAAGCCGCCAGACGCAGGTTCTTTGGCAGAGGGTGATGGGCCATCAAGAAAGGTGGCATCAATGGCAAAGACGAAAGCCGAGATGGTTGTTTTTCTGCAACTACAAGGCCTCGGGACATCGTCAAGCATGGTGGTCGAGGAAGATGGATCAATAACTGAGCTTTGGCCTACATGCACGCTGATCCAACCTTCACCGCCAGAAGCGCCGAACCCGACTCGTAGTGTGGTGCACATGGAAGCTTCTGTGACAAAGCTGAAAAGGAGGTGGGTTGTTGCACCACCCCCTCGTAGGGTTTACGTCGCACATAGGAAGAAGAAGAGGTTGGGTCCAAGTTTCAGACTTTGGGCCAATTTGTGGTGCTAATGAATAAGACCCATATTATTTTGAAATGGTCCAAGTCCAACAGTTTAATATTTGCCTTATTCCTCTCTAATGTGGCCTCTTTATAGCTTTTCAGCTACTATTGAAAAGAATTATCAAGTTAACCAAATTACAAGAAGCTGGTGGCAAAGGATTAAGGCAATTACGCAATAATTCAAATATGGTTGGGTTGTCATGCTTCAAGCAATGGGATCCAGTAAAATTGTTCTTGAGAGATATACTAGCTATTGTGTTTTTTAGCTAATCTGAATTAAGGGGGTGCGTTGGAGTATAATTCAGATTAGGTAATTCAGTTAGTGTTTGTTAGTTAGTTAATTAGTTGTAACTAATAAGTGATCAATAGTCCATGTGGGAATTAAGTGTGTATAACATTATAAATAGATGTTTATGTGTAATCAATGTGATAGAGAGAATATGCAATAGTAGTGAGGTGAATAAAATTTTTCTGAGTATTTTCTTCTATCTCTTTCTCCTTCCTCTCAATATTTCTCTCTATTTAATTATCGCATGTGTGTCCATTGAGTGTGTGCCTGTATTTCAACACTCACTTTTCCACTTCGCACTTTTAAATGGCATTGCGGTATCACATTATAATTATGTTTGACATGTTATAATTGTCATTGTTTATTTCGTCTTAAATGTCTTTCTCCCATTTAATAACAATCAAAACCAAAATTGAAAAAATATATATACAACTAGTAAATATCTCGTGCATTGCACATTTTTTTTAATATTTAATATTTGTTTGTTGATTAAATATTTTAAAATGAGTTTAATTGCTATGCACTGTCGGTGTAAAGTTTTTTACACTGTCAACCAATCAGAAATCATGTTATAAGTGACTTTTAAGACAGTTGGAATAAGAGTCAAATATTTTTACTAATGTGGCAAATTATGATTGGTTGACAGTGTAAAAAATCTTTATACTGACAGTGCATACCAATTAAATCATTTTAAAATTTATATAAATTATAATGTAATATAATATACATATGCAACATGTCATAAATTTCAATTGTTTGATTTAATTTGTTAACATTTAATATTTTAAAAATGTTATATGGAAAATTATAAAGTTTATAACACTAATTTTTAAAAGATAGCAATCTGAATAAAATATGATAGCAAATAATTAATATTTGAATTAATTCTAAAAAAGATAACGATTTGACTAAAATGTAATAAAAAATAATTATTATTTGAATTAATTCTAAAAGGTAACATTAGGTAACTATTCTGCTGCAATTTGGACAATTGATTTAGTGTCTGTTTGTTTTAGATTCCCTACCATAAAGAATCACGTTAACTAAAAGCTCCTCTCACATAGCTTTGAAGAAAGTGTATCAGAATTCGTTTTTGTGGTGATACTAATCTCAACCGAATATACTATTAGTTATGTACTTATTGTTTAGACTTGTAATTTGAATTAATTGGTTGTGTATTATTAAGTGGAGAAATACTTTTTGAACATCATAATAGGGATACCATATTTTGAGATGCGTGTATACAAAAAAGATAAAAAATAAGTGAGAAATAGAAATAAACGCATACGATATCAGATACGATATCCAAATTTTGATGTTTTAATGAGATAGCTCTATTATGTCCCACTGCGTTGATCAAAAAGCTCTTATTAGGATCCAACGTATAGCCGGGTGATGATCTACACTATTGGTACCCCGGGGAAACATTTCTTTTATGACAAAAGTTGACAATAGCTATTGGTTACAGAATTGAAGATAGAAACATTAGTTAATATATTAAAAGTTTGAAAGTTATACTTTCAATACAAATTTTTTATTTTTTAATTTTTTAATCAATACTCTTAAGCAGTGTTTTTAGTACTGGTTACCAGTGTGGGAGCAGACAGACCTCCAATTACCAAGTTTAAGTTTGGTGTATTGGAGTACCATTATGAAATAGTTATGATTTCACAACAAACCTATTTTATAAATATATTTCTTAGCTACTACTAAAAGATAATCCTGTTTTTTTTCTTCGTATAAGGCTTTATTTGGTAATTACAATAAGCTAGCTCATTTTGTTTTTCAATGAATGAAAATTAGAAAATCTTAATAAATTTGGATGAATTTTTGTTAGTTAAAATAGAAATAGTAGATTGTTCCGTAAAAAAAATGGTCTAAAAACAAAATACGAAAAGTTAGGATTAGATAAATCAAAATCATTTAAGAATCCAAACACAGATACAACTTTAGAGCTAAATTCAAGCTCCTCAGATCCCCTTAAGGGAAGCACCTCAATTTTAAACCTTAAATAAGATGTTCGTGATTAACATAATTACAAGATGATTAGACATAGATGTATATTTTAATCATAGTTAGATAATGAGGATCAATCCACTCAAATTTTACTAATCATGGTTAATTAACACTAATCTCAATTAATTAACTAATTAAGGATACTTCGGATTAATTAATTATTAATTAACAAGGATTGTTTTTCGATGATTCATGATTATGGAAACTTAATGAACTAAACTAGATTAGTAAAATTATAAGATGAAAGAATATTGTTGAGCTAATTTGATCTAATTAAACATAAGTCGCTTCGTTAAGCCAAAACATTAGTTAGCATCCTTAGTTGTGATTAGTTTATCAAACATTAACACTAAGATAGCCTTGTTAAATGAAATCTTAACCCTTTAAACTAACTTATACGACCAAGACTTAGACAAATTTTACTAGAACTAGACTTCTAACCATACAAAGACACGAAGACTTAAGTAAAAATCACGACATAACTTAACTGGACCACCTCCTACTTGTTGAACATGGATAAGCTTTCACCTAATTAAGTCTAGCTACTTCAACGTGGATTAGTTTCCATCAAACGACCTAGTTGCATTATAAGAAATTTGTCATATAACTACGGATATTTTTAATGACAGTCATTAAAAATGTAGCTATAGGTAGTATTGTCAAATCGTAGGTGGACCGTGTAGGTAAAATCTATTGATAGTCAAATACATGCAATTGTAGGTAAAATTACGTGGATCGTAGGTAAAATCTATAGTGATAATCATTTCCCGTTGGTATTTGTCACTCATAATGGACGGTTGGACTGCCAGTAGGCGAATATAAATTTTACATGTACCTACGGATTTTACACATATAGTGACAAATTTTGTCACTAAAAGATTAATTTCTTGTAGTGTTGGACAAACCAAATAAATTAAACATACACCAAGTGAAGCAATGTATTACGTATATGCCCAAAGAAGCAACAAAACACGAGTTAATGAACCTAATGATTATGTCATGTGCTTAGCAAATTTGGATAAGCCAAGCACATGCAAATTGCAGCTGCCACTTGCTCTACGTTTGCTTAGCCATTCCCATAGCCTTGATTACTCAACAATAGCCATGCATAGCATCTAAATGATTGAACCATCCATTGCCACTTCACCATAGTAAAAGTAATTTATGTAGAATTTGTTTTACTAATGTTAAAGCTAGATCTCCTTCTTTTTAAAGCCTCAGTTTCTCACGGATGGTCCCCCACCAAATACACTCAAAGAACAAGCCAAAGCCTTACTTACATGCTGCCCTACATGTTTCCTTAAACATACAACTTGTACTTGTAGCAATCATCCTTGTAAAGTCCTATTTTGTTTTTTCTCTACACTTGGAACATATTAATTAAACCTCTTTGTTCACCAAGCTTGGTCGCCAACTTTAGGGGTCCAAGGAAGATCATACAAAGGTTATTTAAGCTTGTCTAGATGTCACATCTTAGTGAGTTTTCTAAGATTCAACTAAGATACTAATCCTACCTTTGTCTATATCTCTAGGAACTACCAACACTGTCAAGAAAACAACTCAAAACAAGAATAACAAAGGTAGGGAGAGAATGCCTTATCATAGTAGAAAAGTAGTGGCATGCATGGTCCTATTGTTTGCTATAGAGTTCCCTAGCTCTATATTGATTTTCTCTCAAACTCTAAGAACTATTGTTAATAGTTCTTGAAATTTGACTAAACAAAGATTTTGTGTGGTAAGGATTCTCTATCTATTTAACAACTTTCATTTAGTAACTATTTACATTTTTGTTACTAACTATTTACATTTCTGTTATACTAACTACTTACATTTATGTTATTATTAGTATTTCTTTGTTACTAACTAATTACTTTTCCGTTACTAACTAATTACTTTTCCTTCAACTAACTATTTACTTTTCTGCTACTAACTTGTTTTTAACTTCTTCATCTAATTTGTTATCACTTGTTATTTTCTTACTCACTAACATTTAATTTGTTTCTAACTTGTTTTTATTCATTTAATACTAACTTGTTTATTTATCATTACCTTAATAAAAAAATTACTTAGCTTATCAGCCTTAAAATTTTATCTTAAAAATTTCTTTCCTACTTATCTTTAGAAATAAATCATTAAAAAAAGTCAAATCGAAAATTGTTTTCTTAAAAATTTAATCTTATCCCTTAGTGAAAGTTAAAAGAAGAAGTGTATTTGAATTTGAATTCTTCTTAAGTGAATATGAAGTAATCAGTAAATCTTATAAATAATACGTGCTTATCTAATGATATTATGCAAAGTTTGTCTTTGTGAAGCATTGACGTAAAAGTTCATATATTTTTCTATGGCTAAATGCCAAGGAGAGAGCTACACTTCCACCAAAAGGGTGGGCACGAGTTAAGTAGAGGAGGTTTCAAGGATAGCACGAAATCCCAATATTTAAGGCCAGGAAGTGGCTTCCCTATGTCGTGGTAATCGAAGCCCAACCTGATCATTATTCCGACGTGCCACTACGTCTTCTAAAGGTCGGTTACAAAGTGTTCCGCTATAGTCGTATGGTGTACACATAAAAAATGAGATTTGATTATTGGCTATTGGATGCGGAACATGTCCTCTCAATCGCTCCTCCAAATGAAATTGATATCTCCATGAAGTAGAACATTTTAAGTCCCATGCATTGCATATTATTTGCATATTCTGATATAATTACATTTTTGATATGTTAATTACATTTTTGATATGTTTGGATATATGATTATATGTGTTTATGGTTATGTTTACTACTTTTCTATATTTTTAGATGATATCGTATTCTTACTGCTTTATGTTTTCTCTTCTGTATGATATAAATATGTATTGAAGAGGATGGAAGTAACATCGATAAGTAATCCCTTCGTGACGAACATCTGATTTGCTTTTTTTTAATAATAATTGAGATACTAATTATGCTAATAAGATAGTCACGTATATGGACAATGCGTCTTTCGACATCGTTATTTCTACCTGTTGAGCATAATCCCATAGTTTTGGTTGGACCTGTTATCATGACGTTCCTTCTTCTGTTTGATGATATGTGGGTCCCATTTAAATCTTTTTTTTTATACATAAATTATTTAAATTTTAACGTGAGATGACAAAGGAATCTGAGTTGTCAAAATATAAATTTACACTGAAAAAATGTATAGAAATTAAACTCAAATAAATTTTACATTACATTTTCTTTTGAGGGGGGAATAGGGTGTAAAAGTATTACAGTGCACCCTTTGAGAGGTTATGTGACCTACACGCCTGGTGGGACTCGAACGCACAATCGTCTGATTAGAAGTCAGACGCCTTATCCATTAGGCCACAGGCGCTCGTACAATGCTTCTTTCTTTCGTTCTCCTTTTTGTATTAATTTTCACCAATAATGTTATTTTTATCAAATTTGACACCGGATGAACAATATATCAAGATTAAGTAAATATATTATATAAAGTTTTATCAGATGGTACATTACAAACGGATCATAGATTTGTATAATATATTTCAATAATATTTACCTACCTTTTTATTTTATTTAAAACTAATAATATTTTAAGAATTTAATTATTATACACTGACAATATAAAACATTTTTACACAGACAATTAATCATCAATCATGATATGGATGACTTTTAAGATAATTAGGATGAAAGTCAATTCTTTTTATTGATGTGATAACTTATAATTAGATAATTGTATAAAAATATTTTACACGATCGGTAAATAATTATTAAACTCATATTTTATATATACTTATGTTCACGTAAATCAAATATTACTTTAATGTTATTTAATAACAGGCTAATGAATTTTTTAATCCTATAAATGAGAGTTGTTTTGATATTAATTCATTCAAAACTTTTTCTTGTAATCTGGTGTCTATTTATTTTAACACTTAGTCCTTACAGTTAATGTTGCATAAAAAATCTGATATGACAAAGGGAATGTCATAACAATCATTTCACTTGATTCAAAATTTCATTTTTTTAATGTGATGTCACATTTTTTATTATTAAAATAATTTAAAAATAGCTAATATTTTAAAATAATAATAATAATATTATTATTATTATTATTAAAATATTAAATAATATTTAAAATATTTTTAAATAAAATAATAATCTTATATATATATATATATATATATATATATATATATATAATTATTATTTTTTTGTGCAACCGAACTAAATGGACATGAACACTCAAATGTGGTAGTCCCCTGCATACGAGGTTGGTATGTGCAGCAACCTGAGCGTTCCAAAACGTTTGCAATGATAGGAGTGACAAAGTTCCGACCCCTAAATTCAACTTTGAGCTATCTCCTTTCACTACCTCACGTCTCCCATCTTTCTAACACCCCCACTTCATCAAACCTTTCACTGCCTCGCAGAAAAACCCAACAACTTCCCAACAACAACAACCCAAACACCGGCACCTTCCCTTCACTTTTCAATGAGATCACCGAGATTTTAGGTGCTGATGCCGTTATCCCAGACCAATCCCCATCTGGGTTTTTATTTCCGTTGGGAACTCGCGAGAGTGAAGTTGGTTTTGAGGAGAAACCAGTTTGCACCGAAGCTGTTTGTGAAAATGCCACAGAGAATGTCTCGCTGGAAAAAGACAGTAACTTTGCCATTTTTGAGGATTCCCAGTTGAGCAGAGTAGTTGGTGAGATTACTGCTGAGATTTATCGGTCGGAAAATGATTTGAGTCCTATGGAAGAGCGGTTGGAAAAGCTGAAGTATGTTTTGAAACCTGAGGTTATTGACAAAGTATTGAAAAGGTGCTTCAAGGTGCCACACTTGGCTTTAAGGGTTTTCAATTGGGTGAAGTTCAAGGATAGTTTTAGTCACACAACCCAGACTTATAATACCATGTTGTGCATTGCTGGTGAAGCTAAGGAGTTTGGGTTGGTGAAGAAGTTGGTGGAAGAAATGGATGGGTATGAAATTCAAAAGGATGTTAATACATGGACCATTCTCGTATCGCAGTATGGGAAGGCAAAGAAAATCAGTGAAGCCTTGTTGGCCTTCGAAAATATGAAAAGATGTCATTGTGAACCTGATGCAGTTGCTTATAGAGAAATAATACGAGCACTTTGCACTTCTGGGAAAGGTGATATTGCTATGGAGTTTTACAATGACATGGTCCAGAAGGATATGGTACTTGATGTAAGGGTGTATAAGATGCTCATGAACTGCATGGCCAGATCAGGAGATGTTGCAGCTGTTAGGTTGCTTGGAAATGACATGACACGGTTGTCTCTGATGCCGGAGAACTCTGTTCATGGCTGCATGCTGAAGAGCTTTTGTGTTTCCGGGAGGATTAATGAATCTTTAGAATTGATTCGTGACCTAAAAAATAAAGGTTTAGCTCTTGAACCTGAATCTTTTGAGACCTTGGTGAGAGGGCTGTTTAAGGCAGGCAGGATTACAGATGCTTTGGAGATTGTTGAAATTATGAAGAGGAGAGATATTGTTGATGGGAAGGTTCATGATATTATCATAAATGGGTATTTGAGGAGAAATGACATTCACAAAGCACTTGCTGTGTTTCAAAGCGTGAAAGAATCTGGTTGTGTGCCTACAATTTCCACATATACGGAACTGATACAGCGTCTCTTTAGGTTGAATAGGTATGAAGAAGCTTGTATGCTGTATGATGAGATGCTGGGACAAGGAATTAAGCCAGATAGTGTGGCAATAACAGCCATGGTTGCAGGTCATGTTTCCCAAAACCGCATATCTGAAGCATGGAAATTTTTCAAGAGTATGGAGTGCCAAGGCATCAAGCCCACTTGGAAATCATATGCGGTATTTATTAAGGAGCTTTGCAAGGCTTCAAGGACAGACGACATTGTCAAAGTATTGTACCAAATGCAGGCCTCAAAGATTGTAATTCGAGATGAAGTATTCAATTGGGTTATAACTTACGTGGAGAACAAGGGGGAGGTTGATGTGAAAGAGAAAGTCCATCAGATGTATACAGCATCTAAACTAAATCCTGAAGAATGCAAGGAGTCTGATAAACAAGTATCTTTGAGAATTATGGTGGAAGAGGATCTGGAATTTGGCCAATCAAAATCAGACAAAGTAGATTGTTCCTTAGTACATCCCCCCCGCCTTCAGACTTACAGCGAGCAGGATATTCATGATGTTTGTTTAATTCTTTCGTCCTCTATGGATTGGTCCTTAATCCAAGAAAATTTAGAGAAAAGCACCATTCAGTTCATCCCAGAATTTGTTTTGGATATATTGCACATCTGCAATATGCATGGTAACACCGTCCTAAAATTTTTCTCATGGGTGGGAAAGCAAACTGGCTATAGACACACTGCAGAAACTTACAACATGGCAATAAAAATTGCAGGCAGGGGGAAAGATTTTAAACACATGCGCAACCTGTTCTTTGAAATGAGAAGAAACAGTTATCCAATGACATCAGAAACATGGACAATCATGATCATGCTGTATGGCCGAACAGGTCTGACAGAATTGGCCATGAATTGTTTCAAAGAGATGAAAGCTGACGGTTATAAGCCAAGTAGGAGTACATACAAGTATTTGATTATCGCCTTTTGTGGGAGGAAAGGAAGGAAGGTTGATGAAGCTACCAAAATATATGGTGAACTGATTAGTGCAGGATATGTCCCTGACAAAGAATTGGTTGAAACTTACCTTGGTTGTTTATGCGAAGTCGGTAGGTTGTTGGATGCCAGGAGATGCACAAATTCTCTTCAAAAGTTTGGCTATACAGCTCCTCTTAGCTATTCCTTGTTTATTAGAGCTCTATGTAGAGCTGGGAGAGTGGAAGAAGCATTGGCATTAGTTGAAGAAGTTGGGGAAGGAAAATCTACTCTGCACCAGCTAACTTGTGGAAGCATTGTCCATGGTCTATTACACAAGGGTAGATTAGAAGAGGCATTAGCCAAGGTGGATTCCATGAAGAAGGAGGGCATAACACTCACCATCCATGTTTACACATCTTTAATAGTTCATTTCTTTAAGGAGAAACAGGTAGGAAAAGCTATTGAGATTTTTCAGGAAATGCAACAGTCAGGTTATGAACCAACTGTTGTTACATATTCTGCACTTATACGTGGGTACATGAACGTGGGGAGGCCTACTGATGCATGGAACATCTTCTTCCGTATGAAATTAAAAGGACCCTTTCCTGATTTTAAAACTTATTCTATGTTCCTTACTTGCCTCTGCAAGGGTGGTAGATCTGAAGAAGCCATGCAGCTTATTTCTGAAATGTTGGACAATGGGATTGTTCCCAGTACTATTAATTTTCGAACAGTTTTTTATGGGCTAAACAGAGAAGGTAAACAAGATTTAGCCCGTGTTGTATTGCAACAAAAATCAGAATTAATAAGAAAACGCAAACTCATAACTTGAATTTTTTTTCAGGACCATTGGTAATTGACTGATTCATGTGTTTGTAGTTTCTCGTTCTAATTGACTTACAGCATGTTTTCTGTGCAGTTTGAAACTTATGCCTCCCTTCAAAAAGCCACTCTCATCTTAGTGAAAGAATTTTGCTAACGTCAAGAAAGTTATGGGGAAAAAAATATTAAGTGTGGATCTTGTTCAATAAGAGCTCACTAAATGGTTCATTTCATAATACATAGCAGCTCCTTCATAAACATCAAACTGCATAACTACATCAATGCATTGCTATCCTTACCACAGACACCTTTATTAAAATAAAAAGCAAGGAGCAAAGGTCCCAAAGTCGTCCACTCTTTGGTGAGCTAAATGCTACACATAACTATATTGAATACAAAAGTATTGCTTGGTTTCATGCAGCGAATCCGAAAGGGTGCTCGTGCTTAAGATGTGCCCTATGATGTCGTGCCGAAATGTATATTCCATCATGTGCATAGAGGAGCAATGAGGTCCATTGAGACATATGATGAAATCAAATGGTCATTTACTGATAGGCCACTTCATTGGGACAAGTGACTCATTCAAATTCTTCATACTGATCTGTCATTTGCACCAAAAGGAATAGCTCCGAATTTGAAAGCCTACACTAATAAAATCAATAATAATATGAAAATAAAGGAATTAGATGCAGAACTACAAGCAGGGGCAGCTTAAGATATTTTTGGTGCGGTAGTAAACTAGAGAAAGAATATATCAGTGGAATCATCAGTAGTTCACAAGGAGAGATACATTTTATTGGGAAAGCATTGCAGCTAAACTGTCAGAACGGGTACTACAGCAATGATATCCTGGAAAATAATTAATAATAATGTCAGCAGTGAGCAATGAGTAGATCTTCATATAACTATAGCATAAGAAAGCAGGACATATTACAATTATATGGTATAATTTTGAACCAAACAATAATATCCCACACTTATACATCCTTGATTTGGACCTTGTGATTATTTAAATTAGCTGATAAATTAGCTGACAAATCACTTACAATAAAATTAAGCAGAGCAAGGGCAATAAAACTTGTGCTTGTGTACACACTTGACAGATAGAAAATGAAGATGAGGCATTCATTTTCAACAAAAGAATACATGGTGAGATTATTTACTCTAGTTGATGAACTCAGACTGTGCTTGTAAGCATGTAATAATAACAAATGAGATAAGAATCAAAATGACAGAGGGTTAACCACAAGTGCTTAGCAGAAAGGCAAAAAAAGTGGAAGGATTGACGATGGATTGCTGTGTACTTACTCTTGCATGGTAAGAGTGAAAACGGAGACATACGAAATGGAAACCTTATAAAACTACCATCATAGTGTCGTCCCATAAATTCGAGTGTGTAAAAGGGCACGAGGGTCAAGTTTGTTTTAAGCAATACTACTTGCTTTTAATTATAATAAAAAAAATGACAGATGCTTTCAAGTATTAACTCCCATGTTGATCTCTTTTTTACCTCAATTAACATAAAAAAAACTCAAGGATGAGATAAAAGTGGCAACCATCCCATTATCATTTCTTTCTAATTGACCTACTCTGAGGATGTATAAATCACTTTTCACCCTGGCTTCAATTCTTCTTTCAAGATCTCTTACTTTCATCTCTAGCAAGAGTAGCCTAAGGAATCAGGCAAAGAAAATGATTATATTACCTATCTATATCAAAGCTTCTTTACAACTTCTTCGATTACACGACTATAGTAAGTCATTCTCTTAATTGAAATTTTTGCTTTTTCGAAGTTCTGGCTTTGAAAAGCATTAGCAAAGGCATTGGACCAATTTTGCATTTTCTCCTGCATCTGGATGGACAATTAGACATCAGGATGATATGAAGCAACAACATCAAAGTAATCATAATTCAAATCCATTTAGCATTTCTTCCTTGCAAATTAAAGTGTCCAGAGTCTAGGATACCTGGGAGAGAATGTGATTCAAAGACTCAGAGTCAGTTGCTTCTTCAACTGCTTCCCTGATTTCCATAATCTGCATTGAGCAACAGAATGGGATTGGAACCTAGATTTTCCTTTTGCAGAAAAGGGAAATATGTGATAAGAGAGTAAATAGCATGCGTTGCATAACATTAACCTTACACAACAAGTTCCAGAGTACATCTTTTAGTTCTGGAAAGTAAGCCCATTTATTTAAGAGAAAGAGAATAAAGAATGAAGGGGGGTATGAGGAGGAATAAAAAGAAAATTCTTTTCCTTTGACAAAATGCCACTTTCATCTCCATTCAACATACCCGTTGCTTTGTGATGGGCCTCTAACCCATCTACACCAAAAAAGAGCAAGGGGAATTTACCGAAGAGAGCCATGGAAAATAAACAGGCAGTAAGTGGGAGTGGAGAGAGTAAAGAGGGGCAGCAAGGAGCATTTACAGCTAGTGCAAAAAATTAAGAGAAACAATTAGCATTTACCTAAGGGAGTTATGGCAAATGAACAGGCAATTAGTGGAGAGATTAAATAGGGAAGTGGGTGGGAAGGAAGGGGAAAAAAGGTTAGGAGCAAAGATAAAAGAGAGGAAAAGATATGGGAGAAGGCAACCAGTCATTAAGTAACTGAAGAATTGGGAAGCAGACCCTCAAAGTTCTGCAATGTCTATCTATCCTTCTTCCTTCTATTGCTGTTCTCTTTCTCCTTCAGTCTTTGAGAGATTACAAAGGCTTGCCTAAGGAGTTAATCTTCATATTGTCTTAAGAAATCCAAGATCCTATCACTTTGATATTTGAATTTCACATATTAATTGTACTTTCATTAAAAAGGTAAGTCAGTGTTCTGAAAACTCACAATGCCCAGTTTTAAATGAATATAATGTCCAAATGATTAAGAAAAAACCACTCCATTATGATTTCAATAAATTAAAAATTAAATAATTCCACCTTTTCTCATTTTACAGCTATCATCAATCGCAGTAAGTAGCCATCACAAATGCCAATCTTTGAATTTACAATACAGAGATATACTCAGAGATATTGTCATGATTTTATCTTCTTTAGATATTTTTATTTCTGTCTCTATGGAAGATAGAGAATCAAATATCTTAAAAATTCAGATGAAAATTTGAGAATGATACATTATTCAAGCTTCCAAGAGGAAAACTCTCCATTCATTTTTCAAAGTACTTTTTTCGCTGAGTTTTTGTTT
The DNA here is from genome assembly GCA_039655645.1 of Ammopiptanthus mongolicus. Taxonomy (NCBI): domain Eukaryota; kingdom Viridiplantae; phylum Streptophyta; class Magnoliopsida; order Fabales; family Fabaceae; genus Ammopiptanthus; species Ammopiptanthus mongolicus. The sequence continues at coordinate 25,095,232 of CM077347.1, read as the reverse complement.
ACTAAAGAAATTAAGTCAAAAAATAATTTTACATGGAAAACAAATCAGGCTCTGTCCATTTACCTCAGCTAGTAATTCTGGATCCGAAATTGTTTGTTCCTCATCAACTTCTACTCCGTCAAGCTTCAGCTGAAAAAACAAGAGGTGCAAATTGCAAAATTACTTCATAACATTGCAGAAGGAAAAATTGATGGAAAGCCTATTGATGACATGTCTGATTTATCTGTTCCTAACATCAAATAAAAAATCTCTGCATCACAAATATATTATCACCATTGAAATTTTAAGGTTTTCAAATCAAACCAAGATTTCTGCCACTGTTATGAAGGATCACCCACTTTGGAATCTCCAGAAAGGAGTATGCTTACCATGTAAATCCCTCTCGACAAAGGCTTGCTAAGTGTACGGTATGCATCAATCACCCTTGCAGATTGTTCAGCAGCAAAATCTCTTTCTTTCTGCCAATTGAAGGATTTCAAACAAAATCTGTTACTTTATCCGAAAACACATTCAACTTCACTACCAATTTCCAACCTCCCTTCAAAAAAAGAAAAGCAGAAAGAAGAGGGGGAAAAAAATATGAAAATACAAAAAGAAGAAAGGATATACCTGAGATTTTGAATGTACTAAATCAGGATGCACTTTCTTTTGCCACTCTTTGTACTTGCCCTCCAAATTCTTATCCTCTACATCATACTTCTTCTCCCTGTTTTAAATTAAAAAAAAAAAAAAAAAAACTTATGGATTTCTCAACTTATCTATCAAATTTATCAGACAAAAAGTAAATAGACTTCTCTTTTCCTCATCACAAAAACAAAAAACCAATAATTAATAGCCCCAGCAGTGGAACTATAAAATATAACCAAGACACAATTTGACACATAAAAGCATATAGTTTTCTCTTTGCTTGAAAATGAAGCAACCAAGAATCTATGGAGAGAAAAATACTAAGAAACAGCAATTTGTTAATGCTTATCAAGCTTCACCTTACTACTAAAATCTTTCTGGCGATCAAAACAGACAGAATCAACAATAACCATATAAATTACAAGCTTTACATTTTTATCAGCTATATCATTAACCAATCAAGGTGAAAACACATGAATTGTTATAAAGAACAAAACTTTGGGAGCAATTTCAGCACCCAGAACAACAAAATCAAAATCGCAGAAACTTACAAGCCAAATATTTCAAAATAGTCAACAGAATCATCCACGGGTTGAATACAGCGGCAGGAATCACAGAACAGGAATGGTGCTGATTCAGATGCAGGCACAGCATGACAATTCCAGCACCTACTACTATTACTTTCCAGTTTCTCTGCAGATTTTGTGCACAAACTTTTCCCAGAAAATCTGAGAAACCCAATAGAATAATAATAATAATAACAGCACGTGGGGTTATGAAAAATACGATAATGGGGTGCAAAGGATGATGATGATGATGGTGATGGTGATGGTGATATTGATATAGGAACAGAAAGTTTAATCTCAGGAGAAAAGTTTAAGGAGGAGTGTTCAGAAATTGAAGTTAAGCTGCGCCTCAAAAAGGGGGAGAGGGACGTGTAGAGCTTCTTCTTCGACATTGTGGAAGCACTTTTGTACAACACGAGACTCTAGAAGCAGTTCCTGTTTTTAAAGGAGGGTGAAGGAAGAAGGAGCTTTGAGAACAGGGTTCACGGACTGAGAAGTAATTTCAGAAAAAGTAAAAAATTGTTTTAGAATATAAACGAAGTGTTATAAAACTCGAATGGATCATTAACTCGATCAAAATATTGGGTACATAAGTTACTTATCGAACTAATGAGTAATGAGTCACCGGTTGAATTACATACATCGATATATATCAAATTATAAATCTTATTATATATATATATATATATATATATATATATCATCACTGACTATTTGTGAACACCCTTTTTACCGTAGCAACAACAAATTGGGATGACAAGTGGTAGCTTCTGATTAGTCCATCCCTCTGTGAGATAGCAGCAATACGGTTTCTTCTTTCGCTACCGATAACTTTCAATTTCTAATTGAATAGAAAAAGAACTCTCTCTCTTCTCCTTTGTGTTGAATGAGGCGGCAGCAACCATGAACTTCAGGTTCATCGCCGACACGCTCCAATTTGAACAAACTTCGCCAACGGCGACTACTCCGGCAGCCTCAATGTTCATGGTAGGTATGTTTTTCTTGCGAGACCACCACCGCCTTGCGAGAAAGACATTTTCGTCTTTCTCTCTCTTCTCTCAGTCTCTCTCTCTCTCTCTCTCACTCTCTGCCTTACTTACACTTGATTTCTTCCATTATTAGGGTAAGGAAATTGAAGAGTTGTATTGAACCTGAAAGCAGCAGCGATGATCAAGAGCGGAGTGTTGATGATCTAGAGCCCACTCGAGAGAAATTTCCAAAGCCATTTTTGATCCAGAGCTCCTCAATTCTCCCTTGATTACTATCATCAATATCTCCTAATGATTGTTCTGTTTTGTTTGATAGATCTGTTAGGTTGAGGCACTTGCGTTCTTCTCTTCCCAAAACATGGAAAACGACAACGTCGACATGTAGGCAACAGAGAACAACGATACGGTACTGCTTCTTCTTACTTTCTTCGATTTTTCTTTTTGTATTTACATAATTTTATTGAATCATACTTCTCTTCATTGTGGCTGAAATTTGAATTATGGGATATTTTATATTATTTTCTGGGAATCTCGCTGATTTGATTGCAGTTTCTAGGGTTTCTGATTGGTGGTTTCGGAAATGGCAAGCAGAAAGGAAGAAAAGAAGAACGAGAAAATTATGAGGAATGAGAGGTACCCCTTTCACCAATTTATTCATCAAAATCATTACTTTGGTTTCGTGGATTTTATTGAAAGAGGTTGATGGTACTAATAACTTATGATATCGCCGATGGAAGATGAATGATCTGCCACAAAAGACCAAGCATAAATTTCATCTTAGAAGCACTTTCGAATTACCGCTTGGCAATGTTTTGGTGTATTAATAAATGGTGAAATTGCTAATTTTAATGTGTCATCTAATCTATGTGCCTACAAAATAATAGATAGATGGCTCAGGATCCTGGTCATTTCTAATGGGGCACAAATTGGATTTTTACAGGAAACTAACAAGTAATCAATATTTGTTACAAAGGCATCTACCATGTAAGGTATTTACAAAATCATCTACCTGGATTATTTTATATTTTGAAAATAGAGCATGGTATTGATTGTTAACACTTGATGCAGTTCTTTGACATTACAAATGTTTATTGCCTGTTGTGGAATACCTGTTTTTGTGGGTTTTCTTGAGGCTGATTATGCCAAGTACAAGTCAATTGTTGTTTATGAATTCTCCTTATATGGAATGATTTACATTGGATTATAGTTCAAATGTGATGTCAAGATTTGGTAGACATTAAGATTACACCCGTAATGGTATAGATTTGGCTGATATTAGGCTTTCTTGGTTGATTTGATTCTTCATTCTTGGAACTGCCTAAGTTGTAGATTTTGATTTGATTCACTAGGACTTTCAGTAAGCTTTTAGATAAAGTATGCCTCTCCGTCTTTGATTACTTACTATATATGTTGTGCTTCCTTTATCATATGAACATAAAACTGACTTTTCTGTTCTTTCTATTTGCTTATTTTGCTTGCATGTGCATAAGCTTGTGCTTTGTATTTACATATTTCCTACAATAAAAGCTGACCACAACTTTTGTCTCAGGGAAATGGTTCATCTGGCTATTGATGGCATATGGCAAGTTTTAAAAATGTGTTTCTTCAGTAATATTGAATTAAGTTTTCAAATTGGCTAATCATGCCTTTTGCGTTTTCAGTTTCTTTGGTTATAGTATTCTAAAAGGTTTAGCTTATTGGAATTTGAATTATTCTTGGAAGCTGTTGTTAAGGTTTTAACTTTGTGAACATTCAGACAATGTGGTCTAACTTGAAACGTAGTCAAAAGTGTGTGAAATGAAAACATAAGCATGGACTGACAAATCAGTCATGGAAATGCATTCTAATAAAGGCAGCTGCCATATGTGGCATTGTGGCATACCTTACTTGAGAACAACATTTTTTTTATTTGTTAAATATTTAATACCATTTGTAAGAGTTAATGTGAATCAATGAGTTGTAGCATCTCCCTGTTCAAGTTATCGTATCATACAGAAGAAATGATGGTTTAATTACTGGTTCAAAATCAAGCTATGTTGAGTTAATTACTGGTTCAAAATCAGTCTTGATCTGATATAGTTCATGTAGTTCTGCCTAGATTTTGTGTGATGATAGTATTTTCATTTTTTCAGTTGTTCCATTTTTTCAGTTGTGTGATATATACAATCCTACAAACACACATACAATTTTGTCATAGTTTAAAGAGGATGATAAGAAAAATCTCACGGATCTTTGGCTTGCTGAGATGGAGAGAGGTCCTTCAATGTTTCCAGAGGTAAAACTGTAACATTTCCACCTAATCAGAAGCTAGCTGTGTTAGTTTACGCAGTGTGAAAAAATTAGTCATATTTCACTCTTCAAGCTAATGAGAGTGTGCTAACTAATATGCATGGATCTTTAATGTTCTTCCTTCTTTCTTGTGTTCCTGATGGGATTTTATTTAATTTGTCTCATGCAGGTTTGAAAAATGTGGGAAAATTTGTAGACTTAGATGGTTTAATTATCTCAGACCCAACATTAAGCAGGGCACATTTTATGAAGATGAAGATGGAGAAATCTGCAGTGTCTTCGCTTACATTGAGAGCAAGTATGGTATTTATCATCAGAGATATTTGCGTTTTATATGCATCATTAGAATGCAAAAATACTCAGTATTATACTTCAACAGAAAGAGTTAGATTATATTATTTGGCATAATATAAAGGCCTAGGTGTAAATGGTTGTTGATAGTGTTTGGGTGCAAGGTGGCAAAGTGACTTGATTAGTAGCGTAGGTTTTTGGCAAATGTTCAGTAGCATAGGTCTATGGCAATTGATCGATAGCATAGATTTGGAGTAACTAGATGTCTAAAATATAATGCCTGAAAATGTCTCTATGTTTTCATTATCTTGAAAGAAACCATATTTATATACAGAATTGCTATTTAATAGTCAGATCTCTCTCTCTTCGTCACCTACATTCTTTGTTCTCCTCAGTTTTCATTTCTCTTTCTCTCATTAGCTAAGTCATTATTTGGGAACATTCCCTATGTTTTTCTCTGAAGCCCGGATTCTATCATTTTGAAGATGTTGATGGATTGAAGCATAAGCTGACAAGGAAGGCTTTTGTTAGCAATGATAAGGATGTGACTAAATGGGAGGTATTAAATTTATTTATTTTTTTACATCATAACTTCACTACATACACATAATATGAACTGCAATATATTTGATCTAGGTGGATGAATATCTTAGAATGTGGTGGAGCTACCAAAGAGTTGAAAGTTAATCGTACCAAATAACCTAAGGATGCTTGCAGTCCCATGGTGCAAATTCATGGAAATCAAAAGGTATGAACTCCCATTAAGTTAAAACAATGCTTTAATTTTTTAAGGATAACCTAACCAAAAAGAAATTATTAAACGATAAAATCTCCCTTTGCTCATTATAGTGATTGTGGTTATGGCTTCACATTTTGGCAAATGTTTTATTTTTCTGAATTCTATATAGGATGGCACTTCTATAATCATTTAGCTTGAGCTGAGTAGAGTCATAGTGACATTGTATTAGCAGTGGAATTGTTGGATTTAGAAGAATGACATTTTACCTCTGCTTAAGGTAGTACTTTTGATTGGAGGGACTGATAATAAGTGTTTAGGTGCTTTTAAAATGTTTTGGATAATTGGATGACATTGCTTAATTACTTTTTCAAAAGTAGTACCTTGAAAGGGACAAGAGATATATCTTGACTAGAAAAATGTTATACTATGTTTAGTTCTTAAAAGCTTATTTGTTTTGATATTTTAATACTAAATGAAGTCAACCAATGATAAGGCAGGAGACATAGAAGAATTAGCGGTAAGATCAAGCTAGGCTGAATGCATGTTTATTGTCAAAACTGTGGTTCTGTTTTAGGGTATGCATGTGCTCAGACCTTTTTTTTCTTTCACCTTTCACACTCACTTTCCAAAATGAGGGTTCAAGTAGATAAATTCTGCTCATTATACCTCATTTACTCCTAAATTGCTTTCATTCTCCAATTTCACTCAATTGCATAGAAACTTGTCTTAGGGAAGCACTGTTTTATGGGTGTTTTTCATTATTCCAAAAGTTGATGTTTTTAGTGTGGAAAAACAATTCAAGGTAAAGGGGACTTTATGGTGCTTTACTATTGTGGATGGTTTTATTTTAACTTTTTATTTTTTTATAGACCGAATCAAGCAAAAAGAGGGCTCTTGAATCTACTTAGAAAATGCCTCTTCCCGAGAAATTGGTTAATCCTCCTTCTTGGTTTCTATTCATAATACCTCCATGCTTTTCCTTCATTTACAGGTCCCACTCTAAGTTTACTACTTTTTTTTTAAAATTTGATTTTGCCTCTTGCAGGATTCATTTGTTAGTGAGGCTAATAATGGTGAACCTTCTAGACAAAGTGATATTGAAATGAGAAAGTCTGTTTTGATAAGCAACTCTGATATGGGAATGGAAGTTTTTAATAAGCAGGTACACAATGTGCATGCTATTTAATCTTTTGATGGTTTAACCTGTTTGTTTAATATTTCATTGAAGATCCTATGTTTATTAGTATTCATTATTTGGTTATTAGACAAAGCGGCTAATAAACATTCTAATAAGCTGTCTGTGCAACTTCAGAAATCTGCTATCTTCATCAGTTCTCACTTTTATTATTTTCTTGAATTTGTGGACGATACCGACACAATTAGATATTCTTGCTCTGGTCCTATGGTAACCCTACTCATATAATGGGACCAATTGTCACTGAGCTTGCAATCAAGATAGCAGAAGCCATGGGTGGAGAAGTTGAGAATTTCATTCGTCAACATTGCTTTAACAATTTGTGCAATTACAATTAGTAGTTGAATTAAATATTGGAACAATTTATTTTGAAAGAAAATTTATCCGTGCATATCGCACTCTCATACACTAAAATTTATTGTTGTTATTATAAAGATAATATATATTGGTACTTATATTTATTTTTGTAGTTCATATTATTTTAGTCATTTTCATTTCCTTTATTTTTTTTATTCCGATATTTAGTAACCTCAATATGTTACACCTTTTGACATATTACATGTTACATAAGCTGTGGTGGTGGTGTTTTGTTTTCTACTGTGTTATTGGGTCTATAACTTTAAAGAGAGCAAATCATATGCTCAGGGTTTATATTATTCATTTTTGAAATGTTACAAACTCTCTTCGACATTGAATTTGTTTAAATTATTCTTTGTAATATATTGTCATTTAGGAAACCGTGAATGATATAACTTATAAACTTTTAATATTTTATTTATATTGATTTTGTCTTTAATCTTGTGATAAAATTGAAAATATATTTTTCATATTATTTCTGAAATAGAAATTATTCGTAATAAGTATTAAATTATTGTTGGTATTATTAATTTTATAAAAAGATTAACTTTTCTTGACTATTTACCCCAATTATATGTCATTTATTATAATACGGTTTTTTTAAATAATAATAAATTTAATGTGTATAATTGTGCTTTTAATCAATAGTGTATTATTATTTCTCTTTCTTTTTTTTTTTTTATCAAAATTGCTACCACAATTAATATTAGAGTAAAGATCCAAATTGATCATCGATAAAAAATCATGGTGACATTTTGGTCCATGAGAAATGAAAAATATTAATTTAGTACTCAAGAATGTAAAATGCGGGTCAAAATAGTCCTTGACAAGGATTAAAATGTCTCTAAAAATTACCTTAAAAATGATCAATTTCACCTGTATTTTACATTCTTGAGGATCAAATTGATATTTTTCATTTCTCAGGGATCAAAATGTCACTGATTTTTTGTCAAGGATCAATTTGTGCCTTTACTTTTAATATTATTCAACTTTCAATACTTTTCCTTTAAATGAAATCTTTCCCGTGCAAAACACAGGTAATAACTACTAGGACTAATCAGAAGTTATCCTATTCGATGTAGATACAATGTACGATTTTACGTTGTAAACGGTAGTGAAATATTTCGAATTCAAGTAACTTGAGATAATATTTACACACCATCCTATTACCTTTTGTAATGAAAATTTGAACCACTATCCTTTAGTGCACATCCTATTGTTTTGTAAACTTTGATTTAACATTTGTCGAGTTGTTTTTGTTATGTTTTGAAATTTCTAATGTTAATTATTAAGTCGACATCATTCACAGAAACATTATTGTGATTTAAGAGTGGTTGTAGGTTTAGTGTAATGTTTAATATTGTGAATATATTTAGGCAAAAAAAAAAAAGTTCATCTATTCTTATATTCTTATGTAGAATACCATTATTTACAATAAAGGTTTATATATTTAATAAAAAATGTTTTGATGAACATTTTTAAATGTATATAATAATAGATAATAGATAATAAATATGATAACGGTTAGAAATTGTTACAATAATATTACAATCGGTTAGAATAAACATATTGCCCTGTGCTCCGTGCATAGCACGGGTATAGCACTAGTATAAAATATTTGTCCAACATGTATCCACTAATTTCTATGGCTAGGTGGCACACTACCTATGCATCAACAACGAGCACGTGTTTCATTCCCAACTGTTGCATTTTGGTGAATATTTTGCGTTGTGAAGCCCATTTAAGCAACCCCGCATGGTAATGTCAACAATTTCGAAAGCAAGCTGCATGGTGACATCAGCAGGGCTGGTTTTCGCAAGCCGAGTGATCAGTTCACACTGGTGCAAAGCCGAGTTAATGACTTCAGCATTGGTTCATACGCTTATCCGACTTGATATGCTAATCAGATCGATCATGGATCCAATTTTTAGTCCCATCAGTCCGACCGACCAATCCAGATTTAATAACACTATAATAAACAACAATTTTCGTATTCCAATCCAAACATATACACAACATCTTATTAATTTCATATTCATATATATATATATATATATATATATATATATATATATATATATATATATGAAAAGATTTAATTCTGAAAGAATTGGTTGCCCTACGATCTTCACATCCATCTATTTTTTTTACATGATCCAATAGTAAATATGCGTCTCGTACCGTGAGCAACTTTATGACATTGCTCACCCTATAAGCAACCTTCTTACAATATTATTAGTGTGAAAACTAAAATTTTACTACTTGGTTATAAAAGTGATTCACAATAATTTAAAAGATTGTTATAACTGGATTAAGAAGACTTTCAATGATTGGTGTAAAAAAGTTATTTAGTAATAACATATACTGATTTAAGTTGGATTCAATTGGTATGCATATTAGTATAAAAAAATTAGAACATCAACCAATTATAAATTGACAAATCATTATAGGGAATGTGTTTAAGATTAAAATAAAGTGATTTTCATACAAAATAATTTAATAATTATTTTTTACACTTTTTTAAGCAAAACAGAAGTTAATTTGTATTCTTTTATAATCAAAAAAACCACTTAGAATAGCCACTTAATATGAATAGATTCATTCATATATCCTTATTTTTCTCCGGCTATGCTCTCAAGCTATGAGTTTCCTTCTTCTGTGTATCTGATTTTGGGCCAATAATATTAAAGTTGTAGGATGATAGGATCACTCTAAAATATCAGTGTTGTTGGTACACATTATGCAGAGCACAGACATGATGAATCTGAAGGAGATTGAGATGAGAGATGCCATTGTTAATTAAGGAAATAGTAACTGACATAATTTGGATACCAGAGTCTTAGTGAAGGTTCCACCTATCAATTTAAAGCTGCTTTAAGAGATTAATTCACTTGGATGATAAAAAAACCCAAGCTAGCTGGAATAATTGGACTATAGGGAGATGAATGTATTCTATGATAAAGGCCTATATATTCTTTTCTTGTGATCAGTCCTTACCAAACCATGCACTGCATCTTATTCCTGTTGTCATAAAAGATATGTAAAGACAATCAATTAAGAGGACTGAAGTATCGCTTTGGATGTATTAGTCCAAAACATTAGTTCAACTGAGAAATGTACATGTACAATATGTGAACCAAAATTGGGTCAATGAGCAAAACTCCTCGAATCTTGTCACTGCCATGACTTCAACTGTGAGTATCTTCGAAGCATTCATTGTGAACAAAGCTGGACTGCCTGCCGATGACGCTTTTAAAATATCATGTTCAACTCTAAAAGTAAAAGCTATTAAAATATTTAAATATAGATCAAAGCAAATGAATAGATTAAATTTACTCACCCAATGGATTCAGTTAATTGGATTGTGCATTCACAGTCAACTTCTCTAATTGTCTTGTTATATCTATAGGACTCACCACCTAAGAGAATAAGCCTATTGATAACAATCTCCAAAGTTCAGAAGAGCTTGCTAAGGCATCATGCCATCACTTACCAGATGCTTGATCAGAGAGTGCAGACAAAGTTTAAATTAGTTGCTCAATTTATTGCTGGAATAGCATGGTTGAAATTGATAGTAGTGATTGATAATGAAGGCATATGGCAGACTTAATTGAGAATATGTACCTAAACAAAAATATCAAGTAACATTTGTATGCTTCAATGACATTGCTATAATGGTGAAGCTTATGAAGAAAGTGAATTTCTTTTAGGACCCGAAAAACAAATGACAAAGGGTTGGAATATCTTGATGATTAAAGTACTGTAGACATTCTAGAGCTAACTTAGTATTTTGTTTGGTGAAACAGCGCATGTATATGAAGAATGGCTTACCAATTGAAAGCTTGCATAAATTCGATGACGGTTTTCCTTTTCCTTTCCCCTTTCTCAAGGACAGTGATCAAAATGAGAAAACTACAACTGAATTTGATCATATTTCATATCAGAGACCTATTGATAACAATCCTCCAAAGTTCAGAAGTAATATCTTGATGATTTTGTTGAATTCTGGTTTAGAATTCTTGTTTAGAGAGAGAGAGAGAGGCAATGTTAACATTGGACTGTGATAGCTTATTACTCACTCTATGACTTCAAAAATAGGACTTTCATCAAGGTATACAGCTGGACCAGACTGACAAAGGACTTACTGATCACTGATCATAAGGACTTACTGATCTTGGGAGTTTTTTAAGGGACTTAAGGATCATAATGAGCATACGAAATATTTTGCATCACTAAACTGGAATTGAAAGGTACTATGCCATTATTAATATCAGATGAAAGAATGAATACTATGTAGACAAGCCTGTGTGTGTGAAAGTTCCTGAAGAGCATTAATATCTTTCTTTTCAGCAAGATCTCGTGCTTTGATCAAAATTTAACGACTATGGTAGAAACACGCGTCCTGAACAAATTAATATCAATTCAAACTCATAAATAATTCTATGGTGCAACATCAAAGATCTGGAAATGACAACAAAAATTAGAAACAACAAATGAATAAGATACTTTCCAATAGCATGACCATTTTTTCCTGATGGAGTAACAGAAAAAGAGAAGGGGAGCTTTGTACAGGTAAACATAAATTTGGATCAGAAGAAATGGTATAGCTTAGTTACCACACATCAACCAAGTTTATGTATCTCTGTATGTGTATCACAAGAAAGCAAAACATACCCCCTTATCACGCTGTTTTCTTAGCTGTTGAATGCTCTCGAAAGCTTTATCCCTCTTTTGAGTAACAGCTGCCAGTACTTCCTGTAAAGATTGGATATCTTTTTCTATGGCTGTCAGTGCATCTTCAAGTTGCTTGAATTTGGATTGAATTGCTTACCTCTCTTTTCACAAAATATATTACCAAAATCTTCTTATAAAAATATACACATACACAAGTCCAAAATGAGCATTATAAACGTGCCAAGAGATACAAATACAAAATATAAGAAAAAGGCACTCCTTACATAATAGGAGGATAAGCAGTTGTACACGGATTATCTCACAGGCATGTACACAAAACCAGAAATAAAACTATAAATCAAAGGAGTTTTAAGTTAAAACATAAAAAGCTAAGACCAGTATAGGTGCTTCAAATATATCTCAGATACTCTAAAGGATATAAAATAAATCAAATTAAAATAATTAAATCTAGGGGGAAGCAAGGCAATGGACCATAAAGAACCTCTCACACTAGCAAATTTAAAAACGCAAATGAAGTAAACACTGATACATCATACAATTTGCTTTGGAAAATTGTAACATGAAAAACTAATTAATTAGTTGCAAGGTCTACATTATTTGATAGTTAATAAACCGTTAACCGTTTAGGCCTTATTTATGTCTTGACTCTTGATTATACACCTATAAGTTCAGTTCCTAACATTGACATTGAACTCAGGATTTTGAACAAAATCTAAATAACTATCAAGGCAAGAAAGGATAACTTTATTCATAACATATATAGGTAACAAAAAAATCATACCATAACCATCTGCAAGTTATTTCTCATCAGCTGACCCATCAATATTCTCCAATGCATTCCCACTTTCAAGTCATGTAGCATTTGGCACTGCACTAGCAAAACTGCATTCACAGCTGAATTGTACTCAGAAATTGTGTGCCACAAGATAAAGTGACACAGTTACATAAATTTATGCCACAAGAAGTGTGTCCTGTTATTTACTTGGGTCAGTCTAAGGTCCAAGTGGTACCTTTAAAGGCACCACTTGGACTGACGCCTTCCACGTCAGCAAATAAAACAAAAAAATACATGTCAGCAAAAACAACCCTATTTTGATAAAATGTTATAAAACATCCTCATTTTAGAAAATAGTTTCTAAAACAACTATAGTTTGGTCAAAAAACCAAAACATTTTTGTTTTATCCGTTTAGCGTGTCTTGTATTCTAACTTAGTTCAGAATTGGACTACAATGTGCCTCGAGGTGGGACTTGTGAATTTCTTTTTAAGTTTGACCGCTACAGTATGTTAAAAGAAGGACATTGCATAATATATAAAAAAATCAAGGAAGTGCAGAAGCAACCTGAAATGCAGAAGCAGACAACCAAGGAAAAAAAAAGCTACTGTGAACAAAAAAAAAATTCATCTGTATACAATGAACAATAAACAAAGCAACTCTTTAAATGTGAAAGGAGATAGTGAAAACTAATTGTCAAATGCAGAAAAAATCTCTCTTATTTTTAGAAATTCCTAAATGTCACTCGTCCATATGGTTGATATCATGTTTTGTTCGCAACCAAAGATAATCACTTACATTTTTTAACAATCTTTCTTAACAATTCTTCGGGATATGATTTTCACTAGATTCAAAGATTCAAAGAAAGCTGGAATAGTTTAAATTACAAAACCAACCTTCTTCTCACACCACAGGTGTTGTGTTGCAAGGCTTTTGAAGAATATTCCAACCAACATAATTCTCATTTCAAACATCGTCCAAAACAATTAAGAGCTTCCTCCGTATCAATGATGTCGTCATCCTCCAAGACACGCACGTTCTCCCTTGAAATCTCTTTCAAACCAACCAAGAATGTGTTTGTGGTTTACAATTGATTCTAGTGTATCAATGATGTCTTCCATCTCTTTAACCATCTCCCTATCTTGCAAATTCAGATAATGAGACAAGAAGCTACTTACATCTTTTCAAGTCACAGCTTTAGTAGAAACTCGGTCCAATAAGTCCTCAGCTACCTAGATTCACCGATGGATCTTTGATTTGTTTCTGATCTGCATGCATCGCTTAGCACAGCTTGAACGGCATATAGAGTCAGTCAACTACAACCTCTTTCTTAGTCAAGCTTTCTTCTGCGAACAAGGAAGGGTTCATGGCATGATGAAAACGCGCTTGGTTCATTCAATTGGAGTGCTTGAAATGGAAATGAAACAAGGAACAACTGAGCAAATGATAGAGCTTAGGGTGAAACGGAAGACCTATTAAGGAAGGGAGTGCGCTTAAATATTGTTAATATTATATTATATTTAAATTTAAAATTAAAATAAATATAAATAAACATTATTTAAATATTATATTTTATGTATTTAAATTTAAATAATAAAATTCAAAAAATAGTGTCAACAAATATATAATATATAATTATAAAATAAGATTAAGAGTAAATTACTTTCAATTCCCCTCTATTTATCTTGCTTTTTAGTTTTTACATATTTTTAGAGTAAATCCCCAATTTCATTTCTGAAATTATAAAGTCGTATTAACTTGATTATTGACATTTTCGAAATTTCAAAAACATCCCTAAAATTGTCAAACGTTAATCAATCTAGTCCTTCCATCAGGGATTAAGTTGATACGAACCTTATAATTTCAGGGATCAAATTGACACAAATTGACACAGGAACCAAATTGATACAAACTTACAATTGCAATACCAAATTAAAGATTTACTCATTTCATCTATTTCCAACAGCTACATACAAACCCAGTTATATCAATATGTTAATAATATTTTTTTAAGTGATAGAAAATTGAATTGCCCCCAGGACCCAGGTTACCCGTCCCTCAACGTCAACTTAACACACATATTTCCATTAGATGCATTATTTTTTATTTAGGAAAATACTATTAAGTATGAATTGCATTTGTACCATTTCCTCAAAGCCATGGAGTTTAGCTTTTGATTGTATCTATTAGATGTTTCAAAGGTTCTTTCAATTATGGTTAACAATTGAACACTTGGTTCGAATTTAACCTATTAAGTATCGATCAAATTCGAATTCATTCTCTACTAATTAAGCAACCAGAATTTCATTAAACTATGTCGGAATAAGCATTCACAATTAATCTCTAATTTAACCTAAAAACCAGAATTATCAAGCCAAACACATAAGCACTGATGGATCTCTTGATCTTAAGATTCATGCAATTAAGGACCATATAAGTAAGAATTTTACCCAATTTGATAATAAAAAAAGATTGCATAATCAAAATTCAATTGGCCAGATCAAATCCAAATCATGCAACCTGATCAAGTCTTCAGAAACCAAGAGAAAATCAATTGAGAATTTCACTACAGAACCTCAAGATCCAATGTGGAACCTTCCTGCAGGGATTTATCAAGAATCTCAACCTTGCGTGGAGGAAGAAAACGGAACTTGCAGAAGGCATGATGTTTAACAAGTCTGGCAACACGCTTAAAAAGCATCCGAAAATCATGCAAGACCAACCAGGCAGTTGGAATAAAAATAAAATATCATTTAATTAGATCGAATGGTTATATAAAGCAGTTGAGAGTACTACTCTAAGAGTATCTAAATAACTTTGATAGGGCCATTTACGTAGATTGATCTTTGTTCCAGCAATTTATATTCATAAAATTGCACCAAAGAAGCATAAGGTTTAAGGAGTGATCAATATAAACTTCTCAGCAACCTAAAGTCACCATTTAGTACTTCTGCTGCCGAGTAAACTCAATACTGATATGCATCTGTGATGCCAATCTTTCTTCACCAATTCACAGCATAATCAACAGTCAGTTTTATGGCTATTCTCTTGCTAAGAATTAGCAAAAGGAGCAGTAAAACTACAGTGAGAAATCTCGGACTTTTCTCTTCCTTAGGCATAAAAATAAAGGAATTCAGGACACTGATTTATTTGCTTCCACTTCAATAATATGAGGGTGAATAATATACCATACAGTATTCATTTTGCAAGACAGAAAGCTCTTCCATCTACTAAGCCATGTGTATCACAGCCTCAGGGGAAAAAGAGGCAGGAAACCATATTCAAACTTACAAGAATTTCAAATCACCTTCATAATAGTGCCTAATGTACAACATGTTGTTATGGAAATGTATACATTTTTCAGTAACTAAATTCAAATTAGAATATCTATTCTGCTTTCCTATACCCCATATAATCCTCTTTGTAGACAAAGCATATGTACATCATAAGACTCTGTATGTTGATTGATTTGTCTGAGATGATCATTCTGTAGTTACTTGATCAAAGCCAAAAGTGCAACATGGCCTGTTCATAGAAATTTGATATCATCAATTATTATTTCAGAGGACAGAAAGAGCAAAAATAATCTAAGATTTCATCAAAAGTGAGTCCCAATATATCCCATCTTCTTTTCATCACACATAAACTAATACCAAATGATAACTAGAGTCAATAGGAGACAGTCAAATAAAAGATTCATGCAGGCCATACAAAATTTCTATACTCAAAAGAAAAGAAAAAAAATAGTGTATATTTTACCTCTTGGAGAAGACCCAAAGGCACATCATCCTTAATGGTGGCTTTTTCGGTTTTCTTGCTTCTCATCTCTGACTGTATTAATGTGAGTTGACTTTGTATGCCCTTCAACATCTTCAACTGCTCTTCACTGTCCCCTTCATGGATAATCTCTTGCCTTGTACTAATTCTCTCCCTCTCCAACCGCTCAATTCTCTTCTGCAGCTTTTGAAACTCAGCTTGAGCATTGCAATCCACATCCATCCCTTCTTTTTTATGGCCAATGATAGTCATCATATCTTTAGGAGTAGGTATTTTGATTTCACTATGCACTCTTAGCATGCCCTTTTGCTTTCCTGCATCATGGTTACCATGCGATTCAACCATTCCCTTAGGCACATAATCTGGTTTTGTTAATATGTTCTCTGCTTCAGAATTCCATTTCTCAAGCCTTTTTCTCTCATGTTCCCTGACTTTATGCTTTTCAATAGTTTGGGGGACTTCAAATACATCGTAGACATTAGGTGAGCGAGGAGGTTTAGCAACTTCTTTTCTCTCTTGTGTATCTTCACCATGATTTACTTTATCTGAATTAGTATAGGGTAATCTGCCTGTTTGGTCACATGTTATCTTAGTGCTAGCCTGTGAAAATATTGAACATGACCTCCCTCTTATACTACTCAAGTATGCACTCTTTTCTCCTTCAATACAATCTGAAATCACTTTCACTTTTTCATCTAACTTTCTTATCTGGATCCAGTATGAATCAAGGGTACCACAACCAAATTCCACTGACTTTCTTGTCAAATCTAAGCTCGGTGGATTAACTTCCCGGTCGTTGCTTTCCTCAACTACCTTAGGAATCACATCTGGAACTGGACTAGGTGATCTTTCCCTCTTTCTAACAACTCTCAAGGAATTTTTAAACTGAAGAGGGGGCAATGAATGTATCCTTCTTACAGTGCTACTTTGACCATTTTCTCCATTTTGTTGATAACTTTTATTCAACAACATATCCTCATGGAATTCAAACTCACTTGCATTGAGATCACACCCCAAGCTCAGAAGTTTATGTTTATAAGCTTGGATTTGAAACTGGAGAGATGCAATTTCCATTTCCTTCTGATACATAACCTCCTCAAAAACTTCAACAGTGGCCTCAGCATAGCCTATCTTCTCCTCTGCCATTCTCTTATACTGACTCCATTCCATCTTCACCGCAGCCTTCTCTCCTTGCAAACGAAGTATCATATCCAGTGTTTCACTTGCTGCAGTAGCTGAGGCTTCTCTTTCTTGATCCAAATCGGTGTATAGCTTTTGCAGAAGCTGCTGTTGGGCATGAAGTGTCTCCTTCATGACTATTACATCACCTTGACTTTGTGCCATCACAGGGCACATGCTGGTTTCTGCCATTCTAACACCTACGCTTTATTAAATTCTGAATTGTAGCAATCACTACTTCCTGAACACAGAACTTAGAAGTTTTATATCAGCTTCCAAATTGCAATCTTTGAAGGGTGGTGGGTAACAAATAAATTTTTAAGTAGACAATAGAATATAAAGATACTTTCACTGTCTTGGAATAAAATATCAAATGAACATGAAAAAGGACAAAACTTAGATACTATTCTAAAGTTGCAAGTAGTGTTGTTTTCCAATGAGAATATAATATGTGTAACAACTATGATATATGTTATATTTTCATTCACGATCACAAGTCTTTTTTTTTTTCATTAGAAAACCGTACCACAAGCATGTATGGAATTGCACCTAAGTTTTGACCATAAACAAAACCCCATCAAGCTTGTTTAGAGTTTAGTAATGGAATCTCTGAGTTGCTATTTTTTTTTTTTTTTTTTGAAGTGGTTAAGTCAAGAGGAGATAAAGGATTATAAAAAAAATTCACACCCACTAAAATATCTCTTTATATTTATTTTTATTTTTCACTTCACCACTTAACAAGAAAAATCAACTAACGAAATGGTCCATGTGTTCTGTCTCAAACAGATCATTGAAATTAAGTTACCAGGATGAAATTCTGGGCTTTAAAACAATTCTTAATTGCCAAATTTCCAGAATAACAATTAGAAAAATGGTTTTCCACACCAAAGAAGTTGATCCATTTGGTGATTTAAAACAGATATATGATCCATTGATCCTTAACGAAGAAAAAACCTGATGACAGAAAAAAACTACTTACCTCTAAAAAATATCAACCCAACACGAATCAAAAATTCATTTGCAATAAAGAAAGAGTTGAAGGCTTCAAGAAACGCAGATGGGGTGTAGCGCAAATGAAGAGTGTTTGGGGTTAAAGAAAAGATGGGAAAACAAAGACGAAAATGATGGTTTGGTATGCACACGCTTCCCTAATAAGGTAAAAAACTTCAGAGAAAATCTAAAATATACTATAATATCTATATATCTACCTTCCCAAATGAGCGTGAATGGATTGAATGAGACAAACATGGAAAGCTAGTTGTTTCTGTGTGAAGCGTGTGCGTGAACCAATCTGCTGCAAAAGTGGCTCACAAGTCAGAATGATCATAACAAAGAGAAATAATTAGTAAAAGAAGAAAATAAAGAGGGAACTTTTTTGTGTATGCTTTGTTTGGTACGCACCCAATTAGAAATTAGAAACATACAGACAGGACAGGACACTCGAGGAAAACAGCAACAGAGTGTAGCTTTCCGTTTCCATCTACAGACTAAACCATGGTTCGTTAACGTTTTCTTGCCTTCGTCTTATATGCTCAAGTTCTGATGTTTTATTCCCGGTTTTTTTTTTTCAATCCTTTTATTGTGACATTATTTTATGGATTTAATTGTTATATATCCTGGACATAAAACAAAATTTATACTGTTAATAAATTGGAAACTATCAATCAATAAAAATATTTAATTTTTATTTTAACTATCTTAAAAATTATTTATATTATAATTTTTAATTAATTGATAATATAAAAAAATTTAGATTATCAATACATAACAGCTAAACTCTTATTTTATATACTATTTTTTTAACTGATCCGCATTGCATAATTTATAATTATAATTAATGACATGTATTCAATAGGTTTGAAAGTTGGCGAGAAAGTTGTTAAATTTTAGGGTCTTCTTCTAGTTAAGAAGTGAACAAAAGAAAATATTATATTAAAAAATTAAATATAATATTTTTTAATATATTAAATATATTATTATATCATTTATTTATTTTTTAATTTTTTAAATAATAAAGACACTCCTTAAGACAAATTTTTTGGAATATCATTGTTTTATTTTTTACTTTCCAAATTACCATCTTTTTCAAATTATATACTAAACTATCACCCTTTTTATACGTATTGAGAAGTTCCCTTCTCCAACCACGGCGTCTCATCATTTGTTTTTTACTTCTTTTCAAAACATTGGGAAGTCGGGTTTAGAAACCGCCACTTCTCAACGTGTTTTTTTATTCTTTTTCTTTTACATTTATTTTTAAATGTTTTAATTTAATTTTTTAATTAATTTGATTATTAATTAAATTATGAATTTAAATAATTGTGATAATTATTTTAATTAATTATGATGTAATTTAGGATTTTTTTTATTAATTTTATTAATTAAGGTTAATAAAAAATATTACTTATGAAATTAAAATATAAATTATACATTTAATAAATTAAAAAAAATACAATAATGACAAATACACAAAAATTCTCTTAAATGGTGTCCAGACTCACACCGTGGAGGTCGTCAGTTACGGCATGGACGGCGTCGATCTGCCTGTTCTTCATCAGGTGCGGCGGGTTGCTCGGGTTGCTACAGAGCCTCGCTGAGATTAAGATTTGCGGGAGGCGTTGAAGAACTAACGATCGCCCGGTAAGGGAATGATGGAACGCCAAACGAGTACATACTTTGCATACATATTGCAATTGATTTTTGTTTCTATTCTATTCATACCAACTATTAAGGATACGCCCTGAATATGCCGAGCATGCATTATTACCGAGGTATGTTCCTCGACTTGAACAAAGATGTTGCAGCATAGGTTGACGAGATCCCCAGGGAAAAGTGGACCCAAGCATATGATGAAGGGCGACGTTGGGGACACATGACAACAAACTTTTTAGAATGCATTAACAGGGTATCCAAGCATTGCATTATTCCAAATAACCTATTATAGGTCATCTGAAACTTTCGTCAAAACTGGGAGGCAACTAAGCGCAATGATCATATCCGGACGTGTCTACTATGAAATTGTGACCAAAGCCATGGAGGAGGAGTGGACAAAGTCTAACTTAATTTCACTGTGTCCACAGTTTTGACCGGCGACACAAAAATTTCATGGTGGAAGAGCTGATCAACCCATAGGAGGAACGCTCGAGGAAATTCAAGGTAGACTTAAATGTAAAGTGGTGTGACTGTAGAAAGTTTCAAGCGATACACATTCCATGCTCACATTCCATCGCTGCTTGTTCGAGTGTTGCGCACGACTACATGATGTATATGCCTCCCGTGTACACGTTGAAATATGTCTTCAACGTTTACCGTAGAGAGTTCAGTGTGGTGCCCAACAACGCATATTGACCAACATATACTAGAGTTCAGGCGTGCCACAATGCAAACATGCAGAGAAATCTACAGGGTCGTCCACAATCTACCCGCATTCGTATAGAGATGGATTTGAGGGAGGGGGTCGTCGCAAGAGATGTGGATTTTGTCAGAATGAGGGTCATAGTAGGAATAACTGTACAAATCGTGTCAGACCTTTTACGTAACAGTAAAAAATTTGTATCATTGTACTGTTTCTATTTTTAATCAGTGCTAAATTAATATTTTAATTAATAATTAAATTAATGAAAAAATTAAATTAAAACATTTAAAAATAAATGAAAAAGAAAAAAATAATTAAAAACTAAGTTGATAAGTCGTGGTTTCTAAACCCGACTTCCCAAAGTTTTTTAAAAAAATAAAATAAAAAAAACCAAGGATGAGAAGTTGTGGATGGCGAAAGGGACTTCTCCAGGGGTTTAAAAATGATGATACTTTGATATATAATTTAAAAAAGATGACAGTTTAAAAAATAAAAAATAAAACAATAATATTCCAAAAAATTTGCGGACTTGTTAATCATTATCCTTCTCCTGAATTTTGTTCTTTTTTTTAGTTAGTGGTGAGATAAGACTAATCATTTTCTTACTCATAGCTCCTTCTTTTTTAAAAATGTTAGTAAGAATATATTTGGAAAAGATTAATTTTTCTCATTTCAGTTATTTTTTGGCTAAAAAGTTGTTTCATACATAATCTATCATGTTTGGCAATTGGCTTAAATTTATAAAAAAACTTTTTTGTGGGAAAAAACTGTTTTATGTCGTCTAATTTGTTTTAGCTTAAGATTGCTGTGATTTGATTATTTTTCATTCTCAAAACTCTCTTTCATATTTATCCCGACAAAACTAACTTTCAAACAAATAATATTAAATTATACAAATAACTTCATATCCTTTTTCGTAATTTACTATATAAAAGTGATTTTTTTGCACCACCTAAACAAAATAGATTATCTTAAAATTGCTTTTCAGCAAACATACCCAAACAAAAACAGATTCTGATTATAATCGATTATCACAATAATCGATTATATATCAGTATAATCTATTTTTTGTAAATCTTCTATTGCCTTCAAATCTCACCAAAAAAACAATCTCACATAAAAAAATATTAAACAAATATTTTAATTGGTATGCACCATCAATGTAAAGTTTTTTACATTCTCAATCATTCACAAATCATGATGACTTTTTAAGATAGTTAGGACAAGAGTCAAACATTTTTACTAATATGACAAATTATAATGGGTTGACAATGTAAAAAATATTTATACTGACAATGCATACCAACTAAATCCATTTAAAATATAATATATATTTAACTAAAAATAATTTTTGAATAATGAATAATAAAATTTAGTATTTTTTTTAAATGTAACTTTAGTTTAGTGTATAATATAAAAATTAAAAGTTAGGAGTACTTGAAGTAAAATAATTTGATAAAGAATGCCATGAAAAAAATATATTAAAAAAACATATTGCCAACAATAAAAGTCATTAAGAAAATAAGAGGTCATGTAGACAAATGTCAAAATCAAACTATAAATGACAAAGTCAACTTTCACATATCAAAGTCAAATAGACAATTCCTTATATATTTAATATGGTAAAGACTATGGTGAAACACCTAATAGGTGTTTTATTGGTGTAGTTCCAGTTTCCAAGTCCTTTTTTCGATTTTTTATTATTATTTTAATGTTTTTAACTTTTCGAATGTTATTGCTAACCCACCCTCAACCCGCTCCTTCTGCCCCTCTTCCACTACTAATATCATCATTGGTAATCGTTGCTAGAAGCAACTCCGTTCTCTTGGGTGGAGGATGCGGTCACTCCTGGCTAACTTTGGAGGCTACACACAGTTATTACTCGTGCTCGGAGTTGTGGTGATGCGCGAGATGACGGATCAGAGATAGTTCTAGGTGAAGGTACCACAATTGTAAACACTAAAAAAGGGGTTGAATTGTATTTACTCAAATTATTTCGAAAAACAAGTTTTAACACAAATATTTACGTAAGCAGCGCTTAACACAAAGACTGAAGCAACACAAAAACACAGACACTATCAGACGTTTGGTTTATCAAAGCAAATACAATTTTGAACAAAATTTTTCACAAACAGTTATTTGATATGCACACTTTAACCCCAAGGTTAATCACAGATAATTAAAAGATGGTAATAAAGCAATTTTAAAGCTAAAGCTCTGAAAAGAAGAACACACAAAATTTATCCTGGTTCATCTTAACCTTTGGTCTATGTCCCGTCCTTGGCTTAACCAAACTTTTCATTATAACTGATCGGATTACAAGCGAATATTTTTTACACACTTAGCCTCTCCCGGATCAAACAAAGCATTCTTTATACTAGTCTCTTCAAACTTCTCAAAGATATGAGTTGTTTTTGAAGCAGCAGCTTCAGATTATAAAAAGCTAGTCAACCAGATAACACTCAAAGAGCGAATATATTTTACAAAGGTATGAGTGCTATAATGAAAGAACTTCTCTAATGGGTTTACAAATGAATAGAGAAGAAAAGGGAGTTTGCAGTGAATAAATTAGAGATCTTTTTCTATGAGAGCTTTTCAAATTTTATCTTTTATAAGAGTGCTTGTATCAAATTCTCTTGTGTATTTCTCTTGTGCGTGTTCTTTTCTTATTTGCAAATTGAATCAAAGTCTTCTTAGAAAATTTTCACTCAGTAAAGATCCGTTGTGAGAAATTTTCTTAACTTCATCTTGTTTTGAGGTTTCTTTTCTTGATAAGTCTCGGACGATTATTAATGTAAAAGAGTCATACTTTATAAATATAGCTAGATCCATATAGATGAAATAAGTGAGACGTACAATAATGCTTATTGATACAACCGTAATTCATAATTCACTGTACGAATGTTTATTCGTTTGACGGCTTCAAGTTCAATCTTTTCATGTCTCTCCTGATTTCTTCTTCCTTTTATATTAGCGAGTTTCCTACGATTCCTTTCCTACTTGCATCACATAGATATTTTGTATGATGAGAATACAATAATAATTGAGCGAGAGTAAGTGTGACCTTGTTCAAGATCGACTTCAAGGCATTATTTATTTTCGTTGGCTACAATGACGGCTGCGTATTGCCGACAACCTGATTTTGAATACATGAGTCAACTCCCACCCATGCATTGATGAACGTGTACTGCTACTATTTATCATTGAGACGGACAAGTTCTTTTGTCTTCCGGATGATTCTTCCTTCAAGGAAAATTACTACCACCAACAGTTGTAGACTCCACTAAACTTATTAGAAGAAATGCTAACAAGATAATTTTTAATTTTCAGGGTTTAGTATGTTTTTTTATCATTATAAAATTGATAAAATTTAATTTTGATCCCTATAAAATTTTTATTCATTTTTAGTTTTCTCTATACATTTAATAAAAGTAGCCAAGGATTAAAAACACCCAATTTTCATATTTATAGGGATCAACCAACATCAAAATTTACCGATATTACAAGATCAAAAATATAATTTAACCTATTTTTAATATTTTCCTCAACACATTTTTATTCTCGAATAAAATTTATGTATGATCCACTGATAAGTTCATGTTCTCATTCCTTTGAGAATTAAAACGAAAATTACAATAGTTTTAAGGGATTGTCTGCTGTACATCCAAAAACGGGATGCATGGTGCTTTCCTTTTGATAATGTATTCATGACTTTTGGATTGACAAAAATTTAATTAAGTGGTAATCGGTTATCTATTGATAAAAAGTGGGGTGCACCATACACCCCACTCATGTTTGGTGTACCATAAAAGCCACCTAGTTTTAAAACGAGAAATAAATGGGTTGTATTACAAAATGTTGTAACTTACGTGTTTGGATTTGGGTTGGAATAAGTTCAAACATATGTTTGAGTAAAAACAATAAATTTTTACTTTCACGTTTGATATCTCATAAAGTGTATTTTTTCATTGAACGTTATCTCAAACTTAAATCCAAACATATCCCTAATTTAGTGAGTTCATCTAATTTAGTAATTGGCACCTAAAGTCCATCAAATAACAAAAGATTTATTAGCTAGCATAGTAAAAGGAGGAAGAAACAAAAATGAGGAGAGAGAGAGAGAGAAAAGGTTGAACTTTGAAGATGTTGAAAAATAAACATCCGTACAGTGAATTAGTAATTAAGGTTCGTACCAATAAGCATTATTGTGAGAGAAAGAAGATTTCTTTCTTGGTAAGGATCCGTGAATTTTTCTTTTCTACGTCTTATTAATGAAACTTTCACGGTTTACCAAACACAAAAAGTAAAGGTTAGTAGATACTATAGTCCTCCAGATATTTTTAGATGGCAAGAATCTAGATCTATCCAGATTAACTTTCAACCCCAAAGCTAAGCAAAATTCATGAAGACATGTGATACAAGTCTCACTTGAGATGCCTTTAGCTTTCACGAATAGAAGACTATTATCGGCAAACAACATGTTAGAAATGGCAGGTCCATTCTTAGAGATTTTTACAGGCAACCACATATTCTTGGATTAACTTTCTCTTCTACCAGCAATGCAAGTTTTTTCATACAAAGAAGAAAGTAATAAAGGGGAGAGGGTCTCCAATTACCTCGATAGTATGTTTGGAAAAGATGAAAAAAATAAATTATGCTGATAATCGATTATATTCAGAATCTGTTTTTATTTGGATATATTTGCTGAAAAGCAATTTAAGATAATCTATTTCGTTTGGATGGTACAAAAAAAGTCACCTTTATATAGTAAATTACGAAAAAGGATATGAAATTATTTGTATAATTTAATAATATTTGTTTGAAAGTTAATTTTGTAGGGGTAAATAGGAAAGAGAGTTTTGAGAATGAAAAATAATTAAATCACAATAATCTTAAGCTAAAACAAATTAGATGACATAAAACAGTTTTTCCCCCAAAAAAAGTTTTTTTTTATAAATTTAAACTAATTGCCAAACATGATAGATTATGTATGAAATAGTTTTTTAGCCAAAAAAATAGCTAAAATGAAAAAAATCAATCTTTCACATACATGTTTCGAGCCTCTACCTGGTTTTACCCGAGGATGTCCCTAAGTGTGAGAAATTTGTTAGTATCTCGTTCGTCCGTTCGAAGCACCTCGAATCTAGAGTGGCACTTGGGTTTCTCACTACATAGAGGAAGAGTTAAAAATAACGATTTTAGCTTCATCATTGAGAAAAGAGAAATGTTAAGTTGACAACCAAATTTGGGATACCTACGATGACACCGTAGGTGTAAATGACAAAATAATAATAAAATAACTCAACAATCATCACTCTCAAGACACATAATTGCTTTCCCACTTATTTATTGTTTTCTTCTTTCTCATCATGTATTTCATCACTATCAAGACACTCACATGATATTTCTCTCATCTCAACACTCGTCTAAGCTGATCTTCACCCGTCTGATGAAGATATATGACCCGTCTGACCGAGAAAGCTCACTCGTCTACTCTCACTTTCACCCGTCTGAAGCTAAAAGATCTTCACCCGTCTGATGACTTTGAGTGAAGAAATGTTCACCCGTCTGA
Organism: Ammopiptanthus mongolicus; assembly: GCA_039655645.1. NCBI lineage: Eukaryota > Viridiplantae > Streptophyta > Magnoliopsida > Fabales > Fabaceae > Ammopiptanthus > Ammopiptanthus mongolicus. The sequence goes on along the minus strand of CM077347.1, from coordinate 25,068,827 downwards.
ATCACCCGTCTGATGACTCTCAGTGAATAACCTTTTAAATGATCACCCGTTTGATGACTCTCAGTGTCACCCGTCTGAAGCTGAAGATCTTCACCCGTCTAATCACTATCAGTGAAGAAATGTTCACCCGTCTGAGAGTCATCAGAAGGGTGAACCAGACGGGTGAACATTTATTCACTGATAGTCATCAGACGGGTCAAGATCTTAAGCTTCAGACGGGTGAAACTGAGAGTAGACGGGTGAGCTTTCTCTGTCAGACGGGTCATATATCTTCATCAGACTGGTAAACCAGACGGGTTAACCAGACGGGTGAGCATTTCTTCACTGATAGTCATCAGACGAGTGAAGATCTTTAGCTTCAGACGGGTGAAAGTGAGAGTAGACGGGTGAGCTTTCTCAGTCAGTCGTGTCATATATCTTCATCAGACGGGTGAAGATCAGCTTAGATGAGTGTTGAGATGAGAGAAATATCAAGTGAGTGTCTTGGGAGTAATGAAATACATGATGAGAGAGAAGAAAACAATAAAGAAGTGGAAAAACAATTATGTGTCTTGGGAGTGATGATTGTTGAGTTGTTTTATTATTATTTTGCCATACTGTAGGTGTCCCAAACTCGGATATCCAAATAACACAACCGTTGAGAAAATGAATTATAGATTGGCTAGATTGAAAGGTCGATTACTTAATTTACCAATTAGTCTTGCTCTTTGGATTCCTAGGGGGATTTGTGATGCCATTAATTCATCAATCTGTAAGCTGGACCTTCGTATGGAAACTCAATATCCTAAAGAATATGAGATTTTTCATTTGGTTCACCCTTCAGGAAGCTCTGTCCACAAACGAAATGAGGTTTAAATGACGTGTTGCTACCCAAGCTAGCTGCTTACGATGCTGCGGGTTCGTGGAAGACTCGAGTCACTGCTTGCGTAACTGTACGTAGTAAGGTCCGCAAATTGATTTCTTATAGATAATATAAGGAGTTGGCTTGACGAATTCTCTAATGGCAATCGTGGCACACTGTTCATTGCTTCCTTGTGGAATATTTGGAAGGTCAGAAACATGGAAGTGCTCGAGGGGTTTGGCTAGCAGCAATAGGAGCTATACATGGAGGAGAATTCATTACTTGTGTTGGGGTAAAGATATGGCTCCCTATGTGTTGGGAATTATGGTTTGAATTTAACCTCTGAAAATATTACATTTTTAGTGCAAGATTGAGCTATTTCTCCATTGTGCTATTTGGAGTGATGTCTTTGCCACCTGTTATTAAAAAAAAAATTGGACTAGTTGCTACGTGGCAAAAACCACCCCAAACTGATAAATAATTTTTACAGTCTATCAGTAAAAAGTTTCTGAAATTGCATTATTTTTGTTAAAAATCCCAAAATCATACTATTAAGAAAAGTAAATATGATGTAGCAAGAACTAACTTTAGAATGATTTAAATTAGAGAACTCTATTTTTCACACTTTTTATACTTTTATCTTCGGTAATTTACATATTTCTATTTACCCAATGATTTTTCTCATGTCCTTTTCCTTTTTTTAAATTTTCTTTTAGCAATTTTCATTTTTCTTAGCTTGGATAGAAAAGCCTAATAGAGCTTATGCTTATTTAGAAAAAGAAGTTCACGACTCATAGGCCTTTTACCTCCACATGGCATTACTTCGATCATCAGGCTTTCGTCCATTACGGAAAATTCGTCAATGCTGCCTCCCGTAGGAGTATGGGTTGTGTCTCAGCACCACTCAATTCAATTAGCAACCTCTCTCTGATTAGCGATAGGAGCTGCCAGCCAAAAAGCGGTAAGAGTTAGAGCCAAAGTAGCTGTTGAAGTAGCAAAAAGAAAAGAAACGATTGGATAGAGAACTTAAGAATGTTGGTTTTATAAATTGAAGAATGAGTGATTGCTCTTTTCTAACCTTTTTTGTCAAACCTAAGAGCAAATAACTAATGTGTTTGGCAGGCGTCTTTGAAGTGATCTCGATGTTTAGTGGGGATCCTCATACATGGTGAATAATCAAATCAAATTCAAATTGAAGTGAAATATTTTGGATAAATCAATGCAATTTAGGAAAATTCAATAAAATTATATGAATTCAAATTTTGGGTTTCGGAATTGAAAGAGATAAAAAATTCTTCCAATTTCTTGGATTCACGGACCAATTCAGTTCTGACGAATCTTTCATTCACATTTTTTCCATGACAGAGGCATTTATAGTCTTTTTATTTGAGAAAAGAAAAGAAGGCTCCGATAGCACCAAGTGCGATTCATTTTATTTATTTATTTTAAAACAAAATCCAATTAAAAAAAAGTTTTTAATTATAAAAAAAGGCTTAATTGCACTTTTAGCCCCCAAGTATCAAGATTGTGCAATTTTGGTCCCTCGGGTTCAAATTACATCAGTTGGGTCCCCTAGATATCATGATTGTGCAATTTTGGTCCCCGATGTTTCAATTGCGTCAATTGGGTCTCCGAAGTATCCCTTTGTTACAATCAGGTCCTTCTGTCACTATGTTATCCAATTTTTAACGCCAATAGCCTATGCGAGACAGATTTGACACTTAGTAAGGCCAACTTGGCAGCTTACGTGATATTCCTATGTGGTATCATTGACACCACACACTTTAATAGTCACATGTACATCACGTGAGTATGTGGGTCCAATGTTTCTCTGCAAACGACATTTCTGCATCTTAAGAAACTAGGACTTTGACCTGCATTTAGAGACGGATTGGACGACACAAATGTTCTTTACAGAGAGACATTAGACCCCTATACTCACGTGACGTATATGTGACCATTAAAGTGTGTGAGGTGTTAATAATGCCACATAGGAAAACCATGTAAGCTGCCAAGCTGGCCTCACTAAGTGTCAAATCAGTCCCAAGTGTGTCATGTAGGCTATTGACGTTAAAAATTACACAATCATGATATCCGGGGAATCAAAATTGCACAATCATGATACCTGGAAACCCAATTGACGTAATTGGAACGTAAGAACTAAAATTGCACAATCGTGATATCCGGAAGACCCAATTGAAATCAGGGGACTAAAATTGCACAATCGTGATACCTCAGAGACAAAAAATACAATTAAGCCTTTAAAAAAAAAAAAGAAGCTTGATCTGCATAATTCCCTTTATATTTACTAAGTTGCTCCCAATTCAAGCCGAGTAAATACCCAATCTGATACCTAAAATTGTAAGGTCGTATCAACTTAGTCCTACACATTATCAATATTTCAAAATGATCCTTGGAATTGCAAAATGTTAATCAGGTTCGTCCCTCCATTTGGATCCGTTAGCAAATGTATCCCTGACATTATTCACTTAGTTTCAAATGCATCTCTGACATTACCAACTTAATGTCATTATAGTCCAGCAAATACCAACGAAGGGACGAATCTGATTAACTTTCTACAATTCCAGGGATCAGTTTGGAATATTGATAATATGAGGGACTAAGTTGATACGACGCTACAATTTTAGGGATCAAATCAGGTATTTACTAAATTCAAGCCCAAAGAAAAGTGCACTTTCCTCTTTCAACTAAGCCCAAAGGAATTGAACATGAACCCAATTAGAATCAGAATAACAAACAAACTTACCCAGCTGTTGTTTGAAACTCAAGACGTTTTGAGGAGGAGCCGTGGGTTTGACAGGGAGGTCCGACGGCGGTGCTGGCTCTGTGGTACTCGGTGGTTCACGGTTTAATATCCTACTCCGGCAGCCATCATCATCTAAATCCGCTTCAATTGGAGAATTAAATTTTTTAAATATTTTCAGGCGGTTTCCTTCCATTTTGGTCTGACTCACTGTTCTTAAGAAAAAGTGTCCTCAGCTCTTCAGACACTAAGGCGCTAAAATGAGTGGTATTTCAAAAATTGTTGTTGGATTTGTTGGTTTTGTTCTATTTTGCTTTTTCTTAGGTTTTGAGTGTTTGTATTGCAGGGGAGAGAGAAGAGAAGGTGTCCTTGGAGCTGAGTGAAGAAATTCTTCAGAGTATGGAAATAGGAATGGCTTTCAAAGACTATGTGAGAATTTTTATCATTACGTTTTCCCAATTGATTAAACACGAATTTATATATCTAATCAGGTGTAATATATGATGTAAAAAATTAGTGTGAGATGATAATTTTTTATTCTGAATTTTAATTCGTGTTTCAAGGAAAAAAACTTAGTATATGTTCACAGCTCGTATCATGTTTTTCTCATTTTTTTTATCGTTATTTTTACCATTTTCTCATATTTATACAGAATTGTAAAATTAGTTCGATGGATTTTCACAAGACATCGAGTTATCTAGTGACTGCTAGTGACGATGATTCCATTCGTCTATATGATATCACCGGTGGAACGTAAGATCCCATATTATTTATTGCTTTAATTATGTAAACCATTGACAAATACAACTTTTAATCCCCTTTTAAATCTGTCCAAGTTTCTGAATTCTTATTATTTTGTCCCCTTGTTTTCCCTTTGAAAGACTGATGTCTCTAATATTATTTAAAAGATTATATCATGACTTGATGTGGGGAATTATAGTACCAGATTGGGAGTCTTAACATTTATAACATGACCCAGATGTTATTTACACAACTACAGAATTCCTATCATTTGCAACTCAATGGATAGGTAGATTGTTGACTAAGTAAGCACAAATGCACAATTAAGAATTTTGTTACGTTATTAACCATGTTAAATTCTTTAAAATTAAACATTATTTTCATAGGATTACATTAATTCCTTCATCATCCATATGGTGCATGACACTCTTTTCTTTCTTCTAATCGATCTATATTTATTAATCAACATGATTTTATGAGATTTCTTAAATTTCTTAATTGTTACCAGATGTTTGAAGACAATTAACAGCAAGAAGTATGGGGTTGACTTGGTTTGCTTCACTTCTCATCCTACAACTGTTATCTACTCTTCAAAAAATGGTTGGGATGGTATGTTTGTTCCCTGTATCCACATCTTCAATGATTTTCTTGTACACTTTACTAAGATGATAAATTAATCCAGAATCTTTGCGGCTTCTATCATTGCATGATAACAAGTACTTAAGATATTTCAAAGGTCACCACGACAGGTTTGGTATCTGACATCATGTATACTTTCCGATCTCAACTCGCATGCTATAGCGCTCTTGTACATCCATTTGTTATATATCAAAATGCATATTTGTTTTTTTCGTAGGGTTGTTTCGCTTAGCTTGTGCTCTCGGCAGGACTGCTTTATATCGGGATCTCTTGATCGAACTGTTTTATTATGGGATCAAAGGGCCGAGAAGTGCCAGGTAGTGCCATTTGCATAGAAATGCTTGTTTATTTTCACATCTTGTATCTGATAGACTTATACATCATATAACTCTTTTAGGGTCTTCTTACTTAATTTTGGAAAAAAAAATAGGGACTTTTACGTGTACAAGGAAGGCCTGCTATATCATATGATGATCAAGGGCTTGTCTTTGCAATTGCCTTTGGAGGATATGTAAGAATGTTTGATGCTCGTAAGTATGAAAAGGTTAGCAAATTCCACATGAGAATATGTATAAAATTTGGCTCTTGGTTTGTTAATTTGTAATGTTGATTGTGACATACACTAATAATCTAATATGTTGAGATTCACTCTACAGGGTCCCTTTGAGATATTTTCTGTTGGGGGAGATATTTCTGACGCAAATGTTGTGAAGTTTAGCAATGATGGGAAACTCATGCTTTTAACAACTACAGATGGGCATATTCATGTTCTCGACTCATTTCGTGGAACACTTGTTTGTATCTTTCCTACTTAACTCAATCCACTTTTACTTTGTTCAGAATAAAGAAATGGAGAGAAAAAGGAGTTGTAGGAAAAGTGTTCTGTATATCTCAACTGAATATTATTCAATCTTTTATACTTATTTATAGTCCTAGGCTTGTACTAGTGTAGTATAGTTGTAGTTCAAGATACAAATAAATAAGAGAATCCTAAAATAATTATATATTAAGCCTAACTTAATTATACATAAATCTACACGATAACACCCCCCTCAAACTCAAGTTGGTGCAAAAGGAACCAACTTGAGTTTGGAAATCAAAGTATAGAAGTGACCAGGATGATGAGCTTAGGGGAACAGATCGGCTGGCTGGTCAAGAGTACCAATGGAGATGAGACGAAGGGTATCACGTAGGGCGATGCTGATACTTACTTTGATTAGGTCTTAGGTGCGAGTAAGGCGGTGCTTGATCAAGTTCCTAACACCTAACCACTCGTCTTTAGCTCCAATGTGTTTCCAATTCCTCACTCTAAATCAACACTACACATCTTACTCCATGAGTTGGTCACACCATACTCTCTCATCATCCATATGTTACAACCACCACTGGCCATTTGTTAACCAACTCCTTTGGCAACCTCATCTTCTTAAAACTTCTCGTAAGTGTTAAACATTAATATGCAATGGAGATAAGGAGCATCCTTCTGCTCATAGGCAAACTAATGCATATTCCCATGTACAAAACATTGTGTCCATCAATGATCTAGCACCCTTAATTGAAGATAGGAAGTAGCGATGACCCTCCAAGCACCCTTATTAAGTGAATAAAACCCTGCCTTAAGAGGAACCACATCATGGTCATCTTTCTCTGAACTATAATAAACCCTAACCTCCTTGTAGCGTTGTTGGGATCGGTTTGCTACGCGCCGCTATCCGGGATTGACTACCATGATTGTAGCTACTCGGAAATAGACCCTCAATTAGATGGATGTCAAAAATGGCTTTCTGAATGGTGATTTGGAAGAAGTTGTTTATATGTGACCACTTCCCGGTTACACTTGTCCATCAAATAAAGTTTGTCGTCTTTGAAAAGCTTTATATAGTGCTTGGTTTGCCTAGTTTCTCAACACTATCAGTCAACTTGGCTTTTCCTCTAGTGCTCACGATTCTATTATCTTGATTTGAAAAACTAATCGAGGTGCTGTTCTACTACTTCTCTATGTTGATGATAATGATTATTACTGGTGGTGATACTCATGGCATCTCTAAGCTTAAGCAGTTCTTGAGTCAACTTTGAGATGAAGGATCTTGGACCTCTTGGCTACTTTTTAGGGCTTCGGGTACTCGCTTCAAGTGATGAGTTGTTTCTCTATCGAGCGAAGTATGCTTCTGATCCTATCTCTAGCAAGACTGACCCTAATTCACTTGAAAAATATGTTTGGTTAACTCCTCTAGATGAAACATTGCTAGATGATGTGTCTCTTTATCGCTAACGATGTAGTCAATCCTAGATAGTGGAGCGTAGCGACTGACCCCAAAAACGCTCTAGCGAGATAGCGGGCAGCAAGATGGCTGCTACACTGAAGATCATAGGTATAGGATGGCTGAACAGAGAGACAAAGAACTCATTGAAACAAAGGTTACAAACAAAGGGATGATTGTTGGAATGCCATTGAGCTTGCTAGAATCTTGTCGTGCTTGGGCGGAAAGGTGATGGGGTGCTGGAATTTCATCCTTTCCGACCATCTAAGTGAGGAAGAAAGAAGGTGTTGTGCGGCGGGTGCGAGGAAGAACATGTGAAATGATGGGTAAAACTAATTGGGTAAAGCTGATTGAGGGTAAATCTGACTTTTACTGGGTTTAAGTGAGGGTAGAGAAGACATTATACAAGATAAAGAGAAGGCAAAATAGAGTATCTCTGAGTTAGAATGGGCAAAATAGAACTTTCATGAATGAAAGTAAGGATAAAATTGTAAGAACAAAGTTAGGGAAACAAAAAAACCCTAATTCTAGTAGCAGTGATGGTGGCGGCTGCGACAACAGAAGAAAAGAGGAGAACTTAGGAAGGAAAACTATCAGAGTATCGTCGGAAATAGGGTTTTTTGGGGCAAAACCTGCGACCTTAACTGTCGCATCGGTGGCCGCCACGATTTGGCTGTGATTCCCCGCAATTTGAGGTTGCGACACCTGTTATGCAAAAACACCCCGCTACGCGCTATCCCGTTGTGCTCTGGTGCCGCTCCGCGACGCTACTGGTCACTATTGACTACATAGGTCGCCGGTTAGTTGGGAGCTTGATCTATCTTATAGTGACTCGACCTAACATCTTATCTCGTCTATCTAGTCAGTCAGTTTATGTCTGCATCTTGCTCCATACATTTTGTCCTCATCCTTCACATCATCCTTCACATCAGGGACACACTTTTTCATGTTCTTCATCTCTTAGCTGACTCTCATCTCATTCTTCGAGCTTATTTTGATGTTGATTGGCGTGGTGATCTCACTTATAGTCGCTCCACTACTGGCTAATGCATCTTGCTTGGTGATTCTCTTGTTTCTTGGCGCAAGAAACAAACTCTCACTACCCATTCTAGTACTGAAGTAGAATATCAGGCTTTGGTTGATACCACACCTGGAATACTTTGAACTCGATGGCTACTTCAAGACTAGGGCATTTCGTAGCAGTCTTCTACTGCCCTTTATTGTGACAATTGCTGTGCTATTCAGATTGCACACATGACGTCTTTCATGAGTGTACCAAACATATTGAGATTGATTGCTACTTTATTCGTCAGCTCATCGTGGGTGGTGCTGCTGGTCTCATCTCCATTGGCACTATTGACCAACTAGCTGATTTGTTCACCAAAGCTTATCATTCTGGTTGCTTATGTGTTCTGGTTTCCAAACTTCGGTTCTTTGTGCACCCACTTGAGTTTGAGGGGAGATGTTATTGTGTATATTTAGGTGTAATTAAGTTGGGCTTTAATGTATAATTATTTTAGGATTCTCTTTTTGTTTATATCTTCATATCTTGTACTACACTAGTACAAGTCTAGGACTACGACTAGGTGTAAAGGGTTGTATAATATGCAGTCGAGATATACAGATGACACCTTTTTCTCTCCATTTCTCTATTCTCAACAAACATACTTTTTTATACTGATTTATATCTATTTTGAAATGCTTTCTATGTAATTGTTCTCTATTCATGTGATCATAGTTATCTACATATAATGTCGCACCTGTCTCATGCAACTCTACATTAGAAGCTTCTTTCAGCCCTGAGGGAATGTTTGTAATATCTGGTAAGCATTTTTGGATCACCCAGAAATTTTCTGATTGTTAACTGATTCTCGCATACATTAGTTTTGGTGCTTTGAACTTTCTTTTTTTGGGTAGAAGGCATGTTGAACTTTTATTACCCTATCGTTTCTTGCTTTAAATTATGTTTTGAAAGAAAGCTTTAGAATCAATATGATTATTTTCAAAACGTCTTGCATCTTGCCATTTATTTTTTCTTTCACTAATATTTTCAATCCTCCCACCTAAGTATGTAATCCTGTTGTTGGTTGCTGCTTACTGCCTGTGCTGGTTTGTTATGCTAAATTTACATGTTTAAGCTTGCAAACTTTGACAGGTTCTGGGGATGGTAGCATCTATGCATGGAGTGTTCGAAGTGGCAAAGAAGTATGATAAGCTACATTCTTTCATTTCTTGCATTTCATATTGTTGGAAAAGCCGTCTTAATTGCGGTCCGCCGCTAGCTACCTTAATTGCGGCAGCTTTGGATTGCCTTCATTGTAGCCTCCAGCACCTTCATTGTGTTGGGTGTGAGGGTTATGTTTAGTCGTACATCGCCTAGAGATATGGTTTAAGTAATGCTTATAAGGTTTGAAAAGTCCTCACCTTACAAGCCGGTTTTGTAGGGTTGAATTAGGTACAAGTCTAAATTCTAAGATGGTTTCATAGTCTATCCTAGATCAGTTGTTGGGCCGCCCGCATCGTCATGATATCCAAGTTGCAAACTCTGAATAATTGACTGATACCAGTCATGACTCATGGCATATATTTAAGTAGAAGACAACACTCAATTTATGTTATTGTATCCACTTTTGAAAAACACTTATTTCACAAATGTTTAAGTTTTTTCCTTTCTCGTGTGCCTATATAGTATAGTACATGTTAAGGCATCAAATTTGATGGGACAAGGGCCAATTTTCATTGTTAATGTTTTGTCGAAAATTGTTTCCGTTCTGTCTATCCTTATCTCCTTGAATCTGTTTGATTTCCCATAAAAAAACAAAAAAATGGTGAAATTTAATGATCGAAGCCTGTAGTTGCATTTGAAATTTTAATTTTTTGTATACATTGAAGCATAATTTTTGCAACCAAACCAATCATTTATATAGTAACTTACACCTGAAATCAAATATTCTGTGTGTTGGTTTGGCATCAAAAGCTTCTTTGGGTAACACCGTAACAGTGTAAATATAAGTCTTTCCACTTTGTGGAATTTAAGTGTGAATAGTACTTGCCATTCCAATATTAATGCTTATTTTCCCTGTTTAGGTTACAAGTTGGAGGAGTGCAACTTCTGATACTGGACCTCCTGTTATAAAGTGGGCTCCTGGAAGTCTTTTGTTTACTACTGGATCTTCTGAGTTGTCATTTTGGGTTCCAGATTTGTCTAAAATAGGAGCTTATGTTGGAAGAAAATAGAAATTCTGCATGATACAGTTGTTGTTTACCCCTGAACTCACGGATAGGTAACATTTTTATTAGTACTACTGAGTGACAAACTTGGTTGTGGTTTGTAAATATTATTCTTCAAAGGGAAAAATATGTTGCTGTGAACCTCCTTCTAAGCTGTACATATCGAGATATCTAAATGTACTTTTCTTTATGGGAACGTATCGGTTGTAGATGTTTATTTGATTATAATTGCATAATTATGCTCCACCGGATCATTAGGCACTAAATTGCAGTTTGATGTGGTCATAAATTGAAATTTAAGCATCCTATGGTCATGGTTTTGCTATTTTTCATCACCATCAAATGTTTACTAGTTTTATGTCTTCTATAGGATTGTGACCCTGTTAAACCTAATTGTGGTCTGTCTTCTGAAAATCTTATGGAAGCTTATGAAAAAAAAGTCCTTGTGAATGGCTGAAGCCCAGTTGTGAGGATTTGATGCTATAACGAGTCCCTAAATTTTACACCATATGGGCATATTGGGGCTGTGGAGTCAGCCACTTGACTTCAGTTTTTACTTTGCTGAAATTGGCGGAGTTCTTGCAAATCATTCTTATATGGCTGTAGTTGCCTTGTCTTATTGATTGTGACTCTACATATGATGCGTTTCAACTTCTAAAATATTATGACTTTTTTGGAGTCTTAACCGGAAAATTAGGGATTGCAGTTGCTTTCCTATGAGGACACGTAAATGGGGGGTTTCTTGTGTTATACAGAGAGATGTTGTCATTTGTTTGAGCTGGCCATTTGTTTGAACTCCAATCCAACCTAGTGATAATAACTGGGTTGGAAACAGTTGACCCAATATGTTATATAATGTATGATTTTGAACGTTATGTGTATGAGTTGAAATCCTCTGCCATTCACAAAAGAAATGGAGATATCTATTACTATAGTTTTGGGAATATAAAAATATACATTTTTAAAATAAGTGATATTTATTAGGTTTTTATGTGTTTTATACATCCAAAATTATAGTAATGAAATTCTTCATTTCTTTTAAGAAATGGAAAGGATCTTTACTCTATGTATATAACTAAATTATAGAATTAAAGAAGCAATAAATCAAAATCATCACTTACTATCTGGGAATCCCATTTTTACTGTAGCAATAACAAAATGGGACGACAAGGGGCAGTTGGGAATTATTTTTATTATTTTGATTTTTATTTTTGAATTTCAGAAATAGGGTCACACCAAAACACAGCCTTTTCACTGTCCTTTTTCCCGTTTTTTTTTTTTCTCTTTCGCATGGTTGGTATAGCTACAGGCTACAATTGCAATTTCTTCTTCCAGCTGGTGATGAGACAATCCATCGTCTACTATTTTTTCCTTTCCTCATCATCTTCTCATCTCTTTTTCTCTCTTCCCGTCACCTTTTTCCCCTTTCTTCTCCGTTTTGCCATTGACGTCGGGGGCTGATGGTGTTGGTGGTGGGCTGCGGTGTGGCTCTACGGGACCAACGGTTCGATCCCAGAGATGGTGCTTGCTGTAAAAACCACTGAATCGGAGAAGACAGAGAGATTTTGAATCCTTCATTCGAAGCTAACCCAAGGCCGAGTGCCATCGAATTTCAGTTATAGGTTAGTAAAAGAGAGAGTTTTTATTTATAGTATTTAACCCTCTCTCAAATTCAGTGCAATTCAAATTCAAATTTAATTTTAATTTTAATTTCAGTTTCAGTTTAAATCTCAAGTAAAAAACCCCATTCTGTTTGACTGAAATCTGGTATCGAACCAAATCCAGAAAATGAACATGGATGTGATTCAGATGCAGAGGAAGTTGTGCGATCACCAAGCTGCTATGCTTCGATACCAGATCATCAAGCTCTGAGGAAATTTTGTAGAGGTTTTGGTAGTTGAGATTTTTTTTTCCTGATTCCTTTATTTTTCAACTTTATTTTTTTTTCCTGATTCGTGTGTTTATTTGCAGAAGTTAGTTGTTACAACTTCTTAAAGGAGAGTCTATAATGATTTGGAGAGCCAATCATGGATGGCGCTGTTCAAAAGGTTATTTGGTGCTCTGCAATATTTATAATTTTCTGTTTCTTATTTTAAACATTTCTCACTTACTGCTTTCCAGAACCACAAGTGTGATGCCACAACTTAATACTAATTATGTGTTGGTTAACCTATTTAGCTCCCTTAGAAGGCATTAACGGAAAGGAAGTTGGTAATGGAAGCCTGACAAGATTTGGCTATCATTTATATAGATCTTGGCATATTACAAGTAAGGAAACTTTATGCTCATGTTTTAATTGTTGAACAAACAAGTGAAGTGAGATAGAGAGGTTGATGGTGATAAAAACAATTTTTTCCCAACACAAATGGCTTAAGGTAATAATCCCTCCCTAAATCTTTCTTAAACTATTACGGATAGTTAGATTTGTTAGAATTAGTTAGAGTTAGTTATATTTGTTAGTTGGATTAGTTGGCTATATAAGCCTTGATTACATATTGTATTTTTTACCTTTCTCATTTGCATCTTTTCGCACTTTTACATCAATACAATTTACATAGCTTTTCTTTCAACTTTCCCTGGATACCATGTTTCTTAACACATAAACTGATATCTTTTCTACATGTTGTTTAAATTTTTTTTTTTCATTTTCGGCATATTGCTTAATTGTACTTATATTCAAGATTTTTAAAAAAAAAAACCTACACTCCTTGGCTAATAATTAGTCGTGGTAGGATGTAATGATTACCTTTTTTCATGATTTTTCATTTCTTACTCTCTGCCTCCCTCTCAACTATGAAGAAACTCTCATTTCATTTGAAAAATTGTTACAGTCAAGTTCTTTGTTTTGCTTAATATTTTGTTGCTTGATAGTTGATTTTAGTTTGAATTCAATACTTTGTTGACTTTATTTATAAGTAAATTAGGGGAGGGTTGATAGCCTTAGTTGCTGCTACTGTTGGGTTGATAACTGAAGTTGCTCACCATCTTCAGGTGAGGCATGTCTCACAAGTTACTTGAATTTGGTTGGAAATCTATATTCTGTCCTTTTATTGTATTTTTTTACTGGCTTATTATTATGGATTACAATTAGAAGTCTTTACACTTGGGAAATTTTGCAAAATTCATTCTAGGTGTACCTAAGAAGCTTGGTAGTGGTCACTGGGTTTAGTGGTAGTGCAGTACCTCTATTTCCTTAAGAACAATGTGGAAGAGAAAATATGAGCCGCGTGTTTGAGAGAGAATATAAAAGCTTCGGATATGTGTTTTCTCTTTTCACATAATTGTTTAGATTAATTTGTTGTTGGATAAGGAAAGAATGATGGGTTTCCCCAGCAACAACCACAGGTCATGGGTTTTGATGTTGAGTTTCATGAATTCGGTTCATTGAGCCTATTTTATTATTTTCTGCACTATGGTTTTTTTGGTTTTTCTAATTATAAGGTTACTGCATTGTTTATATGGGAGCAGTCTTTATGGAATCAAGAGATACTGCATTGTTCATGCACTTAGTTTAAGTGAGATATATATTATAGAGCTGCAAATAGTAGATATTTTTTTTGTATTACTAAATTGAGGAATTAATACAGGAAAGATTATCAACATTCACCAATGTATAATTTTTATTGATGAGTTTTTCTTTTCTATTTGTTCTTTTCCATCTGTTGGCTGCTGCTACTTGGAGAAGTGATGGTTGATGCTCCTTTTGTTTGTTTATAATTAGATTGGTAAGAATTTCTTCTTTGATTAGTGTTTTACATGTGTGTGTGTGTGTTCTTCCACTTTGCAGTTGTTCTGCCATCTTCACCATCAAAATCTCATTAGTTATAGTTATTTATCAATTGCTTGAGAGAATAACCAATTTAGGCTTCTTCCACGGATTTTCTTGCACCTGTCACTTAATGTATCTATATATCTAATGGAGGTTGGCTGTAACTTCTAGACAATGCTTTCCCTCATTAGTTGCATTTTATTCTGGGAATTCAGTTTTGGACTGATTATAAGCCATTCAAGGTAATCATTCCTTTCGTTTCCCTACATCTCATCCTGTTGTACTTGCTTCCTCCAATTATGTGAAGTAAAATGTCTTTAGGTAGAAATGAATTGATTCACTGCTAAGATTGTGGATATGATGAAGCAAGAGAACATCTATGGTCTTAAAAATGAGTATGTGAACATTGGTGCGGCCTATACTCTAAGTGGGGCCACCATATAGATGTGCATAAGGCCATAAAGGTTTGTGAAGAAACACTGATAGTTATTGATCCAACAATTACATCTCTTGGTCCAAATATAGAGGTATAAGTGGCATTTTAAATATTTAGGCTAGAATTTTTGGGTTAACTTCTTCTGCATTAGTACTTGCTTAATATGCTATTTGAAGGATTAATCTAGGCTTTGTACATGATGTTCTATTATAATTTATACCCAGGCTGCAGTTTCCAAGACAAGAGTTGTATGTGTCACCTTCCTTGCCAACACCAGCACCACATCTGATGCAACAGAGAATTATAATGACAATTCATATCACTTGCCTGCATAGTCTGTGAGCATCTTACCAGACTGCAAAAATGTAGTGCTTAATACTGCAAAGTTTTGCCACATGGAATGGGCTTTTTTTAATTTTGTATTTATATCTATCATTGAATAGGAAAGCTAAACTTGATTTTATATTTGAAATAGGCTTTTGTAATTCCGTGAATTTGTGTATGCATACATCTATTAATAATAGGAAGCTAAACTTGATTATGTGACAATCATCAGATTTTGATTGTTGTCAAGATCAGATTTAAATTCCCCCAACTCTCATTCTATATGAATGTTCTCCTGTACCCACATGGGTTCCTGGCATCAAGTTCCCAAGCCCACCCATATATGTGGGGTGTCCATGTAATTGTCACTTACATTATAGATGCTCAATGTCATGCACTCGATAGTGTAGAACATTGTGAGGCAATCTTATATTATTGTTTATTTATGATAAAATCCAAGACTTAATGCACCAAAATACTCCATATCTGAACTGTAAGGATGCATAGTCAACAAACAAATTCCCTTTATCTCCCTCATCCAACCACAATTTTTTATCAAAATTGCTACCAGAATTACCAATATTATTAAATTTTGAATAATTTTACTTTAAATGTTCTATTTAGGATCATCCAGTTACATTAAAACCCAAATGTTTATATTGTTAACTCTATAATATTAATACTTAATGGTGAATTTATTTGGTTAAATTTTATAATCTATAAATGAGTGATATCCATAAATCACATCTTTTACCAACCCGAATAAACTTTTCTTATTAGTTTAATCTTTTCATTAGTTCAATAATAAATTTTGACATGCATTAATTTTGATGTTAGATTTTTTATTTTATTTTTTGTATACAAATTTTGGTGTTAGATTTAAAGCGGCTTGCTATTTATACCGTAATTAGCATTGTATATTTATAATATTAATAATTCCTGTGTTGATGTTTCAATTAATAACATATAATATAAATAATAATTATATTTGTTATTTGAATGGTCTCCACTTTGTTTAATTTTTATTTTTTTTCAATGATTTTTTTTTACACTTAAAAGATGTCACCCGTGCAACGCACGGGTTATAAATACTAGTTAATGTATATTTATGGTAAATATTTAAAAAGAAATATCAATATAATAATAAAGTTATGGTTTTAATTTTGATAGAGTTACCACTCTTTAGGGTCCATTTGATTGGTTATAAAATGAGGGACAAGACAGAACAATTTGTTTTATGTTTGATTTTAAAATTGTTTATGGGATAGCAAAAAAAAAAACGAGACAAGGGATAGTACAAAAACATGAAAAATTGTTACCCACTTAACCTAAGGGATAAAAAAGTTGTCGCATGAACAATGCAAAAGAAATGACAAAATTATCCTTCCAATTCCCCCTCTCTTCACCAAAGTACACCACTACTGTACCTACTTCCACAGTCCCACATCTTCTTTCTTCACCTGGGTCTTCTGCACATTAGCGAAATGCTTATTCAAATTAGCTCCATCTTTGTCGTGTAGCGGTCCACCGCGTGTCACACCTCTTTTGCCGGAATTCAACACAACTCATTCTTCATGCATCGCGCCCTGATTCTTAATCTATTTCAATTCTCAACAATTCCATCACAGATCCTTCGTTTTCGTAACCCTAGCTAATTTCCCTTTTTTATTCACGAGTCTCATCGCATTTGGTAGGATGAGAGCAATCTCGTCTCATCGCACTCTGCACAAATGCTATTGACCACCAGAAATTGAAAATAATTAATTATTAATAAAATTATAAATAATAATAAAACATGATAATAAATTTTATGTTAAATAATAACATAATTTTGGTTTAATTGCACTTTTGGTCCCCCAGGTATAACGATTATGCAATTTTAGTCCCTTAGGTTTTAATTCACGATTGTGCAATTTTGATTCCCCAGATTTCAATTTCGACAAATGGGTCTCCCAGGTATCATGATTCTACAGTTTTGGTCCCCTAAGTATCACGATTGTGCAATTTTCAACGTCAATGGACTACGAATCACGTGTGACTGATTTGACACTAAGTGAAGTCAGCTTGACAACTTACATGTCATTCCTAAGTGACACTTAGTGACGTGCATTTGACCATTAAAGTGCGTGAGATGTCAATGATGCCACATAAGAATGCATCATAAGCTGTCAAGTTGACCTCACTGTCTCACGTGGGCCACGTAGGCTATGGGCGTTAAAAATTACACGATCATGATACTTTGGAGATTAAAATTGCACAATCGTGATACTTGGGAGACCCAGTTGGCGCAAATGAAACTTGAGTGACCAAAATTGCACAATCATGATACTTGAGGGACCCAATTGCGGAATTAAAACCTGAGGGACTAAAATTGAACAATCATAATACCTGGGGGCCAAAAGTGCAATTAAGCTAATAATTTTTAAAAGTTTCAAAATCTTGTTTTGTGTCTTTTTCTACCGCAACCTCAACATTGCACAATACAAAGTATATTATAGTAAAGTTTACATTATTTTGTCTTGTACATAAGCATATCAAACAGGGTACAACACAAAATTGCTTGCACTGTGCATCGATCATCAAACAACATACAGTACAAAAAGTTGTTATGTACTTCAACTACTTGTCCAGTACTGTTTGGCTGTTCTATCATTTATAGCAAATTAAATGGACCCTTAGTTAATCACACATAACCTCATGTGTGACTTTTAAGATAGTTATTATAAAAGTCAAACATTTGTAATGATGTGGCAATACATAATTGGTAGACAATGTAAAAAATCTTTATACTGATAGTGCATTGTAATTAAGGATTTAATTAGTATGTTGTCAGTGTAATTTTTTTACATTATCATTCAATCATAAATTGTCACATCATTAAAATGTTTGACTTTTATCATAACTATCTTAAAAGTCATATATGATAATTTGATTGGTTGCCAATGTAAAATTCTTTACACTCGAATGTATGAAACTTCAACTCAATAATTAAATCCTAAGTTAAAGAAATGTTATTTTTATACCTAATTGTAAAAAAGTACAAAATTTTAAAGAATGTGCGCATCAGGTTAGGTTGGGATGACTCAAACCATAATTTGAATTCGATCTAAAAATAAATCGAGTCTAGTTTCTAGATTAATTTAAGTTTGGGACAAATTAGTGAGATGAGATGACTCTTGGAAATGGGTAGTTCTACTCACTTTTGTCTGTCGACGTTGTTCCATCAATACCATCCTCAACAGCCCCAACAAGTATCATACTTTTCGTCTTCTTGATTTGAACTTCGATCAGACACTCAGGGCAGACCAACATGTTTAAGGTGAACCCTCGAAACCGAGTCAAACACGATCGATGTTTAGTGGAAATCGAACACAAAAATTTAAGGGGAAAAAAAGAGAAGAAATAGGTTGCTTGGGGTGGTGTGGGAATGGCGAGAATAAAGGAAGAGGATGGAAAGGGTAGGGTGAGTGAGAAGGAATTGAAGCAAAGAAAAGACATGTTGTATTGTGGCTTTCTCATAGTGAGAGTGGTGTACAACAAGATTGGATTTCACTTGGTTTTCATTTTTGAGAGTAATTTTCAGGGAAGAAAGAGGAAGAGGGAGAGAGTGTGTGTCCTGATTGTGACAGTTTTTTACAGATTCGGTGAGATGAGGGTATCTCCTGCCACTAACAGTGAAAACTATTAGTGTCTAATGGAAATGACTATCTTGATGAAAACAAGTTAGAGGACCAAATGGGAACGAAAATTATATAGAGGACCAAACCGAAACCGAAACCAAAAAATAAAATAGAAGACCAAAAGTATAATTTAGCCTATAATCTACTATAAAAAGATTTTCTAATGTCTAAAGATAGAAAGTTAAGAAAATAAAATTGAAGGTGAAGAGAGAAAAAACACAGAGGGTTGGGTGAGATATCAAGCAACCTTCATCCTTTAGAACAAAAATGCAGGTTCGAAATCCTGAGAATAGCTCTAAAAAGAATATCATATGACTCTCATATTTCTAACTCTCATATTTTTGTGGTTAATCATAAATTAATTTCATTTGTGTTCATCCTTAATTAATTAAAATAAGATGAAATTTCAATATAAGTTAACTAATTAAAGATGGATACACTTTTACTCATTTTACAATCAAAGTATTAATTCTCTTTAGAGAAGTTTAATCCATTATATGATCTCAGCAAGAGAAACTTAGCTCATGATCTCAAATAAAAAAATGGAAGTTGAAGAGCTAATGTATTATGCTCCAATGTTTGTCAAAGTCAAAGTCAAACTATCCACGTGTAGTGTGTCTATTGCATCAATTGACACGTGTGAAGAGTCTTTTGATCTCAAGTAGCTCTCGTCTCTGTTTCTTGTTATCTGCTCTTTGCTTTCTTAGCCCTTTGACTCTACTATTCCGTCAGAAGCAATAGCTGAAACAAATCAATGGGTATTCGGATCGTGTATGGGTTGTTGTTCCTATCTGTGTCGTGCACCTGCATCATGTTCCTCGATCTCATGCCTCGTCCCGTGTTTTTCTTCACCTCATCGTCATACTCACGTTCATGGGTTAGTATATTTTTCTTTCTTTTTACCGAATATGCTTTGTGATACGATATGCAAAACGAAATTATTCTGTAACGTGTGAAAGTATGAAATCTTTCAGAAAGATAGATTTTTTCATTTCAATTATTTTTTATTAAAAAATTATTTTATATATAATTTATAATGTTTGATAACTATTTGAGAAAAAAAAAATTGTTTTATTTTATCTAATTTATTTTAGTTTGTGATTTGATTATTTTTTTTATTTTTAAAACTCTCTTCCCTATTTATCTATATAAAATTAATTTTCAAATAAATATTATTAAATTATATAAATAATTTCGTACCGTTTTTCGTAATGTATTATATAAAAGTAATTTTTTTTGCACTACCTAAACAAAATAGATTATCTTAAAATCACTTTTCAACAAACATATCCAAATAAAAATAAATTTTGATTATAATCGATTATCACAATAATCGATTATATGATAATCAATTATACATATAATCAATTATCAACCTAATCTATTTTTTTTTCATCTTTTTCAAAGATAATGTTCCATTTGATCCCGGTTGCTTTTTGTTGCCTATTATCGATTCGATATAACTATCTTGAGTAAAGATAAATTAAAAATGTAAGGGTCGTACTGAAGAAAAAACTTAGTGCAATTAATGTAAATATGATATATGTAGTAACTATTACATATATTATATAGTTATCGTTAAACATATTTTATTTTCATGGTAAACAGCATGTAAAACATCGATAGAATTGCATAATTTTCCTCCTACTAAAATGAGTTTTTCTATAAAATAAATAAATAAGATATATGTATTTTGATTGGATAAAGTGTATATAGATGTTAAGTCACTTGACCAAATGAACGGCGGATAAACTCACTAGAAGTCTTCCCAACCATATTTTATTCTCATTTATTATACATGTAGAGCATCAGATGCTGAAAATATTACCTCGTGTTTTTTTAGGGTTTGCGATAGGCCCAACTCTTATAAGTTTATTCTCTCACATTATTAATATATCAAAATGATTTTTCAAATTTCAAAATATAACAAATACATCCCTAATATTATTTACTTAGTTTCAAATGCATCATAGATATTATCAACTTAATATCATTATAATCCATATAAATATCAATCGATGGACGAATCTGATTAAATTTTTATAATTTCAATAATTATTTTAAAACATTGATAATATAGGAAATTAAATTGATACGATTATATAATTTCAGAAATCAAATTGAGTATTTACTCATATAATATCTCTTCCAAAGTCATATCTGGGAGCTACACTAAAGTGAAACCCATCTCAGTCTCTCACGTTGAGAGACGTATGGTAAATTTTTGAAAAGGAAGAACTGAACTCTACTAATTTTAAACAAAAAATGGTGTGGAAATTAAAATATGGTTTGACAAAGGGCCCAACCGGGTTCGAACCGGTGACCTCTCGATCTGCAGTCGAATGCTCTACCACTGAGCTATGGACCCTTGCTGTTCTCTTTGTGAAATTTAATTTAATATATTAATGGGGTGATTTTAACCGAGTTTTTTAATTTATTTCCCGCATTTTTTCTAGAGAGAAAATCTCAACCATAGTAGAGAAATAAACGGATTTATAATCTATTCATTCCTGGACAATACATGAGCTTTGAATGTCACATGATTGCAGTTTATTAGTTATGATGAATAAATATTTGAATAAAAGAAATAGTCTTTTTGTCTCTTATGATAATTGGTTCAACTTGATCCCCTAACTTTTATTTTCATCAAATTAAACCTCTATATTACTAAACATTAAGAGCATTGCTCTTTCTTTTAACATCGTCACAACTTCCATTAAAACTCAATAAATACAATTATTTTCTCTTTTTCCCCAATTTTTTTTTTCAATGAGTGAAACTAAACCACCATCTCTCTTTCTCGTCTCTCTTATTCTTTCTTTTCTTTCCATGCATGTAATATCGGTCCACAACAAAGTTTTCGATAAAGCAACAAAAAAACAGAGTCATTAGAAATAGAGATAGTCTCATGCTTCTCCAACAACGACAAAGACCCATGGTAGTGCAGAGGCATCTTCCTCAAACTCTCCAACTTCTTGCAATCTGCTTACGTCTTCGTTCCTAACAACAACACAGAATTGGTCCACGGAGACAAGGTCCAATTGGGTCAGTTCGTTTAGATAAAAGGAAGTCATTGATGGAGTGTTCAAAGCTTCAAGGAAGCCCTTGATGTGATTTAAGGTTTAGGAAGAAGATAAAAGAGGGAGAAGAGAGAAGAAAAAAATATTTTCTTATTGAGTTTAACAGAAGATGTGATGTGGTGTTAGACGGAATTTGATAACGATGTTAACGTTTGCCAATATAAAGGTCAGACTTAAAACAAATAAAAATACAGATAACTAAGTTGAATAAAACAATTAAGATAAAAAACAAAAAATTAGTTTAGCCTTTTATTTTTAGTCTCAAAAATAGGCTTTCAATTGTGCCATGCGAGTACCTAACAAAAACATATACCTAGTGAAACTATATATTATATTCCATTACCTTACCTATTCATAGGTTTATTTTTATGAACTACCGTAATTAGGGCCTTCGACTCCACAATGACATCTCGATGTATCCTTATAAGCTTCGGCTATTTGGACCGATTATGAGATTAATTCTCGATCAGCTGCTTAGAACAGAGAATTAACCTTTGGTTTTCATAACTTTCCAATTAGAGTGTTTGCTACCAGATTTCGAACTTGCATCTCGACTCCCCAATGACATCTCGATGTATCCCTATAAGCTTCGGCTATTTGGATCGACTATGAGACTAATTCTCGATCAGCTGCTTAGAACAGAGAATTAACCTTTAGTTTTCGTAACTTTCCAATTAGAGTGTTTGCTACCAGATTTCGAACTTGCATTCTCCTTCTTATGAGATCGAGATACTTACCACTCGACCAACCCTTGATTGGTTCCTATTCATAGATTTTAAACGGTAAAAAATAAATTAAAACTTTTCAAAAAATGCATGAACATTTTCAAGTCGATAGTGAAACAGATGCTGAAGGTACCATGTTATTTGGCATGGCAATGATGCATATTTTCTGGTGAAGCAAGGATATTAGAGGGGGAAAAGGAAACATTGAGGAAGATTTTGTTGAAGAGGACAGTACAGGTGGAGCTGTTTCTAAACAGATGCCAAAAAAACGATGCATGCTGAGACTGTTCAATTGAATATAAAATTATCTGGAAAAAATTTTAATAACCACTGAATTTAAAATATTAAGCTTTATGGAACTCGAAGTGTTCCGCAAAATATAAACATTAAAGAAAAGAATTGCTCTAATGCATGAAGACAGAAAAGAAAGTAGAAGCCAGACGGGTTGCTATAACGCAGTTATCGTAGAATAATAAATAATGTGTAAAGTAAATTTTGTAAAGATATAATGTGAACCCTTTAATCTTAAATCAATAGCTGAGATTGTTTACTGCGTGTAAATATGTGTTTTTATTACTGCAAAGAATCTGGATCCGACGGTAACACACTACCTGCAAATTCTAAGCCGGTTTACAGTAGCTTTAATATAAATTTTACAAAACACACAATTTCTCTTCACTCAATTGAGAAAAAAATATATCAAACTTTTTCTTTTCTTTCTTCATTCCATTAATTGTGCAAATGATGAATCCTGCCAAACAGAGTAGAGGGAAAAAGGATAAAAACCAGACGTAGCGCCGTATTGAAATGATCTACAATCAAGTATAGAAAATGTTATAGTTTGATTCTCAAGAAATCCCTGCAACCAGGAGATTTGCAGTAAATTTGAAGTACATTCACATGATTGAAGGTCTTCAAAAAATTCAGATGCAGAGATTAGTTTGTCATTGGATTACATTACATTTATTGCAAAAGGGATCCCACAAGACACTCCGGCACTCGGATAAGCCATAGGAGCAGGCTAAAGTATCCATTCACCTTTCTGTGATTGTTCTAACCAGGTCTGATGCACATGCACCCAAGTGAACCAATCGGAATCCTGAAACTCAAATTTCATTCGTCTCAGCAACCATTAAAAACAACACATGAAAAATACTTAAAGGCGGCCCAGTGTATGAGTCTCCCACCTAATGGGATCTGGGGAGGGTAGATGTACACAACCTTATCCCCGCAAGCGGAGAGGCTGTTTTCAGGATTTGAACCCGTGATCTACAGGTCATAAGACTCTACCTTACCATTGCGCCAAGACTCACGCTCAAATGAAAAATACTTCAAAGCATTAAAACACACCTTTTTGCTCAGTATCGTAGTGACTACACAACCTTGCCGCTCTTCACCTATAATGTTGGCAAATTAGTAGTAGGTAAAGGTAGGATATGCAATGCAAACAGATGCCCCTACCATAGTTCCCAACAGATAGATATTCATATAATCAGTCCCAACATAATAACAAAATATCCAATTACTTATTTTGAGATATAAATGGGAGGGAAATGAAATGTGCATAAACTATAAAAATCAAGGCAAACTCATACCAGATAACTCCCACTTATCAAACGTAACTAGCCATGTATCTAAACCAATCTGTGTAGCCAATACGTCATCCACCCAAATCCTATATTGTTTTCCCTGTTTGTCACCATACACCTTTCTCAAAATATTTAAATATTCCTTAATATGATGCTTAGCACCAGAAGGATGGATAAAAACACCAGATGGATGCTGCGTATTAAAAGAAAGAACAGTTTAGATACTTATAAAAAAGTAAAGTCTTACACAAAACTTGAAAAGTAAGTGCATTCACGGAATAATAGAACACTCATAAATCAAGAAACGAGAAAATGAGAAACGGAGAAGCCAAATAGTTATGATGGGACGGTTACAAAATTTAGCTTTTCAGCAATTTAAAACGGACTTTCCTGGAAATCAACCATGGAAATGTCTATTCCAAGTTACTGAAATGGTTGAACAGTTTAGCAAGAATGTGGAATATATAACAAAATGTAGATTGGCCATATAAGCTAATGATAAATACTAATGTTGAAGGAAGATATTCTAGGAAAGAAAAATGTATGCCAACATAAGATACTCTTGACCATAGCAAAGTGAATAATGTACCAAAAGCCATAACTAAGACATGTAAAAATAAAATGCATGAGTTGATTGCTTCTCTGACATGTTTTGCTTTTCAATTTCCTGTTTGTAAACCTCAGAACTTGCTTGTCCATAAAACGTGAATATACAAATAATGCCGGGAAAAGGATAAGAGTATTCGACACATACAAGTGAAGGAAAGGTTTGGTAAAAAGCAGCATTTTGGACTAGATTTCAAATAACCACCAGTATGCAATCACAAATAGAACACACAGTAGGTAATCTGTATAAGTAAAAGGATATCAGACATACAGCAACTGCCTTTACACCAGCAAGAAACACCTCAGAGTTCTCAACTTCAGCACATCTCCACTTTTCAAGTACCAAATTAAGGTTCACTATTTCATGACCTGGAGATGCACTTTCATCATCCTTTTCAATGTCTGAAACATCTCTAGGGGACAGGTTTGGGCCTAAGTTAAAATGACCGATGGCTTGTATAATCCCAGATGCACAACGCTCAGAGGCATGAAGAATCTTGGGGTTATCTTTCGCATTTTCAGCATGCCACTGCAACAATTCTTCTTGGGCGTTGCTTACCTACGCAATGAACAGAAACAGATGTAGCAAGTAACACAATCTCAATTTTTGACTAATAAGGAAAACATATGGCGATAAACAAGGTGAACCACCAACCATGACACCATAGACTCCTGGGATGCTGAATAGCTCGGCATCATTTCCAGAGTCGCCACAAACAAGAGTATTAACAGGTGGCTTTCCCTCGGTCTCAAATTTTTTGAGCAGATAGGCAAGAGCTTGACCTTTGCCAGCACCTTTTGGTAATATATCCAAATCAATTCCTCCACTATATACTATTTTAACATCCAACTGGCCAAAAATTAGGTAATGTTATGGAACTATATACAATATTTAATATGCAAAGTAAGATGTCAAAAAATCCAAATTATACAAGCACACCAGATACGAAAATATTTGACAACGAAGTATTGGTGAAGAAAGCAATAACCATAAAGGCATTACAGCTTACCCCACGTTCTTCCAAAATCTTAGAAAGAGCACTTGTCACTTGCTGAGCCTTGTCTTTCTTGACATAAAAGCTAACTTTGTGTGGTCGTTGTTCTGTTTCTGCCTGCACTAACAGTTATTCCAGATAAGAATCAAGTCACTCTAAGACCCTACCTCAAAATATATGTCAGATAATCAAATAAGTCATACTAAAGCGCCAACATTGGAACCAAAGAAAAGAATAAAAAAATCATTGTAATCCCCTATAAATCATACCTGACGAGTAAGTTCAGGAAATTTGCTTGTTTCCTTGATGACTATGTCTTTGTCCCATTTCTGATTCAAAAGT
Source organism: Ammopiptanthus mongolicus (assembly GCA_039655645.1). Classification (NCBI taxonomy): domain Eukaryota; kingdom Viridiplantae; phylum Streptophyta; class Magnoliopsida; order Fabales; family Fabaceae; genus Ammopiptanthus; species Ammopiptanthus mongolicus. Next base: position 25,042,804 of record CM077347.1, on the reverse strand, counting down.
TGAACCCATCCATCATCTGGCACCATTGATTTACCATAAGTAATCTCAGTCCCCACAGACATTATGGCTATATCTGGAGTTATCATGGGCTTCTCCTTCCTCAGTTGTTTGTAGAGTGTAGGTGACCTTCCAGTTGAGAAAACTAGCAGAGAATCATGGCGATAATGGGCTTCCCAAAGGGCATTAAACCTGAAAAGGGAAGTATTCTCAGGGTCATGGTGATCAACCTGCAACCAAAACATATCAATCCTTTAATTCATATGAAAAAACAAAACAAAACATCACACAAAAGGATAAAAAAAAAATATACCATTGTGTGATCAAGATCCGAAACAATCATGAGACGAGCAGAAGATTTTAGTCGATCCATGATATTCAATTCAATCCCCAATTTGATCCTGAAATACAAAGCTTCAGTAAAGATTTACACAAGGATGGAGAATTGCTTACACAGAAATCGAAAGTTAAAAAAATACATATACATATATTAGCACAGTTTAAGCACTGCATTCCATCCTGAAAAGAAATGTGAAAAATAAATCAAAATGATCAACTAATAAGTATGTATTGTGTGTAATTGCGTATGCACTCTCTTTCACTCAAATTCTGATGATGATTATTAGTTGTCCGGATTAGTATAAGCATTGTTTATAAAAAATGGTGGCAGTAACAACTATCTATCTTAGAGTTTCACTCTACTTTATTTTTTTGGTCTAGAACTTCTGTATCCGAAAGTCACATTAGAACCGACTAATCCGAGTTGAGCCAGGTGGACCTATAAGGGGTAAAGCTCTCTCAGCGCTTAGCCTATTTTTTCATTTACAAGACTCGAACCCGAGCCCTTACGTAAGGGGAAGGGAGCTCCAACCACTTAAACCAACAGGCATTGGTTTGACCCTAATTTATTTTATAGTTCGAGACTTTCCCTATCCAAAATCACATGAGAGCATAACTAATTCGAGTCTAGCTGGAAATTGGCAAAGCTCTTCCATAGCCCATAGTTTTCATTCATAAGATTCTAACTTAAACCTCTTTGTAGTAGGGAGGTTCACTCTAGTTTGAAAAAGAATAATGATTTTTTTTTCTCAGACGAAAAAAGATAATCGACCCTATTTATAATAAAAAATAAATAATTGGCGCTAAAAATAAAATCTGCAAGCAAAGATAAATCCCTTGGTTGACCCAATTTGGGGGCAACCACAGATTCAAGAGAGAAGAAGAGCTTTGGGGGGAAAGATAATAAAAGAAAAATAGAATTGCAGGAAGCATACGAAGCGAGATGAGAAGGAAGATGGAAATTGAGGAGAGAACGGTGAGAAACTGAATCGAGAAATGGGAAGCGAAGGAAACTGAGTGAGAAGATAAATTAATTACCTGAAACGGATATATAGTGTTACAAAGGAAGAAGAATAACGGATTGAAGAGAAGAAGGGGCAGTGACTGATTAATTAACTGAAAATTTGGATCCAAATTCGTTGCGCTTCTTCTGTGCTGTCACCTGTTTGTGCTGTGGGTATAAGGCATCAGCCAGTCACTCATAATGAAAGGAAAGTTTACTGTATTTCAATACATTCAGAGAAAAAACTATTGAGTTATAGGGAAACAAATTATTCCATTTTAAAAATAACTATATTATTAATATTCAATTGGTCTCTGATCAAATATCCTTACATGCAGGCTACGAGATTACTTTTTGGATCGAAAGTGATGATTAGTTAAAAAATTTCATAATTACTATTCCAAGATTCAAACTTTCGATATTGCAAGCCAAAATTCATCTGCGAATATAGTTGATTTCTACTGCAACGAACGTTGAGTAATATTAATATTGAGTGGATACCACATTCACACATCTATTCCAAATTTATTTATAATATATTTTAACATCCATCTATGCTCATAATGAGTATTGTCTTTGGGTTTTAATGTAATTCGTTTGCCCTTGTGTGGATTTTGTGAATAAAAAAACGAGTGAAGATTCAAATTAGTCCTTAAAAATTTTTTGGGATTTACTTTTAGTTTCTGAAAAAAAAATTTATTATTTAGTTCCTTAAATTTATAAACGCATGACATATTAGTCCTTAGGTTTAGTTTCAATGTCCATTTACTTATCCACGTGTCCCGTTAACGATCTTACTTAGCCCGTTAGTGGTTCTGTGTGGCCTATGACTAATTTCCATCATGAAAAATAAATGAAAAATGAAAAAAAAAGTTGCATAATTTTAAGGTATTTGGATTTTAAAATTATGCATATTTTTTTAACTTTTTATTCGTTTTTTCACAAAGTAAATTCGTCATAGGCCACGCAGTATCACTAACAAATCAGGTAGGATGGTCAATGGGACACGTAGGCAAGTAAATGAACGTCAGAACTAAATATAAGGATCAATATGTCTCGTATTTATAAATTTGAGGGACTAAATGATTAATTTATTTTTGCCAGGACTAAAAGTAGATCTCCAATAATTTAGGAACTAATTAGGAACTTCATTGAGAAAAAAATATACTCCCTCCGGACCTATATATAAAAAAAAAAAACTAACTTCACACGTATTAAGAAAGTTAGTCATATTAGTTTAATTGTCTTGATTTGTGTAAAAAATAAGTTATAGTTACTAAACTATCCTTTTTGTATAATACTCTTGGAAGTTGTGTCTTGGGAGTGTATAATGCTCTTGAAAAAAATAAAAATAATAATTAATCAAAGGATATTTTTGAAACACTAGTATTAAATAGGATTGATTTGGTTGACTTTTGCTTATATTTGAGTCCAAAAAATATAGGTACTTTTTTATTTATATATAGATCCAAAGGGAGTATATAAGAAGAGATTTGTCTTTTAAAACAAATCTTTTTGAATCATCTCAAATTAATAGAGGTTTAAAATAACTTTCAAATACGATGAGCCTCATATAAAAAATAAAAACTCACATATGCATACAACAAAACTCCTAAGTGTAGTAAAAAGTATTTTCCTAATAGAGTGGAGGATAATTTTTAGGATTTAACTTATGTGTAATGTGAGTGTAAAGATTTTTTACATTATCAATTAATCATAAATTATCGCATTAATAAAAATATTTGACTTTTATCCTAACTACCTTAATAGTCATCCATACCATAATATTTGATTACTTGACTTACACTGTCGATATATAATAATTAAATTCTAATTTTTAAATGAGGTTTAAATAAAATATATTAAAATTATGATAATGTTATGCATTTCTTGACTCTTTGGAAGGACAAAAAAAAACACAAAAGATTAAACTTCTATAATTAATTTGAGATCATAACTCTTTCCTTATTTTATAATTTAAAAGGTAGAACAGTAGATAATGTTCTTCATCCGGGCAGGGTTGGCAGGAGACAAGGACATAAGGGGCCAGCGTCAGTTCTAAGTTGCAGCCCGAATCTTGGATTGGGTCTGGTGACTCTGGTCCATTATCATGACACGACAGCTGGCTTTAAATCTTTCATGAGCATCAGCATATTCCATGGAATTTTGGCAATAAATAAATATTATGTTGTTATATGTTTTTTTTCTATTTTTTTTCGGTGAGTAAGTAAAGAAATAAAACAAAAGAACAGAGGACAGCAAAAGAGAATTAGCGTAGGAAGTGCATTCGTAGCGCATCTTTAAGCAGCAACGTTTCCAAAAGAGGAGGAGCAGTCTTCCAATGCTCAAGTTCAACCATTGCTTACCTCCATACTTTGCCAAAAAAATTAGCACAAGCATTACCGTCATGGTATACGTGACTAATCCTTTAATGCTATGTTTGGTTGTGAGAAGAAATTATGAAGAGAGAAAGAGATGAGAAAGAGTGTGAGAAGAGAAAAAGAGGTGAGAAATAGAGCAGATTTGATGTATTGTTTGGTATAAGAAAAAGATGAGAGAAATAGAAAAGAGAGAGAAACGTTGATTGTATATAAAAACACAAAAATGCCCCTGAATTAAAAAATCTCCCATCAAAATCAATTTTATATTTATTTAATTTTAATAATTAATTAATTTAATTTAAGTAATTATATTATTGAAATTAATGTAATTGATTTAATTTAATTTAATTAATAAAAAATTAGTTTAACTTAATGAATCAAATTATTAGTTTAAATTAAATTAAATTATTAATCTAACATTTAATCAAATTAATTGATTAATTTAATTCGGTTTATTTAAAATTTTGCTTCTTATTTTATATTACTAGAATCTTGTAAAATTTAAAAGAGTTTAGCTGCTATGCATTGTCAGTGTAAAGTTCTTTATACTGCCAACCAACTAGAAATAATGGTATGAGTGACTTTTAAGGTAATTAAGATAAACGTCAAACATTTTGCTTATGTGATGATAATTTCTAATTGTTTGACGGTGTAAAAAATCTTTATACTGACAATATATAACAATTAAATCCAAATTAAAAAGTTAGTAATTTATAAAATAAAAAATAAAAGTATTAGATGAGTTGAAACTACGAAAAGTTGCAAGCAGAAGTTCCTAACTTTGTTGCACTTGCTACATATTTGTATTAATTACTTTATCATGTAAAAAATTAAACTATGGTTGCAAGCAGAAGATCATGTTAAAATTACGAAAAGTTGTAAGTTGCCACTATACAGTATCCAAATGTAAGGGCATACAAGGAATTGTAAAAATATAGTGCTGCCTCTCACCTATTTCTTCGCACTTGGGCGAAGAAAAGAAAAGTTGCTATAAACACACTTTTTAATTCTCTCGCCTCTGTTTCTACTGTAATCCAAATGCTCTCTTCGCGATATCTCTCGCGGCCCTTTCTTTCTTCGCCAATTCATGCGTAACAAACATAGTGTAAATGATCAGGTGGAGTAGTAACAAGTCTTTTCAAACACCAACTTCCATTCTCCCACATTTCCCTCAATATGAATATAATCCAGATTGTTGCATACAAGCCAATCTGTAAACCAGGAAGAGGAATCTCCACAATTAAGACGTGTTTCAAAACCCTCACGTTTCAAAATACTACGCCAAGTGATAGAAGCTTTAGTATTGTGTTCAACATTCCAAATAGAGTTGTGTCCAATATATTTGTGAGTAATGACTTGCACCCAACCCTTGTTTCTTTCATGTAAAATGCTCCAAAATCAATTTACCAAGGAGAGCCATATTCGTAAGCCTTGTATCCGTAAGGCCTAGACCACCCAACTGCGTAGGAAAAGCTAACACCTCCCAATTCACCAAACCCCAACCCCTGTCGGCTACCATCTCTCCCCCAAATAAAGCCCCTCGTCAGAGAATCAATTTGGTTACAAACACTCTTAGGGATAAAAAGGATAAAATGAATCTGCATAGAGTAGATTAGAATAGAGGAAGTTAACGATTTAGCTAGGCAAATTTGCCAACCTTATTCAAAAGCCTCCTCTTCCAAGAAGCCATCCTCATCTGAATTTTTTTCAATAACAAAATTACAGTTATTTTTGCTAACTCTTCCTTGGACTAAAGGGGACCCTAAATAAGATCGTAAGTCTCCAACAAAAATTTGATTAGAGAAAATCTTGATAAATCTTCCCGTCTTTGCCTACTAACTTTGGAGGAGCACATAGCTTTGGACTTTTCAAAATCAACCTTAAGTCCACTAGCTTCACAAGAATACTTAAGCGTATCCATAACAAGATGAACTTGAGAACACCTAGCCTGACAAAACAATAAAACATCATCCGCAAAGAATAAATATGAAATACCAGGGCTACCACATGAAACATGAATTGGCTGCCAAATCCAAATAGAAATCCCATCTTGGATATTAAGGGCCAATCTCTCCATATGTAAAACAAAGAGATAAGGTGACAGAGGGTCCCTTTGACGTAGACCACATGACGGTTTAAAGCTCTTTAACTTCTCACCATTCCAAAGAATAGATAAGCTGACAAATCTAACACACTACATAATCAAAGAGATCGTGCTTTCCGGGAAACCAAAGTCTCTAAGAGTTAATTCAAGAAAGTCCGAACTCGCTCTATGATATGCCTTTTTCAGATCAATTGTTAATGCAATGATTCCACTTCTTGACTTAGAGTGACGCGTATGATGAATAACCTTCTGAGCCAATATAGCGTTATCTATAGTACTCCTTTCTGGATAAAGCTACTTTGCAGGGGACCAATCAACTCATCCAAGTGAGGTCGCAATCTTTGAACCAACACTTTGGTTATGACTTTAAATACCACATTGCACAAACTAATAGGTCGAAACTCCTTTAAGTACACTATTTAGTTCACTTTAGGAATTAGCACAATGAGAATCTCAGCAATACACTGCTCAGAGAAACCCTTCTCAAACGCATTCTTTACTAGTTGGCACAGATCCTCCCTCACCCATAACCTCCCAAAACTGCTTAAAAAACAAAGGTTGGAAAACCATTTGGGCCTAGTGTCTTGTAAGACTTCATATTGAAAACAACGAGTTGAATTTCCTCCTTACACATATGAGCAATAATAGAAGTTGTACCAATATCGCTCGGCTTTGGCAATGAAGGAATCAAGAAATTACTAGAAGAAAAGTTTAAAGGCGAGGGAAATAGTTTTTTAAAAAAGCAAAGAGCCTCTGTCAAATAATAATATTATTTGAGGATGAAAGGATGAAAAAGATAATAATATTATTACTATAATAAAATAAATTATTTTAATAATTATATATTATAAATAATAATATTAATAATTATAAATAATAGTTTTTTAATCCAACATGGCATTTAAAATTATTAATTTAGTCCACATGACAGTGCTGATGTGACATTCTATTAGCCACATCAATACTTAACGAAAGCAATCTAATAGCAGGAACCAAAATAAAAATTTTTGAACTTGCAAACTCCAAATTCTACGAAAAAAATTAATATGGACCAAAACCAAAATTTGTCTGAATGATAGGGACTAAAAAGTTTATTAAACCCACAATTTTTCTTAAATCAATTTCCAATATAACACAAAATGAATGCATCATTTTGCAAATGTATCACCTTGATATTTTGCCTTGAAAGATAAAGCATTAAAAACATAATAACTCTATCAAAAGTAATAAACAAAAATAAAAGGAAATATAAAGAATTAATAGAAAAGATGGAAACAAATTAATTATAATAAAATGTATTAAAAGAAAATGTTTAAAAACTTTGAAATTTAACCTTAAAAGAAATTATTTTAAAATTTCGATAAACTTATACATAAGCTTTTAAAAGTAAACTACTTTTAATTTATTTAAAAAATTTATTGAATAAATATTTAACTAAGTTGTTTAATCAAACACGTTTACATTTGATGCTTGAGTTTTACCTTACATTTGGATAGATAAATTATCAAACACGGACGCAAATATGTTGTATTCTTTCAACATAAAAAACCACGAGGAATACAACGTCTATAGCTAGTGATAAGGAGTTTGATTCCTTTTGAACAATGTCTCAAGTTATGTGGATAAAAAAAAAATTAAACGTTGAAAAAGCTTTGTCCCCTTAAATGAGTATTCTAGGCTCGACTCTAATTAATTGGAGTCCAATAAAATTTTCGGACGTCGAAACTTTCACACCTAAAAAACAACGAGAAATCAATTTTATGAAATATGTGTAATCCACCATGTGTGCCATCCAATCATTGCCAATTAATCTCATTAATATTATAAAATTTTTGTTAATGAGTATCCTAATAACACTTATTAAGGAATCAACAAAATTAAAATTTATATTAAAAATTAAATATAATATTTCTCAATATATTAAATATACTTTCTCCTCATATCACCCCATCAAATTTTTTTTTTTGATACTTTTGATTCCTTGACGGTTGGATTCTCCATATATTGTAATAACCACAACACAACACAACACACTTCCACCCTCGTACTGCTAACAATGCTTAATTTCCTTTTGCACTCCGTTTCTGATAATGCCTTTTCCTGCATCCCTTCCAACTACACTTGTCATATCCCAACACTGCCTGCTTCTGCTTCAACTTCCCTACCCACCATTCAAAACCGCAACCTACAGCTACCGAAGTTTCAACCTTTAGCTTCTGGAAGAACTGAATTTGCATCTGGGTCTTGCTGTAATGATCCGAGGCGTGGTGGCGATTCAAGAGAGAAATCTCGCAGAAGAAGAAAAGGGGTGTTGGCGGTGCGGTCTGAATCGGTGCTGAATTTGGTGGAAGAAGTGACAGACAATGAAGGAAGTGGGAGAAGAAGAGCGAATGGCGGTGAAGGGTTTGATGCAATTGTTATAGGGTCTGGGATTGGAGGGTTGGTTGCAGGGACACAATTGGCAGTGAAAGGTGCCAGAGTTTTGGTTTTGGAGAAGTATGTGATCCCTGGTGGAAGCTCTGGGTTCTACCAGAGAGATGGGTATACTTTTGATGTTGGGTCTTCTGTCATGTTTGGTTTCAGTGATAAGGTCAGTTTTTTTTTTCTCCCTTTTTTGGGTTAGTTTGGGTGTATATAGTTTTGAATTGCCGTCCGCAACCTCAACTATCATGTTTTAATATTGTGGTTTTTGGTAATCTTTACAACTGCATTGTTTGCAGGTGCATAGCGGCAACTGCCACCATATCTGCAATTTAAAATGTATATGATTTTGTTGTGTTATCATTTACTTGCAATTTATTCAAGATGTGATAAGATATGGATGGTCCATACTGCTAGCAATATATTGGTCTTAACATATGGGTCAGCTCACTGAGCTAGATGTTACTGTGAAGGAATATGAATGCATGCCTTGCGAGAGGGACTTGCTGCTTCTTCCTGGTTCCTATGCACTAGAAATAAAATCTATTTATATGCTTAATAAGTACTTGTTGCATATTAATAAGTGATCACACTATTCTGTGTTAGTATTACTGTTACAGTGCCTAGCTAGTGGCTTTGAATAAAATGACTGCATCTAGTTCGCATTTTATTTAGTTTAAAATAGCAGAAAAACCATTATGAGAAGTAAATTTAGGAATCAAGATCATAAGGGTAGATCTTTTTTCAATGAAAATCCCATGACCATGAGTTGCTTTATGTATAGCTTGGGTTCTGATCGATTAGGCTCAGAATAACTGTAGTTTGCTAATGTATTATTAATACTTTAGCCAATAGTAGCTTGGGGCCCTAACTTTTAATTTTTTATGTTGAATGTTATGCTTCCAAGGATGATGAACACTGTGTACCTTAAATTTGTGTAGGGTAATCTCAATTTGATAACACAAGCACTGGAAGCAGTTGGTTGTCAGATGCAGGTGATACCTGATCCAACAACTGTTCATTTCCATCTACCCAACAACCTTTCTGTTCGAGTTCACAGAGAATATGATAAATTCATTGAAGAACTGACCTGCAACTTTCCACATGAAAAGGAAGGTATCCTCAAATTCTACGGTGAATGCTGGAAGGTTTGTCTTAATTGAGGTGACTGCAGCCCCCTAAGGCATTTTTGCCTCTACTTGTAATTCATTTTTTAAGAGTGTTTATGTGTGATGGCTAGATTTTCAATGCCCTGAATTCGTTGGAATTGAAGTCACTAGAGGAGCCACTCTACCTTTTTGGGCAGTTTTTTCAGAAGCCGCTTGAATGCTTGACACTAGGTACTTTTATTTTATTTGTTTATTTTGAAATCGGAGGCTATGAACTTTAGAACCTGAACTTCAATTCCAAAGGTAATTGGACATATGATTCTTTTTTCTAGTTCCACTTAGTATATCTTTTCAGTATTTTGATTGATAGGAGGGAGTTACCTTCCAGCTGCCAAATTAACTTATGATTTAAAGGAAGTATTGAGGGGAAGCAAAGGGTGAAAATGGGAACAAATACATCACTAAACTAAATGTTACTTAAAATGATCTGCTGTAATACATTAAAATGCAGCAGCATATAATTAGTTAACTCAACAAACTTTATCCTGGGATGAATGTCAAGACAAGATGTGAGGTAGTGGTGCTTATGGAAGTACCTCATGTGATCTTTTTTTATCTTCCAGAATATGGGTGCTCTAGAGAAATATACCTCATATTTGTAGTCAAGCGCTTTTGGCTGGGTGGAGAATTTGTATAAAACACAAGCATTTTAGAAAAAACCAATATTGGTCTTCTAGGCCCCCTCTGAATTTGTAATTAGTTAGCTGAAATCTATGGTATGCATCTGTTTATTGCAATTTGCAATACTAAGTTTTTGATAGTTAATTGTGATAAGCTCTTAATAATAAGATTTCTATCAATATGAGCATCTCATGAACTTGCTTATGCCTTGAACAGAGCACTGCTGTGGTACTGACCATCATTATGCTTGGTATATTTTGTCTGTAGAGTGTAGACTCTATACAACATTTATGCTAGTAGACAATATCTATTAACTAATAAGCGCGGCATGCCTAATACCAGTGCACTACTGATTAGGGTTCTCTTTATCCCTCTGTACCTCTGTCCAAATTTTAGCATTATGTCAATATTTTCATATGTTTTACCCATCAACTTTGTTGATGATGTTATAATGGCAGCTTATTATTTGCCTCAAAATGCTGGGGACATAGCTCGGAAGTACATTCAAGATCCACAGTTGTTGTCTTTCATAGATGCAGAGGTAGATGAAACAACTTACTTGATTCAGTCAGAAGTTTAGCCAATCAATAATTACTAAATTTGTTGGAACATAATTGGTAATTTCCATTCATGAAAACTCTTTGGCATTGCAGTGTTTTATAGTGAGCACAGTCAATGCTTTGCAGACACCAATGATCAATGCAAGCATGGTAAAGCTATTGATTTAGTTTTTTTGCGTTCTTTCAGTTTAAGCAGTGTTCTTATTGTACTTCCGAGTTTATGAGTCATACTTCCATTCATTGCTGTAAGTTGTAATGGATGGAAAAATCATTTGTTTACTAAATAGCATGAAATGGAACTGACTTGTAATTGATACAACATGGACTGCTTCTTGTCCTAGTAACTTTAGAAATGTTTTAATTTACTCTGCATGTTAATTCAAAAAACATTTTAATTTTATATTTTCTTAAGTGTGTCAATGTCATCCATTCATTATTATCTGTCATGTTTTTGACCTGTTATTTTTATCTGTATCATAACTATTCTAAAATGACGGAAGTATGATGCAGAAGCGCTGAAACACCTAATGAAATGTTGGGGTGACAGTTGACACTGTTTGAATTAGAAATTTGTGTACAAGTTAAAAGTCAAAAACACTATTGTCAAGTATAATGGCTAGTTGGATGTTCACCTCCACCTCTCTTGTTCTCTATTTCCTGCTTCATTGCTTGACTCATTTTTTGTCTACAGGTTCTGTGTGACAGACACTATGGTGGGATTAACTACCCTCTCGGGGGCGTTGGTGGGATTGCAAAGTCCTTAGCTAAAGGTCTAGTTGATCAGGGTAGTGAGATACTCTACAAGGCAAATGTGACCAATATTATAGTTGAGCAGGGAAAAGCTGTAAGCGAGACATCAGTATAGAAACAAAGATGACATATTTAGAAAAGATGCACTTTATTTCTCAAGAATTATACTATTTGTTTTACAGGTAGGAGTGAAGCTTTCTGATGGCAGAGAGTTCTTTGCCAAAACCATAATATCAAATGCTACCAGATGGGATACATTCGGTCGGTTTTCAAAGAAAGATTTTCTATTAACCTTTGAATGATTATCTTGTTTCTTGTTAGCTTTGTTAGTTAATACTTAATTGCATAATGTTACACTCTAGGGAAGTTACTAAAGGGAGAAGCACTTCCAATAGAGGAAGAAAACTTCCAGAAAATTTATGTTAAAGCTCCATCTTTTCTTTCAATTCACATGGGGGTTAAAGCTGAGGTTTTGCCACCTGATACGGATTGCCACCATTTTTTGCTTGAGGTAATTAGAAGTTTCCTCAGCTTGATTTCTTAGTAGTCTTAGTGCCTTTGAAGGAATAATCAATTTTATGTGTTTTCTTTATTGCCTTCTGGCACTTCTCTAGAATGACTGGAACAGATTGGAGAAGCCTTATGGAAGTATCTTTTTAAGTATACCAACTGTTCTTGATTCATCACTGGCTCCTGAAGGCCGTCATATCCTTCACATATTCACAACTTCTTCCATGGAGGACTGGGAGGTAGGAAATAATGTGTAGTGAGTACATACAAATAAAGTTTAAAATTTTCACTTTACATGGTTCTCTGATTTTAGAAACTACCCAAATTTTTTTATGGTCTCCTGTTTTATTCTTTTTCTGATTGGCATATGCATAAAATCTCAAAATATCAAATATGTAGCCTTTTCTGTACTAGGGACTCTCAAGAGAAGAATATGAGGCAAAGAAGCAGCTTATAGCGGATGAAATCACCAGCAGATTAGAGAACAGATTGTTTCCAGGTCTTAGAGCATCCATTGATTTCATGGAGGTATGCTCTATGACTTCTGACCTCACTGAATAGTGTTTCAGGAACTCCATACATTGTGAAAAACAAATTGAAAATAAATCAAGGTGGTGTGACTGTTTCTCTGCATCTTTGTTTGCTCAACTACAAGGGTGTACACAACTTTTCACTCTGCATTGGTTGGAGTGTTTTAATTTTAATAAATTTAGGCAATCTGACCTAGTCTTTACTTGGATTTATATACTCTCTTTGGTTAATACAGAATTACACGGATCTGGTATATGGAACAATGATCTATGCTATGGTTCTTAAATAATGCTCTTTTCCTTTTAACATGAGCAATAATCTGGAGATATTTCATGAAAAGAACAAAAGTTATAGTCTTTGTCACTGTTGGTGGATCTAATTCAGCATAAGTACATTTGTTCATGAAAGATCTAAACCCAGCCAGCTTTCAAGATAGTGATATGCTTGTTTCTTTTCCCTTTTTGTTTGTGTGGGGAGGGGGGCTCTTTACGTAGGTAGCATTTGCTAGCTCGGGGAGGATGGACTTGAGCTTGGTCCCCCACTTTTGGTGAAAAGCCAGGTTACCACTGGAGCTATTGCTCAAATGTGGTGCCTGTTACTGTCTAGCATTTTTAATTGTTCATAAAATGATATTTCCATGCTGTAGGTGATTCTTTAGCTGTCTCCAATGTTACTTTTCTTGGATGGTAGCATTTTTGTAAGAAGTTCTGAACAGGGCATGGAAAGAACAGTAGGAATGAAAAGCTGTTCTCATCTCGTTGTTGGTTTTACCCCTAGACACAATCTGTATGGTCGTTAATCTACATGATGCTACTTATTTCTTTCGTACTTTCTTTTAGAGAGGAGTTTATAGTTTCAATTAAATCTTTCAAAATTTTGTTGTAAGTAGTATATAATATCCCCCCAACAATTTTGTTCCATCAAATAAATTCTTTTCGTGATTTCATAATATGAATTTCAAAATTTTCAAAACTAATTCAGTGGGATTACTTATACTTCTTTCTTTTTTTTTTTTTTTCGTTTTTGCCTTTTCTGGACGAAGGTGGTTTTATACTTGATTAAAGTGCTATTAAGAAATCATGATTTTAAATAGAACCCCCCTTGTTCTGTTTTCTAAGCAAGACATACTGGCATAATAGAAGTTGACATTTCTATGCATGTAAGTGTACAATATTAGCATTTTAAGACGACGGGTTCTGAAGGCTGAAGCTAGCTGCACAAGCATGCTTGCTATTATGTACATATTTGAATTATCTGTTTAGATGGATGAAACATATAGGATTTCTTTTGCTGTTTGATTCTTAAATCCCTATGATTGTGTATGTTTTCTGAAATTTTAAGCTCCATTGTAGGTAGGGACACCAAAGACACATCGGCGATACCTAGCTCGTGACGAGGGAACTTATGGACCAATGCCTCGCAGAATTCCAAAGGGGTTATTGGGAATGCCCTTTAATACCACAGTAAGTTTAATCCCAAAAATTAATAACAGGATCAGTTTTAGAACATTTTGTTATGCTTGTAGAACACACTGATTAAAGTAAGTCGTACATCAATAAAACCTTCAGGGCATAGATGGTCTTTACTGTGTTGGTGATAGCTGCTTCCCTGGACAAGGTGTTATTGCAGTAGCTTTTTCAGGAGTTATGTGTGCTCATCGAGTAGCTGCTGATATTGGTAAGCTAGAGCTTTCCTTTGAATGCATTTGGCAATAACTGATTTTGCTTGCTGATTTTGTATTATGCTTTACTATCAGTTAAACTTATTTTTTAGTATGTATGATTAAATTTTTAATACACAGTGCCAAAAAGGGGATGAAATTTACCTTTGAATTTGTGAATATTGGGATGTCATGGTGTATAAAGCTCTGTTGAACTACTCTTGCTGAGAATGGTGGAAGATCTAATTGATTTTTCTTTTGTTTAGACTTTTCCACCTTCACCTTGAATCTGTTTTTAAACAGGGTTGGAGAAAAAGTCACCAGTTTTGGATGCCATGCTGCTTCGATTGCTTGGTTCGTTAAGATCACTAGCATGAGATTTAGTATAGTAACACATGTTGGATACAGTATCATCATTCTTTTTGCATTAGAAGCTCAACTTTCATTTTACTATTGCTTCACTGCGGATCAAGGAATAAAGTGGCTATTTTCTTTCACAATTTTCTGAAAAGTTAGCAATCTGTCACGGAAGATAGCCGATGTCCGTTGTAATATGATCCACGGACACACTATCCTGTAAATGATCTCTGTATGAGTAGTTTTCTTTTATTATAAGAAGATCTTCCTTGCTGTAACTATGCATTTATAAGCTGGTCTTAAACGAGCAAAGCAACCAAATTGTGTACACCCTGACACAGACACTATCAGTTTAATTGTATTAGTTGAGTCCACTCATTTAACGGGTTGTGGACTTGTGGTGCACTCACCTAATAGTATAGTCAAATTCCATTAGCTATTTTTATGCCTGGGGATCATATATGTGCCTGTTTGGCACAGCTTTTTGACGTGAATAAATCATGCCCAATCCCTCTCACCGTTTGGAGCTTCTCCATTTGCTTCTCCAAAAATTGCTAATTGCCACCGTATTGTGGTTTTCACCTAACCGTGATTTTGAGAAGCTATACCAAACGAGCAATATGTCTAACTAACATGCCACATAATAATGATTAGAAACCACCTGATGAGACAAACCATTTGACTTCCTTGCTTGTTTCAATGTACAGTGTCAATTCACCATGACCTTGCCTCTGGCTCTATCTCTGTTACTCGCAGTTGTCACCGCTGTTGTTACATTATTATTGTCACCACCTCGCTACTATTTTTAACATGTTTTGCCAACATCATATTAATATATAAAAGTAAAATACATGCTCCAAAATCTTGACAAGATAACATTTGATAAGCTAGTGTTTTTTTTTTCTAAAACGAATATATAGTGTTATATGAGGCTGTTAATACAATTATGCACCAAACGGTATAAGAGTTTATTAGCTCTTTTATATTATGAGGCCTTATCATATTATCTTTTTTTTTTTTTTTGGTGCTTTGCCTTATCATATTATCTTATATGTACTATCATGTGTACCAAACGAGGCCTTAATTGCTGGTTTGTATGGTATTATTTTTTTAAACATCTTTGGTAATGAGGTTTGAATCTATGACTTCATGCAAACTACTAAAACCTCTCACCACTAAGCTAATCCTAGTGGCTTTGGTTTGTATAGTATTTTGCTATGTATAAATGTTTATCTTATTTTCCATAGGATAAATATCTATATCAAATGTAAGTTAAGTAACATGCAAGTATAAAAAGTAGACATTAATCATGTTGCCTTGTTTAACATAACAAGTAGCTTCCAAGTCAAAATTTTATTATGTAAAGAGACTTCAGCTGAACAACAGCATATTTATGCTTGAAACTTGACTAATATGTAGCATAAACGGCTAAAACCCTCTAATTCCACTACAGGAGCTACAAGCTTCATCAGTCAATGAAACATTTTTAAAGAGTTCAGTAGTTCTCAAAATAGATCTCTGAATTCTACAGATACTGATACGCCTATGATAGCTTCTAGCATGCATTTTAGCTTTTCAACATGCTAAATGAAATACAACATACACAATATTAGACAGAAAAAAGTCCTGAAACTCCAGCTAGGGACTTCAATGCTAGGCATTTCAATTGGTAGTCCTCCTTACATCTGAGCCTTCATTTAATACCACTCTTCATGCAGAGAGGAATCCCTTTTTCAACCCAGGCTTGTTATAGCTGGATAGTTTTAAGCTCCACATTGAAGTTTCATCCGCCGCAAAGAAAGATATGCCAAGAAACGGTAGCCAAAAACCATGGCTATCAGAGCAGCTACTTCTGTTACACCACTGTCAATTTTGATCCCATTTATGCTAGATGTGATGTGTTCATATTGCACCTTTAGCAAAAGTTTGTAGGTGTGGTAGTTGAATGACATGTAGCGGATCCAGGAAATAAATATGGGGACTTTCTGCCAAATTTAGGATCACGTGTTAGATGTTAGTTTCTACTTTCTTGTACTAAAAGATTGCAGAGGTTATTCATTTCATGTCAGCTATTTGACCTTAAAATTGATAACCAAAACAAAATGGCATTTAAATATGTGTCAATTATATTTTATTTCTGATATTTGTACAACTTTTTTGAACATTAACATCGTATTTTTATATTTCAACAGACTTGTTTATATATTTTTCTATCTTATCCCATCAAATTGCAAGGCAAAAAACATGTCCATAGGAAAGTTGTACAAATCAACTTTTCCATTATATTTATAGGACAACTTTTTTGAGTTTCAACTTTAAAATACCCCTAGTGCTTTTAATATTTTCAACCTTCGCCTGTTTCCTTTAGTTACATCTGACTTTGTTATGCACAAGATCGAATTGTTCACTTCTCAAAATGTCAAGCAATGAAGGTTTTGTATTCCGAGAAAAAAACGTGTGTTTACCTTCACAAAAAATCCTCCAGCCAGCATGAAGGTCATCACAGTTACTGAAGCCAATGTTGTTGCTCTTTTCAAGTCCATAAGAGTAGCCCCAATAGCAAGTCCAAGTCCCTGCTTCACTACCACTCATAGTTAGAACTGTAGGCTATATTAGTTTTTATGGTGTATTCTTAGTAATTTCTGAAACTCATACCTGAGCTGCCACAATGCAGAGGAAAACAGTAAGTATGGTGAGGAGAAAGGGGCCAGCACTCAGTCTCAGACCGGCCATGAAATAAACAACAAGGAGAAAAAGTACTGGTAATATCAAGTCTAGTGGAAGGTCACTTGTAGTTCTAGCCAAGAAGTATGCACTTAATCTGTACATATCAGCTGCTCTTTCCTTAGTAAGCATGGCTCTCTCTTGAGGGAATGTGAATATTGCAGTGAAAACAGGAAAGAATCCCCAGAAGACAGCAATAAAGAAAAGCAGTCCAGCCTGCAATTCAGCAAGGTGAAGATGTTAATTACAATGGTTATGCTTGAAACATCATGTCTGAGTAATACTTGAATGTTTTGCTGATAAGGTAGAATTTGACAATGGTCTTTTTTTTCCTCTTTTTTCTTTCCCATGGTTTAGTTTCCCCTTTAAGATTAGGAATCATGCTCTAGCAAAAAAAAGTTTACCTGATCTTGCAGATCTTGTGGGTTGTTGGCATCTGATTGCCACCAGAGTAATCCTAAGATGATTGCAGTGGATAGAACTTGGGTGATTCTCAACCAGCTAAAATAATCATGCCTCCGTTCTTTGATTCCTCTCCAAAACAATATGGAGTATTGCTCATACCAACTTGAACCCCATTGTCTTTTAGGAGAACGTACTTTAGACTTCAGTGCTTCATCGAGGGGGATAGGAACCATTATTTTCTTCTTCTCTGCTTCTGCAACTCGAGTCTCATATGCCTCCACCAAATACTGTTAAAATTCATGTTTAATCAGATGGAAATATTCTTTGCATCTATCATGAAATCCTATACAAAACTTATGTATTTATTTTAAAATAAAACAACACTACAGACTAACTACAAAATATTGCTAATGCCTAATTGATTTATGAACTAAGTCATTAGCTCAAGGATGTTTTGTAGTCAAATGTCATTCCTTCTCTTGTTCAGCCTTATGCATTAAGAAAGTGGGAAGAACACGGTTATTTGGTGTAACTGAACATTCAATTCAAACAGATAAGAACTTTCCAATTCGATTGCACCAAATGCATGCATTTTTCCCCTTTTCTCAACATGAAGGTTAAACATTGACATGAGTGTCATTTGACCACAAAATATCCATCAAGTAACAGCTTATTATTTGTTTAAGTACAACATCATTTTAGAGTTAGTTGTAGCAATTTTTGTAAACATAAGTTTTTGTGTAGATTTTTACAATAGAATAGTGGTTTGTGTTGTAAATACAAAATACGAGGGGAGGGAAGAGTAATTTACTCTCAAATTAATAAGGAAAAGTTACCTCATGTACAACTGCTGGTGATGGTTTCCCATTCTGTGTTTCAGCTTCTGCATTTCCCATTTGCACTCTATCCTCCAACTCTGATGGTAGGGAAACATCATTTATGTTTCCATTTGCAAGGTCTAGCAAAAACTCTGCTGGGTTCATCGAAATAAGTGGTGAACATCCTATAGATTGGAAGTAATTCATTACTTCTGATGCTTTTCCAAAGTAAAGCAAACTCCCTTTTCCAAGAAGGATCAACTTGTCAAATTTGTGAAAGAGTCTGCTTGATGGTTGGTGGATTGTTGTCACTACTGTTTTACCAGCCTGCCATATAATTAACAGTTTAGTAATAAAGATTAAGTCATGGGGAAGATATCTAGTTGTTTCATTGCTAAAGCATAGAATTAAATGCACCTGTGAATAGATAAAATCAGATTGGATTAAACT
Source organism: Ammopiptanthus mongolicus (assembly GCA_039655645.1). Classification (NCBI taxonomy): domain Eukaryota; kingdom Viridiplantae; phylum Streptophyta; class Magnoliopsida; order Fabales; family Fabaceae; genus Ammopiptanthus; species Ammopiptanthus mongolicus. The sequence goes on along the minus strand of CM077347.1, from coordinate 25,024,004 downwards.
ATGCTACTAACATGAAGCAAAAGTAAATACTAATGAAAAAGATCCAGAGTCCAAAAGAATTTAAAATGATTTGTGAAGATTGTCATTGTCATAATTCATGATGGTCAATTTGATTCAATAATGCTAGCAAGCTTATGGCCTAAACAGATTCCACAGTCTGTTTACTTGTCACACGGCTGGATGGTTAGCATTAGCAACTTTCCTTCCCCTGATTTTAACTATCTGAGTTATTTGAATGTGGTCTAGAATCTTGTAGCATTTGGTATGAAGTTTTATCTTTTAAAAAAAAAAAAACAATTGATATTCAATTGTAGATTCAAACTTGCTTGCTTGATACCCAATAGTGGTTGGTCGCAGTAGAAGTGGACTGCGACCCGAGTCCCCAGGCAATCTTCACCTACAATGTCAGTGGTTCGAATCCCAGAGTCGCCACTCTAAGGAGGGTTTTACCTAACCATCACCCCAGCCCGAGGATTAGTCTCATCGCTTGCCTGTATGGATATCTAGTCAAAGATAAAAAAATACGTGCTTGCTTGGATGCAAGGCTTCAACCTTCACAATCTAAGGGAAGGATGAGACAAGTACCTCTGCTATGTCTTGCAGCATCTGAACAATCCTCAAGGCGGTTGTAGAATCCAGACCAGATGTTGGTTCATCAAGAAACAGAAGAGAGGGATTGATTATGATCTCATTTCCAATACAAACTCTCTTCCTCTCTCCACCAGATACTCCACGAACAAAGGAACCACCTATCATTGTATCTTGGCACCTGTTTTCGCACATGGACTATTGAGTTACTGACATATATATTTAGGTAATGATATCTGTAAATTGGTTAGAAAGATCTATTCTTTACCATGTTCTTTCCATGGTTATGACTTTTGTGCAAAAAATAATTTGGACGATCACTGTTAAGGATGGAACCATTTACCTCTCCAAGCCAAGCTCATAGATGACATCTAAGGCCCGTTTTTCCTTCTGTTCCTTCGTGTATGTCTTTGGCAGTCTTAGCCTGGCTGCGTAGGTCAATGTTTCTTTCACAGTTAGGTGAGGAAACAGAACATCATCTTGTGTCACGAATCCTATCCTGCCATACGCTTAGTGTAAGTACAATATATGTGCAAATTAAATCACCTTTCTACATTATCAGAAACAAATATAAATACCATCTGAAAAAAAGCAAAACTACTTATCCAATTTGACAAAATTGTGCTGATATATCCATAACTCCAGTTTCTATCTTAAAAAAAATTTGATCACTAACAGTTCAGCAAATTTCCCTACTAGATTTGTAACCTTTGACTTATTAAGATTTCAATCAGTATGTTTTAATTTTTTATTTTGGTGTGCACCAAGGTATCCCAAGTCGATAGTCGGAGACTAATCCCTTTCGGGACGTAGAGATCACTGAAGTGAGTTTTGCATCTTCGAACAAAGTTTTTTTCATAGACATGGTAGGATTCGAACTAATGACAGCATGATTAAAGAACCCAACTATCTACCAACTGTGTTGGGTCTTGTTGGTTGTATGTTTTAATTTAAGTACTACATTCCAGTTTCTCTAGATTCACTTGATAAAGTGGTATATAAGCAAGTCGACTTGGTAGTTGGATTTTTACCTGCTCTTGAGGGACTTTGAATATGATTGGTCGTTGTAAGTTATAGAACCACCAATTGTGGGCTGACTTAGCCTGCCACCAAGCAGATTCAAAAGAGTTGTCTTTCCACTTCCTGAGGGACCCATCAATGCCAAAACTTCCCCTGGATTTACAGAACCACTGATCCCATTCAAGATATCCTTCTCCTCAGTTGTTGTCATGTTTTTAATCACTATCTTGTAGGTCACATCCGTGAACTGAAAATTCCACAATAAAATATAACTAATTAAGTGGCATATTCCATCACAAACACTTGATAAAATACATCACCCCAAGTAAGTTCAATGCACCAAAACATTTTTCTTCGAAATTTGTGTCAACTATTCATACTAAATGCCCTTCTTTCTAAGTAAAATCATGTTATAATGCCTCACTTATAGCTAAAGCCTCAAGCCAGATGGGTTTCCAAGCCTGATCCTAAGCCTTTCAAGTCTATAAGAGCAAAATTGATGTGCAGATGCCCATCTAATGTAGGCACCTTGAACTAATTCAAAAGATTTTAGTACCAAGATAGGCATATATTGCATCTACACTACTACTAATTTATTTCTCTGGTTAAGCTGAACGAAGGGGTAGTCTTGTACATTGATGTCATATGAAATGAAACTTTGTACAAGACTGAACCTGACCATGCTATTGCTAGCCATGTTCTATTGGTCGCGTTGATCGCTAAAGGAAGCTTCATCCTTGCCTGCCCAAATACATATGTAGGACTACATCAATCTCATGCTATATTGAAGGTTTGAACACCGGCAGAGGTAGGTGCAGGCATGGCATGCAAATGAAGAACTTAGTATGTAAAATGTATATGTTACCTTTAGATATATAGGCAGAGTTGGTTCCGTTTGAAACCTTGTCTTAGTTCCAGCTTCAATATCCTCAGCTGCAACATACATAGTTAACACTTTATATATAATTCAATGTGGGGTAAAAGAAGCTCCTTCATGCAGAAGCTATATCAGATAATTAGTACTTTCACTTATTACAACTGTGTACTAGAAATAGAAAAACATGTTGTTGAGTATGAGGTCCTTAAATAAATATGTGGTAGTGTTACCTTAGCTGGACACAAAGATGCTTCTCATATCATTGACACTACATGATCCGCTAAAAGGGTACAATAGTTATGAAGTCCAAGTGGGTAAGACAATGTGGACCATAGTTATGAGACTAGAGCATTGATCAAGACAATTGACATCGATAAGTGAAGCTAAATCTCAAGCAAGGAGAAAAGTCAATTGAATTGGGCCCAAGAATGAGACACTACTGTGCTCTCCCACAAAAAAGGATAAAAAAAAAAAAAAACAGGAAAGCAATAAGTAGACTTGTTGGAGGACCCAGAAGTGCGACTTGGCTAGTTGCCTCCCAGATCGTAGTCAACAAAATGGGTCGTGTCTCCAGCATTGTTAGTGCAATAATGTTACATATACACATTTTTACACAGATCACTTTTAATTATAATTGAGTTTATTTTATTTTCTGTACACCTACACATTAATTTTGACATATACTCCTTATGCGAGGGATGTGTTATTAAGTGATGTGTTAGTTCGAGAAAAAAAAGAGCTACTTGATCCTTGTCATATTGGGAAAGAAGGGTAAGGAAAAAGACAAATTTGAGCAGAAGTACTGACCCCAATCAGAGAAAAGTCACCCATGAATCACATCACATCAGAGAAGTGGAAATATATGGGGCATGCATGAAATGATAATTACTACAATTAATTAAAACGATGTTACTATATATATATATATATATATATATATATATATACATATATTTAATGGTGATGCATGGGACCATACGCCGTTAGGCACGTACAGAACAAGTGGCTCATAAGGAAAATGACACTATAGCTACGACAACACTGTCTTAGTCCTTTTGGTCCTGGGAACCACAGCACCATTTGTTTTAGGACCGTTAATCACGGGTTTGTGGTTAGGGGTGGTTGGTTGGATTGGACCCAACTAAGATAGTAAGATACATCCTTCACGTACGTGAATGCAAGTGAGCCTAAGACATGAACGTCTTACAACAGTTTCAATTTTACTTGACAATTTTATTGTAAACCTTTTCAATTACTCCTATGTCACCTTTTCAGTTTTCACTATAAGTTGGATGGATTAATGAAAGGCAAGTAGTTGGTAACTTGACATGATTGGAGATACATATGGGTAAAATTCCTAACCTAAAAACTTTTGTATTTCACTATTTATAAGACAGAGATAAAGGTTTATTTTTATCGTTGAGCCCACTGACCAGGCAGGACCCAAATTCAGTGGCTTCACATCACTTCATTAATATTATCAGGACAAATGTTAGTAATATAAACTTTTGATTGATTGCATTTTGATCCACTTATTATTGATTATGTGTGATTTTGGTCCCTATAATTTTTTTTGTATATATTTGGTCCCCCTAATTTTTAGATGTTGCAAATTTGATACTTCCGTCCAATGTCTATCAATTTTTTCAATGATCAATATAGAGGAACAACTCTTCTAAGCGCATAGAATCTCTGGTTGAAATTCTCCCTCATCCGACTCTCCAATACAACATGATTCAATGATTCCTCTATGCTATTGACTAGTTTTGTCCCTTCTTTTCGGGACCCTTTTTTGGTTCCACCACAAAAACTCAACTAGAGATTTTATGCTTTTAGAGCAGTTATTTCCCCTGTTAATCATTGAAAAATTGATGGACATTGGATGGAAGGACTGAATTTGCAACATTGAAAAACTAGTGGGACCAAATGTGCATACAAAAAACTTTAGGGACCAAAATCGCACATGATCAATAATAAAAGAACTAAAAGTATAATTAAGCCTTAGTAAAAAAAAAAAGTGTAATTAAGCCTATAACTTTTTAATATACTATTTTTGGCATATTTTTCTTATTTCACCATATTTCACACTTTTTATGTTTTTAAATTATATTTTAAAAAGAGAGTGAAATATGCCTTAACAAAAAATGTGTAAAAAAATAGATCGCTAATTATCACTACCCAGCCAAAATTTTCTGAGTCATGGACAGCCAAGAGGGACTGTACTTCTCTGTACAAATTCGGCAGTTACCCAAGAAATGAAGGACCATTTCCATTTGAATAATGCTTCATATCTAACATATTGGCCCACATTTAGATTAGAGTGAGCTCGCGTAATTAGAATGTATAGGGATAAAAAATGAGTAAGATCAAATTATAATATTAAATAATAATGCATGATGGAAAAATATGTTTTGCAGAAAATATTTGTTGACAAAAATAGGAAATGAATGTATGTTTCTTTGTTATTTTTGAAATGCATAGATATAAAAAACATAAAAAAATAATTAAAAAATAAAAATAAATATATATGGTGTTACCAATTAAGTACTTCATATTCAAATTATTAATATGATTCATAATGACGTGAGATAACATGTACTGTATCCTGTTCTTTCTATTTTACTCCTTGAGTGTCACACGTGTACTTATTTGTTTTGCCCTTACCAAAAGGTCTCTCTCAGATCTGCAAGGTAAATAAGATACTAGAGCAAACCCGCAATCTCACCATGTATATTTTGTGGTTGCCATAGCGGCACGCCGCAAGTCCTTGAGCATTCGTAACTTTCGTTCTTAAAATTAAATAATACAAACTCGAGCTGTGAAAGCATTGATCACCTCGAAATTAGTTCGATGTATGGCAAAACAGTGATGTTATTCAGATTCCTCAGCTCAGATGAGTGAAGGAGTAATTAGCAATTATTAGGTATCAAACTAATTAATAATCTATCCCAGCATTACTAATGTTATTAATCAATAATTTACTCATGTCAATAATATGTACATGGAAAGTGTAGAATCTCATTATGTATAGAAGAAGAAAGAAACATTTTCGAATTAATAAAAATTTGTTATCTTATTTTTTGTTTTTCGTCACTTATATTTTGACATGTCAATTAAAATTTCATATCTCACTCATATTTGATTGACATATCAAAATGGGAGCAAAGAAAATAGATAATGAGATAGTAAAATAGGTAGCAGATTTTTATCAAACATTTACATAGCTATATATATGATATATATATGATACACCCTAATAATATATAGTAATAATAATGATGATAATTTGAACTTTTTTTAAGGTACTATTTTGCATGTTATTAGTGATGGGATTAAGATGAGAATAGAGGAAACTTACGTATATCATCATCGCTGAAGGGTTTGGAGTCAGCGATTTCATCAGGAGGCATAGTGAAGCCAGTGAAGGAGAATGAGAGTCCCAAGCTGGCACTAGAAGCTCTGCTAAGAGCTGCGCCACTGTTCACCTCATCCAACTCAAACTTCATCTGGCTGATCTGAGCACTCCTACACTTCCTAATGTGTGCGTTCTTCCCGCCACCGCGCCCCGGCGACGCCGCCATCATCCGCCGGCTCGACTTCCTTGACAATGTTCCTCCACCTTCCATCAAACCGTTAGTGGAATGATCACTTGATTGTGGTGACTTCAGACCTGCCACCATCGATTCCACTAGCTGATCCGATTTCGTTCTGGCTAACCCTGATGAATTTGCTTTCTCCATGCTTGCTCTCTCTCTCTCTCTCTCACCACTGTTATAGAAAACCAAAAAGAAAAATTAAAATTGTCTTTGTATATATAGTTTTATTAGTTAGTTAGTTTAGACAAAATAACATTAATTAAATAAGACGACGAATTAAACTAGGGAGTTTTGTTGGAAATTTATGTGTGAATAAGATGTTGATGAAAAGATTTTATATTGAAAAAATTTGATAAATTGAAGACTATATAAATAGAAAAGACCCTCATTGTCGTGCAATGTATATGTTGATACACTCATCCATCAATCACTGGAAACTTGGTTTAATAGTATATATAGTATCGATCATACTATATATATAAGCTTATTGAACTAGTAATGATTCAGGAAAACTACATTATCATATATCAGAGGTGAGACCCATACGTGAAAATGGGTATGCTCTTCTTTTTTTCTTTTTTTTTTTCATTTTGACTCCAAATATGAAGAAAGACAAGGAGGGAAAGATCACTGAGCTAACTAATGCTGAAATTAATAATGAGAGAGAGATACCCATCATAATGTACTACAAGAGTACAAGAAGTAATATATAATTGAACAATACAATAGGAAAAATAAAATTTAGAATAGAGACTCGGATGATAATAGTATATATATATATATATATATACACACAGAGAGAGAGAGAGAGAGAGAGAGAGAGAGTAATTACACACGAAGATCACTAAATTTATCCTTATCGTTTCGCAAAAAGGAGTAAGGGCAAGAACAGAAGACAGTACCTTGAGAATTAAGAAGCTGTTTCTAGGTCGGGGATGAAATGAAAATATGGAATAGTAGACCAAGCTCAACTCACCAACTAGCAATAAAACCTGTACTCCATCATGTGGATCACTCAACCTCTTATAAAGGGCAATTAAGAGGCACATTTAAAGTTACTAAACTACCCTCGCTCTTGCTTGCAAATATCAGCTATACCCCATCTACTTTCATCTTTGTGATAAGTACTGGACCTGAGACATGAAGATACAGGATATCAGACGTCAGCATGGACCTTCATGCACACGCTAAGTCAGGCCATATTGGCCGTACACGTGTTGGACATGTAGAACTTTCTTCTTTCTTCTTTTTTTATCTCATTTTCCATGCAATTCTCAGAGTTTGGAGGTACGTTGAGGGTGTCAATCAACTAGTTAGAGCTTGAAGTCAAGGAGTAAGCTTTTGGTATTAATGAATTGGGTTTTGAACCTTATATGCAATGGGGATATATTAGGGGGCTACAGTCATGGCTCATGTGCCGGCTAATCAAGTAGTTCTAATGCGGACAAGAGGCTATATAAATATAATGCTATATTGTATGAATGAAGTTCTGTTTGCTTGGTTGGAGAGGGACCTGCATGCATTGCGTGCAGGCTTCAGGTCTTGCTTTCAACCGAGATTTACCCTGCACAAGAGGGAAACTAGGATTTTGGAGTTTTGTATACCAAAAAGATATGATGTATACGTATGTTTTCGTTCTCAAATATAAGCATATTGATGTGTGTGTAAGTTTTTTATTTATGGACAAATGATTGCTGTCAAGTGTTAATTAATGTCCTCTTTCTCATCCTTCTGTGTTTCATGAAATTTCTTTGAAACTTCCTTGAAAGATATAATTGCTATGCACTATGAACGGGTACAACAAAAATTACTAAAACATTCATCAGGCATTACATGTAATTTGATTTATAATCCGCCACGCATTATTTATAGCGATATATGATGCTTTTCTAAAATGATTTTTTTCCCCTAATGTTGGAAATTGGAATGCAAATATCGATCCAGTGTCAAAGTTTCTTTTCTGTTTTGAATGAAAGAAAAGAAAGATTAAGCTAAAGTGCGAGCAAAACGACTTGAATGCAATTCAACTATAAAATTAAGCAGCCACCCTACTAGTTAAGTTAGTTCAAATCGAACAATATATTATTTAGTGATGTTTAATTCCAGGTTACTTGTAAACTCATAATGATGAAATTAAGGGAAATAAAATGCATAATCTGTGATTACTTTTTTTGTTTCAAATGACATTTCGAAATATACTAATTATGACTATATACGGGCTAGCTACTAAAATTCATAAATACATATCATAATGGCTTTAACTCTTCATTCATGAGTTAAGAGAAAACGGTTTTCACCCAACTCAGGTCCTTCTCATGCAGTAATATTGAATATTCTTTTCTTAATTTGTAGGAGATTATTCGATGAGTATCCATGTACTTCCTCCGTCCCATTATATATATCATATTTGACTAAATCACATGATTTAAGAAAAGAGTTTAATTGTTATACAGGGACAATGTAAAACCTTTTTACACAGACATCCAATTATAAATTGTCACGTCAGTAAAAATATTTGATTCCTATCATAACTTCCTTAAAAGTCATTCATATCATAATTGATGATTAATTGACAATGTAAAAAAACGTTACACTGATAGTGCATAACAATTAAACTCTAAAAAAAAAACAATAAACGAAAGAAAGTGAACAATTTTACCAAATTAACATTATTTATATTTTCTTTATTTTTACAAATTCTATTATCATTAATGATAAGTTATATTCAACGAGAAAAAACAAGTATTCCAAGACATTGATAATAGAACAAAATGCAGTTATTGGTCATTCAAATGTTTCATTTTGAAAATAAAAAAGTGATAGTTTGGGTTAATGCATCATATAACAGAATTCTAAAAACATAATTATGGATAAAATTGACAGAAAACATTTAATATTACATTGGAAATAAAAAATGACATATATTTTGGAACAATTTTTTGTAAATGTGACATATATAATGGGACAAAGAGAGTAATATATAAGTTTTATGTTGGTTATTGAGAACTTGAGAGAATGAATACAATATGTTCATATTTATTAAAATAATTGAGTCTAACTTCATTTCAAAAGTTGTCGATCATAAAAGAGGGTTGTCCAAGTTATTACAAATGATTTTTTAATTTGCTCTTATTTCCATGGCACATGGATCTTCTTTACTTTCCAACAATATATATTGAGGTGTGGCAAAAACCGTATATAAGTACGTAAATTTGAGTGGAGAGAAGATGATAAAGAGAACTTTCAGCAGTGGAGGTTTTGTGGAAAGGATGAGTGGTCAATAATACAGATCGAGTACGTAGCTGTGCAAAGAAGAGTGTGGATAGAAACAACAATGGACATGTTTGGTTTGGTGGTTCCTGACGATAAGGAGCTGTATGTGTATGTGTATGTGTATGTGTATGTGTATGTATGGCATTTGCTGGGCTGAATGATATGGTCGGTCGGACTCAATCCATCCATGCACAACTCGCCACGTATTACTCCCAATGTCCATTTCATCCCTGGAGGATTACACTTGTAATCCCACAATCATGGACTCCATATCCACTTGTCCTAATTCACAATTTTGTTTTTGCATATGATTTGTACCTGTCTTTTTTTTTTTCGCTGATTGAATTTTAGAGAATAAAAATCAAAGGTACGTATAATTCAAATCTATATTAAACTATCTTTTTTTAGAATTTACTATTAAACTATTCTTTATAGATATGTTTGAGTGTCTGATGTCTAATCAAATAATTAATGTTTGTGTTGTAGTATGAGGATATATCTATAATGCAACCAGTTTTACTCGGGACAAAATTTAGATATAATTTTACCATCGAAAAAACTGAGACATTTTTTTGAATATATTTTTGTGTTGTTTTTAAATAAAATATAAACATGCAATAATTATTACATATATTATGTTTTTATTGATATATTATTAATAAATTATATTTTCATTTAAAAACAGTACCACAAATACTTACACAAGTATATCTAAATTTTATCCTTTCATTTTTTTTACTGGAATTTTATCCTTTCATTAGTATCGTAATAAACTAGTAAATTAGTCTGCGAAGTTGCCGTACGTAGTACCTCATTTAGAATATGGGCAAATAATATTTTTTCAATACAGCACCACAAGTACAATTTTTTTCAAGAAGTTCTTCAGGTGTCCTGCTCGTTAAGAAATTACTTATTTAATAAATTTTATATTTATAATTAGCATGTTATATAATAGTTATTTATTTATTATCAATTGCTATTAGTTATTTAATAGTTATATATTAATTATATATATAGGACCAACTCAACACCTATTAAGTCCTAAAACAAACTCTGTGACGAGACCTTTTTAAAATTAATAAAAAATTTCATACAAAAATAATTATTTCATACATAATGAGAATTGATCCCTAAACTTTGCAGTTAATGATAACCTTTAATACCAAATGAGCTAGCTTATATTTGTTGATGTATCAAACATATCAAAAAAAAATAATATAAAAGATATAAAATGAGTTGTTTTTTAAAAAAAATATTTTTTTAGAAGCCTAAAACAAGTGGACGATATATATATATATATATATATATATATATATATATATTCACAGTTCAAATTTATGAAGAGGAGATTCATAAATTATAATATAACTATTATTAAAAAGTAACAGAAAAACTACACATGATTAATACAAAAACTCAAAAGTATGATCAAATTTACAAACAACATTAATTAATTAATAAAATAATAGGGAAAGAATGAAAAAAGTGAGACCGCATAATGATCCAAGGTTCCTCTCGCCTCTCTCTCAATACATACACTGAACACTAGTGGAGGGGCGGTGCCCTGAGTGGGAGGGAAAGTCACGTGAGAAGGACGTGATGGTGACGGACAAAAAGTGCCTTCGTGATTGAGTAAGGACACATTAATATGGAGTGGCCCACTCACTCTCTGCATTTTAATATCAAAGTATTATTATGATTTTAATTTTGGTATTAGTAGTGTAAATTTTTTATATTATTAAATCTTAATGAATCATATATTATTTTTTAAATAATTAATATAAGAATTAAATATTTAGTAACGTATTAATTAATTCATAATTAAATAATAATAATAATAATATAAAGTTTTATATTAATAATGTGTTTAAATTAAATCTTATTATTATGATGAATGAATTACCTTAATTTGAAGTTCAAACTTCAACAAAATTATAAGGTGAGGCGTCATTCTAAGACTTACACAAGCATAGACTAATCCCAACAACTACATAGGAAAAAAAAGGATTGTACCCTAAAGAAAATCAAAGTATTTGACCAATGTGCAGGCGTGAATTAAATGCAACTCCAATGCTATACAACAAGCCCATTTTCAAACTTTTTTTTATAATTAATGATAAATGAAATAATTGTAGTGCATGTTTGGATTTCTGTTAGTAAATTATAAACGTATGTTTGAGATAAAATATTTATAAAATTTTTTTTGAACAAACATATGTTTGGATCCAAACATATGTTTGTAACGATAAATCAAATATAACTGTAATTATTTAATTTACAATTCTTCAAGCATGAAGAACAATTATAGCTTCACTACTCTTTTACTCTATATCTCGAAAGGGATATTTGTCTCCGAGGCTTGCATTTCAAAAACTATTTACTATACCTAAAATAAAATTAACTTAAACATATGATAATACATTTAAGTTATTTATTTTTCTTTAATGTTTAGGTATAATAATGTCATCGTTTTTATTTGTTTTAATTAACAAGCGCAGAAAATAAACAATATCATCCTTTCGCATTTATAGATTTTGTCTCATTCATCATATGCCTGAGTTGGATGGGCTGAAGTTGAATATTTTTCTAAACTTTAGTTAGGTTATGATTGAAAATCTGAAGTCCACCGGACTTTATAGACTCTTTCGAAAATATATGTTTATAATAGTTAAGTCCAAACCCAACATAAGTGGATGGAGATCATCTGTTTCAATTTTTTATCTCATTTTTTGTTTCTCATCAATAATAATTTGACACTTAAGAAAATAAAATCACAACTTATTAAACTCATTAATATTTATATTCATTTTCAATATTTGATTGATGAGAAACATCAAGACACAATTTTTTGAGACAACAGATTTTTATCCAACATAAGTGACCTAACACAAGATGACCCATCTCAGGTAGGGGCATATTGGTCCTTGTAACCATCTTCCTTTATTATAGCCAATAGAAAGGATGTAACTGTTTTGTAACCACACTCATCAATCACGTCAATAGTCATTTTTAATGGATTATTGTTTTTATCATAACTACTTATCAATTCTTATTATACTCAAACTATATCTTCCTAGATACTCTTATCCAATAATTGATCCCTCTCAATAAATATAAGGCATATCCCTTAAGTATGATATCTTCCTCTTTTACACTTGCAAACTGAGTATTACTTCTAACTTGAGCATCAGAATGTCTTTTATAGGTATACTTTAAATTTCCACGTCCACCATAGGGGTCGCCACAGCAGGAGGAAGTCATCTTCAAGAATCGTTCTAACACAGTCAGGTATGCTGAGACGACCCCGTTTACGTAGGATAATCCCATTAGACACTTTCAAAACATAACTTCACTCTCTCTAATACCTTAAAACACAGCCAAAAATTTTCACATCAGTAGTTAATCAAATAAGAACTTATCAAAGCTCAAGAATTTCACATCAGAGTTTCGCCTGGAAGCCATGGCATAAAAATAACAACAACAAACATAAACACCCCATTGGTCGTGGTACAACTCACAAGAGACACAAAGATACCGTTGAGATCTCTATCTATTTGAGAAGCGTTGACGCCACACTTGTTACTGACGATAGAGTACACCTTGGGTCAGCTCCACCTGCTATAGCACTTCCGATGACCAATCGGCACTTCCGTCTTCGGATCACGATCCGAACAACCACACATATGTTAACATAGAGAAATATGCATAAGAGGTAAGAAACGCTACACTATCATACAAAAGGGAAATCACGTAGCATATAACACATCAACATGTATAATAGCACACAATCAGCAAACACATCCATCTCTCAAGTTCAGCACAACAATCAACCTCAAAGTATCACCACTATGGATCATCGCCTATTCTACACATCACAATAGTCAACCTCAAAATATCACAACTAGAGATCACCATCAATTCTACAACAATCGACCTCAAAGTATCACATCTAGGGATCTTCGCCTATTCTATATGCACAACTAAGTTCCTGACCCTTGGAAATACTGTCCTTCAACTCAACTGTGAAGTAGTCATTTTCCAAGGTAGGAAGTCACCCTCCAACTATAAGGGCATAGATTCGGTAGTCTAGGTTACTGGTTCCCAGGACGTCTCCCAGAACGTCCACCTCGACCTCAAGTGACAGTCATAACTGCTGTTGCAACTGTACACACGGCTCCCTGTACACAACCACTCAAACTGCTGTTGCAGCTGTATACAGGTACCAGCTCATATGATAGCCACTCAAACTGCTGTTGCAGCTATTCATACAGCTCCTTGTGACAACCACTCAAACTGCTGTTACAATTGTCACAAGTCTCGACCTCGCGTGATCACTGCTGGCAAGCTGCTGTGGCAAGTACACACACGTAACCCTATACACAAAACCACTAAAACTGCTATTGCAGTTGTGTACCAGCATATATGATTGCAGTTAGTCATATAGCCCCCTTGTGACAACCACTCAAACTGCTATTGCAATTGTCACAAGTAATCAACCTCGTATGATAACTGTTCAGACAGCTGTTGCAGTAAATCTCGCGGCTTTCCACCACAACAATGCAAATGGAAGAGAGTGGCGTGATATGTATATATATAGGAGGAAAGGATAAGGATAGGATAGAATGGTCATTTCCTTTAAGAACCAAATTGGAATTTCATCAAAAGTTGTACTAGAAACTTCAACACTTGAACTGAAAGAATCAAGTGAAGGAGAAAGAAATATGAGAGTGTAAATATATCTATGAATGGTGTGGAACATATGTGAAGAAAGGCTAAGGTTGATATAAAATTACTTACGGGCAAAATTATCATTTTCTATTAGGGGTAAAATTGTCATTTTACATTAGGTCATCATATAAAGCAAATTTTCCATTCATCCTTTGTAGTAATACCCAATGTCGCCATAAGGCGTACATCATTTTCCTGATCTTAAGTACGCCATACGTACATCAAAACCTAAGAGCTAGTCTAATAAAGAAACATCTAAAAATGATAGAGTATACTACCTAGTATACTTCAAACCCATGAGATTGCGCCTCGTCGTCGCCAGTCCACATATCTTCCCAGTCGACATAAAACTTCGAGGTCCCGAAATGAGCAAGAGATTTGCTGAATTACATCTGTACATGTGTTCCAAAACACAATAGGCATCCACATGTACAGGCAAGGGTGAGATACCAAAATATGATAATTAAATATTTAAAGTACAAACAATAGACGCTTATAGGTATATCAAATACAGTGATTAAACATGATATACATAGCACATAATATCATGACAACACAATTAAATCCATGGTCTCATATCCAACAATCATCATCATTGTTGAAAAATAATATACATGACACTTCCAATACATCATCTAGCAAAGAATGAGTTGATTAAGCTCGGGATACAATGGCCATCAAGCAGCAATGTCTAGCATCAGCGTGCCATAATAACCAGCACCAACATGCCATCACTAGCACCAACGTGCCATAATAACCAGCACCAACGTGCCATCACTAGCACCCACGTGCCATCACATCATTGTCCAACATTTGAAAACTCAAAACCAACACTCAAATCGCCGAAGCTTATACACAAAACCTTCAGGATCGGTTTTCCAAAACAAAACGTCACATGGTTAAAAATCACTTTTTTCACATGAAAATCATTCAAATCCAAATTTTTGACGTTTTCCTCTTATCATAATTTCATCATAAATATTTCCCAACATTTTCCCAAATCAATGATTTCTTTCTGCAAAGCTTTGAAAAGCTTTTATCTTTATGTATAGATTTCAATGCAGCAAACCACAACTATACAGTCATCATATCACATCGTTATAATATCCCACATAATCAATACCACACCCATTCACATCAATATAGCCAAGCCCATCATTTTCAACATCACAAATCAGGTCAACATATTCAACCACATCAATTCAACATCAAATCACTTCATTCAAGAAATCCATCAACAACACAACATGTAGTTATTAGGAATCCCTTAGGTAAACTCCCCTTACCTCTTGTAGCCTGCTCGTAGCCTACTAAATTTTAGGCCTCCCGGTTCCCAAGTTGTCCGTTCGACGATCCAATTGTCTTTCCGATGCTTCAGACTAAAGTTATTCTCTGATACTCTTGAGTGATGAAGATTGACAAAGGGTTAAGCTTCTCCTTCCAATTTGATTCAAGTTCTAACTTGATTTAGAGAAAAAGTGAAGAAGTTTGTGAAGAGAAAGTGAAGAAAAAGTGAAAGAAATGGAGAGTGAGGAGGAAGAGGAAGGGCTGCGTGAGAGAGGTGAGAAATGAGTGGAAAAGAGTGTTTTAAGCTTAGTAAATTTTGAGGGATAAGAAGGAAATTTGTTAGAGGGGCAAAATGGTAATTTTGTTAAGTTTTAAGGGCATAATGGTCATTTACACCACTAAGTCATGATTACCTTGGTGAGTCACTAGATGACCCACCTATTTCGTGCACCTTCCCCTTCTCTTCTCCATCTTCTTCACTTCAAGACACCTCCAAGCTTTCACGAGAGATGTGGTTCTTGAATGTGATTAGTCAATGGATGAGTTCATCACTATGACTTATCATCATCATGATTACTCTATCATGACTCATCATCACGAGTCACCCGTGTCATGATTACTTGTCTAAAGTAGTCATGATTACTTCTCCAAAATACCTTGATATTACAACTTTGCCACTATGACTCAGATAAGATTTGTATACTTTATCGATCTGAAAATTGGGATGTTACATATGCCACCCTTGAAAACTGCTCAGAACAGATGGTGTTAGGGATGTTCATGGTGGAGGCATCAGGTGTGCGGTGGTACTAGTGTGGAATGGTGTTAATTGGGTGGTGGCTGAGTACGATGGCGCAAGCGATGGTTGACTAAGTTGTTGTGGAGACTTGGTCATATTTTGGGTGATGTCTGAGGCTTGATGATGATGATGATGTTTTGGTCCCAGGTGGTGCCTCAGTGGCGGTCCACACACACAACATTGGTGAGATTGGTGACCTACACCAAAAGGTTTAAGAGTGAATTATAAGGTCTTTAAGGTCAAAATATAACTAACAAAATGAGAAGAGCATTTTTATAGGTTAAATTACTTTTTGTTCCCAACAGTTTTTGAATTTTTAAATAGGTTTGTATGATTTAAAAGTATTTAATGTAGTTTTCATACTTTTTTTTTTTAAAAAAAATTAAGTAGTTCCCTAATGGCTAATCACTAATGGCTGTTAGACTTTATTAATGGTTGCTTATAATCATTTACAAGTTTGAGGGACATAATTAAAAAAATTAAACTTAATAAGAATGTATTGAAAACTTGTTTGAGTTTTGGAATCATGCATAGTTGGTTGGTCATACAAGGCTTTGTAATGCAGCTTCCTCATCGGAGGGGGTTTATTTTATATCCCAATTATAATAATAATAATGATTCAGTTGCGAGCTAAGTTGTGGATAATGAACATTGGGACTATACCCGGTTACATAATATCCTGAAGCAAACAACCATTAACAAAATCTGTGCAAGATTTCCTCCTTCTAGGAGGATGGTATGGATGGTTTGATCTGGCGAGAGTCCCCTGATGGTTCCTTCTCTGTTAAAAGTGCTTATGCTTCTCTAGTCACAACCTTTTAAAACTCGGGTTACTGGAAGAAGCTTCGAATTGGAAAGGCCCGTACCACATATAATTTGTTTTCATGTGGCAGGCCTTTCATAATAGATTGTTGACTGTTTTTTGAGACGTGCAAAATAAAATGGGCAGGGAGCTGTGAAGATTGTCACCTTTGTTGCGCGCGGCTTCCCAAAAACAGTTGTCCATGTCCTACACGTCTGTCCTCAAGCTAACGGGATTTGGGTTCAGTTGGTGGACACAAGCAAGATTATGAGCTTCTTCTCTCACACCCAAGATTACTAGTTCAAAAGTTGTATCTATGAGAATATGGGAATAGAGAATGAGATGGAGCGGCAAATAACTTATAGAGCTACTTGTTGGCTTTGGAATTGGAGGAACACGTTGATGTTTGATGAGGACTTTATCATGCCTCAGGACCCTGGATTTGTTCTGTAAAGTGAAGGAGCTCTCTCTCCGTTCTTGGGAGGTTGTTTTTGTTCATACTTTGAACGGAGATAATAGATGCGCCGACTGCCTGGCCAACAGGAGTCTTTCGGAGGCTTATGGTTTTGAGAGGTTGCGATGCCCCCAGAGTTGGCTATTATTTTACTTGGTGTTGTTTCAGGGGGCTTCCATACCCCGTCGTAGCTTGATTTAGTCTTTTATTCTCTTCTCAGCTATAGTCTTTGTTATGGACACCTCCAAATTAGTAACGGCACCTTCATAAACAGTATATTGATCAAAATATTTCTATCAAAAAGAAATTTTTTATTCTTTACTCGCAAATATGATATTTACGAGTATTTGCTTTACTCGCAAATAGAATGAGCAATTCTCAAAAAATAACTCACTCGCAAATATCATATTTGCGAGTGAAGAATATATTTACGAAAATGCTATCCTTATTTGAGAGATTCCAAAAAAAAAATTACCCACTCGCAAATACCTTATTTGCGAGTGAAGAAAAATTTTTCACTTGCGAGTGACGAAATTTTTTTCACACTCGCAAATACCTTATTTGCGAAATCATCTAATACTCGCAAATAAGATATTTGCGAGTGAAGGAAATTTTTCTTCACTCGCAAATATCATATTTGCGAGAATGCAAACATTTTTCTTACTCGCAAATAACATATTTGCGAGTGAGCCAAATGACAAAAAAAAAAATTTAAGGGGTATTTTGATAAATGCACTGTTCATGGAGGGTGCCCCTAAAAATTTTGTGGGTGTCCTTAGCAAAACCCATGGGCTCTTAGCCCTTCTCATTACCAAAACAAAAATATATGGACCTATTTAATTTTTTTAAAAGTATATAAATTCTATTAGATCCTTTTAAACTATAAGTACCTATTTAAAAATTTAGTAAAAATGTATGGACCAAAATTGTAAGTTAATCTTTTCTATAATATATGAGAAATTGGAAATAATGGGTAAAAACAAGGGAAAAGTCCAAAAACTCCCTTCAATATTTCTCGATTTGCAGTATGGTTCTTACTTCTTAGACTTTAAAAATCAGAGTCCTTCAACTTTCTAATGTGTGCACTTAACTCCTAATTGGTAATGTCTGTCTAAAATGAAAATTGAATGGAAAATTAACACGTGACCTGAACGAGACAGTATTTAAGTATATTTAATTTTAATTTTTTTCTATGATTTCCATTTTACCCCCTTCAACTATAGCTCGTGTGCACTTTATACCTATTAATTATTAAAGAATGCAAATCTAGCCTCAAAAGTGTGCATCATAGTCATTCATTCTAATTTCCACCAAAGAACTAACCATGACCAATATAAATGATCATGTGAAAGTCACATAATCATCTTCCTCCCTTTAATCATCTCTAATTTGATGTCGCCTTTAACTGTGAACCCCTGCTAATGTGAATCTCTAACTGAGTTACCATGTCACATTGCCAAGCTGCATGTAAATCAAACTACACTCAATGTATGTTGGATGGATTATTATTGTTGGCAGAGTGGGGGCTCGTGGTGGGGGGCAATGTATGTCCAATTCGGGCAGAGTAATAAGTGGGTTGCTATTGCTAAGTGGTCTATCTTTTAGCCCATTTTATAAATTACCATTTATATGTCAGGGGAACCCTTAACTCCCTTGAGGTTTAGCTCGATTATGCTTTATTGTCTTGAGTCTTTCATTCCTTTTATTTTAAAAGTTACACTCACCTTCCTTGAGATTTAGTTATCATTGCACTTACCTCTCCTCGAGACGGATTCAGAAAGCATTAGAGAGAGGAGCCGAATATATAACAATATATGTATGTATTTATAAATATTTATAATAAGATATTTTTTTATGACTACATAAATACAACTAATTTTACAAAATATATACAAGAGGGAGAAGCCATCACCTATGTTTGTCCCCCTCTAGCTCCGTCACTAACCTCTCCTACAAGGGGTGATTGTATTAACATTGACCCCGTAGGGGGAGTAACTACAACTTTTGAAATAATAGGAGTGTGGAGTGTAATTAAGTTAAACTTCGAAGGAGGTCGGTCTAATTTTCCTTATCCAATATGCACATGGACGACCATCAAACCCTTGATATATTTTAATCATATATCAACATCTAAGCATTAAGGTTCATGAGACACCATAACATAAGAGGTGTATTTTAGAATTGGCGTACGAGAAATGATTTTTGAACATCCAAATAAGGATAACATTGGGTTTTCCTTTGCTTTTTTGATGTATTTTTGAAATGCTTATATACAAAGAAGATAAAAAGTAAATGAAAGATAGAGATAAAGAGATACGATATCACATATAATGTTTAAATTTTAATGTTCAAATAACACAACTGTTAGGATAAACCATGTGCACAACATTTTAGTACCGTGTCACGTGTAGTATCCAACATCAATGCTTGTACAACACACAATGACCAATGTCTAAAAATTAAATTTTCAACACCATCACACCTATGATATTATGAAGTATGACTTCTTTTTTATTTCCAATATATATATATATATATATATATATATATATATATGTCCTACAATTTTGATAATTGGTATGTTCCTGTATTTGTGTCTATGTCGTGTCACATGTCGCGAGTCATTGTTTGTGCTTCATAGTTGAGAACTTAAGAAGTTGATAGCTAAACCAATCGTGGCAAACCACAAACTGAAGGTGTAGGGGCCTGTGGCCTAAATGAAATTCCCGGCGTTGCATCTTATCAAACTCATAGGCTCGTGTCATTAGCAAAAATAAAAAGTTACAAAAAAGAAAAGAAAAAACAAAAAGTACTTTTTGGAGAGTATACACTGGAAATGAAACATCATTAACAAAAAGGTACAGATAACTTAGCTCTATACATGAATGCGAACAGGGTACATGAGTTGATACATCATCATATTGAGCATGAGCACATGGTTTGAGACTAACTGAAAAAATGGCAAGGCATGCATAGCATGAAAGTAACAAGACCTGCGTGGCTGCAAGAGCAATTCAGATCGCATAAATGCATGTCCTTCAACACTTCTTTTGGAAACTTGCCCGGAATTTGATATAGAGTGCGAACCACCACATGCTGAAAATCGTTCTACAATCCATTTGCCCCAATAAGGGTAACAGATTAAAAGGGAAAAACTATAATCTATTGCATTTGATTATATTCAACAAAAAACACTGATTTGTAAATACATAAACACTATAATTAGCAGGCCATTAATGCTTTCCTCTCCCTGAAGCTCAAACAATTTGTAAGAGCATCTACGTACATAATCTGGCATCTGGAAGAGAAAACGCTAGGTGAAAGTTATCTATCAAGTACTCATTTGGCATGACCACAAGTTTGCTAATGCTTGAAGGCATCCACAATTTTACTCATGCTATTTGTAGCCCCTTTTTGCCAAAATCAGTGTCTTGCATCATAGCAACAAACTCACTGTAATCAATGCGTCCATCCTGAAAACAGTGCAAAATACAAGTTAAATAAAGAAAACAAGAAAATAAATGGTATCCATATTTGTTGAGGGAAATGGAATGAAACATAGTAAACCACTGGAATGCAATATATTTTTACATTATCCTGGTCAACTTCACGTATTATATCATCTAGGTGATCATCTTTTAGGCCAAACTGTTCACATGCTAGTTGGAGCTCATCTCGTGTAATGTATCCACTCCCATCTTTGTCAAGGTAGGAGAAGGCAGTATATAGATGATCCTCCTTCTGGACCTTGTTTAGATGAATCATAGCTGCTATGAATTCACCATAGTCTATGGTACCACTGTTATCAACGTCTGCCTGAATTTTAAATAACAAAGCAAAAGGATTGATAAGATAAAATACAGAATAGAATCAACTATTCAGTTGAACACAACATGCATAAAGAGTGGAAGGCCAGTTAACCTATCTAAAGGAGGAAAAGAAAGGGAATTCTTATTTTTCTATAAGAGTTACATCTAGTCATTCTTTTTGAAGTACAATGATTTCTTAGAAATAATAAATATCTGCTATGGTCATTCCAATTGTATTCAAATGAATCAAACCATGACCAGTCTATTAGGAATCCACGAGAAGGAATCTGAATGCTTTTCATCCACCCTTCCCCCAATTTATATGACTCTTCCCCTCTACCTAACTGCCCTAACCGTTCCTAATTATTTTGGCTCCGTTTTGTTCTTCCAAGCAAATACATAAATTCCCTTTTTTCTCTTAAGGAAATACCCTTTTATCCTGCTGTCCAAACACAGTCACAAATCCTTTAGTACAAAGAAACATGCCTACATAGTAGAGATGCCAATTTGGATAGCATGCAAGCACTTACCGCTTGCATTAACCAGTGAATTTCAGAATCCTTAAGAACCGCCCCCACTCTCTCCAAACCATTTTTCAGTTCCTCAAGAGTGATCTGTCCACTATTATCTGTGTCTATCATCTTGAACATTTCTTTCAGTCCTGCAATTTCCTCCTCAGACAGACTTTCAGCAATTACCTGCCAAGGGATAATACAGCAAGTCACACCACATAATACAAATGAAAAACTAGAACATAAGCAGTATTTCCAAGCCACAAGGACATTTTAGAAGCAATCTGGGACAAAAGTATCCAGATACAGTATAACAAAAAAGCTAAGGAAAAACTAAAACCACATCATTCCTTGTTTGCAAAATTTTCAATATTATCAATAATAGCAGCATTGTTTCTATTTATTCTTCAAATGATTAAGGCTTTAACCAATTAGACAAGTTTGCTCCATTTATAGAAACTGTTCCAGTCAACCTGGTATGGAAAATTATATTTCAGCAATAAAATAAGACGGTACCTTCAGCACATAAAGCTAAGCTTGTAATTTCGTGATTTATTTGATGTCCCAAAAGAAATAATTTGAGAGAGAGAGAGAGAGAGAACATCATCACAGCAAAACTAGATTATGTATAAGGTTGCAATGTGTAAGACTGCGAAGCAATACTTCTAATAATCCAAAATAACTGGTGGGTACTCACTCGAATGGCTATTTTCTTGAGCTTATTCATTGCAGAGAATTGCTTCAAACGAGATAAGACAGCAGAATCAAGTGGTTTATCAGGAGCAACACCTCCAACCTGAACCCAGGGGTGGCCTGCACATCATCGACCTTAATGTAATTGTATATTTGAAATGGAAGAAGATTAATATGTTTCAATTTTCGAACATAACATAAGTCATGGTTATTATTGAAAATAATCAGATAAATGTCATGATTATGCAGCCATGAAAGAAAACTGAAAAAAGATGGATAAATAGATCGTGATGCTTCTCTTTAATGTCACTTTTGAGAATCCTGTATCTATTTCTTCGACATTAAATTAAATGCTCCTTGAGACCTTCTGTTTCGATAAGAAAACTGGTTTAAAGTGGAAGGAGCACTCGTTTTAAATATGTTATCTTGTAACATACTTGAACCTTATTAGGAAGAGAGAATTCCATGGCACAAATGATGATTGATTAATGAATAACAGCCCACTAACTCATAGGGCAAAATAGTAATAATCAATAATAACTAACAGCAAAGGAGGGACGAAATGTAGTGGTTCAGCCATAATTATCTTACGATGTTTCCAATTCCAAAATTATATTCATTCATATGAATATTGCAGACTTTCCAAAATTATATTCATTCATATGAATAGTGCTCCTCATCGTGAGTGGAGCTAGTAGTCACAATTTCATCACCAAGGAATTAGTGACTTCATCACTAATACCAAAGAGCTCGGAGGGAGCCTGAGGGATGGAAGTTGTTCCAACATAAATTCTTTGCTAACAGGAAGAAATGCCTATTTGGTCAGCAATCTGTTGAGTATTTGGGCCATATCACTTCCTCAACAGGGGTATCCATGGATCTCTATAAAATTCAGAGCATAAAAGATTGGCCAGTACCCTGAAATGCTAAGGGAGTGAGGGAGTTTTTAGGACTTACTAGATGTTATAGGAAATTTATCCAAGATTATGGGAAAATAGCTAAGCCTCTAACTGAATTGACAAAGAAGGAAGGTTCCTCTTGGAACATGGAGGTGCAGAAGGCCTATGTTGAGCTTAAGCAGCGCCTAATTTCTTCCACGGTTTTGGCTTTACCCGATTTCGCTAAGGAGTTCATTATTGGGGCAGTGTTGATGCGTCCTATAGCCTATTTCAGGAAAGCTTTGGCTGCCAGTGCTCTCTCTAAGTCAGTTTATGAAAAGAAGATCATGGCCTTGGTGTTAGCAGTCCAACATTGGGGACACTTACCTTATGGGGATACCTTTTAAGGTATACACTGATCATAGGAGACTCAAGCACCTCCTACAGCAGCAAGTTACAACTACTAACCATCACTATTGGCTGTCTAAGCTCATAAGGTTCCAATTTGAGATAGTTTACAAGCCAGGACCTGAAAATAAAGCCGCGAGGCTTTGTTCAGAATGGATGATAGTAAGGAGTTAAATTTCATTTCCATGGGTTGGTATTTCCAATGTGAAAGATGAAATACAGCGGGATCCAGTGCTTTTGCAGCTAATAGAAGCTTTAAGATGTGATCCTAATGTTAGGCCAGGGTTGAATTCCTGTATAACACAGTTCTTCCATTCCACCACAGATATGACTCCATTTGAGGCTGTGTATGGTCGCCCCCACCAGTGATTACACACTCTCTGGCTAGAGAAACTTTGGTAGAATGATCAGTAGCTAAGGTGTTATGCTGGGCCGAGGAGTTTTCCTAGGCTGGGGGAGCATTTGCTCTTTTGTTTTTCTGTTTTCCTTCCCTATTTTGATTAATACAATCTCCCTATAGAGTATTTGATTCTATCAATAGGGCTCTCAGTATGTAATATGCATCACGAGTGCAGCTTTTAGTTTATAGTAGTAAGTAGTAACTAACCAGAAAATCTGTCATCATGAACATGAATAAAATTGTTGAAAAGATAATATCCTGCATAACTGGACTATCTATTTACATTACATGAAACTGATCTCTAGTGATAAAAAAATGTGAAAAATTCTCCAAGATGCATTTGCATGTAGCATCAATGAGATATGCTACTCACAAAGAACTTCATGCGCCGTCATCCGCTTCTTAGGGTCCCTTATAAGCATCCTGCGAACAAGATCCTTTGCACTTTCAGATATGCTAGGCCATGGTTCAGAAACAAAGTCAAGCTCTCCTTTCAAAACTTGCTCAAATATTCCTTGTTCCGTTTCTGATCCAAAAACAAAAACATCAGGCCCTTCTTGTAAGTAATACACATCACAAACACAACTAATACTGCGAAGGAATTGAAATGAAAAGATCAAGTGGCATAACATTCTCACCATCCCAAAATGGGGGAACTCCACTCAGTAAAATATAAATGATCACCCCAGCACTCCAAACATCACATTCTGGACCATAGTGCTTCCTCAAAACTTCAGGGGCAACATAGTATGGGCTCCCAACCACATCAGTAAATGTTTCACCTAAATGATGAACATTTTTATCAATCTGAACTAGGAAAAACTAAATTCAGAATAAACACAACAAACGGCTAGATGGTAGCGTTCATGTGAAATAGGAAAAAGATGATTTAAGGTAATATGTAACACTTTTCTGCACCTTCCCTGCAACAACTACCAAAAGGAAAAGTTTATCAAAAAAAAAAAAAAACTACAAAAAGGAAAAAGCAAAGTGTACTGTTGAACACAGTTAAGCAAATTAGCTCACTCTAGCAAGTCAGGAGAATGTATCTTTGATATAGGATAACAGGATGTCTTATGTATATCTTATACAACTCAAATGCACTCATGACTCAACCTACAACCCCTGCTTTTACACTTGCATGTAAATTTGTTTAACAATTAGCTCACATGGTCAGCCAGTCATCCATTTTATCTCTTCACAGTAGAATTCCATAACCACGTCCACAACCTCTATAAACCACTACTGTTATAATATACAGATTCTTCTTTGCATGGTCAATGATTCTTTAACTTCCTTAGTAAACAACCTGTTGAGGTGATAAAATGCATCATCCTACCGTATCTAAACAAAATATGATATTGGCTTGCCTTCTCAACAATTTATGGGAAGAAAGGCCAAATATATTCTCTTCGATTTTATTATGATGGAGTGGCCATGATAATGCCCTGAAATTAGTTAACTGAAAATTACTAATCAACTGAGAAGTATTTCCCACGAAGGATTACTTAATTCAAAATATTAATTTTGGAAAGGAAAGTAAAAGTGGTTGTAGGGGAGATAGTGAAGAAAAGATGGAAATGTGGAAGTAATCTTCTAGCATATTGATGCTTTTTTTCTTGAAACATCAAAACTCTTACTTGATTAGACAAACATTAAAAAGAGTTAAAACATCAAGAGGAAAATGTGAGAAATGAGAAGAAATGCCTATGGAAGTGTGTATGCCAATGTCTTTACTCTTTATTCATAGTAGACAAGAAAGATGACTGAGAAACATATTCAAAACTTTCAAATTAATATAATTATCTCTATAAACAGCAAACCCATTTCCAACTTCAATAGCAGCATAGACATATATAGAAGTCAAGAACCATAGATAATCAAAGTAAAAAGAAGAGGAGAACTAATGGTACACGTCACAGTGATAATTTTGCTAATTTTTAAAACTTGAAACATGTATCACACTGCCAATCACATCTATGATTCTCTCAGATTAATGACATTTGTTTTCAATTGTTGCAAAACTGTGTGGGCAGGAGCACACGGTTACAAATAAGTAAATAAACTCTATTATTTGTTCAACTAAAATGGACACACACAATATTCGCACTCATATTTATAAATGGTATATCTGCTCCACCTCAAAACCACGAGATACCCCAATACTCAAACTACCCTCACTCACATAAAGTCTTCAGTATTTATCCACGTGTCCCATTTCAGGTGTACAAAATAATCACGTATTGAGTGGGAAGTCTTGCTAGAGTTCCTAAAAAGTCATCGTGCTATAGGATCATTTATGTTTATTAACCCCACGGATATGCAAACCATTGATATATATACCTGGTCTAAAGAAGACGGAGAGTCCAAAATCTATGGTCTTAAGGGGCGATTCTTCTTCATGGCTAATGAATAGAAAATTCTCGGGCTTCAAGTCCCTATGCATGACACCTAAAGAATGGCAAGCTTCAACGACACCAACAATCAACCTAGCAAGCTCAGCAGCCTTTCTCTCAGTGTAATGTCCCCTCTGTATGATCCTATCAAAGAGCTCTCCACCAGCACAAAGATCCATGACAACATGGACAGCCACAGCATCCTCATAAGCCCCAACTATCTGTATCACATTGGGGTGGCCAGCCATGTGGTGCATTATCTGAATCTCTCTCCTAACATCCTCAACATCTTCCTGTGTGGTCAGTTTCCTCTTTGCAATAGATTTGCATGCAAACTCTTTATTAGTTCCCTTCTCAACACAAAGAAAAGTTGTACCAAATTGCCCTTGCCCAAGCTTCCTCCCCAAACTATAAAAATCCTTCAAGTTCCCAGTTTTCCTACCCAACACAGATTCCACTTGAAGCCCTACACTGGAAACCCTCTTAACATGAGTAGGTTTCTTAGCTTTTCCACCATCACCACCGCCATCGCCACCGCCACCGCCACCGGCACTAGTACTAACCGGTGCCGGTTCATTATTCGTTACCGGTTTAACCGGCTTCTCCGGTTGAACCTGCACCGGTTTTGTTTCCACGGCAGTTATTTTAACCGGTGCAGGCGGTGTGCTCTGAACCGGCATTGGATGATCATTGCCTCTGGAACCAACAGAACCTTGACCGGCGGCACTCGAATCTTTGGAGGAATCAGGGGGCGGCGCTGCCGTGGATTTGTTCTTGTTGTCATCGGCGGTTGCGGCGGCGTTCGGAGGAGGAAGCCTGGCCTCCGGCGGGCGTGTTCTCCACACCGCCGCCGTAATGTTTTGCAGGAACCCGTTCCCACCCAGGGAGTTTGGTCCCACGCAGTTATTGCCCATTCAAAATTTGAAATATCGTTCACCACCACCGCGTTGTTCTCCTCCACTCTCTCGACGATGCCATTGACGGTTGAATTTGGAAAGGCTCGAATAAACCCTAATTTCGAGGCGAAACCACGTTGTTGCGTGCACCCTGAACAACTCAAACTCCAAGATCTAAAAACGTGATTCGGAATATGGAAGAGAGAGACAGAAAAAAAGGAAGAATTAATTTCTATGGAAAATGAAAAGAAAAATTGAATCGGAATTCGATGTTTGGGTGCAAAGGAATTGAATGAAGGTGAATGTGAACTCAACGACAGGAATGTGTGAGAGAGTAATGTTTGTTTTGTTTCGGAGAAATTGATGAATATTGTGGAAGATTGATATAATGTTTTTCCTTGGTTGTTAAGAAAAACTGATGATGAAGAACTCTGAGTGGGTGACTCGTGCGGTAAGAAAAGGATGAAAAGAAATGGTTTGAGATTCTTTTGTTTTGTTGTTGTTGTTGTTGTTGTTGTATGGTATTATTTAGAATTCAGGGAATGGAGAAGACGCCATGGTCATGTCGTCCAGTTCACGTAGCTTGATACGCATGAAGAGAAAAGCCATATCGCATGCTATGCATGTAATAGAATAATAATAATGCTTGCTTTTGAGTTGAAAATATAGTAAAACATTTTATACGGTAAATCAATCACAACGTGCATGTTATTTATAAGAGTCGAATTTTTTAATTATGCCTCAATTTTTGATCGATTCATAGTGGACAAAATATTTACACTAGCAGTACATATCAATTAAAATCATATTTTTTATCTAAGATTACTTAATGCGTTTAGTTGTTATACTTTACCAGTGTTAAAGCCCTTTTACACATACATAAAATCATAGTTGTCACCTCAATAAAAATATTTATCTTTTTTATCGTAACATTGAGCATCTCCAATAGGAGTTTGCATAGAGATAGAGTTAAACAACTATTCATTAAAAGAGTATAAAAATAACTTAGTTTTAAATCTATATATATATATATATATATATATATATATATATGAAACAAATGTGGAAGAGAGTAATTTCCCGCTCTCCATTAAAATCTCGCCTCTCTCCTCCTCTTTATAATCAAATATAATATTTAATTAAAATCTCTTATCTTCCCTCCAATAAAATCACTCTCCTCCCCTCATTTGAACCAAACATAGTCTTAGAGCCTATTTGATAAAATTAGTTGTTAGCGGATAAGCTGGCTGATAGCGGATAGCTCATAGTGGATAGCGGATGAGGTAGCTGATAGCGGATAATGGATAAGCTAAATTATTTTGTATGGAAGTGTTTGATAAAACTAGCGGTTGAACTAGCTAAAAAATATAAAATAACAGAAAAGGACATGTGTTTATACCTTTTTATATAAATATTGTTTATATATTAAAAAAGTTATATATACCTTAATATTATAAATGTTTATACATTATTATATATAAATAAATAAATTATATAAATGATAATCTTACCATTACCATGTTATATTATCATATAAAAATATATTATTATTGTGTATAATATATTATCAAATAAATGTTGAAAGAATTATTATAAAAAAATTTAAATTATATAAAAAGAGTAAAAATAATAAATCACCAATATTATTGATACTAAAAAAATAATTCAAGAGAGTGAAAATAGTATAATGATTAAAATAAAAATGTAAGATTCTTTCAATTACATGAAAGATTTTCATCTTTTATTAAGTAATATTATATTAAAATGGTAGAGTTGGAATTAACATAAGATAATAAGGATAAAAGAGGAAAAAAAAAAATGAAACGCTATAAGCTATAAGTTATAAGCTCAAACTCTACTTGAAGTAACGTCTGGAAAAAACGTTATAAACTCGTGAAAAAACGCTATAAGCTCGTGACAGAGGCGCTTGCCAAACGGAGTTACTTTTTCATCCGCTATAAGCTCGTAAAATGGACGTGCCAAACAGGTTCTTAAGGTAAGTTATTAACTTGACGATGGGGGTAAAATGACATGTTTAGGTAAACAACTTAATTAAGTGCTTATTCAATAAGCAAATAAGCTAAAAACAGCTTGTTTTCATAAGCTTCTTTGACAAGCTTATGAAAATAAGTTAAAAAGAGCTTATGGGAAGACCATGAACTATTTTCATAAACTATTTGTGTAAGTTTATTTCTATAAGCTGTTCTCATAAGCTCTCTATAAGCTCTTCCAAACGCACCCAAAGTCCTTAACTATTTAAAATGCATTTTTTTTAATTTCCCTTCAGCCCATTAAATATTTATTATTTATAAAATCATAATATTCGTTATATAAATTATTCATAACATGGCAAATAAATTTAATATTTTTCATATTTTTAATATTTATATCCTATATCATTTTATAATTAAATAAGTCATTTTTAGCGAATATTACAAATAGATTTGTATGTTTGGAATGATTTCGGTGGATTTTGAGTAGGTTATGGAAAAGTGTATGAGACTGGATGTTCTTGATGGAATTGGTATATGGGTATGTTTATTAATGAATTTTTATCATGAACCCTTTGCTAAATAAAGTGTACGTTGAGATTCACACCTCTTATGATCTGATATGCTGATCATTGGATATTTTGTTGTGACTGGGTTGGGATTAATAGAGGAAAAATGGGTTTATAGTGCCATGCCGACCTCCGGAGATACATTTTATATGTTTAATTATTGGATTAAACGCGTTTCCCTGTAAAACCTTGGATTTGTGATTGTAGCGTTTTTTTACAAGAGGGTTGGTGTGCAGAAACTTTATTGAGAATCCCATTGTAAACTTTTTTATTTTTCATGAAGTATAAAAAAGAAAAACCTAACTAATGAAGTCCTTTAAACTTTTAAATCTTGGCCTTTTTCATAAATGAATAAAAGCATATATATAGCTTGTGTAAACCATTTTCTTTATTATCATTTGCAAACGAATATATTTTGGTTTATTAATTTCAAGTACAAATGTCGAGTTAAGAATGAGGAAAGGTAACCTAGGTAAGACTTCGGATTAGAGTACGCAACCACTCTTCTAGCCGATCACAGCAGCCAATTTTAGTCCGTGACAAGAACAAACATAGAATCTTGTTACCTAATTTCACTTGAGCTAAGGTGCTAAAATTCTTCATATAATTAATATAGGGTGAAAATGCTAACAACAAATAGAAAAAGGAAGTTCAATTTCTCATTTATTTTTTATAAAATCAATTATTACATACTAAATGGACCCTTCAAACCGAAATTGATTATTGTAGAACTAGATAAGACACTATAGATTCTCAGGGCTTTGTTGTGCTATTGTGGTTGTCAGTGCAGCACTGAGGGATAAAGTAGCAACATAAAGGAAAAGGAGGGGATCCTTCTGCACTTCCCATCAAAGTAATGACAACAACAATAAACAACACCATCATCTTCATCATCTTCAATGAAGTTGATTCCATTGTAAGAAAACTCTGTTTGTTTACAATGAAAAAGAGCGAGGCTTACTTTTATATGATTTGTGAAAGTAATCTATACGTATTTATAAGCAGAGGGAGAAATCCTCAAAAGAAATAGTATTGATGCACAAATACATACAATTGACTGACAATTAATATTTGTATTTCTAAATTTGAAATCACTTACTTTGTCATCAGATCTTCGCATTAATTAATTCTTTTAATTTAACCAATTTGTAATATAGCCAATTATTTTATTATTTTCATTAAAAGTTTTTGGTTAGAAATTAATCACATACAATAAATATATATATAATATTAAGCTAAAAATAAATACCACCGATGTCAATAGATTTTAATGGTAAATAAAATCTAAATTTTAAAATCTCATCATATTAACTAGATGGAGTTTAATTTTGATTTAATGTCATATATAAAGTTTTTTTATATTATCAACCAATCACAAATCGTAAACTATTTGTTTTAAAGATGCGATAATTGTTTTAAAGTAAAATATTTTTAAAGATGTGATAATTCATTATTGTTTGATAGTATAAAAAACTTTACCCTAACAGTATTTTAAAGTTAAACTCATTAACTATTTGTTTTAATATTTACCAAATTTGAAAATTTTAATGTGACAATTATTTTTTATTAAAATTTTCTGGTAGAAATTGATCATATACAATAATTGTAATATTAAGCTAATAAATTTAATTAAATACATTTAATAGAGTCCTTTTTTTATGCTCCACACTTAATATATTTAAAATCAGCAAAAAAGATAAAATAGTTATTGGTAAATTAAAATTCAAAATTTAAATCTTATTACTTAATTTGTGTTGGCTAAATTACTCTTTTGTCCCCTCATTTATTTTAATTTATTCAAATTGATCCTTCTATTTTAAAAATGTTCAACTTGGTCCCTTATTTATCAAACGTTAAGCAATTTGATCTCTACATTTGTATAGCCTTATATTTAACTAGCATAGTATATCTGTGTGATTGCACAGGTCACTCATGACTTCAATTATTCTAACAGCAAACTTTTTCTCTAATAAAATATTGATGACTGCTATCAGACGGGGTAGGGGCACCCCACCCTGAGATAATGTGAAGATATGCATTTTTAGTCCTTCAATTTTTTCATTTTGACGAAAATGATCCCTCTAATTTTTCTTGGCTAAATTGGTCCTTCAATAATTCATTTGTTGCGAAAGTTGTCCGTCCGTCCAACTTCTATCCAAACTTTAACGAAAGAAGCTTAGGTGGCTCACTCCTGGCATGGTAGCAACACATATGCATGTCACGTGTATGACATGTAGGATAATATTTAATTTAATCAATTAAAAATAACTAAAAAAAATTAAAAATTTAAATAATATTATATAGGTAAAATTAAAAATAAACTAAATAATTTAAAAATAAGCAGAAATAAAAAATAAACTACCATGTGAGATGCACTTGCGCGTTAATTGACAAAGTGAATGGGTAACTCGAAGTTACCACCTTCGACTCGTATCACAGTGAGGGCAGAGAATTTGGGGGCTAGGGTTCTTTGCATTTTGAGGTTAGGGTTCTTCGTGTTCGTCTGTAGAAGGTGAGGTTTGTGTTTCAAAGAGGAATCCAAAGTACCTTTGCATTCACGGGAGTTGCAGAGAAGCTTCTGTTGTCATCTTTTGGTGTTGGCATGAACCCCTAGGAGTGGTTTGTTGTTGAACCTATTCTTCCCCCACACATGAGGAGAGCACTCGGTAGACCAAAAAAAAAAAACAAAGGGAAAAAAGAAATGATGAGCCAAGACAACCCCACAGGTTTCCTAAACAGCAAAAGATGTTCAAGTGTTCAAGGTGTGGCCAGCTTGGTCACAACAAGGCCTCTTGTAAGGGCATACACATGGCATACATGTGGCATGCACCTGTGTTGCCACCGTGGTAGGAGTGAGCCACCTAACCATCTTCCATTAAAGTTTGGACGGAAGTTGGATTGGAGGGATGATTTTTGCAACAAATGAATTATTGGAGGATCAATGCAGCCGAAACACTAGAGGGACCATTTTCGCCAAACTGAAAAGGTTGAGGGACTAATAAAGTGCATTTTAGCCTTTATGTTTTGATGATCACAAAATCTTAAGTTTAAATCATTATCTTGTAGCAGACGATTTTTATGGCCTATATATATGCTATATCATTTGTCACAAGTTGCATCAAATGTTCGTAATTCTAACACTTTATGCAGATAACATTTAGTCATCAAGACTTGAACTTTGAAATATCAATCTGTTGTTTAAGAACAAGAACTGCTAGTCAGGCGAGACTTAAAAGCAAAAGAGCCAAACGACTCAGTCAGACGACCTAACCTTGACACTATGCTTGGAACGCTAGAAACAAAGCGGAAAGAAAAAGGAAAGATGAAAAACTACACATCCATTTATTTTCCATCATTTGGTTCCAGCAAATAGGGGAGGGAAGAGAAAAATAAAGGTGAGGCCCACATGTCTTTTGTTTCCTTCTAATTTAGACGGAAAACTAAATTGCACACAAATCGAGGCATTGAAAAGCAAGCCATCGTACTCTCTCTTATAAAAAGATCAAAACAAAAATCATTTTTAATTTTTTAAATTATTATATGAGGATATTTATATCATTTTACAAATATGTATTTCTTTCTTCTCACTTTCTACTTAATCAAACAAGAGGAGAGACAAGTTTCACTTTTTTCCCTTTCATTTTCTCTTTTACCAAATAACTAAACAATCATCTCATTTTTTTACTATTTTTCTTTCCTCACATTTTATTTCATCAACCAAAGGCTCATCAACCAAACTTGTTCAGCCCACTTGACCTAACCAAGCTATACCTAAGTCAAGTCTAAAGGATGCATAAGGTGGCTGAAAGAGAGATCTTAACAGAACATATCTAGAATAACAAGCTGTCGGAACATGAAAATATTTATGAATATATAGTATAAATGATTTGCAGGAGGGTTCAATGAAACATCAGCTTATCTACAAATTATGTAAATAATCATAGAAACCCTCCTCGAAGAAATAAGAGAGTCAAAAGCATGAATTAAAAAGGGCTTTCCTCCCACAAACAAAGCAAATGAATCACAATAGGACAAATATTCCTTTGACGAGAAAACATAAAGCTGAGACAAAGAGTTCAAACGCAGAGCTGAGTTTGACAAAAAGTATTAAGCAAAAACCAAAAGGCAAGTAAATGTCAACACTCAAGATAGCTTGGTTAACGCCAAAAATTGCTTTTTTCCATAGCTGCAACCTAGAAGCATGGCTGGAAAACTCATTAACCATTCTCAAAGGTTAAAAACATTTAATGTTAGTAGTGAATAACTTTTGTCGCCAAATCGTACGAAGCTCCACAGCAGAGATGAAGATATCAAACGACTAAATCTCAACGAATTAATCTTCATGATCTATATAAAAGAAGAATCATCAGCAGAAGAAGTAGCATTATTTTGATTTGGGCTAGCTAACATTGAAAAACTTTTGAAAAATCATACTCAACCTTACATCATATTCTTGAGTATTCTAATATCCAACTCTTAAAGTTGTCATTCTCTTTCTAAACACTTTTTTGTGAACAAGGAACCTTGTTGTAAAGGTCCTCAAGCACCTGTGAAGTTTGAAGAGGGTGGGCGATTTTGTAAAACTTAGATGTTATTGCACAAAGGTGTGTTTTTATTGAGGTGAAGAGCGCTTGACCTACGTAAAGATTTTCCAAGTACCCGATGAACTTGGAGAGGGAAGGAAGCCTTGGGTGTATGTCCCTAAAACTTGAGAGGCTCTTGCTCAAGGGTGTTTGTATCCCTAAGAGAAGAGGCTCGACTTGTAAAGATTTCTCAAGCATCCGTGAAGCGTGATTGATAGTGAAAAATCTCATAGTGTTGAGTCGACTGGATATAAATCACATGTTGGTTGTAATTGAACCAGAATAAATTTTTGTGTGTTCATCTTCTAAACTCCTTACTTTTCAAAATCCACTTATTTTCTCCTCGATTTTCATCATATCCACTTGAGCAAGTAAAAATCAGCAATAAAGATACAGAGTTCATATTGATCTTAATTCACCACTCTTAAATTTGAAGCCACTTGATAACATAAAAAATCTGTATTCGTCTCTGTCCCATATCCGCACAGATATCTTTCGCCAATTTTCTCATAGATTTAAACTGGTAGCAAGTGATATACATGGATATCCAATAAATTATCAAAGATTTAAAAAAAAAAATTCAAAAATGACGTTAAAAACAGAGTTTAACAAGTTTAAATCAAAATAATGTAACAAATTTATCTTAAAGTATCAAACGCACCTAATCAAAAGTTAATATATCTAATTTTTCAAAGCCAAATTTGGTATATTTAGTCCCAAAAATCAATGCAAAAATTACAATAAATGAGCACGGGTGTCCACTGACAAGGATACTTCAATATCTGCCTCGCCTCATTTAATAAACGGGCAAAAAAAACTCACCCTACATCCGTAAGGAAAAATAACTATGCCCAAATCCTAGTCATAATGGATTTTATTTGCAAACTCCACGGATGTGGATATTTTTACCATGCCTAATTGATGTAATATAGAAGGTACATTAGCCTACTCAGTACAAGATAACTTATCACATACGTAAAATTTTAATTTAGGGTGTGTTTGGAAGAGCTTACGGAGAGCTTATGAGAATAGCTTATAGAATTAAACTTATACAAATAGTTTATGAAAATGGTTTATGATCTTTCTATAAGCTGTTTTTAGCTTATTTCCATAAGCTTGTCAGAGAAGCTTATAAAAATAAGTTGTTTTTAGCTTATTTAAAAAAGAGCTTATTGCATAAGCGCTTAAATAAGCTGTATACCCAAACGCACCCTCGCCTATCCACCAAATGGTATTTCCCTTCCTAGAATAGGATGGCATTCATCACAAAAGTAAATGAGAGTAGTTACTCATATTCTTGTATACCTTGTTAATTGACACAGACTTAAAAGGATTACATAAACCCAAGTAGGAGTATGTATCGTCAAGGTAACTGAGTATGTTGAAAACCATTCTTTCCAGACCTGAAGTCCTAAACAACTTATTTTATTTTATCGTATATACAATCACGGGTAACAGGTTTCACCTCTAATTTCTTTAATTTGACTTGGCTATGGGGTGGGTTTTTTAAACCCAATTCTACTCTAAATTAGCTGCCTGCTTGCCCCTACCTATTCTAGCTGCGAGTTTTGGAGACGAAATCCTGGAAAACCTTATAAAAATATTTAAAACTTCAGCTAATTTGACTACGCAATATCATATATAATGAATAATAATTTATAACATTAAAACCGTCCAGGAACTTACCTTGCTTTCAGAACCTCAAGGCTGTTGCATTTGACAAAGATATAGGAAAAAAAGGGGCTAGAACTTTTACAAAAATAGGTTGAAGATCAATATTTGATTTGTAGCATGGAAATCATAATATATGATGGAAACGACTTTATAAACCACAAAACCAAGAATATCCAGATTACATGAAACTTCTACCAAAATAAGTTAAAATCAATATCATATTTGTAAGGTTTTAAATTGTGGTCGCTGTTGCAGTCGCGGTCGCGTTGTGTTTTCCGTTATTGCGAAAAATTACATTAATATATTGTGGTCGCGATATAATTTCGGAGACTATCATAACAACAATGTCGCGATCAATTGTAATTTCAGACATCATTTTAAAACCTTGCATGCATGTATAAATCATAATGTCCCAAATAACTTCGGAATAACATATATGACCATGAGCATGCATGCTATGTCTATCATCTTTTTTTTTTTTTTTATGAATAAAAGGGGATTAAAACCCCAAACCAAGAGGAAACCTAGAAACCTCTAGGAAACCAAGTACAAGTAACATCCGCCATTAAGGCGTTAGAAATAAAAGATTGAGAAAATTAAAAAATTCTACACTGACTAGATAAAGAAAGACCAAACTTGACAAAGGCGATCAACAACTTGATTTGTTTCTCTAAGAACATGAGGAGATGTTTATGTTCATCTCAAATAATTATGACCGTTCTAGGCCTCCAGTGGATCTAACGCTGACTCGATAACGATTACAACACGCATAGATTATGGGCTTTAGCATGTCTATGTTCATATAACCATTAAGGCGTTTGAAGCCACAATCATGAAATCTAGGTTAAATTGGGTTCAAGAATATTTATATCGGTTTGATTGTTTTTCATTGGTTATTTCGAAAATGCGGTCTCTTTAAAGGGATTGGCAATATGTTATCAGTTTAGCGTAGTTCTAGGGACGAATCCAGAAATTTTGGTTAGTGGGGTCAAAAAATAATCTATAAATATTTTTGCTAAAGAAAAATATTATAAATATGTATAAATGATAAAAAAATTGATATTAGATAGACAAGATATGATGTGGTTCGGTTTCAAAGTCAAACATACATCAATATGTGAGAAATGAGAAGCAATTCATCAAACAAAATATGATAGATTACAAAAGTAATTTTTGTTCTTAGCAAAAGTTAGGTAATAAGTTAATATGTGGGGGCAACCTTATTTTTTTTGTGGGAGCAAAACCAAAATTATTAAATACTCTAATTTTAAAAAAAAAAAATTTGCCTAGTGGGGGCAATTGCCCCCATTTTATTAGGTGTAGATCCGTAGTTCTCTTCCAAAACTATGTGAGGAACAAACATATATAGAAACTCGTTACCTAATTTGACTCATCTTTATCACTTGATCTAAGGTGATAAAAGTCTTCATAAAAATATATGACAAAAATGCCAACAACAAAAAGGAAAAAAGGAATTTCAATTTCTCATTTATTTTTCATAAAAATCAATTATTACATACTGAATAGACCCTCATTCAAACCGAAATTGATGATTGTAGAACTAGAGAAGGAGCTACGAATTCTCAAGGCTTTATTGTGCTCCCGTGGTTGTCTTGGCAACAGTCAGGGTTATAAGAGCAACAGGAAGGAACTCCTCCTTGTGCACTTCCCATCAAAGTAATGACAACAACAACAACAAACAACACCATCATCTTCATCACCATCTTCAATGAAGTTGCTTCCATTGTAATTAACACAACTTGGTTTGTTTACAATGAAAAAGCGCAAGGTTTACTTTTGTATGATTTGTGAAAGTGATCTATATGTATTTATAACCGGAGAGAGAGAGAGAGAGAGAGATATCCTCAATAGAAATATTGATGCACAAATATTAAGTATCGATTTTTCATCACAAAAAAATAAATATTAAGCATTGATTGGCAATTAATAGTATTCAAAAATTTGAAATCACTTATTTAATTTGTCATCAGTTCATTGCATTACCTAATTGTTTTAATTTGACCAATTTGAAATATAGCCAATTATTTTATTATTTTAATCGATATAGGAGTATTAAGTATCGATTTTTCATCACAAAAAAATATTAAGCATTGATTGGCAATTAATTGTATTCAAAAATTTGAAATCACTTATTTTGTCATCAGTTCATCGCATTAACTAATTGTTTTAATTTGACCAATTTGTAATATAGCCAATTATTTTATTATTTTCATTAAGCGTTTTTGGTATAAATTAATCACATACAGTCATACAAGATAGCCAATAAAATTCCATCAAACTCAATAGAAATGGTCAATAAAATTAAAATCTGAATTTTAAAATCTCATCATATTAGCTATTTGTTTTAACATTTTTTTGGTAAATTATTTGTTTTAACATTTACCCAATTTGTATTCATAATTAATAGTTTCAATTTAACCTACGAGCCGTCTCTCTCACAACCTTTCTTCTACTCCTCGCTTCCTTCTTCCTCATCCATCGGATGGGGGTGGTTTGGGACCATTTTTTGGCCTAGAATCATCCCTTTACATCGTTTTTCTCTCATTTTATCTAAATAAGTGATTTTTCATATAGATCTGATTTTTCTTTCGTGTTTTTCCGTGATTTCGTCGTCTGAGTGCGGCATTGTTTTATTTGTAGTCTTGGTGCGACGTTGTTTGATTTGTCGTCTTGTTGCGATGTTCGTTTGGTTCAGATTGGCAGATCAGCTTCGATCCGCTATAGATTCAATCAAGACTTGGGCGTCAACGTTACAGATCCGGGGGCATGGGTATTCCGGTCACTTTGATTTTGTCACATTTGTAGGCATTTTGCCGTTTTATTCTATTGACCTAGGTACTATGAGTTTGTTCGTAGATTCATCCTTTTCGATTTTTAGCGATGTTGAATTTGTGTTATTTTCGATGTGTTATACTATTTTGAATGAATGAATATCTTTTTTAGTAAAAAAAAAAAAACATAATTTACCCAATTTGTAATATGATTACTTTTTAAAAACTTTTCTGGTAGAAATTGATCACATACAGTAATTGTAATATTAAGCTAATAAATTCATTAAATACTCTTAATGAATTTTTATGACAAATAAAATTTAAATTTTGAGATCATTTGTTTTGTTAAGGCATTAACTAATAGTTTCTTTGATTTGAAAAAAAATAACTAATAGTTTCAACATTTACCCGATTGGTAATATAGCCAATTGTTTTTTTTTTTTAATTAAAAAAAATTGGTAGGAAGTAGAGCTGTTAATATGGGTTGTAACCCGTGAGACAATTCGACCCAACCTGACTCACCGGTGGGTTGGGTTGGTAAAAAACATGCTCACTTTGATCTCGGATCATTTTGACCCGGCTCACTTAACCCGTGGTTTGGCCGGGTTCAACCCGTGACGAGCCTGGTTGGCTCACGAGTTACTCCTTTTTTTAATAAAAAAAAATATCTACCCTGACCAGCTCCAACCCCAAGCCCAAAATATTGCTTCACATTTTGTGAATCACACCCAAGAAAATAAAGTCCCGGACCACTGCAAAAACATAGAAGCCTTCAGCGTGAAAGGTTCTGGAACTCGGCTCACACATCTGAATCTCCAACATTTTTTTAATATGAAAATATTTTTAGTTCAACAACTCAAGTCTGATAATTAATTAGATGCCAAAAACGAGTCTCAAGTTCTTTAAACATAACATGCTAACATCATCCTAATTCCAGAAGCTAAGATAGGTTGGGCAGGTGACAATAGCTCTTCAACGAAAGCTGAGATAGGCTGGGCAGGTGACACGCAAAATGAAAGCGCAGTTGGTGAAGAATGTGAAGGCTGAAACTCCAACTTTTAGCACATTTGAAGGTTCCGATTGAGTCTGGGGAAAGGAGTATCCCTTTTGGGGTTACTAGCTATGGGATAGGATTGGAGATGGAAGTGGTAGTGGTGGAACAAAGGATAACTTTTTTATTTTGATTTTTTGTTTTTTTTTAATTATTAAGTGAGTCAACCCGTTAAACCCATCGATCCAAGGTGGATCGAGTCGGATTGTTTATTTCTTGACTTATCAAAAAAGTGAGTCAACCCAATCCGACCCACTTTAGTGCCAATCCGAGTGAGTCGGGTTGGCTCACTTTGACAACTTTAGTAGAAAGTGAGTTACCACTCTGGAACCTGGAGCAACATGGGTGAGGCTCCTCCCCAAGGGATTTATTTTGCACAAACTGGGGATCGAACCAGAGACCTCTCACTGAATAGTATTCTATAGACATTCGCCTACCTTGCGGATCTAACATGCTTCTACTAGGCAACCCCGTTTAGGTTATAGCCAATTGTTTTTATTAAGCATTTTTGGATAGAAATTGATCGCAGCCAATAAATATAATAATAAGATAATAAATTTCATTGAATTCACTTAAACAGTTTTTATTAGAAATTTTTTTTGATATAAGGTGGTGCTTGAAACGTTGGTTCTATTGCACTTAAACCACAATCATATTGCACCAAAACTATTTATATAAAATCGGTCTGAAAGTCAAAATTGAAAAAATTAAAGCTATGTTCGGTAGAAACTAATTCATAGTGGATAAGTTAGTTGATAGCGAATAAGTTTATAACTGACAGTAGATAAACTAGCTTATTTAATTGGATTGGAAATGTTTTGTAAAATTAGCAGTTGAACTAGCGGATAAATATAAAATGACATAAAAAACATGTTTATATGTTTTTTTACATATATATTTATATGTATAAATATATAAATGTTATTTATTATAAAATAATTATCATTTTTAATACTTGAATTTATTTTAAATTATTCATCACATGTTTATATGCTATTTTAAACGTGAGACGTGAAATGAAGATATTAGGTTTATAATGTTTTACTTTATTTAAGAAAATAAAGGAGGAACGGGGGATACGCTATAAGCTCATCTTGAAAAAATACTATAAGTTAGTTAGAAAAACGTTTACCAAACGAGATTACAAACTCATCCACTATAAATAGCCAAATATATAAGTAGTGGATTGACCTTGCCAAACAGAACCTAACCTAGTTTAAAAAGTAGGTCAATCCTTTTTGGTTGGAGACTCTCGGTGTCCCAAAGTTACATTGGACTATTTCTAATAGTTGAGAAGTCCTCTTTAAGAGAACAAAGCTCTCAAAACGCCTATTTTTTTCATCCACAAAAGTCAAACTCGAGACTTTGCTTAAGAGAATCGAGCTCCTTGCTACTCGAACCAACAGACATTGGTAGTAACTCGTAACTCAATCGTTTGCACAATCATATGGTTTTTTTTTTTAATCATAAGAAACGTATTATTAATAGAAATACAAGGGATATCTAGCCCTTGACATACAAGAAAGAAATTCACACATTGTATTATAAACTCTTCCAAACGCACACATTATTTGGAAGAGCTTATAAAGATCTTATGAAAATAACTTATAGAAATAAACTTATGTAAATGGTTTATGAAAATAGTTTATGGTCTTCCCATAAGCTCTTTTTAACTTATTTCCATAAGCTTGTCAGAAAAGCTAATGAAAATAAGTTATATTTAGCTTATTTTCAAAAGAACTTATTAAATATGAGTTTAATTAAGTTGTGTACCCAAACGTACCAAATGTTACATATCGAATTTCTGCAGCTTATAGCGTATTCGCATCTATGTCCCTACAGTTGAAAATGACTTTCTTTTTAACCATAACGACCAAATGACATTAAATACTTTTCATGCTTTCTTTACTACTTTGTTGTTGCATACGCAGATGTGAAGAAAATGTTCCCTACTTCCTCTTTGAATTGCTATAGACAGTCCTACCACGCATAATAAGCCATCCAAATTGGTTAAACTAAATGACATAATGTGAAATAAATGAACTGACTCCTCCGCTTCAATGCCATAGAAAACACAATTTAATCCATCAGTGCCGGATAAGATCACTCTTGTAGATAGATTTAGGATGCATTTGAAATAACTTATAAAAATAAATTTATACATATACTTTATGTAAATAGTTTATGATCTTCCTATAAGCTCTTTTAGCTTATTTTTATAAGCTTGTCAGAGAAACTTATGAACATAAGTTGTTTTTAGTTTATTTGAAAAAAGAGCTTATTGAATAAACGCTTAATTAAGCTGTTTATCCAAATTCACCCTTAATTTTGTTGGAATTCCATCTTTCGGAAATTTCCAAACAAAAGCAATAATTCGCGGGTTCAATTCCCATCATTTACCCGGAAATTGAAATTAATACAAAAAAATAACATAATACAATCATATAATCAGATCAGTTAATTACTCCTTGTGGGGTTTACATTCACCATAATTCTTTGCATATGGAAAAAAAAAAAAAAAACAAGAAGAAGCTAGACCAGAAAGATTCTGATAGCCTGCTGAAAAGAAAGCTCAAAAGTCAAAAAGCTTCTGATGAAGCCACTGCTGGAGAGGCAGCTCAGAATGATTCTGAGCCTCCACAACTAGAACAACAGCAAGCTACTGATCTCAACATTGAAGCAACTAAGCAATCTTCTCAGAAAGATGATTTGCTTCAGAATCTACAGATGAAATCATTGCTGGAATTCTGACAGAATTGTCCTAAGACCCCTTGTCTTGACAAAAACTTGGAATAACCTATGTACTCTCCTCCTCCTTCTCCGCAACATACTGAAGATCCTGTTGTTCATACAACTGCTGAAGAAGATCAGAAAGAATTGGCACATTAAGATGTGTCTGCTAAAGAATGCCCTGAAAAGCTAGAGACTCAGGAGGAAATATTTGCCACTGAAGGGTAGCGTGCTGAAGGAAACTTTCTTGATAATCGAAATCTACCAACTACCAAGAAGACTCAGGAAGTTCAGAAGGGAATTGCTAAGATCACTCTGACAACTAAGGGAGGTATTCTAGCAGATCAAAACTTATGAGGTAAAGAAGCCTTCTGATGCCACCTGCTGACCTTTCTTAAGCTTAGAAACGTAATCTCTCTACTCAAACAAGTCCTGAAACTAATGTTTCTGAAGCAACTCAGAAACAAGATGAAGAGGAGGCTTGCGCTGACAAAGTAATTGGTGATGTCTTGATCAAAACGTCATGTGATCCTGACCTAACAGTTGATTTGAATCAAGCTATCTACAGTCCACCAGCCTCACCATGAAGAACCAACTGTTGAAACAGCTGCTAAAATGCATCAGCAACCATCTGATGCACCAATGGTTGCTCTCGTTGAAGAAATGTCTACTGATATCCCTGCTGAGCAAGTTAAATCTTACGCAGAAGACACTCCATCCACAAGTTAGAACCATCTTGCCGCAGATCAATGCTTATATATAGGAGCCCAAATAGCTCCATTCTTACCAGTAGGCTGGAATCAAGACCTTCAGAAATGAAGAGTTTGTACAGGTAGTATAATAAAGCAAAAGTTTAATCAATGGAAGCAACCCTGTAAATCTAACTTATCAAACAGGATAGTCCACTCAAACTGTTTAAAACTGCAGATTTACAGGGCCCCTAAATATTGTGCATCAAATACAAATAGAACAAAGGCATATCTCAATATTTGCAAATAGATAAGAGCAGTATGGTATTTCAAACAAGCAGGGATCACTCGAAAAAAAAAAACATGTTAACTTCAACTCAGAGCTAATTTGCTAGATGTTTCTTCAAGATCATAAAACATGTACTTCAACCATTTTATTCTTGACTCATTATTTTTATTATATCAAAGAACAGCAATTCCAGGGTCATCAATTTGTATAAGGGAAATGGGTTTAAGAAGTTATCAAGAATAACTAGAATCTAATGTTTCTACAACTACGAATAGGCTTAGCAAAAGAGACAAAGTGAGCATACTGTTCTCAAGAAGCAGAACAAAGTTACTATGTGACCTTCGAGGAAAGATAAGAAACAAGCTTATCAGCCTACATCACAGAAACCAATCCTTAC
Organism: Ammopiptanthus mongolicus; assembly: GCA_039655645.1. NCBI lineage: Eukaryota > Viridiplantae > Streptophyta > Magnoliopsida > Fabales > Fabaceae > Ammopiptanthus > Ammopiptanthus mongolicus. The sequence continues at coordinate 24,979,823 of CM077347.1, read as the reverse complement.
CCTTGCAGTTATACAATGTAAACTTGAAAAGCAGATGGAGCAGACAAAAAACGGATGTGACCTGATTCATAAAACAACTTATCATCAAAGTCCTTTTTGTATACCAGTCAACTGGTTCACAGGGTCTTTTTCTCCATATTTACTTAGAATATCAATATCACTATCATGGTATGGAGCTCTTAGCAGAACTGATTTCTTGAGCATTATCCTTGCCAGCTTTGTGGACTCCAACATGTGGTTCCTTTGACAAAGCCCAACCAAAAGAATAGAATAAATATCAGGGTCAATGGAAGACAAGTATCCCATATTCTCTATTGCATCAAGCAAGTAGAATCCATCGAGTACCCGGTCCTTCAGACAGAGCTCCTTAAGCAAAAGGCTACATGACAAAGTATCAGGCTTGATCTCACCATCAAGCATTTCCCTGAAGAGCTTCTCTGCTTCCTCAACTCTTTGTATCCTTATCAAAGAAGTCACAAGTGAAGAGTAGCAATCACTGTATGAAACACCATGTTCCACCACCAATTTATCAATCAACCTATAAGCTTCTTCCACACGACCCTCGGCACAAAGGCTCTCAATCAAAGTAAAAACTGTAACATGATTTGCAAGGCACCCAAAAGCTTTCATTCTATCAAGAATATCAAATGCTTATGTCCACTGGCCTCTCTTACAGAAACTTTGAATGAGAGATGTATAAGTAACAACATTTGGACTACAATTCCCACCTTCTTTCTCCATTTCCTCCAACAACTCCAAAGCCCTTTCCATAGATCCAGACCTACAAAACCCATCTAAAATGGCTGAGAAAACCACCGAATTGGGCGAACATCCATGTAATCTCATAACCTTAAGCAGAGTGTAAGCATCCTCGGATCGACCTGCATTACATAACCCCTCAATCATTGTCATATATGTAATCACATCAGGATAAAGAGCATTGAAACTCATCTCTCTCAACAACTTTTCAGCCATTTCAGTGTCACCCTTCTTGCAACACAACCTTATAACCACATTATACATCAAAGTGTCCGGGTGCAAGTTAAAATTCTCCATTTTCCTCAACACCCAGAAAGCCACATCAGCAAGATGAGCTTCTTTACACAATTTCAAAACCTCTCTAAACATGTTGGCAGTGACTAAACACCCTTCAGCCTCATAAGACTCAATCACATCACAAATAATCTGTGGGTTTTGAACAATCCCAAGCAAGTTGCATGCTTTGTTATACATGTAAGCACTATGATTGTACCCAGGTTGAAATCCAGCCCAAATGAAAAACCGGAGACCCAATTGAGATTCCTTAGGATAGCACCTAGTGAGGACTTGAATGACACATAGAGAGTCCAGTTTGGGGTTAACCTTAGACAAGGAATTTTCAACAGTGGCATTGTTTTTATGCAGATAGGTATAAAGGGTATTAGCAAGAGAAGCCATACCCATTTGTTGGGTGGAGAGAGGAAGGGTTTTGAATGTGAAAAAACGAAATTTTGGTAAGTGGGGCATTGGGTATACCAAATTGTGAATGAAGATTAAATGTGTAGTTAGGTTTTTGCTGTGGACAGAGAAGAGAAGGATGAGAACCTGCTATTATATTCCAGTTCGGTGAGCTTCACTCTCCACCGTTAGTGAAACTTTTTATCATCCAGGGTAGAGTTCAGTAGGGTCTTGTTCACTAATCATAGCTCGGAGAAAGACTAAATTCCAAAGTTACAAGAGAATTCTTTGGATTCCAACTTGGGAGGAGGAAGGCTAGTGGTTTTTCTGAATCAAATAATATTAAGTTGTAGTATTGTTTAAAATAGGATGGAATGTAATCAAACTTAATGATGGTATAGGTTCTATCTTACTTCATTCAATTAGGGATGTTCAAGAACGATGGCATCTCATAATTTTTATGTGTATTTATTGGATTTGATACCTATTGTTATTCCTACATGAAATCTCACATTTTTTTTAAATTTATATTTTTTTATAAGTATTTCTTAACTTAAATCAATATATTTATACTAATATTATTTACTTTGAAATATATAATAAAATATATGTTAGTTTTAGTTTGTATTTTTTAATTCTATGGTTTAGTTTGCATAATTTTCAAATTTATACATTATATTAACATATAGAATTGATTTGGTTCCGTCGTAGACACTATCTAGTCATAGTCAAATACCGATATTTTTATTCCATTTTACTTTGAGGGTATGTCATAGAATGAAATGGAACTAACTTATTATTCATTCCATTTTATTTTGTTCCATTTTATTCTATTCCATTCCATTATAGCAATCATTAAAAATCCAAACATAACTTAATATATTAGGATAGATGGAAATGGATACAATAGAAGGGAATAAAACAAAATGACAATAGATTTTGTCCATCATGTGGTGGTGTTGATAACAGGGAGATGTTTAGTTGGATTGGTTATCTTAGAGTGAAATATTTCCTAGGCATGTAGAGTGAGGGTTGCGGGGTGCATTATGCACATTTTTATATTTTCACGCATTTTAATCAGTTACTGTCACACGGTGTAAAGAACTAGTTCTCACAAAAGTCTAAGCAATTAGGGAAAGACACACATAAGGGTTTTATATCTCTGAGACGCACTGGATTGCTTTTGGGATCAGTTGCATCTCCAATATTTGTTACTCGTTATACTGTACTACTACACGTATTAATTTCTAGTTTCAAGTGACATAGAGTAAGCTTTTTTGCTTAATTCTCCCCATCCACATATAGTCACAGGCTCACAGGTCACAGCACAGTTTCGGTTTAACTTTGAGAATATTTTCTTCCCATATTGACAGACGGTACTAAATTGTGGTGGCAACAAAGAATTGTCATTTTTATATATGCTTGGCGGGGAGAGCAATTGAAGCGGGCAAGTGTTGTGGACTTTATTGATGAATCTTTATCCTACTTGAGTAGTTCTAGAAAGCTCTTTTTGTTTCATGATTTTCAAAGATCTTGCTTGATATATGTTTGCAGCACCATTGAGGTGGATAATGTGCCTAAAAGTCCAGGATTGTTAACGAACCCAAGATACTCTATAACACTTGTTTTGATGAAGTATTTCTTGCCAAAAAGTCCAGGTTAAGAATTGTCTCTGGAAAAGAAAATTCAAAGGTTATATATGCCAAACTCATGACTCATTTATTTTGATCGGTTGAAGTTTTCATTAAATTTTAGATCTCATTGTTTTAACGTTGTTTGAATTCATTGAACAAAATAAACTATTACTATTATGTCTAGGAAAGTCCATTTTTGGAAAAAACTAGTAACTTGAAGAGTCTTTCAGTTTTTTCTCATTCAGCTACCAAGTGACAGCAGGGAATTTCATGGTTTGCCTTCAATCTGTGCATTCTCTTGATCTCGTAGTTAATTTTTCGCTATTTTGATTATATTCCTAATTTTGGCAGCTTGGAGAATTCTCTTGCTTCAAGTGTAGTTAGCAAAGATGGTGTATTGCAAGCTTGTCAAACAATTTCAAAGTGTTGCTGAGCTTTCATCAGCTACAGATAGATCTTCTGGCTTGGAAGCTAATATATGGTATAAAATGACAACTTTTTTTATCTGATAATAAATTATATTTCAGATTCTGCATTGTAAGGAGGTTATTACTTAATTTTATAGAGTACTGGCTGCACTTGAAGCATGTGTCGGGCTGTACTCATTGTATTTTTTGGACTTAAATTATCTTTTCATTCTAGTAAAACCTTGCTTTCTTTGATAAAAAACCAGCGTTTGAGATTACTAAAATGCTCGTGCAATAAATAAAACAAAAGCCAAATTTTAAAATACCACACAATTGGTTTATATAAATTAAAATACTACACAAATGAAATAATTAATATTTAATTATTAACAACAGTTCTAATCAGGCTTAATTGCACTTTTCCTATCCCAATTTTTTTAATTGTGCGATTTTGGTCCCTCAAAAATTTTAATTACACTTTTGTCCCTCAACTTTTTCAATTGTGCGGTTTTGATCCCGCAAGAAATTAGGGCTATACGGACTCGAACCGTAGACCTTCTCATTACTAAATACTCTATACTAGTATTAGAAATAATATAAATTCTATTAATTAGTAGTAGAAAGAATTTCTAAATTTCTATTAGAATATTTTAATATTAGATATTTAATATTAGATAGAAGAATACTAATATTAGTATTCTAGTATACTCGTCTAAATCATTTATAAAAATGTGCTAAAAATGATTTAATTTAATAGCAGTTAATTGCACTTTCCATCCCTTAATTTTGTGAAATTGTGCAAAATTAGTCCTTGTAGGGACCAAAATAAAGGCTTTCATTACACAATTTCACAAAGTTGAGGGATGAAAAGTGCAATTAAATTTCTTGAGGGACCAAAATCGTATAATTGAAAAAGTTGGGGACAAAAGTGCAATTAAGCCTTATTAGATTATGCATGTAGACTCCAATAATTATTAGGGTTTAGGGTTTAGGGACAAAATCTACATGCATTTTGCTCATCCGCTGATTATATCAGAAGATACATGGCCCCTTAGATATCAGAATAGCTTGGGGATTGAAATTATTCATTTTTTTCAAGGTTTGGGTATCAAATGTGAATTGTTAAATTTTTTTTTTGGCTATTAATAATTTTTAAACATTTATTATGAATTTATAGTATTTAATAAATGCTTAACTCCTCAGTATCAAAACTATCAAGGTATCCTAAAAATCTCCTAACAAAAAATGCTATAAACACAATCTCTTTCAATACTCTCTTGAACACATTTTTTGTTATTCAGAGAATTTTTTGTGGAACCTATACTACTATATCACACAAGTCCACTCTTTATTTAGTGGATACCATGTGAACTACATCCAATAATACTGAATGTGTTAAAGAAGGTATTGAATAGTGTATGTTTTTAGTAAATTGCTAAAGCTATTGCTACCAATTATCTATTCGCACTCTTCATTAACCAGTAATAATTTTATGAAATAAAGAACTAAAATTCCAATTGGTTGATAAGGAGTATGGATAGATAATTTTGAGTACTAATATTATTACTCATTAAATAATCACCCATATTAAATAAGAAAATGTCCTTTTTTAGGAAAAAGTTACAAGGGAAAAAAATAAAAAAAGAACTTGAACATGTGGACAAGGTACACGAATGCGGAGTATCTATAAGCAATGCCTTGAAGCTGTTTCACTATGGTGGGCTCAAGCCATCATCAGAGGTGACTTCCTGCACCTGACCAATGCACTACTCTGCCTAGGTACATATGCGACGAATCATTACTAACCCTCATCTTCCAAACTCAAGAAATTTCCTCGCATTTTCATGTTTTTGGTCACTTGTGATAGCCGATGTATGTTTAACGTCTCCAAAAAAAAAACAGACAAAACATTCTAAAGGAAGATTACCACTACGGTCAACACGTTATAGAAAAAGTAAGCAAAGAGCAGCTGCCAATTCATTGGACAAAGCAAAGGGTGGGAATGGAAGCAACCGTAAAACATAGGGCCCTCCAGTGATTGATCAATCTCGGAAAATACAAATTAATTCATATTTAACAATTTACATTATTGGTTAAGTGACAGACACGAAAAGTCTTCATTAGAAAGAAAAAAAAACAAGAACCAAATATACATGAATCTAAAAAAAAAAAAAAAAAAAACAAAATAAAAGAATTATATTCAAGACCATCGTATCTGCACTGAAGATTTTGATGTGGAGGGCTGGAAGTAACGGTATATCTGAATGTGCAAGATAACACATAAAAAGCTGCACGTACCTCGAGCTCAGCTCCAAATCATACGAGCGAGAATGCTCATATGTCATATCATATCCAACTTTCACCAATCAACCAACAAATTACATTCAATTTCATACAAAAGAAATTAAAGAACACTGCACAATACACCACTTTTTCAGCGAGAAAGATCCAGGAGGGGAAAAAAATCTCATCGTAGTAGTAGTATTATTATTAAAATTCAGTTGGCACTCCCACATTTGATTTGACACAGGAATTGGAGAACTAATCTCCCACTTGTGTACTTGAAATGCATCTACATGGCCTTGCACGCTTTCCCTTGTCCAGGAGTAGCAGCAAGCCCATACTGCCAGCTGGTAATCCGAACATATACCTGCAGTCACAAGCATTTTAGATTATGGATAATTTCTTGTCAAGGATCATCATTCAAGAATATCCTTTACAAATGTTTCTCTTTGCTTCCAGGTTAAAAACAACACATCCTTTGAAACCACACACTAAGGAATATTAGCTTAATTATCAGACATCATCACAGTGAAATTGCTATTTGAATAAAATGCCTATGCTTTGAAGGGTGTATCAATATGCATTCACCAATTCTCAGAAACAACCTGAAAAGTTCCATTACAAGAAGTAATAAGAGCTTCTATCCACACCTCAAACCTATATTTTCCTATATTATTCAAAGACATTAACACTTGATGTTTGTGTTGCTACAAACAAGAAACTAATTAATTGAGAAGAGATTATGAATTTATGATTGTGTCAAACATCAAATCCTGTAAATGTCAAGTATACTTAACAAATTGGAAAATAAATGCCTGCTGCTATGAAGTTTCAAAGGCAGTGAACCTTCAAAATGAAGATATGGCTTAATGTTTAATATTTTATTGTCGGAGTCATGCCTTATGAACATAGGAGGCTTAAATTCAAAAGGATCGAGTTCTCTTTAAAATGATTTTTGGGTTAGGAAGTTGTGAGAATTGTGTCTGATTTTGCTCTCACTTTAGTAGACTACACAGCAAATTCACACAAAAAAAATTGCATCAGGTAAAAGTATATTTCGAACCATCACAAAATATGGTACTGTTACTTACTTGCTTTGACGAGCTTTCTTTCTCCAGAAAACAACTGATGAGATCCACTGAACACAAAAAAGATGAAATGGTTTAAGCGCTACTCTAAAAACCTTTCATCACAAGAATGCATGTTTTCAACATTGCAATAAGTGAAAAACAAACAGTGTATTGGCCAGATGACTCTCACACGGATGGGGGATACAAATGCAATGCCTAAAATAACCATCAAACATTAGAGAGAAAATGCACCCTCTCAGAGATGAAAGGAGAAACAGCCAACACAAATAAGTTATGTTTTTTTTGCATTTACTTCATAAGTTAGCCTGTAAGTCATCTTCAAAAACTTGGAAACGACAATTTGGTTTGCTGAAAGTCTCTTGCAATAAATCTTTAACTGAAGTGCAAACAATGACAAGCAGAATGAAGCATGAAGAGATTATCTCAATGCAAGCTTGTGATAAAACCCAAAAGATGGATAAATTAAACAGGATGAGTCTATCTCATCAGATATATAGCAGAAACATGTGCATTGCATTGGTAGAAACCATTTTCGTTTCTAAATTACCTTAAAAATTGACATGAATGAAAAGCTGCCAACAATAGATGGCTTCCTCATTGTCATTTTTCTTTGCGGTGACATCTCTTTGCACAAATGTTGAGCTATTTCCTTCAGTAACACAAGCTGTGCTTTATCTGTGCTCATTGAAATGATTGCCTGCCTCATTGATTCCCTATCAACCTCAAGTGCATGAAGCCTCATGTATAGCTTCTTTACGTAGGGATCTTCAAAATCAGCATTATTCCCTAACTCCTTGGGCGAGGTGGCATAATCTTCAAAGACACCAGCACTAGCCTTTGATTCTGTGAAACCGTTATATGGTGCCCCACAATGAACAGAATCAACTGTATAAATTCTGTCACTCGTATCATCACTTTCTGATGCCTTATCTACCTTCTTCAAATTGGAATGGTCCTCTGACTGTGAGAAATAATCTTTCCTAAAGTTACTATTGACCTTGGGAGAATCCATCAGCAACTCAGGACCTGTTTCTCTACCCATCCCACCAAATGAAGTTGAGTCAGAGGAATATTTCCTGGAATGCCTAGTCCGTCTTGGAGACTGTCCAACAATCACCTTCTCTAGAGTATTTTTTCCTGTAAAATCCCCATCCATCTGGCTGTAAGTTGGACTTCTCTCCATTTGAGAGATCCTATTTTCCAAGTTCCTCAAACGGTCACTGGGAGTTTCACCAAATACATATTTCTCAATATCTGTGTCATCATTATCGGCATCCATGGCACCATGCATCACATTACATTTCAAAGGAGGGTATTCATAGGTTGGGAGTTCATATTGATCACCTTCCGCCTCTGCCTCAGTGAGCCCAAAACTCATCATCCTGTACTTATAAGCCTGAACTTCACAAGTAAGTGACTGAATTGTCTGTTCTCTCTTATACAACAAATCCTCCAATGATAAAAGCTCCTCCTGATCATGTGACATCTTCTCCTCCGCAAAACGCTTGAATTGACGGGCTTCCATTTGAATCTCTGCCTTCTCCCTCTGCAACCTCAATATCATCGACATGGCCTCATTTGCAGCTGTGGACGAAGAATTTCTCTCCTCCTCCAATTCAGCATTCAAATCTTGTATAGATTTCTGCTGACTGCTGACCATCTCACGTAAGGCCATGCATTCATTTTCAATCTCAACCCGTGCAAACGCAGGCACAGGTAAACGGTTATCCAGCTCGAACTCATCATGCTTCCGTTTAACAGAACGCATCCAAGTCCCCGAAGATTGAGCTACCAAGGAACAACTACATCCGCAGTTGCAACATTTCAACAATTCACTGGAAGATGGAACTAATTCCAAATCCATAGATCAAAACGCTTTCAAACTCTTTAACAATTTGAAATTCACCAATGGTTTCAACAAATCAATAATCTGGTAACAAAATATTTCATCAATTACTTTCACACCATACCACCATTAACCATTCTCTTCCCCTCCCTCCATATCAAGCACCTTCTCTCTTATCCCTCTCGGATCAAACAATCAGAGGCAAACCTATAACAAACAAAAAATAATAATAATAACGAAGTGAAACCTGATAACAATAAATAACTAACGCAAAAAAAAAAAAAAAAAAAAAAAATTACACCATCCGCTTGGTGAAAAAGAATATATCCTACCCCAGAACTAAAAATCGATTATTTTCTATTTCCCCTTTTCCATGGAACTAATTTCCCAAGAGGTGAGCATTTCGAGAGGGAAAATTCTCAGCTAAGGAAATTGGAGGGATTTAAAAAAAGAAGAAATAGAAACACAAACCTTGAAGGAATTGCCGTTAACGAATCAATAGCATCCGGCGGCGAAGGTCGCAGGAGGTCAAATTTTCCCGGAAAGTTCAATCTCGCCAGAAAAATACTTAGGACCCAAACGAAGTAAAAAAAAAAATTCAAAAAAAATTGAATTTTTTTTTTTTTGAAAATTGGAGCACCAGCTGCAACAAACGGAGAGGACCTGAAATGGGTGAATCCCTTTTCTTTCTTGGGAGGAAAGAATGCGGGAGCGGGAATGGTGTTTGGTGGGAAGGAGTGAATTGATGATGATGATGATGATGATGATGATTTGGAAACCCTAGAATTTTTTTTTCTTCTTTTTGTTTGTTTTTTTTTTTTTATGGATATGTTTTTTGGAATTGTTTTTATCTCTGTGTAATTAAGGATTCTCGATTCTCGATTATCGTGTTATTTGATATTTTTGTTGCTGACGATTCTTCTCTCTCTGTGAGAGAGAGAGCGAGAGAGATAGAAAGGAAAAGGTGAAAAAAGGAGAGATGAATCATGAAAGATGGAAAAGGGAGGTTTGGGTGGCGAGTGACCTGTTAGAGAGGTAGCTTTGTCGGAGTTTACAACTATTTACCGCGTTTACTCTTTTTTCTTCTGCTTTACTCTCCTTCCTTTATTATTTTTGAAATTTGAAAATGTATGACTGCTTTTCTTTATTTTCCAATTTGTTTCCAAAATATTTCTTTTTCCTTTTTGAGTTTTTTTGATTTGTAAACGTATTTTCCACGCATAACCGTCAAAATAATTTTTTTTTGCTAATATGTGAATTGAAAATTGAATGATAAAAGTTTATTCTGTTGAGATAGTCTAATCAGATGGTAAGAATTATTTGACATGATTCACTAACTTGATTTATTTAATTGAGGTTTCACATTCTTATTATACAGAGTAACTTTTACCTTTTTATTTTTTGGGATATCAAAGAATTCATTTTTAATATATTATAATGTACAAATTTTTATAACTTTAATTAAGGACAAATTATTATAATATCATGACTTTTAAAGCAATTAATATAAAAGTTAAATATTTTTAATAATAATTAATGGATTTAATTGATATATATTGTCAGTGCAAAGATTTTTTACACAGACAACCAATCAGAAATTGCCACATAAACTAAAATATTTGACTTTTATCCTAACTACCTTAAAAATCACGCATACAATGATTTCTGATTGGTTGTCAGTATAAAAAACTTTACACAGATAATATATAGCAATTAAACTCATAATTAATTAACAGGGTAAATTTTCTGTACATGGCTGTGCATAACCATTAGACCATTCTTATGTTTTTACACTCTATTTGTAATTTTTTGATCAAAAAACTCTATTTTTAATTTTTTATAGATTCGGTTTTGTGTTTTACTTTTATATTTTAAAATTATTAAACGTTTTCTGCTAAAATGTAAAAATAAATAATATTTACATATTTTGTTATAAGGTTAAACTAATCATTTGGTTCCTATACGTGACGTTAATTTTGAATTTGGTCATCATACGTGAATTTTTTTGAAATCGGGGTATATTTATTTTTAATTTGGTCCTCGCGTTTATTGGTGTCATAACGTCGTTTGTTGAAGTTTAAGTATAGGGACCAAATTGAAAATAATTGTCACATGTAGGGACCAAATTCAAATTTTTATTTTGAATTCGATCCCTACATGTAACAATCATTTTCAATTTGATCCTACATATGACAATCATTTTGAATTTGGTCCTTATCACGTGACGGTATTATAACACCAATAAACGGAGAGGACCAAATTAAAAATAATTATATATGTCGGGACCAATTTCAAATTTTTTTATGTATAGGGATCAAATTCAAAATGAGTGTCATATATAGGGATCAAATCATTAGTTTAACCTTGTTATAATGATATTTTTTTCACTGATTTTTGTTATAATGTTATTAATCTTTCTTAATCTGATTTTTTTTATATGCAGATTAAATCTTCCTCGTAAGTAAAAAAGAATAAATTAAAGACCAAGGCACATAGTTACCAATTGTTCCAATGGGATAATAAAAGGTTAACAAAAAGTTTAGATTAAGGGAAAGTACGTCTCTGTATAAGATCAGGGAAGATCATTAACCTCTATGAGAATTTATAATAGAATTTATGTATTGTTTAACAATAGAAGAAATTTAAGAATCGAACCCAAAACACAACGAATACAGATAAAAAATTCGATCAGATGTGTCAACCCCTTTTTAGGATTATTACAATGGGATAACAAACTGCTGTTTTACAGAATGTGACACACCCATACAATATAAATTCTGATTCGTAAAGAAATATTAATTTTTATTATAAATTATCGAATATTTAAATTAAATAATCAATTAAATTCATGATACAAAGTTATGACACACTTTGTGAGATAACCTATTGTTCCAGTCCCGATAACATCCCCGAAAATTGAAGACGGGGTTCAAATTCTAAATCTCCTTGCAATTGAAACGAAATTTACCAATGATAAACATTTTATCGTTTTGTTTTTTTATTAATTTTTTTCATTTCAGAAAGGTGAGTCATACCTTGCAATTGAATGACTTTATTTGTTTGTAAATTCTAATTAATATTTTAATATTAAGGAGTTAAAAATAAATAAAATAATTAAAAGAATATTTTTAACTTTTCGATATATTATGTTTCAAAAAAAAAAATTTCAATATATTAGATGTATTATTTTTTTAAAAAAATTAATTCCTTAATCAGATCACCTTAGCTTTTGTGGTATTTGATACTAGTATTTGATTTTAAAGGTCTAAGAATTTGGGCTTTGGTTAATCATTACTGCAATTATTAGTTCTTGAAGCATTGTAAACCTTTTACCTTATAAATGCGTGTATGCACCCCTAGTTTATGTTTGTCAACAAAAAAAACGATATGATATGATCTTTCTCCGTGTAATAAAACATGCTTCATTTGTATTTGTTGATTCAGCTACAAAAACGCAGCACAGGAAGGAAGGGAAATGGAGAACATGTTAGCTACACTAACTAAAATTTTAAAGGTGTTTATTACATATTGCAACTTCTTAACTATATTAACCATTTGTTTATTTTCTGCAAATTTGACCAGTTCATTTTTAGTATTATGACGTCAAATCTTGATCTTACTTGGATTAGCATCTTTGACTATATACTATAAAAGTTCATTTGACTGGGAGATTGCCCACTTTAATATTCTTTTTTTAAGGGTTAAATTCTTAAAAAACTGTTTGATAAGTAAATGTCTTACTATTTTTAATTTTTAATATAACCTAAATCACGGTACCCAGAAAAAAAAAAAAAAAAGAACATACCTAACCTAAATCACGTAATTATTCTGAAGATGAATAAAACCAAACTCCTTAATCCTGAACTCGTCACAAGGAATAACGGAAATTCATAATTCATTTGCGTATTGAATAAATAAAATAACAAAGTCAGCATAGATTTCTTTTTTTCTTTTTGTTTACATAGTTTTCTTTTATTTTTCAATATAGGATAAACAACGAGCTTAAAGTTAGCGCATACACCTCAAATGAAGGGTGACAAAATGGGTTAATTCGTTTGAATCCGTCATGATTTGATATTGATCAGTCTAAAATGGGACAAGATGGTTGATCCATTTGAATAAAATAAATTAGATCACTTAATCCATCCATTTAGTGATGGATTAACGGATTGACCCACAAAAAAAGATTAAAAATTGGTTGACGGGTTGGTGGGACAATCCGAACAAACCCAACTCTAAAATGTTAAAGAAGTAATAAACTAATTAAAACATATATATTTTTAGAATAGGCAGGTTGGCCCTATCCTATCTCATACTCACATTTTTGATGGGTTAAGCGGGATGGATCAAACGGGTTGATAAATTAAGAACCCTAATCCAACTAATTAAAATAGACAAATTAAATGGGACCACAGGTGAACCCATTTTACCACCCCAACCTTAAATAGTCAAATACGATCTTTTTCAATGATTTATCAATTATATTATACATATGGTTGCGCCCCCTTTCCCCCACCTCGATAGTTTATTTAGGATTATTTTTCTTTGACATAGTCAAGATGGTTCTTTATTTTAGTTGTTTTACTATATATAAATATATGTTGGCCCGTCCCTTCTCTCACATGAACATATTATTTTTCACTAAAAAATAGTGTCACGGTTCATGATTTAAATAAATATATTGTTTCTAACCTCACATATCAAAGTACTTGCTCATACGAATGTTTAACACATTAACTTATTTAATTATGTATATTTGATATTTATTTCAATAATTTTATTTAAACTATACATAAACAAATTAAATAAGTTATTTTTTTTTTATAAAAGATATATCAAAGCTGGAAATTTTGAATTTTGCTGACAATAATATGTCACATTACTTTAACATTTAGGGTTTGTTTGGATAAGATTATAATGCAAGGAAATAGTTTTATTTTGAAAAACAATTTGTTGTAGGTTTAATGCAAACTTGGTTAAATTAAAAAAAAGTTTTTATGGGAAAAAACGATTTTTGGAGAAGTTATAATTTTGAAGCTTAATTAAAAAGTTGTTATATTATTTTGAAACTCATAATTTTCATTTCATGCTTACAAAACTGACTATCAAACATGTATTATTAAATTATATAAATGGCTTTATATTTTTTGTAATTTAATTTATAAAAATATTTGTTTACACAACCTTAAATAAATAAATTATCTTAAAATTGTTCAAACACATCTAAATATAAAAATCAGTTTTATTAGAATATATTATAATAATAATTGATTACTTATATAACCAATTGAAATAACTATTTTTTTTACATCTAATTCAAACACATACTTAGATTTCAAAATTAATGTACCAGAAAAAAAACTACTTATTCTTAGATTATCATGCATCCATTCATCTAAAATAATTTTCCCCTTTAAAAAAAATATTTAATTAATGAATAAGATGGTAGCCCAAAAAGGCTGCTAATTTGGGCCGCCTTGGCCCACTGAAGTTAGATGGTAGCACACGCTACAGAGATGGAGTCATTTCTGGTATTTTTTTTTTTGTTTCCCAAAATATACTCTGCGTGTAACTGCGGATATTAATCCTAAGAGATAGGACTGAAAATTAGTCGAGCTGAGTCAAACTTGGTTCAACTCGACTCGACTCTATAAGAATTGGTTCAGCTCGTAGTTCGACATGAACCTTTTTTTTTAGCTCGAACTCGACTTGACTTAAGCTCACGAGTAGCTCGATTCAGCTCGTTAACTCGACTCATATCAATCAAAAGTCAAAATAAGTGTTCTCCGTCAATAAAAAAAAGTTGAATAGTTTTAAAAGCTAATACAAAATACTATTAAAAAAATTAATACAAAATATATTATTTAAATAAATTTAATATTTAAATAATATATTTAAATATTATTTTACTAATAATAAAAATATATAATTTAAATAATATATATAAAATTATCGAGTTGGTTCATGAACCAAACGAGTCGAACTATATCTGACTCAAGTTCAGCTCATTTATTTAACAAGCTCAATTTTCAACTCAAGTTTAGCTCATTTGGTTCATAAACCATGTTCAACGAGCTATTTATCAAGTCGAGTTTCGAACTATGTTCGAGTTGGTTCGGTTCATTGCTAGCCCTACTACGAGGTACTAGATGACATTTAAGGGTTGACTTCTCCCAATCAGATTTTTTCTATACACAAGAGTCAGGAATCGAACCTCTGATCACTTGTTTAAGGATCTGGACTCGTTATCATTCGAATCAATGAGATGTTCATTTCTTGTATGCTAAGTAATAATAATAAAATACTAAAATCAACCTACACCGGATAACATTAGGCAATACGCACACATGCATTAATGAAATGTTGAAACTTGAAAACGACGCCGATGTGAGTGAAGGGTATTTACGTCTCACCAATCTCAACGGCTACTTTCAATATATTCTACTCTCCAAAACGGGTATTTATGTTTGCTATTTGCTAATTGCTGGACCTTGGACTTGGAGCACCGCTCCCCAAAATAACTTCTTTTTATTGGTGCTGCAAGTCATGTAATATATGGTTAAAGACTTTTATTTTTATTGGGATAGTTTACTCAATTCCCGGCTATTGAACATATATTATGATAGAATAAAGGTACAAACTCATCGTCTACAAAAAAAAAAAAAAAATAATATATGATAACATTTTGATCCATTAAAAATAAAAAATATCAAATTAATAATCAATAATATAAAATGAAGGTCAAAATCCTAATAAAGACTAAATGCTCCTATAAAAGATTAATTGATCCACATTTTATATTTTTAAAAATCAAAATGATATTTTTTATTTTTTAGGAATCAAAATGTCACATTATTTTTTTGTCAAAGACAAATTTAGATCTTTACTCATTATGATAATAGTTTTGTTTCCTTCTTCATCAAGAATAATAGCATTATTTCTGCTTTCTAAACATATAAAGATTAAATAAATTCTTGACTGTGAGAGAGAGATGGTGGAAGATAAAGAAATCGAGGTTGGACATATGCTGCCGAAGAAATGACTGTGGATCCATTGACCAAGGGGCTTAGGCTATTTGTGTTTGTCAAACATGTTGAAAATACGGGAATAGTAAAAACTTTTGGTTATTTAATCAGTGGAGGTTGATATTTATTATATCTAATTTGCATTAAACCTATAAATTATTCAACTAAATAGTTATGCTCATTTTCTTTTGTCATTACTCTTGCATTCATTGTTTATTATGCAAATTATTATTATTATTATTATTATTATTATTATTATTATTGTATTTATTTTTAGATTTTTAGATGTTAATCTTTGGTTTCCCTTGTGGAAATAGTGTTTCAGGTGAAACATGTTTGTAATATCCTTGAGGAGATTAATAATGTTTTTTTAGCGAAAACATTAATATTTTTGGGCAAAGATTTTCTCCTTCATGGGCATGGTGTTTCATGTGAAGCATGGATCTCCTTTATGGGATTAGTTGTACTTTCTCGAAAAAGCATAATGGGGATATATACATAGTGGTATGAACAAATCACAAACAATACTATGATGTGTATTACACTAGTATACTTATTTAGTGATCATGACAACAAAGAGTTGTTAGTTAAGTAGTTATGCCTTAATGTTTGTTTCTCACCTATAGCTCTAATTGGTGAAACTTGTTGGTTGGCTTTGATCATGATTATTTTGTGATTACAGTCAAGATACAAAGTGACCACAATTATTCAATCAAATAGTCTTTTTGTTTTATTTCAATTTCAAAATTTTGCTTCCATAAATTTCATTTTAATTTGTTTTGCTTTATAAATCAATATTGTCCAAATGGGAGCCACGAGTACTTCCTCTCTCTCCCCCTAATCTAACTTCAAGATTTAAATTATTCCTTCATGATAGTCGCCCCAACAATGCCTTAGTATGATGAGCATCTTTGTGACTAATCTCATTATTAACCAATTCGACAAATATGATCTCTCTTAAGGCATGACATAGTCCAATCAATGTCTTGGTGGAACCCCCATTATCATTTGGATATCAAAACTACTTTAGGCTTTATGATCATATTCCTTAATTACTCCTTAGAAGTCATTACTTGCTCCCACTTCTTGTAGATATGCAAAGTACAATTGGAATGAGAGATTAATAATCAAATTGCTTGGAGAATTAACATCATTTCAGGTTCGTGTATTCTTGTTTTTCAGCTGTACTAACTTCCAAGTTCAGGGCTGGCATGGACTGTAATTTATATTGCTCTCCAGCACAATTTGATTTTTATCATGCTAGTTTGTAGACTATATATATTCGATGCTAGTAGTTGTCTCATTGTATGTTGAATTACATATGATCGTTAGTTGAACTCAAACACCATTTTGGATGGTGATCCCTACTATTGGTGGTGGTTGTTTCATCATTCATGGAACAAGTAGTGTGTCACTGTGTTGTCGGAATTGTATGTTACTAATCCATTATTCTTCTTATAGGAAAACTTTGACAATTTTTGTTGGCCTTTACAAGATTTTGGGCCTCCCAGTGACCATGAAAGCAAGTTGGATTTCTTCCCTTGAATTGCTGATTCTATGACTAGGTCAACCGGGATGAGTGAAAAGGAAAGGCTGGCGGGAATTCAACAAGTGTTACCAGAGCAATTCCGAGAGCTGCTTATGCATTTAGACGAGAATTAACCTAAAAACTAGCACCAAAGATGGAAACCTATGTTTAAGTTGACCTGTAAATATCAGTTTCTGTTTTGTTTAAGATAAATTAGTTCTTAGGTCCAATTTTACATTTACACGCACATCAAATGAAAAGCGGCTTATCCACCAAAAAAAAAATGAAAAACGGCTTGTGGATTACTTCTTCGTAGAGTCGTCAAAATGGATTAGTCCATCCCTTTAAGCCTTAACCCACGTGGGTTAGGGCCAAAAAGCCCACAAGATCAAAAAGCCCACAAACATAAAAGCCCACAGGGCCTTGTGGGTTAGGGCCAGTCCATGGGCCAATTGAATAAGTACCATATCCAAACAAAAAAGAAATCTTGACCGAAGCCAACAGCCAATTTAATTAAAAACATATAAATTAGTTACAAAATTGTAAAAATTGAATAAGTATATATATATATATAATACAAAAGATAAAGAAATCATTTTCCAAGTAAATCAAAGCTATTTAACCAAACATGGTATAAGAAACAAAACATGAATAAATATTTATAATAAAAAACAACAACAATTTCACCCAGATCATTGTTTCCATCTGATTTCAAAAACAAAGAATAAAAACTATGCTTAAATTGTACAACCCCGTTTTTGGATTGAATGCATAATAACATTTCATTTATTTGTACCAAACGTAACTTCAGTGCCTAGGATTTTATCTACCTTTCAAGATTCTAGATATATCATAGGCATCTTGACTAGTAATATTAAAATAAATCTATTGTTATTATTGTTAAAAGAATGCAAATGTTTGAGTCTCTATTTTAAAAATAACCGAGACAAAATATTTCCCTTCTAAAGGGCTATAGCAATCTGAAAATTTTGAAAAACCTTAAAATTATTTTTAAACATAACTAATATAGAGTTTAATTATTATGCACTGACAGTGTAAAATATTTTTATACAGACAACCAATCACCAATCATAGTATGGATGACTCTTAAGATAGTTAGGATGAGAGTTAATTTTTTTTACTGATGTGATAACTTATGATTGGATGTTTGTATAAAAATGTATTACACTGTCAATGTATAACAATTAAACTCAATAATATATTTCTAGGAGTTCATAAATAATATATTTTATTGAATATATATGTTTTTCTTGGAATTCTCGGTAGACATAATATATTAGGTAAAAGGCCCGTAAACGTTTAGAGATAAATATATATAACTAATAAATTTTATAATATTATAATTTTTTAATTATATATATAAATATTTCATTGAAAAAAATAAAAGGTTATAAATATGGCAAGCTGCATTAATAGTTGTCGAAAAAATGTCAAAGTCGGGCATCGTATGTGCGACCCTTCATGCGAAAAAAAAAGGAAGCATATATTTTATTTATTTATTTTTATTTTTCTTGGTAAATTATTTATTTATTTATTATTTGATATGGAGAAAATGAATTCAAGAGTTACATTCTTGCAATTCTGTAGGACCGAAATATATGGTGATCACTTTCATTATCTATTGTTTGTTTGAAGGGAGATAGCACGTAGCAACAGCCAAACTCCCTGTAAGTTTGTGAAGGTTGTGATTAGGGGGCTGACTCACTCCCAAACCCACCCCTAACCCATATAATTTGGGGGCTATGTGGGTTAGGGCTATAAAAGTCCCCTATTAGATGGGCTAAAAACAAATGGGTCAAAATGTGGGGTTAAGTGGGCTGGCCCACAGGTTGAGGGCTGAATTGACAGCTCTACTCCTTGGTTGTCTGTGTTTTTTTTTTTTAGTTTGAAAAAAACTTCTCCATTCGAGCTACTTTTGCTTTTCCTTTTGAGATGTATCAAAAATAAAGTTATAAAGTTATTTTAATTAAAATCTGCTTTAATGATGTATACAAAAAAAAAAAAAAAATCTGCTTTAATGATAGGTAGAGAGAGTTTTTTTAGGAGAAGACTTATGTACAATCTCATAGGTACATTAGGTGTTATTTTTCAATGAGAATAAAACATTTGTAAAAACTCATCAATGAAAAGATAACATGTGTAAGAGCTATTACAAATGTTTTATTCTCATTAAAAAATAATACCTAATGTACCTATAAAATTGTACCTAAATTTTCTCCTTTTTTTTTTATTATACTCTACCATACACTTTGACCATATCTTATCATGCAGTGTGAGAGGGAAATGGAGAGGAGGGGAGAGATTTTTTTAAATATTTGTTGTTTGATTTATTTTTTAGGAGGTGAGAGAAATGGAGGGGAGCAAAATTCCTTCTCACCCAATTTTGACTCCTCTCCAAAAGTGAGAGGATTTGAAGAGGGAGAAGTTTTAAAATATTTTAAATGAAATGACTAAAATAACCCTACTTATGTATTTTAAAAATTATAAAGGTATAGAAATAAGTTACTTTTAAAATCTCTCCCCTCCTCTAGTGAACAAAACACAAATACTGTTACTTTTCCTCCTCTTAACAAAACACAATAACTAATTAAAATTTCCTCCCTCCCTTCCCCATATTTAAACCAAACATATGTATTGTTAGTATCAGTTTTTTTACACTATTATATACTCGACGTTGAAAGACAATTTTAAGAAAGATGAAGAACAAAATAGGTAAAGGGGAAGTAGCAAAATGCCAAAATCGCGCCAGGTAGGGGTCGAACCTACGACTTTCTGCTTAGGAAACAGACGCTCTATCCACTGAGCTACAGGCGCTTGGCGAAAACTAATGATACATGTAGTTATATAATTCAGATTCCCACATGCACGCAACATTCAAAATTTTGTAATTCATTCCCCTTTGTTACTAACTGTTGTGAACTTTGTTCGGACGTTGTATATTTCTTAAATGAATATAAAATTAGAAAAAAACAAAAAACATATAAAAAATAAAAGAATAAATTTGTGGAGGCCAAAACCAAATATACATAACATAAAATAACAAAATAAAAATAAAATAACATATAGAAGCAAATTAATTAATTTGTGGACGCTTTCCAGAATCACGTATCAAATTATCAAAATTAATTTTTCCTTGTTCAATCCTTATTACTTTAGAAGGAAGAGGCTCCTCAACAACATTTTCAACATTACTCTTCGAATTTAAAATTGGTGCATTAGATTGCATTTTATCATTTATTCTCTTTTTTCTCTTGAAAAATGACTCAATAATTTTCTTTGTAGAGACCGCTCAATGAGCCAACCCAAATTTATTTAAAAGCATTGATGTAAACAAACACAACTTTAATGAAACTAAAAAATTATTAATATAAGCACAAAAATAGATTATTAATATATTATTCAAATAAAAAAAACATTCAAATCCAATTAACTTTAAAGTAATTCTATACATATATAAAAAATATATATGAAAACGTGGGGGAGGCCATGGTATATATAGGCCTCCCCTTCGCATCACCACTATATATGTGTGTGTCAGAGTATCCGTACCTGTAACCATCCCATTAAATTTTATGGATAATTACTTGTGCCTATACTTATATTCATTAAACGAGTAATTATCCTTGATGGGTACTTTTACGGATACTCAAGGATTCATTACCCATTGTCATCCCTAAAGTCGTGCATGAGATCCATGAATCATTATTATATTTATAAAAAAAAAATGGAGATTGAGCAGGTCGTGAGCCATAAAGACGACTTGTGTTTTTTTTAATATATATATATATATATATCCAAATGGTGAACCATAGGTACGTCTTTGCATGAAGATAATTTTGGTTGTGCAAGTCCGTATATCATTCTACCGCCTACCAAATCATCAAAGGCTCAAAGCTAATACATTTTCTGTCTTTATGTACCATATTTTAAACTATGAATAATTGGAGTTTAGATCAAACCCAAGTCTCATTGGAAACATACCTTCAAGTTTTGGTTTTCATCAAGAACCTCTACGACTCAATGCACTCTACCTCAGTGGAAACAATCTTACAGGAGAGCTTAAAATGCACTATAGCTAAGTTTTGCCAAATTGCAGTACGTACACTAATGCAAGAGGCGCTTTTAATGTCTGTTAAAATTTGGTTTTTACGTCGGTTGAACACCCGACGTTAATATAGCCAACGTTAAAAGTTAACTTTGCACGTCTGTTATTCAAACAACAGACGTTAAAAGTTAACTTTTAAAACAGACATTAAAAGTTAACTTTTAACGTCCGTTGTTTGAATAACAGAACTTTTAATTAATGTTTGTTATTTGAATAACAGATGTTAAAACTAATTTTTTTTTTTTAAATTCTGGTATTATTCATAATCTCTTACCCAGCTTCCTGCAGAATTCTACGAACACACATAGTACTCATACATCCAAAATTCTAACAAGTCCAGAATCCAGAATTTTCAACATATATATAATATACTCAAAGAAGTCCAGATTCAACATATATACTCAACTCACTACTCATCATATATATATATGACATCCAGAGTTCTACAAACAAGTCCACAATTCAATGATATATACAAACTAAATATCTTCTAAGTATCCAGGATCTACATTATTTACATTTTTCTCTGCAAAATAATTAAAAAATAAGCACTCCCTCAAGTCTTTGAATTCTTGAGAAGTTAGTGGCTCCTGATCGTAGTTGAAAGTCTGCACAAGTTCATTAGGGTGCAAGATATATCTCTTTCCAGTTTGTCTCCATTAGGGTCTGCATGTAGAAGCAAAACAGTGTTCTACACTACTTTTAGAAGCAAAACCATTTCAGAAACAGAAACAAAACCATTTTAAACCTAGCTATTTAACTCCTTTTACCTAAATGAAAACCATTTCAAACAGAAGCAAAACCTAAATGAGAATTCGAAAGACAGTCAGAAGCAAGCAAATTAAATAGAAGCAAACCAACAAATTAGAAGCAAAACAAAAGCAAACCAGAACCAAACCTAAGCAAACCAGAGCTACACCTAAGCAAACCAGCAAACAAAAGCAAAACAAAAGCAAACCAGAACCAAACCTAAGCAAAACCGAAGCAAAACCTAAATGAGAAATAAGAGATTTTAATGGAAGCTTACCTTTAGAAGCTAGACCGAATGGAAGAGGAGACGGTGGCTGGAAGAGTGACGACGGTGAGGAGCAGTGACCTAAATGAGAGAAGAGAATGAGGGAAGAGAAAGGAGAAAAGAGAGAGGGAGAAGAGAAGGGATACAAGAAGCATACCTTGAGGCGCGACGGAGACGATGGTGGCTTGAAGCGACGGAGACGATGGTGGTGCAAAGGTGGCAGAGGGAAAAGGGTTTTGAGAGAGAAAGAGACGTTGGAGGAGAATGAAGAGGGCACGCGGGACTTTACGTTCTAAAAGTTTGAGAAACAACTTTTAACGTCTGTTATTTGAATAACAGACGTTAAAAGTCTTTGAGAACAACTTTTAACATCTGTTATTGGAATAACAGGCATTAAAAGTCAATATTTTAATGACTTTTAACGTCTGTTATTCCACTAACTGACGTTACAAGTGCATTTCGTGAACAAATTAATTATGATATTGCCACCGCGTTTAGGTCACTGCTCAAATTAAGTTAACTTTTAACGTCTGTTATTTGAATAGCAGACATTAAAACTAATTTTTTTTTTTAAATTCTGGTTTTATTCAAAATCTCTTTCCCAGTTCCCTGCAAAATTCTACAAACACACAATACTTATACATCCAGAATTCTAACAAGTCCAGAATCCAGAATTTTCAACATATATATAATATACTCAAAGAAATCTAGATTCAATATATATACTCAACTCACTACTCATCATATATATATACACACACACACACACACACATACATACAGAACTACATCCAGAATTCTACAAACAAGTCCACATTTCAATGATGTGGTGCGAAGGTGGCAGAGGGATAAGGAGGGTGTCGAGGAAAAGGGTTTTGAGAGAGAGAGACGTTGGTGGAGAATGAAAAGGGCACGCGAGACTTAACGTTCTAAAAGTTTTAGAAATAACTTTTAACGTCTGTTATTTGAATAACAAACGCTAAAAGTCTTTGCAAATGTCTGTTATTCCATTCACCGACGTTAAAAGTGTAACATCTGTTACTCGAATAATAGATGTTAAAAGTCTTTGATATACTTTTAAAGTCTGTTATTCCATTCACCGACATTAAAAGTGCATTTAGTGAACAAATTAATTACGGTACTGCCACCACGTTTTTTTTAACATTCGTTTTAAATTAACAGATGTTAAATCCTGTCGTGTATTACATATTTTCCACTAGTGGTACTAGAGTAAAAACCCACGTATGATTATCTATATCTCTCTGACTAGCATGATAGTTATCTGATTAGAATTGTTATAATAGTTTTGGAAAATGCTTAATAGTGCGAAACATTTTCACACTTTGACTGACGAATGACGTGGTATTGTTTTTTTTAATTATATTATTAATTAAAATAGAACATGTAAAAAACTAAAAATAGTAGCATAAAAAAATGTAAAAATAGAATTGAGGGGTTGCTGTACTGTTCAGAACTCCGATCGCGCTTCGTTTTCCTCCGCTGTCGCTAGCCAGTTGCCGCCTCCCTTCCTCATTCTCCTCTGCCGTCGTTTGTTGCTTCATCGGTTGCCCTTTGGTCGAGGCTTTTAGTCGCGCTTCTTCTTCCTCCTCTGTCTCTCTCAATGCCATCAACAACATTCAGGTATGCTATTGTTATTGTTATTATAGAAATTCATTTGTTCTTACTAAATCCCTATAAATTTCTCCTGTTATGGTTTCTTCCTCATTCCCCACATATTTGATAAAAATCTCATGTCTTTTTGGTAATCTTATAAATTATTTATTTCTCTCTCAGCTCAAGAACATAATCGGAAGGCTTGAAATCAATCTTTTTGTTAAAGCTTCCTTAAATGCTTGTGACGGTTTTATTAATGATGGTTCGGGCTAACATAGCTTCAAAGTTCAATGATTTTTGTCTTTTTATGTCATTACTATCTTGCCTTCAAAGAATCAGATCGTGACAATTTGGGGGAGGGGGCTAACAATTCCTTCAAAGCATATTGCATATTTTGCCAATTCAGTTTGTTTGCAGCTATTTCATTCATAATGATTATTGTAATTCTTCCCTGAGCTGGTTGTGAACTTGTTGTTGTGGTCAATTGTTGCTTTTTCACTAAATATCCCTATATGTTATGCCCCAACTTTGAAATCCAAAGTCCCAATCTCCAAGTATACCTTGCAGGATTTCAACCAGTGTCTAGTATATATGCTTTGCTTTGTATATTGCTCTTTACCACAATGACACTACTAGTATCATATCATATATTCATTCCAACAATCTAACAATACTGCACCAACATTGCAGAAAGAAGGTTCAACAATTGGGACTGTAAATCGAGCTCTTTTGTTGCTGCTATAGGATGCTTTTTGTTGCTCCTCTCGGAAGTATAATCATGTATGTGGACCTTATTAGCAATTGCAGGGGCTAATGAAATTGCAAAGCTCAGCACCAATGACATTTATATATCATTAAGTATAGTGAGTAAAGTACCAAGTAAATTAAAAATGTCTATATTATGTCAAATGGATGTTCAGGGCTCTCTCAGCACCAATAGTTTTATTTTTGTGTAAATCGACTATTATACAAGTATATGCTTTGCTTTTCTTTGTTTTTTCTCTTCTTTTCTTTTCATAAGTGAGTTTTCCACATAGATCTTGTTCTTTTGTGTGGGTTTTTCACATAGATCTGGATCTTTTTGTGTTTTTTTCCTCTTTCTTCGTAGTCTTGATGTGGCTTTGTTTGGTTTCCCGTCTTGGTGCGGTTGCTGTTTGATTCCCGTTTTGAAACGGTGTTCGTTTGTTTCAGATTGACAGATCTGCTTCGATCCATCACAGATTTGATCAAGACTTGGGTCTCAATGCTATAAATCTAGAAGCATGGATATTCCGGTGACTTTGTTGGTGTCATTTTTGTAGGCAATTTAACTTTGCTGTATTATGCTTTTAACTTGGGTGCTGTGAGTTTGTTCGCAGTTTCATCCTTTTCGATTTTTAGCAATTTTGGATCTATATTGTTATCGATGTACTCTATCAATTTGAATGAATGAATGTCTTTCCTTATCAAAAAAAAAATTAAGTTAAAAGAAGATGGAGGAATTAACCAAGATAAGGGACAAAATAAATAAGAAATAAAAGGGAAATTTTGGTAATAAGTTTATAGTTCCCCATTCGTAAATTCATTAATTATGTTAAACCTTCAAACCTAAATCAAAATAATAAGGGTAATGGTCAAGGTCGTCACCGTTACTTAAATAAAATTAATTTTATAAATTTTATTTTTTCATCAGGGGGAAAGAAAAAGCAAAAGAAAAACAGCAACTAAAACCTTAATCTAGAGACATCAAGAGCATCATCTACAAGAACAGAACAAAGCTGTGTGGGACAGTGAGGCCAATGAATGAAAGCTTGTTCTGAAGAAGCTCCATGCTTAGCGAACTAATCAGCACACTCATTTTTATAAATTTTAGGTTTAATTGCACTTTTGATCCTTAGAGTTTCATCAATGCGTGATTTTGATTCATGTATTTTTAATTGTTCAAATCAAGTCCTTGAACTTTCACAAATGCGTGATTTTAGTCCCTATAGTTTTAATAACTCAAATCAAGTCCCTGTACTCTCGCAAATGTATGATTTTAGTTCCTGTAGTTTAAATTGCTCAAATCAAGTCCATGTACTTTCAAAATTCTCTAAAAATTTATTAGATAATTTTTTATATTTAAAATATTAATAAAAAATAATATATTGTTATAATATATAAAATTTCATCGTATAATTACTTTAACAATGAGAGGAAAACAAATACTAGGAGAGTTATATAAATAATAATTGTCTACAAGTTCAAAATATAAAATATGTATATATATTTTTATTAAAATTAAGATTATAAATTTATTTATTACATATTTTATATTTTTAATTTGTAGATAATTATTATTAGGCTTAATTATACTTTTAATCCCCCAATTTTTTAAAATGTGTGATTTTGGTCCCTCAAAAATTTTAATTGCACTTTTGTCCCTCAATATTTTCAATTGTGCGATATTGGTCCCTAAAGAAATTTAATTATACTTTTCATCCCTCAACTTTGTGAAATTATGCAAAATTAGTCCTTCTAGGGACCAAAATAAAGGCTTTCATTGTACAATTTCACAAAGTTGAGGGATGCAAAGTGCAATTAAATTTCTTTAGGGACCAAAATAGCATAATTGAAAAAGTTGAAGGATCAAAAGTGCAATTAAAATTTTTGAGGGACCAAAATCGCCCAATTAAAAAAATTGGAGGACGAGAAGTGCATATTATAATAATCAGAGTAGTTGTTTTCCTCTCTTTGTTAAAATAATTATGTGATGAAATTTTATATATTATTAGTTACATATTATAATAATATATTATTTATTTACCAAAAAATAATAATATATTATTTTTATTAATATTTTTAATATAATAAAAAAAATTAAATTCTTACCTATTAATTTTTTTAGACAATTTTGAAAGTACATAGACTTGATTCGAACAATTAAAACTAAAAGGACTAAAATCACGCATTTGTGAAAGTACATAGACTTGATTTGAGCTATTAAAACTATAGGGATCAAAATCACGCATTTGTGAAAGTACAATAACTTGATTTGAGCAATTAAAAATATAGGGACCAAAATCACACATTTGTAAAACTATGAGGATCAAAAATGCAATTAAGCCTAAATTTTATAACTTTTCATAAAACTTTAAAAAAAAATAAATGTTAAAAAATCAAATTAATTAAATATTTATATATATATATATATATATATATATATATATATATATATATTTCATGTTAAATTGAAATTTATGAAAAAATACAAGCATACTTAATTAATAAATTTATTAAATAAATTTTAAAATTAAAAAAACTCGTACAGTACATGAGAATGAGATATTTGATAGTAAATAAAATAAAATCAAGTTGCATACGAGTAATTCTGAAGCCGAGACATATGGTTCTCTCTATCAACTTTATAAGGGTAAAATTAAATTATGTATAAATTAATTTATTTTATAATATAATAAGCTCTTCGGATACTAGTTTTATTTAAAATATGTTGATATGTTGATTATATACTTTTCGAAAATCAAAAAAAGCATACTTGTAAATTTTTAAATATATTAGACCTTGTTAAATGATTTAATTGATTTAAATCTGTATGAATTTTCTCAAATTAAGGTGGAACCTTTACTTTTTGAAACTGGTTATCATTTCCCAAAAGTATTGCACATGATTAACATTTCCGGATCCCCACATGTTGGTTTCCATCCTAAGTGGATAATGTTGGAGATCTAACCTTTAAAAAATAAAAGAAGGAAAAGTTTTGAAATATGAAAAAAATGAGATAAAATTGATTAAGGATGAAGATTAAAAATTGAAAAAAAAAAAAAATAATGGGAGGAAATCTTTTTCCTTAGGATGCGTGGGAATGGGACAAGATGAAGTATAAGTACGTAATAATAGCTACTACTCTTCTCCTATGTTTTAAGAATCTTCTGACCTTTCTTCTTCTCTAAACCCTTCGACTTTGTATAAATTCTGACTTTCTATCTATTGTTTCTCACATTCATCGGAAGGTACGTACGTTGCTCTTAGTGCTTCCTTTCCTTCACCCAAAAATCTTCATTGTTGCTGTGCTGGGTTGTGATAACGATCATTCGGCATTTCAAATTTTATCACCATTATGTGTATTTGAGACTCTAGTGTATCTACACTGTCATTTGAGTCTCTGTTTGGGATGACCGGAACTCATTCTTATATTGTGATATTGACAGTACTATTTTGTTGACTCTGACTTTACCTGTATCTTCATTTGCTATTCAAGTGCTTTGTGAATTCTTTCACCTAAGAAAGTCATTTTTGTTTGTTTTTCAGTGTTGGTTCCAGAGGTGGCAGGTTGTAGAAATGGAGAATCACCAAACGAGGGATGATACGTTTGAGAAGTTCACATGGACGATTAACAACTTCTCTAAATTGAACTCCGATAAGCTGTACTCTGAGAATTTCTTCATTGGCGGCTATCCATGGTAATTGAATCAATTCCTATGTACTAAAACAAATTAACAACCTGTATATTCTCACACTAATTTTTTACATCTGGTCAATTAGGTATAAATTTGTTAATTAATGTATTGAATAGTTAACAGGTTAAATAATAGTAACAAATATAAAAATTCAACAACTCATTAATCATCCAATATAGTAATTAATCACGAATTTATATCGTTACTCACATGTAATAATTGGGATAAAAATTGGTGAGATGATAATTTTTGTTAGCATATACTTATGTTAGGTGCTGTTTTACTCGATTTTCATTGGTGAATGTGTTTTTTTAAACATGTTTTGGACTTCGCTTTTAGGCGGATTCTTATGTTTCCAAAGGGGAACAATGTGGATTACTTGTCAATTTATTTGGATGCTGGGGATCCTGCTAATCTGCCTAATGGCTGGACAGGGCCGGCCCAAGCATAAAGCGGTCCAAGCCCTTGCTTTAGGCCTCTCAAAAAAATAATTTTTTCTTTAAAAAAAAGGCCCACTTTATATTTTTTTATATTATCTTTTTGATATGTTTCATATATCAACAAACATAAGTTAGCCCATTTGATATAAAAGCTTACCATTAACTGCAAGGTCCAGGGATCAACTCCTTGTTGTGTACAAAATAATTAATATTTTAATTTTTTAAAAAGGCCTCATCATAAAGTTTGCTTTAGGCCTCAATAGGTGTTGGGCCAGCCCTGTGGCTGGAGCAGATTTGCAAAATTCAAGTTGACTTTAATTAATCAGTTCAATAGCAAAATGTCAGAAACAAGAGGTATCTTTCACATTTCCCTCTCCTTTGCCCTACTTTTCACCTTCTTTTTCTCATTTATTTTAGCTATATTATTTCTTTCATGGATGAAACTTGTGTTTCTTAGCAATGGCTTTGCTTTGGCTGGGTTTTAAATTTTTGGCAGAGGAATCATATTACGCAGGTTAACAACTGATGGCCTCCTTTATTATTTCTGGTCCTTTTGCCAATCATCTAATATTTGCGATCTTGTCTGGGACAACTGTAAATGCATTAAATACACGTTGTAGTTTATTTTGTGTGTCTTAGTGTCCAACCATACTGAGTTCTGTATATATCGTCTACAACACTAGCATAGTGTTATGTCCTACATGGAGGCTGAATATGATGCTTAAGTGGCGAGGTTTTCCCCCTTAATAAGCCAGTCTTTTGGGACTGACTCTACTCATGGCTTGAGTTGTAACACATTGTACTTGTGTATGTACATTTGATAATCATATCATATCATTTTCATCCAACCCAATTGACCCGTTATATGAATTTGTCAGAAACTGAACACCAATTCAATGCAAGAATGAATGACTTTGGTTTCACAAAATTCATACCTTTAGTTCAACTTCGTGATCCTAGCAGAGGGTTTACTATGGGCGATACTTGTACAATTGAAGTTGAGATTTCTGTCAGCAAGTCAGAACATGAGAATCAGGTAGATCAAGTAGCTAAAACTACTGTCAGCAAGTCAGAACATGAGAATCAGGTAGATCAAGTAGCTAAAACTACTGTCAGCAAGTCAGAACATGAGAATCAGGTAGATAATCCTTCAAGTCAGGAAATGTGCCCGACCTCAATGGGCGAGCTCATGGATTTTAGGGGTTTAGGGAAAATAGAAAGAACTTTTGTTCCCCTACTAGAAGAAGTATGTGCACGACATCCCTCACTCATTGAATGCCAACAGAAGAGAAGTAGTAGGTTTGCTAAATGGTCATTCATAGCTTTGGGTCGAGTTCTACATTTCCTTAAGACTAAAAAGGTCAAAGATATGAATGATGATGCCTGTATGCATCTTCAAATTTTATGGGAGGAACTTGAGGCATTTAGATTTGATTTAACTTGGCTGGAGCCTCATGTTCAATCTGCCTTACGTGTTAAAATTTATATGGAGAGAGCAGTGCAGGTGAAAAGGATGAAGGAGAATGTGGCTGATGGAGAGATAGAAATCAATAGGTTGAAGGCAAAGATGGCTGTTGCGGAGGCAGATCTTGAAAGGGCAAGAAGCAACTTGGTGAAAGCTGAAGAAGACTTCGAAGAGAGAGATTTGGATGTTGAACTAGGATATGGAAAATAGACTTGTCTTACTTGTTGTAGAGTTCACTGGAGGTAATCCATAAGCTACTGTTTTTTTTTTTTTTTCTTTCTCGGTTCTTTTGAATGATTGAATTTGCAAGACATGGGTGGTTCTTTTGACTAAAGTATTTATCTTAAATGGTGTATGAAAAATTTATCAGTTTGCCACTTAATTAACATACCAATCCTTACTTCCCAAGTAAGTTTTGTTATATAACTTCACTTACATCATGCTTAAGATTATAAGCTATTATTAGTATTAGGTTTGAGACAGCTATCGACACATCTCAGTTTTTCTACTTCCGCACATCGACATGGAAACATGATTTACATCTAAGATTTTGCATGTATGGTACTTAAAAATTAGGCTATAATTGTTTTCTAACATGTTTTCAAAACTGTATGGATTAGGATATGTGTTTAGAATATAATTAATATATGTTTAATTAAATTTTTAGTCCCCGAAAAGTGAGTCAGTTTTGGTTTTGGTCCGTGCACTTTTTTTTGTTGATTTTGGACCCAGTTGTCACTATCCATCTGTTAAGTATTGACATGACTAACGAACCGTCACGTCAGCACTGTTATTCAGGCTAATTTTATAATATTTAATTTAATGTCACGTAAGATTAAATATTAATTTTTTACATTCTTTTATAATATTTAATGTCATAGAGGTATTCGGGAACCCTATAAATGTTCCAGAATGTTGTTATTTCAGCCTTTCATTCAACTAATAAAAGTATAAAAAACAAATAATGACATTACAATAAAAATAATAATAATATTATAATAGCCTACTTGGCAATGCTGACGTGATGGTATGTTATCCACGTCAACACTTAACGGATAGACAGTGAGGTAGGGATCAAAACCAAAGTTTTGGAACTTGCAGGGATAAAAATCAACGGAAAAAAAGTGAAGGGATCAAAACCAAAACCGACTCACTTTTCATGAACTCAAAACTTAATTAAACCGTTAGTATATTACCCATGCCTTGCGTTGGTATTTACGGTTGCTGCAAGACGACATGTGTACATAGTAATATGCTATTAAATGATCTACTCTAAATTCATCAATGCAGTTCATGCATGGGTTAATATGCCAATGCTGTGACATAGTGCAGCCTGTTTAAACATGCAACTCTCGTTGATCATGGCTTAAAATCACAGTTATCATTTTCACAATTTTGATCACAAGTTGATGAACAGTCTAACACTGTTACAGATATTTTATATAATTTTTGGGATAAAAATTAATTGGTCTGAGACTGGTTAAGAAGTCATTAATTGGGTTCTTTCATCCAAGTAGCACCAACACCTGTACCATAGTTACAATTAGTGGAGCCAGTACAAATTCTGTAATGGTAAATCATGCTTGAGTCAATCAAGTATGAAGATGCGTCTTGCAAGAAACATCAAGAATTTTTCATACTATAGACGCATTACCTGCGAAAATAGACCAGCTAAGCAAGTCAAAAGACTTTCCTCTGCATCTGTTATGCTATTGTTATTTACATAATAATACTCTAGCAATTGTTCACAAAATGCAATTCAAAAGTATAGAGTCTGAAGAAAGA
This sequence comes from Ammopiptanthus mongolicus, assembly GCA_039655645.1. NCBI lineage: Eukaryota > Viridiplantae > Streptophyta > Magnoliopsida > Fabales > Fabaceae > Ammopiptanthus > Ammopiptanthus mongolicus. Next base: position 24,947,691 of record CM077347.1, on the reverse strand, counting down.
GAGGAAAAAAAAGAATAATTTGTTAGCGAAAACCATACACTTGGTTAGCAGGTATCCAAACTAACATACTAAAGAAACTTCTGGTATCCAAACATAAATCATTAGAATTGAAAGTACGCTGTAAAAAGCTCTGCAAGTCATCCCAATTTTATGTTCCTTGAGGTATTGCACGAGATATGCCTTCAATCACTTTTTCTAGCATTATGTGTCAGTATAACCCCCACGAATGATTCACAGTAGATGAGCAAAGATTTTGCAGTCTTATAACATCGACTAAAAAGGCAAGCCGTCGAAGGTATAAATTTAGGAACGTTAATAGAAAATAAAATTGCTCATTGACAACAGTAAGCTTAGGAAAACAGCTGTTGAGTCAAGGTATACCTAAACATCTATACACTTGAACCAATTTCAATACCTTTTTGCACTTCGTGCAGTCTATTTGAACACCAAAAATAGCTAGAACACCACTTTATCCCATAACAGAGGTAGTTTCAAATTAGGTCAAAAAAGAGATATATATATAGATGCTACACATAATACCATGTATTCATTCATGTTCAAAATAAGTCAGCTTACTTTGGAACACATGATGTTGGTAACTCTTTTGAATTAGAAGGGAGTATGCCACAATTACAGCCTGTTGTGTTCCTGTTTAATTGGAAGTAACATGAACACCGTTTTCTATGTCTTGTTACATTAGCGTTTTGCATATATGTGACAGTTTATTCAATGCAAGCACACAAATCATGAGAAGGGCCTGAATATAGATAATGTTTTGCGGAGAGAAGCGTATGACAAAGTTGTTTCGGCCATAGAAGCAAAATTTGGGCATCTGAAAACTTGCAAGAAACAGGATGAAATATTGAAGGAAATTTTGTCTCAAACGAAATCTCATAGGAGTGGTTCTTGGTTTCAGAAGATGTAAAAATAAAAACTTTTAAGACTATGTAATGCTATTTGACTGGTGTCTCTTTGCAAGCAAAGAGAATGGCACGCTTAGCTACAGGTGTTTCTTTTTCAAAAAAACTAGGAGCTTACTCAGCTACTTTCGTTGTACATTGAAAAGGCAACAGATGAGTACACACAGGAAGTCATAACAGGTTAGCAAAATGCATTAAATAAATAAGTCAGCATTACCACAATTATTATTTGAGTCATCTTTTCCTGGTTATAACTCCTTTAGCAGAGAGGTAACCATAGCATAGATTCATTATCAAATACAAAACTAGAATAAAATTTTTTTTTAGATGCACTATATTACTTTTTTTTCTTTTCTGTTTCTTTAATTGTTAGAGAATAAAGTCTCACGTAGGACAAAATAAAGACAATTAAAATGTATATAAGTTGGGAAGTTTGAGTCCAAATTATCTATAGACCTTTTGGACATCAAAATAACTCTCAAATTTATTATACAAATCATTCAACTCCCTCAATTGGCCTAAGTACTACGCATGTGTAAGGACTACCTGAAATGGCTTTTCACTTGGAGTACCTGAATCTGAACCAAAAAGGGTGGGGGGTTGAGTCTCAGAACTTAGCGAGGGTATGTAAGTGCAAAAAATAATGCAACAAATACGTACATGTGCAATCACACAATCATAATAAGCCATACAATGCTTTTCATATTTTGAAAGCCAATCTTAGCCATAAACCATTCGCCATGTGTTTCTAAATTCTCATTGAGCAAGATGCTTGTGTTTTCCTTAGAGTTATTCACTATAGCCTCCCATTCCGACAACCACATTTATACCTCGTCGCCTCGCTAACTGACAAGTGACCTTGATCGCTACACAACATCCCTCCAAACTTCGGGGTTGTTCACTAGAGTCCCCTTCTCTAGTGGTCACATTTATAACTTGGTCGTGTCCACTAATCGGTCGGATACACAAAGTCTTGCTCAATGTCCAAAACCAAACCATTTTTCATTCGCATGTTATGTTCATGCAAATCAACTCAAAATATCACATGTTCATTATGTGTCTCTTCATAGCTTACATAACCATTACAACGATAATCAATAAATTTCATAACGATCTCAATCATAAAATACATGTAGACAATATTATAGCCATTCCATTACAACTAGAAGCATCTTACCAATCAGTTTCAACACTTGCTTCGTATGCAAATGTATAGTTGAGTTAATAAACCTTATCTTGGCATTTGTCAATAATTTCACAGCAAACATTGCTTATCACAATAAGCATTCACTTATTGTACAAAGTACAATAAACCCATAATTCAGTAAACACATGAATAAAAAGACCATCACCCATAAACCATCATAAACATGGAACACAACAACAATTCACATATTCCTCTACTTCATATTCACTTAATTACTTTTTTCACATTACTTGTGTACATTGACTAACGTTCCTTGTCATATTTACCACACTTACTAAGTAATGCTCACAACTATACTCTCTTATTTCCACAAGAACCAACTCAATCATGAGCAGGAACCATTCTTATTTCACTCAAAACAAACACTTGTACCATATAATAATCTTACCACTACATCTGTTTAAATCACCATCATATAACTCCACTCAAGTCTTCATATATTCCTCTTTATCCCTTTTTGTTTCGTAATCTCATAGCCTATAAACATAGTCCACAATCATGTTCCTCTCCTTTTATATTATTATTTTATACCAACTAAAAATAAGTAGTTTTTGACCCTCTAACACATTCTCACACTCATAAATCTTACTCGAGATTATAAGACAACACTATATATCCTTCTCTTAATTACACTTATCTTAACCCTATTTATAATAACAGTAACGTAGTATTTTCATGTTTTCTATCAAATATCTCATGTTATTGACACGTAACATAACTACCCCATTATATTTATATGTTTGTCATCTCATCAACTCATGTGTTACCCCACACTATGCCACAAAGCACTTTAACATATAGTTCACCAATTCTCAAAACACGTCATTCATATTCATACCTCTACACACATGTCACTTCATGACATTTTCCCATTTTCACCAATTTAACTATAATCTTTTCTAACACAGTTTTAATAAACCTCACTTGGTATTACATTACCCCACATTTAATTTACTTTGTTTACACCCATTGTAAGTCCTTACCTCTTTAAAAGCAAGAGTGTAGAAACACAGAAGCCAAAATAATTATTTTGCTATCTGGCACTCGAGCTCAGCGCAAGGTAAGTGGCGCTCAACGTTAGGTCTTGTTTTCAGGTCTTGCTCTTTGGCACCCCTGTGCTTAGCGCAGGGTTTCTGGTGCTCGGCACTGGGGCAAATTCTACAGAAATGTAGAAATGCAAATTCTGCAGAATTCCACCCCCTCCAATGACCAAAATAGTCGGGAAATTACATAGAAACATGCACAAACTCAATGTTTAATAGTATATACGGAAAATCAAGCAGCACTACTCATATATTAACAATATCCAATCATTTTAACAACAAAAATCATGCCAAAATCACACAATTAGACAACCTAAAAACCCTATGTTATGATATCTCCGAATTTGCCAACCCCTTACCTTATTTGACGTTCTTCAACCTCTATATAAAACTTACGAAGCTTCAACCATATGTTATTGAAGCATAATGTATATATATGCGTATGATTTGACCAGCATGACATCACCACATTATTATTATTATTAGATCATAGAAAACGCGAAGGAAGGGCATCATCATCATTGAATTATTTGGTTTCCAGCCTCATAATGTTAGGAATAATATTATTGCATTATATAAACAGTAACTAACATTTTTGGTCAAAGAAATTAAGACATTAATAGATGATATTAGGAGCAAAATATAATTGTAAATATAGAACCGGGGCGGCCCGAATAAGCCCGCAACCCGCATAGGGTCGAGTTTGAACACATTTTTTCTAGCCTGAATTGAAACCAAGCTTTTTTGGTCTGGCCCGATAAAGCACGAACCGCATCAGACCGGCCCACCGTGAGCCGGGTAGCCCAAATTACCACCACTAAGTGGTGATAGAGCATGTGAAGGCCCCTAAAGAGGATTTTTCTGAGTATGGAGCTATTATTATAGCATGCCATGATCTTCTTTTTTTCTTTTCCAAACTTTGGTGTAAGTTTTGTTAGGAGGCAAGCAAGTAGTGTAGCCCATAGCTTAGCAAAGGCATTACTCTTTACAATTAGTCCCCGTACTTTTTATCAAGTTCCACCATGTATTACTTCTTTGATTATTAATGAAATACATTAAGTTGATTGCTTAAAAAAAGGTTATTATAGGTCACATTTTTTTGAGTATATATTTTTAAGGTTACTTATTTTAATTGTGTTATTTTTATCATGGTTTTGAAGTTATTTTTTCAAAATAAAAATAAAATGAGTCAATTGAGCAGTCTCTTTATACAACAACTCGCAAAGGGTTGGGTTAATAGGTTATCAGCCCACAACTCAATTAAATAACTAAACTAAATACATGAATCATTTGAACATGCGACTTGCAACCAGGGATGGCAATTTTACCCGTACTCACGGATACCCGTGGATAAAATCCGCAACGGGCACGGGACGGGTAGTTAAACGGATGCCCGCGGGTAAAATAAATGGGTAATTTCAATACCCGCTTATAAACGAGGCGGGGGCGGGTATCACGCTACCCGTGCCCGCGGATATCCGCACCTGTTACTTAAATTACTATAATACTCTTTATTTTATATATCTACTAATTGTTAAACCTAATTTCCCATCCTTCCTTACTAAAGCTAATATTAATGGGAAAATAAGTACCTACTATTATTAATTATATTAAGTTGAGCTATTATTAAGTTAGGAGAAAACATAATCCAAGGGTGTTTTAAGTGGATCCTAGCTTTTGTAACTTTTATTTTTAGAGAAAACAAATATATTTGATTACTCTTGTTAGTAACTTTTGTAATTGGATAATGTTTTCGCAGTTTCGTTATATCTATTTGTATGAACATAGTTATTTTAATAGAAATTACGCATATTTCAACAATTTTTCAAGCAAAAATAACAATTTTTTTTTTCTAAAAAAATAATCCGTGGATATCCGCAAACCCGCGAATATCCGCGAAACCCGCTGGATACTCGCCAGCAAGATACCCGCGAGGGTAACGGACGGGGACAGGTACAGATTTCACCCCGCGGGTGCGGAGACGGGGGGAGTGCTACCCGTGCCCACCCCGCCCCGCCCCGTTGCCATCCGTAGTTGCAACATTTGTTAAGACTAATGGCTATGTCCCATTGACTCTACTTTTTTTAGGTTAAATTAATTTGTAGGTCTTTGTACTATTTGTGAATTTCTAAATAGATTTTTATACTTTAAAATTTTGTAATTGTGTCCCTAAACACATAAGAAAATTATAATTGGGTCCCTCATACACTTTTATGTTAGGGTTTTGTTAAGCGATTCATCCACTCGTCGTTTGTGGGTCCCTGAACTTTTTGTAAAAAATTCAAGTAGGTCCTTATATTTTTTGGGACACTAACGAAACCCTAACGAAAAAATGTATAAAAAATCAAATTAAAAATTTTCTATGTATTCAAAGATCTAATTACAATCCTTTAAAGCATAAGAACTTATTTGAAAATTCACATATAGTTAAAGTACTTACCCATTAATTAAACCAATTTTTTTTTTATCACTATTGAAGTCTAAATACACACTACTAGCCCAGTAAAAAGAAACAAAAAATAAAAAATGAAAACAAAAATGCACCCTAATAGCAAAGAGGGCAATGGGCCGGGGTGGTTCCAATAAGAATATAAACATCTTCATAACAAAACCCTACCGTTACCCTTTCCCATTTCTCGCAGGTTGAGTTGCTACTTGCTAATCCCGCAGCGGCATCACATTCTCTGTATCTTCCTCCATCTCTCGCTTTCTCTTATTCCTGCATCTCATCCATTCCTCTTTATCCTTCCCTAACTAACTATCTATCTATCTATATCATGGAATTTCGTTTGCAGCCATGGCTGATGTCACCCTTCAACCCCCCGCCATTGTTTCGGATCCGACCCAGCTCGAAGTCAAGCTCTTTAACCGCTGGAGCTTCGAAGATGTTACTGTACTTTTTTTTTTATCCACTCTGCATCTCGATGTGCAACAACATTACATTTTTAGTAATTATTATTCACCGTTTTTTTATTTTTTCTTACATTAACTGCTAAATTTCTTCCTATGTTGCCAATCCCTATATTTCTTGTGGGACTCCCACAAAATCATATTAGCTCACTCTCTATTTAGTTTTTAATGGATCTCACATGAAATTCACCCACGGGGTTGAATAATCTCTGTTGCTAGCATTTCTTCTCTGAAAAATATAACTAACTTTTTCACTATAACTATATGAAATGAAATTATGGACCGTGAGCTAAAAATCAATTTTTTTTTTTTTTAAAGTTAAAGTGGTTTGAGAATATTTTACTACCATATTCTGTTCTAGATTAGTCTAATTGTCAGTTAAATTTTATGTTTTATAAAATTACTGTTTTGCATATATTCATGGTGTTCGTACTTATGTATCTATCAAATGTACATATTTTTTTGGTTTTCAGCTTCAGGACCAGTCTCTGACTGACTATATCGGAGTGATGCCATCCAAGCATGCTACTTATGTTCCTCACACTGCTGGAAGGTACTCGGCCAAGCGATTCAGGAAAGCGCAGTGCCCCATCGTGGAGAGGCTCACAAATTCCCTCATGATGCACGGTAGAAACAACGGCAAGAAGCTAATGGCTGTGAGGATTGTCAAACATGCTATGGAGATTATTCATTTGCTGACTGACCTGAATCCTATTCAGGTTATCGTTGATGCTGTCATCAATAGGTATGTGCAGGTGCTGCTAAATGATTTATATGTTAATGCTATGTATTGGTGTAATAGAAAGTTATGCAAGCTTGCCATTGCAGAAATTTAAAGCTTGATATTGGGAAAAGTGTCTTTGTTTTCTGTCTTGATTTGGAGAATGCAATGATGATTATTTGTTTCCCTATTGGTTTGATTGCCTGAATGATGGCATTTTGTATTAGCTCTATCTGAGCATTCTCCTTATTCCCTATATGTTTTTTGTTTTGTAATATCTAACTATATGTGGTTTGACAAATGTATTCTATTTGAAAAGAAACAGTCCTTGCAGAGCTCTTAAACCTGTAAGGCTTCAACATTTTCATATCTAAAGCTAGTAATTTAGACCCACTGGTCTCTCAGAATGTGAGTAATGAAATTATCATTATTGGTTTGATTGCCTGGTTGTATTTTGATATTAACTATACCTGAATATTCTCCATATTATCTTTCATTATGCATTGTATTTTATTATATGGGTGATTGAATATATGGATGATGGAATTGTTTAAAAAATTATTTGCTCTGGCAATCATGGTGCATCTGTGTTTCTGAAACATTTTGTTTTTTACTTGTTGTAGTTAGTTATAGCTTGAAAGGAGTTTTACTTTGGGGAAAGGATGCCTATTTTGATGTTAAAATTACCTTAAGGTTTAGAGCAATGACCATTAGAGCTGGAGACTGAAATGATGATCAATTGTTTCCCTATTGGTTTGATTGCCTGTATGATGGCATTCATGTATTAGCTCTATCTGATCATTCTCCATAATAACATAAAATAGAATTGTGATTTTTTATTCTCATTTAATCAAGACCACCCAAGTATGAAAGCTAGTTTTTACCCTAGCCGGTAATGGTGTCTGAATCTTTATGGTGGATACATACACTTGTTAGTGGTTGTCAGTTAAAGATGCTAACATTCGTATTCTCAGGTCATTATCCAATTGAAGTGAAGTTTCAAATTTTTCTTGAGCAAATTGTGCATGTTTGAGATGTTTTACAAAATATGGAATAAAAAAGTTGTATATTTGGCAGTGATAATCTACAGTGAACGTAGGTTTGTTATATGCTTAGAAATTCCAAGTGGGCATTTATATGCTACCGTATAACTGTAGCTTTAAGTTCTAATATTTCATCTCTCTGATTTGTTGGATCCTTTTTTTTTTTTCCGTTTATTTAGTGGTCCCCGTGAAGATGCTACTCGAATTGGTTCTGCTGGAGTTGTAAGGAGACAGGCTGTGGATATTTCACCCCTTCGTCGTGTTAATCAGGCCCTCTATCTTCTAACAACAGGTGCACGGGAAGCTGCTTTCAGAAATATTAAGACAATTGCTGAATGCTTGGCTGATGAACTTATTAACGCTGCAAAAGGTTCATCAAACAGGTATATACATACTTAACAATTCTATACCTTGGAGTATGCAGTTTCTGTTGTAATAAATATTCTATGTTTCTTTTTTATTTTATTTTTTTTACGTTTTTTGAGATTTGCTGAAAGATATTACTCCATTTCAGCTATGCTATCAAGAAAAAGGATGAAATTGAGAGAGTTGCCAAGGCGAATCGTTAAGCAGTTTCTGGTTGCAGTCTTGAATTATGATCAGAAAGAGTTTTTTTTGGATCTTTGTACTCATTATCGACCATGGTTATTTTCAAATATTTTGTAATACTTTTGCTGCCTTTAGTTACCTTTTAGCTGTTCGCATGCCGGCTTAATATTTTATGAACGATTTTGTTGCTTAGACGTAGATCAATGTTCTTAGATCGTGAGTGAAAGGGCTTTTCTGACCCTGCAATTTTTTATTTTTGCTGAAATGGCTTTTGTCAGTGAAATCTGATGCCTCTCCTCTGATTTGATTTATCAGTGTGCATCACAACTACAATATTAAAGGTTTGTATCACAACTACATACATTTGTTACAAATATTATCATGAATTGCATGTTTAACTGAATTGGAATTGAATGGCTGAATTATGGGTATTGATATTACTTATCATTTATTAATATCGAGTATCCTAGTGGCTAAGCCTTGGAACAATACTAACAGTACACTGTTCTTAACATTCTGTTCAATACACTTGTTATTGGGCGATTTCATATGTGATCCATTATATAGAGCGAGTTTATGTTATTTAGTAGGCCCCATAAGAAAAATCATCTAGAGATAAAAAATGTATTGGAGAGTTGAAAAAGTGTTGTTAGCCATTTTTTTCTTCACCTGTAACACGGCTAACGTAAACTATTTGATGAGGAAACAAGTGACATGGAATAATTTGACTTGGGAAAACAGTTTTACTAGAATTTATTTTCTATGCATTTCCTTTGATGATGTTGAGTTGAACGGATGGAATTGAAATTGAGGCGTGTATGTATCGACTCACCCAGAGGATCGAAAAAATGCACTATTCAGTGCCAGGCATGCATTCACCTAGATGATTGGAAATATACACTATCCAGTGCCTAGTTATTCAGCTTCATATGCCCAAGAGCTGTTGCATCGAATGCACAAGAGTTATTCAACTCTAGATGGTACTATTTAATGGGGTGGACAAGGAACAGGTTCGGTCGGTTTCAGGTCGAAAAAATCCAACCCGAGAAAAACTGAGGAATGTAAAGGTCATCCATTTTCGTTCGTTTGCTTGCATGTTTTGGTCGGGTGGATTGGATGATGGGTGAATCAGACGGATTTGCACGGGTTGGTGGTGCTCGAGAAGCTTCCAGAAACAAGAATAGAAGGAAAAGAATAAAGGGAAAAAAATCCCAATAAGCAAACTTTTTGCAACACCACATCGTAGATCCTCTTCTTATGCAAGACCACTTTTAGACTTCTGCAACACAACAAATCTTCGTTTAAGCAAAACCAGAACTGAGAGGAAGAACGAGGAGGACCAAAACAAGGCGGTGTGGACAGTGAAGCGCTGGTCGGAACAGAACGAGACATTTTTGATCGGAGACGAGCTTAGGAAGATCTCCGCAAGTCTGGCGGAGACCGGATTGAGGAAGAAGCAAACGAGTTTCAGCCTTCCAGTGGTGGACGGTGCTGGTCAGTCGGGCTTGAGAAGAAGGTTATGATTGTGAAATGAAATATGAGAAAAAGAAAAGAAGGCTTCAGCAAAAAAAGGTAATGGGATGGGAAAATGGAAATTGGAAATTGGAAATATGTGCAAATTAAAATTAGTTGGTAGTGGACAAATTGGAATACGTGGAGAAAATTTATTGCACGTTTATCAAATATTGTTAAATGCATTATTAAATAAGGAAATTAAAAATATGAGCACTTTGTTTTTTTATTTTTGATAGAATATGTGCACTTTGTTTTGATCATTCATATTTGATACTGGTGCGTTGTATCAGTGTATTGGGTAGTGAGATGAGTTATGGGAATACGTGAAAAACAAATTAATGGGAATATGTAACGATCGGATTCGAATACCAATGAAATTTTTTTAACACATCCGAATCCGTCTGATTAAAATCGTGTGAAACTTAAACTCATATCCGATGACCCGTTAAACCGAAACAACCCGCCTGTGCAACTGTTTCATCTTCCGGGTTTTTTAGGTTTTAGTCGGGTCGGCTGGTCTTGTCCAACCCTACTATTTAGCCCTGGATGTCCAGGCTCTCTTGCGCCTTAGATGGCTAAAAGCTATTCAGCACTCGGATGACAATATTGCATAATTGTTCAGGGTAGATATAAGATAGGAAAATGGTAATCAGTGTCTTAAGCACATTAATTAATGATCAAAAATAGAAACTTTGACATTCAAAAGTTATATTTTTCAATAAATTTTTTCTAATTTTGGATTTCTTAAACAATGTCCTTAGGACACTTATTAGTAAGACCAATAAGATATTAGATATTTAAGTTAATTATAAGGATTAAATGCTCGTTTGAAAATCTACTTCACAATGACGCTGACCTTAAATAAGTCAAATTTATGGGTTATGCAGAGGATTGGGCCTGAGAAATGAAACGTCAACGTGTAGTGTGAAGCTTTTGAATATCTTTGAGTGTTACATGAGAAGTTTACTTAAGGAATGTCAATTCTTTTATGGTTAAAGTAATAATTTGGACATTATACGTGATACAGATTTTTTATTTAGTCTCTATATGTAAAAAATTTAGAAAGGAGTTCCTACATGTGTAAACATTGGCAAATTTGGTCCCTACATGTGCAAACGTTAGTAAATTCGTCTCTGCCATCAGCAAATTAGTCCTTATATGTGACATAAATTTTTTATTTGGTCCCTAAACCTGAAAAAAAATTAAAACGGTCCCTGTATGTGCAATCGATAATAATTTTGTCCTTATCGTCTGCTCGGACTTAACTAAAAAAATTCTTTTCATATCGATTATTTTTCATATATTATATCAATCTATTTATTCTATTGAGAGTCAATTTGGATAATTTCAGAATGAGTAAATATCCAATTTGGTCCCTGAAATTGTAGGGTCGTATCAACTTAGTCTCCCACATTATCAATATTCCAAAATGATCCTTGGAATTTCAAAATGTAGCAAATTTATCCTTGATATTATTCACTTAGTTTCAAATGCATCCATGACATTACCAACTTAATGTCATTATAGTCCATGTAAATATCAACGGAGGGACGAATCTGATTAACTTTCTGCAATTCCAGGGATCATTTTGAAATATTGATAATGTGGGGGACTAAGTTGATACGACCCTATAATTTTAGGGACCAAATTGAGTATTTGCTCATTTCAGAATATAAAACCATTTACGAACCAAATTATACAACTTTTACTCTCAATAGAAGAAATAGAGTGATATAATATATAAAAAATATTCAATATGAAAATAATCTTTAGTTAGGTCCGAGTTCTTGGATAGACGACAGGGATAAAATTATTATCGATTGCACATATAAGGACCGATTTAATATATTTTCCAGGTTTAGGGACCAAATCAAAAAATTGTGTCGCATATAAGGATTAATTTGCTGACGGCAGGGACGAATTTGCCAACGCTTGCACATATAGGGACCAAATTTGCTAACTTTTACATATGTATGACTCATTTCCAAATTTTTTACGTATAAAGACTAAATAAAGAGTTCGTGTCACATATAGGAATCAAATTATTACTTTAACCTTCTTTTATTCTATCTCAGGTAATCAAATTATTTGGGTCTCGAATCACCTAACATTCAAAGGGTTTTTCTTCTGGATAAGACATGCTAATTTTTGAATGACTAATTAGAAGTTTGCTCAATAACAGAACAGTACCAGCTGGCTAGTTGATAAAAACCGGTTGGGGTTGTAAGCTATTGTAGCTGGTTTTAACCGTTTTTTCCTCGATTTTGGCCGGTTCAATTTGGTCTAACCACAAATTAGGTTTTGAAACCAAACCTGCCTTACGATTGGAACGGTCGGACCGGTTCAAACAACCCTGTGCGAGTTAATTCTTCAGTTTTCTAACTCTTCTCCTACTCTTTCCCACACTAGATTAGGGAATGGAAGAGCAACTTGAACTGAACCCTAACTCGGCGAACCGACTCAGTGAGTCCGACGCGCCGCTCGACGAAGATAACGACGCACCGGTTTTGAGCTCTCATGCTCTCGCCGCACTCAAAGAGTTCCTCACCGAACAACAGAGCCACTCCGTTGCCGACTCCGATGGCGGAGACTCAGAGGTTGCTTTGGTTTCCGAGGATTGGAGGATGAGCCAATTCTGGTACAGCGCAGAAACCGCAAAGACCGTAGCGGAAGAGGTTCTTACACTCTGTGATGGTGTCGTCGATTCTCGCGTTGCCTGCATCGCTTGCCCTACCCTCTATGCTTATCTTAAGGTATTTCCTTATTCTAATTTTGGAGGTTTTTTTTATTTTAGAATAAATACGCAAATTCCTCCTTATAAAAAAATGCGCCCCCGACAATTTAATGCGTAAGAAATGAAAAATGGTGCATTCTCCGGTATCCTGCATAATTTAGGGGTAGAAATTACTCAACGAGAAGGTATCACTTCAGTTAAATAAGTCATCTTAATAGGTCAGGTCAAATGGTTCTCACCATCTGATTGGGCCACCTAGACAGATAAAGGAACCCCAAACTCTTTGGGTACCATAGAATTCATCATGAAAAATTCTAATTGGGATACTCGGAGACTAATCCCTTTCGTGGTATAGAGATCATCCAAATGAGTTTTGCCTCTCCCAAAAAAATCTTTACTACACTTTGTTGGTATGAAAAATTCTAATTTAATTTGATAATTCACCATCTGATTGGACTACCTAGACAGATAAAGTAACCCCAAACTCTTTGGGTACCATAGAATTCATCATGAAAATTTCTAATTTTTGGTGTGCACAAGTGTATCCCTGAAGGGATACTCGGAGACTAATCTCTTTCGAGGTGTAGAGATCACCCAAATGAGTTTTGCCTCTCCCAAAAAAGTCTTTACTAGACTTTGTTGGTATGAAAAATTCTAATTTAATTTGATAATTAAGAATATAAAAAACCCGTCAAATTAGTCATTTTTGGAAAATTTTAGGGACAAATTAGTCCTTGTCAAGCATTATTTTGACTGACACTTTATTAGATTCTTAAGAATAAAGTTGAGGTTTTTCATTGTTCTGGGACCACAATGGGGAGCGCAATTTTCATAGGGAAATTTGGGCATTTACTCTGCTTTTGGTTCAAGTGAGACTGATTGCTATTGCTATACGTGTTGTAAATAATGAGAGCTCAAAGGTGAAAAATTAACGTGATTGATCAAAGGTTCAAATTTGTTAGAGTTTTGATGGGTTTGAACTTTGATGTAGAATAAGCATTCCATTTATTTGTTTGATACCAAAATGGGTGTATGTTCTTTTCTTCTTTAAAATATTTTTAACATTCTAAGAGTCTGGTATGAAATTCACCATGAGAGTCAGTTTTGTTTTCGAAGCCTGTTGAAATGGAAAGAGCTTAGGCTGAAGTGTAATTTCAACTGCAGGAGATGATGCTTGGTGGTATTTTTCCACAAAATCAAGCACATCCGCAGAAATTGAAACTTCTGAAAATGGTTGTTTAGTTTGATCAGTGCAATAATCGTTGAAAAAGGATCAAATTCGTTTTTTTTTTCCTTCAAGTTTGATTCTCAGCTAATTACAATGCAGATTACTCCCCCCTGATTTTGCTTTACTTATAAGATTAGGTGCTACGTATGTGGCTTGTGTAATGGGTCCCTGTCTCTATTGGTCTCAGCTATTCCAGTGGAAAGATAGTTTAAAAGTAAGCACTGTCTTTTGAGATTGTGTTAAGTAATTAAGTTTCAGTTTTGATACTGGATAGTTTTATTATAATATGGGATGAAAGTGTAGAGCATTAACTTAAGAAGAATATAGTTACAATTTTAAAGCCTTATGAATGAAAAAACGAACAAGCAAAGCCACATTCTTAACAATTATTGATTGTATAATGAAGTGGGTTATTGATTACTATTGCTCTATATTTTGATTTGTTGGATGTCCTTCTATTTGTTTTTGTTTTCTTAGTTACATTCTTTTTTTTCTCCTTTCTTTTGTCTTCAGAAAATGGATCCAAATGTTTCTGTACAACTGCTTGAGTATGACAAACGTTTTGAGCAATATGGAAGTGATTACACATTTTATGACTACAATCACCCTGAGGAGTTACCATCAGAATTGAAGCATTCCTGCAAAGTTGTAGTTGCAGATCCTCCTTATTTGGTGAGAATTAATTGCTGAAATTTCACTTCTGTAAATTGGTGCCATCTGCACCTTTCACTCCACTTCTATCATTTGTTTATGCACTTCATAGAAAACTATAAATTATTCAAGCAGTTTATTTTCATGTCTTTTCTTGTGAAAAATGATTTTGTCAGCAAGTTGTAAAAAGTTGGAACCGTATAGATGCTGTCATATGTGCAGTCAGTACAGATATAGAATGGCCAAATGTTTATTAAGTGTAAAAATACAGCTACTGTTTTTGAACTAATTTCAAAACTGTGCATTTCAAGTCTTCTAAGATTCATTTATGACAAATTTATGGTGTTGGACTTCTCGAGTTTGATTCCTCCCTCCCTCTTTTTTTGACAATTTTTTATTATAAGTAACATTAATAATGTGATATTAAGCTGATATTGTAACGCTTGTAGGTTTGGTTGTAATCACTAATCAATATGTTATGAAGCTAATATTTTGTTTTGCTTTATACAAAATTATCATGTGCTAGACAAAGTAGTGCTATATGTCCTCCTTTATATCACTTTTCATCAAGTTGAGCTGCATGTCATGGATACTCAAGCTTCCGATGTCATTGTGAGCTATTTTTAAAGCTTGTTTCATGTCTCCTCGCGGCTCACAGCTTGACATAGAGGCACCTGTTTGTTCCTGTATTCTATTTCCATATCACTATATTATAAGAATAACTGTAATTATTTGTTAGAAGAGGTACCCACGATGCCGGTGTCAAAGAAAAATCCAGTTTTATTTCTGGCATGACAAAAGTAATTATTTTGTATACAATAAGAGTTGATCCCTGGACCTTACAGCTAATGGTAACCTTTCATGTCAAATGGGCTAGCTTATGTTTGTTAATGTTCCAAACATCTCAAAAAGATACAAAATGAGTTTTTTTTCTTAAAGAAAAATTGTTTTTTTGAGAGGCCTAAAGCAAGGGTCTCATTTGCTTTGGCCTTGGGCCGGGCATGTGTAAGTGGTGAGCCTTTGTAATTTAATTTGTCATGACAATTGTGTCATTTTTTAGGGAAGATAAAATGGACAGCAAGTGGGGGATCTATTTATGATATTATAGATTATTTTGAATTTAGAAAACAATGATCTGGTTGATGATCTTATTAAGCTAATTGCTTTGGTAATAGAGCAAAGAGTGCTTGGAGAAAGTTGCAGAAACAATTTCTTTGCTCATACAACCTGGAGAGTCTTTTGTGCTTCTACTCACAGGTAACAATGAATTTTATCCTGTCTTGTTTCACATCATTGCCCTGAATGATAAATTGATAATTTTCTCTAAACTGAATGTTCATGATGAGATCATCAGTTTAAAAAATTACGAAAGGAAAAACTTAAATCCGCGGTTAGGTATTCTAATTGTTGTACTTGTATTACAATTACTTGTAGGTGAAGTGCAGAAAGAAAGGGCTGCTGAGATCTTGGGCTTGCATCCTTGTGGTTTTAGGCCTCAGCACTCCAGCAAACTTGGAAATGAGTTTCGGCTGTTCTCAAACTATGACCCTGGAACAAGACTAGGAGGGTGGGAAAAATAAGTACTTTTTCTTTGGTTGCCTTTGATGTTAGCAAGGTATGTCTATAAAATAAAACGGTGGTCATTTCTGATTCTCCATTATGAAAATGATAGTTGGAAGCTGGTTTACGATGTAGGTGTCTGAAGCTGCAGTTGCAGGTTTGATGTGGGGAATGGGATGATGGGGGTGATCTTGTCTGCCACCCCATGTTGAAGCTAATCTTTTTTGTGCGATGAATATTTCTTGAATATGTAGGGAAGACATGCGCAATTTAGGCTTTGCTGGTCCGAGGTATTGTCCCAATTCTCACTTTTTGAAAGAGTTGGTATTAGATTGTCAGGAAATGAGTTTCATTGGACCATTCTGGTATTATTTGAAAGTTGAGGTAAATCTTCGACCCAACCAATCCAAGATTATTGTGAATGATAACATCTACTGCTAAGGGCAATTTCAGTATGGGATCTAATTGTCTGGTCAACCCAGATAACTTTCTTCAAACCGATCATCTATAAAATAAGTATAAAAAAATAAAAAAATTTAGCAGTTTGCTAATGTTCTTTGTTGACTCTTTGACAAGAAAGACTATCACCGGTGCTAGTAATGTAGTTCTTCAGCGTGAAACTTAACTAGGCATGCTTGTCCTTTTAATGAAAACTTAATTCAGTTTTAAATTGTAATCCTTTGTGACGAAAATGTTGATGAGATATATACAACTTTGATAATACAAAGATTGATAATAAGAAAAGCAATAAGAAAGGAAAAATGAAAACAAATAGGAGTCCATTTTAAGAAATGTAGACACTGTAATTACATGTTCTTCCTCCATCTGAGCTACTGATCAGATTACAGAACCATAATCTGGTATATGTATACAGTATTTGTGACGCATATGAAGCAAATTTAATTTGTCGGTACACATAAAAGAGCCAGGGTTACATTTCTTTCAGAGAAAGTGTTTAAATACTGGACTCATCCATTAGATGCGTTTACATATAAGAAGAAACTGTCCTCAGTGCTCCTTGCCATCCTCCGTAGGTGGTTTGACAATGAGTACCGGAGTTTTTGCTTGATGTGCACAATAGTCACTTACACTTCCTATTAATGCTCTGCATTTAAGCCATCAAAACAAATGATTTTCTTATAAATATATACTAAGTCACTTCATCCCAGCAATTCACACAGAAGAGGTCATTGTATCATGATTTCAAAGAAATTCCAAAATAATAATTTTAGTTTGCACTGGGACCATCGTATACATTCACCTTACAATTTTTCAAGTCCTAGTTGTGTGCTAGAAGTTTCAATACCTACTTGGAATTTTGAAATTCTATTTTAGCTTAATCAAGATGATTAAGCTCGAGAATTGTGGAAGTGTAAGACTAATATACCTTGTAAGCGTGCCAAGACCACGGCTACCCACAACTAGGAGATTGACATGCACTTGCTCTGCAGCTTGACAAATCATTTCCCTTGGGTCTCCAGTAAGAATGATAGTTTCTGCTTTCACCTGTATATTATATTACTAATTACTAATGTTGTAGTACATACTGAATGTGTATATATTGGAAATTCATAATGGGATTTACCAGCTTATCTTTGCACATCTGCATTGCCCGCGAGAGGATGGCTGCAGATCTTTCTTCCTGGGCTTTCCTCACAGAATTCACTGCTGCTGATGTTGTATAAATTCCTGTTAATGATGGAACCCAAGGATTTATTTTGTAATTTTTACTTTTTGCCCAAAAATTTTACACTCTTAAGCGTTTGAGCGTGAGTATTATGATATTGATGGTCTTAGATTTAATTTCAGAATTAAAGATATTGAAAGAAATCTTAACAAAGAAAGTAATACTCTAATAAAGTATTAAAGTATATTTTCAAATGCATGCATTATTACACTTATAAAATATTATTGACAAAATCTCTAAACGTTGTTAACTCCTTAAATCTTATTTAAGATCAATAAATAATATTAGAATTATTTGATTATAAAATATTAATAAATATTTTTAAAGCTCATAAAGCTTAAAATTAAAAAATAGAAGAGGATTATAATAAGTTATGTTAGATTACGTCCCTAAGGTCTTTGTACATTTTCTTTTAATTTCTCTAGCTTAAAGCTATGTTTGGATGGATGAAGTAGAGTGATTAGTAATGTAGTGGAGTAGTGGAAAGACCTTAGATTGTTTAAGAGTTTTTAAAGTAAAAGAGTGAAATGGTTAAGGATGGAAATCCAAATCACTCAATATCACTCGAACCCTCATATTTTTATATCCTCCAAGTAATTTGAAGAGTTTGAGTTGGAGTGATGTGTAAATCACTTTATATCCTTTGTAATTCATTACACTTCATTAATCGTAAAAAATATGAGAGGAGAATCATATAGAAAACTTTAGCTTGATTTAAAAAAAAGACAGAGAGTTGAGGAGTAGAAGGAACGAAACAGTTCCTACGGGACTAACCGGGTAGGCATACTCATGGATTGGGGGCTGCACATGAACCAGAAACACCATACCCGTACTCTCAAAGCAGCTTGTTGTAGAAGTCATAGGGACAAAGATGTGATCGAGGGCCCACTTGAGAGCATAGAAGCTTCCCTCGCTGTCGTCAATTGCCACCATTACCTTCATCGTCATCCTCCTCTGCTCCCCAACACTCATCTGATCACTCCCACTATCACCAACAACCCTCGTCTCTCATCACTCACTAACATGCAACATTTTATATATGAGATGAGCGCTAGCAAATTTAACACTCTCGTAATTACTGTTTTGGCCCTGAGACACTTGTACTCACTCACGTCTCGATGAGTAGGATTCTTGTGTCTTTTCCTGTACAAAATGTTGGAGACTTGGCAGCTGCAGGGTGTGCATAGATATATGAAAATAAGGAATACGTGTAAACCTTACAGGCACATTCTACCAATGCTTCATGCAAAACACACAACGATAATATTATCTACAAATATATTGTAGAAAAAATTGTATGTTTTACATGTTTCTGCGATATGAATGTGCAATTATTTTCCAATATGAAAATAATTATAACTAGCCTAAATACTGTTTTTTTTTTTTTTTGTTTTTTAAAATATTATCAAATTAATATTTGATATGTGTGTAATTGGTGTATATAACAAATTTTGAAAATTGTAATTAGTTTTTATTACAATATTTATACCCAATAACTAAGCTTCTAGAAACTTCTCTATCCCATTGCTAGTTAGCTTTAGGAAAAAAAATTTGACATAAAGAAAATCTTTATCTAGGAATTAACAATAATGAGCATTATTTCACCTCAATGCATTAATTTTTGAAAATGGAAGTAGTTTTTTACAATAATAATACCCAATAATTTAGCTTCTAGAAACTTCTCTATCCCACTGCTAGTTAGCTTTAGGAAAAAAAATTGACATAAGGAAAATATTTTAACAAGAATGAGGTATTATTTCTCCTCGTTGTATTAATTTTTTTTTTCCTTTTTTTGATTTTTAGTTAACATATCTTCTTTTGGAGTTTTATTTATTTTTTCAAATAATTGAACATTGAATATATCAATAATAATTTAATGTTATTTAATTGTATTATCATAAAAATTATCTACAAAAATATTTTACAAACATGTATTATTATAAATAATTAAGATAAGAATTGTGTTGTTAATTAACATAACAACTGTGATACATTAATTAATACCCAAATTGTTCATTATGAAGACAAACAATCCAAAATCTGACTTGGGTGGGATAACGATATGTTGTCACTTATAAGGTGTACCACAATCATGTGTCATGAATTCTAATTGTTCAAAAAACATCTTGATCTCTTATCATCTTTTATTAATCATTGGAAATTTACAATAACAACCTCATAGCATTTCTTTAACGATAAAATCCAAAATACAAGGTGGACAATAATCAAACACATGATGATTAGGCCAAGATGTAGCCGTCCTAGTGAACGTGTGACCAACTACATTCGCTCCTGGCCTACCAAACTTCACAACAAAGTTTGGTTTCAAAGCTAATAAGACCCTACAATAATAATGGCCCCAAACTCGGAGAGATCACTTTTTGGGAACTAATACCGTTAAACACTAACTGAGAGTCTACCTCAAAAATCACTTGCCGAAAATTAAGATCATTTGCCCAATTTAAAGCTTGAAGAAGGCCCAATGCTTTACCCTCCGTGACTGCGATATTCTACTCCAGCCGGCCACATGGTTTTAGCCATTACAAATTCACCAGAAGAGTTGCCGATGCATGCACATCTCCATGCACGTTACGCCCAAGTTAGGAGGAAAGGCTGCATCTATGTTGCACTTCAGATAACCTTGTGAGGTTTTGGACAAAACATCATCGTAACTGTTAGTCGCCATCGCCCATCGGTGCAAGAGTGTGACTGAGATTCTTAGCTTTTTTCCAGTTCTCCTTATGTATATCAAAGTAATTAAAATGAGCCTTATTTCTATGAAAATTTGTTATAATAAATATTTAATTTAATTTAATTATATTAATTTATTACAATAATTACATCTTATAATTCAGCTTCTAATAATCTCTTTTGCAATTAGCTTCGTGGCAATTTCTCCAGGGCATTGTTACTGAGCTCCAAGAAAAAAAAATTGTACTTTATTTATAAGCCACTTTGCATGGACCACAAACTCATCTTTTTTGCCTTCAGATTGCAACTCCCCTTCGCCTGAGTAAGCTGGTTAACAAAATCTTTTTTTTAATGTGTTTTTCTTTATCTAAGTTTTTGTTTTGAGAGAAAAACACTTCACTTAGGACATATTTAATTTCTGTTCTCAAAAATAGTTTTTCATTTAAAAAAACAAAAATACATATACTTGAAAGTAGTTATTTTGGTGAATTTTTAAAAACTATTTTTAAAATTATTAGTTTTTAAAGCAAAAGAATCAAAAACATTTTTTTATATGTTCTCAAAAAATATTTTAGTTGTTTTTTTTTTTTAAACAGTCGTAGAGTTATGTTATTTAAACATCAAATTTTGGACATCGTATGAAATATCATATATATTTATTTCTATCTCTCACTTACTTTTTAGACATCATATGAGATATCATATATATTTACTTTTTATCTTCTTTGTATACACGTTTTTCAAAAATACATCAAAACACAAAATGGATACCGTATGATATCCCTTCATAGATGTTCAAAAAACCTTTCTCTTTTACAACTTCATTAATGACGATTTTCTAAAAAAAAAATAATGTTTTTCTTTCTTGTTTCTCCTTCCCATCCATGTTACATAATTTAATCAGGAAATAGAGGCTTTTCTCAGCGCTGGGTCTTTTGTGAGGTGGTGGTGGTGGCCGACGGCCTAAGGGGAAACCACATATAAAATCGATAAAAGCAATTGGAGAGAAGATTTTGGGCAAAATGAAAAACTTGAAAGATTGAAAGTACATTCTAATTTTTTATTAATGGTGAATTTTATGATATCAAAAAATAGAAAGGTAAAAGTTTATCCTGCTTAGATAATTCAATCAGATGATATGAACCATTTGATATGATCCACTAACTAACTTAATTTATTTAATTGAAATGACATATTCGGATATTCATTTTCTTTGGATACAACATAATTCCCCTTTATTTATTATGTTATTACAAAAAGGGTAAAAAGCTACTCTTTCAAAATGTAACTACATCACACATGGAGCTCAATTTATGCACCTCAAGGCACAAAAGTAATAATAATAAAAAATGAAGACGCGACAAGCTTACCTTCTTAAAGAAAATGGCGTTAAAATATAGAAATCCCGCACTCATCCATTAGAAGATGGGCTTAAACATAAGCAAAAAAAACTACCATTACTGGTTTATTATTTTTTTTTTTTTGGCTACATGTCATTAGTGCTTTTTACTGTGCTCTTCTGGTGGTTTCACAATAAGGATCGGAATTTTTGCATGATGTGCACAATAGTCGCTTACACTTCCAAGAAATGTCCTGCACCAAATTGGATATACAAAATCACCCATCATTCAATTTAAGTTAAAATAAATATTACGCTTGTCACTTCACGTTTCATCAATTAATTGCATTTGAAAGCATATATAGAAATTGCAAACAAATTTCAAGCTATATATATTATATGGCTTTTTTGACTTTTTGCTAACAAGTGTCCTAAAAACATTATTTAATAAATTCAAAAATAGAAAAATTTTATTGAAAAAAGTAACTTTTGATTGTTCAATGTATGGAATACATTACTTTCACTGCAAAAATTTTATCTTTGATTTCTGAATCAATATTCTTAGGACATTGATCACATTTGTCGTATTATATATATATATATATATATATATATATATATATATATATATATACCGCAAAACCACCTTAAGCCTACCACTAACCTTTTGAGCGTGCCGAGGCCACGGCTACCCATGATTAGAAGATTAACTTGCATTTGCTCCGCAGCTTGACAAATCATTTCCCTTGCGTCTCCTTTAAGAATGATGCTTTCTGCTTTCACCTGCATTTTCATTGTTGCATATTCAAACAATAAATCTCATCACATTTGGCTTCAGAAATCATTTCCCTTTAGTCCCCAATAAGGATTGAGTGTATATATGCATATGACCAAAACTAGTACCTTAATCTTCTCACTTAAATCGCTTTAGCTTTATGTTTCTACGCTTAGAAACTAGTTGGGTACCTATGAGATTAACTGGACAAAACAACAACTAAGCCTTTTTACCCGACATAATGTTTTATTGTAAACCGTGACTTATATTGTATATTATGCATGTTCAATATCTGAAATACGACTTTTACACTGGGCATGTAATTTTGTGGATATGGTAGACATTCATGAGATATTTACCAGCTTATCCTTGCACATCTGCAATGCCCGTGAGAGAATAGCTGCTGATCTTTCTTCTTGGCCTTTCTCCACAGAATCCACAACTACAGATGCAGGATAAAATGCTGTTGAAGGGACATAACTAAGTATCATATATTTATACCACAGAATGCATGAAAGCATAACATTCACATAGCCAGGTTGGAAGATAAATATTAACAAAATAGAAGCCAAACTTACAAAGATTACAATCAATAACGAACCAAACTTGATTATTTGATATTTCATTAACCAATCACAAATAATTCTACGTATGCCTTTGAAAGTAGTTATTATTATATAAAAGTCAAATATTTTTAATGGTGTGACATTTCATAAAATATTTTTATGCTTACGATGCAACAATTAAATCTATTTTTCCCCCTTGTTATGATACGATTATAAACTGTGGCGTTGCGTGGATCAATGAAGTGGAGTATGGACTATAACTATTAATTGAAAAGTTAGAGACAACAGTAGTCCAAAGTTTTAAATTACGATTATGGTTGTGATCGCATTGTGTTTTTTGTCAATTGCAAAAAAATACAGTTGATACGATCACAATTGAGATTGGAGATTACCTAAATCACAACATCACTATCTCAATTGTGTGGTTGCATACCTCATTTTAAAACTCTATATCACAATGTCCAATTCAGCAAAAGCAATTAGTAATTAGACAAATTAACTTCATATTTAAGTTATTGACTTTTCCACTAACGGGATAAAGATAAATTTTTTTTTTGGTGAGATAAAGATAATCTTTAAATGTAGTTCTAGCAGTTTATCTTAAAATAAAATCAATCAAAATTACATGCGGACTTAAATTTACATTTACTGAGCGAACTAGATAAAGGCATAAAGGATTGTCCGTAGAAGCAATTGTACTTCAAGTATTGTTTCCTAATGAAATATAATATTATATTTTTATTAATGTTTTGTTATATATATATATATATATATATATATATATATATATGTTCTTTTTCATTGAAAATAATAACTAAGGACTCGTTTGTTTTAGATTCTGTAAAGGCAAAATCATGTTGGGAGAAAGCTCCTCTCACATAGCTTCCAAAATAATTGTCTCGGGAGACGTTATTTTCACGTTTATGTTAAAAATAATCTAAACCAAATAGATACGAAATAAAATACATATTAGGAATTAGGAAAGGATACAAACCTGCTCCACCGGGTCCAACCGGGTACACATAGTTGTGGGATTTGGGCTGAACATGAACCAGAAACACCACGCCCCTATCCTCCTCAGGTGTTCCTGCTCCAGTAGTAGCCATGATGGTGAAGAGGTTATCCAGGGCCCACTTAAGAGCATAGAAGCTTCCATCACTCTCGTCTATCGCCACCATCACCTTCATCTTCATCCTACCCTCCTATCCTATATGCACCTCGCTCTTGCTTCTGTGCTACCTAGCTCTGTGTGTGTGTGTGTGAAGATATCATCAACAATTCAACCCAGCTCTGTTTGTGTGTTATTATGACAGTTTTGCCCCTGACAGTTTTCAGTTCTCTCTAGATTTATGTGTCTTTTCCCTTTCTTGACACGGTTTGAGACTTGGCACTTGGCTGTACCATGGGCCATACATGTTTGAAGAGTGAATACGTGTAAACCTCACAGATGGACATTATCAATGGCTTCATGCACAAAAGAACAAACAAAACTTCACCGCAAAAAGAAAAAGAACAATAACAGACATAAAAGAGAAACGATTGTTATAAAAATTTGAGCTCGCCAAGTCTATGATGTAAGTAGCCTAACTACAAAACCTTATTAGCATTAGCTATATATTTATTCATAAGTCGAATTGAATAATTTAGATTAATTAAGCATCACGTTACGGTAAAATTAGTGGTTGAACTTGTTGATAAATATAAAATAGGTTTAAATACAATTTTAGTCCCTAAATTATTCACCATATACGATTTTGGTCCCTATAATTTTTTTTGAGCACATTTGATTCCCCTATTTTTTCAATGTTGCAAAGTCGGTCTTCCGGCCCGTCCAATATTCATCGATTTTTTTAATGATCAATAAAGAGGATCTACTGCTATAAGTGCATAGAACCTCTGGTAGAGCTTCTCCTTTATCCGCCTCTCCGCTTCAACATGATTCAATGGTTCCTCTTTATCATTTATCGGTTTCATTTCTCCTTTACGTGACTGTTTCTTTGTTTTATCATAAAGTCTTTTACCACAAAAGCTCAAGCCGATATTATATACGCTTAAAGCAGTGATTCCTCTGTTGGAAATAATGGCCAGCGAGACTGCATGAGCATGAACCAACCATCAACATGAAATCACGAACCCCAATTTGAAGGTCATGTGCACACGAACACTACAATATCTGTAACAAAGCAACGAAACACTATAGGAAGCCAGAGACATGTGAAGTCACATTATCCTCAAGGATTTATCCGCGTGATGTGCAAATCCCCAAGGATATAACAAGCCCATCCCGGTATAGACCGAGGTATCATAACAGCAGAATAAATTCATATGTGAAACCCAAGTAGAGGGAAAAATTATACATAAGAGAAGATAGAAGTGATCTCTATCAAAAGTTCATAAAACTCATTGAGCGAGGTTAGTTTAACTCACCAAGTTAAAGACCTATTTATGGTTTTAAAATATCAACAGATTTGTTAGAAAAGATAAGATCATAAGATAAGATAGTTACAAGATAAGATATTTATCATTCAAGACCAAGCCAAAAATAAACTCACTATTACTCTCACTTCTAGATAAGGCTTCTATATTTCAAAATATAAAAATATAAAAAACAAACCCTCTTGTAAACTTTTGAAATACATCAAAATATCCAACAATTCCATTTTGAACATTGACAATTTGATGGACATTGAATGAAACGATCAAAATTACAACATTGAAAAAGTAGGGGACCCAAATGTATTAAAAAACTATTGGAACCAAAATCGCACATGACTAATAGTTTATTTTAAAAAAATATCAAAAGTGCAATTAAACCTATAAAATAATATATAAGTTTATTTTAAAAAAATTATGGTTGCACTTTCCATTTACCTTACCATTTGTTTACTTTCAATAAGTTAACTTTCAGCATTCACGTTGCATTGTCAATGTCAAATAGCTTCCAAATAAGTTTATTTTAATGCATTTTGTTTTCATTTACTTACACTCACTTTTATTTTTCTGTTAACATTTTTAATATATATTTTCCTTTTAATTGATGTTTGATAGGGAGTAGAGCTAGGACTTTGATTTAAGGGGCCAAAACCAGAGCTTATATAAGTAAAGAAAATTTTAATACTTTAATGAAATGAAGAGTGATTCCAATAAAGTCTAAGATGAAAATATCGGATTTAAGGACAAAATGTAGTTTTTTATTTTCTAACTAATTATCAAGACAATAAATAAGGACAATTTGAGTGCAATTTTCTGAGCGTTTTTGTGATGTTATTCTCCAATAAAAAAAGTAAAATGTATAACAATTCATCAATAAAAATATATTATTTGTAACCGCTATTAAAAACGTTATATTTTAATTAAAAAATAGTGTCATATGCACTCAAAAAATTGTGCATAAATTTTTTCCAATAATCAATTATTGATAGATCAAGTCATAAAAAAAGTGGACAATAAATAACTTTTTTAATATCTTTAGTTACTTTTATATAGAAAATTATAGATAGAAATATAAATAGACATAAAAGAAGTGGATATTGCCAAAAAAAACTTTCTACATTTCAATAAATAAATTATTAATAAATGTAAAATATTAAAATGAAAGAAGCCAATAGTTTAATTATATAATAATAATAATAATAATAATAATAATAATAATAATTAAAAGGTAAAAAAGTTAGGGTGGACAAGACATATAGAGGCCACCTCTTGTCTTCGCCTTTGTGTTTGACTGATTCATTGATTGATCAGGGTTGTTAAACATTTTGATGTAATCTTATTAAACTATTAGATCCTGAGTAGGAAAGGGAACGGGGCAGGGCGGACACGTGTAGTACCCGCACACCCCCGTTGGATAAATTTGTGCTTGTCCCCGCATGTTACCTGCTTGGGTACTCGCCAGACGGGTATTTAACGGGTACCGCGGGTATCCTCAAATAGCGGGTACCCATGGAAATCTATCAACCTATTTTTTCCATGCATGAAATGCAAAATCAAAATGCAAACTGAAGTGGATTAGTAAAATGATTTTCCATGAATGAAATGCAAAGTGAAGTGTATCAGTAAAAATGAAATGCATCAGAAACCAAATACTAAATGCTAAATAAAATCAAAACCAAGACCAGAAAATTAAAAATACAGACTAGAAATCAACACCAGCAATGAAATATTTACATTAAATTGCAGAGATCAAATGCTAAACAACATCAATCAAAACCAGAAATCAAAACCTAACCACATCGCAGAGGGGGAAGAAATTATATGGGGCAGAAACTATACACATCAAGACTAGAAATCAAAATGAAAGATCAAAAGCATAGAACCTACCAGCAAGGAGAGGAAGACAGAGGTGGTGATGGCGCGGTGGTGTTGTTGTAGTAGAGAGGAAGACGGAGATGACTCGATGCTGCAGTGCAAAGGTCAGGGTTCGGGGAGTCACGTGAGGACTGAGGAGAGACGGAGTCGCGACAGGAGAGATGGAGACTCCGCGGAGGAGCTCAGGGATGGCCGAACGACGGAGGAGCTCAGGGGCGTTGAGTGACTCTGAGTTAGGGTTGGAAAATGATGTGAGGAAAAGGGACTGAGGGGCGCTACTCGAGTGAAGTGAGGAAGACTGACCACTGAGGAGTTAGTAACTTAGGTTTATAAAAAGGGTAATTTAGTAATTTCGTAGGCGGGTACGGGTATCCGCGGGCTCGAATACCTCATTACCCGCCCCCGCCCGTTAGGCGAGCAGATATTAGAATTTCCAATTTATTTTGCTTGCTAGTACCCATTTAATGCATGTTTGGATTTGTGTAGGAATAAGTTCAAACGTACGTTTGAGTGAAAGCAACAAATTCTTGCTTTCATGTTTTGTGCCTCGTAAATTGTGTTTTTCCGTTGAACGATGTTTCAAACGTAAATCCAAACAGATTCTTAACTCGCGAGCACCGACAAAATTGGCATCACTAATCTTGAGTCACCAGTAATGTCAACGCTTTGACCAAAAACAAAAATCACGGGAAAAAATAAACTACTATTGTAAACTGAAACATTTTACCATGTTTTGTTTTACAGTAGCAGAAAAACTCATTGAGTCATGAACCAAAAAAAAAAACTCATTGACTCCAATGAAAAAGATGGAGTATATATAAAATAAAACAGCCATCTATTCATTACGTAATTTCAGAAACGGATTTTAACTGAAATAGCACTTTACTTCTAAAATATTCATGAAAATAAAAAAGGATTCATGAGATAATTTTTATTAAAGGGGAATTTCAAATTAATGGATTTAATTAATATGCATTGTTAGTGTAAAGAGTTTTTATACTGTCAATCAATCAGAAACTATCACATAAGCTAACATATTTAACTCTTATCCTAACTATCTTAAAAGTCAATCATATCATGATTTTTGATTGATTGATAGTATAAAAATCTTTACACCTAATAATGTACATAAATTAAACTCGTTTCAAATTAAGAAACAAACTTATTTAGGTGTTGAATAACCAACACGTTGACTTCCTTTTTAAAATTGATTTGAAAATCAAATCTAGGATACTCTCTGCTAAGGAGACACTCGAACTTTTATGTTCAACTTTATTTTTGAGAATATAATTGGACCTCCTTGAAAGAAACTCGACTAGTTTTTTATAATATTCTTTGGCATGACTCAGTCTGAACGAGTTTCTGACAATCACATTAGTATTTTTAAAAGGAGATATAAATTACCTTAAAGACTTCTGTACTAAGTAACATCTAAACTAAACTCCAAAATGTAAGCAACTACTACTTTCCTTGAAATTTCATTAGCCTAACTCGTGCCTTATTGCCCCCACCAGCCCGTATCTGTAATATCATCAGTTTGAAATTTCTACCCATTAAAATACTAGGGTCTGATCTAGTTTCTCCTTTTTTTTTTTTTCTTTTCTCTCATGTTTTTATTAATAATTATAAAAATACTACATTGTTTTCATAATGTTTATATAAAAAATAATAAAAATTAATATTTTGTTATTTTTTTTATACAAATCTTGAAAATAATATAACATTTTTATAATGATTAATGAAAACAGTGTGCGAAAACATCACATTATAAACAAAGCAAAGTTTCCCTGGTTTGCTTCCTCACAAAAAATACGAACCTTGTTGACTTAGACTTTACTTCCATAATTCCCGTTCGGCATTCTACTACCTCTCTCTCTCTCTCTCTCTCTGTGTGTGTTTTTCTTTCATTTCAAGCCCATACATTCATGATGACCTTTTGATGAAGGCGCTTTTGATGTATATCAGCCATCACAGAACATTTTTCAGTGTCATTGTTTTTCACTTCATTTCCAGGTTTCAACATCTGAGACTTTCCAAGTTTCCATTACATTTTATTACTATTATTATTCTTTTCTATCTTCTGAGAAATCATTTCTTTCCTTTGTTTATTTTATTTATTTATTTATTTATAGCTTTTGTAATGGCAGTGCTAGATATACATGCCAGAATTAATGGACAATCAGCTGGGATCGAGGGTTGGTTTTGAGAAATTTAAGTGGACAATTGAGGATTTCTCGAAACAGAATACCATGAAATTACGCTCCAAAGCTTTCAAGATTCGCGGTTTTACATGGTACTTGAAAATGAATTTACATTTTGTTAAGATTGTTTTGTTAGCTAGATGGTAGATGCTTAACAAATCTGAAAAATGAACATATTTTTTTTAAAATAAATTTAACCTCATATTTTTACTTTTATCATGTGCTATGATTTTGAAGGATAATAACATAACTAGGACAAATTAATGGGCTTAATTCCAGGTAATTTTTATGAAAATAAATAATTTAACTATGTTGCGCGTCTTCATCATGTTACAGGAGGATCCTTGTGCATCCGTTGAGGAGGGATGTTGACCATTTTTCATTGTATTTGATGGTTGCTGATTCTTTACCACCGTATGGATGGAGCAGAAACACCTTTTTCAAGCTAGCTCTAATTAACCAGGTGGATAGGAACGAGTCAATTGTAAAGGGTAACCTACCTTCCCTTCCCTTCCCCTCTTAATTGGTCTCTTTTGTTGGTTTTGTCGTATGCTATATTAGTATAAAGTTTGAGTTTAATTGGTATTACACTATCAATCAATCACAAATCATGATATGAGTGACTTTGAAGGTAATTAGGATAGGAGTAAAACATTTTTAATGATATGATAATTTTAATTTTGGTTGACAGTGTAAATTTTTTTTTTATAGTGATGATGCATAGCAAGTATTTTATTTTGAGATATTTGCCTTCTTATAATAATCGTAATTTTTATTGAATTTAAAGCTAATTCTGGATATATATTTGTGATTTCCAGTGACTCAGCAGAAGTTCAATGGAGGATATCGTTGCTGGGGTTCAGTATTCTTGAATAATCTAAGTGACTTCTATGATTACGAACAAGGGTATCTTGTGAGGGACACATGCATCATTGAAGCTCATATTTGTGTGTCAGATGTTGCACCTAAGGTTCAAGACAACTCCTTGAACCCAAATTTAAATCCAACCCATGATTCTAAATTATGTGATCAAGCAAGAGAATCCTCCTTGGATGAGAGGGAGACACTTGGTTCCACAACCTCAGGATCTAGTCCAACAGAAGGGGAAATTCAAAGTTCAGATTTGACACTAAGAGACCTCATAGATTTGGAGAGTTTAAGGCCAGAAGAAGAAGTTTTCGTTCCACTGTTAGAGGAGGTTTGCATATGGCATCCTTCCCTGATACAGAGCCAGAAGAAAAGCACTCGCTGGTTCAGACTATGGGCATTTACATCATTGGGTCAAGTTCTGTATTTCCTTAAGACAAAGAAGGTGAAGGATGTGAGTGATGATGACTGCAAGCACCTTCAAGGTTTGTGGGAGGAAGTTGATAAGTCCTCTGGATTTGACTTGGCTTGGCTAGAGCCATATGTTCAATCAGCATTAGGTGTGAAAGCTCATTTGGAAAGAGCACAGAAACTGAAGAAACTACAGGACGATGTGGTTGGTTTGGAGATTAAAATGAAGAAGCTGAGGGGAGAACTGGCTGCTGCAGAAGCGGAGTTTGAGGTGGCCAGGAGAGGCTTGTCAGAAGTAAGAAAAGGTTTTCAAGTGATGGATATACATGCTCCAATAGGTTATGCCATGTTTTAGAGGAATTGTACCATGATTCCTGAAATACTTTTGGCGTAAGGGTCATAAAGTTTCATTTTTGGACAAATTATGAGGAAATCATAGCTTTTGTATAACATTTTAAATATATATAACCTAGTTATTGTTTTATTCTAGTTACAAAATATCATTATTTAGATATACATAGCTTATGAAATATTTGTAAGTACGATACTGTGATAGAAAACTATATAACATTAAATAAAACTTAAAAACAAATGGAGAGAAATATATAAGATGATTATTGAGATGAGTCTGACTGGGGTCTACATCACATTTGAAATGTTGTTCTATGTGTTTGTGCATGAGCTACTGCTTGACAAATCTTCCTTAACACGGCCCTTTGATTTTGACTATTGAGGTGCCAATATTGGAGATTCCAATTTTGGTTCCAACTTCCAAGGGCAAAGAGTCTTTGTC
Source organism: Ammopiptanthus mongolicus (assembly GCA_039655645.1). NCBI lineage: Eukaryota > Viridiplantae > Streptophyta > Magnoliopsida > Fabales > Fabaceae > Ammopiptanthus > Ammopiptanthus mongolicus. The sequence continues at coordinate 24,915,972 of CM077347.1, read as the reverse complement.
AATAAAGAGTTTTTGAGTGCAGCAGCCAAGTGATCTCGACTTGAAAATATGAGTGACTTGCAAGACAAGAACCTTGTTGCTTTCGAATGTTGCTGATGAAAGTAATGAGTGCATGTCTGAAAAAGTGTTTTAATTTTGTTGTGCAAAATAGGATTAAGACTTAGGGAAGCTGCTCCAACATTGTCAGAGTGAATAATGTCCGTTTGGTTTAGATTATTTTCAACGCAAACCTGAAAATAACGCTTTCCGAGATAATTATTTTGGAAGCTATGTGAGAGGAGTTTTCTCCCAACGTGATTTTCAAACGTGATTTTGTCTTTGCAGAATCTAAAACAAACAGGCTCTAAAAAGAGATTTGCATTTAACATGACTCCAAATTAATTATATTAGAAGATATTATTGCCATGCAAGTTGTGCAAACCAGGCTACAAGGCTCTACGCGCGTCTCAATCCACACATGGATTTTTTGAGATGCAACACAATACGGATGGAAAGGATCAACAAAGCAAGCTGCTGGTTGAGACATGTCCCACGTCCTCAGTAAACTTGCCAGCTAAACAAAGCAAGTTTACTAACGCTTGCTTTTTGGATCAATTCATTATTTATTCTTTATTCATAGCACTGAGTGCATGCCGGGCAATTGCTACTCTACGGTAGCAACCAGTCCTAGGATGATCCTTGCAGGGGAGTGTGTAGTGTAGCTCAAGATCGGAATCAGGCCACATTTAAGGTGTTGCAGATGAGTGTAGCGAGCTCATGCTCCATGATGCATGTGGTTCACACATTAGTGTGACCTTGTTCTGCTCAAGCATAAAAATCTGCCAGAGCCACCATTCCATCCATGCACATACCGCTAGAATCATTGTCAAAGCTCGATCAAGGACTCCTCCATAGCAATTAGCAACCACCAACCGAGAGGATCCAGCATTAGCAGTAGTGATGCTAGCCTCCAATGTGTGCAGAATCTCCATCCATTTTAGTATTTTACTAAAAATGATAACAGAAGGGACTAAATAGAGATGAATCTTAATTAGTGAAGGATTAGATTAAAAAATTAATTTGAGGAACTAAATCGACAGAAGGAACATTAGCTAAGAGCAACTTCAATGGAGTTGTTTATAGGTTTCTTAATATTAAAATATGATTTCGATAGGCCACATATGATTTTGAAATGCTTAAAGTAGAGGAGTTGCTTATATAAGCAACCATTTCTTATGGATTGCTTACCATTTGACCATTTGTGTATGTCCATACAAGAGAGAATATAACATGTTAAAGAAAGAGGGGATATTTGTGAGTTAAGCAATTTGTTAATAGGAACTCTCATTGGAATGAAAATTGATTGTATTGCTTAAAATTGAGCTAACCCACTTAAATGAATAAAGTGAGTTGTTTATATGAAATACATTGGAGATGCTCTAAGAACTCAAATAAGATTTTCAACTAACTAATAAATATCATTAGCATCTTATATTAAATTACTTACTTCTACGGATACAAAATGATATGAGTTGTGTACAAAATGATGTGAGTTGAAGCATTATTTATATTGAATCATATTATAACCGTTGCATCACTCCAACGGATACACAAATTTCTTAAACGGTAATAATTTATATCTCACGTATCTACCTCTGTTCACCATTTTTCATTCTCTATTCATTAAAAAAGTTTCATTTCCCACAATTCTAGTAGCTTCCACCGTCTCCCTCGGCTCTTTCTGCTTCACCCCTCAAGCCCCTCGGTCTCCCTCGATCTCCTTCTCCCTGGCTCTCTGCTTCGCCCTTCTCTTTCTCCCTAGCTCTCGGCTTCACCCTCGACTCTTTCTCCCTCGATCTCTTTCTGCTTCACCCCTCAAGCCCCTCAGTCTCCTTCGATCTCTCTCAACCCCCCTCAGAGATCGCTTCATCTCCCTCGATCTCCGTCAGAGATCGCTTCTTCTCCCTCAGAGATCGCTTCATCTCCCTCGATCTCCATCAGAGATAGCTTCCTCTCCCTCAGAAATAGCCTCATCTCCCTCGATCTCCCTCGATCTCTGTAACTCTCCCTCAGAAATAGCCTCATCTCCCTCGATCTCCCTCAGAAATAACCTCATCTTCCTCGATCTCCCTCAGAAATAGCCTCGATCTCCTTCGATCTCTGTGACTTTCCCTCAGAAATAGTCCTCAGAAATCCCTCGATCTCTGTAAATATCCCTCAGAAATCACTCCATCCGGCGAACGGAGGCTACGATGCTTTCGGCCTTGCATGAACAGAGGACGAACGGAGGTCGCGTTGCTGGCGGCCGCGAGCCGAAGTTGGTTTCCGGCGAGTGTTGGATCTCCATTTACCTCTTCCGTTGGTGTGCTTTTTTTCTTTTTTTCTTTCTTTTTTTTTTTTTTTTGCTATTGTTGGTGTGTTCTGAATCATCATTTTTGGATCTCCTTCTGCTGTCTTCTGGAATGGAATTTTTTTAATAATGCTATTGTGTTTTCTATTATTGTATTCTGAGATGTTGGTGAATCAGTTTTCTTTCCCTCTTCTTTAGGGTGAGTTAGTTGGTTTTGATATTAATTTTATATGTGTATAGAACGGTTCCTTAGATAAGGAACGTTCCTTAATCTTAAGGAATTTGAGATGCCACGTAGATATACTCCAATGGGGGTCAGAAGCTAAGAAACGATTCCTTAGCTTAATGAACCTTGTATGACACCCCCATTGGAGATGCTTTAAGCTTTAACCTTGTGTTTTGTTAAAGATACTTGGAAACCGTCGTTGACATTTAGGTGAGAAGAGAGTATAAAAGTGGTATTAAAAAGGGTCTTAACCAATTTTGACGTCAAAAAAATCGGGACTGCTTGCTTATATCAAAGTAACTATAAAAATTTCCCCGCCACTAAGCACAGCTCAATACAGGCTAATATAGCATGAAAAGCATTATATTATAGAGGTCAAAGCACAAATTAATCCCAAACTCAGCCATCGATATTGAAGTTTATAAAATAAAAGGAGGGACATCAAAACTCAAGTCATAATCCGAGCATAATATAGATCCACGACAATAACACAAGACGTAAAAACATTTGGTGTCTGCAAACTCCTACAGGAACATTAATATTTCCTATATTCTGAGCCACACCATTGAGACCCTCTAGCGCAACCTTCTTGCTTCTCTTTCAGACTCAAGTAGGGTGAGAACGTCTCCTTCTCTCACTGGTCCTTTAACATTCCTCATTATGTGACGGTTCTGATCATCCAAAAACTTGACTCTAACCTGAGTCACCTGACCTCTAGATCCAGTACGACCCATAACTTTGACAACAACAGCGTGCTTCACCTGAGATTCCATCCTGCACAAACACAAGCAACACTTACAAGGTTAAAGAGGGTAAGGATTGGGGAATGGTCAGGACATTGCATCCTATGATGGAGAATCCACACATGTGCCTTAGACAGATCAAAAATCAAAAATCTAAAATCACTGCTGTTGAATTCAAGTACAACACAACATCCAATAGTTTCAGTACAATCCACCCAACCGCTGATGACAACATCCAATACAACAAGCAAAGTGAATCACAAAAACTATTCACACCAAAGGACAAATGTAGTTCTCAACAACCACGACAATTGCAAATGATTTTTTTAGTGATCATCGGTTCTTGGTTGGGTGGAACTCATTTAGATCATAATAGCAATCTTGACTATAGTAAAAAAGGGCAACAAGGTATTATAAAGCTCCTGTTATATGCAGGGTCCAAGGACAAGTCAGACAACAATTTTGGTCATAGTAATTCTTAATATGTAATGGGAAATGCCAGTTCAATAGCTATAAAAATAATACTATATAAACATAGAGAGCCTTTATGATTTCTAAACAAAAATTAAGTAGTTTTATTTTATAAAATATCATTAAAAGCTTTAGAACAAACTTGAAAGATATTTAAAAATGTTATTCCAGAAAATGTACCATGTTATTAACAAGATCAAGTTCTTTTATTACAACATTATAAAAGGTTCAATTTAAAATATGGCTCCCCCAAACATATGATTAGGAAGAGTATAAATAATTTCACAATGTCCAATTTGCAAATGTATATTGAGGAACACATTCAAAGTTAACATTCAAAATGAAAAAACGAAAAATTGTAAAAATATATAAACTAAAGATGTCAGATGCAGCAAAGAATAAAATAGGCCATTTCACTCCTTTAAATAAAACTCAAACATTAGCTACTATAAGATAAGATTAGATCTATAATTCTCATAGCTATTAAAGTTTGAAGCAAACGCCATTGGTCCTGATACCAAATTACTAATAATCAATGAATAAAAAAGACACAAAATTAAAATTCACACTGACATATTGAACAGAGAAAAAAAACAAAGAATTTTGGATATAAATGGGTAATCTTGAGATAAGCGGAAAGAGATCACAATAGCATGAAGTTGGTTAAGTTGAAGCAATGATTTGCATTTATCAAGGAGGCTGAGTAAAGTTTGGTTTATATTTGCAATTTTACATGACAGTGACACTCCATGCATTTACAGATATATCCTGTAACACTTAAAGTGCATGTATCATCCAAGCAAGGCTGAGCCTAGGCAACACTATTTAGATAAATGTTTTCTGTATGAAGAACTTTTATGTAATTTCACCGTGCTGTATTTTTGACAAAATGGAGCAAGTAAGGCATTTATTGTATGAATGAAATATTAAAATTATATTCGAACAATATCTATATTTTAATATTTCTTATATTATAAAAAAAAAAAACTATATTCGATTAATATATAAAAATTGGTTCTCTTCACTTATTCAACATCGTATATCTTAACCTATATCATAGACTTGCATGTTCGAGTATGTCCCTACTCCTTGATCTGTAACACTAGTAATAAATTGCTAACAAAATAGGAGGATTTATTCTCATTCGGTATTGCACTCTTCACTAATTGAGTGTTAGACGCTAGCAATTGAAAGAAAGGTACCTGACTGAGATTCGCAGAGAGGAAGAGGAGGTTGGAGACCTACGCAAGCGGCTGCTCAATCTTCTAACTTGTTGTATAAAAGAACAGAGAAGAGAACCCTACTTGCGTGTTTGATATTTAGAAGGGCACATCGTTTTGTGAAATGACAGTTTTGTCCATGATGATACTACACGGAAAGGAGTAAATACCCCAATTCGATCCATCCAACGTGGTATCAATTTAGTCCTCGCATTATTAATATTTTAAAATAATTATTCAAATTAAAAAAATATAATAAATCTATCCCTGATATTATTCACTTAGTTTCAAATGCATTCCTGACATTATCAACTTATTATCATTATAGTTCATGCAAATACCAACGGAGGGACGAATCTGATTAATTTTCTGTAATTCCAGGGATCATTTTGGAATATTGATAATGTGGAGAACTAAATTGATATGACTCTATAATTTCAAGGATCAAATTGAGTATTTACTCATATGAAAAGGCATAAATTGGCCATGGCAAATACTACCTAGTGTTTTTTTTTGTGGTATATAATGCTAAATAATGTTATTATTAAATAAAAAATTGCTACCTTGTGTTATCAGGAATAAAAAAAATTGAAAATTCGTATTAAAAATGATATATTCAATATATTAAAAGGTAGGAATAAAATATTAAAAGATGGTATATTTAGTTTTATTAAAAAAAAATTATTCTTTTAGTTTTCTTTAGACACGAATTAGCAATTAATAAAAATTCAAATAAAAATAATATAATAAAAAAGATATATTTAAAGTATCTAAGTGCTTGATTGAGAAAACTTGATTTTTCCCATTTCAGCTGTTTTTTGGCTAAAAAGCTGTTTCATACATAATCTATCATGTTTGGCAATTAGCTTAAATTTATAAAAAAGCTTTTTTTGGGGGAAAAAAGCTATTTTATGTCATCTAATTTGTTTTAGCTTAAGATTGTTATGATTTGATTATTTCTCATTCTCAAAACTCTCTTCCCTATTTATCCCTACAAAATTAACTTCCAAATAAATATTATTAAATTATATAAATAACTTCATACCCTTTTTCGTAATTTACTATGTAAAAAGTGATTTTTTTAGACCATCCAAACAAAAAAGATTATCTTGAAATCGCTTTTCAGCAAACAGACCCAAACAAAAATAAATTCTGATTATAATCAATTATCATAATAATCGATTATTCATAAATCGATTATTCATAAGTACTGATCCCTCCTCCTCAGTGATCCACGTGTATCAGGAATGCCTTTTCGTGATATTTCTCGTTTTAGTTGTATTGGTTTTTGTTGTTTCAATTTATCAAACTTAGATATTAATTTTGTGTCCTTTGCTCTTGAACCTGAGACGTTCTCTTCAATTAGTCAGTTGCTCTCTTTTTGAGTGAACCATGTGGTTTCATGTACATCATATATATCTTCAATTATACTTTACTTTTAATTGTATTATTATTCATTCTTATATGCTCTAATTAATTGCATTATTAATCTATGGCTAAATTATAGTTTTGGTCTCTTATCTTATTTTCAAAATTCGTTTTGGTCATTTATATTTAAAAAGATTCATTGTAGTCTTTTATCTATCAAACGTTATATAAAATGGTCATTTCTGTTAATTCTTTCACTAAATCCATTAATGTTAGTGTACATGACAGTTAAGTGATGATTTGGGCAGCTGAGTTGGCACATCATCCACGTGAGATGACCAAAACCAAAAAAACAAGATAAAGGATCAAATTGAAACCAAAAAACAAGATAAATGACCAAATCAGATTTTTTTCCTCAATGAATCTTCTTCCACAATGAGACCAAAAAAAGATTATGCTGATAATCGATTTATGAATAATCGATTATTATGATAATCGATTATAATCAGAATCTATTTTTGTTTGGGTCTGTTTGCTGAAAAGCGATTTCAAGATAATCTTTTTTGTTTGGATGGTCTAAAAAAATCACTTTTTACATAATAAATTACGAAAAAGGGTATGAAGTTATTTGTATAATTTAATAATATTTATTTGGAAGTTAATTTTATAGGGATAAATAGGGAAGAGAGTTTTGAGAATGAGAAATAATCAAATCATAACAATCTTAAGCTAAAACAAATTAGATGACATAAAATAGCTTTTTTCCCCCAAAAAAAGATTTTTTATAAATTTAAGCTAATTGCCAAACATGATAAATTATGTATAAAACAGCTTTTTAGCCAAAAAACAGCTGAAATGAAAAAAATCAAGTTTTCCCAAACAAGCACTAATTATGGCTTCTAAGCAAAGAACTAGCTCTTGAATGGCCTAAAATAGTAACATTATTTTCTTACTAGTTTGTTTATCTATTTTACCTTTTTTGGATACGTTTCCCCATCTTACCGCTTAGAGAGCATACTGCAAAATTTAATCCGTGAGATTTTACAAATCTAATAAATGTACAAGAAGAAAATTTGCGTACCAATTCAAAACCAACCAATTTTATCTGCAGTAACCAAAATCTAATATCCCAGGGATGTTCCTCACCAATCAAATGTTGAGATAAATACAAATATTAATAAGTTATGATTTTGTTTTCTTAAGTATCAAATTATTACTAATAAAAGACAAAGAAAGTGACATGAAATTAAGACAGAAGATATCTATTGGTCCCGAGCCTTACTGAGTTGTTTATCCAAACATGACCATAGTCACATAATATAAGCTTAGTAAATACAATACAATACAATACAACACAATACAATGCAATGAATCATTATCTGAGTTGTTTATCCAAACATGGCCATAGTCAAATAATATAAGCTTAGTAAATACAATACAATACAATGCAATGAATCATTCTCAAAGGTAAAATATCAGCAGACATAAGCATTAAAAACAAATTCTAAAGTAAAATCAATCCAATCATTCTTTAACAAGACCAATTCAACCAATTTCACATCTAACTGCTATAACCTCATGCGACAACCAGAATTAGCAGCTTCTGTTTGGCGACATGGCGATCACCCCTCCAACCAAAACATTGGAGACGGGTATGATTGTTAGGTTGCATTATTGAACATAATATCATTCATTCTGTCAATACCAATGTCTGATATGGGCTCAATGGGTTTCTCATCTCGCTCTAGAGAACAATCAAGACTCAAAGGATCCCGGCTAAATTCATCTGAACAAAGAGATGTCAATATCAGCTATTGGAAAACTTCAACAGAAATGCATTAGATGCTGACAGCACAGCCTTAAGAAAAATCCAAATGAAATTCTACATTGCCAAAATGACTTTACTTAGATGAAAAGGACTTGAGACAGGATTTTGTATGCAGAAAAATAAACAGTCAAAAGTATTTTACATGTGCAAGAAGCTTACGAAGTAACTAGCAATAGCATATGCTTACAAAAAATTGAAGAAGTCAGCATCAAACTCACCGAAAACTGTGTTAATAGATGCAGGGGAAGGTGTTGAAATGAAGTTAAGGCCAACGTAGAATACCAGCACTAATACAATGGTCACCATCACATAAGTTGGTACTGCCAGAGCCCAATACCTGAAAAGCAGAAGTTGCTAAAAAAATTCACAACCTTTTTTCACATATAGTTGATTTGCAATCCTTGTCCACATATTTTCATTATTAAGCATGCTGACAAAAAAAGTTGGGACCACTGCCATCCTTCTCCTCCCCAAAGCCCTCCTCTACTTAACAGCTAAATCAGCTAAATCGAATGTCTCACTTGACCTGTTTCAAGCATCTAAACTGGTTTAAATTTGCACAACCTTAAATTAACACCCCAAAATTCCTCACTTCAGAGTTTTCTCAATGAAAATTTGTTGTTTCATGCACCCAAACAATTACATATGGTAGAGGACCCTGATGATTGCCAAAGCTTCAAATAATAACAGGAGTCAAGCTGTCTAACCTGCTAGGGTAGTAAGAGATGCCAATAGATTGTAGCCATGATTCAGGAACATATGCCCATACCAAGAAAATAACTGTTCACAAAAGGGGGGGAAATCATGAAATGCCTTGTGAACATCGCATGAAACCTGGGACACTAGGAGACATTTGTTAACAAATGATAAATTAGTAGTTATAATGCAATGAATAGAAAGTCATCTTGATTGCAGCTGCAGCCAACCAAAAGAACAGAACATCAGAGAAGTTAGATAGATTGAATGGTGCTTCATGGTGAATCTTCGCTCCTACTTGTTTAGTTGGTTTCACTCTAATTCAAAATTTCAAGTTACAACATACAAGCAAATACAAAGAATCTCCGCAGCTATAAACCCGGGTATGAGAAAAAGAATGAACCTCCAGACATGCTGCATTAAAAACATTTGTTTTAAGGGAGTTGCCATTTCAGATTTGCATAAAGACTGGGCTGCCATTGTGCTTTTCTAATCTTGTGCTCTGTTTCTTTGGTTTCGTTGTAATTTTCTCTTTCTTTTGTATCTCTCTTCTTTGTTAATGAATTTTTATTATCAAAAACAAATTGTTTTCAGAAATGATTATGAAATGGCAATTGGCAAATAACACCATTCTGCTAGACTTCATTTAATGTTCTGTATTAGATAATTATCTGCTATATAAAAAGTAAATCGACTTGGGATGAATTAATTAAAATGATACTCAAAGTTGATCAGATGAATCCAATGAGATGTCAGCATGTCTCAAGTCTGAATGGATACAACCAAATGAATGCCCAGAACAATGGTCTAAATTCAAAACAGTTCCAAATGCATTGATATCTAATAAAGAAGTAAATTAACGCATCAAAACTTTGCCTTGAGAAAAGAACCTAAAATACTCAAGAAAAATCCCAGTCAAATGAACTCAAATAAAGACCTCAAAAATAAGTTTTCTTAAAAAAATGATTAGCAAGTAAATCATCAATTTAGTCCCTGAAATTGTAACATTGTATCAACCTCGTTGCTGACATTAACGAAATTTCAAAAACGTTCTTAAAGTTGTCAAAAATTAATCAATCTAATCCCCCGTCAATAATGTCAGGGACTAGATTGATTGGGGTTGAAGACTAGATTGATTAACTTTTGACAACTTCGGAAACCATTTTGGAATTTCGTTAATGTCAGATACGAGATTGATATAGTGTTAAAATTTGAGGGAGGGACAAAATTGAGGATTTACTCAATTAAATTTGTGAAAAGCAAGATAGGAAAGTAGACCTGAAGCAACAACAGTAGTTATGGATCCGACAAAACCGTAAACTTCAGAAGGCTTAGGGCCATGATCTCCAGACAATCCAAAGCCGGAATTTTTGTCATCAGGATCAAGAAAGGACACAGTTGCCCTCCGTTGTTTTGACAGACTGAGAGTTCTTCTGGGACTGTTGACAGAGTGAGGACTTTCCATGTTGCATCCCCCCTTCAATTACCTAGGGTTGCATGCATAACAAATTAGGACCAGCTCAAGAACAATGCAAATGCAGTTTATTACACGTTTGAAATCGAAATTGCATCAGATGTAGAACTAAAAGTCTCGAAAACATGAAATTTCCTCAATTCCACATCATCTGCAATTAATCTCAATAATCCAGAAGTGGAACCAAGTTAACAATGCATCCAATTGCAAGATTAAACAATTAATTTATCACAAATTTCATTCCACACAATCCCCAAATTGAGATTTTCGAACCCTAAACTCACAAATATTTTTCGAAGATGAAGAACACTCTTATCATCTAAAGCAGCAAGGAAATCCGCTATTAGTTTCACACTAAGCACCAGCAAACAAGGTGAACAATTAAACTTGAAGACAAGTTCTTACCGTAAGAGAGAGGAAGGACAGAGGACAGAATGAGAGAACGCGCGAAGAGAGAGAGATAAGCGCGAGAAGAGGGAGATGGTGGTGCAGGGGAGAAGTGGCGGTGCAGTGGTGGCGCGGTGGTGCCGTGGTGGAGCAGCGTTGCAGTGTGTGAAAGTGAAGTGAGTGCGGCGGTGCTGTGGGTGAGAGTGGTCAAGTCAGTGCGAAGGTGAAAGTGAAAAGAATGATGAGTGTGTGTTGAGTGAAAAGAAGTGAGGTTTTTATTTTATTTATTTTTATTTTATTTTAAAAGTTTGTTTTCTTTTCTTTTCTTTTTGTACTTTTTAACGGAGTGCCATACCGTCCAGTGGTAACCCCCACTACTCAATGCTTCGGTCCTATTGGTTCCAGGAAATTCAGCAGAAAATAATATCGCTCAGCGACACACACCACCACCCAACGGTGCGAGAGACAAAAAGGGGCTGAAAATTTGCATGATCATCGCCCAACGGTAATATACACCGGCGGTATCAAGGCAGAGACCAGGCTTATCTTACGTGCATGGCCGCCCAACGGCACATACAACAGCCCAACGATGTGGGAGTCGGAGTGCTCCACATTCAGACACGCTCCACCGCCTAGCGGTGACATATTACCGCCCAACGATATTCTTTCTGCATAATTATGCAGCAACAAACCTCATTTTTGTTTAAGACTTGTGTCACCTCTCCACACTTGTAGAACTTAACCCCAGAAATGAATTCATGCCTAGACTAACATGAAAACTATGCATGAAATTATGAACTGACATACTCCAAACTTAGAATTAAGCACTCACACACAAAGTCCTAGAAACACTCAAAACATTAATGATGCAAAGAAAAGCTAAAAATGTAAAATAAAAGTGTAGAAAAAGCCTGAGCATGGATTGCCTCCCATGAAGCGCTTGTTTAACGTCCCGAGTTTGACGGTGTGCTTCTCAAGTAGAGATTAAATTGATGGACTCCCTTTTCCGCTCAACATCCCCACCGAGGTAGAGCTTGAGTCGTTGACCGTTCACTTTGAAGCTTCTATCCGAGTTCGGATCCTTCACCTCAGCTGCACCATAAGGGAATACTTGCTTGACTTCAAAAGGTGCCGACCATCGAGACTTGAGTTTTCTTGGAAACAACTTGAGTCTTGAGTTGAAAAAGAGTACTAATTGACCTTCCCGAAACTCTTTTTTTACAATCCTCTTGTCATGCCATTTCTTTGTATTCTCCTTGTAGATTTTGGCATTTTCATAGGCAAGATTTCGGAACTTTTCAAGTTCATGAAGCTGCAAGATTCTTGACTCACCCGCTTTAGACAAATCAAAATTCAAATACTTTGTTGTCCATAGTGCCTTATGCTCCAATTCAAGAGGTAAATGGCAAGCTTTGCCATAAACCAATTGGAATGGAGACATGCCAATTGGAGTCTTAAAGGTTGTCCTATATGCCCAAAGAGCATCATCAAGCTTCATTGCCCAGTCCTTCCTAGAAGAATTCACTATTTTCTCCAAAATTTGCTTCAATTGGCGGTTGGACACCTCAACTTGCCCACTTGTTTGCGGGTGATAGGGAGTGGCAACTCTATGATGAACATTGTACTTTTTAAGCAAAGTCTCAAACTTCCTATTGCAAAAATGGGTCCCCTCATCACTTATCAAGGCTCTAGGCACCCCAAACCTTGAGAATGTGTTCTTTTTCAAGAAACTAATCACCACTTGTGCATCGTTGGTTTGGACCGCTGTAGCTTCTACCCACTTCGAAACATAATCCACAGCTACCAAGATGTACAACTTAGAGTAGCATGAGGGGAACGAACCCATAAAGTCAATTCACCAAACATCGAACATTTCAACTTCTAGTATCGGGTTTTGAGGCATTTCATTTCTCTTTGATATACTTCTGGTTCTTTGACATCTATCACATAAGAGTGATGGCCAAAATAAACCAGATTGGAGAACCTTAGCTGTTGTACGATCTCCAGTAAAATGATCGCCATACCCCGAATCATGACAATGCCATAAAATCTGCTCTTGTTCTTCTTCGGGCACACACCTTCTCAATAACCCATCACTGAGGAGGAGTGATCAGTGCTTATATTTTAATTTAGATTATGGCTTCTAAGCAAAGAACTTGCTCTTGAATGGCCTAAAATGGTAACATTATTTTCTTACTAGTTTGTCTGGCGTTGTCTTTAATACTCCCTCCTATATAGTGAGTATCGGTACTCACTAAATCCAAGCCATTCATTTGTTATTAAAATAAACGAACGATTGCGATTAAAAGAAGAAAAAAAACCACTTTTTGACCTTCAACCGGATACTCACGTCCCACCTTTCTCTTCCTCAATCTCATATCTTCCATCATGGATGCAACCGGTCATTCTTTGCAATCTCTTTTTTTTTCATCGTCCATTGCCAATCACTCTCTTCTTCACTATTCCATCACCACTCTCTATTGATTCGACCCCAACGTCGCTGTCGTCGCCATCTGCCTCCCTTCCATCTCCATCTCTAACGACACCATAAAACTTCACCTTCTCCCAATACACCTCCGTCCGTAACCGTGCTGCCTTCTCCCACTATGACAGCTCCCTCCAAATCTTCTATTCCGACAGATAGGTCGACTTCATGTTCATCCCCGTTAATAACATCAACACCAGCAGAACTCAGTACATAGCCGCCATTTTCATCCTCAACTCGTTCCCGATCTTCGGCTAAGGCGGCATTAATAGAGTGGGGCCCGCAATGGAGATGGAGTCGAGGATGGCGATGGCAGGGCGAGTGTTGCACCTCTTCACTCATCACGTCGAGGCCAAAGCTAATTGCCGAGTCGCCATTACTGTCACCGATAGTTCCGTCTTAGGTTTTCATTGTTAATTCTTTCATTTTAGTAGTTGTAGACTGTATTAGTAGCTATCTTAATATTTAATGTAATTGTGAGTTCCCGACTTCACTTCACCAGCAATTGCTAATTTGGGCAATCAAATTTTGGAGATAATTTCTCTCTCGAATGCAAAGTTCCCTCATTGTTTGTTCTTCAATCACTCGAGTTAGGAGTTGATAATCCGCTAGATTCTTTAGTAATTGTGCCTTTATTGAGTGGTTTTTACTTTCTTTTGTCTAGAATTTTGTCTCTGTTTTGTCCCTTTTTGAGTCTTAGTTAGTTGTCTTTTATGTTTGTGATAATTTCTTGTAATTAGAGTCAATTGAAGTTTATTTTTATGCATTTTAATTTTTATTTCTCCTTAATCATTTTAGGATTCAAGAAAGGTGGGAAGATTGAAGAGAAAAGTAAATTTGTTCAAGAAGATTGGAGCTTATGGGAGGAAGAAGAGCCTAAAAAAGTGAAGTTGTGAAACTTGGGTTCAGCGCTGGACGTGGGGGAGCCAGCGCCCAGCGTTGGTTACCCTGATAAGAAGCTACTCTCTGGAAGGTCCACGCTCAGCGCAGTAATTACAGCGCCCAGCGCTGAAGACCCCCGATAGAATCTGCTCTCTGCCTAGCTGGCGCTGGACGCAGGGACTCTGGCGTCCAGCACTGGATCCTTAGTGAAAATACGTTGTCTGTCTTGCTGGCGCCTAGCGCCAGAAAGCAAGCGCCCAGCGCTGGTTAATTTTCCTGACAGGGTATTTAAGCATTTGTTACCCATTTTGAGAGGAGGCCAACAGCTGCACGAAATTCTAAACCTAAAAGTGCAAATAGGAGCTTCTTCTCTGCTGGAACAACATCATCTTCATGGAGTTTGCATCATCTTTGTTCATTTCATTTCCCTTTGTAGTTTCCTTTATTATGTCTAGCTAAATCCCTTTTTGTTGGGGTTAGATGTAGCTTTTTCCAAACTCTCTTGTATTTGACTTGATATTTTAATGTAGTTTCTACTTCTTTATGAGTGCTTAATTTCTATGCTTAATGCTTGTTGTGGCTTGAACACCCATGATTTGATCTTTGATTTGATTTGCAATTGGAAAGTTCTAATTGAATCTAGACATGAAATAATGCAAACCCACTAATTAGGCCACCTAAGGAATTAGGGTTTAATTTGGGAGTTTAGGCTCTTTCCATCTAAGGAATTAGGGATTGAGTATGTTAGTGGATTGATATTCATAATTGAAGTATAAAACTGTATTATTTGTCATTTCATTGCATGAGAGGAAGGACTTAGTGAATTCTAACTCCAACATATTTTTTCTTGGAAGTAAAACAGTTTTTGCATCTTAAGTGTTTGAGAAAAATACAAAAAGAGCTTGTTCATCTTATTTTGTTCCTTTTAATTCTAATTCTTGTTTATTGAGCTTCTGAGCTCTCTTTGATCCCAAACAACTCTTTAGGTAAAATCAATTTGTGCGTGTTTTTATTTGTCACACAATCCTCGTGGGAACGATATCCCTTTCACCTCTTTTACTTGGTATACTTGCCGAAGTTTTCAACAGGAGTTTAGTAGAGTTACTTCAGAACTAAAGATGATGTAACCATTCAACTATCCAGTCTCGTTCTGTTTTCCGTTTGGCATAAAAAATGGTTGTTTAATTAAAGTCATTGGTTACAAACATTGATGGAAATAGTTTATTTTAAATAATATATAAATTAAAAATAATATAAAAATGAATAAAATATGTTTACAGTAAAAATATAAATCTAAAATAATTAACTAATTTTAAATAATACATTAATTTTAAATAATATTTTAATTTAAATAATATATAAAGTAAGAAAATATGTTTACAGTATAAATATATTAATTTTAAATAATATATAAAATTTATTTATTTTTTGATAAATTAATATATAAAACTTCTTACTCTGTGTTGTTTTAGTAAAGTAATATATAAAATTTAATAAATATATAAAGTAACCGAAACAATAAAAAAAATACACGTTAATCAACAGAAAAGAAGAGTAACCGATTAAATAAAAAAAAATCAAATTCTTCGGCATATGTGGATAATCGGATTGAGCCGGTCAAAATTGAGTGAGTATGGAAACTCAACTCAATGGTTGGAGCATGGAAGAATCCCGCAGTTTGTCTATCTATCTTTACTTTTTTTTCGATACGTTTCCCCATCTTACTGCTTAGAGAGCATACTGCAAAATTTAATCAGTGGAATTTTACCAATCTCATAAATGTACAAGAGGAAAAATTGCGTACCAATTCAAAACCAACCCATATCTTGGTGTCCTTCATCAATCAAATGTTGAAAATAAGTATAAATATTAATAAATTATGATTTTATTTTCTTAAATGTCAAATTATTATTGATAAAAGACAAAGAAAGTGATATAAAATTGAGACAGAAGATATCTATTCGTTCCATTGATAGCGGTTTCATCTTATTCCACCGTAATTATATGTGGCTACATGAAAACTTTAAACCAGTCATAAATATTCCTGCGTTATCATTTAGCTTTTGTTGTAAGTAATTTCACGTAGTTTCACAGGACAATAATTCTTGTTTCCCCTCTATTCTTTCGCCCAGTGCTGAGGCAGGGAAGATGATCCGAAAATTTAATAAGATTTATATTGGCCAATTGATTATTGTGTCCAACACTGTAAAAGGTATGTATATAATGCGTAAATTGTGTTACCTGAACAACCACAACGAAAAACACCTAGACAACACCCCACTCGCATCAGCATGGTACATTATTCCATCCTGGTATACAATATACGATAACACCCACGTTCCACTTTCACTCAATAGTAATGTACAAAAATCATTTTTCATAATGCATTCTGATGGACTATTCCTTTCATTTCCCCCTAGAGGATGTACAAATTCCAGAATGTATGAGGAAATATGACCTCCAACAACAACAAAACTAAGCCACGACTTACTGAACCACGTACTCATGGACCAAATTCCCCACAACAGTTGCCGCATCAATAGTGATTAAGAAAACATTTTAAAAATAGTTAAATATAATAGCTATTACCATAGGTAAAACACTTCACGCAATTTACATGTTGTCTTGTTTAAAATACTTGCTAAACTAATCCCAATCATATTCTTATGCATTTTCAACATCGTTCCTGTTTAAGCAAAATTCAAATAGGTAAGTTCAAATTAAAATAAATTAAAACGATAGTTTTGCACAAATTAAAAAAAAAAAAAGTTACAATATCACTATGCTTCCCAAATAGATAAAGCAAAATCTTGATACTGGAGTCCTGACACTACAGTGCATTGCATGCTAGCCAGAAAGTAATCAAATACGCTCAACAAAATTACCAACTAAATTCTCTAAACTGCTCAGCAAAAATTAAACACCACCACTCACGTCTCACTAGAAATCGACTAAAATTATATGTACAGACAACATCTCTTGATATTCCATGGAAAACCAAAAATCAAGATCTATAAGATCCCATTGAATATATCGAAAGAAAACAAGATGCATAAGCCAAGTTGCCAAGTTCAGAACATCATGTTGAGATACAAACATGACCCAAGCAATAGTCAACTCTTAAAATTTTAGTCTTCATCCATGCCAGGAGCAGGTTGTTCTCTCCTTGGGCCACCAGCCGGTTTTGACATAATAATCTGAAAACATCAAATACAATCTCCATGAATCTATGAATAGAGAAAAATGAACGGAAAACTTGCATCCAAATTCATATAAGCCTGTATACACAGCATCAAAAATCATCCTTGGATACGCTGCATACCCTGGTTTATTCCCCAATAAATTCCATTTAGTAACAATAAACTATCATTACATTGGACTAACTACAATATTTCATTTCCATTAAAAAATTCAACTACTTTTTATACATGAAACACTGTTTACTAACAGTGTAAAATTATTCAGTGTCAGTATATCAAGACCGGAGGTTTCAATATTTCAAATATGCAAGATTTCTCATAAGATTGAATAGTGACGCAACTGGCAGTCTCTATTTATTGAAATGATCGTCATAACCTACCTAAAAGCCATATTGCTAGGAAAAGTCTTGTGTGCTCAGTGTATAATTCAGTTTATGCACTGGAAATTAAATGTTGATCTAATATTTTCAAATTCAGGTCCCACCATAAAGACAGCTTTTGTCAAACTAATTGTTTATTCCTATGGATCCAGTGCGTATTGAATCAACACTGTTTGTACACAAGAACCTCTGATTGCTAACTAAAGCATGGCTGTTTCCAGATCTTTGTATCAACATTTTAGAGAAACCGTGATCCTTCATGCACTCTAAATGCCAAACAGACAACTGCTCCAAATCTAAATTATTAGTTCCCATATGGCAATATGGCATACATCACCCATATTTTTCATGTTAGCTGCTATTTAACATGTCACAAGCAGCAGATTATTATCATTAAACTTCAGGTTGGAATTTTCCTAAGTCGCCTCCACCCCTCTCCAAAAAATGAGAAAAAAATCCACATCAACACTGTTTTTGCCCATAGTTTAGAGTTGGAGATTTCTTTATAATACTTCATAATATATTTATTAACCATAAACCATTTTCTGTTTGAGCTTGTTTGCGCAAAACAAAAATGTGCTCAGAGGTACTTATTAAGGTAGCAATCTGGAATCAACAGGGAACAGTTGACTACTATTTACTTCCACTTGATTACCTGGTCCACTCGCAGTACAGTGCATGCAGCATCAGCAGCATATTTAAGAGCAAAGAACCTGAGCAGAAAAAACAATGATGAACAAGGTACAAGATAAATTATAATTCAACATACAATCATTTCAAATTTAAGCAGTTGAAAGAAGGCTCCATCAATCACAAGCTCTCGACAACCATATACAAATTTTTACATGACAAGGCTATTTAGAAAAATCTACATTACCAATAATGACAAGCCAGATCATTATTTGCTCAAAGTAGGGCTTCCCACCATTAAAAAATGCATTAAAGAAGAAAGTAACTTACTTGGTCACATAAAGATCCCAAACGCTCATGGATGAGACGACATCCTTACAAACACCTTCTTCCAGGTCAATGCCGATTTTGGTATTTCCAGACGCATGTTCTGCATACAGAGAAGATATAATCTCCATTGCATTTAGCCCAGCATTCTCAGCTAACGTTCTAGGAATCATTTCAAAACTTTCAGCAAACTTTGCTATAGCATACTGGTCCAATCTGCACGGCCATTGCAAACCCTTAGTACTTCCCTTTCATGTCTAAATTACCAAATAAGCATTAAACAAACAAAATTAAGTCCTAATGCATTAAGACATAGTACCTACTGTTTGTTTGGAGTAGCTTATTTTATGTTCAAAATAGCTTAAAATCAAAAGCTTACTGAGAGAACTTTTGAAATAAAAGGCAATTACTCTCCCAAATTTAATATAATGATAGAAGATAAAAAGAATCCACTGATAATATATGATAGTGGTGAATGTATGCTGAAGCATGTCAGTATGAAGATGTGGGCAGCTTGTGTAGACAAAAGTTATCATAGAAGTCCCATGACTTCTTTATGTTCTGCTGCTCAAACACAGAAATTTATATATTAGAATTATGGCATAATTCCATCATCTACCCACATATGGCATCTCTTCAATATTGCATTTGCTGAAAGTGCCTCAGGTGGACTTCAGCAAATGAAATAAGATCTTTGCAGGGATGATTAGATGCTTATACTACAAAGAAAAAATGTTATTCAATAGGATTTGTGTAACATCCTAAAATTAAAAATAATTGGAGATAATAACATTAGAGAAATCAGATAATTTTTGGGAGGCTTAGACTGCATGTTTTGGGCCTTTGAATTAATTAGAAAGGATAAAAGATAATTAAAATCTGCAACAATAACAGAACTCTGTCTAGACTTTATCTAAAACTTATTTAATAACAAACTCTAACTACACTCTATCTAAAACTTATTCAAAGACTCTATCTAAAACTTAATTCAAAAATCAGTCTCTATGTCAGGATGCGTTAAAAATAGGTTTAAAAATAAGGAATCAGTGCAACACTATATATATACCTTCTTATAATACCATAGTGCGGCTAGGAACCTTTTTTGCACCCTAAAACATCTTAGTAACGGCTGTGGAGCATCTTCATGCTTGGGAGATGAGGTTGCAATAAGCAATGAGTTTGGAAGGAGAACAAAAACAACTACAGGAAGAAGAAGAAGATGATGAAGAAGAAGGAGAAGGAGAAGGGGATTCAAGACTGAGGAAGACGACATCTAGGATTCGCCATAGGGTACGCTTGGAGATTCTTGGAGGTCTTCAAGAGGTGAGTAGAAATACTCTTTCTCACCCTTTTCATGGTGCAAATTGATTTGGGGTTTGGGTTATGTTTTCAAAATGCGTTTTTGGAAAATAATCATGCGTTTGGTCAAATCCTGATTTTACAAATTTGGGAGTTTTCCTTCTAAGGTGTTCCTGCTGTTAATTAAATGGTTATTATTGAAATTGATGCTATGATATATATGATACATACGTGATTTGGTTGAATTGATATGTTATATATGCACTATTTGATGATATTTGTGATATTGGCATGATTCAATAACTATTAATATGTTGGATGTTGTTTGTTGCAATACCGCCTATGATAGGGGTATCGAAAGTAACACTGCCAATGATTTGAGGTGTCGAAATATGAAATACCGCCATGATGTGGTATCGAAAGTAACATCGCCACACGTTGGGATGTCGAAATGAGTAATACCACCAGTGTACAATGGTTGGTATCGAAATGAGTAATGTCACTGAAGAGAAGGTGACATCGAAATACCTTCATGAGTAAGGTAGGCAATGGGACGCCATTGTTATGTGCAGTTTGAAAGTCATATAACATATGAGAATATTTGAGATTGTTTGATATATGAGATTTTGTCATATTTGATTTATGATGTATTAATGATGATTGTTACTGTCAATAATAATTTATATTATTATTATTATTATTTTACTATACATTATTTTGAAAATAGCGGGTACCATGGATAGTTTTTTCGGTTACCGCACCGGCTGAGAACAATGCTTTTGTGAAAACCCTTTAAACCGTATTTCTGTTCACTGAGATTTTATATCTCATTAGTAGTATTGTTTTCAGAGCCTGAGGATGTCCCTGTTGAGCAGCCAGACGTTTTGAAGACTATCTCTTTAGCTTTAGAGCTTGGTTAGTATTGTATGGCATATGCCAGGAGGACCTTTATTATCTTTTAGATATTTTCTTATGCGAGATGTTATAGACGCCCTGTTTTGAAGTTTTGAAACTGATTATATTATTCGGTTTTTGAATTAATTTAAACAATTATTTTGGACTAATATTATATTAAGTATTTATTCAGTGTTTATTTAAGAAAAAATTTTATTTTTCCTGATTTTATTTAAATTATTAATTTGGATTACTAATGTAACGAAGGGCGTTACAATTTGTACTTGTTAGAGTTGACACCAAAGACAAGAAAATGGGATAAAAGAAAATGAAAGATAACTGCTAACACTTAACTGTACACAACACAAGCCTATGTTGTCAATAGCGCCGCGATAGCGCACGATCGCGGAATAGCGCACGGTTTGGTGGGTGCCTGCGATGCGAAACGCAGGTGCATCGCGGTTTGAATCCTATTTTTTTTGGGGTTTTCGGTCATTTCCCCTACCCTTAAGAATTTTAGGTCACAAAACTCCCATTCCTTGCCTCCTTCGACAAAGGCAATACATTCACCTCCTCCTCCTCCTCACTTCCTCCTCTACTCCAGCAAGCCTTCTCTGCCACCTTCATCTCCAGCAACAGCTGTTGGTTTTTCCGACGACGGCTGTGGGGTTTTCCGGGGACAGCTGCTGTGCGCGAGCCTTCTGTCACCTCTGTTTCTCTGATGTGCTCTCTGTTTCTTTGCACTTCTCCTTGCTCCTTTCTCTCCTTTGTTTCAACCACCAACACCCAGAAGTGCTACTGCTTCCTCAACTGGTTCTACTGCATTGGTGAAGCCTACAGGTCCGAACCTAGATATGGCTTGGGAATGGAATTCTTTGAGAGACATTAACAACAAGAAAGCTGTCACATGTGAATTGTGGCAAGGAATCAACAGGTGGAATTACAAGAGCAAAGAGGCATCAAATGGGGGTAAAAGGTGACATATTCCCGTGCCACAAAATACCATTTGATATCAAACAGAAAATTAAGGATGCCTGATAAGTAAATGTTAACTGCCTTTGAGGAAAAAAAAGGCAGTTACTGATGTTGTTCAGTCTGAAGGAAATTTTAATGAGGAGGAGGAAGCAATGCAAGAAATTGGGGTTTTGAGGGCTGGAAAAAGACTTGCAACTGCAGGTTTTTTTGGTGCAGCTGCTGCCAAGGGGAAGAGTAATGTTAAAAGCCCTATTGATGTTTTTATGTGGCAACCTCCAGAAGTAATTATAAAGATAACAGAGGCAAAGTATAGGCAAACATCGATTAGAGATTGTGAGAGAGAGACAGGGACAAATGCATTCAATACATTGCTCAATGCTTTTATAGGAATGGTATTCCTTTCAATGTTGCCAAATCTAGAAGCTTCAAGTTGATGGTTGAAGCTATAGGCAATTATGGTAAACACTTGAAACCTCCAAGCTACCATGAGTTGAGGGTTCCTTTGCTTAAAAAGGAACTAGAGTACACAAATACTATGTTGGAGGGGTTCAAGAGAGAGAGAGCTGAATATGGATGCTCTATCATGTCCGATACATGGACGGATAGAAAAAATAGGACATTGATCAACTTCTTGGTCAATTCTCCGAGTAGGACGATGTTCATTCGGAGCGTTGATGGTTCCGCATATTGTAAGACCGGGCCAAAGATGTTTGAGCTTTTCGACTACTTTATTCAAGAGATAGGAGTGGAAAATGTGGTGCAAGTTATCTCCGACAATGGTAGCAACTATAAAATGGCGGGTAAGAATGTTATTGCTGCTGTTTAAATTTTATAATACTATATTCACGTTCTAATTTGTTAATCATATATTTCATTTAATTTGGTCTTAGGTGGTCTTATTGAAGAGAAGTATCCAAAGATCTTTTGGACTCCATGTGCTGCGCATTGTTTGGATTTGATGTTGGAGGATATTGGAAAGCTGCCAAGAGTAAAGAGGGCCATAGGAAGAGGACAATTTCTTGTTGGCTTCATCTATAACCATACCTTGGCCCTAAACACGATGAGGAAGTATAATGGTCAAATGGAATTGGTCAGGAGTGGAGTGACAAGGTTTGCCACAACATTCATCACTCATCAAAGGTTGCACAAACGGAAAAACAACCTAAGAAGGATGTTTCTATCAGAGGAGTGGCTTAACTCAAAGACGGCAAAAGAGCGCACGGAGAAAAGATGTAATGATATTATCCTCATGCCATCATTCTGGAATGATATAATGTACTCTTTGAAGGCAATGGGGTCTCTTGTACAAGTTTTGAGACTGGTTGATAACGAGAAAAAGCCGGCCATGGCTTATATATGAGGCAATGGATAGTGCTAAGGAATCTATTGCAGCCTCTTTCAACAACAATGCAGCGAAGTACTCAGAGATTTTTGAAATCATTGATAGAAGATGGCCGTGTCAACTACATCATCCATTACATGCGGCTGCCCATGTCCTTAACCCTCAACACTTCTACAGGGATCCAAGTATTGCTGAAGATAAAGAAGTGACTGACGAACTCTGTACAACCATTGAAAAGCTTTCCTTTGATGAAGGTAATGATCAAGCTTTATGTGATCTAGCCCTTTATAGGAAAGCATAGGGTATGTTTTCCTAACCTTCTGCAATTAGACAGAGGACCACTATGTCTCTTGGTAAGTTACAATGCATTGTTTTGTTAAATTAAATTTACACGACCATTCTAAATAGTGATGCTAATTACTCCTTGCATTACAGCTGAGTGGTGGTCCACATATGGACTTCATGTTCCAACTTTGCAGGGTGTGAGCGCAACTGGAGTACCTTTGAGCAAATGAGTAAATGTTAAGTGGTTTTATTTTATATAGTGTAATATAGTGAAACTAACTATTTTTTCAAACTTTATAATATAGATTCATTCTAAAAAGAGTAGCAAGCTTGAGCATCAAAAGCTGCAAGACTTGGTCTTTGTGAAGTACAACCAAGCTCTTAGAGAATGCTTTGATAGCAAGGATTTAATTGATCCCATTCTCCTAGACAACATTGATGATTGCAATGAGTGGTTGGTAAGGGAATTGGGTGAAGATGGAGAAGAAGCGGCTGAAGATGAGGTTCTGTTTGGCGATGATAGCTTGCCATGGGGCGTTGTTGGTGATGCAGTAGGGGCTGGTGAGCCAGCAAGACTTACTAGACAATATACTAGAGCTACACCTTCTACAGTTGCACCTATTGAAGAGGAGGAGGAAGAACATTTCTTTGAATCAAGTGATGAACAAGAGAATGTTGAAGTTGAGGTGGTTGAAGTTGCTGGAAATGATTCTGATTCTAATTAAGATCACTTGTACTTATTTTGATTTTTGAATACTTTTAGAACAATAGAACTTAAGTTAAATTAGTAGTTAAGTACTTATGTTATACTTTTTGAAGTGGAGACATCATACTTATTGAATGTTAGTGACTATTGAGTATTTTGAATGTTATGACTACCCCTTTAATTTTGTGTATTTTTCTGTTTGAATATTTATGTATGTATATAATATAAAAATAAAATATGTAAGCTATTTTTTAGTCTTCGCAATAGCGGTCATCCCGCTACCGCTATCCCACGATAGCGTTTTTGGGCTCGGCCGCTCCATGCCGCTATTTGGGATTGACAACATAGACACAAGCAATTATGCACCAAACTCCATACGTTGACATACATAGCATATAATTGGAGAGAGATTGCAAACATATGCAACAAACAAACAAACTAGATGCCCCATGTAATTAGGAAAAAACAAATTACATCCAAATAATGAATAAAAGAGGCATGCATAAATAAACACATTGATGTTTCCCAACGAATACAAACCAATATCTTTTATATTGAAAACATAATGGAAATACAAAGTACCCGGTCTCCTTGAAGGAAAAGTCTTTCACCCTTTTAGCTAACTCAATTTCAGTTGCTGCAGCTCCAGGTACAGTACGGCTATCCCTGCACATGGCCTGACAGATAATTGCAAAGAAAAAGAATAATCAGTGCTTAAAATTACAATTAGCTACAATTATTTTAAAAACAAAACGCCTTCAAAAGTGTAAACCAAAAGTGTAATAACACTCTTATGTTTGCAAATATTTTTAACAGGATTGATGAGGGGGGGAAATGCAATCTACATGTAAAGGAAGTCTGCACAATCAGAAAGTACCTTGTAAGTGTTCACTCCATCGTCTACTGCTCTTTCAAGATCATCTAGTATGCTATCCGTACTTCCTCGTAAAACAACAGTGGACACAGAATTCCCACCTTCTTCATTTTTCACAATAAGCACCTGCAATATATATATACATAATAATTAAAATAATAATATTAAGAGCAAAAATCATGACACATGTAGAAATGAGTAAAAAACTGAAAGAAGGAAACTAATATAAAAAAGAAACAAGGAACCAAGAAAATGATAGAAACCAAATAATCCTGTTAACATACCCTGACACCACCAATTTCCTCTACTGAAACAGAATCAACATATCCAAGATCATCTGGGTTTGGTTGGCTAAGTTTCAGCTGTTGTAGGAAAACAAAAATGGGTTAAAAATAAAGTAGAAAAGCTTTGCTATGTAACCAAAGAAGCAAAACACACACCATAGCAACAGCACCAGTTGTCCGGCAAAATCGACGTAGTTCAAACTTTGAACTGATTTTCAGAACCATAAGCCTACAAGCAGGAATTTCAAAGTTAGAAAACAACCTAGACAGCGTGATCGTCTTGATAACAATGACAGCATTAATATTAATTCTTTGGTGTATGGTAGAATGAAAAATTAAAAAACGCAAAAAGAGGAGAGAAAACGTCACGCACTTGTAACGCTCACAAAAATGCAAAGCCATCTCTCCAACTGCTGCTCCACTGACAATCACTTTGGCGCCAGATTCTGCTACTGCCTTGATGAGCTCCTCTACTTTAGCTTCTTCAGTTTTTGAATAGTTTTCTAGCTAAAAAAATTAAAATGAAGTCCATAAATCCAATTAGCAAAAGCATCAAGCAGAGAAGTCGTACAAATAATTAAAAAAACAACACATAATATGCATGGTTATCAATCGTGCACAATAGTGGCGCTATCGCGCTGTGGGATCGCATCATATTCATGTCGCAAGGCCTGGCCGTAACAGCCTGCATTGCATCACATTTTAGTGGAGCAGCCTGTCGCGGATACTATTGCAGCCGTTCACGAACGCTATCGTGGCCAGCATGGTTGTTGGCTCTGTTTCAGCATACGAAGCTCCTCCCCCTTTCTCATTGTGACCTAATCTGGACTTTATTTTTCTAATAAAACTTTTATTATTGAAAAACAAAAAGGCATATTTGTCCTTTTCTTTTAGAAGTTGACATCACTGTCCTGCTTTAGTAATAATAACTCTCCTATTTTAATTTGCATAATTGGTTATGCTTCTTGTTATTATCATTACTTAAAGTTTTTCATTACATAACATGTTGACTAATATGAATGATAATTTTTTTTTAAAATTTTGATTACTTAAACCAATGTTGTTTATTGTTTATTTGTTTATGATACAAATACAAAAAAAAATGTAAAACCATAAGGATTATTTATCGAGTATTGATGATGAATATATTAAATTTTGAGTATTTGTGTTGTGTCTTTATATGTATGTATAATAAATAATTTATATTATATACAATCATCAGTCATCCCACTATCTTCTATCTCGCTATAGCATTTTAGAGTCGGCCGCTCCGCACCGCGATCCAAGATTGACAACTATGATAATAAGTAAATTCTCTGAAAACTATTAAAGGAAAATCTTGGTCCATCAAATCTTATAAAATCCAGTAGAACAGCATCAGGTTATGAACAAAGTCATTGTCTTACTGAGCAACAAACAATTGAAAATAGAAGACACAAGTTATCCTAAAAGTTATTGCCAGATGCTATAAATAATTTCCAAACAAAAGCTATAGCACCAAACTTACAACAATAATCACTCTGCAATAGTTCATCCGAACATAAACAGATGAAGGCATAAATACATGCATAATTTGAGAAACCCCATGCTTAGATGCATTAAAGAATAAATAAGACATCACAAGATGTCAAACTTACAGGTTACCAGCTCAATCTCAAGCTGAAGAATATAATAAAGCTTTATACATATAAAAGTAAAATATTACTATCAGAAATAATGTTCGTTTTGCTTTTGCAAATATAAAGCTGATTCTGTCATAAAAAGCTGAAAATAATCTGTTCCCTAAGTTCTTATCAACTTGAATCTACAATGGACCAAGGCATTACGCACCTTTTAGGCTTCTACACATTGTAACACTTAGCAAAATATGTAGAAACATGCTAAAAACTACAATGCAGGGACACAACCGAAAAGAATACCTTATTTAAATCATTCTCAAATTTTGGTGGCAATCAACTTTGTGTAAAGAAACAATGACACAATAGTTTAGGACCAATATCAGTATGTGGCCATGATAGTATGATACCCTACCACAAAATCCCTTTCCAACCTTTTTTGGGGGAGAGGAGGATGGACCTCCAGCTTGTGCCAGACACAAATCAATAGGCCTCCACACTCAAGCAATGAATAAAATTTACAACCTGAAAAACAGAAAAGACGAAAGATAGTTTTGATATAGTCATTTTCATATACCTGCTCTGCTGAATGTATGAGGACAGTTCCTTTAGTTTCAGTTGCAGACGTATCAACACCACCAACAAACACAGCAACCTTAATCATTGACAAAAGATCTCAGTACTAGAAAGTATGAATATCTATCAACAGCTTATCATTTAGAAAATCAGAAGAAGAAAATGAATTAATATATTGATTTCTTATCAAATTAAGTCAAAATAGCAACAGATCTTGATCCTTGATGATAAAAAACTGAACAGAATTCAAGAAAAAGTGAGCAGAACAAATAACTCTTCTTTGAAATTACTTGAGCTTCAGAGATGAACTAAAGAATGTCAACATGCAGGACACAACATTAACTCAATAGATACAGAAGGCAAAAATGAGCTACATACATCACAAGTCATAACCATTCCTTATTTTTGTTCTATGCTTCCTTGCATATGTGATATGTACCCCTTGGAAATAATGAACCAAGATGAAACATCATAATCGAATTTAAGCCTCTAATGAATCAAGACAGACACGAGATAAAAAAATAAATAATAAATAGGGATAACAATTGCTTCTTCAGGACCTAGAACATGAAAAAAAATCCAAATGTTTCTAAAAATTCATGTTGCATAGCCCATCTATATATAACATTGGACACAATCACAAACCATGGTGAACTCAAAAATAACATCCATGCATCAATTTTAGAAAATGGTAGCATATAAACAGTCCTGGTTCAGACATTTAATGAAGCAACAACTCAAAATATAACTTTGCACGCTTATAAAAAAAATATAACTTAGTACTTCATGTTCTATCAGCTGTTCAATCTTTTCAACCTGGCTCATTATGACTGTTGTTTAATGTTAGGTCCTTTATGTATCATTTGTCTACAATCATGCATCATTATAAGGGAGAATATGTGTTAGGCAAATAACATGGGCCAAAACTAAAAGTATAGCCTTCATATTACGCGAAAAATCAGCCCTGCCAAAAACTAAAAGTACAGCCTTCATATTAAGTAAAATATCAAAATAAAGAAGCAATGAAAAGCACAAGCTATCCTGAGAACATATAACTTGAAATCATTTATCACAAAGTAGCAGTAAAATGACAAAGTTGTGAAGAATCTCGACAAATGAATCATATTGTAGACTCTTCAAGGAAACCCCCGAAGGCTCCAAAATGTATAGAAGGCTAACCTTCGCCTTTTCCATTCGCTTTATAGTCCCAACAGCATCACTTTTCAAAACCATTCCTCGAACAACTGTACTGTTATGCAAGCCCCCTCCCAAGAGCTTTGCAACTCGAACATTGTCCACATTGAAGTTTGCAGGGTTTTTCGGACACACTTGGATGCATGCCTATATTTTCCAAACAAAAGTTGGAATGTTCAAGTGATGAGCTAAGTTAACATAGTATTTTATCATAGTAAATGGGGTAGTCAGAGCTCAGGATATACTCACATCAGCAACAAGTGAGCATATGGTATCTTCTTGACCAAATTGCTTGCTAGCAACAGCTGCTTTCATTCGAGAAATAACTTGCTCCTTATCACGGACATCCATAATCTCTGAACCTTGCTCAACCAATTCAGCCAATATTTCAACAGTCTGAAATATTACAAGGAGTTAGAAAGGGGCAGTGTAGCAATCAAAAAAGAGTTAATAAAGGTTAGTTTGGTTAGAGGAGGCTGGAGAGAAAGAAAAGGAGGCAATTTTTTCATTTTTAAGTAAAAATTATCTATATTTGAGATTATCATTATCATATATACACTTCTAGTCATTTTTAATTCATTTGTTATGAATTTAATTTTATTGAATTGTTGATGTAGTAGGTTTTTATACTATCATCAAATCATCTACTACCACGTTATTAAAAATATTTGAGTATCACAATAACCAACTTAAAAAGCAAACATATGGCGATGTATGATTGGTTTATGGGATAAAAAACTTTTCACTGACCAGTGACCATGCATCAAAATTAAACTCTTTCCTTATAACATTCTATGAATAGCTAAATTTTAAAATAAAAAAATAATCCTCCCCTGCCTTTTCCCTCCAAAACCTTTGATTCAAGCATACCGGATCTCATCAGAGAACTAACAAAACAAACCTTATTGATTGCTTTAGAATATCCGCTGATGATCTCGCTTGGGTGAAGACCCATTCGGATAAGTTCCTCCGCACCTTGCAGAAGCTCCCCAGCAAATGAAATAGTTAAATTGGCTCCATCCCCAATTTCCTCTTGTTGAGCCTTCCCAGCCAAAACCAAAAGCTTGGCAGCAGGATGCTGAACCTCAAGTTCGTTTACAATTGTTGCAGCATCATTTGTGACAAAAAGCTTGTCCAAATGATTTATAACCATCTTATTCATACCTGAAGTAAAGAATAAATAACACAGTTAAGACCTACTATCATCATTCTTAATACAGAAATGCCAGCATCACACTCTATTCAAGTGTTAAAGTTCATATGGGACACACTAAATAGAGAGTGACCCTAAATATGCAAATCTTCCACATTCTAAAAAATTTCAACTTTTTTTTAAAACCTAAACATCGCGGGCGTCTTAGCATTTTTCTTCTAAATATGCAAATCTTCCCCATTCTAAAAAATTTCAACTTTTTTTTTTGAAACCTAAACTTCCCCGATGCATAAAAATGAAAATGACAATGGAGAAGAAGAGATAGCTGTGATGGGTTGTTACCATTAGGACCGAGTGAAGTTCTGGTGATAGTGGAAAGCTGCTTGCAGGCATCAATGTTTTTGAGAACGGCTTCGTCGAGACCAGAGAGGTGCTTGTGACCTTCCTTGAGCATGGATTGTATCCCATATGGCTGCATGCTGAACCCCATTTTAGGTTTTTGCGGTTACTATTCGTTCGTTAATGCTCAAATCGCTGCAAGTGGGAGAAGAATAAAAAAACCCTAGATCCCTAAAACCCAGAAGAAAACGGCAACTTATGCTTTCTGCTTTAACGAAGAAAGAAAGACAACACAGAAAAGAGAAAACCCTAGAAGCTTCAAATAATTTAATTATTATAATTATAAATTAAATATTAAACATTTAATATTCATCTATCATTTACTCCTATCTATCGGTATTGGTAATATGTTTGGATTAGCTTAACTTGTTAGAACCAATTAAATGGATAATGATTGTTTTTTAAAATGTAAGGCCGTGCCAGGGAATTTTACTATTTTGAAAAAAAATTAAATATAATAATGATAATAATAAAATTTAATTGTTATGTACCGTCACTGTAAAATTTTTTATACTGTCAACCAATCAAAAATTACGGTATGTATGACTTTAAGATGATTTGGATAAGTGTCAAACGTTTAACTTAAGTGATAATTTATGATTAGTTGATAATGTAAAATATTATGTAACTAGATAAGCTTATAATAATTTACATTAACATACAATTATGTCTACCAAAAATGTTATAATAGTATATAAAAGTGAATTTTTTTTTTGTACATAAGGATATCATCAACCGATAATCAGAAACTAATCCCTATTCAAGTGTCAACACTTCAATTATCCCGATATTATTTTGATAAATTTATCCAAATTTATTTAATATATTCATCACTCATAACCAATAATCCGGCTTTGTGACCAAACTAATGTTAATTTAGAAACTATTTATCAAAATAAGGTTATTTTGTAACAATTTATCAAAATAGAATTGTTTTTGTCAGCGTGGAAATTTTTTTTATTTGCTAACGTGGAAGACGTCACTTGGACTGATGTCTTCCATAAAAATATCACGTGTTACACACTCATTGGTTCTACAGAATTAAAAACAAAAAAAACAAAAAAAAATATGCAGTGGCGCCTTCCACTGCGTTGCATCGGGTCATGTGACGAGCTCACGGAAGGTTGTCCCCCTCCCTAGCATCCCCCTAACCCCCCTCTCCCTCCCCTATTTAAACCCTCCCTACTCACACATTACACTCTATTTCTTCTACTTCTACTTCTTCTATTCTTTTATTTTTACATACCAAATTTTAATCCAGGTATTATTACTAGATTTATTATTGTTATTGTAAATTATTTTTATTATTTTTTATTGTTATTATTAATTATTAGATTTCTAATTTTTAGTTTGTTGTAATTTTATTTTTATTTTTATTATTATTATTGCTATTATTATTATTATTGTTATTATTACTATAATTATTATTGCTATTGTTATAATTATTTTTATTGTTGTTACTTTTATTTTGATTATTATGATTATTATTATTATTATTACTATAAATTTGTCATTATTATTAATCATTAATATTGTATATTATTGTTATTACTATTGTTGCTGTTGTTACTATAATTATTAAGATTTTTTATTATTGTGGGTCACATAATATGTCTCTAATTATAGTATTCATATACTCCAATGGAAGGATCTTTGATGGAGAAGAAGGAATCAGATTCAAAAAGGATAAAAAAAAAAAAACAATGCATATAAAACGTGGAGTTGAATATGAACTTCTGAGGACAAAGATTTATGCTAGGTTGAAACTTCATCTAAATCAATGTGTTTCAAAAATTGTCACCCGGTTTATGATATCGCAAAATCCGACAAAATACATTATTTACCAAACGAACAATACAATTAGAGACATATTGTGAAAAGTGTGAGTCTCCGGTTTTCAACGCTCTACTAGTTCACTGACTAATCTTATGTTGTGTGCACTAGTACAAGAAGAAGAAGTATAAGAAGAAGTAGAGTGTAATGTTGAGTAGAGGAAGTTCAAATAGAGGAGGGAGAGGGGGGTTGGGGGGTCGCTTAAATAGGGGGTTGGGGGTGTTAATGTGGGGTGATTGGGGGGATGTTGGGGAGGGGGGACAACAGCCTGTGCATGCACCGCATGGCGCGACGCAGTGGAAGGTGTCACTGCGCCTGGCGCCTACGTGACGCGTGTATGGAAGGCTGCAGGTTTTGTTTTTTTTTTTTTAAAAAAAAAAAATCTGTAGAACTAATGAGTTTGAATATTACAAAACAACCTCATTTTGATAAATAGTTTCTAAATTAAGACTAGTTTGATCAAAAAGCCTCAATAATACAGCATTGTGTTTACTTTTAGTTCGAAACCTTACTTTTAAGATACATATGAATGAATTGGTAAGCTCTTGAATAAGGGAACAATTATGTGGCTTGGTTAAGCTCTAAGGTTTTCACGGATACCTAATGTCATGAGTGCCATCTGATTCTAGAGCAAAGGAAAATTTATCAAAATTTGATAATCCCAACCTTTAACTTAAGGTCTTCATTCATTAACTTAAGGTTTAATTATTTTATTGGTCCCTGAACTATTTGAGAATTTTTAAATAGGTCCCTAAACTAAAAAAATTTATAATTGGGTCCCTGAACATCTAAATACTTTCTAATTGGATCCCTGCACTTTAAACGTTTGTAATTGAGCCCCTGAACTTGTAAATAATTTGTAATTAGGTCCCTGGGGTAGGAGAAGAACCTTATAATTAGAGCATCGTATAAATCTCTTTCGAGGTTTCTTGTCGGCCTTGGAGGTTAATAGAACCATTAGATCACCACAATAGCAAAGGTTTTAAAAATGCTCAATATCTCAGGGACCTAATTACAAACTATTAACAAGTTTAGAGACTCGATTACAAACGTTTAAAGTGCAGGGACCCGATTACAAAATATATCAAAGTTCAGGGACCCAATTACAAATTTTTTTAGTTCAGGGACCTATTTAAAAATTCTCAAATAGTTTAGGGACCTGCAAGGGTCATCGGGTGATCTTCATTAAATAGCCGAAAAGTGATCCGGCCCTCAGTGCAACCCTCCCCTTGCAGAATATTAGCCTGAAAGGAGCTTAGGAACTCCAAAGTTGGTCTGATATAAGCATTATATCGAGTGCGAGCAAAGGTGCTCCACCCGACATTCCCTAGCATCCAATCAACATCATGTCTAATCCCTAAGGTATCAAGGACTATGTCATCAAGCTACTTGGTATTCACAATTTTTTTATTGATAAGCATTTCATACCTAGTCCTTTGTGCTTCATCTTTAAATTCAATTCCATGGGGGTTAGAAGGTTGAGCATTACCTGTTGAAGAGCGACGCCTTCCCCCTTGGCGTGAATTGGAAGCAGTGCTAACTCTCTGACGCTTGCTTGCCATTCTTCACCGCAATGAATCAGTTTGGGTGCTTCAATCCCACTTTCAATTTTCAGTTCACGAAATTTTTGGGTTAGGGTTTACAAAATTTGGGGCTTTTGGTTTTTGGCCAAAATTGGTGGGTTGAAGTGGTGGATTTTGGTTGAGGGTATGTAGAGAGGTAGGAAACAAGGTTGGTTTAGGTTGGTTAGGATGGAGGAGATGAATCTTGGGTGATATGGGTATGGTGTAAAGGTTGGTTAAAAGGTAGAAGAAGATGGAATATGTTAGTAATGGAGGTTGGGTAAGTGTATGGTGTTGATTTGGTTGGGGGATGGGGAGTTTGGTGAAGGAGGCAAGGTGTGGTAATGGAGGTTTGAGAGGAAGGGGAGAAGAGAGGTTGAAGATGATGGAAAAGGGTAAAGTGAAGGAGAAGAGGGAAGAAAGGGTTTTAAGTTCGCTGGGCCGAGTCATGGATATTGAGGGGGGATCTTGGCTATTGCTGGTTAGAGTGGAGGCATTGAGGTTTTAGGATTCTTTTCTCAACCTTTCCCTATTTTTATTTGGGTATTTTTCCATGTTTTCTTTGATCAAGGTTGTTACAATGACAATGCTTGAGTAGTTTTCTTATTTCTAGGATTGGGCAATGCCCTTTGGTATGTTGATGATGATTAATTGAATTTGCACTGATGAACAATCAAATAAAGAAAACTCTAGGGATCCGATTTCATCAACGCTATGAATATAGATTCCTCATAGACAAGGATCCTAATCCTACTTAGTTTGGTTCAATTATGTCAATTCTTTCTAATCTCTTAATCAACTTCTAATGTCAACCAAGAATCTTTTAATATCCTAGTGCCCCTTCTGAGTACTCTAAGAAATACCATCTAATTACTAACCAACTATATTCCTATGATGGTCAATTATTAGACGATTCATTAAGTTCTATGACTCTCTATGGAAGTCGCATAAGATTCCTACGGTATATTCCTATCCGCATTAACCCTATGGTTTTATCTCAATACCCTTGACACATAAATCTCCTCCCGGTTTCATTATGATTAGCCTATCATCTAATTGGTGATCAAACAATTAGAAGCATTAAGAATGGAAATAAAACACAAATAGAAGAGAAGGATAACCTACTGATGGGTGTTCCAAGGTTGTTTTTCAGGTTGGATCAAATTTTGAGTGTAATGTTGCAGGAATATCAAGTTTGGAGGTGAGTCACACCCTAGCTGTCATGGCTGTCACGGCCATGAAGGGCTAGAACTGAAGCTCCAAAAAGGACCACGGGTAGGCCGTGTCAGAGGTCACACCCGTGTCTCAGCCCAGAATTTCAAAAAAAGGGACTTCAGAAAGAGTCACGGCCAGCCCATGTTTTTGGCCACTAGCGTGGCGTGATTACTAGGCAGGAACAGAAAGAAACATGCCCAGGCTGTGTTGGGAGCCACGGGCGTGGAAATCTAGAAATTTAGACAGCATAAAGAGTCACGGCCTGAACGTGAATAGGGACACGGCCGTGACTCGGCCCAGCGAACTTAAAACCCTTTCTTCCTTCTTCTCCTTCACTTTACCCTTTTCCATCATCTTCAACCTCTCTTCTCCCCTTCCTCTCAAACCTCCATTACCACACCTTGCCTCCTTCACCAAACTCCCCATCCCCCAACCAAATCAACACCATACACTTACCCAACCTCCATTACTAACATATTCCATCTTCTTCTACCTTTTAACCAACCTTTACACCATACCCATATCACCCAAGATTCATCTCCTCCATCCTAACCAACCTAAACCAACCTTGTTTCCTACCTCTCTACATACCCTCAACCAAAATCCACCACTTCAACCCACCAATTTTGGCCAAAAACCAAAAGCCCCAAATTTTGTAAACCCTAACCCAAAAATTTCGTGAACTGAAAATTGAAAGGGGGATTGAAGCACCCAAACTGATTCATTGCGGTGAAGAATGGCAAGTAAGCGTCAGAGAGTTAGCACTGCTTCCAGTTCACGCCAAGGGGGAAGGCATCGCTCTTCAATAGGTAATGCTCAACCTTCTAACCCCCATGGAATTGAATTTAAAGATGAAGCACAAAGGACTAGGTATGAAATGCTTATCAATAAAAAAATTGTGAATACCAAGTACCTTGATGACATAGTCCTTGATACCTTAGGGATTAGATATGATGTTGATTGGATGCTAGGGAATGTCGGGTGGAGCACCTTTGCTCGCACTTGATATAATGCTTATATCAGACCAATTTTGGAGTTCCTAAGCTCCTTTCAGGCTAATATTCTTCAAGGGGAGGGTTGCACTGAGGGCCGGATCACTTTTCGGCTATTTAATGAAGATCACCTGATGACCCTTGTGGAATTCAACTATGCTTTTCAACTGCCTGTTGGGGGTGAGAGACATTACCCCAATGAATTTCATGCTAATTATTTTTGGAGCGAAATTTCAGAGGGTGGACCTTATATTGCTAAAAATGCTAAGTCCACAGCCATTCTTCATCCTTGTTTTCGCTATCTCCACCGAGTGATGGCTAATACCTTGTTTGGCCGTGGGGACAGTGATGGAAACGTTCGTAAGGACGAACTAGTTTTCCTTTAGGCAATGGTGACAGGTGCTCATATGGATATTGGGTCTTATATGGCTAGACACCTGCTTAGCGTGGCAAAACGTGACAAAGGTGCTATCGTCATTGGGGGGTTAGTTACTACTCTTTGCCACCACTTTCAGTATGATTTATGTCAATGTGTGGCTGTCGAAGGGTGGCCACACATTGATCTTGGAGCTTGTATGGCCATGGGCATGATTGTCCGCGAGGAGGAGATCTACTATTTAGTCCTCCTTGACCCTCGCAAAAATCTTCCTTTGCCAAACCCCGAAGTCCTTGGTGTAACAAACCCAGCTAAGTGGGAAGTGCACAATGTCGAGCAACCAGCACCATTGCATGTTCAGCAGCCCGTACTTGCACCAACACCTCCCCCACCTAAGGCAGGGCCATCAAGGCCATCTGGGCCTTCTTCTTCTTCCTTTGTAGGTACATCTGTCGATCCATATGCGCGGTTCTCATCCACCTTTGATAGTATTCTAGCGAATCAGGAGCGCATTATGGAGGAGCAAACACAGCAGAGAGCTTTGCTCCAGCAGTTATATGATTGGCACCTGAGCCAGCACCAACCACCACAGTGAGCTATTTCATTTTATTTTCCCCTATTCCAACTTATTTATTTACATTGGGGACAATGTAAGTTTTAAGCTTGGGGTATATAGTTTTACTCTTTTCATGTTGCATTGCATTTAGAAAATTTTAGGTTGCATATTGCATTTCTTGCATGATCACACCATTGAATTGCCCCTGTTTTGATTTTGCATCTTCTTGTTTGAACTTTGTGCTAATTTGTATGAGATGGTGAATTTGGAACCCAATTTCTTATTCTTGTAATAAGGCTATTTTCTAAAGAGTTGATCCTTGAATAGTTAATGACTAGCATAAGGTTCTTGATTTGTGTTTCTCGTTGATTATTGACCTTCTAAATGTGAGATTCGAGCCTAAAAGGGGGTTATGTGTTGAAAATGCCCCATTCTTTTGTGATTGAGTGTTGTTCCCTCTTGATTGTGCCCTCTAGAAATTGACTTGATACCATATTGAAGCTTAAAAAATTTTTTGTTGACACACTTGAAAATGATTAAGGCAATTAGGTATTTTTCTGGCCTTCTGAGCTTTGATTGATTGAATGGTACCCTTAGTTGCCCATTTTGAGCCTAATAAAGTAAAATGCTTTTCTTCATACCTGGTATATATTGTAGATAAATTTTGTATGGTGCCTTCTAGAGTATTGAAATAGGGTGATGTGTTATTAAAAAAAAAAATTTGAGGGAAAAATCCCTCTTGTTGATTGTTCTCTTCTCCTTTATATTCTTTTCTTTAAAAAAGAAAAAAATAAAAGATATGTAAATTTGGAGAAGAGAACAAGAAAAAAAAAACAAAAATAAATAAAAGAAAAGAAAAGAAGGGTGGAAAAGTCCTATGGGTATTCTAGGAGGTTGCCATTCATGTTTGTCATTATGTTAACCTTTTGAATTTCCTACTCCATGATTGATTCCCATGGCTTCATTACAACCCTATGAAAGACCTCTTGATTTGAGTGTGTTTTCAAAATAAAATAAAGTAGAGATTTTGGTTGATAGTCAAGCTTGTGGTATGGCACTTTCTTTGAAGGGAATTGAGCGCATTGTCTATTATCCTTCAACACTTTGAGTGTGGTTAGGAGAGTACCCCCAATTGGTGAGAAACATAAATTTAGGGAATCTATGCCTCTAATTGGACTTGAATTGGATTATCTCTTGGTTGTTTGAATTGCATTTGCCTATTGCTTGGATTTGTTGATTCTCGGGTTCTTGATTCACTATCTTTGTATTGATTGATAATCTTTCTCTGGCCTTAGTGATTGCTTGAGGACAAGCAAAATCTTAAGCTTGGGTTAGTTTGATGTGTGTGATTTGACATCACATTTCATAATCATTTTGCATGCATTTTCATGTTAGTCTAAGCATTTTTTATTGATATTTTGTTAGTTTTCTGTTTAGAATGGATTATTGCGGAGGTCTTGGTGTTTTTGTGTAGGATTATTGATTAAAAGCTTGGATTAATCCCTATTGGAGCTTGCATGAAGTTTGGAGCTTGAGAGAAGTAAAAAAGGAGCAAAACTTGGTGTGTCACGGCCTAGCCACTACATCTGCCACTGCCACGACCAGAAAAGCTTGAAGGAAATCATTCTTTAAGGTTCAGAAAAGGTCACGGCCTGGGTGTGACACTTGCCATGGCCGTGACCTAGATGAAAAGAAGGAATCTGGAAGTCCAGAAAGGATCACGGCCTGGCCGTGACACATGCCACGGTCGTGACAAATCACCTTTTTTCAATTGTTCATGCAGTGGTGTAGCCGTGTAGCCACAGCCTGGCCGTGGCTCGTGACACGGCCGTGGCATCTCTTAGTTTTGATTTGGGTTATTTTTTATGTTGGGCTTTATAATCTTTTTGACCTAAGTTATATAAGGAACCATGAGGCTCGAAATTGAGGGGGGATCTAGGCTATTGCTGGTTAGAGTGGAGGCATTGAGGTTTTAGGATTCTTTTCTCGACTTTTCCCTATTTCTATTTGGTTATTTTTCCATGTTTTCTTTGATTAAGGTTGTTACAATGACAATGCCTGAGTAGTTTTTTTTATTTCTAGGATTGGGCAATGCCCTTTGGTACATTGATGATGATTAATTGAATTTGCTTATCCTTTTATTAATTTTTGAATGTTCTTTGATTCAATCCTCATTACGCTTATTCATGTGAATTTGCTGACCACATATTTGCATCTCATAGATATCTAGGGACGTACCGAGAGGTGAATCTGGGTATTGAAACCATAAGAATTGAACTTAAGGTCTAAATCACGAGAGTAATTGCCATAAAGCTTAAAGCGTTAAATTCAATTACCACGAGAGTAGGAATTGGTTTAATTGGGCACGGTTCTTGTCTCTTGAGAAAGAACATTAACTAGTTTAGGA
This sequence comes from Ammopiptanthus mongolicus, assembly GCA_039655645.1. NCBI lineage: Eukaryota > Viridiplantae > Streptophyta > Magnoliopsida > Fabales > Fabaceae > Ammopiptanthus > Ammopiptanthus mongolicus. Next base: position 24,876,788 of record CM077347.1, on the reverse strand, counting down.
TAATTCACCTTCATTGAATTTCAATATTAATAAAAGGGCTGTCAATTAGGATTTGTTTCGTATCATTGTGGTTGCCTTCAAGCCTGGAGGTTTTCTTGACCTTTGAAACCCCCATCCATAAAGCTTGCTATTTGTGTTCTTGTTCTTTTGCTTTTCAATATTAATTTATTTAATTCCTTAGTTACTACGTTCTTAACACTTCTCAAATATATTCCCTTTGTTTAATTTAATTGGATTAATATATTCTCAAGAACAGTTAGATTGTGCTTTATAAAACTTTTCTTCCCAAGTGACTTGTAATATGATTTGCTTTGTTCTTATTTTCCAAACAAATATTTAGAAGTTCACCCTGACTGCAATTTTATTGAACTGTTCAGTCTATATTTTACTTTGTTTGATTTATTGTCAGGAGCATGCTAATATTATACCGAGGGACACACTTAAAAGCTGAAACTTCTAAAATCAGCAACTTTGTATGCTAATTCGTCTCTCCATGCTGTTAAATAAGGTATTAAAAAGATGACACGACATTAAAAAATAAAGTATTAAAGAATACGGCATAATAAGAACCTAGCAAGCACAAGGACTTCATATTATCTCCTAAAAATATATCCCTGTTCTTTTACATAATCAACAAAATCATAAAATGAGGTTAAAAAAATTACAAATCATAAAATGAGGTTAAAAATTACAAATCAAACGAGTTCTCTGTCTGTTTGCTTTAAAAGCATGTTCTCATAACAGTACAAAATGGATATTTTTGTTCTCCAATTTTTAAAATGGTTTTTAAAATAATATTATCAAACGGTTTTCCCCCTTCTTTCTTCTAAAGTTATTTTTATAAATCGTTTTCGAAAAAAAGAATCGAACATAATCAAACAGATCCATATATAGCTTCCATTTCCAACAAATGCATTCTTCAGCAGCCTTTCCTTTTCTTTTTTCTTTGTTTTTTAATTTTTATTTTTCGCTCTTTGACATTGTCAAACTCTTTCGTAATGTATTTCTAAGTGGACTTTCGTATCCAATAATTCCGAAAATGGAGAAAGGTAATTATTATAGAGCACTTGTTTCCAATAATTCCATAAAAAACTTATTTTTCTTGATTCCTTAAATAGTGTCCTAAGGACACTTATTAGGATTCTTCTTTATTATATACATTGCATTTCAATCCAATCAATGTGTTTTTCGGTAGCTTTTAGAGATTAAAAAGCTCATGTAACTTTTCTGGTTTTAGTAACAATTAGTTTAGTCTGCCTCCACCTATTTCATCTTGTCTATTCCATACATACTATCATATATATTGAGTAGAGTACGTAATTTCAAGAACAGCACAAAAAGTGATCAGCAATCCCCACAAAAAGTTGCTGCATAGCTATACTATATATCATTAATGAATTGCAAGTTGCTATTGTTTCAATCTAGATTGGAAGAAAGAACTTAATGAGATTCTCTCTTCTCATTTGGAACTAGAACATGCAGTTCTTCTCTTCCTCATTAACCAAAGGACCTACAAAAACTACATGGATTTAAGAATGGCATCAAAAGTATTGCAAAGAATGCCTACTTGGTTTTCTCTACCTCAAGGACCCCAACAGAAGTAACACCCCTTAATTGGCACTTCATCCTATGTATGATATTCATCCAATGTATTGTCAGTTCAATGTTCATAGACTAGCTGCTTCAGGTGCTGCCAATTTATGAAGGTTATGAGAATTATCTGAAGGAATTGGAAAAGCAACACGTGGGCTGAAGCGAGACAATGGTGGGATCCGGGGTGATGGAGCAGCTGTTCTTGTCCTTGGAGACAGGTTTTGCTGCTCTAGAATTTGGAACTGAAGCTCTGGAGGGTAGTCTCTCATGCAACCGATTCGAGGACCAGCACCTGTTGTCCATCTGGTAGTTAAATGATAAGCCAACTGATATGACTTCATTCCTTTGTGTGAATCTATCCTCTTAATTATTTTTTCTTTTGGAATAGGATTTTCATCTTCTTCTTCTTGATTTTCAACAAACAAGTTCGATTTGGAAACCATGAAATCCTCCTCATCTATAAAGGATTCTTCTGCTGTCTCATAACCACTTTCTGATATTAAATCTGGAGAATAAAAATAGCAACTTGGAGGATGTTCTTGCTCTCCAAAAATGTCTAACACATTGTCTCTTTTTGGTATTTCAAGTCTGGCTATTTTTGATCCTAGCCCTCTGGACAACCTTGACAAGGGTGGATGAGAATTTGACTCAGCATTATTAGAATCCTCATTTCTCAAGTCAGGTTGCTCTTGGGCTAATGTGCTGGAACTTTTGGTTTCAACATTTGGAGGTAACTTGACCTTTGAAGGATTGCCTCTGAAGGTAAGAACCTTTTTCATTTTGGCTATGACTTCTTCTTCATCCTCCCTTGGGCTTTTCTGGATATAATGAAAGTGACAATTAGCATTCTAGAAAGAGTTTGAGGGAGGGAGAGGGGATCTGAAGACAGCTCAAGCTCATTTTCTAAGCATGATATCATGGCAAAAGTTAGCAGCTATCTCTAACTCTCTGTCCCAAGCAAACTAGTATAATAATAGTAGTAATAAGGGGAAGTTACATTGGCCTCCCTTGAGGTTTAATTTAATTATACTCGGCACCCCTCTTGTTTTAGAAATTACACGAACTTCTGGAGTGGCTGATCATTCATTGTATGAAGTTTTTAAGACCTCACTAATCTTCCCATACAGTTTATGTTATTATTACACTTACCTCTCTAGAAGGGTGATGATTGAAAATTTGAAATTATACCAACCTCCCCTCGGAAGTGAGTATAACTTTTGAAACAATTGGGGTGTCGGGTGTAATTATGTCAACATCAAAAGAGTTGAGTATCATTTTCCCTAATAATAATAATAATAACAACAACAACAACAACAACAACAATGTATGAGACTGTGGATTATATTAATGGAGCTGTTTAATTGTATCCCGCCATGTACTAAATGGTGAATGAAATTCTGCTTTAGATTGATAGATGCTATTTTATATTGCAGCAAAGTCACCTTTTACCTTAACATCTGTAAGATCCACATTATTCTCCTTAAAGAATGACATGAGTTCCTGGAAATTTTCTTCTGTGGGGAGATAATGCCCACTGTGAGGCCAAACTGCCTTCGGAGTTGAAAAAGTCTACTGTCAGTATGTCAAACAAAGGCCAATAGAAAGCAAAGGAATACAATGCATTAATCTATTATGGAAATCTTAGGTTTATTTCCTTTCATACCTTAAGAACACCATCCTCCGCCACTAATCTACCAGCAGACAATGTGGCTCCACCTGCCAGGAAGCTTGAATGTTGAAATGTGCCCTTGTTCTTCTGCCCAACATAAAAAGTCTTTGACGTGCTAAGTACAAAAATCCACTTAGCATCTCCTCTTGTTTGAATAGGTATTCCACTGTGCTGGTAGAAGAGCCTCCCATTCTCAATAATTACTTCATAAGCCTTTCTTTCCACCTGCAAAAAGCAACAACTTTTAAAACTAATTTAACTTGTTGCTTGACAGTTAAGCTATCTAATAGCTCTGGGTTTTGTCACTAAATTTATTTTAACAAAAACTTCTAGCCTGCTCATAAATTAGTGTTTGACCAACCATCCCTCTTCCCCCTCTGTAAGATTTGATTGTGTTAGACCCCTAGTGGAGAAGGTTTATAAGAGGAAGAGATTCAAGAAGCCTAAGGTAGTGTTGCAAGTCACTCAACAAGAGCAACCACTCGATCAGCAGCTAAGTCAGCTAAGTATACTTTTGTCATATACTTAGTCTTACCTTAGGGACTACGGTGACTAATAATAGGTTAGCATGTATAGAAGCCTAACTAACATCTTGACAATGATGTTCTCTCTCTCTCTCTCTGTAACTCGTTTCCCTCTGATTGGGAACATTTCTCCACAGGTTCTTCATTCAATACAAGCAGTATTCAGTAGAATTGTGTTAGTCCTTTACCTGTTTCTATCAGATTGATCTATCTGGATTAATGAAAAATGATATATTAAAGGGTACAAGAAAACTCACTGGACCCAGATACTTGATGCATTGCTGCTGAAGCTTTGATCTAGGACATCTCTCAGAACTGACTTCCTTGCCTTCACCAATATCAAGCCTACACTTGTAGATTGACAAATATCCATCAGTCTGATTGGAATTTACTTGTCAAAATGAAACAGAATTTCTTGTTTTTTTTTCTTTCAATCTTACCAATAGAAGAAAGGTTGATTGCTGTCACAGTGGAGCCATTTGACATAATAAAATTGAAGATTATGGCCATAGCGATGCCGAGGGTCAATCTGTTCAAATTGACACTGTTAGAGAAAGTAGTAGTTTAAGAGTTTAATTTTGATAGTGTTTTCACACCGCCGACCAACCACACATCATCGTACTATGTGGGACTTTTAAAGTAGTTATGATAAAAGTCAAACATTTTTAATGATGTGTCAATTTATGATTGGGGTACATATAAATTAAATCTTTAATTTAAACCGTATCACTTTAGCTATGAGACTTACTGCCTCTAGCCAGTGCTGCAAAGCAAGTTTACGAGCCTTCCTATCCTTAGATAGACCCTTTCCAACCTATTAAATACAAAAAGTAAATTTTTAGCTTTCAACTTTAGAAACCACAACATATTATAGTATGTCACATGAGAACTTACCTTGGCAGCTATCTTTCTCGCCCTTGACCAACGTGAAAGGGCACTCTCTGGTTTCTCAATGTCAAAAAATGATATAGAACTGCGCTTTAGTTCAGCAAAATCCAGAGCCTTCCACCTAAAAGAGTTTTATATGAATTTAGTTAATCACATAAACAATATTATGAACACCTTGATGTTTGATTGAGGTTCCGCAGGCATGAGAGGTAGGGAATCCTGTTTTATTCCCTTCTCTTTTACCTTTAATATGACACATTTTTTATGAGATCATTCTAACTAAAGACTCTGAAATCTGAAAATGTACACTTCTATACCAAAGATTGTTTTTAATTGGCAGAGCACTGAACAAATAAAATAAGTACATTTTTACATAATTTGCAACTTTATTTTTTTACTCAAAGTGCATATATTGAAACTAACCATCTCTGCTCTGCAAGAACTGCACAATCTGCAAGCTGCCTTCTTGTTCGGAAACTTTTGTAAACTTTCTGCAACTTCAGTGCAGCTTGGTCTCTTTGACTCCGTGGCTCTGGCAATGGTGAATTATACAAGTTCTTCTCGGACAAGTTACTATGTGATCTAGACAAATGATCATAAGTCTCTCTATTCTTTGTGCTTACTGGTATACCAAATAAGTCATTTTCCATATCTGCTGTAGGAGATTTGAACGAAAGCATGGTCTCCAACTCCCTCCCATTAATGTTAACTGATCCTTCAAGCATCATTTTCCCTGCACACTATGATTTCTTTATGGAAGGTTCTGTGTTACGAATACAGAAACTAACTGATCACCAATGATGCTTTATATCTTCATGCCCCAAGTTGATAGATCTCAATAGAAACTTCCAAGGGACTACTATCCAAATCGGCAAATGTTCAAGATAAGGTTTTCTACATTTAATAAATTGTTATAAATCTATTTTACATAATTAAAATCTTAATCAACAAAATTTATGGAGTTCATGTACCTAATAAAACATGCAAAAAGTTAAAAAGAGAATAAAAAGTAGGAGAAACACATAAGGCTTGCGAATTATGCTCATGGTTACCGGGTACGTGGTACAAGTATGGGTATGCAATTCATTTGGATATGTGGTTCGTCACTTTTTACATTATTTTTACAAAACTTTCTTTAATCTGAGTCCGGTATACAGTATACGATATTAACATTTAAGATTGGGCCCAATTGAGATAGTAGATTGATTAGTATAATCAGTTTAGGAGTTACTTTGTTGTCCAAAAAAGATCTAGACAATATGGACTCAAGCTTCCCAATTTATATACATTTCAATTGTCTTTATTTTGCCCTATGTGGGACTTTATTCTCCAACATACGATGAAGTACATAGTATGCAAGATTAATGAGAGAACTCCGTAACTATGGTTATCTTTATTGTTATGTTTTATAGTGGAAACACTAGGATCAGTCTTCAAATCTTCACCTACATAGATTATGAAGATCTTCATAGACTCTTAGCATTCTTGGTCCTGTATGGAAAGAGGAAAGAAATTGATGCAAAAATATAACTAAATTCTTCACATTTTTATTTGCATTTACAAATTTTTAGAGAAGGAAGAGCTGAAGGCACAGTTTGATAAAATTACTAGCCTTATGAGAATTAAGTCAGATTTTTCTGTCTCAAAAAATAAGGATTTTGATGTCTCAGACAGCAAAAACCAAGCATATATGGAATTCTACCAGTCATTCATTGAACAAAAAAAGTTTTAGCATAATCCCATGGAGCTATAGTCTTACAAATTGATACAGAAAAGGATTTCTCAATTGCTTCAGACAAATAGAATAGCTACAAGGACTCATCAGAAAGGATTCAACTACGAGAAATGGAAGAGAATAAATGATCAAATCTTCAAATATTTGGTAAAAGCAACACTACAATTCATGTACAAGTTTCAAAAAGATAAATTGCTAAACCCACATTTGTAAATATCTTCATTATCAGTGAATGGTGGGAAAAATATCTGAAACATAATCATGTACTACACATTTATGAAGCAATGCAAGAGAAGGGTAAAGGGACATGTCATTGTTGGGATAAATCTATAACTCACAAGAAGAATAACCGGATTATCATCAATCCCATAAACCATTTTAACAACATTGCACATTCTCAATTATAAGCACCAGAAACCATTCTCACAAGTTACTTCAATGTTTGAATATATCTGAAAAATAATCTCCTGACTAAAAACAACAACAAAAACAACAACAATAACAATAACAATAACAACAATGCTAAATATCAATGTATTTGCCTAGGGCAGACAAATCAAATGAAGGGCATGAAGGATCATACCTTAATAATTAGTTAGAGTGGGACCAGAAAGAAAAAAGGCTAAAGGAGATGTTAGGCTGAGACAACAACAAAAAAGGGTAGGGAGAGAGAATGAAAAAGAGAATCAAAGAAGGAAACCCAGAAAGAAAGTGGCACAAATGGAGGGTAACAATGTAAGAGAGACCGAACAATGTGGGAGGAGAGAAGGACGAGGGAGAAAGAGGATTAATTACGGGGTGGCTACCTAGCTATATGACTTTCTCTTTTGCAATGCTTAATGGTTCCTGCAATATGCTATTCTTGCACCATCTTCATATATAGAAATATACAATGGATCCTAATAAGTAATAATGCTATTAGTACTTAGATGCATTTATCATTATTATGGTAATTATAAACTTTGGCTCCCCAGTGGCATCTCGAGGTATCCTACAAGCTTCGTTCCTCTTTGGGCCAGTTATGAGACTAATTCTTGGTCGGTTGTTTAGAGCAGGAGTTAACCCTTAGTTTTCCTTCCAACTAGAGTGTCCGCTACCAGGATTCGAATTTGCATTCTCCTCGTAATGAGGTCGAGATGCTTGCCACTGGAACACCCTTTGATTGGTAATATCATTATTTTAGGTTATATTACAAAATTATTGTTGATTTGGAGAAAATGATTTTTAGAGAAGCTAGAAGTTTGAAATTTAATTAAAAAAACTGTTGGATTATTTTGAAACGAATAACATTTTTTCCATTTTATTTTTACAAAACTAACTACCGAACAAATATTATTAAACTATATAAAAATTTCATACCCTTTTTTGCCATTTAATGTATGGAAGTCATTTTTTTACACAACCCAAATGAAACAAATCATCATAAAGTCGTTTTTCACCAAACACATCCAAATACAAAATTGATTCTATATAATTAATTATTGAAATAATAAAATTTTTCAATTAATTAATTATACAAAAATCTTTTGGTGACCAAGAGCATGTTTGGGAAAGATATATTTTTCCCATTTCAGCTGTTTTTTTGGCTAAAATGTTATTTCATACATAATCTATCATGTTTGGCAATTAGTTTAAATTTATAAAAAAGCTTGTTTTCCCTATTTATCCCTACAAAACTAATTTCCAAACAAATATTTTTAAATTATGCAAATAACCTCGTATCCTTTTTCGTAATTTATTAATGGTTTTTTTTTTTTACACTATCCAAACAGAATAGATTACTTAACATCGCTTTTCAGCAAACATACTCAAATAAAAATAGATTTTGATTATAATCAATTATACATATAATTAATTATCCGCATAATATATTTTTTTCAACTTTTTCAAACACACACGTCATGTATGTAATCTTTTATATAAGAATCAAAAATTGAAAAAAAAATAAGCGGGTCAAGACATAAGGCCCAAACTAAGCTCCCAGCCCCCTAATTTGTCAGTTCCCCTCCCTTGTTTGTGGCCCCTACCTATATATCAAAATCCCCAAATCCCAATTTTCTTTCACCACTCTCTCACAGGGTTGAGGTTCCATCTCTGGTTCTGTTATTATCTCTCTCTCTCTCCCTCTCTCTCTCTCTCTATATATATCTCTCACTTCAATTGCTACTTCTTCTCTCATTAACTACAACAGCTTGTGTGAGGAGATAACTACAACAAAATGGTGGACTTTCTCTTTGACGACATCTTTAGAGTCGAAAAATTAAACCCAGATGACAAAAAATTATTTGATAAAGGTCTTCTTTTCTTTCCTTTTATTCTTCATATCTCTCTCTACATACTTTTTTTTTTTTTTTTAACTTTGTATGCTTTCTTTTTCCTGAATAACGGAACGAGGTTCTTCTCTTTTCTGTATACTATTATCATTATTATCATAGTGAAGAGTGAAAGGATTTAACTTGAAAGAAAAGATGCAACTGATTGCACCTCTCTAGGGTTTATCCCTTTGTGATATCTATACATTGCATTACATTTTCTTCATTTTGTTTTCCCTAGAATTTTTGGGCCTGGTTGTTTATGCTTAAAAAATGATTTTAAAATAGTCTAAATATGTGATTTGTGTTTTATAGCTTTTATGTAAATAAGCTATTTTGCGTTTAGCTACAATTACAAGAGTACTTTTTGTAAAAGTTTTTTTTTTTTTTTTTTTATGTAAATTGGGAACAGCCATTTTTGTATGCATTCTATTATGGTGGTACTTGACCTGTTAGTTGCCCTTTTTTTCTGTATTGTACATAATAGAATGGGTTCTGTTGTGTTTTATCTACTATCTGCCATCTGCTTTCGCATGGACTGGACCGATTAATGTGACGAGTGGTATTATTTGCTCTTATTAGACAGATTAAACTTTGTTCTCTCTATTTCGCTCTAATGCTGCGATGTGCCATTGTAGTTACACGCATTGAAGCAAGAAGTGATAGGTTCGACATGTTTATGCACCTAGACATCAATTCGGAGGTATATCCGTTAAAGGTGGGTCAGAAATTCACTCTTGTACTGGCTCCAACTCTTAATCTGGATGGGACACCAGACACTGGCTATTATATTCCGGTAATTTATCGGTCTCTAATTCTTTTGCTATAAAGGATTTATTATGATTATCAAGTGAACCTCAGTACAAAACATTATTTACCTTTGAGCTATGTGTATTTTTTGTGTACATTTAATGGGGTGTGCATATTCTATTGAAAGCCTCAGGACATGCCAATCCTGGTTTATTTTACTATTGTTAACAACATTTTACTATGGTTGGGATCTTTTGTTTTTCATGATCTTGTAATTTAATGGTTAAAGCACTCGTGCATGATGCGGCAAGATGGCTTTGTTTACTTCCAGAGATATTTTTGGGAACATGTGGTACAGTTGATATGTGGACCAGTTGTTATTTAGAAAGTCTTTCGTAAAGTAAGTTTTAATTCATGGATCTTGATGATCAGCTGACAGCCTGATACAGCAACTTTATTTAATGCAGCGCAAAGCAAGATTCTCAGATTGTTTAATACATAATTGGCTCTTTATATATTTTTAAGTAGTGGCATTTTTATATGTGTACATATAATTTTTGCTGATACATGTTATTTGGGTTCCCTCTCCAAAAAAAGTCACCCAGAAATATGAAGTAGCTTCGTCTTCTGAAGAACTACATTGATATTTTTCAATATTAAAGAATAAAGGCCAATGATGAATGACCAGTAACAGGAAAAAAAATAACTTTTACCTTTTTTAAGATGGCCAATGATCATTATCATTTGGAGTTTCAGATTTCTAAACTCTCCAGTGTTGCCTATGATTGATTTTGAAAATTCTGTCATAAGTCAAATGGAAACACAATAGCTAATGCTGGCCAAACCTTGGTTGCCGAGTTCATACCCATCATTTGTTGGATTTGCTTGAACACTGGTCATGAACATGATGGATTTGTGCCTAAATATTTGGACACTGACTATCGCAAAGTGCTTGTGATAGGAACTGATATTAATGGTAGAAAACAGCAAGACACCAAGGAGCCAAGCTCCAATTACAGAGATAGGAAACATAAAGTGTAGAGACAAAAGTAATGCTAGAAGACGAAAGGAGAATCAGAGAAGCTAAGTGCTGTCTCTGCCCAATGGCCTAAGCCACCCCTAACATTTCCAAGTTCCAGAATACCCCCATCAGCCCCATCACTGTCTTATTTATTTTTCCACCACTGCCTATTCATTTGCCCTTTTACTCTCTTCAATCCCACCCACTGTAATTATTGCCCACTAGTCATTACTGTCCACTAGTTGTAAATGCTGCCAGCTTCATTTTCTCCCCTCCCACTAGCAGTAGTATTACCCACTACTGCCTCTCCACTCTTCTATTATACACTTGCTTAAATATGGGTCTATCAGCTTGACATCTGATATGTAAGTAGAGTTTTTATTGGCTCATGTAAAACATGTAATAAGTGCCCAGGATCAAGAACCACTATATTAAAGGATTAGAGGGTGATCTAATGTTACTGTCTTGTGAATAGGTTTTCAATGCAGGTTAAAAGCCCTAGGATTTAGCTGTCGCACTCAAGACATGCAGGAGAAAGGGATGGGCGAAAGAGATACAAACCCAGCCCAAAGAAGGCTATTCTTTTGGTTAACAACCAGGGAAAATAGACCAAAAGCTGTGATTGTTTTTAAAAAAGTTTATCAACCTCCTTTTACAGCCCTCAAAGTCATTTATATCCTTATTAAAAACAAATCCTAGCCCTGGGAAAAAACCAAGACACTTGTAAAATATAAAAAAACGCTGCTATAGCACAGATGCCATATTGTGTATTATAGTTAGTGTGATCAGAAAGTAACCCAATTTATAACAGTTCTCTTTGTCTATCATTTTTTTTTTCCTTTTTTTTTGTTGCTTGTCAATTCAGTAATCCTAAATTTGTCTTATGTAATTCTACTATTTTTTTTCAGGGTAAATCACAATCATTGGCAGACAATTTTGAATATATCATGTATGGGAAGCTCTATAGGATAACAGATGGTTCAGGGCGTGAAAAAGCGTATGTCTATTGCCAGTTTTGAGAATCAGATTACAAAGAAAGAAATTACTGCTAATAATTAAAATAGTTTTCATATAGCCTGCATATCATGATGCTGATTAGCCATTTAGAGGCTAATTAGTCGAACTATGGACTCTTCTGCCTTCCGATGTGAATTTATTTTGAATTGATCATGATCATGAATAATGAATCACATATATTTAGTTTGTATAGTACCAATTGGCGCATGTTTTCAAGTAGCACTGCTCAGTGATTGAAAATGGAAATTATCATGATATTATGTTGTCATATAGTGCCAGTCGGTGCACGTTGCCAAGTAGCAGCTCCCTGGTTGGAGATGAATGTGATCATTAGATTATAATTTAATGTAGTAATGTATTTTACCTTTTTCCCCTTAATTGTTATATGATTTATTCCCTTTTAATTGTAGGGAGATAAATATTTCTTTTGGTGGGCTTCTGATGCTGCTGAAGGGAGATCCCTCTCATTGCAACAAGTTTGAGCTTGATCAGAAGTTGTATCTTCTGATGAGGAAAGTCTGAAAATGAAGGGGTAAAACAAGGAGGATGTGAAACTTTGCCGTAGCAACTCAGCAGCAGCTGTTCATAACTTCATGTTTGAGTAAACTTATCATGCCGTTCATCTTGCTAATTCGGGTCTTTTGGACCTGATGATTAAAAACCAAACATTTGGTAATTTTGAATATACTCATTCCCTGGGTGTGTATCTTTGCTAATTATCCAAACTTGATGAAACTACTTTTGGCAGAAAAATATCTGCAAATATGTAATATGGCCCGACTTAAACTACTACTCTTGTTAGGATATATGTTCTCTGTCCAAACTCCCATACATTACAATCATAGATAAGCATTGATAACAAACCTTGACTTACTAATGTCCATGTCTTGTTGAGAATTATTAATTGAGCTTATGTTTTAATTTAAAAAATCCTCAGACTATCCCCAAGATAACATGTAGTAACTGGCACGTTAGTGTGTTGTGGATCCTGCCAGGATCCAAGTCTTATGGGACACTTCAAAAAAATTTCCGTGTTGTGTCATGTCTTTGAGGGATATGTTTTCTCGTCGGATATTTTCCAATGCTTCTAAATTTTTTTATATTTATTTTTGAACTTTTATACTCTCATAGATAAATATGTCACAGTAATTAGATGAATATTAGCATTCTATTATATTTACTATTACTCATACTAGTTTTTAAATTATTATTCCTCTTTTTGAAGTTTGAGATTTGTGCTTTTATGTTATTATATATTAATATTAATTTCATATCTTATATCATAGTTGTGTCGCGTTTTATAATTTTTAAAATTTGTAAAATTTGTCATATTCTTTGTTCCTATTGTATCCGTGTTTCCTTGCATGCCAAGCAATCTGGCACTTGCAGATGTATTGCTTGTAGTGGGGGCACTAGGTTTTGTTAACAGACTTGGCTTTGCATCATATTGATAGCCAAGGCCGAGGAGCCTTGATATGGGCAATAAGATTGGTATTGGACCTCTACAACTGTTGAAGTGCAAAGAGCATCGCACCATTTGTCAAACAATTGGTTGGAGATGATTGATTGATGGTGGATTTTATGGTTCACCTTGCATAGTTATGATGCATGGTGCATCAATTACTTTATCTTCTATTAGAAATTATTTATCAGTTTCATTATTTAAAATATAATCCATAAAGTAATTCAAATTTCATTTTAACCTTTGTTTCTTCTCCCCTCCTTCCTCAACCCCTGAACCACCACTACCCCTAATTGGTTGTAATGATTCAAAATAAATAGATTAACCAAATACAAATATGGTTATCTACCCAACATAGATATGAAATTCAATTATTTAACTATCTCAATCTCTCCATAAAAAATCAAATAAAACTTTGGAAAGAAATAATTAACATATGGATATCTGGGTATATGCATTCATTCAAATTCAGCCTTAGATCTATCCAACATGGATATGAAATTCAATTATTTAACTATCTCGATCTCTTCATAAAAAAATCATAAAAGTTTGGAAAATAATAATTAATATATGGATATGTGGGTATATGCATACATTCAAATTCAGCCTTAGATGGATTAACGGATCAACCAAATACAAATCTACTTTAAGGATAAACCAAACACAACGATATTGAAAGCATGGATTTCGAAGACCTTCTAGTATATTTGTAGTTGGTTAGGGCTGAGGTGGTTTAGGGATTGAGGAATGAGGAGAAAGATGCATAGGATAAAATTTAACTTTGTTCAAAGACCTTTTTACAAACATTTATTTTTATCCTGTAACATGCTTACTAAATTATACCTATTCATCGTCGGTCGTTAATCAATAGTTTTTGTCTAATCAATAGGGATGGCAATGACCCGCGTTTGAAAAAAAATACTCGTATTCAGATCCGTACCCGTATGGATAGCAACTTAGGTACCTTTATCCATATCCTCTGGATATCTAAGTATCTATATCCGTACCCATTACCCGCACTTTAAATGAGAAAAAGGGAAAAAATAACACAAAGAACATCAGCGGCTACTGTTAGTGCTTAAGTCAGTAGATGATTAAGTCTGAAAGGAAAAAATAGTTAAGAAACCGTAGTTTATATATATATATATATATATATATATATATATATATATATATATATATATATATATATATATATGCGGGGCGAGGTGGGTACTGGAGTACTCGTACCTTCACCATATCCTCTCTTGTTTGCGGATAATTACCCAGACCCGTATCCGTACCCACAAAACGGGTATTTACCATACCCATCATGGATATTTTTTGCGGGTACCCAGTGGGTAGGGTCCAAATTGCCATCCCTACTAATCAATGGCTAAGATGCAAGATGCATTATGCATCTATATGATATCCTTTTGCTCTCTTTTTTAATATATTTTGAAATACATAAAAAAATGGAATTTAGCAACATAAAAATAGAATTTAATTTTGATATATTGTCATTGTATAGTTTATTAAACTGTCAAACAAGCACAATAGTATAAAAAAATTTATACCGACAATACATACAAATTAAATCATAAAAATAAATAAAATATATAAATAAATTATTTTAATTGATATGCATTGTTAGTATAAAGTTTTTTTTACACTATCAACCAATCATAAATTGACACATCATTAAAAATGTTTGACTCTTAACCTAACTACCTTAAAAGTCATCTATATCATGATTTGTGATTGGTTGACAATGTAATTTTTTTATATTTATATCAAAATTAAAGTCTAAATATATAGAATATAAAATACAATTTACTCCCTACGGGTTAACCAAACATTCCCAAAACCCTAAGGCTATGCTTGGGAGGATGAAGTGGAGTGGTTAAAAAGTATTAACTCATTGTTTGAGAGTTTATTAAGTAATGGATTGAGATGATTTATGATGATAACCCAAACTATTCTATCATATCCAAACCCTCCAATTTTTGTACCCTCCAATTCAGGGGGTTTGGGATCTCCCTTAATTCCTTCATTAAACTTCCAAACAATAGATTTATATACTTTTATAGGGCAATTCTATAATACTCCCGCATGGGAGTTGAGTTTCTATACTCTAAGGTCACTTTAGGTATTTTCTGCAAAATAAAAAATAAAACAAAAACAAAAACAAAATCAAAAACAAATTTGCCTCTCTCCTTTGTCTCTCTCCGACAGGCAGCCACCGTCGGTCACGACAGCCATCGTCAGTCGTCTCTCTCCCTTCCCCGGCAACGGCCACCACCCATCTGGTCGTCTCTCTCTCTCTCCGGCGTGGTGGGGGACAAGAAGATTCCTCATCTTCACCACCACCCTCATCTTCACCGCACTTTACAACATCGGCATCAGTCTCCTCTTCGATGCTGGTCCAACCTATGAAGTCCATCGCCGTTGTCGCCATCTTCGAAATACCTCCTCTCACCATCCCTCAAATCTCCGTCGTCAGACTCTTCATCGCCGCCGTTCCCCTCTTCCTTGGCTCAAAGTTTAAACAATTATCAATTGCCTTCAAATCCCCTCCCCCTCTTCCTGTCTCCCTCTCCTCCACCAGAGCCTACCATCCATTCTCTCCACCATGCCCACTATTCACAACCACTCTTTGCCACCATCACTCCTAACAGAAACATAAACTAGCCAACACCACCAAACTTAACATGTAGACCCATGCCAAATTAAAAAAAATCTAAGAAATTTAAAAAAAAAATGAAAAGCCAGAAGCAAAAACCTACAACAATTGCAAATGAGCATCAAGGATCATCTTAGATTCATGAAGTTTTACATCGAACCTATCCACATCAAGAAGTACACAGGCAATCACAAAAGAATAAATCCAATTCCATTCAAAGTTTTGAATTTCTACAAAATTTAAATGGGTTGTGTTTGTTTTTTCTGCAAAACTTCATATGAGAAATTGAACCTCAAAAGCGCGATGAAGAAGTGGAGATTGGTGAAAGGGTTCTTTGTTGGTGTCAGCGGCAACAGCGGAGGAGACCACGGGTGGCGCGGTGGAAGGGAAGTGCCATGGGGTTTCCACGAGGTTTTCATAAATTAAATTTAAAAATTAATTTTAAATTAAATGAATTATTTTTTCATTATACCCATTTTGTTCTTTTTAATCTTAACCGTTGAAATATTATAATATTAAATCTACGGTAGAAAATTGTGGAGGATGCAAACTCCAACTACCTATAGAGTATTGAAAATGGCGTCCTTTTACCTCTCCATTCCGTTGCATTACTGATCACTCCATTATTAATTAGTCCACTCGGTCTCCCTCAAAATTCCTAACCATAGCCTAAATCCTAATTGCTCTCACCACTCCTTCCCCCCTTCTCACTCACTGACGCTGGACTTTTTGTTATCTTCTTCATTACAGATTCTTGACCTTACTAATCCGCTGCTTTGAACTTCGCAATCATAGCATTGTCAGTAGGACAAGTAATCAATGAGGAGCTTAAAGAGAACATGGGAGTGGTTGTCAGAGGTGTAGTCATGGTGGTTCAGCACTGAGAGGATCCCAGGTGGATGTATCAACTCGCATGGTTAGCCTTAAGGGAGGGAGTTCGTGCTTAAAGAAATTTTTAGAGGAGATATACAGTACAAGCTTTTAGCATTTAAAATTGTCTCTGTAACTCAGTTTTGACAATTGACTAATGCACTAAAACAAGTTCTTAATAATTCTGTTTATTTTTAATTTTTCTAAGTTTGACTTATTTTCTTATGTATTTGGTCTTAAGTTGCAATAAGAAATTTATTGGGAGCTTGCTTTCATTGTTTTGACTTCCTTTTGCCCATATTTGAATTGAATTGTATGTGTAAGTAACTGGTTGGCATCGGGGTATTGTAGATACCTCATACCTTAGTGCAAAAGGATCTGGAGGAGGTTTCAAGATATCAGAACTCGACAAAATCTTCAAATATAGCTAGAAATTCAGGTTGAGAACAAAACTTTTCAGCTAGGCGCAAACAACCCCACTGCTTTGGCTGAGTTTAACTACAGTTTGGGAAGAATGAAACAACCAAAAGTTGCACTTAAGTGTGTGTTTGGTTCAAATGAGGGGAGGGGAGGGGAGGGGAGGGATTTTAATGGAGGGAAGGGAAAGTAACACTATTTATGTTTAATTCACAAGGGGAGGGGAGGGGAGAGATTTTAAAACTTACTTTTAAAACTCCTTCCCTTCCCTCCAAATCCCCTCACTTTTGGAGGGGAGCCAAAATTGAGTGAGGAGGGATTTTGCTCCCCTCCATTTCCCTCCCCTCCTAAAAAATGAACCAAACAATAAATGTTTAAAAAAATGCATCCCCTCCCCTCCAACCAAACACTATGTAAGTGTTTCGAAACAGTATTTTTAGGTAGGGATGGTAAAATGGGTTGGGCCCGACGGGTCAAACCGTTTAACTCGCCTATTTTGACGGGTTGGATTTGGGTTCTCAACCCACCAATCCATTTTGACCCGTCCCGCTTAACTCATTTTCGGTTTTTATATTTCTATCTTTTATAATTGTTTTTAATTTTATTTTTTGACTGGTCAACCCGCCAACCCGTCAACCCGTCAACTTATTTTTCTAGTTTTTTGCTTTTGACCCGCCAACTCGACAATCCACCACTAAACTGGGTGGATTAAAAGGTCTAACCCATTTTTGTTCAAGCGGGTCAATCCGTCCCGTCCGATTTTAAACGACTCAATGACAGATTGGCCCATTTTGCCACCCCTATTCTGATCCCATGCCAATAATTCAGTTCACAATAATTGTTACTTTTCATATTGTAGTAGAGAGCTGGGGTACTAGTACAAAAGTCAAGATTCTGAAAAGTTGGTTATTTCCTAAGCAGACACTTCACCTCGTTATGTTGAACGTTCTATTTCTGAAGCGTTCATTGACTATTAATAAGTCTGAAATAGATCAAGTTAAGCACCCTTTTGATAAGCACCATATTTAAGTCCTTCTAAGGACGTCCAAAAGCTTTTATGACATAAACTTCATTTAAATTAAATTATTTAGTATTTGAATTCATATTTAAAGAAATGTTTTTAAAATCTATAAAATATGTAAAATTTCTGATATAAACTCACACATGACTTTTCAATAAGCTAAAAAAATTGACTTCACAAAATAAGCCAAAAATAACTTTTGGGTATTAATAAATTACTTACTTAAACTTATCCAAACATTATTTTTTTAACATAAAGGGCATAAAAGCTCTAATAAATTATAAGTCGTGCTATCCAAATGAGACATTAATAGGCTATGACAGCATGACTTCTGAACATACGGGAGATGACAAAAGTTAAAACTGGGTGATTTTCTTATAGCTCCCATCTCCAATAAAAGTGAACTCTACCCAAGACATTCGCCCTTACAGAACATAATTTCGAACCGGTGCCAATTCGTATTCATGTTATTGAACCAGTGTGCAAACTTTATAACAGACCTACTAAAGATCAACAATGCTATTTATACCACCGCACTGTACATCCATGTAACTTTATGCAGGGTTATGACTGGAAGAGGGGCACAAGTAGCAATACTAAATGGTCACTTCTAGAAATAACATTCCACTTTAAACATCTCTATAGCATCTATTGTCATGTGCACAAAATGAGCATGACGTAATGGTAGTTTGCTGCCACACTGACGTTTATATTCTGAAGAACGTCATTGATCACAGTAATCTCCAGAAAGTCATGTTAAACCGAACAAAATCAGATCTGAATAACTTCCTTCTTATAGAGTTAAAAAAGAGGTCAGAAGTAGTGAACAAATTTTCAATCAGAATGCAAGCTACAATAGCTCATTTTGGTGCCTATGCATTAATGGTGACATAAAATAATGGTGACATTCTCAAATTAACTGTAGCCAAACATTATCAAAACATTACAACATTTTCTAACGTACAAGCCCAATGACGCAAAACATTTAAATATTGAGGTTGACGTACAACAGAGAAGGATAAAACATTTATGATGGTAGGTATGCTATGAAACTAAGCGTCAAATGAAAATACAGCCCAAATGGAAAAACAAAATTGGGCAAAAGACAAAGAATACAGTTGGTCCATAATTCCTCTCCAATATACCCACCGAACTGAGTAACAAAAATCTGCAAAGGCCTATTTTTTTTCTTGCAGTGCACATTTGATGCATTCAAAGGACCTCCATTGCACCTTCTAAGCTCTCTAATCCATGCAATTATATATGCTGTAGACATCCCAATTACAGAGGCGGATCCAACCAAGATTCACAACCTGTTTTCCAGTGATTGAGAACGATGTCAACTGCTTATTTAAAATGCCTTAACAAACACAATCCATTGTCTTTGGATCTCCAGCAACTCCAGAATGCCCGCAAGCTCAAAATTTCAAAACTAGAGCAATGATGAATCTTGCATCAAGCTAGAGTACTCTCAACATATTCCATTGCCTTCCTTTTCACAGATTCAATTCGTTCTTCATCACCTTGGGACTTCTCATATTCAAGATACTTCTTAAATAAGAACTGCCAATCAAGACAACAAAGTCCCATGTAAGGCTGAAACGAAAAATACATCAGCGAAATTGGGAGTATATGTACGTACAAACCTTCATCTTTTTAGCTGGGAGACTCAGACTAATTGCCCTTTCAAACAGTGCACGAATTACATCTTCATCTTTAAGTTGAATTTCCTATCAAGTACCCAAGAATGTTAGGTTTATAATAATGAACTAAAATAAACAGAACATGACATGGAGAATGACATACTTGATCAAGATAGACACTCCACAAGTCTGTCCTCTTTGGATATTCCCGTAAAATTCCTTCAAACAAGGATCGTCCCCTATCAGGAACCCCAACCTTGAATTCAAGAATAGCTGTCTGAGAAATGAATTTAATATGCTTATGTCGAGGAAGGCTTAACAAAGCACGGTTGACAATAGGTTGAATTCCATCCTGCTTTTGCTTCAAAAGACTTTGTACACATCTCAACCAAACCTAAAATCCAGTGTAAAGTTACATATACATTTTTTATGGAGACCATAAAAATAATATTTATATTTAAAAATTCGCATAATACTTTGCACGAATGCTTGAACTTCTTTGTCATTTTATGGAGAAGTTCATCAGCTAAATTATGCTGCTCAGTCCTCTCATACATTCCCAAGACTGCTAGATAGACTTTTTTGGGATCATTGTACTGTAGAGCTCTTTGGAATACTTTCATAACAGCCTCCTACACAAAGAAACTTAAAGTAAGAAAACTCCGAGTGTCTATGTTAGTGACACAAACTGTTAAATTGCTCTCTCTCTCTATTACCTCTCTAGGATTTCCATACTTATTTTCCAAATTAAAGTAGGCCTTCCAAATGTTGAGTTTCTCATTCTCTTCTCGAATATTTATTGTCCTCAAAGCCCTTCAAAATTTTGGATGCAGGAGAGCAGGAAGATAAATGAAGTCAGATTACCAAGGTTATATGACATATTCACGCACAATAGAAGTTGAAGGGGAACAAAAAACAATGTCAATTCACCAATAAATAGAACGATTCTTGTTTTTTTGGGTCTAAAAGTAGACAATTTTTAGTATTTAGAAGAGGAGTACTGGTAACACACTCTCTAACACTCTTTCCAACACTCTCTCTCCTATTGGTTGAAATTCATATGGGTCCCACTAATTCATGTAGGTCCCACTTGAATTTTGTATGACCCACATAAATTTCAATCAATAGGAGAGAGAGTTAGAGAGTGTGTTGCTAGCATTTTTCTTAGAAGAATGCTGCAAAAAGAAATTCCAAAGAGCGCAATCAAGGGAAACAATAATATACATGGATAATTATTTCTCCCCACTTTTGTCATCATAAAGAATTAAAGATAGTATAAATACTTGATGGGTCTAGGCTCAAGACACTATTTTAATTTTGTATTAACAACAGCAACACATAGAAAGCAATTCAACCAAGGAGAATTTAAAAGATATTACTGAAGTGCTGAAGCTTCAAACTTCGAATGGTACATGACAAAGATTCAAATGTTACTCTTGTAATCCATAACCAATCTGGAGAACTCTTAAGAAAGAGGCCTTTCAAAATTGACAACACAATTGTATTATATTCTCACAGCACCCTCACAGTTAAATGTTTACTTAGGTGTTGGAAATATGTGTGTAACTTTTAGGGTGTCCCATTAAACCTGTTATAAGACGGCTGCTTTGGCTGGAATTATAGTCCGTATGAAAAACTAAATTGCATAGTAGTTTCTAAACTCAAGCCATTATCATTTAAAGGTCAGCATATAGGATTACATGCTTATATGAAAACAGTCCAGCAGCTGAATGTTCAATATTAAACATAAATTGACCAAACCATGTCGACTTGCGATTAGGATTGTGTTTATGCTCCTCTGTGGTGTCTCCTCATGGCTCTTTCAAGGGAGTTTCATTTCAGATATGCATAGAGACAGCACAGACTTGCGACATCCTTGATTATATCATCATTACCATGTTTATTTCTTTTTCGGTTTAAAGGAATAACTTATCCTCCCCCTATTTTTACTCTACTCATTTACTCTCTAACCTAAACTTAGATTTAAACATGGTATTAGAGTGGTATCAGTGGTATTAAATTTAACCCAGATAGAAAGGTGCGACCAGTGGCGCATCGTCCCAGTTTCCTCTGGTTATGATTGGCCAAAACGGTGATCAGGGGTGTTACAGGTCTGGGAGCAGGAGTTGTACCAGTTTCTTGGGGTCTTGCCTGGCCAAGATGTCATTTCGATGTGCTGTTTTGGCCTTTTTGGAAGTGACAGTCATGATCTTTCGTTGAATTGTTTGGTGCATCTACAGCATTTTCATTGAGAGAATCTAGGGAGAACCACACCACAAAAGGGAGACGTTGTGGTTGGAGAGCCCAAGACCATATAAACTCCACACCGGAATCCTATACTTCCGATGTGGGACTCAAATCCCATACCTTGAATTGGATCCTAATATCCCACCACGTTTCGCAGCCTCGGCGCCCACGTGGGCTGGCTGTGCAATAGCTCTTTGGCTAGTCGCAGGTGAGCACTGCCAATGCCAGCGTCACTACCCCCGCCGCACGTTTGCAGCCAAGAGACATTGTGGAAAGCGCTGAAACCAGTTGATAGATTCAACTGGTATTAAGGTAAAGAAGATGAATAAATTAGGGCAACAGGTCCCAAGGTATTATTCAATAGTCTCTGGATGACACACCCAGGAAGAATACAATGACAAGGTGTATTCGAGAGCACCTCTACTCTGCTCACAGTTCTGACTTAGTTTCTAACTAACAAACTCTGTTTTATTGCTATTTATAGGTAGGGTGTTAGTTATTCCCCCCTTTTTCCTATAAGCCTCCCTTACACCCTTTTTACTATGGAGTGCCTATCAAAATCTTCTCTTCCTTCTCTTACAGGTGGTGTTTTCTTCTCTGCTTTGTTTGGAACAATGGGTGGTCTAAGCTCTTTTTACACTGTTTGGATGGCTTCTATTGTGTTGAGTTTCTCTTCTTGTTGGCAATAGCTTCCTGTTAAAATGGGTTGTGTAATTTGTTGTATGTTTGTGGTTCTGCTACATGTAACAAACTAAAGCATAGTAAGCTTCAGCTTGAGGTAGAGTATTAAGATATTAGGGGGTTTCTCATTTCCTGCAGTATCCCCACACACTTTTGGGTGTGAGAATAATCCTTTCGGGCACAAGTAGTGGCTCCAGGGCTCAAACCTTTGTCCTAGCTGAAAGCACGGTTCCCTTACCACTGCGCCCAACCCCTTATGGGTACGATATTAGGGCTATTCCATATAAGATTATTAGTCTTATTGTTAGTGCGCTTGGGCTTAAGCTTGTGCTAGCAGTACTAGTACTTGAATAGGAGTACTGGGTCAGGGTATTGTATTATACATCTTTTAATCATCTTTTAACAATATCAACTTTGAGTTTCATAAGGATTTAAACATCTGAACTCAAAATCATAGTTCTGCAGGATATACCTTTCAGCAATTGAGCGGGCTTTCTCAACATCAGCCATAGAAATCATGAAATCCATGTACTTTATCCAGATGAAACTGCTGTTAGGAGAGCTTCGAACCAGCTTTTCAAACTCATCAGCAGTTCTGGGTATATCCTCCTCCAGTAGTCTTTCCTCAGCAACCATTATTTGTTTCTCCCTATACATTATAGTTGCCATATATTAAAAATTCAAAAAAAAATCGAGATCAGCATTACACAGCGAAGAAAATGCCAAATAACCATAAACATCGTATCAACCTCTCCTGCCTTGCCCTTTTTTTTTCACGCCTCTTCTGCTTTTCATCTATAGTGCCTTCTTCATTTGCATGTTCTTCACTTCGAGTATTAGCATTATTAACATCAAATTGATCAAAGTCATCAAGGGCAACATCAAGTGGAGGAATGGACGCCCTTTCTTCTGCTTGTGAAAAAACTGGGAATTGACCAACTTCACCTTCAATATCTTTATTACAGGTTCCAAGCAACCTGCTATCTACAATAGGTTCTTCAGATCCTTGCTCAATAGGTATTTCAAGCGCAGATTCGTCCCTCATATATGAATTCTTCATCCCCAGAGAAATTCTCTGTCTTTCTTCATCCACCTGATAACATATGTTAGGAAAATGCAAGCAAATAGTACTATATAATCCACACTGATCGAGCAAGAAGCCTGTCTGACACAAAACAATCAAGATAACGTTGTATTTATTATGATTTCTGAGTAATTCTGGTAGGTAGTTTTCTAAGGAACCTAGTTATTTTATGAATTAGTCTAAATATGTTACTATATAGTTTATGTCTGTTCCACAAAGTTTTAATTATCGGTCAACTTTTGTTATGACAATAAAAGGCACCAAATTAGAACTATTTTCATTTATTATGATCGATATTGAAGAAACTTTTCCTTATTTCCAGTGGATTCCATTTTTTCCCCAGTGGATTTTAGGCTGTTTAGCTAGAAGGAATACTCTCTCTTATTTCCAGTGGACTCCATTTTTTCCCCAGTGGATTTTAGGTTGTTTAGCTAGAAGGACTACTCGAGCATCAGGTAGAGGATATAATTATGTTATTAAGAAACTGCTGACAGAATGCTAACTGTAAGTGACAAAAGTAGATTGGAAATTGGATATGAATAAGGCGGGGCAGGAGCCTGTTGAGAAAGTTAACTGGATTTAAAGGAGAAGTTGGAGAGGAGTAGGATCTCTTGAATATCCAAGATTCTATCTTTGTATCTTGAATCTTATTGCCATTAGTTGTTATGCTATCACATTTGTAACAGAACCATTTCTGAATAAAACTACTATTATATACATTCTTTTGTCATTTCTTTGTCCACTTCTATTAACTGGTATCAGAGCTCCCAAGATCCACGGGGCTTTTCATGGTACACTCCAGAATGGAGGCACGTTTAGAAGCTTTGGAGAAGGGGATTGAAGCATGGAAGAGAGGGAGGGTGTTAGGCCCAGCCCAATTAGGAAAATTAGGATTAATTGTAGAGTTAGTTAGTGAGTTAGAGGTTTCAGCTGTATAAATAGGGGAAGAGAGAAGGAAAAGGGCATTCAGAATTGTAGTTTGTAAGAACTGGGCAAAGGCTTAGTTGTGAAAGGGGAAACCCTTTGTGAAGAGGAAACCCTTTGAGGAGATCACTCTCCTATTCTTGTTCTTTTTCAGCAAAGTAATAAATCTTTCTTTCTTTTTTATCCATTTCAATCTTGGGTTCCTAACAGGGAAATTAAATGGCGACAAGCTGAAAGGAACAGAGAGATTCAAGAATCAAGAAGAGAGATCCAAGAAGCCCGACCGAAGAAGATTGAGGATGTTCTTGAAAATCTTGTGCAATCTAACCGTAGATATTCATGGGGAATGGATTCAACCAGTGTCTCATGGAATGAAGCAGGAAGCGGGTCGATTGAGAGGGCACAAATTCAGGCAAATGAGTATTGTTGGAGGAAATTAGTGAATCCCCTGTTTTCTGGGGATGGGCGTACGGGTCGATTAACTGGAGAATGTTATTTCCAACTTAAAGCAATGGTGGTGGCTATGGAGGGTCGAGCACTTAGCTGGTTTCAATGGTGGGAATCTTGCTCATTGAACCCTTCTGGGAGGGGTTCTGAACAGCAGTGAACAGAAGGTTTCAACCTTCAATCATACATAATGATTGGGGGTTGTGGCAAGAGGAGTAATGATATAGCCGGGCATAGGGATGAGGAAATAATTCTATTATTGAAGACAGCTAACAGAATGCTAACTATAATTGAGTAAAGTAGTTGAATATAAATAGGGGGGGGGGGGGGTCTGTTGAGAAGTTAAGTAGATTTTCAGGAGAAGTTGTAGAGTGGGGGAAGAGTACAATCTCTCGAACATCCTACAGAGTTCCGTCGTTGTATCTGGCATCTTGTTGTCATTGAGTTGTTCTGCTATCACATTGGTAACAGAATCATTTCTGAATAAACTTCCTATTCTTCTACACATTCTTTTCTGATTTCTTTGGTCCAGTTCTATTAGATATCTGCTCTTATTATCATGCACCATTCTGAATCATCAACATGTTACAGAAACAATAAACATTTTCATGCAAAGCATTTCCAATTATACAATGTACATACAACCATTAAAAGTTAATGGCTAGAAGTTGTTGTGCCAATAAAAACCAACAGAATAAGTACACAGCTTTCTCTTGGTGGAAAATATAGAAATATAGAAATCAGTAACATATCTAAAGCTTTTTGTACTTGAATTACCTTCAATATTCTTGCATTTACTTTCTCTCCAGCTTTATACTTTGCTTCAATGTTCTCAATATGGTCATCAGAAACCTCTGAGATATGGCACAATCCAACCTAGGTAATTGAATTAGCAAAATCAAGTAAGACATTGAATCGAATTGACATTACCACTTTCTTCAAAGCGTGCTTTATGGAAAAATATTATACCACGCAAATAAAAGCACAACTAATCATACATCTTTTGGATGGAGCTCTAAGCATTTGAGCCATCAAAATCAAATAATAGATAAAAAAATAAAAATAAAATAAATATTATATACATTCATAAAGTTAAAATCTAAAAGCACGAAAAAATATATAAAATCTCTTTTTTTTTTTTTACCAAATTACAAATACATGGTCCGAAATGGATTTAAAGATTGGTAGAGATACCATGTCAGTGTTGTCGATTGCAACAAATAAACCAAATGACTCAACCCGCTTAATCCTGCCAGATATAACATCTCCAACATGAAATTTACTCAAATCAATAATCTGAGATTTTGATCTACTGGAACCACTTGATGTCTTCAATGTAACTTCAACACGATTAGAGAGAGGCTCCACAGACATAACCCTGTAATTTAATGTCTTAGCACATCCCTTCATTCATCTCATATTAGAAAATGGAGTGAAATGACAGGTTGATTACTTGCCTGCCAACTACAAGTTTTCCAACAGGAAAATCTTTCTCGGGATCATTGATATATTCATCGGACAGATTGGATAGAAGAATTTTGGCATCAATCTTTCGTGAGAGCATAATGAAGCATCCTTTTGGTGTGACATTCTTAACATATCCCTAGTCAGAAGAAGACAAGCACAAATATATCCAAATGATGAAAATACCATATCTGGGGGAAATTCAAAGGAAAGAAATGAAAAAGATATGCCGACAATCCCATTACAGAAGGGCCTAACATGAAAGTATAAAACTTCAGACAGGAAAAACAATATCACATATTTAAAAGCAATCTCATGATAGATTTGCCATTGTCAGTAAAAAATTGAACAATATTATAGAAATGTAAAATAATATTTTGTTTTGATGTCAGAACTTTACCAATAGTTTTGAATCAAATGCATCTTGGAATCATGTTATATAAGCAATTTAAGTGAAATATTCAGGTGGTTGAAAAGGTTGAATGTACAATGTATTATACCAAGACATTCTTAAAAACTGACAACAAAATGGCTAACAAAATTTCAAATAGACATATTATAATGATAGAATTTACAGTGATATTATCTATGTAATGCAAAAGCAATACATTATATATGATAGATTCTTAAGTGCAGTTTTTCCTTTCCAAATGAAATGACTACAAAAAAGTACATCTAGCAAAAATAATGTGTTAAATGTACAGAGAAATGAAGTATTATGAAGGGGGATCAGAACTCCAGAACAAAAATACCAAGACACTGAATATTTAAGTGCTGTGGATCGTGTTAAGGTGATTTCTCCGGTACCCCCAATAATTTTGGGGTAAAAATTACCCTACCCACCAGAATGTACCACCTCATTTAAATAGATCATGTTAGTGAGTCAAGTCAAATGGTTCTCACCATCTGATTGGGTCACCTAGGCAGGGTAAAGTTACCCTTAGGTACCAAAGAATTCACCTCGTGTTAATTGTAATTACTTGTTATTATTTCCTTTTATTCTTAGATATGCCTCCATAGTTCACTTGTTATTATTTCCTTTTATTCTTTCATGTCTCCATAGTTTCCTTAGATAGCTTACGCCCTTACTGATTTAAATCCCTAAATTTTAGGGATTTGATTCTGTTCTCTATGTATATATATTTGTACATTTTAGAATTTTGGGTTTAGACCTAACTCAACCCCAAAAGCTAGCTCTATTTTGGCCATATCTGTAGTTGATGTGGGATCTCAACACATGATAGATCTTCAAATAGCAAACTGGAAATATTATTATTGAACACAAAAATCTCACACACAATACAGCAGTAGTTGCTGTCCCAGAAACCTATATCTCCTACAGAGTGTATTCTCTGTCCCCAAACTCTCAAATAACAACATACATACTCTAATTACACAGCTTACTATTACGTATATGCCTAATACAGAACTGCCACTAAGCAGTTATTTCTAACATAATTGCCACTAATTTCTGCCACTAACTTAGTAAATACTGCCCCACAATATTCATAACTGTCATTAAGCAGTTATTTCAGAGACACAGTTATTTACACCTAGAATACAACTTCCACATGGGTGGCCTAGCTGGAATATGAGCCAATGGATCTGGATTCCCATCTACACCCCCTCACGCCCGCCATTATTGGGCTTTGTGCATGGATAATATGGTTTGGGGCCCAACAATGGATCTAGGATAGCTTTGATACCATATTCGATTTTTTGACCTAACTCAACCCAAAAAATCGGCTTATAGAGTGAGGAGTGTCCAAGTTTTATAAGCTCTTATTAGGCATTATTTCTAGTCAATGCGGGACTTAAGTTTTTCCCAAATACATCCTTTCACGCCCAGGCTGGTAAGGAGAGAAAGAGGTTTGGGCTTTAGGCCTAACTCAACCCCAACAGTACAATCAGCTTCTGCCAGTCGCCGAAGTCTCTTGGTTTTGTTCTTCCATAGTTGGGTCATTTTCGTCACAATTGTTCTGGTCTGTTTTGCCCTAATTGGTGTATTTTTAAGGCTTGTTTGCTCACTTTGTTCTCTGTTTTGTGAATTCTGTTAGGCTCTAAATTATGTCTTATTTGTATCTGGTTGTCCTTTTAATTTAATCTCTATTAGTCAACATATTCATTCTCTAAATTGTTCATAACCTTTACTTCTGATGCCTTTCTTATCCAAGACCAGGGTATGGGACAGACGATTGGAGCCGAATTTAAATCAGTGTCCCTACTATCTCCAACCTTCTTCATCCACTATATGTGCTTTTACTGAATCTCCTTCATCGTCGTCTGGGTAATCCAAGTCTAGACAAGTTGAAGTCACTCATCTCGCACATTTGAAGTCATTGGAGTATGAGTCTTGTCAACTTGACTGTAAACCTGTTGATACTCCTATGGGCCGAATGTGAAGCTTCTACCTAACAAGGGGGAGCCCTATCTAGACCTAAGCAGATACAAGAGATTATATGGAAAGTTGAAATCTCACCATGACCAGACCAAACATTTCCTTTCGTGTCATAGTTTTATATGGAAAGCTCAAATACTAAGGTATATCAAGGGATCACCCGGCAAAAGGCTTGTTTATATGGACAGGGGTCATACTAATATCATTGGAGGTCCACTTCAAGTTACTGTGTTCAGATTGGAGGAAACTTAATCTCGTGAAAGAGCAAGAAGCATATGGTTGTTGCAAGATCAAGTACAGAGGAGCAGTATCGTGCTATGGCTCATACTAATTGGGAATTTTTATGGCAAAAAAACTTGCTCCAAGAGTTGAAGTTTGTGATAGGTCCCCTATGGAGCTTGCCTGTGATAATCGATTACCTCATGTTTCTTTCTGCAAAGCCAATCTTTGATGAGAGGACTATACACATAGAAGTTGTTTGTCATCTCATAAAAGAAAAGACCCTCTCAGACATCATAAAGACTTCTTCTATGAGTTCCAAGTATCAGTTAGCATACATCTTTATTAAGTCCTTATGAGGTCCTCGGATAGCATATATATGTAACAAGCTGAACGCATATGATATTTGTGTTGATTGTGTTAATTGTAAATTGTAATTACTTATTATTATTTCATTTTATTCTTTGACATGTTTCCATGATTTCCTTAGAAAGAGACACATCATTCCTAGCTTAGAGGTGAAATTGGAAACCACACCATACCACAAGCCGCACAGATTAAGCGTCTTGGGTCTATCATACAAAAAGACAGAGAAATAGAGGAAGAAGTAAACCATAGGACTCAAGCGGGGTGGAGGAAATGGAGGAGTGCTTCATGTGTTATCTGTAATTAAAAGGTACAATTCAAGTGTTATATGTGATTAAAACTTATGATGTATGGAACTGTTAGGTGGTAAAAAGTCAACAAGAGAATAAACTCAATATAGAAGATTATGTTGGATGAGTAGACACACTAGACAAGATAGAATCAGGAATGAACACATTAGAGAGAAAGTTGGGGTACATCTATTGTAGAAAAGATGGTAGAAGGTGGTTTATGCATAGGTGGAGAAGACTTGTAGAAGCCTCAGTAAAGAGAGTAGATCGGATCGAGGGTAGCCCAATCGCTAAAGGCCGAGAGGGATCGAGAAAAATTAAAGGCGAAACCATTAAGAAAAATGTAGATGTCAATAGTTAAAATGGTTTATGATGAAACGTTATGACATCGTTTGATCCATGTTGTTGCAAGAAACCCAAGCCCACAACCAGGGATAAAGCCAAGTGGGGAAGAGAAAGGGGCCAAGGCTATAAACACTCATTTAACAATCCTTGCGAACTTCTGTTTTTGCAAAACATTTTGAAAAATTTCTATATAAATTTGATATTTGGCCACGTCAAAGTAAAATAATCAATAGCATCCTCCCCCAAAAAAGGTGAAATTCCTGGCATTGCCCCTACCAACAATTGATGCTAGCTTATTAACACCTCAAAACAACATGAAACCACATGACATCAAGTACACCACTGACATTAAAGAAGCTCATGTAAAACCTAGTGAAAAAGGATTAATGATTGAGTAAAAGAGCAAAGAAATCAATACCTTTACAATTATACCAGGGTGAAGATCCTCAATCTTTGCCACGCACTTGCTATTAGCATGCCTGGAAAACCTCAAAACGAGATGGTTTAATCAATACCTAGTAAAATGCTACATCCACAAAAGAGAAATTAAAAAAGAGAGACCTTTTAGTGAAAAAAAAATTCAAGCAACAATGTTATCAACATACTACAAGGTCGAATCAAAGGATTTGAAAGACGAAACATATTGATTGATTGGTAGAATAATATATAGGATTAATCCAATATGGTAGCCAAGTAAAGTGGTAACTATATTTTGCAGGAGATTTTCAATCCAATGTAGTCTGTTACATCAAATAAGCGAGTTTAAAATATGGGCAATAAATAATAGTGCTAAGGCCTGAACTAAATCAAATTTCATCACTAAGTATCAGTACTTACGCAATGCTGTGAACATCTGCAGAATCCTGAGACAGCATCCCAGTTGAAGAACATAATGACAAGTCAAGATGAACAGTACCCTTTACAGTGTAGCTGATTTCGAGAACTACACATTTGACAAACTGCCCTTCATGATATCCAGACAATGGGTCCGGCACCCATGTATCTGTAAGTTCAGTAAAATGTACTTTTCCATATGTATGAGGACAAACTTGGACAAGCAATCCACCAACACCTGGAAGTAGTTTAGAAATCCTTCCACCTAAAATATCTCCTTCATGAATGTGTGCTGTTAATTCTTTATTCACAATATTAATTTGTGACTCCTCACTAATTTGGCAAGGGAGAGCAGGAAAGGAATGCAGAACCAACCGCAGTAGCTTCTTCTCCAAGTTGATACTCAGAACATGACCAGAAACAGGTTTTCCAACATAAAATCGATTCTGAAATTCCTCAAGCTCACTTGGTTCACTAGAACTATCAAGAATATATAGCTGAGCCCTCACATTCCGAGATATTGTCAACCAGACCCATTCACTTTCTACTTTATATACATAACCAGTCACACATTGCCCAACTTTAAAGTCAAGATTTCCAGATACATTGTCTCCTATATCACTGGAACCTGGATTGAAGTAGCATAAATGAACAATAAAGGAGGAAATAAAGAATAGAATCAAAAGATTATATAATACTTTTAATAACAAAATAAAGTCAAAGGAAATAAAGGAGGACTGGAGTAACATAAATGAACAACAAAACAAAGTCCAATCACAGGTTTCTTTTATCACTTATTTTAAAACCTTCTTGATGACAATGAGGGGCAGCAGTGAAAATGCAGTTGTCCCTAATTATTAAAGATCATATAAGAGCGGCCCAATGCATGAGGCTCCCATCTGACAGGGTCTGAGGAGGGTAGATGTACACAATCTTACATCGGCAAGTGGAAAGGCTGTTCCAAGGATTTGAACCACTGAACTCCAGGTCACAAGGTCCTTACCTTTGCGCCAAGACTCATATAATTGATATTAATAAAAAATGACAACAAATATACTTATACAGATGTGAATATAGTATCAAATGTAACTCCCAATGAAAATGTAAATTTTAAATCAACTCCCAAGCACCACTACAGTGAAAATCTGTAAAATACGTGGCAAGGTGCTAATGAATCAAATAACTGTTTTTTTTTTTAATTCACCGGTTTCTATACATATTCCTTTGACGACTGCCAAGAATTTCAATCATTTATTTCTTTTTTCCCATTCATTTGGCAATAAGACATACTTCACCTGTAAGCATTTTAGGTCTGACTGATAGATCCCACTGTGAACCCTTTCTATTGCCATCTGTTTCATTAGGTTTTGCAACAATCCTTGCCGTCACTGTTTGTCCAACTCTGTAGGTAGAAAATGGATTTTCCAAAACATTGACATCATGTACCTGCCCAAAGGTAGGAACCCAGCCAATAAGAAATATAACAAAATAGATAGCAAATCAACAAGACGATAAGCCTAGACAAAAGGGTAATGTTGGTGCCTCATGACCGGTCACAATTTCTACTAGCAGAAACAGCCTACCAGCTCAAGGGGCAAGGTTGTGCATGTCTGACACACACAAGGGCGTCCCTCCTAAGACAGAAAATCTACAACTTAAAATGCAAATTGTTGACCCAAGAAACACAGTAAAGTTACCTCTGTTATGTGAACCCTGCCATGCAGACCTATGCCAAACTTCAGTTTAAGTTCAAGAGATTTGATTTCAGTAATCTGGACAGCAAATTCATTCAGAAGAAAAATTCATTAGACACATTTTTTATTTGATAAATGAAATATTATTATAGGAAGAGGCCAATGTACAAGTAAAAAGACCAAAGACATAAAAAAAGAAAACAATTGTCAATAAACTACGTAAGTGCAGATAAATTATCAAACGAAGATCCTCTTCAAGAAGCTATAGGAAGAGCACAAGGAGAAAATAACAAGCTCTACAATCAGGATACTATTTTATTAGCTAAAAGGAAATAATAGCTTATGTCATTGTCAATCACATTCACAAATCAACAAAACAATCAATATAATAATTGAAGCTCCCAAATGGTTCATTATAACCTTGCCGGTCAAAACATACACAATTGAAGCTTATATTGGTACCTTAAAACCTTGCATATCAATATGCCGTGAGAAACCTAAAAAATACATGCTCAAGCAAACCCATTACCACACAAGGAGACACAAACATGTATACATTCTAAATGAACTAAATGAACCCACATACCTCTGCCTCAACCAAAGATCCCACTTTATAGTTAGACTTCTTCTTGGATCTTTTAGAACTAGAAGTCTCATTGACTTCATTAAGAAGTAAAAGCAGCCTTTCCGATGTTTCCGGGCATGGAAGAGCCATAACAGTCGCCCTAACACTGACCAAGTAAACCATTCCAAGTGTAAGCCCAATGTGAAGCATTGAGTTGTGAAGAAACTAGGCATTCATAAAGAAACGCAGTAGATACACTCATGAAAAATATTCTATTTTTTAAAATAAAGAATAATATTTATTCTAAGAAAAATGAGTAAAAATACAATTCAGAAACATAAAATATACATTAACAATGGAATACATGAAGCACACAGCTCATGTTCGAAAACCTTTGAAATACAAAAAAAAAAAAAAAACATGCCTCATATAACCAACCCATAGTTGTTAATAGCGCCGCTGTCGTGGCGTCACATCGCCTAGGGGCAGGTAGCCGCTATTCTGAGTTCGTTGCATCGTATTTCTGCATCGCGGATGCTATAGCAGCGACAACCATAGCATTTCGCGCAAGTTTTAGCCGCAATTCTAAAATTGGCAAAAAAACTTAATAATGCCCTCAAATCTGAACACTAAGAGGCATTGGGGGTAATTTATGGTTTGTGGGGGAAATAAAAGGGTTTCAAAAGGGTTTGGGAGAAAACCCTTCATGCCACTCATCTCTCAGTCAAAGTTATCAATTGCGGATGGCGGACCATAGCGGAAGGCCAAAAATCCGCCATTTTAAGCCGCCTCAAAATGCCATTGCGGCCATGGCACCGCCATCCTTCATAAATTGGCCATAGCGGTTGGCCAAAAATCCGCCACCGCAACCCGCCATGGCGGTTTTTTGATAACACTACTCTCAGTCTCGTACTTACAGTCCTTTCTCTGCTACTGTGTGACCCATCAAACCCATTGGTCTCCGGTGAGTTGCCAGCCACAACCGGGTGTTTTCCAGCGAACCTACCCTCTGTCCATCGGCTCTGCATTTTCAGGCCAAGTGCTCTGTTTTTCCTTGTCTTCTCACTGTCTCGCAGGTTGCTGTTATTCTCTCCTTGTCCTCTTCTTTGTGTTTTGTTGGCAGCATGTTTCTTTCTTTTTTTTTTTTTTTGTTTCTGTCCTAATTATTTTTGTCTCTCTAGTCTGAGTTTAATAGAGTATATGTTAGTATATCTTGTATACGCTTAACTGAATTATGCTGAGTCAGCATAATACAGTTAAGCTTTCTGTTTCTTGTTATTGCTAAGAAGTGACTACCCGAACCATATATATAGTTCAGGTCACTCCTTTTGTACTTGAGAAATTCATTTGAATATATCAGAGTTTCTGATATCTCTCTCACTCTTCTCTATTTACCCTACGATCAATTACTATTAGTTCTGTTCTGCTTTTTTATGTCATCTGTCTCCCAAAGACCCAAACTCATTCACTCCTTTCTTGTCATCCTCCTTCTCACCGGTTACCAGTTATGGCATCTTCCACTCTCAGCCACATAGCACAGAAGCAGCTCAACAAAAAACACCTCTGCGTCAGCAACAATAGTGCATTGGTCAAACCTACTGGTGACAACCTTGACATAGCATGATAGGGGAACAAATTGAAAGATATTAATAGGAAGAGTTTCAGATGACTTTTGTGCAAAAAGTACTACTGGAGGAATTACTAGAGCTTAAAAACATCAAATGGGAATAAGGGGAGATGTGAATGCATGTAAGCAAACTCCACCTGTAGTTATGTTGTTGAGGGAAGATGATGATTGATTATTCCTATTAAGAAAAACTTGTATTTGAATTTTAATGTTTAGTTACTTTAAGCCTTGAGGCTTAAAGTTATTTGTTTCCTTGACTTTTGTTCTTATTAAATTGTATGTTTTGCTTAAAACCTGTTACTTTTATTATTAATTACGAATATGTCAGTAATTTTTTTTTTAACTTTTGAGCATTTATATGTTTATCGTATAAATCATTTAACTTGTATAAATATTTTCATTATAGTGGGCATCATGCTATAGCATTTTTGGGGTCGGCCACTACGCGCTGCTATCCGGGGTTTATAACTATGAACCAACCGCACCTTTACTCCAATTTGCCAACCGTCCTGCCTTGTCACGATGTCATTCAAACACCTCCTTTCTCGTCTCTTTTCAGGCAGTATTTACGGCCAGCCAGCAACCAGCCAAATAGGTTCCTATACTTTTTTGGAAAAATTCAAATAGGTTCTGATACTATTTAGAAACCCTAATGGAGATATATATGAGAAGCTTAATTACAAAATTTTATAAGTTTCAGGACCAAATTACAAACTTTTAAAGTTCCGAGGCTTATTTGAATTTTCCTGAAGTTCAGATACCAACAAAATAATTAAACCAAAAATTAACTCATCGCCAGAAAGCAACAGAGAAAGTGATATTTGTCAATGAAAATTACACAATAAGCTTAACCTGGTAGAAGGAAGCTTATAAACGGATTTGTATCTATCCGTAACAATATTCATGTGATACAAATTTGAGGACCAGATGCCAAATTCATATCATGATGTAAAAAGGACAGAAAATAAGAGTACAGGACAGAAGTAAGAGACAGTAATAATGAAACAAAAGCTTATTTGTTGACCAAGACTAATAGTTTTAACAAGCAGATTGTAAAACAAAGTACGAAAATACAGTCTACGCCACACTTTTAATATGCTAATTTTGTGCTCACCTCTGACCATTTAAAAATTGTTTCCGATGAAACCCTTGAGTGTTATAGTCAGATACCGATGCATATCCTATAGTGTAATTATTCTCTGGAATCGATACCACCTGCTTCAAAGACAACAAGTTTACTAAAATATGTTTATTGTCATCAACGAGTTTTACCAGCAGATAATTATAATGAACAATAATATCAGCACTTGCCAAGTAGTTTTCTTTCACAACTTCCACCACTGCATTGACTGTTTGATGCAACACCAAGTCCCTCAATGCCTCTTTTCGCCGTTTCTGGAACCAAGGTATAAAATTGAATTGGTCCAAATAGGTCAATCAAGAAATATGGAGGGAGCCTTGTGCACTAGAACCCCCTTTCAGGACAAGATTGAATGGAAGGCATAAACCATAATCGAAACAGCAAAAAGTTCCAAGTTTCTTTTTTTTTCTTTGGATCAAAGAAGACAATTTATTACAAAGAATAAACCATATGCAATAAAAGAGAAGGATTACAACTTTAACATAGTAATTTCAAAATAATGGTTCCAAGGGTATCTAATTTGTATTAAAAAATTCCTCAGCATTTTCTCTTCCACGTAGGACAAAAATGAAAAACACGCATAAAGAGGGAGGAAAAAATGCTCGACCTTCTTGTTGGTATGACATATGGAACTTTGTTCTTTAGATCTATTAATGAACTCTGGTTTTAGAGTTAACTCAACAAGCCTTTCTTCCTTCGCAACATCAAGAACCAATGCTTCCACTACAGAGCCTCTCTCCACAACAGTTCCAGCTACTGAGGAATTATATTAAAAACAGAATTAGTACTTGTGCTTGATCAACAATCACCCAAACTTAATTAATAATTAAATAACGGGTCAGAAGAAGAGAACTTACACTGGTAATTGGTGACAAAACCAACAACATCATTATACTTCTCAAATCTTATAGAAATTCCCACATCCTTGACATCATCAACTTTCCCTTCAACAACTGTACCGATGTTAAATCCTTCATCCCACTTCAAATCAGATGCACCAGAGCCCATGCATTGCAACTTAGAAATCTAGATTTAGAGCGGAACACAAGATTAGAAGTATTACAAAAGGGAGAGTATGTCACAGGAATTCCAGAGAGCAGAATAGAGAAGTAAAAAAAAAGATCATAGGAAGCTAATAAAATCACAGCATATAAGTATACGAATAATGAAAAGATCTAAAAATATTATTTTACATTGAAAATATGAAGCATTAGATTGACTGCTATAGGATAAATTATATGCAAGGGAAAGATTCACCTCGGAAAAATTAAAAATAACTCAGAAAAACAACATAAGAAAGTAAATGCTATGATATGACCACATCAAAATTTCATCCCCTCATCTAGTTGCCGGAAACAATGGGAATATCTAAATGATTTTCTAATTAGAATAAATGAACCAAATGAACATGTATGTGTGTGATCTACCTTTGATTAAGGCTTGCACACCGCACAAGGATAGCCATGTAAGTGCTTGCATGCATGCACAAATGGTATGTATGATAGAAACATGAGACTAGATGTCAACAATATTAAAGATATTTGATAATTGTTTGTACCTTTTCATCCATAAAAAAGTAGTCTTGAATAAACGATGCATCTGTAGAAGCACATGAAGTCTGCTTAAGAGAGAGTGTTACTCTACCAGTTTCACTAGAGATCTGAAGAAGAAACAAATGAAAATTAGAGCACTCTTTTAACCTGCACTAAGCTTTCGTAAATCTTAAATTTACTGCCTGAGATATACTAACATTGGATACATTACTGCGAACTGATTGCCCAACGTAATAGGCTTCCAAAATATTGGTCTTCTGGTCATCTGCAGCCTATACAAGAGAATGATATTACCATACTATCATATGGCTAACACAAAGCTAGGAGGAGAAAAGAGCTAAGGGGAAATGTGTAAAAAAAAAATACCATTTTCCTTGGTGCGAAACCAGTTAAACGGCCAAGGAAACGGACAAAGCAGCCTGTCTCAATTAAGTTACACACATAACCCTGCTCCACACACAATTCAAACAGCAAGAGAAGAAAACTCAACAGCATTATCACTGACAAGCAAGGAACTTAAAGAATAGTTTAAATCTTTAGTTCCTATTGTTTATATCATGTTCTAATTGGTCCTAACATTTTTGTTCTTTACAAATGAGTCTATTGTTACAAATGTATTCAAATAGGATATTTTCCATTACTTCAAGTTATAACACCGTTACCATATGATAAGATAGCGAAGATATAGCATGTTGTCACTCCATGTCAAATGCCAAATAAGCATGTTAACCAATGACACCTTCCCTAAATCTTTTTCCTCTCTTGTTCTAGCCATGAATGGTGAAGAGAAGCCTAGGCAATGCTCATGCCATACTTGGCTGGTAGAGCCCTTCCGATCAGATTTGGATTTCAAATGCCAAATAAGCATACTAACCAATGACACCTTCCATAAATCTTTTTCCTCTCATGTTCTAGCCATGAATGGTGAAGAGAAGCCTAGGCAATGCTCTTGCCATACTTGGCCAGTAGAGCCCTTCCGATCAGATTTGGATTTCACGAGGAGGAGTCCGTGCGAGCCAAGTATTCCCAGTTCCAGTATTCCGACCACCACTTTCCAGAGTTGTTTCTCTGTCTGCCGGCAGTGGCTGCAGACAAGCGCTGCTTCCTCCAGCATGTGATACCATTGTGGACCCAAGGGGCTGCTGGAGGGTCTCGCATAGTCACGTCAGAGAGATTGAAGCAGACGCCAAGAAAGTGATCCATCCGAATCCAAACTGAAATCTTCAGCACTGCATCACTCAGTGCATCAGCCTTGCTGTAACCCCGCAAGAACACCTTGTTCCTTTACACCACCGTAAGTTCCATAACCATTGCCACTTCAATTACCCAAAAGCCCACTCAGATCCCATCACATCCTACTCCCAAACCCACTGCGTGATAACTTGGGTTATTTCAGAGGGGCTAAAAACTGGGATAGCGGTTTTTCTATTTGGATTCAATTGTGGGTGGTTCTGGTCTTGTTCCTTTTGGCTTGATTTATCCGAAAATTGGGGTTTTATGGAGTTCTATTAACGTGAAAGTTTGTTTTAGGAAAGTTAAGTGCAATTGAGTCTTCAAGTTTTATATGGAGGCTACGTTACTTGGCTCATAACAATTCACCTACCCATAGATGCATCACCATCTATGTCTAGAATGAGAGGCAGAAGATAGATGGACGAAGATGATGGTGACATGGATTAGTATGCCTACCAGTTATTTTTCATGGAGTAACAATGTGCCACGAATTCATGCATTTGCCATCTCAGCATATTCTAACAGTTTATACAATTAGTACTGGAAGCAGCTCAAATATGTTTAAAGTCATCACTTACATGCACAACTGAGTTAATATGTATCTGACTAATATCTGCAGGAATCTGCTGAGCAGATTTAATAAGGGAAGATTTGGCAGAAAGAAACAAATTGTTCCCCTTAACATCTGCATTCATTAAAATGAAACAGCAAATTAACAATTGCAAGTTTGTGATATATTTATCAACTTGATATATGCTGGTGAGAAAAGCAAAACACCATGAAAGGGAAATTACTCCAAGGACAATAAATTGTTGAACTTTCTGTTTGACACAGAAAAACTGTCCAAGTGAAAACAGTTTAAATTATTGGGATTAGATGGAAAAGAAAAAAACAAATGGTCGGAGCTGAGATGCATGCACAGAAAGAACATGCTGAATATTGATTTGAACATACCTAGAACCAGTAGTTGATCAAAATTATATCCAGGTTTCAATACTGACTTCATTTTATTAGCTTGCCCTGCATAATAAGTAGCTACAATCAGCAATTCCATTAAGAAGGAGCAGCAATGGGGAAGCCTTTATCAAGCATAAGGGAATTGTACCATGATGATCGGCCAAGTGTTCAATAGATATTGTACCCCATGAGAAACCACTTGCATTGACATGGACAACTACTGCATTGGATGTTATTTTGTCAACAACTCCTGAAACGAGGTTGCCCAACCTAACGATATAACCTTCAGTAACCCTGCCATTTGAATTACCACATTCAAATTAAATTAGCATAATCCATAACAGATGTAACCCAGGATAGCGCCTGTGTGTACATTTTATTCATAGCCCACTACATAAATCAGCAGATAGCTTCTCGTAATAAAACTAGAAAGCGCGCAAGTATATTTTTTACATCTGGGAGGAAGGATAAGATACCCTGCTATTAACTGCAGTCCATTAATCAATAGCTCACTTCAAGGCAGAAAGCAAAAAGAAACTAACCTTTTTGGATTTATTATGAAACTAAGGTTGATCCTTCGTGAAGCAGGAATGGAGCTTATTACCCGGCATTTGACTACTTGTCCAACATTATACATTGTACCGGGATTAACTCCGGGCTCTAATCCAAGTTCGGATCTGCTCTTAAACCAAAACAATAAATAAAAAAATTCTAGAAAGACTTGCAAGTATTGAAAGTCGAATCGTACAGAAAAAAAAGAGAGAAAATCAGTATTAAATCTCATCACTACTGAAATGTACTACATCAGATAGTCAATAAGAACTTTTCAAGTTGCCAAAACATAAAATAGGGAGATAATGCCCACCAAACAAAAAACAGTCCACTTTAAAATTGGGCCAACAAAGAAAACAAGTACCTGATACAATGAAACTCTCCTTGAATGAGTAAAAGAAAAATATTGGCATTGCTAAAATGAAAATAGTCTAACATATGATGCAAGGATATGCCAAAATTGGTGATGCACCATTTCGTACCCATATATCCAATCTGATACTCCTATGATACATTGACATATGTAATTTTGGA
Organism: Ammopiptanthus mongolicus; assembly: GCA_039655645.1. Classification (NCBI taxonomy): domain Eukaryota; kingdom Viridiplantae; phylum Streptophyta; class Magnoliopsida; order Fabales; family Fabaceae; genus Ammopiptanthus; species Ammopiptanthus mongolicus. Next base: position 24,836,049 of record CM077347.1, on the reverse strand, counting down.
GTATCCGTTTTTAGTGAATACCTCACCATTGTCAAAGTATTCAAGTACAGTGCTCAACAAATGCCTCCCTCAAAGCAGATTCTCACTCTTAGAACCCTGCCCCCCTCAAAATCATGGCACATAACAGCAGATTTTCATCCTCATCAAACACGCAGGAGAGAAGGTTAAGATAATCACATGTAGATAAATTTAATTTTACTTTATTTTACTTGCACAAATAGATATTCTAAGAATTTGGGTTTGGGCCTAACTCAACCCCAAAAGCTAGCTCATGGGGTGAGGGTTGTCCCCCACTTATAAACATTAATTGGGCCATATCACCATACAATGTGGGACTCCAACAAATATTTTATTTAATATACAATTGCTGCAGCCATATCTTAATTTTTCAAAAAATTATCATACTTTGCATATCATATTGGATACTGGTATCAATACCTGTGCAACATAGACACAAACTCATACAACAGATACAAAAACTGCGGATCAACTGAACTCTAACAGTGACACTAGCATAATCCAATGATTATCTAGGACATCTCACATCTGTATTCATCTTCTCCAAATAGGTAAATGTTTGCACAATATGCTATTTACAAATGATCTAACTGAGAAATTATGATATATCTGGATCATGATCTGACTGGATCATGACATAAGTACCAGAAATTATGAATTTGTAAAAATAGACAAATAAGAGACTTGCCTGGGAACAAATCCTTGGACCCCATTGTAAAACCGTACAAAGCAACCATGCATTTCAATCTTTGCTATCCATCCATGAGTTATCAAACCATCAGTTGCATCACCATAAGAACTAATAATTGCAAGTTTTGATTTCACCTGTAAAATTATCATATACCTCATTCATAATTGAATACAAAACTAATTCATGGAGGGGAAAAGCCTAAGTACTGCAACAATTATCATATTTTCAATGTGAAAATTTTATTTAGTACTGCAACGATTATCATACTTTCAGCTTTTGTTAGAAACGATAGTTATAACAACGAGAAGGATAAGATACTAATTCTACTTCCAAAACAGATCTCTCTACTAAGGTTAGAGATTGTCGGGGCAGTAGTTTGGTGTTAATTTTTTGGCTAAGATCTCATCTATTTGGTTGAGTAAGAATTAAGGAGATACAACTTCATCAACACATGTAGTTTTTATTCATGGAAGACAAATTTTGGATGCAGCCCTTACTGCAAATAAAGAACAAGAAGGAAGCTCATAGAATGAAACGGTACAATCTTATTTAAGGGAGTTGGGAAAGATAACTCAAAATAGGTAAGAACTAGTTACTCATATAAAACAATGGAAAGACAAAAACAGTCACTAACAATAGAAAAAGAAAAACAGAATACTACGATATCATGCAATCATTACTTATCATGCTTTGCCAAGAGCAAAAACAAAAAATTTGGTGGAAAAGACTAATTTGTCTAGAAAGCAGTGAATGGAAAACAAAGCAAACCAATAAAGCATTAAAGAGCACATGTACATCACTTTGCAATATTAGGATTTGACAAGGTGAGGAAGAGAAGAAAAACACAAGCTGAGAGAACGAGAAGGATTCAGAGAGAAACTGACGTGTTGTAACTACCTCAACTGCAAATTAGTTACAATTCAGATCTAGGCAACACACTTAACAGTAGCTTGACAGCAGCTTAGACTATACTCAAACAGACACCAATAGTATTTTGGACACTTCCTTTGTCAGCAGTATTCTTGGGAAGATGTCAAATCAGAGTTTGAAGTCTGCTCTTAAGCTGAACATGGTGTATTTTAGAATGTAATGCTAGAAAGCTATGGGTTTCCCTGACATCTTTTGTGGTATAAGGTAGTCTTGATGATGTGGATTTTTGCTTGTCGTTACTTCAGACGATTTATTAGATAAACATTAGAAAGGGTTTTAAGAGCTCTTGAGTTGATGCATTCTTTCTTTGCTATTTCTATTACCAAGAATATCTTATCCTAAACCTTGGACTTCTCTTTTATCTTCTATGTATAATGATTCTTTTACCCAAATAGAGGAAAAATCAAAAGGGCAAGTACTGGGTAAGTACAAAGAAATGCTTAAGTGCTTCACAGTTGAATGAACTAGGGATGAAAAGAAGAGTTAACACAAAGAAACGTACAAGAGTTTTCTTGTGTGTCACTGTCACTCTTTTTGACTTGCAACCAAGAACACGGAATACTAGTTCAGCTCCAACCTGTACCATAATCCAGGCAAAGGCTTCAGTCATGAAATTTCTCATCTGCCCGCCCATCACAGACTTGTGCAAAATGACTACATTTTAAGGTATATTATAACAAAAAATGTCAATACAAAAAAAAAAAAAAACATAAGTAGCTAAAATAGAACCTTGAATTTTTTTCCAGGCTTTGCAATGTCCAACTCAGACATATGTGGAAGAGGACAAAGTGCCTTCACACCACCAGGAATTTGCACAATAGCACCAAAGCTGTCAACTGAAAGAATCTTGGCCTTCACCACCATCCCTGGCTTGACATCAGAATGAGTAAACACGGCTTCTTCAAAAGCACTAGCCTGCATGAGAAGAAAACAAGATAATCAAATGAAAACATCCTACCAGGTCTACATCATTCAGGATTACATCTCACTTACAATGATATCCACATAGAAAATAACTATACATGGAAACAACACACTATCAAAGTTTAAAGCACTAACCTTTTTTTCTTTTTCATAAAACATGGTCAAGAAATGTATTAATTTGCCAACCCATTATCAAATTTAACATATTAGAGCAATTATCTGAGAAGAATCATCAAATACAGAACAAATTACGTACATTACCTCTAGTTCAAAGAGGTCAACACACTCCAATTACATCACACACATGATTATGAGGAAGACACACTAGCCAAAACATTCCGCAAAAAGAAAGCATTGGAGAGCACAACCCTGGAGCTTTCAAAACAACTAAAATGTAGATCATAATTGAAGAATGAAAACATTGGCCGCAATAAAACCTCAGAGAAAAAAGAAACAGCTCGTTTATATAAAAATTAGACTTTCATGTGGACCAGACCAGACCCATTATAGCTATCACACAATACTGACAAATTAGCAGAAACCTCACAATGTAACAATTATAATTATAATTATTTACATTTCTATGAGAGATTTGTACCCTTACCATTTGTTACCAAGCAGTCAAGAAAAGGTAATAATAAAGCCCTCTCATCAATTACAAAGCCAAGCTATTAAAAGTACAAATACACATAAACACAGCTTTCAAAGAATTATAAAACTCTCTGATAGCCCAAGTATACAGTTTAGCAAAAGCAATTAAACTGAGTGTGCCATGAATCAAGATACAGAAAAAAATTCAATTTCAACAGAAAACTGATTTTCAGAGGCATAGGACAGACTAGAACTAGATTTTATGAAATGCAAATGTGAATGTAACATATCTTGATAATATAAACAATCCACCTTGACTGCTTTATGATGTTGAAAAGTTTTTGTTTGAATTAACTTCCAACCCATTATCCAAATAAGAAGGCCTAGTAAGATAGTACAAAATACATGGTGCAAGTGTAATACTAATATAAAAATCACTGCAATCACTCAATCGGATTATTATCATTTTGAGAAATTAAATGAAAGTAGAATGAAAACCTTCAGAACTCCAGTAGCAAGTCCTTCCAAATGCCTTAACCCAAGAATCCGAACTCGAACATGATTCCCCTGCTTGAACTTCTTCTCAAGCTTTTGGATCTCCTCTTCAGCAATATCAGGTATCTGTCGACAATAATTTCCATTATCATTTACATTTTGCATAGTGGGGTCAAAATTGATTATTATTGTTGACCATTAACATTTTATACTGTAAAAGGTCTAGATCATTAAAACTTGTCCACGAAGTACATACACTGACAAAAGCCGGAGTTGACTCTGGAATTGATGGAACTTCAAGCAATAGACCCGATCCTTTATCCACCCTGACAACTTTTGAGTCGTCATATATATCTCCAATTGTAACATGCTGCCCAACAAAGTTAGTTCATCATTCAATAGCATGGTAAAAAAAATTAGTAATGTGAAAACTAAATTACAGCTTACATCTGAACTGCTACAGCATCTAACAGAGACATCAGGAAATAAAGCTTTACATAGCCTTCAGCCAACTAACAATGACAAGAGATTTGTCACTGTACTAATTGTATTCTTTTTTTATAAAGGCTAATTGCAATTTTATAACCGTGGTGCCAAAGGCATTAATTAGCTAGAATAATATTATGTAGAGCAGTTAATTTGTTGGACTTTCTACACTCATGATTATTACAATCATCACATCTGTACGATTCAATGACAATTAAAAGGGCAAGATTTCTTTTTCCAAGTTAGGCATAAAAAGTAAATTGGTGACACTTGAGGAAAATCTGAGAATTCAAGCGTAGGGCAAGAAGGCCGACATTGGAAAAGTATGGAATAAGTAAAGAACATAAAAAATGGAGTAACACATGGACCTTTCAGACAATCCTACCTGTATTCGACAACTTTTAACATTTACTTCTTGAAATTTTATACCATTGTACATGAAAATGCCACTATAATTAGATAAATGTTAGCATTTTACTACGTTTACAATGAATTATAATAACTTTTAAAACATTATTACCCTATTTTAATTTTATATCTTGTATGATCCTCTGCTCCTATAATGTAGCATATAATGTTTTTAGGATTGTTTCGAATGCACTGCCACTTATTACCATCGAATCTTCCCCAATTATATTAATTATTAAGAACTCAGAGATCTTTCTTCATTTAATGTATTTGATGTGTTTTGTCATCTAGTCATGTGACAATATTGATTGTTTTATTTTAGAACAAATGAACTTTCCATTCTTATCTCTTTATTCCAAATCATATTCTGATTATCAAAAATCCGAATTTGGAAGCAGTCGACAAGAAACGCAACATATAACTACATTGAATGGTTACTACAGGGAAAAAGACAAGAAATATCCTATCCTAAAAGCTCAAACAGCATATAAGATTAATATACTTACTGCAGGAGGGGCCTTGTTCTGAACAAGATGTTGATTCAGTGTCAAACCAACAGCTCTACTTGATGGATCAATGAATAATATACGAGCAATAACCTAGATAACATAAAAGGCGCATATAAAAATAGAACTGTAACTTTTAAAGGAGGTGAGCAGCATGATAGCACATATGACAGCATAGACAAAAAAAAAACACATAAGCTATATCTTGAACTCAATATGTGTGTGCATCACTCAGCAGAAAGAAGTAAATATAAATATGAAGGTACAAACAACACAATCAACATGATGGTGCAATAGGACTTCAATCAAAAACCCAATGATGCCAAAGAACTAATGAATATGCAATTAAGGTTTATACAGAGGGATGATAGGTATCCACCCATGACAAGGGTGTCGGGTGTCCTTTAAAAATGGCAGGAGGGAAAGCAAGGAATCTTTCCAGTGCAATCACACAGTTAGAGGGGAGAGCATGAGAAAATAAGGAGGATGGGAATTCTATATGTAACCACCAGTCCATGTGGCACGTTGTGGATGGCCAGGTTGTTAATTGGGGTGGAGAGAGTAATGAGGGGCAGCAAGGAGAGTTTACAGCTGGTGGTAGCGGAGAAAATTAATAAGGCAGCAATTAAGTACCCCATAATACCCAAGTCCCTATCATAGCACCGCCCCTGAGAGTCGACATCCCGGCTGCTGCACTTTACGACGCTTCACTCGACCTTTTCCGGTCAGCCCCTCCGTAGGTAGCCCTTTCTGAGACACTGGCAACCAGCTCTGATACCAATTGATAAACACCCAAGCACTTGGGGAACCCTCCCTTAAAAGTTTGCTATCAAGGGGGGAGAACCAAGCCACTTAAGTACTACACCAAGCATCCCATACTACTCGATGTGGGACTTAGACACCCCATAATATCCTAGTCCCTATCAGTAGCTTCTAATGGATTACTTATATTCTACTACAGAACAAAGTCCCCATAATTTTCACCTTAATTGGTGTCTGTTTCTCTCTGAAACAACATAGATACCAAAGATGCAAGCAACCTATTATCAAACATACAAAAGGCATCAAAAAGGCTTTTCCACATGAAATAATGTGCTATTATTTCATGCAGAAGGAACTTCAAACAAAAGTATTTCAAAAGTAGCATATAAAGGTATACAAAAGGGTGCAGTGCAAGTCGAAAAAGTAGCATATGAAGGTGAAGTTCAAAAGTACCTTCTGAGATTCACTGTACTTATCCTTCCAGTTTGCAGCAGGTAACATACTTTGCAAATGAAACAGATCAACCTGCAATTAAAAGATTCCAAAAATTTATGTCTTGAATACATTGATTTGTCGAGAGAATTTACTAACTCAAACTATCATTTATGCATTTCTCTTATGACAATTTCAGGATACACTTACAGTTCCAGTGAAGTATGTGAGAAATGATAACATAACACCATTCTCAAGGATTGACTTCACACGGGCATTAACCATCATTCCTGGAACTAGAAGATCAATTGATATACCTTTGAGATCCTTGGTCTGTATCAAATGCACAAAGATAATCACCAATCAAAAGGGAAAGTGTGAACAATAAAAAAGACTCCAAAAAACAGCATAATGAATACGGGGGAAGCATACCACACTTTTGGACATTGTACCAGGGTCAGAACTCAAGTAAACCACTTTACGAACTTTATCAATGCTCCTAACCAACCCCTGCAGAAGTTGACCAACTTTTACTTCACCACCCTGGACTTCTGCAGGCATTTAAACAAAAGAAAGGCAAAGAACGCCACAAACCAAGCTTCGTTTAACAATGCCAGACAAGATGAAGCAACATGAATTCACAACAGTTTACTGATATTTACCAGTCGAGCTATTTTTCGGTAAGAATCCCATGAAAGAAGGCAGACCAAAATGAAGAATGTAACCATGGTCTTCAATGCTTTTCACATATGCAGCAACGACCTGCATACATATGGTGTACATAAATCAAAAGTTTATCTCTCAATATGCCTAAAGCCATTCCAAGGACTCTATATAGAACATGAATCAAGATGCAAAACAGGTCATCGTATGAAACGTGTTGCTATATCATCATAAAGGACCAAAATTGCTTAGAATGCAAGAAACTGACGATCACCATCTCTTGATCTTCAGACATTCTGACTCTTGTCAAAGTATACAATGTGCTAGGATTTATACATGTAAGTTGCAAACTTCTTTATTACGACTAACACTTCATCAATATAACTTGATTTGAAATTGTCTTCAACTAAAAACTGTCAAATTATGATAATATACAGCAGTCTTTTTCTTTAGGAAATTCAATTCCTAGTTGCATTGCTATACTTTTTAGGCGAACCAGGAAATTTTCTTGAAACTAATTGCTATATAGTGAGCAAGCAAGAACTCAGCAAAGAAGATAACACAAAAATAAACTACAAAAACATCTAATCTAAAAGAAATCAATAAATAAGTGGGCAAATGAACAGTGAATTAATTCCTAGATCCATATAAGTCCATACACTGACATGCAGTGATACAGTGATATGATACGACTCATAATAGGATACTCGCAAATAAATGCTCTGATATGCCCACAAAAGTCTAACTTGAAGTGTCAGCACAGGAATGTTTAAAGGTAGTAGTCAATATTATTTTTATAACAAATATTTTAGCAACCTTTTACTTTACTTTGACATGAATATAGCTGGCTCCGAGTATGTCATGATTGACAATGAAAATCCCTTAATAATCACAAAGGAAACTAAATCCTAGTCAAGAGGAACGATTAAAAAAAAGTCAACTACAAATAATTCCATTCATAAAAAACAACATACCATGCCTTCCTGAGCAACATCCAGGTTGAAGTTCTTGTGCAACAAAGAAAGACGCAAAGAAAGCCAAATTTTTCTGCTTCCTTTGTCTTTCTTGTCATCATCCAATCTCAGCACAACACAAGAAACAAGTTGCCCAACACAAAATACGGTAGAAAGAAAACTTTCCCCAACCTAATGAGAGAGAGAGAAAGGTGAGCTAAAACTGGGGGGGAAATAACAACAGCGAAGGATAATTGGAAAATACCATTGAACCATTACTGAAGAAAGGTAAGGAGAGAAAGGCAAAACAATGGGGATTTGGTAAAAAATAAAAAATAAAAAGCTTATTGCAGACCTCGATTTTGTTATCGAAAATGGGATCCACTGCATCAGAAGCGTGAACTAAACCACGTAAACCACCCGGTAAACTAACTACAAGGTCTTTCTCATTTACTTCAGCAACAACTCCCCAAAGCTTCATTCCAGGAGTCATATTCTGTCATACATGGAAGCGCAGAAAGTTTAAACACAGCACATACACAGACAAAAGAGAGCCCCAAGGTTACTATGGAAGACTAAAAGCATATTATAAAGATCAATATGCACAAATTCAATGTACTAAAATAAAAAAAAAACCCAAAACAATTTAATTCTTCAACAAAAAAATATAAAACCTCAAAAAAAAAATTTAAGTTCTATACATGTTATGATTCATACTATTGCCATATAGCACTCCAGTTCCCTTGAAATAAATGTCCTTTCTAAGAATTATATTTTAAATTTACGCTCTACAGTGCAGAACAACCATTAACATTTGGATTACTATCAAAACTAAATACATAAATAATCACTAGAATATCCTTCATTGTAAAAATTGCAGAATGTGCTACCTTGAGAGTAATTTTATTTACTCGTCTTGGTAGTTTTCCGGTGATAGCATCATTTGAAAGCAAGCCCCAATCATCTTCGGGTTCACTACTCTTCCTCAAGAAATTCTTCCCCTTCTTATGCTTCTTTCTCAAGGAACCCTCGCCCCCAAACTCATTGTAATCTTCGAAATTCCTTCGCTTCTCGGAAATTTCTCCACCTAAAAGAAAACAAATCCAAATTCAGTACAAACCGAATGCACATGTAAATTTAAAATTAAAAAATAACGATTCAGAAGGAAAAAAAATTGAGAGAAGAATTTCAACCTCGAGGAAAATCGGGAACTTCATCTTCGAGCTGCAAAGCGAGTGCTTCTGACTTAGCGGCTGCGTTTTGTTCCCTCTTGGGTTTGAATATTTTCTTAGAGGATTTATCGATTTTTGGTTTGTCTCCGAGGTTCTTCTTCTTCTGCGAGTTTTTAGAATGCGGTGCCATGTCTCTGTTTCCTAGCACTGTTCCTTTCTGGTAGAAGCTTGCGTATCGCTTGAAACCAGAGGAGATGGTGAAACGAGAAAGCAGGGTTTGGAAGGGTTTTAGGTTGCGATGAAGAACGTGAATAAGAAATGAGAAATAAGAACCAAACCCCACGATGAGCCCATATTAAGTTTCCGTGGGCCTCGATCTGATTACTGGGCCTAATAACCTATACGTTGTCCAGATAAAAAACAGGGGGTGTTGCTTTTTACACTACTAAGAGTGTGTTTGGGGTGGCTTTTAAAATCCACGTCCATAGAAAATCATGATGGGAGTGGCAAACATGTGAAAAAGTTGGGACTTTGGACGAGAAAAAATGAAAGATTCATTTGCTAGCTTCCACGTTCCGAAGATTTGGACGTGAAAAATCATGTCAATAATTCATCCCAAACACGCTATAAAATTTTTAATACATCGCAATTTTTTTAAAAAAAAAACAATATCCCAAAATACCCCCATAGACCTTCATTTGATAGCCTCTGCAACCCATAACACCAAAAAAAAAACAACATAGCCACCATGTAAATCAACCCCATCACAACCATGTAGCAGAACCCATTATATTGTCGCTTCGTCACCATTGCAGCCACGCTTCACCTCTGGCTCCATCACCACTGCCATTGTCTGTGCACCCAGCAACCTCCTCTAACCCCAAATATCTTGGAGATCAGTGGGTCTTATTCGCAATCGCCACAAAAAATGCCCAAGTCCACTCAACTGTGTGTCCAGCCCTTCGAGGGTCGTGAGCCTCACCTCTTTTGCATCCCGACGTAGGTTTTGAAAAAACATTCGCCATTTTGTACTTGCATCGGATAGCTTTCTCCTTGATAGTTCCATATCTTCCTCTCCTTCTTGCTATACTGAAATTAAAAATTTGAAAGGTTGTTTTCATTTTGTAAGTGCCCATAATTTAATTTTTGTAATCTTTCTTTCAAAGAACCAGAAACTAATTTCTAGAAAACACTTTGTAGCACACCGAAAATTATATTTCGAAACTCTTAAGGAAAGCTTTGTTTGGAAGAAGATGATGTACGCATGCAGAAAAGAGGAATAGTCTTGAAAAGAGGACATTAAAGATGTTGAACAAAGGCAAAAAAAAAAAAAAAAAGGAGCAACACTAGCGACACCCAGCAACATTTGAAAGAAGATGAAAATAGCGGGAGAAGAATATAGAGGAAGAATAGAAGGAAGTTAAGAGACAAGAGTATTTCAGGAAAAAGAAAAATAAAATAAAATGGGATTTGTGGTATATTAGAAATTTTAGTGGCGTGAAAAGAAACACCTAAAAATCGTATTAAGGAAACAACACAAAAAACCCAATTTCAAGCTGAATTTAACTAAGTGTATTTGGGAATTTGTTTGCAAATGTGAGTTTTGATTTCACAAACCGGGTTTTAATTAAAAGTGAGTCATTAATTTATGTTTAGATACTTTTTAGTTAAATGTAATTTTAGTACAATGAATGTTGTTTTGATTATGTCATTCAAAGTTCAAACTAACTTTTAAATATGCCGTTACCAAATTATCCTTTAAGTTTTAGATGGGTATGAAAAGTGATTAACCTTTAAGAGTAATATGATAAAAGTTGTAGTTGATAATTTCAAACTGAGTTTTGACATATGCAAAAGGAACCAATTTTTGTTGCTCTTCAAATCCAAATTTGACCCTAAAATTAATTCTTTCAACTGTTTGAAGATAAACCAAACATCATAAAAACTGGAAGAAGGGTCTGTTTGGTTTGTTTCTAGTTTCCTGATTTCATTTCCTGATTCCAACATAATTATAATCCAAATAATTATAAAATTGTCACATAGTTTTTATTCTGTTTTTTGTTCCCAAAGATTTGTATAGTAAACAGTGAAAACAAACAAAAAGTTGTTTTGAATGTTTCTAGTACAAATTTTTAAAAATAAGAAACATAACAAAAATAACGTGACAATTTTATAATTATTTGTGTTATAATTATTTATAAAAACAGTAAATGAAAATATGAAACTAAAAACAAACTAAACACAACAGGATTTCTAACTTGAGTTCTAAATGAAATCCAAACACCAACGTTTGTTGGTTCAAGTAGCAAGGAACTTAGTTTCCCTTACATAAAATTTCTAGTTCGAGTTTTGTGAATGAAAAAAATAGATGATGGGAGAGTTTTCTCCATTAATGAATCTTCTTGTCTCGACTTTGATTAATGGGAGTCTAACCTGATTTCAAAATACCTATCCAGATATATCGACAAAAATAAATACTGAGATCCAAACACAGTAAGCCTTGGCCGTTGATGTTGGTTTGCTAATCGTTACGATGACGCGGCTTCATATCAACGGTTATCATCGAAGGTCCTCATAGAAATCCACGCGACCGCATATGCTAAAGTAAGGCCTACCCAGGGAGAAGTTTCTCGAACATAGAAGAGGTTACAAATTTACGTAAAGTTTCGATCAAGAATCAGAATTCTCGCCTTCCAAAGTGCGTTTTGCGAATTCTGAAGCTGGTAAGTTCCGATCTTCGATCTTCATCTTCGTTTTTCTTCTGATTCGATCCTTTCATGCATCAAAAATAGAAATATTATGACTAATAATTTTCTCTTGGAATTGTTGTTTTCGATGGTTGGTTTCCGTTGTTTTGAAGTTGTTGTCATTGGATTAGGATTTCGTTTATTCGCTACAACGATGTGGATTATCTATTTGTTAAGGTTTGAATGTGTATTCATATTTTAGTTTATATATGGATATGGATATAGGTGTAAGAAACAACATGAGGGGTAGAAGCTACAGTTACAGTCCCTCACCTCCAAGGCGATACAGCAGAAGAAGGCGCAGTCCTAGCCCTAGGGGCCGTTATGGCCGCCGTGATAGGGATTTGCCAACAAGTCTTCTAGTTCGGAACCTAAACAGAGATTGCAGGTATGTTTCATATTCTAATAGATTAATGGATTGCTAGCTTTCAATTCACGTTCGTTGTTGCAATGCTACTGTGTTATGAGTTTTATGCTCAGCCCCTATTTTCCCACACTACAATTTTTTGCAATATTATTTAATTTCTTGTTTAATAACATGTATGTATTGAATGGTTAATCGGATGTTAATTGTCAACCTTTAACCCTCCAATGCACACGATTAACTACGTGATTAACTACAAACTTATGTTACAGATTATCATATAAAATAATTTAAATATTACTTTTTAAATATTTTTAAGTAAAGCAAAAGCTAATTTTTGTTTTTTAATGAGAAGCGAAAAAAATTTGCATCAAATGTTTTTTCTTTCAAATTAAATTTTTTTTCAGTTTGTCTTTAATTTTAAAAGCTGAAACAAACAACTGTCTCACAAAATAGGTGATTATTTTCTTTTTTAAAAAAAAGCTGAAACAAAGGGGCTCTAAACCAGGTGTAAAAACGTTTCCCGATGTTTCTCTGGTTGAAAGATTAGGTATTATTAAAAGGAGGGAAAATGTAGAGGAGTATGATGTTGCTTCTTGCATTGCATTTAATTTAGGGGTGTTAAATGGATGGATTGGATAAATTTTTATTTGGATTATAATGGATGGATTAAAAACAATCCATTATGATCCATCAAAATTTCATTAAAAAAATTTAATCCATCCATGATAAAAAATCCATCTATTCCATCCATTAACAAATTTTTTAAGGATGGATTGGAAAATATTTTAAAAAATTAAATAATTTTTATGACTATTTCCAAATAATATCTCTCATCCATCTGTCAAAAAAAAAATTCTAAAATTTTTTTTGCCTAATTTTTTTGTGATTAACAATTCATCATAAATCCACTACAACGAATGCAATTTGTGGTAGCAAAACACCAAAAAATATATTGTTCTACTTATAATAGCAACAAATTGATTTAATTTTTGAAGTTATAATTTTTTATCATTTATTTATTTTTTTTTCATTTTTATCCAATGGATTATTATTTTTTTTATGAAGTGATCCAATGAATTTTAAAATAATTGTGGATGGATCACAATCATCCATAAAATAAAGTAATCCAATCCATTGTTATTTTTTTTTTTTTTTACAATGGATGGATTGGATGGATTTTCATTTGGATGGACTGGATGGATGATGGACAATTGGATTTTTTTTTGCCGCCCCTACATTTAATGAACCAGTTATTTTTTCGGTAATGTTGCAGGCCGGAAGATCTACGAGGCCAATTTAGCCACTTTGGTCCTCTCAAGGATGTTTACCTACCTCGAGATTATTATACCGGGTAAGTGTGTTTTTGTCACAGAAAAATCGTTCCTTGTGTTTTGAAAGTTTCACAGTACCCTTTTCCCTTCTATAAAATGCGTCCTGATTTTGTTTAAGCAATTTTTATTTTTGAAGTGTGGAGTTGTTGGGATTTCGTGAATTTTTGTGGTGGCTTTTTCTCGAGTGTCTAGTTTTGAAACTTATTTCTCAATAATAATTAATACTCCCAATCATTTCGTGGGAATTTGGTTGTTTTATTGAAAGAGTTGAAGACAAGAATGAAGTAATAAGAGTACTGTGTTGAAGAGAAGAAAGAAGTAATAAGAATGTCCTGTTGAAGACACCAATCAGGTAATAAGAGTTCTGTTCAAGGTGATGTTAGTGTACTTGGAGGTTCGGAAAGTTGAGTTTGAATTCATTGTGAAGAAGTTCAAGTCTTGAAGATTTTCATCTCAATTTATACTTTGGCTTCTACAAGGTTAGCATCCATGTGGTGTTTATTCTTGAATTCTGTGGAGTGTTGAAAGTATGACTTATGATAGTTTTGATTCTGGATCATATTTGTGGATATCTGCAATCAACCCCACCTTTGGTATGTAGCTTTGTTTATATATTGCACCATGCATATGGTGTCTCTGACACACATGATTTTTATGGTATAGGGAGCCACGTGGTTTTGGGTTTGTTCAATATGTGGATCCAGCTGATGCTGCAGATGCAAAATATCATATGGATGGTCAAATTCTACTTGGTCGTGAGTTAACTGTGGTGTTTGCCGAGGAAAACAGAAAGAAACCTGCGGAAATGAGAGCAAGAGAACGTCGTAGGTAAGGATATAAATGTCTGGTTGTTTGAAATGAGGTCTGAGTTAACATCTATCAGCAATATTGTCATAATGGTATGTACCAAACACTAAAGGCCCGTTTGGTTTAAATTGATATGAACGCAAACCAGCATTCAAACCAACGTTGAGCAAAAGCTACAATTTGAAGCTTTTAGAAAAATTGCCTCGGGACGGCAAATGCTTACGTTTGCGGTAGAAACTATCCGAACCAAACATTCAATAAGTCATATGATGTTATGTCATTTTGAAATTGGTTTTTATTTTTTTAAATTTTATTCTTGTATTTAAAGTACTTTTGCATTCAACATTCTCTAGGGATCGGTCATATGATTATAGGCGATCTCCACTTCGTTATCCTCGTTCACCACGGTATGCACAATATTCACCTAGTTCAGACTATTCCCCTTCGAGAAGGCATTATTCCAGGTTTGTTATTTCCTTTGCTTATTTAATTACTTCTTTATTTTTTATTTATAGGACTTGCATTGTTTGCAGTCTTAGAAAAAGCCACTTTTGTTATGAACCAGGTCCATCTCACCAAGAGAGAGAAGGTATAGGGAGCGATCATACTCCAGATCATACTCCGGATCACCTTATCGATCAAGAAGCCGCAGTCGAAGCAGGAGTTATATAGCAGGAGCATAAGTCGGAGCCCTGGCTACTCTAGGTGATTAACTTAACAAGCGTGATGAATGCAGTGGAGGATGCTATAGTGCTCAGTTTATCTTCTAGTGAGGTCTCGTGTCTCAATGCTTCAGATTGTCAATATTATGTTAGTCTGGTTGAAAGGATTTATGATGCTTTTTCTTTCAGCTTCCTGCGAGACAACTATTTGTACTTTATATTTTAGTCCTAGTTTTTATGGAACTGCTTGTTAGACTAGGTTTTTGATTGGTGTATTTTGCCACCGTTTCTTGTCTTTGGGGTATGGATTTGCATGGATGTTTATTATGCTCTGTTTACTGCTGTTTTTTTTTTTTTTTTTTTTTACTATGCAATCTGCTTATGCTTAGCGGACTCAAGTGAACTTGGGGAATAATAGGAAAGTTTAGCATTAAATGATGTGGATTGACGCGGGCGCATGTTTTTATCATGAACCCCAGAACTTGAAGATTATGCTTTATCATTAGAAACCCCTGATTTATTGGAACGACTAGATGTCTTCTATTTAGCTTTAACATGATTTGATGTAGGCTGATAAACTTTGAATAGAGATCTTGTGTCCCAATTTCATATCATATTCTATCTTCTATCAATTATAATTTAACACTTAAAAAAATAAAATCACAACTCATTTATATTTATGTTAATTCCTGACATTTGATTGGTGAGGGATATCGAGATGTTATTTTTTAGGATAGCATATTTTTATCCATAAAATTATGCTATTTGAAGTTTTAGTGATGTAGTAGTTAAGGTATCCTCATACCATTAGCCTTGCACGCGGGGGGGGGGGTTGATTGGGTAGACGAATTTTGGTGGAATAAATATCCAATTTGGTCTTTGAAATTATAGTGTAGTATTAACTTAATCCCTTATATTATCAATATTTCAAAATGATTATTGGAATTGTAAAATGTAGCAAATGTATCCATGATATTGTTCACTTAGTTTCAAATGCATTTCTGACATTATCAACTTAATGTTATTATAATTCATGCAAATATCAACGGAGAGACGAATCTAATTAATTTTATGCAATTTCAGGGATCATTTTGAAATATTAATAATGTGAAGGATTAAGTTGATATGATTTTATAATTTTTGGGACCAAATTGAGTATTTACTTAATTTTGGTGATCTTTAAGTCAGCAAGATTGTGTCTTATGGTATGACATTCTCGATATAACTAACCAAAATACGTACTCAAATTAATTCAAAAGTAAAAAAATCTGTGTTTGTGCGAAAAGGGAAAGAAAAATGTTTTATCCATTATTTTTACCTCTCAACTTTTTTGTTAATTTACATAGCAGAATCGAAGTGAATAAGTGTGTAAAAAATAGTAGTGGATTTAATTGGAGGCGCATATAGAAAATTAGGATTTACTCTATGAATTTCAATCATGTGGTGTTTGGTAGCTTTTTCTTTTACACTTTTATACAGATCTATCTTAGGAATGCTGTATGGGGCGCAATGAACTGACATGGCACGTGATAACCGTTTACTTCTTTTAACATATATATGTATATTTAAAAATCAAATAAATATAAAAATTAATCATTGTTGGATTCAAGGTGTTGGGGTGTGGTATGAAAATGAGTAGTATTTTTCATCTCTTCGGAGTAGACTAAAATGTGCTCCCCTCCTTGAGCAACTATCGCATTTTTGCCTTCCCTCCATTTGCCACACCGTTTTACGTGAGGCCATGACCCAATCTCTGGTGCATGGGGAGCATTGAAAGTGATGCGGTCTAGGTAACTCCAGCTCATGGAGCATCTGTTCACCAGTGGTGCGTGGGGTTCTAGTGGTGGTTTTTCAGGGTTGTTGGTAAAGGTTCAGTGGTGGTTGTGACTTGAGATTTGGGGTTCTCTGGTGGCCATGGTGACTGGGGGAGAGATAGTTGGTTTAGGTATGGTTCCGGTGCGGTTGAGGACGATGTGATTGTGAGGAGATCGATGGCCCTCTGTTCTCCACCACCTACAACGGCTGAGATGTGGTACGCGACAATGCTGCGGCTTGGATGCTTTGTCGTGGCAGCAAAGCAGGATTAAGTGAAGTCCTACATATCTGCGAGATCGCGTTTGTTGTTGATTGAGGGGGAGCACCGACAAGTTTGGCCTTCTAGAAGCTTTGGAACTCACTTTTTTATCAAGATTTACGTTGTAGTGTTGATGGTGGAGACGGCGATGGAGCTTGCTTCATAGATGGAATGATGACATGTCTTATATTCAGCAATGAAGCCGGAACCTGAGACTTTGGCGAGGTTCTCTTCGAGAAAGGTGATTGACGGTTAGGGTTTTCTCGATGTAGAAGCTCATAACCCTTTGCTTTTAATTGGAGAAAGATGCAGTAATAAATGTGCTTGCTTTTATTGTGATTATTCCAGTTTGTACCAAATCAAGAGTTATGCGGTCAATCACTAATCCATGTTGTTTCTCAAACTAGTGACACACCTTCATGGTCTTTTCTTGCGACCAAAGCCACCATTATAGCCTACCAAACGAATGCAGAAGGTTCTGGCGCGTTCTTGATTGTAAAAACTATCCCTTTTATGTGGGGTAATAGAAATTTGGCTTCCTTTATCATATATATTGAAATATTATTGGTGTTAAAAAAATAAACATTAAAACTAGCAAAATTATGAGGAGATGAAAGCAAATACACATTCTTTGAAGGACTAAAGGGCAATTTCCCTTCTCATTTCGAAAATTAGAATTTATACGAGGAGGAAGTGGCTGCCCTCCCCGTTCAAACATCGAAACATAAAGTGGGAGGAAGGAGAAAAACTTCTTTAGGTGCTAGGGTTTAATTTGTGAGCAATTCTTGATACGTTCCTCTATTTATATTTCTTCATCCCTTCCTCTTATTCTTCAATTCTCCTTTCCATTTTCATGGTAGTTGGTAAAGGAGAGTCGAGGAGAAGGTTTTTTCCCAAGAAAACCTAGGGTTTTGAGAGAAGTCAGGGCTCTACCCCTTTATTAGGGATGACAAAGTGGGTTGTGATCCGTGGGTTAACCCGTCAACCCACCAAAATTTGGCGGGGTGGGTTGAGGTCCTCAACTCACCGACCCACTTTGACCCGTCCTGCTTAACCCTCCCAAAAACGGGTCAGTGTCGAGTTGGCGGGCCAACCCGCCTGATTAAAAAGAAAAAAAATTATTATTAATTTTGTAATTATTTAACATTATTTAATTAAATTTAATTGTTACTTAGAATTATTTCATACTAAAAAAAATGGTATCTCTACTTTTGTAATACGAATTGCATAATATAAGATAAGATTATTTCAATTTTTTAATAATAATTTAAGAAAGCTATGAAGATTACCCAAAAAAAATGTTATATGATTTTTTTTATTTTTTTTATAGCAGGCCAATTCGTCAACCCAATTTACGTTTTTATATGTTTGGCGGACCAACCCGCCAACCCACCATTAGCGCAGGGTGGGTTGGGGGGTTCAACCCATACGAATAAAACGGGTTGGTCCGTCTCGTCCCGTTTTTAGTGGGTTAATGGCGGGGCGGGTTGGCCCACTTTGCCATCCCTACCCTTTATAATACAAATCCTATCTTTGTTGTGTTGAGGATTTGCGAAAGGTTTGTGTGAATATATGATGAAATTCCTGGGTCATGTTTTGGGTAGGAACATTGGATTGAAAATGCATGATTGTTTTGATCATGAAAGTTTTGTTTTGATAATTTGGATGAGTGGCTTTGATTTGGAGCTAAAAAGAGGAAGAAACCATATCATAAAAACGCATCAGCTTTTCCATACTCCTTTGTAATACAAATCCTATCTTTGCTTTATATTGTTTTGTGGAGATATGTGTAAAAGAAATGATAAATAGTTATTTTGATTTTATAACTATTCACTTATTGCGTGATATTAAACATCATGGATCGCCTTTATAGTTGGGATGTGGATAAAATATTAGACGGGGTTTACCATCTTTGGTTTTGGATATTTATTGTCCTTGTTGGAATCATTACCAAATTCTATCTAAGAATGATAAATTTATATGTTTTAAAAGATGATTATGATGCTAAATCTTGGAAACCTACATGAAGTCAAGTTGATGTAAATGGATTTGATCGGAAATGAGTTTGTGAGGCGAATCATGGTAAAAGGATCTAATATGGGGAACGATGTGTTCATTCATAAGTGAATTGTGTGATATGGCTCATTATTCACATTTCATGTCTTTATGCTTATTTCATATATCTTATGCCCTTACTAAGTTATTTAAACCCATTCTTCTTAATGTTTTAGATGCAGGTGTGAAATTGTTGGACCGTCTTGAGTTGCCTGACTCCTAGTTGTGGAGTTATAATGTCATGTCGTGAATCTGGAGACGTCTTTATTTATTTACTGAAATTAATGTGTTTTCATTGTAAAACTTTGGATTCTGGATTATAACATTTTGATTAAGAGTTTGATATTCGGAACAATCATTGTGAACCTTTTGTTTATTTAAGTTAACCTTTGCTAATGAATGTATTTTGGGTCTGTTTGGATAAACGGCTTAATTAAGCGCTTATAAGATAAGCGCTTATGTATAAGCTATTTTTATAATTAAAGAGAAAATATAATCAAACTGCTTTGATATAAGTCATAAGCTGTTTTCATAAGCTATCCTGGAAAGCTTATCAAAATAAGCTGAAAATAGCTTATGGACATGTTATAAGCTGTTTCCTTAAGCTCTTTCAAACACTCTGACAAGCGCTTATGCCAGTAGATAAGCCCAAATAAGCTGTTTATAAGTCAATCCAAAGAGGTCATTTGTTTTATATGTCTAAATGTCTTATTTTGAGTTAATATTGAAGGTGTTAACGTGGGAAGGGCTTCAGACTATAAGTCATTACTCCTATTCTGACCGACCATAAATACTAGTTTTGAGTTGTGACATGGTTGGTGACGTTGAAATATAAGGTAGGGCATTTGGTTGGAGAAGACGAGTTGCACAACTTCAATTATTGTTGTTCAATGCTAAGGAGCAATCTACAATATGTCCTTATTTGCAAATAAAATTAAGGCAAAATAGGTTGATTGGTCCTATATGCATTTTTTTTTTTACTTTTCATATTGATCCTATAAGTTTTATTTTTTTTCAAATTGATCTTATACGTTATATTCCATTTTTACATTAGCCTTTTTCGTTAAATTCGACCTTATGGCATTAGAACAAAAGCCACGTGTCGGACTAACGTGATATCCACGTCAGGTCAAAACTGACGACGTTAGATCGAAATTGACAAAAATGACTAACATAGAAATGAAACATAACGTGTAGGACCAATTTGAAAAAAATAAAAATTATACAACTGATGTGAAAAGTACAAAAAAGGCAAAATAGGTTGATTAGTCCTATACGTTTATTTAAATTTTCAAATCAGTCCCAGAAGTTTTTTTTTTTTTTCAAATTGATCCTACACGTTATATTCTGTTTTCACGTAGTCCTTTCCGTTAATTTCGACCTAACGCCGTTAGTTTTAAGCTGACGTGTCATGATATTAGTGTGACAATTGGTTTTTGATTTGATACCGTAAGGTCTAAATTGACGGAAAGGATTAACGTGAAAACGAAATATGATGTGTAGGACCAATTTGAAAAAAAAAATTATGAAAAAATTATAGGACGAATAACTTATTTGGCCTAAAATTAAAAACAACACGTTCTTATTTACAAATTATTAAATCGGAGACTGCAGGTGACAAACAGTGCCCAGTTAACTAACATATGCACCCTAAACTGATACATAAGGATAAGGTAGCAGATTATTTTTAGCCAATTCAGCATTTGTGGTTGGCCAAAGAATTTGAATTTATAACCTCTTTGAGACCTTATTGTGCCTTACCTGTTTCCGATGTTAGACTGCAACAATGTAGCCTTTTTTTACGATAAATAATAAGGTAGCCTTTCGTTTCAAATTTTTTTAAAAAATTAGTAATTTCATGTACTTTATTTTTATCGATAATTTTAATTTAGAATCAATAAAACTAAAATAACTCAAAAGACAGAAGCTCAGACGATGTTTCACAAATAATAACTAATATAGAGATAATGATAAAACAATACTAGGATCAGTTTAATTTTGATACACTTATGATATAAAGTTTTTTATATTATTAATCAATTATATATATTGTCGACAAATAGATAGATTAGATAAATTTTTTTTCGGATTATAATGGATAGATTAAAAACAATTCATTAATCCATTATGATTCATTAAAATTTTATTAAAAAAATCCAATCCATCCATGATCCATTTAAAAAAAATCCATCAAATCCACTCATTAACAATTTTTTTACGGATGGATACCCACCCCATCCATGAAAATTATTTTAAAAAATTAACTAATTTTTATTACTATTTCCAAATAATAGCTCTCATCCATCCATAAAAAAAAAATCCAAAATAATTTATCCGCCTATTTTTTTGTAATTAACAATTCATCATAAATTCACCTGCACAAGGAATGCAAATGTGGTAGCAAAACACCAAAAAATATACAGTTCTGCTTATAATAGCAGCAAATTGATTTAATTTTTGAGGTTATAGTTTTTTATAATTTATTTGTTTTTTTTATTTTTATCCAATGGATAAATTTTTTATTTTATGAAGTGGTCCAATGGATTTTAGAATAATGATAAATGGATCACAACCATCCATAAAATAAAATAATTCAATCCATTCAAGCCATTGTTACTTTTTTTTTTACAACGGATGGATTGGATGAATTTTCATTTGGATAGACTGGATGAATGACGAACAATTGGATTTTTTTGCCATCCCTAACCTTATATAAGAATCAAACATTTTTAATAATGTGATGATATATAATTAGTTAACAATGTAAACTAATTCCCACACTATGTGCTTGTTTGGGAACGCTTGATTTTTCCCATTTCAGCTGTTTTTTGGCTAAAAAGCTGTTTCATATATAATCTATCATGTTTGGCAATTAGCTTAAATTTATAAAAAAGCTTTTTTTGGGGGAAAAAAGCTGTTTTATGTCATCTAATTTGTTTTAGCTTAAGATTATTATGATTTGATTATTTCTTATTCTCAAAACTCTCTTCCCTATTTACCCCTACAAAACTAACTTCCAAATAAATATTATTAAATTATACAAATAACTTCATACCATTTTTCGTAATTTACTATGTAAAAAACGATTTTTTTAGATCATCCAAACGAAAAAGATTATCTTGAAATCGCTTTTCAGCAAACAGACCCAAACAAAAATAGATTCTGATTATAATCGATTATCACAATAATCGATTATTCATAAATCGATTATCAGAATAATCTTTTTTTTCTAGCTTTCCCAAACACACCCTAACAATACATTCTGTTTTCATGTACTAACTACTCAATCTCTCTTTCAGTTCTAGCTAGCTAGTAGGTGAAACTACGTCGTCCTTTTTTTTTTGGTTACAAAACTACTTCGTCTTTACTTATTAACTAATGCACAACAACAGTCTTAATTTGATCAAAAGTTATTTTTGTCTTTTTTTTCATTGCAATTGCATTCGCAAATCTAGTTCGGGAATAGTGGTTACTCCCACATCCAAAATAAGAAAATATATTAACAATCAAAGCTCTACACCTTATATAGAGCTTAGCAAGGCAATTTTACGAGTTTATAGCGGATAACTTATAGTATTAGAATATTCTGTATTTAATTATATTTCAATGTCATAATGTGGGCAGATATCATCAATTAATTATATTAGCTATTTATCAATTAGGAGCCTTAATTGATATGTGATCAAATTAAGTGATAAGGCTAATTAAATTTCTGATTTGATAATAAATTAGTTAATTGATATGGACTAAATATGAGTAGATGTCATTGACGGCCCATTTCGAAATAATGGGAACCCTAATTGGTCATCACCCTATATATAGGCTGTGGTCCCCAATACACCGGACAATATCGCATACCGCCTCTTCTCCCCATCTGAAGAGCGACTAAGGTGTAAGGAGTCCCGGTTGAGGAAGAACTACAAGCCAACGGGTGTTCATTACCCGTCTCTCTTTTCTCTTCCCCCTCTCTGCGTTTCAGGATTACTACCCTCCATTCGTGAAGGTTGGTGATCAAGTTCATCCTATGAAGAATGCTTGAGGTTAGGAACATACAATGGATTCAGGTATTCCTATATCTTTGATAAGTCAGCATGTTGTAGATCCTAAAGGTATCAAGTTTTAAGTTATTCTTGATAATAAAGATGCATGCTATATATGGTTATTATGTTTCCGCAATAAAGTTTGTGATAGCATGCCTTGTAGATGACTATTGAGTTTAAATCTAACAAGTGATATCAGAGCGGTCTTCATGTTTGATTTATTGGGATTATTTTATGAATCCTAATTTTTTTTAAATTAGGAATTATAAAAGGAATTTATTTGGATTCAGTGTTTTAACATTACTGCGTTAATAGTGGTTTTGGTGGGGTGATAGAAGAAAAAATAGTCATATTTGCGTTTTCCATTTTTTGTATCTATACCTGATGCAATATATATTATATGGATGCTTTTGAATTTGGCCTGGAAACATGACGTGAAGTTTCTTTTATTCAAAAGAAAAACTTTAATTCCTATTATAAAATATATGAATTGAAAGTGAAATGGTTTGCTGCACTTGAAATCCTTTTTTCCTGTTTTTTTGGTCAAAGCTTTTACGTAAAGCTTATATATGGCCATGGATTTATTCATGATATGTATGTATATGGCATATCTTTCAATGATGATGGCTTCCTGTACGTGAATAAAGTTTCTTTGGCATATGAAGTTTTGCTTCTTTTTTCACACACTTATGAGTGAGACCCTATACCCGGACCTGAGTGCAACTTGAGATAGGGAGAAGGTTGAGTAGTGATAGCCTTCTGGATGTACATCCTGTTTGGTTATCACGAAGGCCTAACTTAGAGTGATTCCTTTTAAGGGTATTGCCACCTCTTATAGTTTACCTATGATTGTGGGCAATATTTCGAAATGGATCCAGACTCTAAGAACCAAAGTTAGAACTACAGAACCACCTATTGGGAAAGTTCACATATTGAAAGAATTTTTTTTTTTAAAGGTTCCTTTCACACTAAGTATTAAGGTTTCCATGCTTTTTGTGTGAAAAGGGCAAATTCGGGACCCCCATTTTATTAAAATTGTCTGGTAATTTTGGTTGAGTTGGTTGAAACAACACGTTGCCGAAGTAACCTCTGTTGTGTAAATTTGATTTAACTGGATTTACAAAAGATGTAGTATGGAATTATTCATGCGAGTTATTGTCGGCCCGAAGGAAGGCACAACTTGGCCGGATAACTACATACCTGTGATGATAAATGTGTGGTGATTATGAAGTATTTTCCATGCAGATAATGGGATGCCCGAAGGTGACCATTATTTGACAAGACTTATCACCAATATTTGATCATTGCGCTGAGAGTACCACTAGCAGTTAATTCTTACAATCCGAAGATTGAGAATTGATGGTGCGCTTGGTATCTTGTTTGGGTCTTCAATTTGCCAATTTAGATTTTGAGTGAGTGTGAGTCACTTAAAGCATGAAGTCGCCAAGGTGACATCTCTTATGGGAATCAATCAAAAGAAATATTAAAGATTATGTGGGTGTACATCCATGCGGATATTAATTGGCCCAAAGGAAAGTTAATATTTGGCAGGGTTGCATTCACACCTGTGATGGTAAACACATAGTGATTATAAAGATCATTTTCATGTGAATAACAGAGTATCCAAAGATAACTGTTGTTTGACGGAAATTATCACTAGTGTTTGATCATTACAATAAAATACCACTAGCAATTAATGTTATTGTCCAAAGACTTAATAGTAATGGTGCACTAGGTATTTTGGTGAGTACCTTTAAGGTACTTATGTTCTCTTTAAGCTAATATTGCTTATGTATCTGTAGATTTAATTCAATTTTAATTCTCAAAAGTTCTGACTAATTTTTGGGATTAAAAGGAGAACATTAAAATTGTTCTTGGATCTAGACTTTGCATAAAGATGGAGAAAACCACCTTCTCTCACAATCCAATTTCTCTGAAGAGAGGATCAAGTATAGGAAGTGGGACCGCTCCCATTGCATAGGTCTTTTGATCATAAAGGTCGATGTTCCAGAAACCTTTAGGGGTATTATTTTGGATGGCATAATTAATGCCAAAGTTTTCCTTGCTGAAATTAGAAGTGCTTTCTGAAAGCAATAAAGACGAAAACAAGCACTCATTGGAGAGCTAGATTTTCATTAAGTATAAAGAAAAGAAAATATAAGGAGCATATTATGGGAATGTCCAATCTTGCTCATAAACTTAAGGAGCCAAAACGTGGGCTGTCTAACGACTTGCCCATGCATTTAGCATTTGGTATTCCTTCACGCATAATTCGGTCCGTTTAAGTCAGCTTATAGCTGCTATAAAGTGAAATGGTATATGAACGGATTCATTTCATAAGGTTTGCAAGAAAGGAAACAATGAAGCAAGAGACGACAAGTAATGCTCATTTGACAAATACCTCTAAAGATAAGGGCTAACAAAAGAAAACTAAGGATAAAGCTGCTAAAGCCCCGTCTCAAAAGAAATAACTAGGGTCACAATTATTTCTTTTATAAGGACATCGGGTATCTAAAGAGAAATGTCTCAAATATCATGTTTGGCATGCCTATAAAGGATTGTCTGAACTGATGAATTGGCCAAGTGATGCTGAAAGATGCATCTATACTAGAGTTGACCAAGTCAGTAATGGAAAAGGCTGTTGACATTTCAGATTGTTGTTACTGGTTAATACTTGAAATTAAAAGACATTTTGGTTTTAGTCATTATTTAGATTTGGTTTTGATTTCTTATTGAACAAATCAGAATAATTTTGTTCATTTAGAAACAATGGATTCAATTTGTCTTTTAAATTCAAATATTGTAGGAACTAATTAAGCTATGGGCTGGACAAGCTATAATTGCTTGGTATTGAGACCTCTTGTGACAAAACATTGAGTGAGGAATCGTACGACACTAAGCGTAAAGTTGATAGTGGAATTAAGGAGCACTATGACACAAACATTTAGGGCACATCACTACAAATAGAGTTGAGCAACTTGTATAAGGGAATCCTAGATTCCATTAGCCTTATACATTTTATTGTTTGTATTAAATGCATTAAAGTTAAATAGATCAGAACATGACTATCAAGAATATAGTTAAGTCCTATTAACGACTCTTAAAGGTATGGTGAGGAGTATGATTAGTCATTCTACCTTATCAGAGTCACTATGGGAGTAACACTAAAGATTGCAGCTTAAATGTTTGACAGAGTACCAACTAAAGTAACTGACTAATCACTTTCAAGTATGGGAACATCCAACTAAGGTAAGGCCTTATAAGCCTCGCGAAGGAAATTGGAGCTCCCCAAATAGTAAGCGGCAACCGTATTGATACTCTGAAAGGTCAAAGGGGTATGTGAATTTTTTTTTTTTTAAAGAAACCTTGAGACAGGAACTGACTAATTCTTTGAGGATATTGAGTTTGGGGGGAGATAAGATTAGAGACAATATCTTTGAGGAAGAATTGGTTCTAATCCCTGAACCAATTCATACAGTTGCTATTGGTGTAGCAAATTTGGATCCTTGTGAGGATATTATTGTTGTTCTTCCCATTCAAGATAAGGAAGTTATTCCTGAAGATCAAACTCAACACCCTCAAGAACTAGAGCATCAAGAGCCAATGCCTTTTGCCATGATCCACTAAAGAAATAGTGAATACTACTTTGGATAATTATATAGTATTTATCTAGGAACATAAGGTAAATGGTATAATGGAAGAAGATTCTATCAACTCCCATCAAACCATATGACGTTTCTATTCGGAAAAGTGGATTGAAGGTATGAGTACAAGCTCAAGCTAGACAATAAGGTTTGAAACTTATCCTGTTACTTGAAGGTGTCAAAGGGTAATATGGAGAGTTATAAAGTTTTGTCTAGTGGCAAAAGGCTATACTCAAAAGAAAGGATTGCTTGTAAAGAGACATTCTCTTCCGTATCATTGAATAACTCTTTTAAGGACAATCATGGCTCACGTTGCTGATTATAATTTGGAGCTTCACGAGATGGATGTCAAGACGGTGTTTCTCAATGGCAACATTGATGAAACAAATGTATATAATACCGGGAAACTTTGTGTCGAAAGACACAGAGAAGATGGTTCAAAAATTGATGGAATCTATCTATAGGCTAAAGAAGACGTCTCGTCAGTGATACCACAAGTCCCATCAAGAGATTGTCTCATTTGGTTTCGAGATGAATATCGAGGACAACTGTGGGTATTACAAGTTCAGTGGGAGTAAGTTCATTTTTCTGGTATTATATGTTGATATTATGCTAGCCAAGAACGATATAGGCTTATAGCGCGAAACCAAGAAATTTCTGACAAAGAATTTTGTGGTGAAAGATCTTGGGGACGCTTCTTTTGTCTTAGGAATTCGATACTTAGAGATCATTCTCGAGGTATTTTTGGGTTATCACAAAAGAGCTATATCGATATAGTTTTGGATAAGTTCGACATGAAAGATAGTAAACCAGGAGATACCTCGGTCACTAAGGGAGACATTTTAGTCTCAATTAAATGCCCCTATGAAAATCTGAAAATTTAGGAAATGTATAAGAATCCCTATGCTTCGGCTGTGGGAAGTCTAATGTATGCTCAATTTTGTGCGCATCCGGAAATAGCGTACATAGTAGGATTATTAGGCAGATACTTGAACAATTCAAGGATTATTGGAAAAGCAACCATAAGGAATGTGAGATACTTAAAGAGAACAAAAAGGCATATGCTCAAATATCGGAGATCTAATAATTTAGAGATCATGATGAATTATGACTCCAATTTTATAGGATGCCAAGATAGTAGGCATCCGACTACGGGATATGGCTGAAGTATTTTTCGTCACTTGGTTGCATATAGTAAAAGGTATTGAAATACCACTCAAGTCAGGTTGTGACAAATAAGTCAGTCATATTGTACTTCAACAACAACATGGGTTCTACAAAGTCGAAGTTCATCGACATCAAGTATCTTGTAGTTGAGGAAAGAGTTCAGAAAAAACAGTTTTCTATGGAGCACATAGGGACAAATTCTATGCTAGCAGATCCACTAACTAAAGGCTTGACACCTAAGGTTTTTCACGAGCATGTTGCTCATATGGGTGTTGTCACTGAGGATGCCTTAGTTTAGTGGGAGTCTCTATTTGTGTTTTATGTTTGAGATACAAACCTTTTGTTATTTCGGATTTTCTGCAGAAATAAGGTTATGTGTTTGTATTTTGTTGTGTGTAAAATTTATTTACACATTATGGACTTTGGTTTGCAAAATTGCAAAATTGATTTCACTAAAGACTTAAGTTGGACCAGTTGGAAATAGGCATGATTCAGAGATCACATTGCATGAAATTTCCATGCCACTCATCCATATCGATCTATGTCATCAAGTGCATTGATGTGGTGGTCGTCGGGGTTTAGTCACAATAGACGTTAGTGACGACAGCTGCGGTGGTCCCATTGTTGATGTATGAGGTGGACCAGATTGTAAAGGGGAAATTTAAAGATAAATAGCATTCGGATGCGCGCCTAAAGAACTATGATATAATTATTACGATATATTGCCCAAGTGGGAGATTGTTGGAATATTCTGTATTTAATTATATTCCAATGTCATAATGTGGGCAGATATCGTCAATTAATTATATTAGCTATTTGTCAATTAGGAGCCTTAATTGATATGTGATCAAATTAAGTGATAAGGCTAATTAAATTTCTGATTTGATAATAAATTAGTTAATTGATATGGACTAAATATGAGTGGATGTCATTGATGGCCCATTTCGGAATAATGGGAACCCTAATTGGCCATCACCTTATATATAGGCTATAGTCCCCAATACACCGGACAATATCGCATACCGCCTCTTCTCCCCATCTGAAGAGCGACTAAGGCATAAGGAGTCCCGGTTGAGGAAGAACCACAAGCCAACGGGTGTTCATTACCCGTCTCTCTTTTCTCTTCCCCCTCTCTGCGTTTCAGGATCACTACTCTCCGTTCGTGAAGGTTGGTGATCAAGTTCATCCTCTGAAGAACGCTTGAGGTTAGGAACATACAATGGATTCAAGTATTTTTATATCTTTGATAAGTCAGCATGTTGTAGATCCTAAAGGTATCAAGTTTTAAGTTGTTCTTGATAATAAAGATGCATGCTATATATGGTTATTATGTTTTCGCAATAAAGTTTGTGATAGCATGTCTTGTAGATGATTATTGAGTTTAAATCTAACATATAGCGGATGAGAAAGTAGTTCCGTTTGGTAAGCGTTTCTGTCACGAGCTTATAGCGTTTTTTCATGAGCTTATAGCGTTTTTTCCAGACGCTACTTGAAGTAGCGTTTGAGCTTATAGCTTATAGCGTTTCATTTTTCTTTCCACTTTTATCCTTAATATCTACATTTAATTCTACCTTTATTCCCTTCTTTCTCTTTTATGTAAAATCATTAATGAAGATGTCCTTTTATATCTTTTTATATTTTTCAACTAGTTCCACCGTTAGTTTTACCAAACACTTCCACAAAAAATAAGTTAGCTTATCCGCTATTTGCTATCAGCTACCTCATCCGCTATCCGCTATAAGCTATCCACTATCAACTATCTTATCCGCTAACAACTAATTTTATCAAACAGGCTCATAATCATTTTGAGTTTTCTTCATTTCTGTATCGAATAAAGTGTTGCCACATTAATATACGTCATCGGCACAATTTTTTTAAGGTTTTCTTACATATTAATTAAGAAATAAAAAATGTAAATTTTTATTAAAAAAATAAAATTTTCACTTTTCAGTATAATAACTATATGATATTTTTTATAAAAAATTGTCTTTTTGTTTTACTAGAAATATTGTCTTTTTTATATCTTAATCTCTTTTTTTTTAACGTAATTCTGTTTGTATTCCCAACAAACATGAGGACAAAAGCTACTGAAAAATAGCTTTCGCCTAATCGTCCAATTGAGTGTGTATTTGGTTTCATTATTGAAAATATTAAAAATGTTTCTGTCCGTGTCAAAATTTTGATAAAAATAGAGATGTTTGATTATTGTCTTATAAAATTAATTTTATCTTCAAACGTGATTTTAGTAGAAACTATAAATTATAACTTCGACGTTGAATTGAAAAATTTACACTAAGTTTTTTATCAAATCTATTTTGAAAATAAAAACATACAAACATAAATTATTTCACTTCAAATTCAGTTGTGTTGAAATCAATTTTATACAAAATCACGTATGGTTCATCTCAACACACACTGAAATCTTCTAAATCGGAAATCCAAACACATTTTTAATCTTTCCTACCGAACATCATCTTCAATTTTCAAATTCTTAACGATGATTGAATGACCCTAATAAATAATGCAACCATCACTTGAGTGTCCCAGTTGAGCAGGCTCATATCTTTGCAAGAAATTTCCAACCAAACATGAAGCAACAAGCCATAGGTTCCCGGATTTGGACAGGAAGGACTACCAGAAAAGGCATTATTACAAATAGGAGAAGATGTGGACACGTCACCTGCATTGGCCTCCCTTCAAAGCTCCTTCTCTGTTTTCTATTCCTAATTAAGTTCCCCAACCCACCCCAGATAGATATATATAAAAAGGTAAATACTAATGATGTCCTTTAGGCATAGGTTAAAAAATTAAAAATGTAAGGTATTTTTGAGGAAAATATATAATTAATGTATGGAAAAGTAAAATTTATAATTTTTTAATAAAATATTATAATTTTTTTATTCTTTAACAAATATCATTAGAGGAGTGATTAACAAGAAAATAATTTTTTGTATTTTTTGTACAATATACAGAAAATATACTTATAAAGCCGTTCTTTTTCCCGCCGATTGAGTCCACGGCCGTGAACAATTCTAGAAACAAAAATATTAGTAACATATTTTTTAATACACACTTTTTAATATACTCACTTCTATTGATTGAAATTCATGTAGGTCATACAAAATTCAAGTGGGACCCACTTGAATTAATGTGACTCACATGAATTTCAATCAATAGAAATGAGTGTATTAAAAAGAGAATGTTAAAAAATATATTGCTAGCACTTCTCATATCTATGGACATCCGATGATTATAAACTTATATATTATTAGGTCTTTTGCCAAATATATTAATAAGTGAGTGTGATGTGATTATGTTATGAGCTGTATTAGGGAGTTATTTAGGCGTTCGGATACTCGCCGCATTGATCAATATTTCATTTAATTATATGGGATACTCGCCGCATTGCTCAATATTTCATTAATTATGTACCTTAAATTAGGGTGCGTTTCGACAAATAATTTAATTAAATATTTATATAATAAATTTATTTTTAAATAAAATAAAAATAATTTATTTTTATAAATTTTTTTAATAAATTTATTGAAATAAGTTAAAAAAATCTTATGAAAATATCATAAGTTATTTTCATAAATTATTTAAATAAATTTTTCCTCGAAAACTAATCTCATAAATTCATTATAAACTCTTTCAAACGGACTCTAGATGTCTCACTCAATATATTTTGTGAATGCATCATGCTATTGAAGTCGAAGGACGCTAGCGTTTGAACACTCCTCAACAAAATCTTATTATAAGTTTATCTTTAATATTAAATCTGTAGTTATTTTAACGTCTGTGGATTGAAAGGAAAAACAATTATTGTCAAGCTTTTGTGAAACATTGTGCACACGTAATAAAGTGTAATTTATCCATTAATACTTGGGAGCAAATTTTTTTAATGTACGAGTAGATGTAGGTGCTTCTTCAATCTTCATAAAAGATTGGTACATGGCAGTAGAGACAGCCATAGGCGGAGGCAGAAATTTGGTTGAAGAGTGTCTTTCGGAAAGTTGGAAAAAAATAAATTATGTTGATAATCGATTATAATCAGAAGCTGTTTTCGTTTGGTTATGTTTGTTGAAAAGCGATTTTAAGATAATCTATTTCGTTTAGGTGGTGCATAAAATCACTTTTATATAGTAAATTACGAAAAATTGTATGAAATTATTTATACAATTTAATAATATTTGTTTGGAAGTTAGTTTTGTAGGAGTAAATAGGGAAGAGAGTTTTGAGAATGAAAATTAATCAAATCACAATAATCGTAGGCTAAAACAAATTAAATAACATAAAATAATTTTTTTCCTAAAAAACTTTTTTATAAATTTAAGCAAAGTGTTAAACAAGTTAGATTATTTTGAAAACAGTTTTTTGGGATAAAACAACTTAAATCTAAAAATTTAAGTTATAACAAACATGCTCTTACGAGATCAAGTTAAAGACTTAACTAGGCAAAGAAAATTTAAATATTTTAATGAAATAAAGAATCATTCCCATAAGGTATAAGATAGAAACACCAAAAGTACAAAGGTGCAATTCCTTTTATTTCTAAGAAGTCATGAAGGAAATGAAGATGGACAAAACTTGAGTACAATTTTCGTACATTTGTGGTGCTATCCAACAAGAACATAAAATTTGTATCAATTCATCAATTAAAACATAATATATGTATCAACTTTACAAGTTATATTTTAATTGAATTACAGTGTCACATGCACTCAAAAAATTGTACATAAATTTTTCCAATAAACAATTATTGTTGGAAAATATCATAGAAAATGGGCAGGAAATGACTTTTTTAAGATTTTTTTATATAGAGAAATTATAGATATGGAAATACTGATAAACTTTAAATAAATGGGTTACACCAAAAGACCTTCTACTTTCCAATAATTAACTATTAATAAATATAAATGTTGAAAATGAAAGAGGCATAAATTGTAATTATATATAATAACATTAAAAAAATAAAGAGAAATGCTAGCAAGACATTCTTTTTAACACTTCCTCTAACGCTCTTTCTCATTGGGTAAATTTGATGTGGAATCAACTAAGTCACATGGGCCATGAAATTTACCTAATAAGAAAGGGTATTGTATTGGAGGAAGTGTTGAAAAGAGTGTATTACTAGCATTTCTCAAAAAATAAAAAAGTTGAGATGAACATTGCCACATGCCATTCCTGCCTACAACTGCTAATTAAGGTGGTGACCCGAGACAGTGGTCAGCAGGCAGTGATGGCGACTGAAATGATAGGTGGCTGAAATGATAGTTGGTAATGGTGGTTGATGACGGATGGTGGTGACCGGCAGCATTGATCGGTAAGGCGATAATGGCAGTGAAGGAGAGGGAAGAAGATATATATATATATATATATATATATATATATATGGAATTATCATATAAAATTTGATATTTTATATATTTTATGTCAAATTCTATTATTCAAATGGAATTATTTATGAACAAACCTATTTTTCATATTTCACGACTATCTTAAGAAAATATGCACAGCACGTGACATGCAAAGTTGTTCCATTATGACTAATGCATGTGGATCACCATTTTATAAAATAATGATTAGTAAAGTCTGAGATCAATGTTCTTGACAATTAATAATGTTATTATTATTTATCACCATGGGAAGGTAAGGACCATGGAATCCCTCGTGCTATGCGTCTATCAAACATACAAAGATTTATTATCTCATTTTAATATATTATTTTTTATTTTTATCGATAATATTTTATTATATAAATTTAAATTTTTTATAATTTAAAAAAATAAAATATATAATAAAATATTATTAATAAAAATAAAATATAATACATTAAAATAAGATATGAGATTTTCATCCTTACATACTTCCACCTCCTATCAAAAGGCATAAAAAAAGCATGGACCAAATTCGGGAACAACTGTTAAAAAGCTGTTAACCCAACATGCCACCATTAGCGAAACGCCTTTTGTAGAACACTGTGTCATGATTTGTAGAAGCATATAATATAATAATAATATGTATATTTCGGAAAGTCCAAAAGGTCGTTATATATGTTTTGTCTTGTATTTCTCAATTGCTTTTGCCATGTTTGTTTTAAATTTTGTTGAAGGTAAAGTTCCGTTTAAATCATATTTGTAGAGAGCTTCAAATTTAAGCTTCAGAAACAATTGCATTGGGAAGTATTTTTTCTCCTTTGCGTTCAACATACGCTAAACCAAACAGAAGCACTTTATAGTTTTTCCAGATAATATTTCGGTTCCTTAATCTCCTTTTAAGTATGCTTTCGATAATTAACTATTTATTTTCCTTTGATTGAAATATAATTCGTTTTAAAAATTGTTTTTTAATGAATGAAACTGCTAACTTTCATACGTCAAAAGCTGCCTTCTACTTTTTGAGTTGATTAATTAATTAATTTATTCTTACATCAGTTAGAGGAAGGAAAAATTAATGAAAATTTAGCTGAGGTGGAAAGTAAACAAATTTTCTTGTATAATGATGGTTTTAACCGATTGATAGACGTAATTGATGATAAGTATTAATAATACGGTTTTGATTTTAATTTCAACAAAAAAATAATACTAGTATAAGATTGTGGAGGTTGTTTGTCCTTTGTTAGGTATTCTTGTGAGTAATGATTGTAATGGGGTTACTCCTCTAGACTTCCTTTTGATTAATTGATTCATTCCTTTTTCATAAAAAAAAATAAAAAATAATATAAGATTTTAATTTTGTTATATGATGGATACTCCACCCTTAGAGTTTTTTTATCTCTCTAGTGTAATTTTTATTTGATATTACACATCTAGTGTGTTTTCGAAAAAATTTACATGTTTAGGATAACTTGTACCTAACATTCACAAGATTGTAAGGGAAGTCCGTTACAGCAATGATTCCATATAATATTCATTAACATAAATGAAAAAAAAAAAAATAGACATGAGTCATGTTCATGGGTTACGACTTCATTTTTTTATAATTTAATGTGTCATATGTATGATATACGACTGCATGTTCCATTTTTTAAAAAAATAAATTGAATGATGAGAAATAAATTAAATAGATTTTGAAGAGAGAAGAAAAAATAATATGATAGATAAATATATTTTCTAAAAATTGTTAACTTGCATGGAAAAGATTAAAAATAAATCAATTAGATTTTCAAGAGAGAAAAAAAAAATAAGATAGATAACTTGCATGGGGATAAGATGAGAATTAAATCAAATAGAATTTCAAGATAGAAGAAAAAAATAATATGATAGATAAATATATTTTCTAAAAAGTAGTTAATTTGCACGGAAAAGAGTAAAAATAAATCAAATAGGTTTTCAAGAGAGAAGAAAAAAATAAGATAGATAACTTGCATGGGGATAAAAGGAGAATTAAATCAAATAAAATTTCAAGATAAAAGAAAAAAATAATATGATAGATCAATATATTTTCTAAAAATGGTTAATTTGCACGGGAAAGATGAAAAATAAATCAAATAGATTTTGAAGAGAGAATAAAAAAATAATAAGATAGATAAATATATTTTCTAAAAATGGTTAACTTGAACGGAAAAGAGTAGAAATAAATCCAATAGATTTTTAAAAGAGATGATTTATAAATCAAATAGATTACAAAAAACCTTATATATACTTAAACTTATATGAAGATTTATCTTTTATATTTTTCATAACAACATTTTCAAATATTTCTACATAATTAACCTTATAAATCAATAATTTTTTATATATCTTTCCCCCACAAAAATTTTAAACTATAAACGTAAAATCAACACCGCCATTTTTTTCGATGAAATCCTAAAAAAATAGCATATTCCACGTGCTTGGTACGGGACCAAACACTTGTCCAATACATACATGAATTTCGATTTTTTTAATAAAAAACTAAAGGCTTAATTGCACTTTTGATCCTTCAAATATCACGATTGTGCAATTTTGGTAACTAAGTTTCAATTGCGCCAATAGGGTCCCTTATATATCATGATTATGCAATTTTGGTTCCTCAAGTATCACGATTATGCAATTTTGGTCCTCCAAGTATCACATTTGTTCAACTTTTAACATCAATAGCCTACGAAGCACATATGCGACTGATTTGGCACTTAATGAGACTAACTTGACAGCTTACATGTCATTCTTATGTGACATTTAATGATGTGCATTTGACCATTAAATTGTGTGAGATGTCAATGATGTCTTATAAGAATGTCCCGTAAACTGTTAAGTTGACTTCACTAAGTGTCAAATAAGTCTCACGTGTCCTACGTTGGCTACTAACGTTAAAAATTGTACTATTGTAATACATGGGGGGACCAAAATTGAACAATTGTGATATCTAGGGGACCTAATTGGTGCAATTGAAAATTGGAGGACCAAAATTGCACAATCGTAATACTTAGGGAATCCAATTGGCGCAATTAAAATCGGAGGGACTAAAATTGCACAATCGTTATACCTGAGGAACCAAAAGTACAATTAAACCAAAACTAAACAAATGCAAAGTCATAATCCTGAATCACGAGCACTTTTTAAAATAAAGGTAGTTATAATCTAAAAAAAAATAATGGTAGTTAGAACAAGTCGTATCTCATGGTCACGACTCCAAGTTTTTTGTCAAAAAAAAACAAAACAAAAGGGATATCGTGATTGAGATATACAACTTTTATGTATTTTGATTTTTTTTTTTACCATGAATGAATATAATAATGAGTCATCGATCTCAACGATGACTTGCATATAATTCTCATACCCAAAAATATGACTTACACTATATGTGTATATTTTTTTTTCAAACGGCACTATTTCCATAATTTTGAATGCAAATTGTACTAGATACATAAAAAAAACCCTCCATCCTTAGGCTCCGATTGTAGATCAGATTCGGAGGATGATGTCTCTTGTTTGAGTGAATGGAATGAATGTGATGATTATTTGGCGAAAATTGGCTCAGCTTCAATCCTCTCTTTGTTACTTGGGAGCTTTGCCCTCCCCAATTGTCGTTGATTCTCTTGGCTGATAAAAAAGTATGATAAATTAGAGTTTGGTAATATTATCTAAAAAATTTTCTTAATAATTCTTATAAAGGTGTAATCAAGAAAATTTAAGATTTTATTGAAAAAGTAAACATTACACTTCTCGATTATGACACTCGATAGGTCAGAAAAAGAGAAAGGAAATCTATGATAAATCCTTATATTCAAGTTAATTGCGGAATAAAATTTTAGGTAGGAGTGCAAGGAATATACAAGAGATAATTTTCTTAGTACACTCATAAAACATAAGTGAATCATTTGGATTCGTTAAGCTTAAGCCTAATAAGAACCTATCAGTTCACACAAATCTTTTTTTTTTTTTTTCTTGAGATAAAATAATTAACGTATTTCATTAATAATCAAAGAATCAATATAAGGTGGAGCTTGACTTAAAGTATGGGGACTAGCTGTGGAAGGTGTCATCTTTGCTAGGCTATGGGTTACAGTATTTACTTATCTCCTAACAAAACTTACACTACAGTTTGGAGATAAAAGTAAGAGATCATGACAAACTTTAATGACAACTCATAATTCAAATATATCGTTGAGAATGATGTCATGAGCCCGCGTAAGATCTTTGAGAGATGAAATTGCATGCAGGTTATCCAATCCTTGATAATTTCAACTAAGGACAATCAAGGTTTCCGGCAGGCCCGGAAACCAGGCTCTTCCATTAAAAAATGAACTATGCTGCTATTATTTTCAGTAAACCATAGACTTTTTGTTTCACCAGTATTGGTATGCTCAATGCAGAATCATTACTTGATCTTCCTCTCCCCCTGATCTTCAGCAATCAATGCAGAATCATTACTTGATATGGGATTTGGGCCTGCAGTAATTGTCGATTGAGAAAAAATTGCATTTGTGATCATTGAGTTATTACTTATTAGTCATAACTACCTATCGGTTCACACAAATCTTAATTAATGGAAAAATGAGTAAAAAATTATTCATAATTTTAATTTTTATATCATATAAACAAGCCAAACTTGCCTTTAATCTTGCTATATACCACTTGGTTTGACTAAGTTTAAATTTTTCCAAGAAATTAAGGACTAATTATTCATTAAAGATTCCCTCTTTAGACGAGGGGCGGACCTACATACAGTTAAGGGTGTGCATATGCACCCGACTTTCATAAAATTACTTAATTATCTTGATTTTTTGTATTTTGCCACTCTATTTTTATATATTTGAACCCATTGTCCTCCATCCTAATAAGGCACGAACCCATTTTTGGGTTGTTTTACCATTCTCATGCATTTATTATTTGTGTTGGTTAGATTAATAATTAGTTGGTCATAGATTTTTATCTCTTTGGATTTGAAGTTGTGTAAATGATGGAACCTTTATTGTTAGGGATTGTAAAAGCTTGAAATTTGTTTTTTTATTTTTTTTGCATATAGGTCTATATCTATCAAATTAATTGATTAATTATGCAATTAGGATCATAAATAATATGTTTGTGAAGTCAATTTTATAAAAAATTTCTTAATGATGATAAATTACAAATATTAATAGGTTAAAGTTTTGAGACGTTCAAAATTAAAATTTTGTGATATATGTAATACTACTATTACTTCCACTGCCGCTCCTTGAGACCATAAATGAATGAGATCATTGCAAGATATAATAATAAGGGATTGTTTACATGTTAAAAAATCTAAAAATAGTAATTATTTATTGAAAAATCAATCATCTTATTTTTGAAAATATAAAATACATAATTTTTCATATAAATATATTCTATTAAAATCTTTAATCTGTACAAGTTTGTACATTATAACAAAACTCTAATAATAATAATAATGCAATCTGAGCCCAATGGGTGGTCATACTCGCATCTTTTCCTCATGCTCTAAATTCCTTTATATATGTTGACATCTTGGATGTTATAATAATTTCTAAGGGTCACATCACATTCAATCTTGCAGTTAATCTCCACAGTTTGGGACATATAATTAAGCTAATTTTATCATTCCTTTCCCATCATCGTGCATAACACGCACTGATCTCCCGCGTGTGCTTAAACCACAACATAACAGAGGCAGGTCCTTTTATGAGTGTCCTTCCCCGCATTTTCCTCTACTATACTGCAGTAGTCACTTTCTCTGTGTCTCAAAGTTAAGATGGGTAGGCTTGCACCATTATCAGAAGAACCCATCAATGAAGAACAAGATGGAACTAAAATCTCAAAGAAAGGCTTTCAGTCATGGCGAAACTGGAACTGGATCAAGACCCTTGTCGTCTTCAACAAGAAGTCTAACCTCAAGATCCTCCTAGGTGTTCTGGGTTGCCCTCTCTTCCCTGTCCCTGTACATCCCAAACCACCCCTCAATGAGGCAAGACATTTTCTTCTTTTTATTTCTTTTTTTATGTTTGAAGCATGATGATTATTCCAAAAATGGTGACACATCCGTACCGGGTATCTTTCAGATACCACTAAGCGTTGGGCATGTTGGGTTACGGGTTATGTATCAAATTTTCTTTTTATGCGTTTGTTACGTTCATTGATCAACTCGTTTTTTTTCTACAAAATAATTAATTTTATATGAAAAAATTGTTTGATTAAGTTGTTATTCTTTTTTGAAAAGGTGTTGATACAGAATTTGCTTTAAACCGGGTGTTCTCTCTCATCAATATTATTCCCACCACTTTTTCCTTTCTAAGGTACCTTACCCAAGTGGTGCTATGCATATCATATGTCCTATATATTTTTCTTCAGGAGCATTCACAGGAATAACAAATTTTGGTTGGCCCTTTCTTAAGCTTTATAAGAAAAAGTGATTTTTAAGTATTTTAATAAAATAAATTAGAAGTTATTTTATGTTTGATTATAGTTATAAAAATTAATTTTAATAAAATATTTTTTTTATGTAGATCACTAGTTTTTACAGAGAATTTCAAAAATAGAACTTCTTATAAAACAATTTTTTAGCTCTTTCCTTTGTTTTAATCTTCTGATTAGTAATCAAATAAACATGTAAGATCGTAAATGGTTTTTATTATTATTATTATTAAAAAACACTTTTTTAAAAAGCTTAAACTTTCTTTATCAGCTCTTTCTTGATCAGAATAGTTACTGGCTTAAAAGGTTAGCAAAAAAAGCGTTCTAACTTCTAAAAGGTATCTTTTGATTACATTCTTTATAAATGGAACCTCTTTAATGTGTAAGTGCCAGCAATGTTACCATGTGCAAGTGATTACCCTAAAGTTTTTGTTAATTAATCTTTTAAAGGTGTCATCATCGGCACAGTACATTATACAACACTTCACGGCGGCGACAGGGTGCCGGAAATTAGAGGGGACAGTGAAAAATGTGTTTACTACTGGGAAAGTGACAATGGTTGAGATTGATGAGTTGGGATCCGCTGCAGCTTCAGAGAAAGGGTGTTTTGTGATGTGGCAAATGTTTCCATATAATTGGCAGATAGAGCTTGTTGTTGGTGGTCAAAAGGTTGTGGCTGGTAGCAATGGTACCATCGCTTGGCGACATACCCCTTGGTTTGGTGCGCACGCTGCTAAAGGTAGCGTGCGCCCTCTTCGTCGTGCTCTTCAGGCAAGTTCATTATTATTTATCATCATTATGTCTTGTTTTAAATTTTCCAACAAATGGGGTGTTGTTGTGTTTGTTATTATAGTACTACTGTTTTGGTTGGGGAAACAGGGTTTGGTGATCTTTAACTTGGTTTGTCCTTCCCACTTTCATTCCCAACAATTTTTCCAAATTTGTTGGTGGTATCTTTAACCAGCTTTTAATCTTTTAGATCTGAGTACGAGACTAGTATGAGACAGCTTAATGATATTATTTGGTCAAAAAAAAAAAAAGGCTTAATGAGATTATTATTATTATTATTAGAGTAAATGTCCATTTTGATCCTGGATAATTTTGGAGGTATCCAATTTAGTCCTTAAGAAAAAAATGTGTTTGTTAGTCCTCGACAATTACAAAACAGGGACACGTTAATCCCTTCGTTGATGACTGTTAGGAAGGCTCTGTTAGTTTGCTGATGTGGATCGTTAAGTAGCTCAGTTGTCCATTAATTTGTCCCACGTGGATTTACCATTTTGTCAACAAGAGTAAATACACAAACTAGTCCTCAGCAAAAAATATGAGATCCAATTTAGTCTCTCGGGAAAAAAAAATATCCTCAAAATAATTTTAGGATAACCTACGACCGAATTATAATCTACGTGCATGATTTGGATGCTTTATTAAAAATCACAATACAATACATTCATAATTTCAAAAGTTATGATTTTTAATAACATATTTTAATTTTAATCCTTTAATTAATACCTCAAAGAACAGTTACCATTTATTTTAGTTTCTTTTTCTCAATTTATATTAAAATAAACATAGATTTATGAATGAAAAATGTTAAAAAAAATACTTGAATAGTGTATTAACTTAGACTTGAATATGTAATAAGGTAATTTATTTTTATTTTTTATCCATCCAAATAATATATAATAAACAAAGTAAAATTGAACAATATAAAATTTTGGAGGACTATTTCAGGAATTTTTTTTTAGGGACTAAATTGGGTCTTGAGTTTTTTGTCGGGGACTAGTTTGAGTATTTACTCTTGTTGACAAAAATGGCCCTATCCATCTGAGACAAGTTAACGGACAACTGAGTTACTTAACAGTCCACATCAGCAAACTAACGGAACCTTTCTAGCGGTCATCAACGGAGGGACTAACGTGTCCCTGTTTTGTAATTGTCGAGGACTAACAGGTGAGTTTTTTTTCCTTAGGGACTAAATTGGGTACTTCGCAAATTATCAGAGATCAAAATAGGTCTTTACTCTTATTATTATTATGAAGGTATAATGATGCTAACCTTGAAAATATCATGTCGCCCCTTCGTTATAATTAGGATAGTTCTAAATCCTTGATGGAAGTTGACATATCTAGTCAAGTCTTCCGCACATACTTGTTATGTCTTGAGTTCGATTTTTTGATATCTCTTATTAGTAGACGATATGTAAATTCCACTGTAAATCTTCATTAATGTTGATTGTCTTCATTGACCTTGGAAGAGGGTGTGCGTGCCTTTCCCTAGTCTAAACTTTTTTACACAAAAAAAAAAGAATAATTCTAAATCCTGTATTCAATCATCCTAACATTTCTCTTCCTTGCGGAATAAAGAAAATATTAAATATTCTATATTTTTAAGATATTAAATGCATTAATTTTTTATTTAGTATTATGGGAATTAGTAGGAGAATTTCATAAAAGATATTAAAATACTCTTATAAATGTATAACAAAACTATAGGTGGCCAAGTGGGTGTTCAATGTTATACTTTATAAAGATAGAAAGTTGCCGGTGTCCTTAGGGCATTGGTTAAGAAATCAAAAGAAAAAATTTATTATTGAAATGTGATACATTCAATATTTAAAGGAGCATTTTATTTAGTTTTTTAATAAACACTTGCTTTTATTGGAATCCTTAACCAATGTTCTTAGGGCACTGATTAGCAACATCCTTATAAAAAAGTAATGTATTTAATAAGTTAAAAATTAAAAGACGTCATTTTCTAATAAATACTTTAAATTTTTTATTCTTGTCTATCTAAACAATATTGAACCCTTTTGGAATGTGTTAATGTGTTATGGGGGGTGCGTGGAATTTAACATTATTATTATGATGAAAAAAAACATATCTTATTTACAAAGGCATGTAATTGACGTTGACTCCTAATAAAATATCTTTAATTAGTTGAAATTGTCATA
This sequence comes from Ammopiptanthus mongolicus, assembly GCA_039655645.1. NCBI lineage: Eukaryota > Viridiplantae > Streptophyta > Magnoliopsida > Fabales > Fabaceae > Ammopiptanthus > Ammopiptanthus mongolicus. The sequence continues at coordinate 24,793,340 of CM077347.1, read as the reverse complement.
AATGCCGGTTGATGACTGCTACCTCTGGGCTCTGGCTTGCATATATTTCCCTTCGTTTGCTCCAGAAAATCACATTCATATGTTTCCTCTTTGTTTATTTCTTAGTCTCCTCCAAATATATGAATTGATCATCAACCACATTCATATATTTCGTTTTTGTTTATGTTTACTCACCAATTTTTTCAGGAAAATGTTGACTTTTGGCCTTTTGGGTCCACTCCACCAAATGTGAACCATTAAATATAAATTTAATATCAAGTAAACATGTATACATTTTTAGATTATTTAGTGAAATGAATTCTTTATGTATTTTATTAAATTAAAGATAGATATATCCTTATTTTTTTATTTTAAATACACGCTCCCTTTAAAGAAGTCAAATCCATTAAATATGTAATTGGAGTGAGACTCACGTGATCAGCATCTAAAATAGTATCTTTACTGTTTCCCACTAATGTCAATGATTTTGTTTTCATATTCGTTCAACATACGAGCGACACCGTATATGATATATGTAGGATGACTTTTTGTTATATATTCCAATCTTATTAATTCTTCTAATACTAAGTAAAAAAGAATATTAAATGAGAAAGTACAGACATCCAATGTTTTGGGGAATGTGAAAAACATTCAATACTTCGTAATAATTGGGAAGATTAGTGAGAGGATCTTGAAGAAGGATTTAGAATTTTTGGTATGTAAATGTATAAAAATACAGTATTAATGTTGAATTTTGTTGTTCAAATAATGCGAGTCTTTTGTTTTTGTTGCCATAAAGAATCGACAGTGTGGTTGTACGTTGTAGGGACTAGACCCTTTGGCGGTGTCTGCTGTATTCAGTGCTGCGCAATACATGGGGGAGAAACAAATCTCAGGCATGGATTGTTTTGTGTTAAAACTGTCAGCTCATCAGAATGACCTTGTTGAACGCAGTGATAACACAGCAGAGATGATCAAGCATGTTGTGTTTGGTTACTTCAGTCAAAGAAGTGGTCTATTGGTGCACATGGAGGACTCTTACCTAACCAGGATTCAAGCACCAGGGACACACCCCACATACTGGGAGACCACAATGTCAACCAAAATTGAAGATTACAAGGCAGTGAATGGTGTGATGATTGCTCATGCTGGCTTATCAACCGTTATGATCACCAGGTTTGGAGATAACGTGAAGGCTGGACCAGCCATCACAAGGTTGGAAGAGTCATGGACCATTGATGATGTTGCATTCAATGTCCAAGGGATATCCATGGACTGCTTCTTACCACCCCAGGACCTGCAGAAAGACTATCCAGAAGAACATCTAGATTGGAGATCACCTCTGCATTTATAGATGATATGGAAACTTGTTATTGTTTAGTGCTTTTTTTATTATTGGTCTTTGGGGCTAAACAAATTAATGGTTGGTACTAATCGTTACTTAACATATATAATTAATGCTTTTGTAATTGTAGTACACTATCACTCATTCTAGGAGTGATAGATGCTATCTATTGATTGTTGATATGGAATTTGATTTTTGAGTTCCTTGTGCTGATAACAAGTTAAGCTTGTTCTTCTTTTTAAGGCACTATGAAGAAGGATAGTGAGGACAGATTTAGGTAGTTTTAGGAAATTATAAATGGGGGTGAGAATAAGAAAAGGATTCATCAGAACTTATTAGCAACCAAGTTAAACTTTTTATTTCACCTTTAAAAATTAAAAATTGAACTATCATTTTAAAATTTATTTAATTCTTATGCATTTCTCTCTATAAAACATTTAAAAATATAGATAAAATTAGTGTTTTGTTCCCTTAAGTTTTTTTTTATGGGACATATTAATTCTAGGTGTAAGGCCCTTCGGAACCTGTTTCTGTTTCTTATGCATTTCTCACCAAAAATTAAACTATCATTTTAAATGAAAGAAGTTGGTGGATGGTATCAAATGATTCTCACGAATCAACTAATTACCCTTCCCATTTTTCTGTTACCACTCAAAATCAAATTGAAGTCTAACCCGTAGGATGAATAGCCCGCCCAGAATTGTTTGTTTACTTTGAAACTGCGGTCCCAGGTAGAGAGCCGAGGTATTATCGATCTATCAGCATTAAGTAAACAAAATTGAAGAAAATGCGAGTGTCACAGTCAGTACTCCGTTTGGCTTCTTCATCATATTTCACAAAACCAAATTGGGCAAACACAAACACATTTCACCAATTATTGTCCTTCTTCTCCACCACCGCCTCATCAGAACACCACCACCACTCTCCGCCTCCCATCCGAGTTGCACTCACCCACTCCGCCGGCCGCGGCGTCTTTGCCACTCGCCCAATCGCCGCCGGAGATCTCATCCACACCGCCAAACCCACCTTGTGCCACCCTTCTCTCTCCTCCATCCACACCGTCTGTTACTCCTGCCTCAAAAAGCTCCCTAATAATTCCACCACCTCTCAACCTCAACACGTGTCCTTTTGCAGCGATTCTTGCAAACGATGCTGTAGCGTGCGTTTCTCCCTTACTTCGTGATAATAATTACCTTTAAAAAACCCATATTTTGAAATATTGTTAGCTTTAGAAAATTGTTCACTAATTGTTATCCTTAGTTAGATTAATGCACACACACCAATGGGTGTGGGTCAAGTGGAAGGGGTTTGGGTTGGTAAGTTCAATCCCTGGATTCATGTTTCATGTTTATGGAAAAATACTATTTGTAGGGGTACTCGCTTAGACGCCTCACAGTACTCGAGAGATTAGTCTCTTACCTATGGGGTGAGAGAATAATCTTGGAAACCAAAAAAAGATCAATGCACACACCCTTTAAAGCATGAATACTTCAAAATAGTCGTCATTTCCGATATCTGTATGGGACATTTCACCGACACTTTCCAATCCTGCTAGTTGTAGTATGCAATTTTTCACTTTATTTTTTGAATCTTTATACTAATATATATGGTAATACTCACAACAATTAGATAAATAATAGCATTTTGTGATGTGTATAATGACTCAGGTTAACTTTTAAAACATTGTCTCTCTTTTGATTTAAGATTTGTGTTTTTATGTTAATTTTATATGTTGTACCATAGTTATATCATGTCGTATAATTTTCAAAATTTGTCATACATCTTATGTTTCATATTGTATCTGTATCTGTGCTTCCTAATCCTAGCATGCACCCTTTCTAAACAAAGAGTAGATTATGAATAATGTGTAAACTGGTATATTGTAGAAGCTACGAGGTATGTATACTAGAACTTCGAGCACCTTTTGTAAGCACATAATATAAAGAATGTAGAATATGTATAAAGTGCAAAAGCTGGTTCGGGCTCCAGGTGAGGTCATATCCCTGGATCTTGGACTCTTGTTTATGATATCAATACCACATTTAATATTTGATTTGTGGTGATGATTATACTTTCTATTTTCAGTTCCACCAGCCTGTGTGCTCTGATCTTCAATACTTGGATTTTGCATCATAAAATACAATATAGGAGTTTTGCAGTGAACAAAAGTGGGTTTTGCTCCCCTGCAGAAATGTACTTACATTGAGATTTTGCTTTTTGATGCTATTTAGGAATATTACGATGTTGAGATGAAAGGGAATTGGATGGCTTTTGATGACTATTGCCGGTATGACTGTATGAGAGTTTATTATCAAGCATCAAAAGATTGGCATCTTCAATTGTGATGAGTTTCTACAATCTTTTAAACCTCTCATGTGAATAAAGATTATTATACCATTTCATTTCCTTTTAGTGTTAATGGGACTACTTTCACTCTTTGGTTTTGTGAATAGCCTAATAAGTTCTAATCGCACAGTAAATTTCCCCTAATTTTATTTGTTTACCAGGATAAGTATGATAAGACAGTAAAGTGGGAAGGGGGAAAGAAAAGATAAAAGGAGCTATATTTTCATCCCTAATTAGCCTTTTTAAACGCTTTTGTCACCTGTGTCGATGGTTTGATAGAAAGTTGATGTAATATACAAAATGATATACTTTAGCAGTTTTCTCAACTTTACTTCTAATTCTCTAATTTATCTGAATGTTTAGTGTTTGTTAACATGAAACACCTTAGCTTATCATTTAGTATCTTATTGTATTAAAATTATACCAATGACAATTACCTGACCTCTTTGCAAAGGGCCCGTGGTTTGAAATATCCATTTATGGTAAAGCGGATGGCTTGCATGGTCATATCAGGAGTTGCCAGAAGTGACAGTCTTGACATACTTCAACCTGCCAATTTAACACCTGACATGATTTTAGAGGTGAGTCATTTTTAAGTTTTTGATAATGACAATAAAATTTGGATAATAATTATATGAATATTTCGATAATGACAATAAAAATTTATAATTATTTTTAAGCTTCATTGGGTGGTGGTGGCTCAGTATGATGGAGCCATCTGTATCGTAATATCATGAGTGGAAGAAAGTTAGTTTTCTTGAACATTTGAATGAGAGATCCTCTTTGCTAGCAGCTGTTGTTAATGATTCCTTTAATTAATTTAGAGTGTGCTTGGTAAAATTGAAAGATGGGAAGTGTGTAGACTTGTATTATGTGTAAATAGGTTGCATTTTTCATCTGGCTTTTTTCACTTCTCCCTAGCACACCATTTGTTTTGAAAGGACAAGCTTTCTACTGTGAGTGATTGCTTTTAACATGAATATTTTATTAGAACAGGAGCAAACAGTTTTTGGTGTTTTAATTGAAAATTGATATTATAATTAAACAGCTTTGGCATCAGTATTTTGCTTCTGTGATCTGTTTATACATAGTATCACTTATCAGATGGAAGAGGAGTTTGCATTGCTAAGGAATGCCTTCACGAAGACACTTATTGCAGATGAACATATTGCTTGTATCCTCCTAGTTTTAGGAACATTTTGTATGAAGTAGATGCACAGCACACACAATGCATAAAAGAAACAGAGATATAAGTTGAGAGACTACTTATCTTGACAATTGAAGTTTTAACCAAGCAATGGTACATTAGCGTTTTGGCACGAATTCGAATCAACGCATTTCGCATTGAGTTGGCTGGAGGACTATATGAAGATCTTCTATCCTCAGCAGTTGCATCTGTAGAAGCTGAAGCTGCTGTTGGAAATGCTGTCTATATACTTCCATCCTTCTACAACCATGATTGCGGTGAGTAGTACAATTTTCTTTTACTTTTATTGGGATTTTGTCATCAAAACGGGTCTCATATGGCTTATTTCTCTTGTCGGGGGGGGGGGGGGGGGGAGATTCTCTTTTTTCCTTGAGAAATGAGAAATCTAAATTCTTGTTACTGCAGATCCTAATGTGTGTGTGTGAGAGAGACAGAGAAATAGATAGATAGTTAGAGAGAGAAGACCTCCTTAACCCTTGTCTTTTACCCTTGAGTAATGAGCAATCTAACTTGTTCTTACTGCAGATCCTAATGCACACATTATATGGATAGATAACGCAGATGCAAAATTGAAGGCCCTCCGTGACATTGACGAAGGTTTGTCCTAAAGTATTTGCTTCCCTTTTGTAATTCTGTAGGTTGACTCATCCAGCAAGCTGTGCATTTGATGATTATTGAAGAAAATCTGCTCAATTTGACGTATTCCTCATGTTACAATTTTGAAATTTTTATGAAAATATTGGAAGGCAATTTTGCCTATGTCCTGTTTTATTGCCAAACTTTTATATAACTGGTCCAAAGCCTGGATAAAAGAGGAGGCTTGTGTTAGGTAGTTGGCGGCCTAACACAAATCTTTTGTCAAATCAATTTTTTTATGACATTGATCAATGATAGAAAACTTTAGGAGAAACCATTAATAAAAGATTTTCCCTTAATGGTTTTACTAAAGTTTTTTATAGAGCCCTTAGTGTTGAACGATCCATTTAGCCAACTCTATTTAGTAGGATAAGGCTTAATTGTTATTGTTCTTGTATATTGAAAGGCAATTTTAGATGAAAAAAGAAAAGGAATATTAAAGGATCTGTCGTGAGAATATATTAATTGACAATCCTGAGACATGACCATAGAATTCTCTTTTGGTAAACCGCAGGTGAAGAACTCAGAATCTGCTATATTGATGCCAGCCTAGATCGCGATGCTCGGCAAGAACTATTATTTCGAGGTTTTGGTTTTCAATGCAATTGTAGTAGGTGCTTACAGGGCGATTAATCATTCTTCTCAAAGATTTTTTCCTAGATTTTGCAATATTTAGTGGTTGTAACTTGTAAGAATGAACTGGTTTGGAAACATTAGCAAGTTGTTCTTTTCCAAAATTTCCTATGGTCTTTGTTTTTCTATTAATACTAGTCCTCCAATTGCAAAACAGCCCCCCTAGTGAGATATCAGTTGCATTTCTGGGGGGGGGGGGGGGGGGGGGTAATGTGTGGAATGATTAATAAGAATTCTCAATCTCGAATTGTGGATTTTAGTTTTTCATATTCGATTCTGGTTCATGTAAGTTAAAGGATTTTCTTGAGAAATTATATTATCGTTTTAGTCAACGACTTCTAGTCAAAGTTTCTCGTTTGATGTTTTTTCCTTTTCGCGGTAGTAGAATAAATTGAATTTTTTTTCTTTCATCTCCTTTATTCCCATCACACTAAAGAATTTAGGGAAGAGAGGCGAACTGTTTTCAAAACAATGTTATCAAGTAGATCTTTATTATTCCTTTTTTCTAAAAATTGTTTTTAACAAAGTTGTTTTTAAAAAAAAAAATACCAAAGTTACATAACACAATCAAACAAATCTTTAAGCTCGTGACTATCATAATTTTGTGTACGAAAAAATTGAGTTGAGATTTTCTCTATTTCTTTTCTCCATTTCCTTTCTTCATTACTATAGTTTTAGGGATATAAACATGATAACTTGACATTGGGTGAGGTCCAAATATCCTTTGTATATCCCAAAATCATAATAATAAAGTTTTCCATTTTTCACGAGAATGGAGAGGATTTTTAGCCATGGAAACCACATCCTTCTTATGTCAAATTCAAATTCGCATTCTCTCTTCTCTAGCTAACTCCCCTGCATGATTGCATCAGACTTTCCATTCCTCCCCAAGTTGCCTTAGGCCTACAACATATGGCCTTGGGCCTGAACTTAACCAATTGAAGATCATTTAGATGCTAAACTCAATCAGACGTTGTGTAAAATTGTTAGGCACTAGTTCGGGTATTCAGACACTAACCAACTTTGGGACATGTCTGTAAATTTGGGGCTCGTTTGGTGATCAGAATAGGATAAGGACGGATATGATATAAGAGCTGGATAAAGATATGATAGGATATGAGCATGATAAGCTCTTATCCTGTCCGATGTTTGATGCGCATCAGCTAATGATAGGATATGATATAAAATATTCACAAATGATAAAATTACCTTTATATCAAAATTATATTTTTTTTCAAAAATAAATTTTAATATTACGTGGCTTTTTTATACATTTAAATTAAAAATTATTTGATAATATATATTTTTAGCTTTTTAATTATACATTAGTCCATTTTTTAAATTATAAATAATTAACTTTTTTTCACTTTTTATAAAAATTGTTAATTAAACCACATATTTTAATTAGTAATAAGGTTGACTAATTAGGTTTGAAACCATAATTAAATAATAACAATATTAAGGGTTAGAGATAAAAAGGAAAACAATTTCTTATCCTATCCTATTGGTTCTAACCCAGTTCCACCCTCAGGATAGAATTATAACTAAGTAACAGGATATGATAAACTAACAGGATAAGCTTATCCTATCCTGCCGGTTCATCAAACTACAGATTAAAGCAGGACATGATAGCTTATCCTATCCTGCCTCCCTTATCCTGACCACCAAACGGCCCTCAATGTTTCAATATATCTGCTTGTCCATGTAATAGCAACATGAAAAATAACTACATGCTAGAATTTCCTTTGTAACTTAACTTTTTCTGATTATTATGCTACAATAATGTGTTTTAGCCATTAAGATTGTTATTCCTTTTGGATAAAAAATAAAAAAAGATTGTTACTCCTTTGATGATAATCTTTTGAGCTTATTCTTACTGATAAATAACTTATACATCTTTGACATTTAAAATGGATTAAAATCATTGAATGAGTCAACTTCAATTGAAGATGGTTGGTGACAAGAGTAGCGGATTTTATGAATTGCATTCAGTGTATTTTACATTATAAAAAATATCTGATTCAAAGATGATCATGAGAAATCTTACAAGAATTGGGATGCTGCCACTTATGACGATAACTTGGTACTTGGGCAATGATTTGGAAGCTGTTGACAGAAGAGTTTATAGTCCTCATGAGTTAAGATAACGAGAATGAGGCAATGAGCATATAGCTTTCAAGGAAGTTAAAGAACTCGTGCACAACATTATGCAAAATAATAGAATAATATGCTAGCTTTAGTGTACTGGTATTCTACAATTTCTCTTTCTTTTTTTTTTTTGGTCAAGAAGAGGTTTCAGTCCAACTGCTTTTATTTTTAGGAAGCGTATATTTCTTTCGACGTAATTGGAATTGGAATATTGAATATAACATATGTTATTGCAACATTGGAAAATCTCCAAAAAGTGAAAAGATATGAAAAATGCGTTTGCCGGGAGTCGAACCCGGGTCTATTGCTTGGAAGGCAATTATCCTAACCGTTGGACTACAAACGCAAGTTGACTATTAGGCTGCGGTTTATTTACATGACACATTATGTTTATGCTAAGTTCCGACCACTTTTTAACTTTTTCTCTTTTTTTTATCTTTTCTGGATATTCGAGTAGTTTGCTTTGAACGCAAGTAGAGGGTTATATATTTCATATTTATGGTTATTTATATGTGAACATGTGAAAATAATATTTTTAATATATTACAGTCGATACTATGATTTAAACTGATGACTTGTGTTTAAATTTTTACTTTAACTATTTGAACAACGTTTGAGAAAATAATTGGAAAATATAGTAACAAAAGACAATAGAATAGTTTATTAACCCATCTTCTAAATAATTTGTCAATTTTTGCTGGTCTATTTTATCTAATATTCAATTTTAAATCCTCTTAATTTTGATCTTGTCTTAGAAGCATTGCAAATAGCAGAAAAGAAATCGTGTTATATAGGAAATGTTATATACACATCATATTTTACATTTCTGACATACCCCCAACAGCACCAATGATTTTGACGATGAAGAGACAAAAGAGACGAGGGGGAAGAAATGGCTGTCCTTAGGTTACGTTGGACATGTTAGAAATAGTATACCCGCTGACGTTGAACATCAAAAAATAGTGCACTTAAAGCTTTTTTTTTCCTTGTTCATCTATGTCACTAAGAATTTTTTCCCAACATACCACTTTTACAATTAACCTACTGACTGCAATTAAACAATAATCATTAATACACTCTAGTTGGGTAAGATAAGGAGTTTATAAGCGAGTAAATAAAGATATATTTCCTTTAAAATGAGTTTGTCTTTGATTTGATACAGATATCTTAACTCGTTAAAATGTTAGTAGGATGAAACTTCATATACCTTTATCAAAATAAGGGTGAATAATTTTTACTTAGACAAACTCATTTTAAAGGAACATTTTCAACTACTTAACATGTATTGCTAAACCCAATTACAACCGAAGGGGAAGCAGCTTTACCAGCCACGCCAGTATGCCACACCCTTTATTCCCATATATTATTAGGAAATAATAGAAAATAGAAAACCACCAGTTACCGAAAATGAATTATCAAACAAGTGAAAGAAAGAGAGCCCCCGCCATCTCAGCTTTAGGTACCTTTATGGGAGGTGTGACAATGCGGCAAAAAGAGAGCTTGTTATGAAATATACTCTCACATTTCATTAAACAATATTATTATAAGTACCTAACACTTATCTCCTTCATCCTTAAATCCACCCTACCTTTCTTTTACCTTACAATTCATACTTCTCTCTCATTCATTCTCTTTATATCAATCCAAACCAAACTCATTTCTTTCCTTTTGTTCAGAAAGAAATTAGCTAAGGTTTCAAGTCAACCAATTTTAACTACATCATCATCATCACCTTTAGTTAGTAGTAGTACCCTTTCTCTTCACCTTGGTTCTCATTTTTCCCTTCTAGTCATGGGGGTCTTTTCTCTAATTTCTTCCTCAAGTTTACTCACTAAACTCATTGGAGTACCTGAAAATAATGACTGGTACCCTGCAAGGAGGAAGAAAAATGTTGTGTACTGCCAGGGTGGTGGAAATGTGATCAAGTCCTCAGGCCTATCTTCTGTATTAACAGAAAGATCAACATTGGTTAGCACTGATCATGCTGCAACTCTAATGGATGCAGGAAGCTTGGTCTTGTCCCAGAATGGGAAAAGCCAGGCAGATATTGTAGTTAAGGATTTGGTGCCTTATGGTGGTGGATCAACAACAACCACCACATTAATAGGATTGGAAGAGGGAATAGGCATTGTCAAGTTTCTTAGAGGGAAGAAGTTTTTTATTACTGGGGCAACTGGGTTTCTAGCAAAAGGTAAATTAGTCTAAAGTGTATAATCATTTCTGGAAATGATGTTATGTGCATATTAGGGGGATGTTTGGTTTGAGTTTTGTTCTCATGTTTAGTTAATAAGTTTTCATTAATATTTACAAAAATATCATCTTGTTTCTTGTTTTAAAAGTTTGTATAATAAAAGGTGAAAATAAGAAAAAAGTTGTTTTTATCATTTCTTTTACAAAATTTTGAAAACAGAAAACAAAGTGAAACTCTGAAAGCAAAGTCATATTTTTGTAATTAATAATGAAAACATATCCACTGAAATTTACCGAAAACAAACCAAACACCCTCTAAGTTTCCTCAATGCTTCAACTGCCTTTAACTATTATATATGATCACATTTATTTACTATTAATGCAGTTCTTATTGAGAAGATTCTAAGGACAGAACCGGATGTGGGAAAAATTTACCTTTTGATCAAGGCAAAGAATAAGCAAGCTGCAATGGAGAGAATGCAGAATGAAGTATGGATTTTATGAAACTTTCTTTCTTTTTTTGTCTTGTGTTTGTCAAATTTCATGGCTTCACTGATCTCATATTAAAATTTATTTGTTTGTGATTTAGATCATAAACACAGAGCTTTTCAGATGCCTTAGACAAATCCATGGAAAATCCTACCAAGCCTTTATGTTGAGCAAGCTAGTTCCTGTTGTAGGCAATATTTGTGAATCCAATCTTGGTCTGGATGAAGATTTATCTAATGTTATAGCAGACGAGGTAGATGTGATTGTAAATTCTGCAGCTAATACAACATTTGATGAAAGGTTAGCCTCTAACTCTAGCAAGAGCTTCTTCATCAATGATAAGTTCCCACATTTTCTTTTTGAGTTATACAGTGTAACAATTTGGCAAGTGTCATCAGATATGATACTGCAATCAACATAAACACTAGAGGGCCATGCCGCCTTATGGCCATTGCAAAAAAGTGCAAGAAGCTTAAACTCTTTCTGCATGTTTCAACAGGTAAAATGAGAAGAATAGGTTATAAAAAGTCAAATCCATGTGCTGACTTCTGAGTATGATTTACCTTGTTTACACAAAATCTTTGCTTGTAAATTGTAATGTGCAGCTTATGTCAATGGACAAAGGCAAGGTAGAATAATGGAAAGACCATTTAGCATTGGAGATTGCATAGCAAGAGAAAAATATATATCTGATGTTCAACCAAATTTCCTTCCCACATTGGACATTGAAGGCGAAATAAATATGGTTTCAGATTACAAAGGAAACATGGAAGATAACTTACTAGCTCAAAAGATGAGGGAGATAGGTCTAGAGAGGTATGGGGTGTCCTTATGTTGTAAATAACTCATAATTAACTTTTTATTCCCATCTTCTGTAAAAAAGATCAAGAAAAATAATAGATACAGAAAGCTTCAGCATCCTATTTAGATTTTGATCTCACAATTTATGGATTCATAATCTAATTTGATTAAAATTATTTCCTAATCAGGGCCAGAAGATATGGGTGGCAGGATACTTATGTGTTCACAAAGGCTATGGGAGAAATGATGATTGACAAATTGAGGGAAGATATTCCAGTTGTTGTAATTCGACCAAGTGTTATTGAGAGCACTTTCAGAGAACCATTTCCTGGGTGGATGGAAGGAAATAGGTATGTCACTATCTCTTTCTCAAAAGAAAAAGAACTTTATGAATAACCTACAAATTGCAGTTAGATATGTAATATAGAACTAACATTTTTCTTTTAACTGCCAGGATGATGGATCCAATAGTTCTTTGCTATGGGAAAGGGCAGCTAACAGGTTTCTTGGTAGACCCAAATGGAGTACTTGATGTGGTAAGAGACACTAAATAATAAGACTGTTTTACGGTATTCATTATCTTTAAAGTAAAAGAGAAGCAAAACAATTCATAAACTCCATACATTGGTTTAATAGTTATCACACTAACTGTGACTCACTTGCTCTTGTAGGTCCCAGCTGACATGGTTGTTAATGCAACCTTGGCAGCAATGGCAAGGCATGGAATGTCCCAAAAGCCAGATATCAATGTGTACCAAATTGCTTCATCTGTGGTGAACCCTCTAATCTTCCAAGACCTGGCAACACTGCTCTATGAACATTACAGCTCCTCACCATGCATTGACTCAAAGGGTAGGCCAATTCAAGTTCCACTGATGAAGTTGTTTAGCACCACAGAAGAATTCTCTGGTCACTTATGGAGAGATGCTATTCAGAAAAGTGGACTGACAGCTATGGCCTCCTCAAAAGGGAAGATGTCTCAAAAACTTGAAAATATCTGCAGAAAATCAGTGGAGCAAGCAAAGTACTTGGCCAACATTTATGAACCATACACATTTTATGGTGGAAGGTTAGATACTAATTTACCTTAGCTCTTCAACTAGTGGAAGCACTAGTGACTCAGGTCTGTAGGAAGCAAAAAAGAAACCGAGTTGTATATCTTCTTAGGAATAAATTACTGATTTAAAACCAATAACTGTGATGCAGGTTTGATAACAGTAATACACAAAGATTGATGGAAATCATGTCTGAAGAAGAAAAGAGGGAGTTTGGCTTTGATGTAAAGGGCCTAGATTGGAAAGATTACATCACCAATGTCCATATACCGGGTCTAAGGAGACATGTCATGAAGGGAAGAGGAATGGGTAGTTAGTGACTTCAATCTTGTGCCATGTAATCATCAGTCATATACTGCAACAAACTATTAATAAATGTATACTTTTCCATCTTTCCTTGAACCCTATGGAATTTGGCAACAATTACAAGGGTATCTTTCATTACATATGCTGTAATTTATTAGTGATAATAATAATCATTTCTGCAAGCCATAACTCTCCACTTTCAGTTATCTATAATCTATAATATTAATTTATCTATCTACTATAATATTATAGTATAAAAATTCTTTCACTTCTAGCCCCGGGAATATAGCAACGTTAAAACTCTTGAGGAAGAGCCTTGCCGTCCTCGTGGTCCAACCCGGCTTGAGGGATTAGTCTCTGTAATTGCGCGCGGAAGATACCATGGGAAACAAAAAAAAATGCTGCTTCTTTCATTTTAATTCTCATGTCATCAACTTGTTTAATTCTCCATTTTTTTTAGTTTTGATTTTTTACCTTCTCATGTTCCCAAACTTTTCATCTACTCCACCCTTTAGTTTTGTTTTTCTTTTTATTTTAAATCTAAATTCCAAATTTTTGAAATGATAATACTCTTTATGAAAGAAAACCAAAATAGAAAAATAATTTTTATGAATTAATTGAAAAACAAATATACTTCTAATCCTTTTATAGAGGAGCAATAAAATTTTATTAATTTATAATAAGTTAGACAAAAAAACACATTTTATTGCATAAACAAAGTAAAGGACTTGCTTATTTTATAATAGTGTATAATTGAATGATTTTATTAATACATAATTTGTAATTCGTTAGATGAAATGTATAGGAAAATGCACTAATAAATTTTTTTTTATGTATTATCCATTTACAATACAATAGATTTTGGAGTATTCTAATTTCGATTTTGTAAATTCTAAAGATAGAAAAAATGGTTTTAACTGGTGTTGAATTATTATTTTTTATGAAACAACTAAATTAAAAGAGTAAAGAGTTAGAGTGCTAGAATTTAATTGAACCAATAAATGCTGTGGTCTACCTAACAAATATTTTTAAAAGTATGAAAATAAGGAATAGTGAAATGTGGGTTGTAAAATAGAGGAAACAGAGAGAGAGAGAGACATAGAAACAAAAGAAGTATAGAATAAAGTTAAGTCTCCATTCTTACATAGGACTCCAGACATAAATAAGGAGAGCCACTTCTCAATACAATGCATCATTATGTGCAATAATTACAAAATAAGTTCAATGACTACAAACACGCGAAGGGCTCGTTTGATGGTTAGGATAGGATAATGACAGATAGGATATGAGAGCTGAATAACGATAGGATATGATATGAGCATGATAAACTCTTATCCTATCCGATGTTTGATACGCATCAGATAATGATAGGATATGATATAAAATATCCACAAATGATAAAATTACCCCTATATCAAAATTTCACTTTTTTTCAAAAATAAATTTTTATATTATTTGGTTTTTTATACATTTTAATTAAAAAATATAAAAAATATTTGATAATATATATTTTTGGCTTTTTAATTATACATTATTCCATTTTTTAAATTAAAAAAATTAAATAAAAAATTAACTTGTGATATATTTTTCACTTTTTATAAAAACTGCTAATTAAACCACATATTTTAATTAGTAATAAGGTTGACTCATTAGATTTGAAACCATAATTAAAATAATAACAATATTAAGGGTAAGGGATAAAAGAGAAAACACTTTTTTATCCTATCCTGTTGGTTCTAACACAGCTTCTCCCTCAGGATATAATTATAACTAAGTAGAAGGATATGATAAGCTAACAGGATACGCTTATCTTATCCCGTTAGTTCACCAAACTACAGATTAAAGCAGGATATGATAGTTGATCATATCTTGTCTCCCTTATTCTGACCACCAAACGGACCCTAAATGTTATCACCACCAAATCCTTACTATTGGCATCTTTAATTTTAAGTTAATATAGTCATCCATCACATACAAAATGTGCATATTTTACAACACTTCTCTTTTGATAACTATACACTATGAATATGCAGCACCAAAACCTTGCTAAGAAAATCTAGTTGCGAAGGAAAAAGAGT
The DNA here is from genome assembly GCA_039655645.1 of Ammopiptanthus mongolicus. Lineage (NCBI taxonomy): Eukaryota > Viridiplantae > Streptophyta > Magnoliopsida > Fabales > Fabaceae > Ammopiptanthus > Ammopiptanthus mongolicus. The sequence goes on along the minus strand of CM077347.1, from coordinate 24,778,127 downwards.
ACATTATTCACAAATAATTTACTTCCCCTAAAAATACAGTAATTATGAAATGTCCTTTAATTGACGCATTCAAATGTTATGCACCTACATTTTGAACATTGAAGTTGGCAATGTCTTTGTGAACAGATCTATAGGGTTGTCAATTAAGCAAATTTTGCAAATATTAACATCACATTTCTTTTGGAGTTTACGAGTGTAATAGAACTTCGCTGAAATATTTTTGTCCAATCACCTTTTATGTAGCCACCTTTAATTTACGCAATACATGTTGCACTATCCTCATGTTATAGTGTTCACTTGTCATTTTCCATTAACAATCCACATGTTGGAGGATAGTTCTTAACAACATGCATTCATGACATGCTTCATGAATAGCCAATATTTCTAAATGGTTTGATGAGGTAGTCATGATTGTTTGTTTCATATATCGTCATAAGATAGCAATACCGCCACATGTGAAGAAATAACAAGTGTGTGACCAAGCTTTAACGACTATACCCAACATCAACATATCCTACCAATTTTGATTTTACTCACTTTGCGCAAAACAAACCCATATCAGATGTACCACAGAGATAACGAAAAACATGTTTGACTCCATTTCAATGTTTTCCAGTTGGTGTATAAATAAATCTTACTATTAAATTGACCATAAAAGCTATATCCGATCTAGTGCTATTTTCAAAATACAAAAGAGCTCCAATGACAATATGATATGGTATTTCAGAACCAAGAATATCTTCATCATCTTCTTGTGGACGAAAATGATCCTTTTTTAACATCAAGTGAATGAACAACCATTGGGAGCTTAATGAATAAGATTTATCCATATAAAGTTGTTTCAATATTTTTTTCTATATAGGATGATTGATGAATGAGGACTTTATTGGCCAAATGTTCAACTTTAAATTCAAGACAAAATTTTGTCTTTTCAAGATCCTTCATTTGAAATTATTTTATTAAGTACTCTGCAGTCTATGAGATCTCTTCTAGATCCTGCTATGTTTAAATCATCAACATAAATAGCAACCATTACAAATCTAGAATTTATTTTCTTGATGAAAATACAAGGACAATCATGACTATTTTCAATTCATTTTTCAATAAATATTCACTCAAATAATTGTACCACATGCGTCCGGATTGATTTAACCCAAAGGATTTTTTGCAATTTAACAAAACACATTTATCGACGTTTTGAATTACGTGCTACAAGGCGCACACATGCACTCCCCTCAAAGAGAGAAAGAAAGAGGGGGAGAGAGAGACTACATTCATTGATGTTTTGAATTACACACGCACACACACCGCATGTTTTGAATTCTATGCTTCAAGTCGCGCGCACGCGCCCTGCTCTACCTAGGGATGACAAAGTGGGTCAACTCATCCCGCCCAATCCCGTCCCGCCATTAACCCACCTTAAACAGGGCGGGACGGACTAACCCGTTTTAGTCATGTGGGCTGAACCCCCTAACCCACCCCGCTTAATGGTGGGTTGGCGGGTTGACTCACCAAACACATGAAACCATAAATTGGGTTGGCGGGTTGACCCGCTATAAAAATAAAAAAATTAAAACAAAAATCATATAACATTTATTTTTTTGGGTAATCTTCATAGCCTTTATTAAATTATTATTAAAAAATTGGGATAATCTTATCTTATAGCATACAATTTGTGTTATAAAAGTAAAGATATTATTTTTGTAGTATGAAATAATTCTAAGGAACAATTAAATTAAATTAAATAATATTAAATAAGTAATAAATTAATATAAAAAAATTATTTTTTAATATGACGGGTTGGCCCGTCAACCCGCCACCGACCTGTTTTTTGGGAGGGGGGATTAAGCGGAACAGGTCAAAGTCGATTGGTGGGTTGAGGACCCTAACCCACCCCGCCAAATTTTGGTGGGTTGAAAAGTTGACCCGCGGGTCACAACCCACTTTGCCATCCCTAGCTCCATCCACACTACATTTATCGATGTTTTGAATTATATGCTTCAAGGCGCACACACACACACACCCACCATTACCTTCATCGATGTTTTGAATTATAAGCTTCAAGACGCGCGCAAACTAATAAAAATCTAAAAATAATTGCATTCATAACAAGGGAATATGATTCTTAATAATCTATATCAAACCTTTGTGAGAAACCTTGTGTCACTAGTTGTGCCTTATATCTCACGACTTCATGTAACTCATTTCTTTTATGCACAATGACCCACTTATACCCAAGGGATTCTTCCGACGTCTAGGTTATTGGTCCAAAACACATTTGGGTTATTGGTCCAAATACTTCATGTTTGAATAATGAATCTAACTTAGCTTGTAGTGTTGGAACCAAAGTGGTTATGTTCCATAAATTCTTTAAGATTTTGATGTTAACAAAAGACTAAATTAGGTGAACAAAGATCTGTTATGATCTAACGTGTTTATCCTAAGTGTGCAGGTATACAAAGTCTAAAGACTTGTCAAAATTTGAGTCTGATCACACAATCCATCGTTCTGTCGTAAACGTTAAAATGGACGAAGTCCTTCGTGGACTATAACTTTATCAAAAGTACATCTGAGTCCAAAGACTCATAAGTGTAAAAGTTATCTGTTTTATTTCAAAGTTCAATGTAATAAGTTAGACTTACTTTACTGGACTTTGATCAAGCGCTCCAAATGAAAAATATAATAGTTTCAAATTTATCGTCTATCATGTAAAAGGGTAATATCCCTTAGACAAATATTCCTTGTATCTTAGTACTCTCGAACAATTAAAGTCAGTCTGTTTTTGACACATTAAAGTTGACTCACTTAAGAATGAAAGACAAAAACAACTTTCGGGTACAAGAAAAAGCTCTTAATGCTTTTTTCAGCTATCACTCTCTGATAGTCTACCCTACTTTTCAGAAGCCCTTCACAAGCTATCAGACTCAACGGGATTATGCATTTAATGCTCATCATAACAGCTCTTTTGCCAACCCGTTGAAAAAACAAGTTTGCTCAAGACTGAAGACTATAAATATTTTCAACCTTGAAGAAGCAAAGTTAGACACTTGAACTGAAATCATATAAACTTACAAACAATCAAGAAAACTAAAAGCTCTCAAGCTATCTCTGATCTTAATTTTCATATCACTCTCTGCGTAGAGTTGTTTTTCAAAGTCTATTCTTAAGTTTCATATCCTCACACATAATGAGTTAGATTTAAACTTAAACTTTTTTCAAACTTTTCTTGGTTGAGCCTGAAGAAGCTTGTCAAAAGAATACTTGTAGTGTGCCTGAAGAGATGTTGAATACTTGTGCCTGAAGAAATGTAGAATACTTATAACTAGATTTTTGTTATAGTAAAAAAAAGCTCTCATATAGAGGGGACTAGACGTAACTTTTAGGTAAAGAGTGAACCAGGATAATATCCTTGTATTACCTTCTCTCCCTTCTCTCTCCCTTTAGTTTATTTATAACTAACGCTTGGAATTGAATTTGTTTTCTTAATGATTGTCCTTCAAGAAAACATTTTTAGCGTGCGTCCAAAGTTTAGTGTATATGCTTTCAACGTCCGTTTAGTATCTTTGCATTTACGAAAAGATATCTGCTTGCGAAAAAGGTTTTAAAATCTTAAAAAACACAATTCAACCTCCCTTCTTATATTTCCAACGGATTACCTCATGTAGTTCTTTCCATTTTGGCTTCTACAGTTTGAGTTTCAAGCCCCTTATCATTGATAATCTCATATGCAACTGTAAATGCAAAAACATTATCAACAACTTCATATCTCCCATCATATTTCCAAATTTTAATTAGATCTCATAAATGTTTTCATACATGAGCTTGTGATGCTGAGATATGCCTAGGATCTTATGAACTAGTTTCAAAGAAAGGCATTGTAAATCATTTTTTTCTATAGCAAGACGTCATCCCATTCTGATTATATCCACCCCCAAGATTATTTATATGAGAACCTTAGCGGTCAATTCACAACTATTTAGGATAAGCAAAACTTACATAAGGATAACAATAGGAGACAAGTTGGATGAAAAAAAAATACCGTCAGTCAATGGTAATTTCTCAGTCCTCCCAAGAAAATACATATCAGCATGCTGCTTCACAACAAGTTTAATCCTGCTTACCGATATTTTCACGCCAAAAGTGGGAAAAAATACATCCCAAATCACTATTTTCAAAAGTCATGTGAGATGAGCTTTTCACCTACGTGTTTTTGAAACATGATTCTATGATTGAGAATCTAAAACAAATAGACACTAATTCACCTAGTTCAAATATGCTTTTTCTGCACTTTCTTGTGCCTGTTTCTTTCGACTTGCACGACTAATCCTTCCCCAAAAAATCCCAAATCAACTAGGGATAAGAACCCAAGAATGAGCAGGTTAGAAACTCAGTTTGCAGTAAAACAAACACCGAAATTCCACATTCGCAGCAAAATAATGTAGGGTACCGGGTTCAAACTATCAAAGGATTAGAAAAGAAATCCATCGAACAGCTGAGGCGAGACAATAGGTTGACAACTTGTCACGCGTCAGCTTGAGATTGAAGATGGCATATAGTGATATACGGAGACTAACTTTTTGTAGATACACACAACTGCATTGAAGTCAGTCGGCAGGAAAAAAAAATACTTCTATTCCCGTTCATTCTCCCCAACTACTGAAATTTGACTACCAAAAAACAAAGATTGACGAGCTAATCTATTCTTTTCATAGGCTATCTCTGGTCAAATGATAATCACCTATAAGCTCGAAAGAATGAAATTGAACATAATTAGCAAGAACAAAACTGAATATTATATTGCAACTTTCACTGAAAATTGATAGAACACAGCAAAGCAATAAAAATCCCAGGCATTGCTTCTAAAGAAAAGGAAAACAAAAACAAAAAATATCCACATTTTGCTGGAATAATACCTATTCTGAAACAGCCATCATCTAAACGACTTCTCCAGCAGGATGTCAGCAAGTTCTTGAGTGTCACAAATAAGTGGAATGTTACCTGCCTATTACACATCAAAGCAGTCTTGGGCAACCACCACAAAAGTTCAGTGTATATTCATGGACTTGAGTGCTTACAGCAATCACATCAACGAGGATGCACAGCTATCTGAAATTAGTGCAGAAATAGATGTAACTGTGATTCGAGTATGATATCAGCAGCTACATCATAGGAAGTAATCAGGCGTTCTACGGGTGACATCAGGTTCTCCTCTCCTGGGAGCAGGCTCAAACTGCAAGAAATATTTCAAATTTATACATAGAGAATCCAAGGCACAAGATTAAAATTAACAACATTTTACCAAGCAGTACAGGAGAAAATTATGCTGAACAAGATAGGGGAGAGACCTGGATAAAAGTGTGGCCGTTCGAATCATCAACCTCCAAAATGGAAGCCATGTTCCCACATCGATAACAGTAGTTAGGTGCACTAAAAATGGTAACCACCTTTTGTTCCTGTTTCAACAAAACAATGAACATGTCTAAAACTTCACCATCATAAATCCGGAGCAAGCAAGTAAAAAAGATCATTCAATGAGAAGGTTGGTTACATGAGCCCAGTTAAATCCATCCATAACCAGCTGATGAGCTCTAGCAATCAACTTAAGGTTGTTTGTGTTATTAAATTGTTCGGATATATCCTGAAAGAAAGAAATGATGTGAATTTGAATTATAAAAAAAATAAAGGATAAAAGGCAATAGCCAATGATATCTCAAATGCTTCAAAAATAACCTATTCAAGAATAGAGTTGAGAAATTAAATCATTGGTTACCTGGCCAAAAGTATATCCAGCTCCGCGAGGAGAAATTCCCCAGCCACATCTATCATCTGGATCAGACCACAACAGATCACACATGGGCCCCTCATGAGGTACCTCTTGAACACGATCGAAGTTCCTTATGTTATCAAGGGTCTCAATAGAAGGTGAAAGTCCACCATGCAAACAAAATATTTCGGATTCAACCTGGAACGGGTTATATTAAATTAGTAGCAGAATGATTATATATATATATTGGTAAAATTCATATAAAACAATTAAACAAAGGGGTTTTCGAAGCTCTGAAGCAAAAGGGGAAATGTTGATAATTTTGCTTAATCTTGGAAAAAGAATGCAATTTACTCCAAAATTCACACCTTCAATTTACATGTTAATTGGCATGTAATTTATTCTCCACATTTATTGTCCTTTCTACCACTTAAGATCACAAATGGGTGGGGGGACGTACTAACCAATGCAGTCAATGGAAAGAAATCAAAAAGGTCCGTAAAGATCTTCCAAACATTAGCGTTACCATACCTGCACAAGCAGAAGAAAGAACTATCATGAACTTAAAAAAAGAAACAAGAATTATGTAAATTAATAAGCTAATATCTACGACCAACTGATTCATAGACTCATAAAACTGAACGTATCAAACAATTAAATCAGAGCAAGCCGAGCTTCATATCAATCGAGATCCAATTACATGTGATATTTGTTAAAAAATATTAGGGTTATTAGTATTAGTATAGTGGTATTGAGCAGGGTCGGCCCAACATATTTTTAGGTCTAAAGCGAACTTTGAGGCAAGGCTAACAGAAAAATCAGGGGCCTAACAAAAATAAATGTGGCTTTTGTTCAAGCAGCGATCGAACCTCATTCTCTAGGAAAAAAACACGCTGGTGACCACTGTGCTCTAGGCCAGCTAATGATAAAAGTTTTATAAATACTAATACTAATAGTAAATAAGTTTTTTGCTGTTGGGCCTAAAGCACGGTTTTGGGCCGCCTTATGGTTGGGTCGGCTCTGGTATTGAGCTTGTACTAGTCCCACTAGCACCAAGACTAATAACCCTAATATATTCTAACAATATTAATCAAACCACGTCTATTTGTTAGTTGTTACAATTCATATACACAGTATCACTTTAAAAGTCCAAAATCAACCTCAAATGTAAATATTAATGCCTTCGTATATAAGGAATCTAACAGAGTTTAGGTTATTTTAAACAGATCACTGCATGTAACAAGCATCATGATGTTATCAAATCATGTAATACATCAACAGATGCACTTCAGATACACAGGAAGTAGCTTCACAAATCATGTCTTCAACTTCCTAATGGTTGTATCCCTGTAGGTATTTGATAATACTAGTACTACTAATACAAACAGATAACAAGAGCAAGGCCCGTGAAGGGAATATTGACACAGATCATATCCCATGCATCATCAACCCCTCCCCTCAAAAAACAGCATTTTCTTGTCTTTGCTATTTTGAACAGCATTCCTTTTGAAAGAATAATTTATTTGAATTTATATGATTCCAAATTCTAACTGGACAGATATCCAGATGATAACAGTTTTGTCTAGGTGTCTGCAATAATGGATCCGAAAAAATATCCTTACTTACTATCTTCTCTCACTTTCATTGTAGACCAATATTTCCGTATTGAATAGAACTACTATTCATTACCCGCGTTAACAAGAACATAAGACATTGTGTATCAGTAGTATAGAAAATAACTGTATACTTATACAACTTTGGCAACATCACTACTGATACAACCAGATATTGCCACATATCCATCAATATCAAAATCAGAAGATCTCAAAACTAAGAATCTTGAGTCTATGTTCCAAAAAGTATCAAATAGAGAATTCAGTATTCAGATGATCACCCCAGAATTCCAGTTCAGTACATATAAAGAAACCAGTAACCAAAATCTAATGTTAAAATTCTAAAAAATGCACATATAATCAGGAAAAGAAAAAACCCAGACTGCCTATATAGTACATATCTGAACATAAAGTTTGTGACACCACCGTGGTAATTTTAATAACAAATTTGTACATTAGTAGTTAACAAAAATAAACTTTCATTGAAATGATTACAAAAGTATAAGCATACAAATCATCTCTACACATATTTAAGACTTCTGAAGTTTAAAACTCACTTTCTTAGGCATTCATCGTAAAATCCATATACTTGAGTGATCTGTACAAAAAATAATCAATGAAAAATTAGCTCAACAACTAATATAAACGTCTTCAATCAAAGCCCGAACAGTTACCAATATCAATTTATTATGCAACTAGAAAGCCTCTAACCCTAGCTAGCTAATTTTTGTGACATTCAAGAATACAAGTTACCAAGTAACTTCAGAAAATAAATGTCAGAAAGGACCTCAGAAAACATAAGAATACATAACTTTGAATGAAAGAAGCATCCACATACATACCTGACGGCTTTCATGGTTTCCTCTAAGAATAGTAATTCGCTGCGGATACCTCACTTTGAGTGCCACAAGTAGCTGGATAGATTAACTAATTAGTACCTCTAAGATACAACAATGTCAAGCAAAGGAAAATTGAGATAAACCCTGTAAAGATATAAACAAGCAAATAAATATCCATATAATTTCACCATCATTCAGTTATCTAAGTGACAATCACAGCGTAAGTAACGTCCAGAAAAAATTTGCAATCCTCTAGATACAAATGTTGACACTAACTAAAATTTTTTTACGACAAATGATGATTGAGATTTAGTACACTTAAATGTTTCAACCCTCAAAATGCCAATTCTGAAACAGCTATAAAAGTTACAACCACAATATATTAATTTCAGGTTTGAGATTTCATCAGAATATGACTTTCTTAAACCCCGACAATGCCCAAAAGTCTTGACAATTGTCTCTTCCTAATATTAACAAGTTTAGAAGTTGATGTTAACAAACTTATCTTGAAAACGAGCCCTCTAAATCTGACCATGTTGAAAAGTTGCTAACAATGCTGCACATTCTAATTTTATATTCCCTTATTATGTTATAAAAACTTATAACTTGAAAGGAGTTACTTGCCACTTCAAGACAGACCCATTTTCTATTTCACCTTAATGGCAAGAGACGAGTAAAATGTCGCCCATCCATACTTCCACAGACTATACTCACCCTAAAGCATGAATATCATAAAATACAAGCCCCCATAGAGGGTTTTTTTTTTTTTTGGGGGGGGGGGGGGAGAGGACAACGAAATTAGAAAGCAACAACTAGTAATAAGTGCATAAAAATAAATAAGTTTATTTTGTTGTACTTACTGTTACAGTTTCAACTGAATAATAACCCCGGTCCACATAATCACCCATAAACAAGTAATTAGTATCTGGACACTGTAAACAAAACAGATATTCTTAGATTTTATATCTAAATAACCAGAAAAATGAGTTCTTATTATAAAAGTTTCATTTTTCACAAGTAAAATGCTTAAAGAGATTTTAACATAGTAATATAAGGGTTGCAATGAATTCAATGAATAGTTCCCTGATCATACAATCTACTCTACAGTACCTCTGATGCACTTAAATCTTCAAAAGCTTTTTGGTTTGCAGGTCTCAATAGTTAGTTAAGACATTCCCCAGCTGAAACAGAAGAGTTGAATACAAAAAGAAAGTGATAGTCAGAACTGATACCTTCCCTCCAATACGAAATAGTTCAGCAAGATCATGAAACTGCCCATGAATATCGCCACAAATTGTCACAGGGCTTTTCACAGGCTGTGGTACAGGATAGAGAGAAAAAATTAATGCTTTCTCTCTCTAAGAGAAGAAATTTGCAATTTAAAGTGACACTGAAACAGTGTGATGCATTGGCATCAGAAAACAACTATATAGCACAAGCCTTTAAAGGAAAGTAAGGACTGAAAGAATTACATCTTCCTGGCACAAAACAAGCATTAAAAGCAATAACACAGGACTAATGAACACAAGTAGGGAGGAAACAGAAAAAAATGAAGTTCAAGTTCAACACCTTATTTCTGTCAATTACTTTTCATGCAAAGCTAGTAGCAGATGAAATCATGAAACAGTAGTGCAGCAAGTGAGATCAACCTATCTAGGACATAAAAATGTCGCATTGAAACCTAAAACAATAAGAAGAAAGGCAGAAAGAAAGGGTTGCACTTGCACCTGGACATTGCTTTCATCCATGAAAATCTCCTTAGCCTTCTCACATAAAACTCTAACCTACAGGCAGAACAGAAAACAAGAGCATTAGTTAATTTTTACATTTATTTTCCCTAATGTAACAATAGCAAGAGGAAGAATAGCCTTCCAAAAAATGGTCATGATTGCTTTGCTAGGGGGAGGTAGAGACAAAACATGTAGTTAGATGTTAGTAAACACCTGTTCCACCTAAATGCCAACAAAGCCGGGACAACTTTATGAGGATAACTCTAACTAAGTTACAGCCCTGCTATAATATACAAGAAATTACCTCATTTTGCCAAATACCTTAGGAAACCACCATCTGTTATCGTGCAAAAAGAAAATTGTAATCCAGCCGAGGGATTAGCTCAGCCGAAATAAACAATGAAGTTACTTTGAACAAATATTGGGTTCCCAAACTAGTAAAGAAAGCGTTTGGTCGAAGGGTGAACGTGATAAAGTAAAGAAACAAGATAATAATAAGAGACAAAACTAATTTTGAAAGAAATAATAAGCAAGATCGCGAAGAACTCAAGGCTAAAGTAACAGTAAGTAGAGATAAATGAGCATATAAAAGCTTGCTTTTCGAATTGATTGTGTGTTCTACAATGGATTACAACGAGAATTTATAGGTAAATCTTGATTCCTTTATCCACGCAACTAACCACGTTTATTACCCATGATCTCCTTTTTCCAAGCTACTCCCTTTGCAACGGCTATTCCTCAAGGCAACCTTCTCCTATTTTCTCAGCACGTTCCTTGGCAGCCTTTACCAGCTTTATCATCTATAAACATTTTCCTTTAGCTTTCAATTCATAATCTTTTGGCCCAATAAACAACTCAGCCCAACAAATATGTTAGCCGAACTACTCTTCTCCCTGCCTATTGGCCAATTATTAACCAACTTAGCCATTAACCAAAAGTCCAGCCCAACAATTCTGTTAGCCAAATCTTTATCATATTGACTATGCTTTTCTTTTAACTCTTCTTTAATTAACTATTGACCGCATCCGGTCATTAGTTAACCTTATCTTATTTTGGATATAACACCATCGAATGAAAATCCTAATTCCCAATGTCAGATAGTTTCAATGACAGACATGCAGCCCAATGCACAAGGCTCCCACCATTGTGGGATCCGGAAAAGAGTCAGATCTTCACAAGCTTAACCCAGGGAATGGAGATGCTTTTCCATAACTAAAAGCCATGACCACCTGGTCACTTGGTCACAACAGAGAAACCCTAAAGTCGCTCGAAGGAATGCCCTCTCACAGTGTTATATACAGACAACCCTACATTTTTTAAATATCAAACCTGCAAATGTGTAACACATCTCTCTCTCTAACCTTTACCAGTACAACATAACAATCTCCTCCTAACGAAGCCATTTATAACATACCACATACCATAACTAAAAACTCCTTTCAACTTCATGAAATTGAGGAACCAATATTACCCTATACGGTTATGTCCAAAAATCCAAACAGGAAGCAACTTTATAACTGAAAATGAAAATCTTTTGTTTTCTTTTTCCCAAACAATTTCCATTTTCTATAATTATTCTTTCTTATTCATATTTGCTCCACATCAAGAGCTAATAATCCACAATTTCACACAACTCTCAATTCGATCCTCAGAACACTCCTACTCTGCCAAAAATTAACCATTATACAAATACAAATCAAGATTAATTGAAAGGAAGCAGATCGTAATGAATGAGATGAAAGGGAAAGAAACCTGTTGGTCGGAGAGGGGCTTGCATTGCATGAGCTGTGAGATCTGCTCGTCGAGATCATGGGTGGGTTCCTCCGATTGCAAAGAATCGACGCCCATCTTGTTTTTTCGCACTTCAATCGTATTATGGGAAAACCCTAACCCTAATTAGGTGAAGATTTTCTTCGGTGGGGTCGATGCTTTGGTTGCAGTGTGCAGAAGTGAGGAAAGAGGAGGAGAGTGGAAAAATTAGTAATGTAAGAAAATAGGGGTTGATTTGCAATTTAGCAAGGTTTGGGTCTTATTGTTCTTTTCGCTTTCTCGAATTCGCATGCGGTAAGAACGAGGGAAAGACCTTTATTCCCTTTCAATGGAACCACGCCACGTTGTGTTTGTCTGAGTGACTATTCACCAACATGGTCGCAGATAGAAAATAAGGAAATTCCGTGTCAAAATGACAAAATGTTCATATGTTTTTCCGCCTAGCAAATTTTATGAGTTCAATTATTATGTATTATACTATTAATTAATTATCAATTATAATATAAATGATGTTTAAAATAATTAAGATAATAATTAATTTTTTAATTGATGTATCAATTTTGATTAAATGTGTAAAAAAAATTTATAATATCAATATATAATAATTAAATTCATTATTTATTTATATATATATATATATATATATATAAATAGAATTCACAACATGATTGATAATGATAGTTAAAGTGAAATTTAAATCTCAATAATGTCACATCAGTACATAATTTATATTCCAAAAATATCGGTTATTATAACAAAAGTAGCAAAATAAATTTAATCTACACAATGAAGAACATACCGTAAACGGTGGTGAGTTTAGCATAATTTACTCTAACGATATTTAATAATACTTGTCTAATTAGGGACAAACCTAACATATATAGTACTCCGCTTCCTTATCTTTTTTTCTAAAATTGAAGTATGTGGTTAGGGGTGTAAATGAGTTGAGCTATTCGAATTATTTGAACTCAGTTCGTTAAATGTTCGATCAAACTCGTTTGTTTAATTAAATAAATAAACTAAGTTTCAGATTTGATTCAATTATTTAAATGAGTCAAGTTCAAGCCTTACAGGCTCGATATTAATAATCCGTGAATAGCTCATTTACCCCACACACACACACACATATATATATATATATATATATATATATATATATATATATATATATATATAATTGTGTATATTGAGGTGGACAAATATTTTGAATGAGACTATTCTACCAAGAAATTGATGATGAAGATTTTACTAGCATTTGTTATTTATATTATGAAAATATGTAGAACTTTATTGAGAGTGTTAAAATTAATTTTGAAAGTTTTTTTTTTTTTTTTGTAGTAGTCAACCAATTTGGATATATTTTCATCCAAAATCATTTTTCATCATATCTTCATTCAAATGTAAATCGTTGAATTAATCTAATGGTTGAGATATCTCCCTCCTTGATCGTTAGATTAATCCAACGGCTAACATTTGGATGAAAAGAGGATGAAAAAGGATTTTGAATTACCTCATTTTTGTCTTAATTTATGTCTTAATATGTAAGTTATCTCTGTTTCTACAAAAAAACATTCCGAACATTTTCAGCTAGTATTTTTTAAAGTATCTTGTTAACTAATATTGACATAGGTTAAGGAATTAAGAAAAGGTAAATCTTATTAAAAAAAATGAAGAACTGAAGTACTAGATTCATTGAATACCTCATTTTTCACCAAAACTTATCTTTTTAATTTCTTAACTCATGCCAAATAGTGATTAGCATTCCCCTTTCCTAAAATATATGGGTAGTGCTTATCGAAAGTGTGTAACCTTTAAAGTACAAATGCATGTGTAACAGCGAAAAGATAACACATCGGGGCTTGTTTAGCTGATGCTTTGTGGCTAATTAGTCAATCATACAAACTGGTCTCTCTCATAATGACTTCCATCTGGATGAACTACTTCATCGAATACATCAGATTTATTGGTATCCGTAAACCTTATCCTCATCGTTATATGAAAATGAGATATCAAACCTATTGACACCATCGTAATTGAAAGACACAATAACACACTCACTGATATAAATAAAATATAAATTCAGAAACTCTTCAACCTCTCCATCCAAATACAGTCTATTATCAATTTTAGAAATTGATAGATGATTCCTGTTACCAACGGGATCTATCAACTCTACATTTGGTCCAAGTTCATGGGACCATCTTCGAATAAACCAGCATGAGAACCATATCGATTTCTACAAACACATAACAAGATATTGCAGGATAATGGGACTTAAACACATACAACTTTATTAGAAAAACAAAAGAGTGTTTACCTCATTTCCTAATACCATAAGTTCACATCGACGTTATGATTCCATTTTGAGAAAACTATCCAAATAAATGGTGCATGAGGTGAAAAAATATAGACTTATCAATTGCTAGCTAGACCATGATATTTGCAACGTGTAACATGCACTGTAACTACAAAGTCACTATACATTACAGTGGATGATCATTTGATATATATATTTATTTTATTTTACATTTTATATATCATCGCACTTATAATGCAAGTAACGAGGAGGATGTGGGTAGGTTATATTGTTTGTGTTGAAGGGATCGATACTTTATTACTGGAATAAGGAGTCACACCCTTCGGAAATAATAATGTAGATAACCACTAATTAAAGCTAACAGTAGCCAATGAAAAACCATTTGCCAGGAACGTGAAGAGGGATAGACATACGAAATGACAATTCACAATTGTATTTGGTATGATAACAGTTCAATCTTAAATTGGATTGTGATAGTGAGTCTTTTAAAACAAAAATTGGGCACATAAAACTGTTGTTTGTGTCGTCACGAATTTTGCATGATATACTTTAAGATATTGAATCTGATCAACTTAACGTTTTATTGGTGGTGAGTGAATTTATGATTTTTTGAAAGAGGGAGGTTTTTCGTTAGATGCGGTTGATCAAAATTTGCAAACTGAACGTAGGCTTTAGTGAGAAAGGCATGGTCGCAATGCCAAAATGGACAAAAGCGGGCACCTTAACTCATGTACGTATTATCGTTTAACCCTTGGTTGTTAGCTTTCTTGTTGGTATGAGCATTAGATGTCGAAATTTCAAGACGAAATTTTTTGAATGAGGGGAGAAATGTAACATCCCAAAATTTGGGTCTCCTCTTATCTGAAAGCCAATATAAATTGTATTTTTCTAAGTCAAAACGACATCTTTTGGACTTAAAATCTTCATACAAAAATTACAGCTCTATCTCTTAGCTTTTTATAGACACCAACTTCGTCTAGATTGGATTCTTGTAGCTCGAGTTATGGCCTTCTTCGTACAAGTTGTTCAGGTTCTAGTGCCGACTCTGTTTTTCTAACTTTGAGACCGGTTTTGACCCTCTAAACGCTTGTTTCATATTTTGTGATCTTAATAAAAGTTATAGATATTGCTTTTATATTTCCAACGATATAAAGATTATAATTTTTAGATATTTCTAACTCAAGATATGTGCGAAATACAACTCTAGGCATCTGGTAAGTGAGCTTTGACACGTTTTTATACGTTTTGGGCTTTTGGGGCTCTATAAATAGAACCTTAACACCATTATGATGTGTTTTTTAACCCTGATTGCACATAGAAACTCAGAAGCGATTAAGAATAGAAGAAATACAAGGATTTTGGGAGGGGAATGGACCTTAGGCATGAAGTAGGGAGATCAAATGAGTACTATTTTTAAGTTTGGTAAATTGACTCCTAAATCAAAATTATATCGTATTTTATAATCACAAAGGTATATCCTTAAGATCATAAAAAATTTATTCATGATATATATACATAAAATTGTACTGAAATTTAATCTATTAATTCTTATTCTCTGTAATCATAATATTTAACAAAAAAATTATTACCAATATTTTTTTATTTTATGCATAGGGAAATTAAAAACTTGTAAAAAAATTTTTATAGAAAAGAAATCTTTTAGTTGTCAAAATGTCAAACTTTTATGTATATATAACCTCACGTTCTTAGTCAATGTTAGAGCTTTCAAAATGATAAAATAATAAAGTATTATAATTGCAAACAATTATCCAATTACCATGTATTTAATTAATTTTATGATAATAATATAAATATACAAATTTGTTTATATTTCAATATATCTTGCTCGTATGCAAATATTAAAATATTATGATTTTTTCAAATGAATAATAAATATTATCAATATAAAGATATACTATAAAATATAAATGACAATATTTCATCTAGTAGTTTAGTAATAATTATAATCTTATTTAATTTATTTCTATAATATATAAATACAGTACAATTATTTTTATTATAGTTTATAATATATCTTTTGATTTAACAATTTCCATATATTTTCACCTACTCTTTTGATTTGATAATAATGACCAACTACTTTATCTCTTTAAATGAGAAAAATACACGTTATGTATAAAAACTTGAATCCAGGAGAAAAAAGAAATGAGAAAATTTACATGTTGTTATGGATGTGTTTGTGATGTTTTTTTCTAATACTAATATGATTTATATAATAATTGTTACACATGTTTTATCTTTATTGATAACTTGTTATACATATATTATTATAATTGGCACACAACAACATCACAAGTACATGAGAAAAAAAAGTTGTTTATTTGCATGAGAAAACTAAGTATGATACATTAGTCGATAATTATATAATACAATTACTTAAGATGTTGAAAAGATTAAATAATTATATAATTTTTATACTAATAATAAATATTTAATAAAATCAAACCTAACAAAATTAGTAATTCTTAATTTATTTTTCTTCATTGTTAAACTTAAACATAGACGGAAATCAAACTTTCAACACTATCGTTAGAGTCGTCTCTCTCTCAATATTCCCTTTACTTCTTTCTTCCTTCTTCTTCATCCACCAGAGGATGGTTTTGGATCATTTTTTGGTGGAAATCACCCATCTACATCATTTTTCTCTCCTTTTATCTAAATAAGTGATTTTTCATATAGATCTGGTTTTTCTTTCGTGTTTTTTTGTGATTTCGTCGTCTAAGTGTGGCGTTATTTTGATCGTCGTCTTGGTGTGACATCGTTTGGTTTCCCGTCTTGTTGCGGTGTTTGTTTGGTTCAGATTGACAGATCAGCTACGATCCATTACAGATTCAGTCAAGACTTGGGCATCAACGTTACATATCCGGAGGTATGGGTATTTAAGTCACTTTGATTTTGTCACATTTGTAGGCATTTTGCCATTTTATGCTATTAACCCGGGTGGTGTGAGTTTGTTCGCAGATTCATCCTTTTCGATTTTTAACGATGTTGAATTTTTATTATTTTCGATGCATTTTACCAATTTGAATGAATGAATATCTTTTTTAGTAAAAAAAACATTATCGTTACTATCATATTAATTGGCACAATGACAATGTGCACAACAATCTACATTAATAATGAAGGGTGTTTGAAGTAAACTAAAAAATATTAATTATCTACAATTTTATATTTTTAATACTATAAATAATAGTTTACAATATTAATAAATGGAATTTAAATAGTATACACTGTCAGTATATAGATTTTTACATTGTCAATCAATCATAACTTGTCACATCACCTAAAATATTTGACTTTTATCCTAATTATCTTATAAGTTACCCATATCATGATTTCTGATTGGTTGACAGTATAAAAAATTTTACATTGATAAT
Organism: Ammopiptanthus mongolicus; assembly: GCA_039655645.1. Lineage (NCBI taxonomy): Eukaryota > Viridiplantae > Streptophyta > Magnoliopsida > Fabales > Fabaceae > Ammopiptanthus > Ammopiptanthus mongolicus. The sequence goes on along the minus strand of CM077347.1, from coordinate 24,760,696 downwards.
GTATAACAATTAAACTCTAATAAATATTACTAAGTCAAAAAGTATAGTTTTACATTGTTGTTTCTTAATTTTTTAAATTTAATTTTGATATATTATTGATATAATTTTTTTTATACTATTATGCAATGATGTATTAAGACATTAGTAAAAAATTTGACTTTTAAAATAATTACTTTAAAATAATTACTTTAAAAGTCATATATGTAGTGATGTGTGATTGATTAACATTGTAAAATCTTTATATTAATAGTGAATCAAAATTAAACTCATTTTTTATTTTATTATATAAAGTTTAATAATTAAAAATGTTTAAAGGAAATTGTAAGTAGATAGTAAGAATATGATAAGTATTTGAAGTCAATTATGATTAAAGAGTAAGGGTCACTTTGTTTTAGATTGTGATAGAATTGATTATAAATAATTGATTTTAAAAAAATTGAGTTTAAAAAAATTGATTTGTGTTTAGTAATAATATTTTAAAAGTGAGGTCATAAGAATTGATTTCGTTTGGATGATAAAAGTAGAATCACTTTTGATGTATAAATATGAAGAATTTTGTGGATCCCACACCCAGAATTGATTTTATTCAACACAAAAGCTAGGAATTATTGCTTCCATCAGAATCAGTTCTACCAATTTTGTGGGTCCCACACCCAAAATTGATTTTATTCAACACAAAAGCTAGGAATTCTTGATTCCATCAAAATCAATTCTACCCACCCCAGAACCAATTTTATCCACCGCGATTTTGCCACCCAAACACAATAAGAATAATTTTCACTTCTAGTAGCATTGTTTTTGCTCCTAGAATTGATTCTGACTTCTCTAAAATCTAAACCAAACAGACAATAAGATATTTATAATTTAACCCTTTTATATTTTTTTAAAAAAGTTAAATGAATTCAGTAAAAAAAAAACAGTTAAATGAATGGCAAGATGCACTAATTTTTATTCTTTTATATTTTTAAAATACTTAAATCACTAATTAAAAAATAATAAAAATCTTAAAAAGGAAAAAAAATAAATACAGGTAATCCTCTTTAGCTAGAAAATTAAAAATTAAATTAAATACAGTCCTCAGCATATTATCAACGGATGATAGAAAGTGTGAGGAAAAAAAAAGGAAAATGCTATTTTGGAGAGAGAAGCAAAAAAGCATGAGTCAGTATTATAATAGAACATTCACACGCTACCTCGTTTTTCGCCGGTGGATTCATTTTAGATATTATTTTAATCTGTTTTCGAGCGTTAAAATAAAATGTGTTTGGCAACCAAGAAAACATAAAGAGGAAAAAGGGAACTATTTTGATTCAACTTAGAAAACGCTGAGAAAATCCCTTTGACAAAACAGAGCGACTACTTCGCTAAGGTGTCCGTTCCCGAGAAAAATATCATCATCAAACTTTTCACTTTTTCTCTCATCCTCCATTCCCCACATTCATTTAGGTTTGCTTCTTTTGCTTTATTTTCTCCGTCAATCTGATTCGCTCATTGTTTTCAAACATCGCATGTTTTCTTTGTTTGATCTATTTGTTTGCAGATTGTAAGTTTCTATAGAGCATTTTTTGTTTTTCATTTAGAAATCTGTTCAATTTTCGAAGATTATTATCTTATTATTTGTTAATGATATTTGACAATTTATTGTGTTACTTTGCTGGATTTTTGGATTTCAAGTTCAAAACTTGAATTTTCTCTGGTACGATCTCGCTTAGCACATAATGGATCATTGTTCGTTTCATTATATGATTATTATTATTATTTTTTAATTATTGTTTTGCCTTTGAACTTTGTTTTTTGCTTAGCTTATTGTGACTGTATAAGAGGATTGTGGATTGGGAAGAAGCATAGTTTTGTTCAGCATTTGGTTGTTATCAGCAAATTGAAAATTTCTGCAACTATGACAACTTCATGGGCGGATTCTGCTGACAATTCAGCCATTGGTTCTTCCAATACCAATGCCTCGGGGCGCCCTCTCCGGCCGGCATATGTTCCTCCACATCTTCGCAAGCGGACATTATCTTCGGAGCCCCCTGCAACATCGTACTTGTCTTCATCCGTGGCTAGTGATCATGTGAATTCTGGTGTTCCGGCTGCTGGTTCTCATGGAGGCAGTTCCTCTAAGCCTGATCTCGGGCGGCAAGGATATGGTTCTAATGTACAGACTGGTGGTGGCTGGAATGGTAGAGGGGTAGGGAGGGACCGTGGAAGGCGCGAGGTTAACCCTTTTGAGAATGATGAAGCCGCGGATCAAAATTTTGGTGAGCAAGAAGCCACTGGCATTAACTTTGAGGCTTATGATGACATCCCTGTGGAGACTAGTGGGGATAATGTGCCTCCTCCTGTAAGTACATTTGCGGAAATAGACTTAGGTGAGGCATTGAATCAAAATATACAAAGGTGCAAGTATGTCAAACCAACTCCGGTTCAGAGGTATGCCATACCGATTTCTCTTGCAGGGCGAGATTTGATGGCCTGTGCTCAGACAGGGTCTGGAAAGACAGCTGCATTTTGCTTTCCTATTATAAGTGGAATCATGAGGGAGCTGTATGCTCAAAGACCGCATGTAGCACGAACTGCTTGCCCTCTGGCGCTTATCCTCTCCCCTACACGGGAGCTGTCATGCCAGGTGCAATTCTGATTTTAGTTTCCGCTTTCCCCACTGTCTTCATGATGTGTATCTGACTATCTGTATTCTCAAAAACTGCAATTTTTTATTCTCATTTTTTGTTTTCCTCATCTTACAGATACACGATGAGGCCAAAAAGTTTTCTTATCAAACTGGTGTTAAGGTGGTAGTTGCTTATGGAGGAGCACCAATCCACCAACAGGTTATTTTTACCCCCACTGATGTTCTAGAAACTCTAATTCTTTTTCTGACCTTGTTGCTTGCTACTATATCATTTGCTTTGACTGTTTTATTTACCATCACCTCCTTGACATTGGAGTTCATGACGAAGCATGCAACGTTTATTAAACAAACTTCATATCATACCATTTTTAGTTTCAAGAATGGACAAGGTTGTGTTGAAGTGAAGTACAAAATATATCATGAGAGATTCTGAACCTGGAATTTGAGAAGAGACTCATTATACTATCTGTCTTTTTTTTTTTTTTTTTTTTTTTTTTGTAATTATATACTCTAGTGAAAGGATTAACTGATGGATGATGGTTTCAACTTCTTAATCATTTCATTAATGAACTGGTAACCCATTGTAAGTAACTTCATTTGATTCCAGCAGATTGATAGTATTACCATGGTGCTGTGGAGCATAACTGTTTTTCCCCCCTTTAATTTGTTAACGTATCTCCTATGAAGAATAAGTAACGGGGAGGGCCTAGTTTACACATGTATAGTACTCAGTTCCACCCATAAGCTGAAAGCATGCCAACCTCTTCTTTTTCTATTGCTACTTGCGTCTGCTTTAGCAATGCTTTCTTCCTACTGTCCCATGATTTTTGTTTTATGTGACTACATCGTATGCTAATTGGATTAACTTCACAGACATATCAAGTCTTCATTTTTTCCGATGAAGGGGCACCTGCTTATATGAGGGCCAGAGTTTTGAGAATTAATGTAATAGTGGGAGTCAGAAATCAAGAGTTCTTTGTGAGAGGCATGGTAGAATACACAAGAATTAACCAAGTGAATAAATAGTTAATTATGCCTGCCATTCCCTTTTATGTATTGTGTTCATTGTATAACTATGGTTTGAGAGTGATGGGTTCTCTCATTTTAATGTAGGCTTCCCCCTCTTATCAACATAGCTTTTTAGAGTGAGTCTGGTATCTGCATCAAGTATTTGATCATTTTTATTTTAAAAAATATGGCACTGTTCCTAAGGGCTTCCAAGAGAGTCCCTTGTCTCGTAATTCTAAATGCATGTTACAATATTTTTATTTGTGAACAAGTAAATGAGACTGGAAATGTTGTCTATTAGCTTCTTAATGCTCTTTATCTTTTGCTTATAAGTGGTGGTTAGAATTTAGTTTGTTAGCATAGTGAGACCACATCTGTCATTGCTGGTTGGTTGTAATATGATATATTAGTAATTAGTAACCATGCATTCCTTCATTATGCTTATAGGTCCAGTTTTGACTTTTGTATCCTTTGTCCCATAGTTTGGATATGCACTTCTTTAATCAAGTAAAAATGTTGTATTGCGTTGTTCAGTTGCGGGAGCTTGAGAGAGGAGTTGATATTCTGGTGGCAACTCCTGGACGATTGGTGGATTTGCTTGAGAGGGCTAGGGTGTCATTGCAGATGATAAGATATTTGGCTCTTGATGAGGCAGATCGGATGCTGGATATGGGTTTTGAGCCTCAAATAAGAAAGATAGTTGAACAAATGGACATGCCTCCTCCTGGCATGAGACAGACTTTGCTGTTTAGTGCCACATTTCCCAAAGAGATACAGGTATCTTGTGACTGGTACTCAGATTCTCAAGTTTACTATGTTTTTGCATGAGGATCCCCCCAAATAAGGCAAAAGTGCTTATTTAAAAAGGAAATCAATTCGGGGAATAAGTTAAAATTTTCAGCTTTTTCCAGAAACTGGAAACGCCTTTTTTCTGTGTTTTTTTCAGAAGCTAACTTCTCCATCCACTTGTAAACAGTAGTTTTCTTTCGTTTATCTTTTAAGCGCTGGCTGTTTCTATAATTTGAAATGGGTAGAGGAAGTTTTATCACTCTGTTTTTGTACTCACGGAAATTCCAACTGCCTTAACTGACATGTTTGAGCAACTGCTTTAAAGTTAATAATTACAGCAGACTACCCCAATAATGACAAGCATGAAAGTGGGGAACAAGACAGCATTTGATTGAGCAAGGGGAGCAAATTTTGTTTCATTACTTTGTCTCTTTCACATAATTGAAATATTGTTAACATTTTGCTTTGGAAAGTCTTGCATTGTCATGGACGGCCATGGAAAAGTTGCTTTCAACTTTTAAACTAACTACTGTTAAGCTATTTTTAATCTTTGACAAAGCATCACTAATGTAGTTAGATGGACCATGTAAGACTTGGTGAGATCTCTCTAGCTCAGAATCTTCCCATGACTTCATCTTTTACCTTGAGTTTCAACCTATCATGATCCCCAAGAAGAGTCTAGATGTGAATTTGGCAGTTCTCTCCTTTGCCCATACTGTTCTTATGCCTTTATAACCTAGATCTGGACATCCTTAATGCTGGCAGAAAATGGAGCACTTTTCTTTTGTTGTTAACTTTTGAATATATAATTTCTGTTAACAATGAAACCTTATATTTGACACAATAGTTCTTGGAGAAAATTCCAAATCCAAAATTTCTCATTGTGGTGAAATGTCAATGCTATGCTGACTGTGTCTGTTATTTAGGCCAATATGTTTCTATGACCAAGCTGTTTTAAAAATTATATTGTTGCAAGTGGCTTGATTTGGGAAGGCGGAAGTGTTGATGTCTCTTACAGTAGCTGCATTGGCATGGAGATGCAAACAATGGCAATAGTTGGTTTGTTACTCGTTGACAAAAAATATTTTTGATAGAGCTTGTATGGTGTTTATTGTGGCAATAGTTATTCAGGATGGAATGATGGTGATGTAGTTTTGGGGAAATGTTGAGGATTTGACGGTGATGCTTTCTAATTGTTGTTAAGATAAAGATAGTTAAGTTTGGCTGTATTTGACTTTGAAATGAGTTATTGACAGTCTGGCACTTTATTATGAGGATAATGACATGTAAGATAGAAACTCCTCTCTATAGAGCTTCAGTTGTTGACAGCCATGTTGCAACGGGGAGCTAGATGTAATTTTGTTTTAGCTGCATAATGCAATAATGATTATAATGACACTTCTGAAAAACTGGGTTTGGTATAGCACATGAATCTCCCTTTTGGAATTTTCATTTTAATGCAGAGACTTGCATCGGATTTTCTTTCAAAATATGTGTTTCTGGCCGTTGGAAGGGTAGGTTCAAGTACTGATCTAATCGCTCAAAGAGTAGAATATGTGCTTGAGTCAGACAAGAGAAGCCACCTCATGGACCTTCTTCATGCTCAGAGGGAAAATGGAATTAATGGCAAGGTAATCTGTCTAGATACTGAAATTCAGACTTGTAGTGTGTATGGCATAATTAATTTTTTATTTTTTGAAGTGAAATTCATTAGTTCAGTAGTTCTTACAATTTTTGTTGAAAAAATTAGGTTTAGTGTTAGGGATTAAGGTAAAGAGACAGATGGCTATAAACTGAGAATATTATTGAAAGACGTGATGTGATGCGATGCGATGTCATCCAAAAGACATACCTAATAGTCCTATTTTCTACTAATAATAGCATCCTAGTCCTAATTAAATAAGAGAACAAAACATGAAATAATGAATAAGAAATTAATCCTAAGAAATCTTCTAAGATACTCCAAGATATTCTAGGTTACATAAAGATATTATAAAATAATTTTAAGATATTCTAATAATTACGCTGCAGTGGAACTATTTGTTTAAGAGCAGGTAGCTTTGAATTGTGGGTTTATCATATTCTCAACCCTCTGTTAAGGTTTTTTTGGTGGTTTTTGCAGCAAGGTCTGACATTAGTTTTTGTGGAAACAAAAAAAGGAGCTGACGCATTAGAACACTGCTTGTGTGTCAATGGGTTTCCCGCAACTAGCATTCATGGTGACAGAACACAACAAGTAAGTCTGTATAGCTAATTGAAATTTATATTTAAATGTAAAACTTGTCACTATTATGGTTCCATGAAAATCACTTTTCTTTTCTTTCTTTGTTTTTTGTTTCTTTTCTGTTTCTAGAGTGGTCAGGGTCTTGAATTGGTTAATCCAAAAAATTTAGTTAATTAGAGTTTGACTTGTGTATGAAGTTCTAAATATATCCCCCAAAAAGAGAAAGAAACTCAAGCATCACATTTAGACACATCTCATCCCTGTTAATCTCTACTACTATATAAAGGGGATTGGCATTTGATATCTACCTTTTACTCTTCCAATAAAAACCTAGTATTTAGCTTTTACTATAATTTAAATGAGGGGTTTCAAATTAACCACGAAGGTCCATCTCTTTCGCTCAGCTACTTTGAAGGAACTTTCTAGCTTTCTTTTTAACATATTGCAATTTCAAAGTAAATCTTTCAATTTTTAAAATTTAAGGCTTAATTGCACTTTTGGTCCTCCAGATATCACGATTGTGCAATTTTGGTCCCCCGGGTTTTAATTGCGTCAATTGGGTCCTCCAAGTATCACGATTGTGCAATTTTGGTCCCCCAAGTTTCAATTGCGCCAATTGGATCCCCCACGTATCATGATTGTGCAATTTTGGTCCCCCAATTATCACGATTGTGCAATTTTTAACGTCAGTAGCCTACATAGGACACGTGGGGCTAATTTGACACTTAGTGAAGTCAACTTGACAGTTTACAGGACATTCTTATAAGATAACATTGCCATATCACACAATTTAATGGTCAAATACACGTCATTAAATGTCACATAAGAATGACATGTAAGCTGTCAAACTAGTCACATTAATTGTCAAATCAATCGCACATGTGCTTCGTAGGCTGTTGATGTTAAAAGTTGCACAATCGTGATACTTGGAGGACCAAAATTGCACAATCGTGATACTTGGGGATCAAAATTGCACAATCATGATACGTGGGGGACCCAATTGGCACAATTGAAACTTAGGGGACCAAAATTGCACAATTATGATATTTAGAGGACCCAATTGGCGCAATTAAAACCCGGGGGACCAAAATTGCACAATCGTGATACCTGAGGGACCAAAAGTGCAATTAAGCCAAAATTTAAAAAGGGAGAAAATTTTCATGCCATCATTTGATTAAATAATATACTTTTCTTGGCACACCTGCAGCGCAGGTCACTTTCTAGTTCATATAATATGCTATTTCAATTAGAACCAATTGAATCCATGCTTTGATCTTTCTAATTGCATTCCTTTTTTCAGGATCTAGAAGGTTTAGTTCAGGACATACTATTAGGAGATTTTTTTTTCCTAGGATGGGATCTAAATGGTCATGTGGGGAGTGCATCTAGAGAATACAAGGGTTTGCATGGGGGGATATGGCCTAGGGAAAGCAAATGCAAAGAGTAAATCCATCCCTATATTTTTCATTAGGAAGTAGGAGCATCTTATCACGTACAAAAGTGGGGTGACATGCTCTCAAATCGATTTATTTTTTATTAAGAAATCGGATAGAAAGCTTTGCATGGATTGCAAAGTCATACCTGGAGAGAGCTTGGCTACCCAACTCAGAGTCTTGGTTATGGATGTAAGAGTTAAGAGGAGAATAAATAGAAAAGGCCAAAATAGGTTTCAAGGATCAAGTGGTGGCAATTGAAGGGTGAAAAACAAAGGCGCTTTTAGCATCGAGTTTTGGAGGAGTTTTGGGACGCACAAGGAAGGGCTATATACGTGATTTATGATAAAACATTATGACCTTGTTTGAACTTTGAACCATGTAACCGACCCCGGCTAGTGGGCAAATGCTTAGTTCTTGTAATTTATTGTTGGCAACCATGATACTATTATGCTCCAATCTTTTCGTGAGACTTGAATTTGTCTGTGCGGCTTCTTCTAGTTGAAATCCTTATGATTTGCCATAAAGCTGTAGTTTTTCCCCCCGCAAACTGTCTCTAAAGCTTCTATTTGAAATCAGTTTACAGTTTAAAAAGCTTTCCTAGATATTGTGTTAGAACATCTGAACTAAAAGTTGTATTTGGATGTATTTCTTTTGGTCTGTGTACTCCTGAAAATTAATGTGTACAATGTAATGGCTCTATATGCAGGAAAGAGAACTAGCATTGAGATCGTTCAAGAGTGGAAACACACCAATTTTAGTGGCCACGGATGTTGCAGCACGTGGCCTTGATATTCCACGGGTAGCACATGTGGTAAATTTTGATCTTCCCAATGACATTGATGATTATGTGCACCGGATAGGAAGAACAGGGCGAGCTGGTAAAATGGGATTAGCAACAGCCTTCTTCAATGACAGTAATTTGTCCTTGGCTAAACCATTGGCCGATCTGATGCAAGAGGCAAATCAAGAAGTACCTGCTTGGCTCACACGTTATGCAGCAAGGGCTTCTTATGGTGGTGGTGGTGGCGGCAACAGAAATAGGCGGTCAGGGGGAGGAGGCCGTTTTGGTGGCCGCGATTTCAGGAAGGACAGCTCATTTAATAAAGGATCAGATTACTATGGTGGAACAGGTGGACACGGGGTTCCTGGCAATTATGCTGGAGGGTATGGTCAAGGTGTGACTAGTGCTTGGGATTAGATTATTGTCCCATCGCTAATTCATTCTCATGTTGAGTGTATATAAATTTCAGACTTTAATGATGAAAAGTTTTATCTTCTCGACCATGATTTGCCCGAATCCATGCATTCCTTACTACAGGAAATCTTTTGTCATAGGAAAGATTTACAATTGGCTTGGTTTTGCTGGTTAGGCAAATAAGGTTGGGAATATAATTGCCATATGGCGAAGATAAAATCTGTAAACAACCCGAAATTTTCTGACTAGATCTACTTGTGTCAGAGTCAGTAGAAAAGGGAGAGGTGCAAACATATTGGATGGAGACCAAAGGGTAGATACCACTGAGTTTGATCAGTTTGTAGTATGCCATGTTTTCATAGGGTCCTTAACTTATGACAGTCTAAGTCAGAGATCGTTTCTCTTTAGCATGCATTATTCTATCAACTGAACGGCTCTCCGCTTAATTGCCTGATCTTGTCTTTCCATTACTAGAAGGATACATAAAAGCAACATCCTCTCTGCTGAGTGGTTGTAACTTTCTAGCCTAACTGTTGAAAATCACTAAGAATTATTCTTGATTTTGATAGCAAAGCTTTGATTGTTAATTTGATGGCGCTGTACTATAATCTTATATATTTGATGTTCACATAAATAAGCTTATTAAAATTAGTTTTTTTGTCTAATATTTATCATGTAACTCAATCCAACTATAGAGATTGAATAATTGAATAAAGATATACATATAAAACCGTTGTCCTTATGCCTCGTCACTTAGGTTTAAAAAAATTTACTTGTGTAAGAATTATTTCTCCATCTTACTATCTATTGTTTCATCATCTTATAAAACCATATTTACATGTTAAAAGTTATTCGGTAATTTATGGATGCATAACAACCTAAATTAAATTAAGGGGATTAGATTATAAGATTACCTAAATATGATGATGATGTTGAAATCATTGATGATCTTAAGATAAATTATGTACAAATTCTTTGTTCTCTGTGTGTTAGTTAGGAGTTCATATTTGACCATTTATTTTAGTTTGGTGTCATTTCAATAAGACAGCAACAATGTAAGATAAAAATGAAGGGAAAACCTAGTTACCAAATATTTCAAGTAAAAGAACATAGCACATTAAAACTATTTCATAAACCGATGTTTGTTGGTCCAAGTAAAAGGAGCTTGAATCTCTTAAGCATCTGGTCTTGGGTTGGATCCTTGGATCATGTGTATGGAAAAAACATTTTTGGAATAGGTTATCATTTAGGTGTCTGACAGTATCCCAAGAGATTAAACATGTTTGTCAAGGGTTCGATTCTTGTCGTGTATATAAAAAAGGCTTTGTCCGTTTGTTAGGAGAGGTTGTACTCACTTCCTTGATCTTTCTGCTTCAAAAGGGATTAGTTTCTAACAATCGGTTTATTCATACCAAAATAAGTCAGGTACATGATATAATAATTAAATCAAATCTCAAGAAAAATTTTATTTAAAAAAGTCTAAAGTATTAAAAAAAAACATTAAAGTAATTTTTTTTGTTGCATTCACAGAATCACAGTTAAACCCAAAACACAATTTCATTCTAAAAATTGTCAATAAATTAAGTACAATTTTTATTTATTTATTTATTTATTAAAAGTACTTCAAATTTCAAAACCTGTATTTTGTTGGAGATCGAAACTAAAAGCAGGAACCCGAGTTGTGATGAGTATGGAGGAAACAGCAGGAAGAGAGGCAGCAGAAGACATAATTTGGTGCAGAGAAACAGTGCCAAAGGTTTTGAAACTCGTCTGCTCAACATTACCTCTCACTCTCACTCACAAAGACCTTCTCTCTCTTCTCCTCGTCACTCCATCGCTCCATCGCACCCTTGTCTCCTGCCAACCCCTTTGGCAGGTTCCTCTTCTCTTCTCCTTTAACACTTATTATTTTCCATCAAACTCCTAACTTTTTCTCCATTTTTGATGAATATTTCTGTTGTTGTTTTTGTCAGTCACTCAATTTTCGCGAGTCAAATAATGCGGGAAATCGCCTTATAGCTGCTCTTTCTCTGGTTAGTCCATCATTTTTTTCTCTCAAACCCACCCGAGTTTGATTACATTGCTGATACTATGTATTTTTATTCCAAAAGTCATCACCACACATTACTTCTTTACAACATTTTAAAACCTGGTTAATATATATAAATTTGTGGTCAATGCATTGAATAATTAACGGGGATGTACCCATTAAACAAGTTAACCACGAATTTATATATCATTAACAAGTAAAAGAAATTGGATTTAATCTCAATATAATTTTTACACGATTAATCAATTATGAATTATCGCATCATTAAAAATGTTTAACTCTTATAATTGTTAAATAATATAGCTTTATGCTTTACTTTACTTTTATCTTCCTTAAGAGTAGTGTAGCCTTTTTACTTGAGGTATATATATTTACTCTTTTTCTATTCTTGTAATATGCAGAACATTTGCTAATCTAATAGAACCCTAGCAGCCTTCTTCTTTTTCTCCCTTTGTTATCTCTTCTCCTTCTCTCCCTTTGTATGTTGAATTGCTATTCTTAACATGGTATAAAGAGCAAGTTTGATTCTGGCCACAACTTTCGCGGATCCAACTAGTGAAAAGGATGATTCTCTTCAATCTATTAGTGTGCAGTTGAATGGGAAAAATTATTCGTATTGGAGTTATGTGTTGAAGAATTTTCTGAAAGCCGAGAGGATGTGGGGCTATGTTTCTGGAACCTCTGTTATGCCGAAAGATGGAAAGGATGAGAAATATGAAACGGAGTTGGAAGTCTGGAAAACAAACAATTCGAAGATCATCACGTGGATCAATAAATCTGTTTCGCAATCGATAGGCGTTCAACTAGCAAAATATGAAACGACCAAGGAGGTTTGGGATCATTTGAAAAGGTTGTATGTGCAGTCCAATTTTGCAAAGCAATATCAGTTGGAGATTGATATTCGGTCTCTTCAACAAAACAATATGAACGTCCAAGAATTTTATTCGGCCATGACCAATCTTTGGGATCAGTTGACTCTTACGGAATCTCCAGAATTACAAGCTTTTAAAGCGTATGTAGAGAAGAACAACGTTTGGTTCAATTTTTGATGGCTCTTCGGGATGATTTTGAAGGGCTTCGTGGAACTATCTTGCGCCGCAATCCACTTCCAACTGTTGATTCAGTGATTAATGAGTTTTTAGTTGGAGAGATTCGACTCAAGTCTCAAACTAAAAAAGGGAATGTAGAGAAAGGAATCCTCCTCATTCCCAATTCATCTGTTTTTGCAGTTCCTTCTAAAAAAGGCAAATCTCATAGAAGGGTTGGTTATGACGAATGTAGCTTGTCAAGCAGAGGGGCCATTGGAAAGCACAATGTCCAAAACTGTTGAACAACTCACAACAAACACAACGCCCCTCTCAATGGAGACCTCCTAATCAGTTGAATCAACGAAACTTCAAGCCTCCAATACCAAATGTTGCGGTTGTTCCTCCGCCAGATGCTCTTGGTGTTGGGCGTTCATATTCCTCTGAGAACACATCGTTTTCTGGTCCTACAATAGCTTTTCTTGCTGAGCAGTTCCAGAGGTTTCTTGCCACACAGCCATATGCCATGTCTGCCTCCTCCAATATAGGTTTGCCCTCCTCTAGCTCATCGGTTATATCTTCACCTATATGTATCCTTGACTCTGGAGCCTCTCATCATATGTCATCTGATTTTAAATCATTTGTATCCTTACATCCTGCCTCATCTGTGTCAGTCTGACTGCTGATGGCACTCCTATGCCATTAGCAGGCATTGGGTCGATTTGAACATCTTATTTGTCCATTTCAGATGTTTACTACATTCCTAATCTCACTTTAAATCTTGTTTCTATGAGTTAGTTATGTTTTGTTTCTTCCACCTCTTGTTATGTGCAGTATTTGCAATCCAGGAGGCTGATTGGGAAAGGCCGTAGGCCCACTTTATATTCTGGATGAGCTGAGAGTTCTAGATGTTACAGCTTCTAATGTTGACCTGTGTCATCTTTTCGTTTGAATTCACCCTTTTCTAGTTTTTATTTATGGCGCTCTCGTCTTTGACATGTTTCTTCTTCCTGTTTAAAATACTTAGCTTCTACGGGAGCTTTAGGAAAGTTGCAAACTAATGATATTTCTGATTGTTATGGTTGCAAACTTGCAAAATTTTCTGCTTTGCCCTTTTGCAAAAGTGTTTCAGTTTCTGTTGCACCTTTTGACTTGGTTCATTCTGATGTATGGGGACCATCACCTGTTCATACCAAAGTTGGATCCAGATATTATGTATTGTTCATTGATGATTGTATTTGTTATTGTTGGGTTTATCTTATGAAAGATCGTTCTGACTTTTTCAGTATTTATCATATGTTTCGTGCTTCTGTTAAAACTCAACATAATGTGTTATCAAGTGTTTTCGATGTGATCTAGGTGGTGAGTATACTTTTAATAATTTTTCTAAATTACTTGCTTTTGATGGGAACTTTTACCAAACTTCTTGTACTAACACTCTTTAACAAAATGGAGTTGCTGAAAGGAAACATTGCCACATTGTTGAAACTGCTTGTTCCCTTCTTTTGTTTGCCTCTGTTCCTAGTGAGTTTTGGGGGGAAGTTGTCCTTACTGCAGTACATGTTATTAATAGAATTTCATCTTCTGTTACTTCATGTGTGTCTCCTTTTGAGAAATTATATGGTTGTATTCTTGATTATTCTGCCTTGAGAGTTTTTGGTTCTACTTGCTTTGTTCTTCGTCCTCATGTAGAACGTAATATATTTTCTTCCCGTTCGTCAGTTTGTGTTTTTCTTGGTTATGGTGATGATCAAGAAGGATATCGTTGTTATGTCCTTGTCAACCAAAAACTTTATGTCTCACATCATGTTGTGTTTCTTAAGCATATACCATTTTATTCTATTCCTTATGATTCTCACAGTCTTATAAAGTCTAATCTTACTCGTATTGATCCTTTTGCCACAGATACAGACATTGCACCTCCTTATGTGACCAATAATCCAAATACTTCTGATGTTGAGTTTTGCAGGGTTGACACTAGTAGTTCTTTAGATTCAGATGCCCCTTCTCCCCATGGCTCCCCAAGACCCTTCTGTGATCGTGGATCCTTGTTATCCTCGACTTGTCCGTAAGTCCACTCACTTACCAAATTTTGTTTATTCCTTTTATTCCACTTCTTTTGCTTCCTTTTTGACCTCATTCGCAATTTGTCAAAGCCTTCTTCCAACAAGAAGGCTATTCTTGACCCTTTTTGGCAGCAGGCTATGGCAGAGGAACTTTCTGTTTTGCACAAGACAAATACTTGGGAACTTGTCTCTCTTCCACCAGGAAAAAGTGCAATTGGTTCCCGTTGGGTCTATAAGATCAAAACCAAGTTTGATGGGTCTGTTTGGGGATACAAAGCTCGTTTAGTTGCTAAGGGTTTTTCTCAACAGTATGGTATGAATTATGAAGAAACCTTTGCTCTTGTTGCCAAAATGATCACTATTTGTGCTCTTATTGCAGTTGCTTCTATCCGCTAGTGGCATATTTCTCAAACGGATGTTAAAATAAAAATTTCTTCTTGAATGGCTATCTTCAAGAAGAGGTTTATATGGTACCTCCACCAGGTGTTTCTCATAATCCAGGTGAAGTTTGTAAGCTGAAGAAAGCTCTCTACGCACTCAAACAAACTCCCCGAGCTTGGTTTGAAAAGTCCTCCATTGTGATTTCTTCACTTGGCTTCCATTCTAGCCCACATGGGTGTGCATTGTTTCTCCTGTGCACTTTTCATGGTCGTATCCTGCTCTCCTTATATGTTGATGACATGATTATTACTGGGGATGATGTTGATGGGATTATGCAGTTGAAACTTCAATTAGCCCAACAGTTCGAGATGAAAGACTTAGGTACTCTTCATTACTTTTTGGGGATTCACATTGCCTACTCTATTAGAGGTTACCTTCTTTCTCAATCTAAGTACATTGCCAACATCCTTGAACAAGATGATCTCTCTGGCACTCGGACAAAAGATACTCCTCTTGAGCTTAATGCCCGATATACCTCTTTCGATGGTGTTCCTGTGTCAAATCCTAATTTGTATCATACTCTTGTTGGCAACTTGGTGTATCTTACCATCACTAGACCCGATATTGCTTATGTAGTGCATGTTGTTAGTTAGTTTGTTGCTTCTCCTACTACAATTCATTGGGAAGTTGTTCTTCGCATTCTTTGTTATCTTCGAGGCACTCAATTTCAGAGTCTTTTGTTTCCTTCATCTTCCTCCTTGGAATTGCGTGCTCATTCAGATGTTGATTGGGGTGGTGATTCCACCAATCGTAGGTCTGCCACAGGGTTTTGCATTTTCTAGGGGATTCTCTCATTTCTTGGAAGCGTAAGAAGCAAGTTGTTGTCTCTCGCTCTTCTATAGAAGCTGAGTATCATGCCATGGCATCCACCACTGCAGAAATAGTTTGGCTTTGTTGGTTACTTGATTCTATGGGCATCTTTTCCTTTGGACCAACTCCTATGTATTGTGATAATATGAATCACCGGCAACTCAATCTTCCATGAACGCACCAAGCATATTGAGAATGACTGTCACTCACTTCACTTGCCATCATTTTCAACATGGGACCATCACTTTATCCTTTGTCTCTTCCTCCATGCATATTGCCGACTTGTTTACCAAATCGCATTCCACTCGGCGCTTTCGCTTCTTGACTAGCAAAGTCTCGATGCTTCCTATTGATGCATCTTGAGTTTGAGGGGGGATGTTAGATAATATAACTTTTCACTTTTATGCTTTACTTTACTTTTATCTTCATTAAGGGTAGTTTAGCCTTTTTACTTGTTGCATATATATTTACTCTTTTTCTATTCTTGTAATATGCTGACCATTTGCTAATCTAAAAGAACCCTAGCAGCCTTCTTCTTCTCCCTTTGTTCTCTCTTCTCCTTCTCCCCCTTTGTATGTTGCATTGCTATTCTTAACAATAATAACTATCTTAAAAGTCACACATTGGATATTGATTTGTAATTGGTTGACAGTCTAAAACACTTTACCCTGATAGTTTAACAAAATAAACTCGGATTTTTTTATGTAAAAGTAGTGTGAGAATATAAGGGTTGAGTTTTATCCACTTATATACGGTGCAGTCAGTAACTACTGTAAAAATGAAATTTTGGACGTAGACATATCGGTTTTGTTTTTGTTTCAGTATTTTGTGGTTAGCAGTGTTTTGGGTTAAAATTTCATTGCTTCTTGTAGCCTAGATACAGCTACGTGAAGCATATTAACCTTGAATTTGCACGAGATGTTGAAGACACACATTTCATCCTTATTAAGGATAAGGTAACATATTTTATCATTTTTTATGAGTTTTATGTCTATTTATTATTTATGAAGGATGGAACCCTGCTGGTTCAACTGAAAAATAATGTCATATGAAATTTTTACTCTATATTTCAAAAAGATCGTTGTGGTTGTTAATTTTTTGAGTTCGCGATATAGAATAGTGTAGCAGACAATTACTAATATGTTGGGACGCAGAAAATTGATGTTTTCTAACCTGAACCTTATGTATGCAGCTTGATTAAAAAAAAAAATGATGTATGAAACTGATGTGCCGTGTGTGTTTGTATTATCTATTTTCACATTATGTTTTTTTTGTTTGTTGAGATTGTGGTTTTAGTAACAAACATCCATATTGAAATACTTGTTGGGCAAATGCTTATTATATCATGTGGCATTGTTGCTACATGTCTCAAATGGTACTTGTATCATTGCAATTTTTCTGCATTTGTAAATTGACAGGTGAAGGGAAAGAAGATAATGTAAAATTTCAGCTCAAAATATTCCACCAGTAGTGATGCAAATCATGGATTAAAGTAGAAACAAGAACTCATCATATCTAAATAAAGATAAAGATAAGGTTACCACTGATTATGAGTAGGTGCCTAATAACTTGTTCCAGATTGATGGGCTTGACCTGCTTGCAGTTAAATTGTAGAAGCCCTGTTTGATGCTTCTCTGTCATAAATGCTTTGACAGAGGCTGGAATATTTTATCATTGCTAACTGGATATTTATGGTTCTGTGGTTACAAGAAAAGAAGGCAACCTTAGTGAACAATGTTTGCATTAATACTTTATGATGTAGACTTTATATTGACTGTGTGATTCTAACCAAAGATTTTTAAGCATTTCTAGTGTTTTGATTCTCTTCAAAGATTGGAGTCTTTAAATCTGAATGGCTGCCAAAAAATCTCGGATACAGGGATTGAAGCAATAACCAGTTGTTGCCCTCAGCTGAAAACCTTTTCTATCTACTGGAATGTGAGGTGCTTCAATTTTTTTTAAATAAGTGATGTTTAAGTTGGCTGTTCAAAGTCTTTGGATTCAAAAGTCAATTCTTAGTAACAGTACTGCAATATGAATCATATTCCAGGGTAACAGATACAGGACTAATACATACAGTCAGGAACTGCAGACACATAGTTGATCTGAACATAAGTGGCTGTAAGGTACATGATGCCTTGGATTTGTATTACTTTTGAATGTTGATTTTTAAAGGTTTGTTATGTGTCCATGAACTGAAACTGAAAGCATTGCATACAATATGTGTATATTTCGTTGATGCATCCCTTCATTCTAAGTCTATGGGCCTGTTTGAAAATGTAATGCAGTGCTGAAAATGAGAACTTTAGGCACTTAAATTGATTTAGTGATTTTTGTTTAATGCCTACGTAAAAGGAATTTAAGTGAAAAGTGCTGAAAACATTCAGCATATGGGGGACCACTAAATGGATTCAGCAGCAGCTCTTTCCTTATTTAAATTAATGTCAATTGTTTTCTATAGTGTAGGCTTACTTATACAATGAAATGTCCATACTTCCCTTTGATACATATTCAGCATTTATAACATTGCAGACCAGAACTTAACTTTTTGTCACTAAAATCTTCAGCTTTGGATTTTTAGTTTTATCTCCCCGAACCACAGTGAGTTGGCCTGGTGGTTAAGGAGGTGACTCCCTGCCTTGACTACTCAAGTTCAAACCTTGGGCCAGCACCTAGGGGATTTAATTTATCTAAATGCACGTGGCCGATGTAGAGGGTGAACCCTTTAAGTTTAAGATACTTCTGGAAGGACTTACCGGTTGACAGGAAAGTTGACTAGAGTATACCCTTACCATACCCAAAAACATAAAAAAAAAACTTCGCAAAAGTGTGAGAGTCTTTTGTCAAGTTATGTCTCCTTTTGCTTTAGTTTATTCTGATGTTGGGGATCCCAATCATACTATCTTTACTTTAGGATCTAAATATTTTGTCACTTTCATTGATGACCATTCATGTTGTACTTGGTTATATTTAATCTAGAACAAGTTTGAGTTGTTTTTAATTTTCAGATTTTTTCTAATGAAATAAAACTCAATTTGGTTGGTGTCCTAATTCGTACTTTTCATAGTGACATTGTTTGTAAATACTTATCTCAATCTTTTAAAAAAAAATGGCTTCTCATGGCATTCTTGACCAAACATGTTGTGCTTATACACCTTAACAAAATGAGGTTATTGAACGTAAAAATCAACACCTTATTGAAATAACTTGGGCCTTACTTCATGGGCATGTTCCTTTCCGTTTTTCGAGTGATGTCGTTCTGACTTCTTTTTGCCTCATTAACCGCATACCCTCATCTGTCCTTGATAACCATGTCCCTCACTCTGCAGCCTCGTGCCTTTGGGTCTACCTTTTTGTCCACAACCTCACTTCTAGTCTTGATAAAATTTCAGCCGGGTCCCTTAAGTGTGTCTTTCTTGATTACATTTGGTCTCAAAAGGGTTGTCGCTCTTTCTCTCATGACCTCCAATGTTATCTAATATCCGTCAATGTTACATTTTTTGAGTTGGTTTCTTACTTTGGGTTTCCCTCCTCAATTCTATCTCTACATCTTATCCCTACCTCTTCCTTTTGTTGCCTCCACTTCAAACCCATGTTGTGGAGCCCGCCACTATTATTCTCCCTCTCATGTATATCATTGTTGGCTCCCTCCACCTCTGCCCCCATGCCCCTCCTCCACCTGTCACTAATGAGGTAACTGCAGACTCTTCATCGGCACCATCTCCTTTACTAGATCTGACACTGCTTCCTGAGCCTGACCTTCCCATTGCTCTCAGAAAATGTATACAATCTAATTGTAATCCTTCTCCTTATTATCATCACCAATCTTCTTTGCACTAGGTTTGCCATTCTTCCTCGTCTTCTGTGTCTATTCCTAAATCTCTAGGTGACACTTTATTCTATCTTGGGCGGAGAGTCCGGAGACAAACTATGGTTGATGAGATGTGTTGTTAGACAAGCGGATTCACCAGCTGATACACCTCGGGTTATGAGAGTGTATGTTAGGAAAAGGTTAGGAAAGGGGGGCTAAGGCTGGAGCAGCCAAACTGTAATAGGGGCTAACCCGAGTTAAAGAGGTTAGCTTCTTAAGTCAGGTTAGTAGTGAGTCAGGAGTTAGTTAGGTAGTTGCTAACTAACTCAACCTATAAATAAGACTCGAGCTAGGTCATTAGGCATTCTTTGACTCATTTGTTCATTCGACTGAGATATTCTCAGTGAGAAGGGTAGTGCCCCTTGTGTAACCGTTTCCCATTTGTTCATCAATAAAATACCTAGTTTTCCCTTTCTTTCTCTCTGTTTCTCTCATTTTCTTGCTGTTCAAGCAATCTCGGGTGAGGATTCCTATCAAGTTGGTCTGACCTGCCGGATAGTTGAAGATATGGACAAGATCGAGGCGCGATTCACATGGCTGGAATCCTCGGTTGAATCATTGAAGAAGGTAACCAGCGAGCAGAATTCACACATCGCAGAAATTAGGAAGAACTTCGCAGGTATGGATGGAATTCGTGAACTGTTGGCGAAATTCATGAAGAAACATGGAATCAGTAATGATTCGGATGATGCGGAGGGCATGGAAGGTGAAAAAACAAAAGAGGTTCATGACGATAGTGGCGGAGATGAGAAGCCGAAGGAAGGTCAAGGTGAGGGTGGCGATTCGGAGGAAGAAGTGGACATTCCACGATCGTGGTTGAGGAAAGTGGAATTACCTACGTTCGAAGGTAATGATCCACTAGGATGGATCGCGCGGGTCGAAAAGTTCTTTGAGGTTTAGCAGGTTAAGGCCTTCGAGAAATTGAGGTTAGCGTTTATCAGTATGGAGGGAAATTCTGTTCAGTGGTTCCAATTTTGGCGCCAAAAGGCCAAGAACCCTACTTGGGAGGGGTTTACCGCAGTGCTGCTGCGACGCTATGGAGGCTTGGGTCGAGGAACCATATACGAAAAGTTGGCTTCCTTGAGGCAATCCGGAACTGTTGAGGAGTATATTCAGGAGTTTGAATTGTTAGTGGCCCAGGCAACAGGTACATCGGATGAGCAGATGCTAGGTTATTTTTTGGCTGGATTGCGCCACGATATCAGGGGCCAAGTGAGACCTCATGATCCTCAGAACGTGATTCGAGCCATGGACGTGGCAAGGGATATAGAGGAGGCTCTGAAAGGGGTGAAAGGTGTGGGAGGAAACCTTAACAGAGGCACCAACGCCAGTTTTCGATATCACAGTGGCGGAGGAATTGTGACAAGAGTGGGTACTTTCAGTGGATCCCCTAATAGTTCCCACAACTCCAACTCTAATAGTCGCGGGTCTCAAGAGGGAAGTAAAATGACCTCTATGAGCTCAGTTGCAAAATCAAGCACCAGTGGGAACCAAGGGTCCAGAGGGAAAGGGACTAGAACACTCCCTTACCCTGAGTTTGTAAAAAGGAGAGAAGAAGGGTTGTGCTTTCAGTGTGGGTTGGCCTTCGGTCCTGGACACAGATGCCCTGAGAAGAGTCTAAGGATGGTCATATTGGCGGAAGATGAACAGCTGAATGATGATGGGGAGATAACTACCCTAGAACAAGGTCGGGACCTTGATGGGGTAGCAGATGAAGTTCTTGATACAAGCTGCAATTGGATGGAACTATCCATATGCTCAGTTGGGGGGCTCACACAACCTCAAACCATGAAGCTGCAAGGTGATGTTAAAGGTGAGTCAGTAATGGTTTTGATAGATAGTGGAGCTAGTCATAATTTCATATCTTCACAGTTAGTTCAAAGACTGGGGTTGGAAATAGACCAAACTGTTCCCTTCAATGTGAGGCTGGGTGATGGGCATAAGAAGCTCACCTAAGGCTGCTGTAAAGCACTGAGAGTGCAGTTGGGAGCCTATGTTGCCACAGGGGAATTCTTTCTGTTTGATTTAGGGGGAGTAGACATGATTCTAGGAGTGGCTTGGCTAGCTACCCTAGGAGAGGTGAAGGTCAATTGGAAGCAGCTAACTATGACTTTTAATGATCAAGGAAGAACAGTTGAGATAAAGGGGGATCCCAGTTTGGTTAAAACCATAATTTCTTCAAAGTCACTGAAGAAAATTTCAGAAATTGAGGCTGCATCTGTGATATGGATTCTGGAAAGCACAGAAAACCAGGATCAACAACAACAGTTTGGGCAGAAAAATTTAGATGAGGACCCGAAGAAACAACTGCAGCTTGTGTTGGCAGAGTTTGAACAAGTTTTTGCCATTCCAGAGGGCCTCCCACCCACCGGGGAAGTGGACCATCGAATTCCCATTAAAGCTGGGACAGACCCCATCAATGTGCGGCCTTATAGATACCCGCATCTACAAAAGAATGAAATTGAGAAGCTGGTGGCAGAGATGCTGTCCTCTGGAATTATAAGGCCCAGTAACAGCCTATATTCCAGTCCAGTGATCTTGGTGAAGAAGAAAGATGGCAGCTGGAGGTTCTGTGTGGATTATAGGGCTCTTAACAAGGCTACTATCCCAGATAAGTTTCCCATCCCGGTTATTGAAGAGTTGCTAGATGAGTTGAATGGGGCTGTATACTTTTCAAAGATCGACCTAAGAGCAGGGTACCATCAGATCAGAATGCATGAGCGGGACGTTCCCAAAACCACCTTTAGAACACATCAAGGGCATTATGAGTTCTTAGTAATGCCCTTTGGTTTGACAAATGCACCTGCAACATTTCAATGTGCAATGAACTCAGCATTGAAGGGATTTCTCAAAAAATGGGTCCTAGTTTTCTTTGATGATATATTGGTGTATAGTAGAACTTGGGAGGAACACCTAGCACACTTGAGAACGGTGTTGAGAACCCTGCAGGAGAACCACTATGTAGCTAACCAGAAGAAGTGTAGCTTCGGTCAGATGCAAGTGGGATACTTGGGACATATCATTTCCCAAGAAGGTGTAGCAATGGACCCAGAGAAAATTGAAGCGATTGTGAGATGGCCTGAACCCAAGTCCATTAAGGCTTTAAGGGGACTCCTAGGCTTAACAGGCTACTATAGGAGATTTGTGTGGAACTATGGGAAGATGGCAAGAACCTTGACTGATTTGTTGAAAAAAGGGAACTTTGGGTGGCATAAGGACAGTGCAGCAGCATTTGACCAATTGAAAAAGGCCATGACTACTGCACCAGTCTTGGCTATGCCAGACTTCACGAAGCCATTTTCCATAGAATGTGATGCATCTGGCAAGGGCATCGGGGCAGTGTTGACTCAGGAGAGAAGACCAATTGCCTATTTCGGTAAGGCTATATCCGAGGCTTCCTTGACCAAATCAGTTTATGAGAAGGAGTTGATGGCCCTAGTTCTAGCCATCCAGCATTGGAGGCCCTACCTCTTGGGGCAAAAATTCACAGTTTACACTGACCAGAAAAGCTTGAGACATTTGCTAGAGCAAAGAATCACTACCCAGAACCAACAGAACTGGTTGGCCAAGCTGCTCGGGTATGAATTTGACATCGTTTATAAGGTGGGAGCATCCAATAGAGTTGCTGATGCCTTGTCCAGGAAAACCGAAGAAAAGGAGTTGCAAGTGATCTCTAAACCGTATTGGCAGGAAGTGACAGAGATTGATCAAGAGGTGAAGCAAGACCCCATGTTGTCTAAAGATCAAAGCAGAACTGGAAAAGGATCCTAATTCACACATCCATTTTACCCTGGTGAACAGTAGACTCTACTGTAAAGGAAGGCTCGTTTTAGCGGCCTCTTCTACATGGATTCCTAAATTACTGCAGGAATTCCATTCCTCTCCAACTGGAGGACATTCTGGGATCTACAGGACCTACAGAAGGGTGGCACAATCTCTATACTGGGTGGGAATGAAGGGTGCAGTGGCTGACTTTGTCTCTAGGTGCCATGTTTGCCAAAGAAGCAAATATCAGGCTTTTTCCCCAGCAGGGTTACTGCAACCCCTACCCATTCCCGATGCAATTTGGGAAGACATCGGCATGGATTTCATTGTGGGACTGCCAAAATCGAAGGGGTATGATGCTGTGTTGGTAGTGGTAGATAGGTTGAGCAAGTATGGGCACTTCATCTTGATCAAACATCCCTATTCGGCCAGGTTGATAGCTGAGGTCTTTGTGAAGGAGGTGGTAAGGTTGCATGGGATTCCAGCTTCCATTGTGAGTGACATGGACCCAACTTTTCTAAGCCACTTCTGGCAAGAAATTTTCAGACTGCAAGGGACAACATTGAAGATGAGCACTGCTTATCACCCCAAGTCAGATGGGCAGACAGAAGTCTTGAATAGGACACTGGAAACATACTTGAGGTGCTTCATTTCTGAGCAGCCCAAGATCTGGTCAGAATTTATTCCATGGGCTGAGCATTGGTACAATACTAGCTTCCAAAGTGCGGCTAATTGCACTCCATTTGAGGTAGTTTATGGGAGGCCTCCACCTTCCCTAGCCAGGTTTAGCCCGGGGGAAACCTTAGTGGAGGCAGTGGCTCAGGACTTGATGGACAGGGATGAAGCCTTGAAGCAATTAAAATATCATCTCAGCAAGGCCCAGGATCAGATGTCCAAGTATGCAAATGCACGCAGGAAGCCAATCAACATCCAAGGTGGGGACTGGGTTTATTTGAAGATCAGACCCCATAGGCAAACTTCTATGCCAACCAGGCTTCACCCCAAACTGTCTGCAAGGTATTATGGACCCTACTTGGTACTCAAGCAAGTTGGAGCAGTGGCTTTTAAACTTCGGCTTCCAGAGCAGTCAAGGATCCACCCTGTTTTCCACGCTTCCCAGCTTAAGAAAGCAGTGGGCCATCACCATGTTGAAGCTTCCCTTCTAGATGAGTTACAGGGCACCATGCAGTCGTACACTCCTACCAAGGTGTTGGGCAGCAGAGTAATAACCCAAGGAGGAGAACAGGTCCAACAGGTTCTGATTGAATGGGAGGGAAAACCAGCAGAAGAGGCAACCTGGGAAGAGCTCTCAAGCATCAGGGGTCAGTTTCCTGAACTCAACCTTGAAGACAAGGTTGTCTCTCAAGGGGGCGGCATTGTTAGACAAGCAGATTCACCAGCTGATACACCTCGGGTTATGAGAGTGTATGTTAGGAAAAGGTTAGGAAAGGGGGCTAAGGCTGGAGCAGCCAAACTGTAATAGGGGCTAACTCGAGTTAAAGAGGTTAGCTTCTTAAGTCAGGTTAGTAGTGAGTCAGGAGTTAGTTAGGTAGTTACTAACTAACTCAACCTATAAATAAGACTCGAGCTAGGTCATTAGGCATTCTTTGACTCATTTGTTCATTCGACTGAGATATTCTTAGTGAGAAGGGGAGTGCCCCTTGTGTAACCGTTTCCCATTTGTTCATCAATAAAATACCTAGTTTTCCCTCTCTTTCTATATCTTTCTCTCTGTTTCTCTCATTTTCTTGCTGTTCGAGCAATCTCGGGTGAGAATTCCTATCATGTGTGCCCTTTAGAGCACTGCTACGTGGGAATTTGTTCCTTTCCTCTTGGGAAGTATGTTGTACCTATCATTGGATTTATACAGTCAAGGTTGGCCCTAATGGTAAGATTGATCACCTTAAGGCTTGTTCATTAGCAAAAGGGTATACTTAGATTTTTTGCTTGAATTGTGGTAACACTTTCTCGCTGGCAGTGAAGATTGTTTTTATCCATCATCAGCTGGGCATAAAATTCTTCTACCTCCATGCTTTCCTTCATTATGGGGACACAACGGAGGTATGTTTATATAGAACTGGAGTGGTAAAAAGATTATGTACATAAATACATGATTTGGTTAGCCTATACAATAAATCTAGATATCATTCACAAACCTAGAGCAATCCCAGCACTCTCCGAAAATGCCAAACAAATAATTCCGTAATGAAAGAGCTACAGAACAGTGTAAGAGCAAATGAGGAATTGTTTCTAACTGCCACCACACCTAACACACATATCAGGGGAAATAGCGTCACATGGCCTACGAACCTGCAACATGTCATTGGTATTAATTCTATTAAGCATGGCTGTCCAAATAAAGGACTAAACCTTAGAGGGAGCTTTGGACTTCCAAATAGGTCTATCAAGGTGGAACAAAACTCTGTTTAAAGAATTGGTTAGGAATTGAAAGTAATATTTACATGAAAACACCCCAAAAGAGTCAAGGGACCAAAGCCTTTTATCTGGCCAGAGGACTCCCTATCATTTACATTACGAAAAAAATGGGAAATCCCTGTCACCTTTTTTTTATCTCCAATTCCTTCAATTGTTACATATTCCACGGTGGTCGCTTATAGCTTTCTTTGTGCATACAGTCCAATATAGAAAAAAGAAACAGATTCTATGGCAAGTTGCATATTTTCTTCAATAAAATGTCTGTAATTTGCCAGCTCTATTGTTGTTGTGGGTAAAGTACAACAATCAATGTCTGGATTATTCTTGAGTTTCCAGTATTAGTAAATATACTTTTAGCCTGTTAATTGTGACTGGATACAAAGTGGTATTTTGGTAGTTATCATCTTAATGCAATTTTGTAACTAGTGGTATTTTAAACTAAAATTCGGCTATTGAGATTTTGTACTTAAGTCTTAAACAATTGTTTCTGAAGAAAGTACTTTGATATGATAATTGCAGAATATTTCAGACCGAGGTTTACAATTTGTTGCCGAGAATTATCCAGAACTAGAGTCACTGAACTTGACTAGGTATCTGCAGTGATTTATAGCACATTCTGTGAGATCTAGCACATCATGGGATTATATATGTCATTTCTGAAATTATGAATCACACGGGAATTTGTTAACATTTTTTTCTCTTCCATTAGCAATGTGAAAATGTTTTATTGGCATGTACTTCTGATGGCCATTATAACTGTGGGGACCGAAGATTCTCGGCATGTTTGATTTCTGCTTTCAAAAACAGTTTTTTGTTTTCAAAAACAAAAACACATCTTTTAGATGTTCTCAAAAAGTGTTTCGATGTTTTTTTGTTTTCATAGTGGCTAAATTGTAATAATACAACTTCATTAATGGCAATTTCGTAAATAAATTGAATTTTTTCTTTCCTCTTCCTCTTTTCCACCATGTTACAGAATTTAGGGAAGAGGGGCTTACTGTTTTCAAAACAATGTTATCAAGCAAATTTTCTTCTTTTCTTCTAAAAATAGTTTTTAAAAACCACTTTACAAAATGTTTTGAAAAACAAAATAACAAGAAAACAAATCAAACAAGCCCTCTGTTTCTAGTTTTATGCAAGATGCAAATTTTTAGCCTAAAATACATCACATATTAAGATTCCAAACAGCAGTATGTTGAGATGACGATAATGAACATAACATTGGGGCAAATTATACCTATCTTCTGCTTATATATCTCATAATTTGGTGCTTAGGTGCATCAAGCTAACAGATGATGGTTTGAAGCGGTTATTGCACCGATGTCTATCTCTTCAGAGTTTGAATCTTTATGCACTATCTAGGTTAGCATTGAAACTAACATATTTAAGTTCATTGTCTTGCCCTGGAATTGGATTAATTTACAGAGATACTCTTGTTCAGTTTCACAGATGAAGCTTACAAGAAAATATTCCTTCTGGCACATCTCAAGTTTTTGGATCTCTGTGGTGGCCAGGTAAATCTTGGGTTTCTGAAGATTTCTCTTCACAAACCTTATCTTTTGCTGACTGCTAATAGATAAATTTTTGTCTTGCAGAATCTTTCAGATGAAGGACTCTCCAGTATTTCTAGATGCAAGAACCTTGTATCCCTCAATCTGACATGGTAAATGAAGCAATGACCTGAATATATATATATATATATATATATATATATATGAATATATCTTTCTCATCATATGAAAGTAAAGGGGCTGCATCTCATTTTACGTGATAGGTGTGTACGCGTGACTGATGAAGGGGTCATATCCATTGCACAGGGCTGCACCTCTCTTGAATTTCTAAGGTATATCCTAATTTGAGAAGTTTGTAGTACTTGCATGCATATACGGTAATGGACTTTTAAAAAAAGGGCAACTTGATGCTATAAAGCTCCAACTACACACAGAGTCCAGGGAAGGGTTGGACCCACTATGTGAGTCTATAGCATGCAGTCTTTTTTGAAAGGCTAGTATGCAGTCTTACCTTGCAATTGCAAGAGGCTAATTCCATGATTTGAACTTGTTACCTCCCTGTACATTGCAACCACTCCAACAGTTGTGCCAGGCTTCCCTTCGGATTACAAATTTACGTTGCACTTTTTTATTCGAGTAAGGAGCATTTGAATGTCTCACGCTGTTCAAGTTTGCATTCAATGCTAGTGCATGGCTTTCATTATTTTCGAGAGTAATCCATTTTTGTATAATAACCTGAGTGGCTGGTTTCATAACCTATGGAGTATCTATCTTTCAGCTCAGCTGAGCACAAGATATTCGTCTAGCACGCTCCATTATTAGGGAGCTAGACCCGGCTCAAGAATCCAAGATTCTTTCATGTAATTGAGACAAGTTGAAATTCCAGGATAGGGGCCCTAGCGAAGACCTTACTGAAGTTGGTTTTAAATCGTGATTCGTGACATGGTGAAGTAATACAGTGTCATACATTGACACTTGCATGTACATATATAGATACATACCCTTCCTCCAGTGGCAGCATAAAGTGACCTTATCTGTATTAGTTGTTTATCTTTAAATCATTTCTTTTTCTGATGTGTTGAAAGGACATATTTGCAGCTTGTTTGGAATAACTGGTGTGACTGATGAATGTCTGGAGGCACTCTCAAAGTCCTGTTCAAACAAAATTACTACCCTTGATGTGAACGGATGTATTGGCATCAAGGCAAATTCCTACTTGAAAGTAGCTCTATATATGTGACAAATTACAAGTATTAGCTGGACCAGTTTTGCTAATAGTTTCTTTACTCCTTTGCAGAAAAGAAGCCGCGAAGAACTTCTTCAGTTGTTCCCATATTTGAAATGCTTCAAAGTTCATAGTTAATTTGTGCTCTGAGGAAAATTGGAAATGAAAGTCCTTTTTTATAAAAAGGCCCATAACCTGTAAAAGTTGCAACATAATCCCAAGCTAATTTTATTTGTTCATTTATTTCTGCCTGTTGCATATTTATTTTTTATGATTTTACCAACTTTTAGTGAAACAAGTGTGTGTTTTGGGAATGGAAAAACCTTGTATCCAAGTAATGTTATTAAACCGAATGATTATGTAGTTTCAATAATAGAGTTCAAATGATCATTTAAAGCCTGACAATAAAACCAATAGAGTTTTTATCCATCAAAGTCATTGTATTTAAACCAGTTTAGTCCAATTAATTAAAATAATAAATTTTAGTGGATTGGATGTGTTAGATTTTTTTTTTTTAAAATAGAAAGTTTATAACTTGAGAAGAGGGTATGTCCAGATTTTTGCTTGAATTACGGGGACATCTTTGTTGGTGGCGAAATGGCTTTTATTAGCATTTTTTTTGTCTATGGTTGTTATTCGCCATTAGTCCCTTTAGTAGCTGGACCAAGCTAACAAATGATGGTTTGAAGTAGTTGTTGCACAAATGTCTTGCCTTCGAATTGGATTAATTCACAGCGATATTCTTGTTCATTTCCAGAGATGAAGCTTACTAGAAAAGATGCCTTCTAGCCCATCTCAAGTTTTTGGATCTCTGTGGTGCACAAGTATTCTTTGATACATTAGCCTCTTCAGGCAAGTTTTCAACTTAACACTAACACTGCTAGCTTAGGAGATATCAATAAATTAGTAGTGTAAGGGTGGTTTGTATTTGATTATTCTTACAACACTCAAGAAGTGGGTTCACAGTAAGCTTAAGCTAGCAACAACTCCTGAATAGGAGTAGAAGAGAAAAGATTTTAAGACTGATTTTAGCAACAACTTAGCAGTATGTGTGGCTTCTCTATCTTCCAATCTTTTTATAGGACTTGGAGCAGCAATCTTTGTATGGTAGTGAACAAGGAGATAAATACATAGATGCTTGATTCAAGGTTCACAAGGCAATTAAGGTTGAAATTCCTTGCTTCAATGGCAAGGATGTGGAGGAGTAGATTTTAAAGTAGCTGAATTATTTGAGTTGTCAATGGTGGCCCTAAGCATGGTTGAGGTGGGCGACTCTCCAGGACCTCACTTTTTGGGGGGACACTAGATAGTAGATAAAATTTTACTTAGTATGTATAAATATTAAATAAAAGTTTTATATAATTATTTTTTTACCAATAAAAAAATAATTATTCCAAAAAAACTAATAATAAAGTGATAGAAAATAATATGACAAATGTATCTGTGTATATTAAAATATATTTTTAATTTGATATATTTTAAAATTTGTTACAACTAATTTATTTATTATTTAGACTTTTATTTTTCCATAATTCTCTCCTCTTTTTCTCTCTCTATCTCAATCTCTCTGACTTTTTGTCTTTCTAATAGTGTGTTTGGAAACCCAGCAAAAATACATAGAATCACGTTTAAACCTCAGAAGCTACTAATAGTAGCTTAAGGAAAACGTGCGTCCGCCGAAAAGAAAAGCACATCCAAACATGCGCTAAATCTTTCGGAATCAAAAAATGAATTATTTGTTTGTAGAAGAAAGGCTTATCCTATTTCTTTTTACCTACTTCTATTGGCATGGACTAATAGACGTAGTTGGTCAAAAGAAAAGTTCGTGACCTTTTTGGATTTAGCACTTCTGACCCTTTTAATTGTTATTGTTAATGCTGCAAAATTGCCAATGAAATGGAAATTGAATGTGTGTTTGTTCAAAAACGTCAAATTCGTAGAAAAAACACCGATGAAAATCCCTCTGAATGCACACAACCAAACCTTGAGTCTGTTGAGGAGTCTTTTAGGATCCATTATATTTTATATATTGTAGATCAAGCAATTGGCTCACTTAATAGAAGATTTGAGTTGTATAGCACATATGAGGAGGTTTTTTGTTTTTTGTTTAGTATTTAAAGGCTTAAGTCATTCTCTTATCTAAAACATGATAATTCTTATGATTTTGATGGATAAATTCTATGTCAAGAATTAAAAGTCATCAAAGATGTTTTAACAGTTTAATTAAAATCAAGCTTTATGATATCGAGTTCTTTGAAGACATTTAATTGTTTTCCAAATGCATACTCAACTTATAGAATAATATTAACTATTCATGTTATTGTCGTATGGGCTGAGAGAAGTTTTTTTAAATTGAAATTATTAAAATCTTATTTGAGTTTTCTAAATGATTTTTTTAATAATCTTGATTATAAACGGCTTATTAATGATTTTACAGCAAAAAATACAAAGAGGATAATCTTCAAATTATTCGTACAGGACACCCAAAATCTCAGGACCGACCTCATGAGTTGTATATAATTCTAAAGAGCAAAGAGTCAATATAGTGTCATTTCATCTGACAGGGCCGGCTTATACCTGGTACATTTCGAATGTGAACAACCAAATTCGACTCTCTTGGAGCAGTTTCTTTGGAAGCCATTCAAACTCGATTTGATACCAATGTGTACCACAACCCACAAAACTTCAACAGTGGCAGATTACCAAGCACAATTAGAGGAGATGTCCAATAAGGTAACTGGACTAAATGAGGCCTGGTTAATTGCTTTGTTTGTGGTTGGATTACATAATAATTACTTAAAATATGAGTTGTTACTAGCTAAACCAAGAACTTGTCAACATGATGTAAGTTTGGATAAGCTGCATGAACAAAGCAAGTGGCTCTTCAGAATTATGGTAAGGTTGTTGCCATTAGAATTCTTAGTAATAATTGGAGTGAAGGTGACAGAACTCTAAGGTATTGGTTTGTGAATCAAACAAAAAATACTATTAACAACAACATAGGGACATAGGATCATTCAAAAATCAGTAGTTAATCCTCCCTTTAAGAAATGACCAGTCGATGAATTTAAGTTGAAAAGAGGGATGGGATTATGTTATTACTATGATGAGAACTACAACCCTTCCCATAGATGCAAGTCCACTTATTTGCTAGTGGTAAGGCAGGAAGAGATAGATGAATTACTTAAGGAGAAAGATTATCCAAAGACCGAGAGTAACTGATCAGTAGAATCTTGATCAGGATATAATTCCTGATTTAACTCTAGGCGGAGGGATTCTAAAAAAATAAGATAGAAAGGTGGACCAACCTGTAGGTCTAGGCAGTGCAAACACGAAAAAATTTTAACTAAGTAAATCATCAATTTGATCTTTGAAATTATAAAGTCGTATCAATTTGTTCCTTGACATTTTCAAAATTTCATAAACACCATTGAAGTTCAATCCAGTCCCTCTGTCAGGAATTAAATTGATACGGCCTTTTAATTTCAAGGATCAAATTGAGGATTTACTCTTTTTTAATTAGTCCTTTTAATTGCGGGGCGCGGATTTATACCATCTCATAGATATGAAGGCTACCTATCGGTGGATGAACTCTAATATTATGTAAATATCAGGCCAAGTGGGGTTAATTAGAAGCGTGACCAAATCCTAACTGGAAAAATACATGCCCTAAACTATAGACATAAATTGGGTCTAATTTTAAAACCTAAACCATCCAAATTAGCTTTCGGCCAGACTGCATTATTTGGCCGGCCAAGCAGGAATGGAGATGGTACTTTATGCTTCATATTCACGCTAATGATGTGTGCTAACAGTGGCGGCCTTCACCATGGAAGGGATGGACAACCGCACGGGATCTCATTTTTTGAGGGGCACAAAAATATTTTTTATATTTAATACTTCTTCTGAATTCAATTAAAAGTAAAAAAAAAAAAATGATCAAATATAATGGACTTAAATATAAGTAAATGTCCACTAATCTACCTATATTAAATGTTTTTCCAAAAACACCTTAAATTATTAATTCATCAATGTTGTGAGCACTATTATGATCATGGATAGTTTAGTAAATGTATTTACTTTTTTACATGAAACTAAGAAAATTAAATACACTTAACTACCATTCTTAATCAGTGTGCAAGTATGTATTTTTACTTATAATTGAATCCGCAAAGAGTAGTAAATACAAATAAATAAAAGTTTTATAGTATTAAAATTATATACAAATATGATAATTTTTATGATCTTGATAGAAAAATTCTATTTGAAGAATTGAAAGTCATTAGAGAAGTTTTAACAGTTGAATCAAAATCAAGGTATATGATATTGAAATCTTTGAAGACATTTAATTGTTTTCCTAATACATGCACAATTTATAAAATAATATTAACTACTTCTATTACTATTGCATCTACCGAAAGAAGTTTTTCTATTGAAATTGTTAAAATCTATATGCATATCACATGATAGGTTAAGTAGTCTTACATGTTAAGTAGTCTTACTTTGATTTCTATTAAAAATGAGTTTTTAAAGAATTTTGATTATGAACGGATTATTAATAATTTTATAATAAAAAATACAAGAATAATAATATTCAAATAATTACAAGGACATCACTTTCTTAGGCCGCATAAGACATCCAAAATGTATGGATAGTCCCTGTGCTAATATATCCCGTGTCACGAGGTTTTCTTTTTTCTTTTTTTTGGGCCTTCGGCTCCATTCTTACAGCCTAAAAAATGAAAAAATATCATATCTTCTGCTGACTATTAATAAGCACTTCGAAAACCAAACCCCACTCCACTGCACACAATAATCATTCCACCAGAATCGGCTTTTAAAACTCTGTTGAAACAGCCGAATAGGTCAGAGTAATTATAAGCGTTTAGCCGATGAATTCAGAAACGTAAGATATTTATAACTCTTACTTTCGTTTTTGTTGAAAAATTACGCGCCTTCCTATCAAATTACCGTTAAAGTTTTCAATGACTACTATATTTGGAAGCAAATTGTGCAAAAGCTTGTTAATCTGCCAATACTTTATTTTTATTTTTTTCTTTTTGGAAAAAGAACAAGTGTCTCCCTACTCTTGAGCGTAGAATTAAGTCTGCTTAAATTTGCAAGAAAAGCGTTTTTTCTAAAATCAATTTTCTGCTTTTAATCATAAACAGACAATGAACAACTTCATAAAAATATCAATTTAAGAAAAGATGCAGTAGGAGAGTGAATAAAGTGTGATTTTTTTGTAAATGTCTCCAAATGTAAAAAACTGCTTTTCATAAAAATCTAAAAGAAAAACAATTTTTTGTACAATCTTAAAATCACATTTTTTTCGAAACTTAAGGCGTAGGAATCATCAAAATAATCAATTATAGTACGCATCGGATGCATAAAAGTGATTAAGTTGACCAGAATAATTCTAACATGCTAGTGATAAACGGTGGAAATGCAGTTGAAATAGAGAATAATCCCAAGAAATCTTGTGCAAAAAGCCAAAAACCTTAGATATCCTGTTCTCACATTCTACTTGGAAAAGATGTTAATGCTTATTTCGCAACACATGAATTGAATACTCATTTGAGATAGCAGAAAAATCAAGTATTCGACTTGTCAAGCGCTTTTTTACAACGCATTACTAGCGAGCATCTCTTCCTACGTTGCTAGAATTGTAGCAACTGTTCAGATCTCATGCCTATGTTAAGAAACTCACCTCTGTATTGGTAGGATTCTCCTACTTCTCTATATCAATTATGCCATTCCAAGTTTGTCACTACAGATATGGGGCGATATTAGAGCCCTAAGCTCTGCAAACACTAGATCTGAAGGACTTAGTTGTTTGCTACGATGTATAGGCCCAGTGGGCATCTATCAACAAAATTACCACTTTAGAAAGAGAAAGGTTTGGAGAGCGAGAGAGAGAGATAGAGAAAGGGGGGAGGCAAGTCAATAAAGCAGAATCATAATTTTTCTATGAGATAAAGGTGGCATGATACAGAGCAGATCACTGCAAGGATCCCACATGGAGATACCTGGAAAAGACAGGCATGATCTACCAGACTTAAATAACTAGTCAACCAAATGCTTCGTTCAGCTTTTTTCATTACGTGCCTCTGGATCTGACCTACAACGATTGACAACCGTCATCAATAAAGAATTGAACAATCCCAGACATATAGAACAAATCTATATCTATATCCATATCCAATGTGGTTGTGGAGCAAAAGGTAACTGTAGGAAACAAACAAAATAAAATTGTTAAGAAATGTGGTGGGGTATTGGAGCAGAAGGTCAGGAAAAAAAACCTAGAAGATTCTTTTATAAAACCAAATTTAAATTTATCTTGGTTTTCACCAGCACAGTGGTAAATAACCTCGGACGAAGACATTATGTGAAAGGTAGATCCTACTTCATGTGGTGACAATTGCCATCAAGTGTTCATGTCAGTTTCCCATTATATGAAAGGGTAGAAAATCCTAATTCTGATCCGTAGCTGGTACAAAATCATCTGGCCATCGCTCATTTTTAACAAGTTCAACAAAAAGGAAAACAAATTCAAAGGCTGCCTAGTATTGGAAAATTCTCAATGCCAGAGCAAAAATGGCATTCCAAAGAATCATATACCCTGCAGTTTTTCACGACTAATCCATGCATTGTTTGAAATTTTTAGGACCCTCCAGTTTTACTTTGACAATAAATGCATTGTCAGATATTATAAGTGCTAGCTACATGAATCCTATTTGGTAAATCAAAATTACAAGGTCCTGCTTTAAGTACTTACAAGTTCCACCATCTCATTATTTTCATCCATTACAACCTTAGTCTCACACCTCTCTAAATGAAACAAACTTGTCAATTTCACCCTTTTTATGCTAATAAAACTGGGATAACAACTGGGCATTAGAAGGAACCAACTCCAAAAGAAATTTCAGGGAATATAAAACTGAACACTTCCAATTTAAATGAATTTCAAAGTAAAAATCCCCATAACTGCATAAGCCTTAAACCATCCATAAATTGATAATAGAAAAATGTAAATGCAACAGCCATTGATCTCCAAACACTGATTTTTCAATAACTTCCAAGGCAAATTGAGCGGAAAAATTATGGGAAAGGAAAGGGTAGGGATGATATCTACCTTCTGGTATCAACGCCTAGATTTATTCTTGCAGCAGCGAAACTCAGCTAAGAGAGCTATATGATCTGAGGACCATTCAGGTGAAGGAAGTGCTGTGTCCTTCCTCAATCTCTCCTCATCCAATAGCTCCAACAATGACTCCACAACCAATGAATCAGCTGAAACAAGCCATATATATCACTTCACTAATAAGTGACTTGTTAAATTCCTCAAAATGATATAGCACTGCAAGATAGCTCACCTGTGTAAAATATGTAATCTAGAGTACCAATAAAATCTCTAGTGACATTTGTGAATAAAGGTTCATTCGTTCCACCATCTAGTCTCCTTTTATGCTGCTCAAATCCAAGGCCAACTGTTCTTGCAAACGACGAGTATGCACTGACCTAAAATTTAAAGTTACACACAACCAATAAAACTTAAATCAGGCAAAAAAATTAAGGAGAAAATAGGAGGAAGCACATATTTTAAATAAGCTATTCCTTTGGCGAATGCACTTCCATGAATATATTACCAATGGCAACTGATGAGCCAACTTGCTGTGAGGGCGCAAAATATTAAGTGGGTCAACGGCTAAATCGGGATGTGATGGATCTACCTTCCCCATTGCAAGAAGTGCATGAGGAGCACTGCAACAAAGTTCAGAAATAACCTTTACACCCATGAATATAACAAGACCCTTACAAAATAAAAAATAATATAAAATCAAAAGAGTCATCAAACCTTCCCGGAACTGAATTAAAATCTCCACACACCAACATTGGAATGTCTGCACTTGCAGCTATTTTCTCCAACCCTTTTAAGAGAGTATGCACCTAAAGAAAGAGGAGAAATTAGTAACTCTTCTGTTTTCGAAACACACTGTTCAATATGAAGAAACCAAAGAAATGAATTACCTGCCAGAGTTTGACATCCTTTAAATCTTGGTGGACGTTTACATGTGTGTTTGCCTGAAGTAACATGCAATATTAGAGTAATTAATGGAATTACTAAAAAAGTTGTTTTGACCTAAACCAGGGGGAAAAGGGGGGGATGGGAGATGGGAGAAACAGCATTTCTTTGTTAAAGGAAGACCCAAATTATGGTTTTCAAAAAACACTGAAACCACACATCTAGCTGGGTCCTTTCCATATGATTTTAGAGCTAACATGAGAAAAAGAGAAGCACCTAAGGATCTGAACTATACATAGAATTTATACCAGATCAACAACCATCAGTGTACATATACATCCACGTGTGTGTGTGTGTGTATATATCAATTGACACAGGTAAGTCAAAAGCATTCTTACACATAAAACTTCACATTAATCTAAAATTGTTTAGAACTTCATCGATATATATATCGAGATTAATGTAATATATTAAAATATGAGCTATTGTTTACATTTATGGATGACTTGATGTTAATTTTCCAAAATTTGAGATAAATGATAATAAAGATGGTAGATAGTTATAATTCAACAATTGGGTCAATTAAAATTATACTGTATAAAAAGTTATTGGGTGGCATAAGAGTGTCAAGTCCTAAGCAATAGCCACTCTTAATAACAATGAACAAATAAGAAATCAACATCCATGAAGCATGGTGCTAGATAAAGCTTTGGTATTCAACAAATAATGCAATTACCATCCGGGAATTGGGGAACAATAAACAAAAGGAATAAACAATGAAAACCAAACACTAAATACAAAATGCACATCATGGAACGTGAAGAGTGAAGACATGATCACATGCACAAACAAAGCTGCTTAAGAGTCATAAATAATAGACATGAAAGAGCTTACCACACAAAGAAGCTGTCTTTTCCCAGGATTATCAACTGGCTGATTGTTAACTTTTGCTTCTAAAACCACAATTAGTGCAACATTATCCTAAGAATACAAAGAAAACTTGATAAACAACAATTTTCTGAAAAGCAAAAATGAAATGTAATTTTCAGCAATATAATGCACCTTAACCAGTCTATTCAAGGCAGTTTTCTTCTGAGTGGTTGGAATCATAGCATCTGTTAAAGACTGTGCAGCCTTATTAAATTCAACCTGCATGCAAGCACACATCATTCTAATTTGTGCACAAATGTAAGAAAATAACCATACACAAAAAACAATCCTAACCTCATATTTCTTCACATGTGAAAATCTGTCTCTGCGGAAAAATGTTGCACAACCATCAATTGTATTGTTGTTGCCACTGTATACCTGTAAACCCACAATACACAGGTTAATATAAAAAGTTATTTTAAGAATTATGACCATAAGGACCAGAATCTTGCAACAACCTCATTAGTTTTCCTCTTGTAAAGACCATAATAGCCATGTTTGTCCAGTTCAGGGGAAAAAAATTCCTCATAATGGTCACTTTGAACCTGGAGGGAAAAAGGTTGTCTGTTAGCTGATACAGAAGCTATTTTCCAAAGGGATTGGATTATAGCCTTCTAGTCAGAAGAGAATAAAAAAAAAAAAAACTCTAACTCAAACTGCCAGCATTACACTAGACTCCACCCCTCCCAAAAAAAAAAACCCACACACATACACATGCTCGGACATTACGGTAATAATGTTAATTGTTATTTAAGCAACTTAAGTTTTTGAAATATTACAAGAAGCTACCAGGGATACATATGTTTCTTTCCCCCAATCATAACTATATAAAAACTAACTGCAATTGAACTTTAAACATGACTTCAAATCTGTGAAATAAAAAAAAATTAACTTAACACCAATCCAATAAAATAAGTCTCAAAAATAGAAAAGTTTAAGATCAGTGAAGTTATTAAATCAAGTTTTTCAACCACCAAGAACATATTTAAATACCTCCTGAAGACAAATAATGTCTGCCCGGTAACCAACAATTTCTCGTAACAAATTCTGCCTGCGATATGGCCAAGAAAGGGCCCATGATGGGCAGTAATTGTATAGATCATTAGAGGCATATGCTTCACACAATATATTGTATGATAGAACAGTAAAAGTTCCTGACGATGTTATACGCCCATCAGCATCTAAATGCCCCATCCCATCAACAGGTATCAGTCGTCGTGGAGTAGGCGAGGGAGCAGGAATGACACGAGAAGTTAGTATGGTGTTAACATGCCCCACAGGCAGTTTCGTCTCTGCATCAACTACAACACACTCAAACTTAAGGAGATGACCAATGTCATCAGCTGTTGGAGTATAAGTCTTAGATCGCCCAACTTCATACCAAATTTCACCACTTTTTTGTGTGACAGTTGCTGGATACATAGGTGCTGCAGACCCATTCGTCAGGCTAGCACTTGATGCAGAGGCAGATAAACTGGAATTGCTTACCCCAGACCCAGAACTATTAAAGCGCCCATATACCTCCTCCTCCTCGTTTCCATTTTCATTAGCTGCACTTGCAGCACGGTCATGCAAGACACGATGATGCTGCCATGCATCTGAAAAACACTTTGGTGTGCAATGGTAACTTTTGGCAGCAGGTAGTTTGGCCTTAACACAACCTAGGCACTGCAGTGTGGCCTGCTCGGATGGATGTATGCTACAGACAGCAACCTTTTTATCACTCTGTACACGATACCTGCCAAAAACAAGGGCCAAAGGATAGTGTCAAATAATGCAACAAGTGCAGATTTTAAATTAGAAGAGTACAGACAAGCTGTATATTTGGGATCAAATTTATTTAATCCTAACCACGAGCTAGCAAGTATGCGCATCATTCATATGTGACAAATTAAGAAATCCAGAACATACCAACTAACTTGGAAAATGAAATAAAGGGGTTAATTATGGAATTTGAACCTTAACAAAGACTTGAAAAAAACTCATGTTGGTGCATGTATGATCCCGGGGAAGGGGCAGTATGTGAACTTTTTTCCCTTAAATCCCAACCCTTGGATCCAATTATGTACAAATTTCCTGTTGGTTAGAGATAAATAGATATAGTAGTGTGAAAAATATAATGGAGTTTTATCCTCCCCCGTAAACCTTAACAGCATATCACCGTACCCCGAATATATACACAAAGGGAACAAGTGTTGTACCCCCAAACATACTAAACCAATCCAGTAGCAAGTAGTAACAATAATGATTCTCATAGTTTAATCTCACCCAAAAATATCAGGTCCAATATTTGAAGCTGGTTTAATATAAATAACAATCCAATATAAATTTGGAGCAAATTCTTATTACAAAAAATCAAAAATATATAATCCACAAACAACTTCTAAATTTTAATTTTATGATAATGTCATCTACATTATAATTATAATTACTAAACACATCCAAAGACACCACCCCTAGCAAGCCTGAGACAGCTACAAACAGCACACTCGCACTCATAATACTGAAGTTATAATATCCGTCTCCCCCTGATCATTCGATTGCAAGCAAATAAACCATGATAACACAAAAGAATATGATTATCTACAAAAATCAACTATAAAAATTGAACAGCCTTCAATTGCAAAGTTTAATTGCACAAAAAGGGCATATCATATCCAATCCTATCCGACAGACTCAGTCAAATGTTTGCATATCTTAACTGACACCACCCAACATGAAGGACAACATAGGTGTAGTTCCATAGGTACTTACTGTTTTCCAATGAGAAGAATATATGTGTAACAGCTCATAAATGAAAATATAACAATTGTAACAGCAGTTACACTGTCCTATTCTCATAGGAAGACAACACCACAAGCACTTAAAGAATAGCACCTAAGTTTTGTCCATACAAGAAGTCTTCACATTCTTGTGTGTTCCATGAAATATAATTTTCAGTAACTTTTAATTGCAGTACCAAACATTGATTGGATAGCATACAATCTAACATAATTAACTTATAATATAAGTAGAATACCTTAAATGCAAAAAATTTCATGAAGAAAGATGGGAAGTAAAGAAAAGAGCAAAAGCGAGAGTGACAGACCACTTGTAACGCAAGAAATGGCCATCTAAAGGGGCGGTTTCTGGAACATCGTCGGTGGTAACCGTCTTATCGACACGGCGGAGAAGAACGTAAGGGGTGAGTTCGCACCCTACAATGGGAATATCTGAGGGAAGGTGCACCCGAAGCACACTCACCATGCTTCTCACTCTTCTTTCCAACAACCTTCACTTTCACTTGCACTTTCACTTGATAAAACAACACCACGCGCGGAGAAGCGGATACCTGTCGGATCCGCCATTTACTTGACCCGAATACCCGCCAGCCTTCACACCCCCTTACCCGAATCCAAATCGAAAGGTTGAGAAGCTACCGGTGGATCTTCTGGGGAGAAAGGTTTTGATTCGATTGAGCAATCGGAGCGAAAGGGATCGAACTTTCTTAGAGAGGGATAGAGAGAGAGGGAGGAATAGGGATCGATGATTAGGGTTTTACAGAGGAAGTGAGAGTCATCGCTTTGTGCTTCGTTTTCTTTTCTATTCGGGAGGCAAAACAAAGAGAGCGAGCGAGAGAAATGGAGAGAGGGATAGAAGAGTATTTGTAATCATGGTATACGAATACGATTACGATAAACATACGATAATTCCACTTTGTTTATTACCTGCCCCCTATTTTCTTTTTTCTTTTTTTTTTCGGTTTTTTGGTTTAATTTTATACACTATAAAAGGATTTTATAGTGTGAACCAATCATACATCACATTATATGTGACTTTTAATATAGATATTACAAGAGTCAAATAATTTTTATGATGTGTTCATATATGATTAGTTAACACTATAAAAACTCTTTATATTGAAAGTGTGTTGTAATTAAAAGTGTTTTCTCTAATAGATCCAATAATTTTTGGATAAAAATTATTTTGTGTAACTAGAATACATCACCTCAATTAAATCGGTCATGTTAGTATAAGTCATGTAAAATAATTCTCATCATCTGATTATGTCATCTAAGCAACATAAAAGTTACCCTAAATCTACTATTTTTTTGGATTTCATTTCTTCAGTGGAAAAGATTTTTTCCCACTTGGTTTGTATTTATTTTAATTTTTTAATATTCAAAATGAATTATAATTAAAAAAATATGACATATCTTTTGAAAAATATATTAATTTTTATAAAAATTATATGAGTGTAATTTTGATATCATTAATATAAAAAACTTATTTTATTAGTCTAAAAACCAATACTAGGTTGGGTCGACAATATAGATCATATGGCATCATAACGTTTTATTATAAATCATGTCTATAGACAAATCATTTAAGCTAAATTTTTCTTCTTAAAAAAAAGCTAAATTTTTCTTGATGATTTCGTCCATAAAAGAGTATTTGTAACCATGATAAATGAATACGATTATGATAAATGTATGATAATTAGACTTTGTTTATCACCTTACCCTTATTTTTTGTGTTTTTTTTTTTAATTTTGATACACGGTATAAAGTTTTTTACATGGTCAATTAATCACATATTATCTCATATGTGACTTTTAATATAGCTGATACTAAAGTAAAATATTTTTTATGATGTGTCAATATATGATTGGTTGACACTGTAAAAAAAATCTTTATACTTACAATGCATTACAATTAAATATTTTCTTTTTGTTTTGGATTTCGTTTCTTTGGTGGAAAAGGGTTTTTATTCCACTTTCAGTGTGTATTTGTTTTAACTTTGTTATATTTAAACTAAATTATAATTAAAAAATATGAAAAATAAATTTAAAAATAAATTTTTTATTCTAAAAATAATATGAGTGAACTTTTTTTTTTATGGAAAAGGAAAATTTTATTCAATATGAGGACATAAGTCCGCGGAAACACAATGAATGATCATGGAAGGAATTTCCTCAATCCAAATTTGATTAGGGTGATCTAAAGCATATTTAGCTAAATATGAGTGTAATTTTGATATATCATTAATATAAAAAATTTATTGTAAGAGTCTAAAATTCAATACTAAGTGGAGTCAACAATAGAAACCAACAACATCGTAATGTCCTATTATAAATCATGTCTATAGTCAAATTATTTAAGCTAAATTCTTCTTAATGGTTTCGTATATAGTTTTTCCTAATCTACCTCTATCTCTAACTATTAGTTACCCTCCGATATGCTCTCTTTATGGGGGGGCCTTTACAGGTTTTTTTCCACATAGGCTCAAATCACCTAAAGTGTTATTCTACAATATTTTCTACAATAGACGTTACCTAAATTTCTCCTTGGTGCATTCATTCTTGATCATATCTTATATAATGTGTCCACTCAAACAACACATCATTCTCATTTCTACTACATTGAACTTATTCTTTTGTCTATTTACCATCCAACATTCAGTCTCATGCAACATTGCATATCTTAT
Organism: Ammopiptanthus mongolicus; assembly: GCA_039655645.1. NCBI lineage: Eukaryota > Viridiplantae > Streptophyta > Magnoliopsida > Fabales > Fabaceae > Ammopiptanthus > Ammopiptanthus mongolicus. The sequence goes on along the minus strand of CM077347.1, from coordinate 24,717,793 downwards.
TGCTCGGTGGTAAAATTTTCCTTTAAGCTTGAGCAATACTTTTCTATACAAATAACACCCATAGCACTCAATTATTTCATCCACCTTGCTTAAATCATATGGTTCATCACCATCTCTTTCCTCGTCATCATGTATGATAGACCCAAAATACTTAAAATTTCTGACTTATGGTGTGTTATGGTCTTCAATTTTTACCTCTATGCTAGAATAAGCGCATCCTGCTAAAATTACATTCCCTATATTTCGTCTTGCTTTTACTTAAACGAAATTCATATGCTTCCAAAGCTTGTCTCCACATCTCCAACTTTCCATTTATTTCCTTTCTGGACTATATCATCTGCAAAACGCATGCATCATGGCACCTACTCTTTGATATGCCCAATAAGCACATCCGTGACTAAGATAAGAGGATATGGGCTCAAAGTTAACCCTTAGTGAAGTATTACAGTTATAGGGAAATCTCTTGTAGCCCCACCTTTTATTCTTACACTACTCGTGACCCACCGCATATACTTTGATTGCTCGAATACAGGCATATGGGTTCCTTTATTCTCTTGAGTCTTCCACGATACCTCTCTCGGCATCATATTGTGCACATTTTCTAAATCGATGAAAATAATATGTAAGCCTTTTTTTATTCCTCCGACATCTTTCCATGAATCTTGGTAGCAAGTAATGTGAGTCTTTTATCATAATCTCTGCTCCATTACCCTATCCCATAGCTTCATAGTATAGCTCATAAGCTTAATCACCCTATAATTTGCGCAGTATGTCTCCTTTGTTCTTATAAATAGGGTTAAAGTATTTCTCCTCCACTCGTGTAGTATGTTCTTAGACCTTGTAATCTCATTAAACAACTTCTTGAGCCAACTTATGCTTCTCTCTCATAAACCTTTCCATAAATCAAAGAGGTATATTATTCGGTCCAACTATTTTGTCATTATCCATCCCCTTCAATGCTTCTTTTACCTTAGCCTCTTGAATTCTAAGATAAAAGGTTTACTTTGGTCCTCCTCTCGTGTTTATTCTATCAAAGAGCAATAACATCTTGTGTCCTTCATTGAACAATTTTTGCAAGTAAATCAATCTTTCATTCTCATTTATTTTTTGGTAAATAGGTTAGAGAATCAGATCTCCCAAGCTGAATCAAGCCAAATAACAGTTCTCTCCCAATTCTTCAAGCTGGGTCGAACCCAAGAGAACTCTAAGACTAGAGCTATCAATTTGGGTTGGAACCCACTAGCCAACCCGGCTCACCGGTAGGTTGGATTGGATAAATCCCGGCTCATTTTAACCTCAGGTCATTTTGACCTGACTCACTTAACCCACGGGTTGGGTGGGTTCAACCCGGTTTGAGCCGGGTTGGCTCACAGGTTACATTAATTTTAAAAAAAATCTTTTTATTTTCAGTTTTGTTTTTCTCGGCCCAACCCAACCTTTGAAGTTTATTTTTTCCTTCTTCTTTTCACTTCTAAGAGTGCGTGTATATATCAATGAAGTAATTTATTTTTTCTAAGGTCGGATCCTACGGGGCTGTCAAATTTAAATGGATCCCCTCCCCCAAACGTTAAAAGTTCACATGCTGATATTCATTTTATTTTAAATTTGTAAAATATTTGGCTTTGTGTTCAATGGTTTTTTTTTTCACCGCTTGTGTTCAATGGTTATTCTTACTGTTTTCTAAGTTGCCATTATTTTAAATGTATATTTAAGTTAAGGTGGTTGATTTTGTTTTTAAAAAAATTTAGTGTTTTCTTTTTACTATTTTTTATTTTTTAAATATAGGTGAGTCAACCCGCATAACCCACCAACCCGCGGTGGGTCGAGCCGGGTTGGCTATTTCCTAACTCACCAAAATGTGAGTTGGGTTGGGTTAACCCGTTTTGACAGCTCTATCTAAGATAATGGTTCCTACTCCAACACGATCCATTCTCATATTTTATTTACAAAATAATTAGCAGCTATTAGAAACCAAATCCAAATAAATTAAGAAAAATGCTAATGAGTGATTTAAGGATACTGATTAAGGAATCAAAAAAAGAAAATTTTTATGAAAAAATAATATATTTAATACTTTAAAGAGTTATACCTTTAGCTTTTCAATACGAACTTGTTTTTTATGGTTTCCTTAAACAATGTCCTTAGAACACTCGTTAACAAGATCAATTAATTGATGACCATAAATTTGGAGAATCACAAGTGTTACAAGACTCGAGCATTTTTTTTGTTTAAATAAAAGTTCAAATCTAAAACTACATCGGATTTTATTTTGATCCACTTACAGAATTTTTTGCAATTTTCTTAACCTTTTTATGCAAGGTATTTTTGCTTAAAATTGCATGGTAAACACTAAATTTGATAAAATTATTCACGCATATATAACCAAAATCTCTTATCTCTTATAAGAACCATTTGTTTAGGCTTTATAAAAGTGACTCAACATTTTAGATAGAATTTTTTTTTTATAATTCAGCTTCACTTAAAAGCCAAATTTCAGTTTTTTTTAATACTCGGCTTTTTAGTAAAAGTGAAGCAGATAAATGTCAGAATTGATTTTCTTTTTATAAAAAACACTTATATCCAAGATAAGAACGTACACAAACTGCCCATAGGGCATACCTTACTCTATACTATGAGGTCTTGGAATATAGTATACGCTTATATTATCAAGTTCTATCTGTACAATGTGCCAAATAGGGCTTTGATTCACGAACTTAGCAAATCATCGTTGAACTTAACGCATCGGAACCAAAGCAGACGGTAGAAGAATACACTAAAAAGCATATTAACGAGCATCAACCAAAAACACATCCTTGTATTTAGTATTAAACAAGGCAAAACTTATAAATCTGATTCTGCATAGACTTATATGACCCTTCCAATGAAGAGGGAAAAAAAGAAACTGATTCAAATCCAAATAAAACTAAGCAGTCCAAACATACAAGAAATAAACCCATGAATTCAAACCTAATAACCACCTTTAAGGTCGTTGACAACATCATACGGAATGGGGGTAACGGTCTCCAATGTAGCACCCTCAACCATAAAACCTGGTTTAGGTCCCTGTGGCTGCCTCTTGGTGCTGATGACCTCACCCTTCGCCTTGGCCTCAGCCTTCAGCTGATCATTCTTGATCTTCCTTATACGGAACTCCTCCGTGCACCTCGAAGGCATTACATGCTCCACGCGCACATGAATTCTCTTCCGGATTATTCTATTTCCAACCTGGAACAAGCACATTTATAATAAGATTTTGGTAACTTTTATCGACAGTAAAAACAATTTACCATCTACAACTTCCAAGCAGCAGGTTTTGTTTTTTTTTTGGATAAAAAAACTTACAAGCAACATGTTACAGACTTAACCAAAGAAAAAGGGCAGGGACTGGAGGAGTAAGGATCAGTTTTCAATAAAATTTTACTAATGAAGCTGATCCTGTAATTTTTTACGCCACTTCTAACCCCATACCAAACTGACTCTAGAATAAGAACAAGCAGTAAAATTATGTTTTGATGAGAGAACCATAAAAACAGACATTGAAAGCTCATTACTCAGCCTTAACAAACATGTAAATTACCTACAAATACAAACACAAACACAAACACAACCCAACATAAGGCTGAAATTTGCTCCGTCAAAGGCTGTAACAAGCAAACAGGCTGAGGCCACAAAAAACTCACCAAAACAACTCAAATTACTCATATAGCTTCTATTCATAAAAAAGAGGATGATATGCAGAGAATAACAACACACGCAATTTGATGTCCTCCAATAAATAACCACAGTCACTATTGAGCAATGAAGTACAGAGCTCTCTCTCTGAAGCTCTTGATGCTGCGGTGCAATGAAGATGAGACAGAGGTTAGTTCTGGCTGTTTTAGAGTCAAAATGAAGTGAGGGAGAGGAATGGGTGGTGCCAAGAAGCAGAGATGATGCTATTGTTCGATTTTGGGAACTTGGGAACAAATAGATTGTTAGGTTTCAGAAGCTCTCTCTCAAAATGGCATCTATCTTGCTGTTATGAAGGGTAGTTTCAAATTTAATTCTACAAATAACTATCCAAACAAGCATTTAACAGTGAAGGAAATTAGATTGATGCAATTTAAGTCTCTTGAATTGTAAATTGTCAACTTTTAAATTTTCAAGGATTTTAAATGCAAGGGAATTAAATTTCAATTTCTTTAATTTGTAAAATTATGTGTTTGGATAAATTTTCATGAATTAAAGTAAGAACTCGGATAGGATAAGAGCCAAACATTTTTAATGATTCAAATAAACTCTGAATTTAGTTTTATGAAAGACTTTCCCGATCTATATCTGGTTTCATCATAGACTTCCTAGATCTGAATCTGGTTTCATAAAAGACCAGCTTAGTAAATCTCAGATCTTTCAAAATCATCAAAGTTGCACACCTCTAGGCATCCCATGTAATTTCTCTCCTCTGCATTCCACTCTCTTCTCCATTTGTCGAGACGCTTTGAAAGCATTTGGGTTCAAAGACGCCAAGACAGGGGTTGGGCAAGCTTTGGTGTTTTTGTCCTCTGCTTCCATCTCTCATTTTGTTGCTATAACAGTGACAACTAGAACAATACCCCCATCAACGGATGTAGTGGAAAGAGTGAGTGGAGGGAAGAGTGTGTCACTACCGAATCTCAAAGTGACATTATAGAATATGCAGGTTTGACAGAGAGGACAGATAGTTGCAAAACAGAGAGATGAAATTTGTGGGTGTGGGTTAATATGAGGCTGGCGGAGAATAGAGAGAATTAAATCGAAGCAATTTTTTTCAGTGTAGACCCTTTGTACCTAAAAGTTTCGCCCAACTAATACGAGTAGAGTCAGAAAACCGATTTAGGAGGCATTTGGAAGAGTCGATAGAGAACTTATTTGGCTTATGAGAATAACGTACGATAATAAGCTGAAAATAGCTCATTAAAATAGTTTATGACTTTATTACAAGCTCCTTTTAGCTATGATTTCAAAAGAGTTAATTAAATAATTGCTTAATCAAGAGGCAAAACCCCCTGATTACGACTATTTTTTCACTCGGGCCAATTTGCATTGCTAAGTGTATGTTTGGTTTACCATTAGAAACGTAAGTTTGAGTCCAAAAACACATTTATACCAAAGGAACTCTATATATACTTCGCCCCAAACATTCGTTTGGAGTTTTACAATGGTAAACAAAACATACACTAAAACTTATCAAATCCAACATGAGTAATTTCAATTTCACCACTAATAATTATTCACATAACAGATAAAAAAGAATGCTAAAACTTATCAAACAGATCGTAGTGAATTGCATTTGAAATGATAATTATAAAAAGCCGAATATTGAAAAAAAGAACAAATCATATCGGTACCTGTTTGTTAACCTCGACGCCAATGGCGCGCTTGGTAACGTTCCAGACGCGACCGGTGCGTCCGTGGTAGAACTTATGGGGCATGCCCTTATGAACGGCACCGTTGACCCTAATGTCGACGTAGTCACCTACACGATAAGTCCTGAGGTAGGTAGTAAGGGCTATGGTACCCTTCTTCCTGAAAGGACGAGAGAACGAGTCCCTCGTTCGAGCCCTTACTCCGTGACCTGCCGGCATCCTCACTCACCAACTGCTTCTGCTTTGGGTTTCTTCTGTTAGCCGGCTACCTCCTCTAGGCCACATCTAATGTTAGCGTTGTGCTTTTTATTATATAGTTCGTGAGATTGTAGGGTTTTTTCAGCCCCTCTGTCTCTGGGCTTAATGGGCTTCAAAATCAAAATGTTTAAAATGACTCATCCACCCCTTTTTTTTTTTTTTTTTGCATAGAAATGAAATAAAAATATAGTTTTTACGGTCAGATCACTTTAACTCAGTCAAAAACCCTATTAGACCGGATTAAATCGGATCTGACCGATTTTCTAAAAAAAATCAAAATTTAAAAAGTGAAACAAAAAAGAAAAAACTTAATCTATTGACTACTCCGTTATTCCGGATCCTCAAATTTCGAAAAGTTAAAACGTATAAAGTCATAAAATTTTTAATAATATTATTATATTATAGAGATGGTAAGTTCAGTTTTTAATTTCTTATTTTAAATTTTAATAAATATAATACTTTATTAGTATTGCATATTATAACTTATGAGAAAATCCTATGTTATACATCATCTGATTAGATCATCCGATTGAACCAGTTGAATTGATTGATCGAACCTGAACCAAAATCTTGTACGGTTTGTTATCCGATCCGGCTTTAACAATATTGATTTAAACTACATTCAACTAACTAATTGTTTGTTTGTCCTAATATTCTAAGTTCAATTTGGATTCAATTCTTAACTTATAAAAGGCTAAAATTCTCACACATTCTTGAAGACAACAATGATGAGAAGTGGGAGGACGTCTGAAGCTAGTTATAATATTAGGATGAAATTTATTTTATATGAGTCAAAAAAAAAAATTATTAAAATATTTTTATTTTAAGATAAAGTAAAAAAAAATGTATAAAAATATAAACTATCACTAAGAATGTTGTCCAAAATAAGCCATCCTTAGGCATTATGATATGAGAGGGTGGAAAAGGTTACAAGAAGCAGTAGAAAAGTTAGTTTCACATCATGCATTTTATCAATAGGTCGAGAAGCAAGAAAGGTTCTTTGGCTTTTAAAATCGATCTAGAAAAGGTCTATGATAGAGTATATTGTAGGTTTTTGAAGGTTACTCGTTAGGACTTTGGCTTCCCTTCAAGCATCTTGAAACTAATCTTTTGTGTTAGCTCTTTGACTCACTCTTTGCTATATGAAATGGAGGTAAAATTCCTCCTTTGCTCCTAAACGAGGGTTTCGACAAGGTGATCTATGTAACGTCCATTATTACATTAGTAATCCAAAATAATAATTTAAATAAAAAAAGGTAATTAAAAATTTTCTTAATAAATACTGAATAAATTCATAATATAATATTAATCCAAAATAATTGTTTATACCAATCCAATAAACAAAATACATAATAGATTTTAAACCACAAAACTGGACGTCTATTACAACTCGCATAAATAAATAAATAAATAAACGATAATAGTAGTCCTCCTGGTATATACCATGCCATTAACCCAAACTACTACTAGAATAAATCCTGAAGCGTCTGGCTGCTCAACATGGTCGTCCTCAGTCTCTGAAAACAACACTACTAATAAGATTTATAATCCCAATGAATAGAAATACATTTATGAAAGGTTTTCACACAAGCGTTGTTCTCAGCCGGCGCGGTAAATGGAAAAACTAATTATGGTACACGCTATTTTCAAAATAATTAAATAAGAATTATATACTCAAATAATGACCATAAACATTCAGCAGCATATCATAATCAAATACATCATAATCTCATATACATATCAAATATTCTCAACATCCTCATATGTCATATGACCATCAATCTGCACATAACAATGGCGTCTAATTGCCTACCTTACTCATGAAGGTATTTCGATGTTACCTTCCCTATAGTGACATTATTCATTTCTATACCAACCATTATACACTGGTGATATTACTCATTTCGACATCCCAACTTGTGGCGATGTTACTTTCGATACCCCATCACGGCGGTATTTTATATTTCGACAACCCAATTCATTGGCAGTGTTACTTTCGATACCCTTATCATATGTGATATTGCAGCAGACAACATTCAACATATTAATAGTTATTGAATCATGCCAATATCACAAATATCATCAAATAGTGCATATATAGAATGTCAATTCAACCAAATCACGTATTTATCATATATATCATGGCACAAATCTCAATAATAAACATTTAATTGACAGCAGAAACACCTTAGAAGGAAAACCACCAAATTTGTAAAATCAGGATTTGACCAAATTAGGATTATTTTCAAAAAAAAAAACGTATTTTTAAAGCATAATCCAAATCCCAAGACAATTTGCACCATGGAAATGGTGAGAAAGAGTATTTCTACTCACCTCTTGAAGACCTCCAAGAAGCTCCAAGTGTTTGGTCACGAACGCGCGAAGAAGCTCCTCAAGAATCGCCCCCTTTCTTCCTCCTCTAGGCACCTTCTTCTCTAGAACCGTCTCCTCCACGCTCTTCAATCCTCAAGAGTAAGCAAAACTGTGTTTTAGGTTGCAAATAGGGTTTCTAGCCGCACTAGGGTGTTCTAATAGTGTCTATATATAGTGTTGCACTGTTCTCTGTTTAAAATCCTATTTTTTTAACGCATCTGACAGAGAGCACGGGCGTGCTCTCGATTGGCACGACCGTGCCAATCAGAGTCAAAGTTTACGAGGTTTCCGGCATGGGCGTGCTAACAGGTAGCACGGTGCGGCTCAGACCGTGCTCCCTTTTAGTACGGACGTGCCAAACAACGTCAAATTTGTCCATTTTCTGACACGGTAGCATGGTGCGGCTCAGACCGTGCTCTATTCAGCACGGGCGTGCCGAATGTGAGCACGGGCGTGCCAACGCTACTGTAACAGATTTCAACGTAAAACTTCCCTCTTTTCTTCTTTTGGTCAACTTACTGCCCTTAAAAGTTCAAAGTCAACTATTCTAAGCCTCTCTAACACTTTATTAATTTTATTTGCTAAGGTTTAAGTCTCTTATACTTTTATTTAATTCTTGGGATGTTACAATCTACTTTCTCCCTATCTTTTTGTTATTTGTATGGAGAAACTATCTCTCCTTGTAGATAAGAAAGTGGAGCGTGGAGAATGGAGGTCGCTGAGGTGTGGCAGAAATGGGTCTGTTGTGTCCCATTTGCTATTTGTCGATGTCTTGATGCTTTTTACATCAACTGCTATTTCTCAAGTCAGGGTGGTAAATATGACTATTAATGAGTTTTGTCGAGCTTTTGGATTGAAAGTTAATGTGTCCATATCAAAGGCTATTTCTTCTCAGGGGGTGCCCAGAATTAGGATAGGGAGGTTAAGGAATATATGTAACATCCAATTTACTACGAGAATTGATAAGTACTTAGGTCTTCCGCTTCTGAATGGTAGAGCTAAGAAACCAGATTTTAGTTTTATGGTGGATAAGATGAGACAAAAACTTTCCTCTTGGAAGTAGAATCTTCTCAATAGGGCAGGTAGCATTACCCTAGCGAAATCGGTCCTCACATCCCAATTTATGGTATGCAAACCATGTGGTTTCCTCAGTGAGTGTGCAAGGAGATTGGTGGTTTGGTCCATAATTTCATTTGGAAAGGTTATGATGGGAAAGGTCTTCATCTGGTTAAGTGGGATAAGGTCACTAGCTCTTCCAAAGAACCTTGGGGGTTGGGTATTCGTTGTGCAAGAGAAGCTAATGCTTCCCTTTTGGGAAAGCTGATTACTTATTGTCTCAAAAGTATTTTGTTGATTGTGAGACTTTATTATAGCATATGTGTCCTGTGTCAACATCTTTTGGTTGGTGGTTCATAACAAAAGCTGCAACTACCTTGAGGGAGGGATTTGGTTGGCATATTGGTGATGGGTCAAGGATAACAATGATTCGTGGTGCACTAAAGAACCTCTCAGTATCACTTTAGTTGAATTCCAACGTCATTTATTGATTTGAAGGCGGCTAGTTTAATCATAGGGAAATGATAATTAGTACGAAAAGGTTTTCGCATGATGATTTACGAATGAGCAGTAGTCCACCATGCACCCATTTTATTAAATGTTTTAACAGCCCGCGTTTATGGAGTCCAGCACCTTATTGGTCAAGAGAACAATTCGTCGTTTTCATACCAAACAAATTCGTACTATATAGCATAGCTCTTAATCATAATTGGGGAATGGAATCTAAATGCTTTGGAAGAGCAAGGGTTGGCTATGTTTTTTTTTTTTAGGAAATCATTTGGATCCCGTTAGCTATTTTTGGTGGAGTTGATGATCACATCACATGGCGTTTTGCCATTGATGGAAAATATTATACTTCGTTAGGATATACTTGGCTTATCGCTGATAGGGAGATGCTCACTTGGTATGGAGTTGGATTTGGAAATTGAAACTGCCTGAGAAAATTAGGGTTATGGTGTGGCTCTTATTACATAATTTAAAATGACTTTTGGCATCTTGATGTGGTGAGATGCATCCCTGTTAACCTTAAGCAGGCTAGTTCGAGGTCTATTATATTTGCTTGTGTGGTGTGGTCGGCTTGGAGAGCAAGGAATACAAAGGTTATGTAGGTTGAAAAAATTCCCCTCTTGCATTTACTTCATATGATCAACTCTATCTTTATTATATGCAGTAAAGTCTTCATTTCAGAGAATCAGTATCAGAAAAAAGAGGTTAGGTGGGTCAATTGGCATACTGCTGGAATTGATGTTTTTAAATTGAATGTTGATGGTAATAGCTTTGACAATCCTGGTAGAGCTTGAAATAGACAAGTACAAACACTAGAAGGGGGGTTGAATGGTGTTTGACAAATTTAAGCGGAATTATAAAACTTTTTCGCAAGCACAGACGGGTTATAATAGACGACTAAACTCAGACAAGTCAATCAAACTAATAACTCGTCTGAAGGTTTTCGCAGAAAACACACAATCATGCAAGATGAAAAAAAGGTTTGATAAACACAATTATAAACCCCTTTAGTTAGATGATAGTTAAGATAAATAATTAAACTAAAGAGTTAAGGGAAAGAGAGAGATCACTCAACAGGTTTTATCCTGGTTCACCCCTTAACAATGAGGCTACGTCTAGTCCTTGGCAGCACCAAGTTTTCTCACTATAACTGATTTAGGTTACAGGACAGACAAGTATTATTTTCACACCTAGCCTCTTCAGGCTCCAGACGAGTATTTTTTTCACACTTAGCCTCTCCAGGCTCCAGACAAGTATTGTTTGCACACCTAGCCTCTTCAGGCTCAGACGAGTTTGTTTGAGAGAAGTTGTAAAATAAATTACAATTTGCAAGTCTTTCACAAGCACTCAGACGAGTGTATTAAATGTGAAGTTCTAAAAGACTGCGTAATAACTTCAAATGATTGAAGAATAAATAATGAAAGAATGAAGATATAAATGCACAGAGTAATTGCTCTTTGATTGCTTTGATCGTTCTCTTCTCAATCTTCAAAGTCTTCTACATTAAATAGGCTTCAAGATTTTAAAGCCGTTAGACACAAAGTTTGAAGGCTTGGCTTCTTGCAGATCTTCAATAAATGCAATAGAGTCGTTCTGGTCAGCCATTAAAGCATAGGGAACTTCGCTTGTTCTCTTTCGTCAGAGTGATACAGACTTCTGGTATACCTTTGGTCTTAGCAGGTTTGTATACGTGCTTTTTGATTGCAGAGGGAAGACTTTCCCTTTTGGTGTAAGATGCAGTTGTGTTCAGGCAAAGCACTTTGTTGAAGTTTCTTATCAGAGACGAGACAGCTTTTATCCAATGTATTCTTTAACGTTAGTCACCAGACGGGTGAGTAACTTCATTAGACGAGTTGACTCTTTAACAAAGAGATGACGTCAGTTGCGAGTCTTTTAGACGGGTGAGTCTTCCTTTGATCAGACGGTTGAAGACTTCATTAGACGGATGAACTTCTCTTAGTTCAGACGATTGGACATTAGCTAGTTCAAACGAGTGAACTTATCTCAGCTCAGACGGGTGAACTTATCCAAGTTCAGACGAGTGAACAGTTCATATAAACACTTAATGTTTTAATCAGCACACTAAGTAGACGAGTTAAATACCACAGACGGGTTCAATTAAATCATTGAATAACTGTTTTACTCTCATCAAAACTATGATAAATGCACGTCAGACATTTGGAGACTCAACAGAGCTGGCTTTGGAGGTGTGTTGCGAGATCATTATGGCATTTGGAAGGTGGGTTTTGCAAGGTCCTTAGGTACTGCTTCCAATGTGTTAAACGAGCTTCAAGCTCTAAAGCATGGTCTTCGAATGGTTTGGGATCAAGGGACCAAAAAACTTGATATGTGAGACAGACTCTCTTAAAGCTATTGCGCTTATCAACAAGGCGGACGTTAGTTGTCATTCTTACAATTATGTTATCAATGATAATTGATTCCTCCTTAGGAAGGAATGTGTTAAGGATAGTTAGTACAACACCCTTTTCCCGAGTGTCACATTCCCGAATGTTTATAATGCCGAAAATATTTATTAATGCGGAAAATACGGTTTTTTTTTCTTTTCTTTTCACAAAGATGTAATGGGATTAGTAAAGGTAAATAATACTATTAAATGAACTTAGGTTCACCATGCATTTCTAGAACATACTGTATTATAAATACAGAAGCAGAAAATAGAAAACAGAAAATAGAAAACGAAAGTAATACTGTGTACAGACATAGGTCTAATGTATATCTGACATAAGTACTAGGAGTCGTCGCTCCCAAAAGGTACTACAGAAGTACCACAGATACTGACGCAGTCTGGCCAACAACAAAATAAAACAGCAAAAGGAGTCCACCTCCGGATTAAAAGAAACTGCTGAACCGAACCGTCGTCACGTCCATCTGTTCAAGCTGCAACAGTAAGTACCAGCAGAAAATATACAGATATGGGTGAGATTCCTGTTCATCAACACAGCAAAACAGCAGTAGTAAAAACGAGACGACTCACCAGGTAACCGCGTACCCAACATGCTTACTAAAATTCTCAATATAAATCATGTTAAACAGTCAACAACATAATATCATGTTAAACAGTTAACAGCATAATATAAGACATTATTAAAACAGAACAGCGATGTATAACAGTAAATGTAAACATCAATAGCCAATCAATGCAGTGCAATGTACATAACTCAATGCCAATACTACTGGGTATTATTCCGACCCCTACTCCATGGAGCTAACAAAATGTCGGAGAGAGTGAATGGGAGGACATGTTCCGGTTTCTGCCAGCCATGAGCAAGATGTTACAACATTCGTAACGTGCACGTATCTGGCTTTACGGAAATACTCTCGACCAAACATGAAAAGTACGGCATCTATTAGAGGATATCAGTGTATTGCTCGGATTAGCCATGACACAGAAGAGCTGCCAACTGGTCACATGTCAGCCCTTCCAACCCTGATACCTCCAAAAAAACCATTGAAGATCGTCACCGTAAGATTCGCACCCGCATCAAGGTGTAAGCTCAACTCCTAGGCTCAAGGCCTTACAACTATGCAAATGAAATGCCAATGCTTACACAAAGCATATGCGATAAAGCAATGTCTACCCCCCGGGTAAACCTCGAGGTCCACTAAGGTTCTCTTCCTTAGGAACTATACGCGTCTTTGAAAAACAAAACCTTTATCCACTGGATAAATCTCGTGATCCATCCGGGATCGAGTCATCACAAGACTGAAACAATTGAACGACTGATCGGGATCCGAATCACCGGTCCGTCATCGGACTACTATTCCAAAACCCAAAACGTTTCGTGTTTATGTTTATGTCTTATGAAGTCGTTGACGTACTAAGTCATCAATGGTATGGCATATGGTCTTGTTTTACCACATATTATACTTAATTAACTCTTGTCTTCAACTCTAAGTTAACTACTTAACTTAGGTCTTAATGCGTAAAACTTTACGGTTTGAGTTAAAAACTACTTTTGTAAACCAAACAACTTTTACAATTGAAAACTCATTTGATTTGAAACAACGTTTGAACCTCTTATTCTATTTTTAGCATTTTCTGAAACATGAAATTCGCTTAGCGAAATTGAGGCAGTGATACCTCTTTTGAAACTCCTCTATATCGCTCGGCGAAACATAATTCGCGTAGCGAAATGTATTGTATTCGCTTAGCGAAAATGGAGGCGGTTACACCTCTTTTGGAACCCCTCAGGATCGCTCGGCGAAACAGAATTCGTGTAGCGAAATTTCTTTGTATTCACTTAGCGAAGCTTAATTCGCTTAGCGAAAATGGAGGCAGTTACACCTCTTTTGGAATTTCTCTATTTTCGCCTAGCGAAATTAAATTCGCTTAGCGAAAGTTGCCTTAAAACAAGACATTAACCTTGTTAAAGAAAAGCCTTATGGAACTATATTGATTCTCATGAAAACATTCATTAATTCACTTTAAATCACTTGATTAACAAGATGAACTAATGATAAGATAAAAGGCATGTTTCACTTTGGTGAAAACACTTAAGAATTGAAACTTTGTTTGATCTTTGGATCAAATTCACTTAGGGTTTTTCTTTGAAAACATAAGCTATCAAAAGCATTTTTCTTTCATCAAAACCTTAGTTTGTTCAAGAACACTCATATTCTTCTTTTTCTTAAGGACATGGGCGAAAGCCTATTAGGAACAAATGTGAAGATTGCTTCACCAACTAACCAAGTTATGGCTCAAAGTTCACATAGTTATAACAACAATAATTACACATCATTGCATCATACTCAAGCATAAAAGTCTATACTAGATCTAGAGATCAAAGTAGGTTTCTCAACATACATGAAAATGATTTTCATTCAATCTCATTGTCATCAACATATGCTAGAGCACACATCAACATACTAAAGCATAAACTCATCAAGACAACTTTGTTCTTCAAGAGAACTTAACAAAACTAAACAATTAAAAGTGAACCCAAACTAAAGGGTTTCACCCACACATAAACTTAAAAACCATCTTCACTACCACCATCTTGGTGTGATGAGGTTCACCCCCATACCTGTTGAAGAGCAGATATCCGGATCAAAATCTGTTGATCGGTTTGTGAACCTCCTGACAATCGTCACCAACTACAACAACACAACAATCAAACATTAAACAACAATCAAAACAAAACTCAAAAATTCCACCTACAGGTTTCGGCCACTCTAAAGAAAATAAAGCTAGGAATTGATTTTGTTTTTCCATTTCATGGATTCAAAGGCAATATGAGAGCTAAGGATGAAATCAAGTGTTAGAAATCAAAAATTGATGAAAAACACTATTCATCATCACTATAGGGTTCAGCCAAAATGGGTATTTAGGGCTATGATGAGAATTGAATCATAAGCTCTTGGGTTTAGGTAGAGAATGATGAGGTGAGTTCAAAGAAATTGGTTTCACATCAAAAAGATTTTTCTACAAATTCCTATGGATTTTCAAAGTTTTGGATCTAAGAATTTATTTTCATGAAAATGAAGTTTGATCTTGAAATAGAGAGAGATTCAAGAAGCTCGGAGATCATAGAAGTGATCTTACCTAATAAAGAATGAAGATTGCTTAAGGAATTAAGTGATTCTAACAAGTAAATCAAGGTTTTCAAGAAGAAAATGAAGTTTCTCTCAAGAACAACTATAGAGTTCTATGGGGAGAGGGGCTATGCGTGAATGAGGGCTGTGAGGGGCTGAGTTCAGCCTCTTAAAAGCTCACTTAAGGGCAAAAAGGTCATTTGCCAAAAGGGTAAAATGGTTAAAGTGTAAAAGACTAAGGTTAGGGGCATTTTGGTCATTTTGCGTCCAGATATTTCCGAACGGCATGACGACTCTGGCATACTCTCCCAAGTGTCCTGGGATGATGTGGTATCAAGCTCATCCGTTGGCGAGTCCCGATAAATCCATATGTGGCTCCGTTCGTCATCCGATTGAGGATTTCGCTCTAACGGAGGTCAGGAAGTGATTTTTTTGAAATTTTTGTGGAATTTAACCAAAACGTAGATAATCGAATTCTAAGACTTAATGTCTCATTCACGGGTCCATCTGAGGTCTCCTGAGCAGTAAAATCATAATGTCAGTGTAAAAACGCAGACTGGACTCCGTTTGATTTTTCGACTCAAAACTTAATCGTAGCTTCCTACGATATCGTCGAGCATGACTATGGTCTCGGAATATTTTATTTCCATTCCTAAGACCTCGAATAAAATAAAGACGTTAAAATACTGAAGAATTAGAAAACATGAAAATTGGGGCGTTACAGTTAGATTTGTTAGAATTAATTAGATTTAGTTATAGTTGTTAGTTGGTTTACTTGGATTAGTTGGCTATATAAGCCTTGATTACACATTGTAATTTTTATTTTTTCCATTTGATCAATATACATTTTAGCAGTTTCTCTCAACTTTATCTACTTCCTCTTCTCTGAACCATGATTCTCAACATGGTATCAAAGCCATTCCATCCTCCTTGAACCTTACTTTCGCTGCATTCTCTTTTATTTTTTATTTTCTTATTTTATTTTCTTTTTCGTTCCTTTTCCCGAGAAAATTCAAGATTGGTCCGTTATCTTCTTCTTCTCTTTGCTTCGTATCGGACTTTGGAGTGTCTCTCTCTGCAACTTCTTGATTTCAAGATTCCTTTTCTAGTTTTTTTCTCCGCTATTCTCTCACTCCGCGTTGGGAGTTTTCTGTTGGTTCTTCGTCTTGGATTTTCCATTCAGTCATCTTCGACCTATACGATCAGGATCGACCTCTGTTAATGCTTCGATCTGCAATCATCATCATCTCTCCACGATTTGGTTCTCTGTCGCCGTCAATGTTGTTTCAGCCACCGCTGCAATTGAGCCACCACCGTAACCACCTTAGTTTTCGGCGGTACTTCAGATTTGTTTCCGATCTATCTCTTCGGTGGTTTCGATCTGTTTTTGGCTTTTCATTTCTTTTTAATTTGGTATGGTAGAATCTTTGGGATTTTCCTCATTTCTGCCTTAAGCGTTGATCTTCTTCTTGCTCCTATGGATAATTTGCATCTGTGACTTCTTGAATCCAAGCTCTTGATCGTTATTCTTGGTTCAATGGCGATGTTGAGCGTGGATTTGGTGTGATGCGCGATGATGCTCGACAAGCGATCACTTTCATCTCTGTTTGCTGAATTGCTTTTCATTTTGACTATTGAAGTTGATACACTGGTTCTTAGACAATTGCTAGTTCTAGTTCCATGTGATACTGCTTCAGATATACTCTGATTTCGTTGCTGGTTGAGCTTGATTTGGATGCTCACAAGATGTTTGTGCTTTGTCCTCTTTGAAGATATGTTCAAGTTCTTGCTACACTGATTTTGGGTTCATTTAATGATTTTTTAGTGATTTTTGGTTTCTGATTAGCCTATTGGCTTTGTTGTAAGCTTCTGTCCATGGTGATTAAGCATTCCTATGAGCTTCTACCGTGGATGGTTAAGCATCAATATTCTTGCTTCTGTCTTGAGTGGTTAAGGATGTTTTACCTTATGCTCTTGATGGTTAAGCTTTGGTAGCTTCTGCCTTATGGTGGTTCAGCATTTCTCATTGGTTTTAGCTTCTGCCTTTGTTAGGTGGTTAAGCATGTATGTTGCTGTTAAGTGGTTAAGCCTTAGAGTTGTGGCTTCTGCTTCATGGTTAAGCTTTCACATTATTGACTTGAAGCATGTATCGCGAGAGGCTTACCAAGTTGTTGATTTCCTTACTAAGCTAGGAGCTAGAGGTCAAGACAAGTGGATGATTCTGAATCAGGCTCCTCTAGATCTTGCTCAAGCTTTGTTAGCCGATTCTTTATCTATTGCCTTCCCTAGGCTTTAGCTTTGTTTTCTTTCTCTTATTTTAACCAAAAACTAACCACCCTTTCTTTTCGAGAGTCACCGGGCAAGTCGTGCTTAGTCACGATTCCCACTAGATTAATTTTATATGTTTTTTATTTAGAATGTGTTTGAAAAAGATTAATTTTTCTTATTTCAGCTATTTTTTTGGCTAAAAAATTGTTTCATTTATAATCTATAATGTTTGATAATTAGTTTAAATTTATAAAAAAAAAATTTCAGAGCAAAAATCTATTTTATGTCATCTAATTTGTTTTTAAGTTAAAATTGTTGTGTTTTGATTATTTTTCATTTTCAAAACTTTCTTTCTTGTTTATCCGTATAAAACTAATTTCCAAACAAATATTATTAAATTATACAAATAATTTTATATCATTTTTCATAATTTATTATGTAAAAGTGATTTTTTGTACCATCCAAACGAAATAGATGATCTTAAAATCACTTTTCAACAAACATACTTAAACAAAAACAGATTCTAATTATAATTGATTATCAATATAATTTATTTTTTCTAACTTTCCCAAACACATTCGTAATCCTGCTAATCATATCAAATACGATGTCCGATCTTGAAATAATAAAACAACCTTCGGCCAAATTTTAACCAATCACCAATTTCCAACATGGGAAGAGTCTATGGAAGATTCAAATTTTGAGCTTGCTGTGTGGCTGTTGTACTGATGTAGGACCACTCATTTTAGATTGTAGAGACTTAATTTTGAAATTTTGAACATTATTGAAAAAAAAAAAATTCTAAAATGTACAGAAAAATTCTTAAAATAATTATGTGACATAAAGTTATGTCAAAAACTAAATAAGTGTAATTTATATTTTAACATATTTAAAAATAAATTAAATATTACATATTTATTTTTTGAACTAATCAGAAAGGATGTCGTAGTGTCGTACCCTTCTGCGTTTGATAACCAGGAAAGCCTCACCTTATAAATAATAAATAATATAATATAATACATGAGTTCAATTATTATACATTAAGTATAAAATTTTTATATCGTCAACCAATCAAAAATCATGATTTGAATAAATTTTAAAATAATTAAGATAAAAATCAATTATTTTTATTAATATGACAATTTCTAATTAATTGAAGATATAAATATCAACATTAATATAGGTACATAACTATTAGGGCCCGTTTGGTGGTCAGGATAAGGGAGGCAGGATAGGATAAGCTATCCTGTCCTGTTTTAATCTGTAGTTTGGTGAGCCAGCAGGATAGGATAAGCTTATCCTGTTAGCTTATCCTATCCTGTTACTTAGTTATAATTCTATCCTGAGGGTGGAGCTGGGTTAGAACCAACAGGATATGATAAGAAAATGCTTTCTTTTATCTCTTACCTTTAATATTGTTATTATTTAATTACGGTTTCAAACCTAATTAGTCAACCTTAATACTAATTAAAATATGTGGTTTAATTAACAATTTTTATAAAAAGTGAAAAAAAAAGTTAATTTTTTATAATTTAAAAAAATGGACTAATTTATAATTAAAAAGCCAAAAATATATATTATTAAATATTTTTTAATTTAAATATATAAAACAACCACGTAATATTAAAATTTATTTTTGAAAAAAAATGTAATTTTGATATAAGGATAATTTTATCATTTGTGGATATTTTATATCATATCCTGTCATTATCTGATGCACATCAAACATTGGACAGGATAAGAGCTTATCATGCTCATATCCTATCCTATCCTTATCCAGCTCTCATATCCTATCCATCCTTATCCTATCCTGACCACCAAACGAGCCCTTAAATCCTTATTATATATAGCAAATCATTACAATTATCAAATCTTTTGTATCTACAATATAATATATAAAGGGGAATGTGCCCAGTGATTCTGAGTGTCACTCTTGAAGCTACTTTCCAGCGACATGTCTAATTCCTTTCCAAAATTCCTTCCCTCTTCTCTCATGATCTTCCTCCTCTTCATCATCATCATCATCACCATCTCCTCCACCACCGCAAAAACCCATCCTTTCTCGCGAATCATCTCCCCCACTACTCTAGGACTCGAGCGCGAGAAACTCAGCCACCTACACTTCTACTTCCACGACGTCATCAGCGGAAGGAACCAGACCGCAGTGAAGGTGGCGACGGCTCCGACCACCTCCAAGTCGCCGACGGGGTTTGGGACTGTGATGATGATGGATGACCCCCTGACGGAGGGGCCGGAATGGGGTTCCAAGGTAGTGGGAAGAGCCCAGGGAATCTACGCTTCTGCTTCGCTTAGCGAGGTGGGTTTCCTCATGGTGTTGAACTTTGCCTTCGTTGATGGAAAGTACAACGGTAGTAACCTCAGCGTTCTGGGGCGGAACACGGTGGCGTCCACCGTCAGAGAGATGCCGATCGTCGGTGGCAGTGGGATGTTCCGGTTCGGTCGCGGGTATGCTCAGGCCAGGACTTATTATATTGATGCAGTGGAAGCTGTTGTTGAGTACAATGTGTATGTGTTCCATTATTGAAAAAAATGTGTTTTTGCAACCACTAATGAGCACATTGTATTGTATGCTTCCCATGAGTTTGGAGAATAAAAATCACTTGTACCAAAAAAAAGGTGTCTTGGTGTCCCCATCAATTAAATATTAAGAATAGACATAAATATTAATGAATTGTGTTTTATTTTCTTAATTATCAAATTATTATTGGTGAGAGACAGAAAAAGTGACAGGAATTTAAGACAGAAGATCTTCATCCGTGTTCGGAATATTAGACGTGAGTATTAATAAATATTAAAGTATATTATATCTTAGGAGTTTAACTTTTATGTATTATTAGTGTAAAGTTTTTATATTGTGAAGTAATCATAAATTATGATATAAGTGATCCTTACGATAGTTAGAATAATAGTCAATTATTTTTATTGATTGACAATTTATTATCGATTATTAGTCTAAAAAATCTTTATATCAACGATTCTTACCAATTAAATTCATATTTTAAAGTAGAATAGAGGTATAATAAAAGTAACAGTGCCAACATGATTGACACATCTGATCAAGTCTTCCGCCAACACTTATTATGCCTTGAGTTTGATACTTAGATTTTCTCTGTTGGTAGGTAATATGCAAATTCTACTATAAATTCTCATTAAGGCTGATGGTCAATCTTCCCTAATTTTGCAAGGAGACCCGTCTATCCTAATCTAAACTATAATTTTATAAAAAAAAAGTAGCAGTTTAGTTTCTTCACTTTCTTGTCTTGACTATTTAAATACCACCAACATTAAGATAGCAATTTTGATTTCATCGTGCTGTATTTTTTTAATTAGAAATTCAAGCAGGTCATAGGTAACTTTTTGAAAGAAGCCAATTAAGCTACAAGGTGAATGTATTCCGTTATCAAGACACGGAAAATGTTTTTGCAACCACTAAAGTTAATGTGAGTGTGAGACATTGTATGCTGCTTATGTGAGTGTGGCCATGGCGGTAAAGACTCAAAGTCATAGAAGTGTTACCTCGTTTTCTATATTTGAGTATTTAAATAAGGAGTTTGTTAAGATATTTATTTTTAGGCAAAATTATCTGTTATCATAATTGTTTTGTGTAACTTGTCTCTAACTTTTATTTATGTCAATTTGATCGTCTATCCTGACAAACGTTAACATCGTCACTCAAAGAAACATCCTTGAGTGCTTGAAATTTGAGCAAATCAAGCACCACAAAACCGCATGAATACAACTTTAAAGATTCAACTGTTTCATTTCCATAAACATGTTGCAGCAAGTCAATAAAGCATCATGATTGTCAAAGTTATTCTCCTCCGAGATTGGATCAAATAAATCAAGCCCCAACCCTTTCACCCCATGATGTGTATCAAAAGCAACAAAACGTTCTTCCATGTTACAAATATTCTCAACGTCTCCTATTCTTCCCTCTGCTCTTACCACATCTGGAGATGGTACATCAAATGTTATCGCAGGATAATCTAGTGGAAATCAGGAGGTTTGTTGTAGACCCTACCAATAGAACTATTGGCTTGCAAACAATTTGATAAGGGGAAGCTAAATCAGGAAGTTGTAAATGTTGTCAATACATTCATAGCTTCGAGCCCTCGACAATGTAGAAAATTAAAGCTATTTTGAATTATCCCAATTTGAATTAATCTTTCATGATGTACTTTCAACTTATTGCTCAAGACATGTTGAATGAAGTTTTTTTTGTGTTCAAAATTAATTGCAATTACAGAAAACATTTTCTTACCATTACGTAGAATCCTGTCCTAGAAAATTATGGTGAGTTCTTCAGTATCCTAAAGATAATTTTATCCTATTTAGGTGATTCAATTAGATTGTGAGAACCATTTGACTTGACTCATTAACACGACTTATTTAATTGAGATGTCGCATTCTGATTGAGCAAGATAACTTTTATCATAAAATTATTGAAGATATTAAAGAAGACACCAATAGAATAAGTAACTAGAATCAAGATATTGGGTGAATATTTCAACCCAACTTTCAAGTTGAACTCGTCTAACCTGCCCTGCATAACCAGTTGATTGAAGCAAGTTAACCCGTAAGGTCAAATATTGGCCATGGGACATGAGTTTGGGTTAATTGATTTACGTAAGTTTTTTTGTTCTTCTCTAATTCTCTGCATCCCCTTAATCTAATCGCAACCACCCATTCCCACCTGACAATTCTCAATTGTCAAACTTACCATTGGCCTATCTTTGTTTTAAGACCTATGCTTAGAGCTGGTAAAATGGATCGGCTCGTCCAGTTTAGTCCGGTCCAAATAAGTCCGATAAATCATAAGATTTGGACTGTGAAATTGGAGCCCAAGTTGATCCCGATTTTTTTTTTTACCCTACTCCATATATTTTAATTTTTAATTAGTTTAGTTTTTCTAAAAAAGTAAAAATGAAAAACATATGAATTTTTTTTTAAAATTTGCCAGATCCGTATAACGTTTTAGCTGATATGAAAGAAATATATGCACTTTATTTTGTCAATGGACCCTAACACACAAATATAGACTTCAAACTTCAATGGTTTTTTTTCAAAGAAGTACCACTCAAGTAGCTCAGTATATACTGCTCATACGCATGTCTATTAGTAATCTCTCATTCAATGGGGCTAGTTGGCATATAACTTTTGGGGTAATAATGATTGACATGATTTGGTGGAAAAGAAATGAGTTGGTTTTTAGTAATATCTCTTGGGTGACCTCTGACCTTTTACATAGAGTGAAGAGAAGTGTTGATGCTATTAAAAATTATTGCGAGATACAGAAGAGAATTGGCAGCGATCAACAAAGTTATAGTGGTCATGATATGCAGATTCGATGGTTATTCTCTAGAGCGGGAGAGGTGGCACTAAACTGTGATGGGTCCGTCTATGGTCATGGTGATAAAGCAGCTTGTGACGGTATTCTTCGAAATGAGAATGGCGGTTTCATTTTTGGATATGTTGTTAATCTAGGCAAGTCCTCTATTCTTATGGCTGAGCTTTGGAGTGTTTTTCATGGGCTTAGGACTGCTTGGGATAGAGCTTTTTAGTGTCTTTCGGTGCTCTCTGATTCAAGCACAGCAATCACACTGTTAAAGGATGGATGCAGTGAGATTCATGCTTGCTTTTAGGACGCTCGCGTATTGGATTGGATCGGTTTTGAGCCAAAAAATCATCCGATCCAAAGATGAAAATAACTTGCGGTTTGGATTGGATCAGTTTGCTTCCTTAAAAAAATCCGATCCAATCCAATCAAATGCGGTTTGGATTGGATTGGATAATTCGGTTTTTACCGATACATCGTTACATAGTTATATTAAGTCGAAAACCAACATTAAACCTATATATACTAGAATTAATGTAGTTCTAGTTCCTATGTACATGCATGAAATCTTCTAGTACATGAATAACTATTGATTCCTAGGTACATGAATAACTATACATATTCCAATACATCTAGTATTTGACAATTCCAACAAAAATATTAAAGAGAATGAGAGTGTTCGTTTATAAAAGTATGAAAAAATGCTTAAGTATGAGTAGTTACTATAATTTAAAAAATAATAGTATATGTATATAATAGGTCGGTTTGGATTGGATTGGATCGGTTTTCACTAGGGGATCCGGAATCCGATCCAATCCAATGAAAAAAAAGCGGTTTTTGCGGTTTTTGGTTTTTTCGATTTTTTCGGTTTTTTCGGTTTTCGGTTTTTCGGTTCGGTTTTTGCGGTTTGAATTGGTTTGGATCGGTTGATTAACACCCCTACTTGCTTTGCTCTTGTTCAAGCTATTCACAATATTCATGAAGGAAGTGGTGTTATATCTTGGAACCACACCTATAGAGAAGCCTAAATTTGGTCTATCTTTAGATTATAATCTTAGGGTTTTTGATAGTCCTCCTTCTTTCATTGTGCATGCCTTAGGGGCAGATGCTGCTTGTACTTGGTTCCCTAGAGGTTTTTAATTGTTAGTTTTGTTTTGGGTGTAACCCCTTTCCGTCATCAAAAAATACACATGTCTATGAGTTCAGTGTTTGATTTCCAAACAAGGACATCCATAATAATATTTATAGCATAAGTACAATTACATTTTTAATTTTAAATTTTATTGACAAGCATCCACTCATTAATATGATCTCATTTCTGATTCTTAATGGGAAAGTATATAACATAAACTCCAAGGTCATTTAGCAGTAGATTTCTTTAATATCCATATTTCATGACATGAATGTTTGACTTTCAAAGTATTTTTGCGTTGCTTACACTTGGCACATTTGAATTTTATCTCAGCAAACAACTCTGCAGAAATGAGGCATTAATAGATGACATTAGGAGCAAAAAAAAAAAGCAATTTTGAACATAGAACCGAGCCGGCCCAAATAAGTTCGCAACCTGCATATGGCCAGGGTTGGGCACATTTTTCCAGCCCCAAATTAAAGGTTTTTTTTGCCCGGACTGATAAAGCCCGAACTCGCATTGGACGGGTCGAGTAGCCCGAATTGCCACCTCTAACCAAGGTACTGATATGTGGTGCATATGATTTACATACAAACCAACCCAAATGGTAGATATGTCAAAATGGGTTATGACCCTGAGCCAACCCGGCTCATCGGTGGGTTGGGTTGGGCAAAAGCGGGCTCACTTTTATCCCAAGTTATTTTGACCCGACTCACTTTACCCGCCGGTTAAACAGGTACGAGTCGGGTGGAGCCGAGTTGACCCACTTTTTTTTTTTTAATTTAGGCAAAATTACATTTTTGGTCCCTTAAGTTAATTGTTTTGGTCTATTTGGTCCCTTAACTTTTTTTGTAACAAACTAGTCCCTTATGTTTACCAACGTTAACAATATTGATCTAAGTGTTACTCTTCATTCAACTCTGTTAAACGTGTCCGTTAAGTCCATAACTGGACGTATTAAGTAGGTGATGACCTGGTTGTTACCATTGTGTGTGTATAGGTTATCTTCCTCCCCCTGAAATGATGACCTAGAGTTCATGGTTTCCAATCTTCTTCCCTACAACCATGGCTACAAAGCTTGATTTACATCTACCTTACTCGGACACTGATCTGAAGTCGCTAAAACGACGTCATTTTGGCCAAGACACTAAGGCAACAACATGTCAGCATCATATTGGATACTTAACAGACACGTAGGACTGTTTGAGATGGTGTTTACTAATGTTTAGGCCAATATTATTAATATTTGTAAACATGGAGGACTTATTTGTCACACACAAAAGTTAAGGGATCAGAATAAAAAACAATTAAGATAAGAGACCAAAAGAGTAATTTTGCCTTTAATTTAAAGAAGGCATCCCTTTAGGCTTTGGCTTATCATTTCCACAGCCAACCCAAACCATAAATGTTGAAGTCCAAGTTTCATCCATGAGAAAACGTGAACAAAACTCAAGCCTCCAGTTCCATCTGTATCCCTTCTCCCTCCATCCCGCTCCTCTGACTCTTTGACATTCTCTCAGACGGCAGATCGGCTGGTAGGCAGCAGCCTCCAACGGCCTCTCTCGCATTCCCTCTCTCTCATTCTCGTTGTCACACACCGTCGCGAAAGGTCTGAAACATTAAAGAAATGAACATTTGGTTCCTCCCTCTCGAAGGTCTAGCGAAGGTCTTCAACCTGGAAAAGCCACCAACCTTCGGGCGAAGCTCTTCGTGACCAAACAATGTGTCTTCCTGAAAGGCATAAGGTGATACAAATGGACAGTTTCGCACTGCCATTTTTGTGTTTATAAAAGCTACTAGTTTATCAATTTTATTTTCAAACTACTAATGGATCCAGAGTTGTTTGGTGGATTATGTATTTGAACTCACAGTTTTGAACAACCCCTTATTCGTGATGATTTTCATTCTTCTCTTACACCAATTTTTAATTATTCTCCTTGCCCTTTTTTATGCTTGAGATGCTAAAGAATTAAGGGGGAAAATCATCATGGACAACTTGAATTTACCCTTTTTCTATTCACGTTTTGCTGGTTTGGATTTTATGTTCAATTTACTTTGTAATAATCCCACTTTTGTTTCAATTTAATTTTCTTAGTATTAGAAATCTATTTGTAATTGTTATTGTGTATATATTCAACTTTATTTTCTGTTTTTTATTTATATTATTTTATGTGTTCATTTATTTTTTATTTATTTAAGGCGAGTCAACCCGTTTAACTTATCAATTCGTGGTGAGTCGAGTCAGGTTGCCTACTTCTTGGTTCACCAAAAACTGACTCTACTAAAACATTGTCATTTTCAGACGAATTTATCGACAAATTGCAGACGGAATTTGCACACTTTTCCAATGGATTTTCGATAGAATTCCTTTCAAATGGATTTCGGACAAAATATCTTCTGTCCGAAAAACCTCGTTGCAAATTAAAAAAACGTCCCAAATTCCGTCCCAAACATTTGGGGACGGATTCCTCATGGATTTCAGACAAACATACAAACCTGAATTTGTGTTTTATTGACTTGACTTCAAACGGATTTTGGACGCATTCAATATTACGTCACCCAGATTTTGGACGGATTTATCATTGCTGAAAGTTCATTTCAGATGGAATACGGACGAAGTTGTGATATTATTTGGGATGGATTTCCCACAGAATTAATAATCAAATTTATTTTGTATATTTTTGACATAGATTTAGAAAAGAAATATTTATTTTTTGAGACGGATTTTGGACGAATTTAATTAATATGAATTTCTTTCAACTTTTGTTTCACACGGATTTATGATGGAATTGAATCAAAAAATTGAACATTTTCAAAAAAATTTGAACAAAAACTAGTAAGTATTATATTAACCTGTAAAGAGATATTAACAATCAAATATACCTAATTATATTTTACCTAATTTACCATAATAATAACACATCCTAACAAAAGTTTTCATTCTATAACAAGGTAAAAGAAGTTGTACAAGAGTCAATAAAAGGCTCATTAGTCTGGAACAATCATACAAACTAGATTCATACAAGTGTTCATCATTCTAGAACAAAATAAAACAAACTAGTATGATCAAAGTGCTCAAAAGTCAAGAACAAAGTAACACAAACTAGAGTGATACTTTTATGATCTAAAATAACATAAAACTAACGAGAGTCATCAAGGTGTTCATCAATCTATATTAAAGCAAAACAAACTAGAGTAATATAAGGACTCATGAATCTAGATCAAAGTCATCAATCAAACATCAGACTTATCAATCATTGTCGCCATTAGAAGGCTCATTAATCTCATTTGATTCATCTTGCATAGGAGCCGCACAAGCAAAGTTTGGAGGTAGTGGCATATTCAACTTTCCAAATAAAGCAAGAATCATACATTCTGTAACACCCTTCGTTATATTAGTAACCCAAAATAATTAATTTAAATAGAACATGTTAAAAAGAAAATTTCTACAAATATATTGAATAAATACTTAATATAATAATAATTCCAAAATATTTGTTTACATCAATTCAAAAACCGAAATAACATAATAAGTTTCAAAGCCTCAAAATCGGGTATCTAAAACATCTCGCATAAGAAAATAACTAAACGATGAAAAGGTCCTCCTGACATGTGCCATACAATACTAACCAAGCTCTAAAACTAAAAAGATAGTCTTCAAAACGTTTGGCTGCTCAACAGGGTCGTCCTCAGGCTCTGGAAATAATACTACTAATGAGATATAAAATTTCAGTGAGCAGAAATGTAACACCGCAGTTTTCACTTGCTGGTTATATAAGTGGTGTTATATATGTTACCCTTGTTTATTATATATATGTTATGTGTTGTATGCTTGCGTTAGATGTTTAAGGACATATTTTGGGGTAGTTAACCTTAGAACGAGTCAGATCAATGATCCTGTCAGGGTGGCACGCCCGTGTTCCCGTTCAGCACGCCCGTGCCCGTGCCAGTTGTTCAGCACGTCCGTGCTAAAAGTTAGCACGCTCGTGCTCTTCGCGCACACTAGAAACATGTTTTGGGCTCTTTTGGTCAGCCAATTTCGCTCCAATCTTTTTTATACCTTTTTTGCTCGACCTAAAACTCATAGTCGTCATTCCTAGAGTTAGAAACAGCCGCCTTCAACCTCTCTCTTGGGTTCCCATTGAATCCTTGAGCGTTCTTCAATTCTTGTGTGTTCTTCGTCACGAACGCATCCCTGGGAGGTTTGTTGTTGCGTTTGGGGTTAAGCTACCTGCTTAGTGTTACTTTGAAGTAAGGTAATCAACCATGTTCATCCCTTTCTTTGAATCCTTTAAGTTTAGTGTTGAACCGTTTTCTCCCTGCCAAACCAGACTTTGTTGTTCATGTGTCAGTGCTGTGAACAGCAACTAGCAGATTAGTCCCTCAGGGATCTAATCGAGATATGTGCATAACCCTTGTGTTAATTCCCTTCCTTTTCTTGTTTGGGAATTAACTTATCCTTTTGCCTTGGTGCTCTTGGTCAAGCATGAACTTCGTTTTGTTGGCTCGTAGGCTGAAATCATCACCTCAGGTATGGGGAGAAGGGATTAGTATTACATATAGGTTCTAGGGTAGAGTAATATGAGGGTTAACCTATGACCCTATTTGTGTGCTATATGCCTTAGTTGATGTATGAGGTTGTTGTGATTGTTTATGCATAATGCTAATTGTTTAATTAGTTTATATGACCTTGGCATGATGTTTATGATGTTGTTGATGATGTTGTTGATATGCCATGATTGTATGAATTGATATGATAGAAACTGGTGTTAAAACTATGTTAATAAAAGACATAGGGATGTTAGCGCTAAGACTAAAACTATGATTAGTCTAATTGATGTGTATAAAACATAAAAGATGTTGATGAGGGGTGAGATTGATGTCAATGGATTAGTCAAGAACCTTAGGATTGATTTGGAGGGTTGAAATCTAGAAAAGCTGCTAAGTTCCCAGAATTGAGACGCTATAACAGCGTTGAGCATGTCCGTGCTCAATATTGTCATGTTTGTGCTCTTTGCCCAGTAAAGCCAGCATGACTGTGCTATTAGTAGCATGTTCGTGTCGGAAAAAAGCGAAAAGTGACCCTGTTTAGCATGCCCGTTCTCTTGCACAGCATGCCTATTTCAGTTGGTCAACATGTCCGTGCTCAGGCCGTGCCACTGTCAGAATTAAAAATTTCACCGTTTTAAATAAAAAGAGATTTAATACACTTTTTGGAATAAAAATATGATATAAGATATTATAAAACACGATCTTGAAAATAGTTAATAAACTAGGATAACGATATGGTAAGATCTAATAATGAAAACTTAATAAAGAGATTAATTAATGAGAAGATGATGTTATAGGTAACCACTTACTGTTACAGATGTTGTTGGTTAAATCATTCTTGATGCTTATTGGTCAAGTTTGATATTGATAAATCATCTTTGATACTTGTTGGTCAAAGTTGATAGCCATGTAATGGTGTTGATGATGATTTGCATGTTGGTTGAACATTGCATGCATTATTGCATAGAGATGATAGTTTGGGCGGAAATCAAACTACAAATTGCGACTGTGGAGGCCACGATGGGTGTTATCCCGGCCTTGAGGGTAGAGTTTGATAAGGAGGTTTCATATGGTATGGATTTGCAACCCGTGACCGAAGTGTTCTATTGATAACCTGACTACCCTGACGAGCCATAGTATGTTATCAGGATTAGTTGAGAGTATCCACGGACGTCACCCATGGTTTGGTGAGTGTTCCAATGTTAATTCAGGATAGTCAACATGGATATGTACTCCTAATCGTCTTTCCAGAGTTAATGTTTTGGATTCACATTGCATATGGAGTAGTAGAGTAGTTATGCATCTCATAACATGTTATTAATATGATATGATGGTACTTGTTATAATATGTATGTTATATTATGATGTTTTATACGCTGCAGGATCATCTTGCTAACTGCTCTATTACTGCTTCTGTTTATACGTGCAGTTCCTTACTCCCTATCTATTGTTGTTGTTTTGCATGTACTTTTGGTTATGCAGAGGATGGTGAGTTGCCAGCTGATGAGTGATCCCGAGAAGATCGCTTGCTCATAGTATAGTCTAGTTATGTTAGTTGTTTTCCGATATAATATCGGTAGTGGTTACTAGCTCTGGTTATGTGACATCGGGTTTCGGGTTTTGTTTATGTTTATGTTTTTCCGCAGTTGTTACTTATGTTTTAAATGTTTTCGGATCATATGGTATTTGCTACCTTTTATGTTAAAGTTTTTATTTAACCTGCATGCTTTACCTTATATTTATCGTATGCGGGATAGCGGGTGTCACAAGAAATATAGTTTAAAAGGTTTTCACAAAAGTATTGTTCTCAGCCGGTGTAGTAACCGAAAAAACTGTCAATAGTATCCGCTATTTTCAAAATAATGTATAATAAAATAATAATAATAATAATAATAATATAAATTATTATTGACAATAATAATCAGTATCATCAACACATCTCAACAAATATATCATATCAAATATATCAATTAATTCCCAGAAATAATCAAAAGTGTCGTATGACCATCAAACTGCACATAACAATGGCGTCCCATTGTCGACCTTATTCATGAAGGTATTTCGATATCACATTCTCTTCAGTGACATCAGTCATTTCGATATCAACCATTGAACACCGGTGGTATTACTTATTTCGATATCCCAACGTGTGACAATGTTGCTTTCGATGCCCCATTATGGCGGTATTTCATATTTTCAACATTCCAATTCATTGGCGATGTTACTTTGGATATCCCTATCATAGGCAGTAATGCAGCAAATAACATCCATTGCATATAATAGTTATTGAACCATGTCAATATCATAAATATCATCATATAATCCAAATATAGCATGTCAATCAACCAAATCATGTATACATCATACATATCATAGCATCAATCTCAATAATAAACACGTATTTCAAGGTAAGAACACTTTAAAGGAAAAATTCCCAAATTTAGAAAATCAGGATTTGATCAAACACGATAATATTTTCCAAAAACCATGTTTTGAAAGCATAACCTAAAACTCCAAGACAATTTTACACCATGGAAAGGGTGAGAAAGAGTATTTCTACTCACCTCTTGAAGACCTACAAGAATCTCCAAGCGTATCCCATGGCGAATCCTATATGTCACCTTCCTCAATCTTGACTCTCCTTCTCCTTCTACTTCTACATCATCTTCTTCTACCTCTCGTTGTTGCTGTTCTTCTTCTTCTTCTTCTTCTTCTTCCAAACTCATTATTTGTTGCAACCCCATCTCCCAAGCATGAGGATGCTCCACAGCCGTTACTACGGTGTTTTATGATGCAAAGAGGGTTTCTAGCCACACTAAGGTGTTATAAGATGGTATATATAATGTTGCACTCGTTCCCTGTTTAAACCCTCGCGTTTCTGATGTTACTGACGTCGAGCACGGGCATGCTCCTGTTTAGCATGACCGTGCCCTTGGTTTCAGTACGGGCGCGCTAAACAGCGTCAATTTCCAACACGGGCATGCTCTCCTTGAGCACGGTCGTGCTCGTCCGAGTAAGGGCGTACTCAAACGAGTCAAGGCGAGCACATGAGCGCGGGCGTGCTGATGTGGAGCATGGGCGTGCTCATGCGTCAGGAAGTGAATTTCCCTTTAAAAATCACCTTTAACTACTTTTAATTTTTTTAATCACCTTTATTTACTTTTATGCACTGCAATGGCTTAAAACATATATTCTAAACCTCCCAAAAACTCTGTATTATTCCTCATATTATAATTTCTATTTATTTTATTTTCTAGGATGTTACACTTTCTGTTGAGTCGATCCTCTTTTGCTGCTCTTCCAACTTATATTTTTGCTCCTAGTCTATAAGTTCTTGATTTTTTGCCTTTTCTTGCCACTTTACTACTTCCTGTTCAATGTTTGTTTCCTTAGATGCAATTGAGCATGAGTTGGTAGAATACTTTGAAGAGATATTTGATCCAATAGAACCTAAACCATATAATGTCCTTTTTTTTACCTTTAGGAACTACTTCCTTCCAAATAGTCAAGTCATCTGGCAAATGTTGGCTTGGGTTGGCTCACTTTTTGATCAACTAGCAGGGGTGTCCATATCTAAATCGATTAAAAAAATCGTAAACCGATTCAAAAAAAGCGAAAACCGAACAAAACCGATATTTATTGGATTTTTTTAATCTTGTTTCATGAAAACTGATCAGATCGAATCAGATTTTAGATTCCTTTTTTTTAAACCGAACCAAACCACATATATAAAATTTAATATGTGTTTATTCTATTTTTTGCATTATTTATTTTATATTTGCTGGTTTTTTTCCAAATAAAACTTACTAGTTTGTTTTGACGTAATTTTCTACTATTTTTAATGTTCAAACATAAAAAAAAAGATGTTCTGGAACTAGATGATGATATTTATTTATTTTAGACATATTTTATGAAATATTATTACATGAATGTATCAACAAGTATATATAGATTTAAGATTTTGTTCAATTTAGTTTGTAATCTTGATTCTTTGATGTAATATAAATATGTAATGATATGTCGGTAAAAATCGAATCAACCGATCCAATCAAGCAAAATTTAATCGGATCAAATAATTTTTTTAAAGAAAACAATCCAAACCAAATTGAACCACATGATGTTTTAATCTTTAGATAAAATGAATTTTTTATTTTAAAATCGATCCAAATCGATCCGCGAACATCTCTATCAACCGGACTGACTCACTTTAAGAGATCTACCAAATCGGTAAAATCAACATTTTGAATGCATGACGTTTTGCTTTTCAATGCACGATTTTAATAAGCAAAAGTTTTCCCCCCATCTTTCCAGCACAAGGCATGATTGTGATAAGGAAATTTTTTCCCTTTCTACTCAACTCAACGCCTATTGGTGTTAAATACAATCTCAAACAAACATGCAAATAATTACTTGTGGATATGAAAATAGTAATGTGCTAATACATCCAATTCTTTTCTATTGAAATACCCAATAAAATGAAAGGTAATGATTAATCACACATGTCGATATATCAGATCTATAAATTATGAGGAATGTTATTTGTATATCCAAAATGGGATACTTATAGTAGACATCCCATTTTAAATGAGTATAACTTGAACATATTTTAAATTTGAAATTAAAGTTAAAAAAATTACACTCAAAATAGGATGTCTACTATAGGTGTTCCATTTTAGATGTACAAATAATATTCCTCTAAACTATAAGATAAATTAAAGTCGAGCATCATATAGATAGCTCCCATTAGGGATATTCAGAACCAAACTAGTCTCTTTTAGTTTCATCTATCCCCAAAAAAAAAAAAAGAACCAACACAATAAAAAAATCGCAAATCGATAAAAAAAATCGAAAATAAAATAAAATCAATTTTTTTGGGATATATCGATTTAGTTTTTGGATGATTTTTTGAAAATTGAACCGAACTATACCAGACTGCATTGTTACACACAAATGACCTTCTTCAAACAAGTGGTTATATATTTGTGTTCACTATTGTGGACTTTAGTTGTTCTTATTTGATCTTCTCATGTTGAAGTGTTGAACTCATAGACTTTAATTGCTTTTTTCTTTTGTTTGTGAAAGACCTTAATTGCAAAATGAAACCAATCGGAATGTTTGTGAAATGATGTTCTCTTCAACTATGTTGTTTCGGTAAAAACCAAATTAACAGAACCAATCTAAACCGCATTTAATCGGATCATATTGGTTCTATTTTTTTAAGGAAGCAATCCAAATCGAACTAAACCGCATGATGTTTTAATCTTTGAATCAGATGATTTTTTAGCTCAAAACCCATCCAAATCGAACCGCGAACACCCCTATTTTCCTCTCTTAAATTACATACCATCCGTTCCACTCTCCTCTTTAGTAGTTGTTTGGTTAATTTTGCTAATTTATGTTATCAACTCTGCACTTCTAGACCATATATATGTAATTCAGTGTGATAGTGTCATTGCTAAATTTATTAATTTATCATAATTTTTAAATAAGAAGAATCCTTTCTCACCTGGAATATTTTGTAAGAAATTAATTTAGTTGATGCATAGTATCGTTAAAAATAAAATTTATGGGATGTACCCAGATTTTTTCTTTTTAAAATACTGATCAATCCAACCATATATATAGTTTTAGGTCTCATATGTCACAATTTAATTCAAGTACTTAATCCTTCAAGGGTCTGTTGGATGGTCAGGATATCATATCCTATTTTAATCTATGGTTTGATGAGTCAATAAGATAAGATAAACTTATCCTGTTTCCTTATCTTATCATGCTCATTAGTTAAAATTCTATCATATAGGAAAGGCTGGATGAAGAACAAGCAAGATAACATAAAAAATTGGTTTCTCCTCTGCCCTTACCCCGACCCCCACCCTCCCCCAAAAGAAGACATTCTCTTATTATGATAACCTATCATATCCTACTTTAATACATGGTTTGGTGAGTTAATAGGATATGATAAGCTATCCTCTTACCTTATCCTATTGTGCTCATTAGTTAAAATTCTATCTGTGACGCCTGAGGTTGACGAAAGCGGTGAGTGATCATTGGTGCTTGAGGTACGGACAAGGAGCTGCTCCTGACAGGCTTCTAGGCAAAGGGACACATGAATGAACCGGATTCACATCGGAATGAGAGGGATCCTGAGGCTGTGCAGGTATGAGACTGTACAGTTGAAGGAAGTCTTATAAGAATTGATTGGTACTACCGATACCAACAAGATGCATCTTCTTTTCGGGAGCCCAGAACGTAAGAACTCCATAGTTAAGCGTGCTTAACTTGGTTCTAGGCAAAGGGACACATTAATGAACCGGATTCACATCGGAATGAGAGGGATCCTGAGGCTGTGCAGGTATGAGACTGTACAGTTGAAGGAAGGCTTATAAGAATTGATTGGTACTACCGATACCAACAAGATGCATTTTCTTTTCGGGAGTCCAGAATGTAAGAACTCCATAGTTAAGCATGCTTAACTTGGAGTAATTGTGGGATGGGTGACCTTCTAGGAAGTTTCCCAGAAAGCGTGTGATTGAGGACAAAGCACGTTGAAAAGACTCGTGTTGGTTTGTGGGGATAGTCGGCAATCCTTAAAGCAGTCCGGACCGTTACAAATGGTATCAGAGCGGACCGCTCCCAGTACGATGTGATTCGGAGACGAACCAGGCGGAAGTTGGTGGGCATGTGACGCCTGAGGTTGACGAGGGCGGGGAGTGATCGCTGGTGCTTGAGGCACGGACAAGGAGCGGCTCCTTGCAGGCTTTTAGGCAAAGGGACACATGAATGAACCGAATTCACATCGGAATGAGAGGGATCCTGAGGCTGTGCAGGTATGGGACTGTACAGTTGAAGGAAGGCTTATCAGAATTGATTGGTACTACCGATACCAACAAGATGCATCTTCTTTTCGGGAGCCTAGAACGTAAGAACTCCATAGTTAAGCGTGCTTAACTTGGAGTAATTGTGGGATGAGTGACCTTCTGGGACGTTTCCCAGAAAGCGTGTGAGTGAGGACAAAGTACGATGAAAAGACTCGTGTTGGTTTGTGGGGACAGTCGGCAATCCTTAAAGCATTCCGGACCGTTACACTATCATATGAGAAAGGTTGAGTTAAGAACAAACAGGATCACATAAAATTTTGATTTCTCCTCTTACCCTCACCCTCACCCTCACCCTCACCCACACCCGGCTATCCCCCTCCAAAAGAAGACATTCTCTTATTTTGAGTCATTTATAATTGTTCACATTAGCTTTGTCGACCTCCATTCTTTCAATAAATCACGGTTTACTCTTATGTTTTTTTTTTTTTTTTTGTACATGAAAGTTTAGGTTAGCCAAAAATACGTCCCTTCCTTTGTAAAGGCAAGGAAGACGATCAAACTTAGTAATGATTTATAGTTGATTCTACACATTGCCTACTAATCGAAAAAATCTACGAATCGAACTTAAGTCACAACGAGTATGAGTGAAAGGTTTAACCAGATATGTCAACCACTATTATCAATCACGATTAACTTTATTAGTTGTTCAATCAAAGTACAATAAAATAATAATAACAAAATATATTAAATTAACATAGGATACGTTTGAAAGAGTTCATAAAGAATTGATGAAAATAATTTATGAAAATAAACTTATATAAATAATTTATGAAGATAATATTTAAAAAAAAAAGTTGATGATTCTCTTCGATTTCCATTAAACTATTATCTTTTTGTTGGGCTTATCTTGGATGTTTGACTTGAAGCCGAAGAGCCCACGGAATCACCTAATCAGTACTCTATATATTCTCTTCCTAACATAAAATCATTGATGAAAGCAAGCAGACTCTGGAGTTGAGAGCATTGAGGAAGAAAATGGGGACACGGGAGGTATACGAAGAGAAACTAAGAAACGGAAATCTCCACCACGATCCAACCCTCAACCCTGGTCTTGGTTCTGCTCGATGCCCTCGCTGTCTCTCTCTTCTCAACCCTAATTCCGTGAGTCTCTTTCTTCTCTCTCTGTCTATATGTATTGCAAATGAGGTGTTCGATGATTTTACTCACTGTGTTCGCATTCAGGAAAAAGGTGAATGGACCATCACTCCCGTCTTGCACGATGCCACTGCTATCGTGAGTTCCTCTCACTCTTGTTACCCAACACAATATATAAAATTTTAAATTCGGTTTCATCATCATCATAACAACAATAACCATAATATATTCTAACAGAATTAAAATTAATGGAAAATTGACAGTTTTAAGTTTTAATCATATTAATCATAAACGCAAATCTCATAGAAAAAGATTTGGCGCCTCTAAAGTGGGAAAGTAAGGGTTATTCACCATTGATTTGAATAACCCACTAAATGATCTAACGTTGAATAACCTCTTATTTTCTTATTTTAGAGTTTCACTCACTTTAGAAGTGTCAAATTTCATAAAAAAACTCTAATTTATTGACTTTAAGTTTGGGAAAAGTGCTAAATTTTAGTCGCAAACATTTAACTATTTTTTCTTTTCAATTAGTTCATAAACTCCTATTACTAGTAAAATCAATCCCTAAAATCAAATTTTCAACTATTTTTTTTTGTCTCAATTAGTCTGATACTATCCGTAAAATCAATCTTTCAACTATTTGCAAACGGCTAAAATCAATCCTTACCAAGTTTTTAAACTCAAATCCTAACGACTTTCTTTATTGTATGGGTATTGTTGCTTATTTTTTCTTAATCTTTCCCATTGAATAGGCTGGCTCAGGGACTGGTGGTATGCTTGGTGCGGTTTATGGTTTGAATAAAGGTAATCTTAGTTTCTTTTGTTTCTACTTTTATGTATTTCCCTTAAGTTTAAATTTGTTCTAATGTTAGTATAAGATATTTTATAATATGGTCAGACAAGGAATTAAGTGCCATGTCCTTGTTTTTATAAGAACTCAGGTTCTTAGTTGCAGTGCAAGCTTCTAACATTTTTTTATGAAGTTGGCATCATATGATTTATGGGTAGTGTAAAACCCTTTACTCTGTTAATGTTGTAAAGATAAAGCCATATACCTCTATTGTTGAAAATATTGCTCATTATTCTTTGGTTGTAGGATTACCGTACCTTCAAAATCGTCTGAAGGGACCCAAGTGGCTGCCTTTTGTAGTTGGGGTATGTAGACCTTATTTGACTTTTGAGTTACTTTACAAGTTACCATTACTGAGCTTTATGCTTTGTTGATTCCTAGAATAGACCTATCATAAAACTTGGTTTTTTCTTTTGTATGCTTTCAACATCTTTTTTTATAGTTAGCTGATTGGATAGACCATATAACTTGGTCATATATTATAGCTAACCTACTTGTTTTCTTTTTTATATACAGCTCCCTCCATTGCTGATACTTTCAGGAGCAAGTGCTGCATTTGGAGGTAACTTCTGTACATGGCTGTTTATTTATTAGGTTTACTTTAGGATATTTGAATTTTAATATACAGTGGTTAATTCATTTTGTTTAAAACTTTTAATGTTATAGTTATAGTGCCCTATAGCTGAATGTTTGATACCTTCTAACACCTATTGCATGATATTATCTCTAACATAAAAATAATTATGAAATATTAAGTTGTGGTCATTTTGCTTTGTTTTTTGCTACTGGAATGCCTCAATTGTTATTTGTAGTGCCAATAAAATTATTTCCTGTTCTTGCATTCTATGTATCAGAGATCTTCATACAATCTGCAACGAGGAAATTTTTTTTCCTGGATCTTTGATTGGATTTATGCTTCTAATTTTTTTGACATTTAAAGCATACAATAGAGTTATTGTGTTTGGGTTAACTACTTTTGTGTCTAGAAGCATCTTAGAATAATGTGGATCCGACCCTTTGAGGCACCTTTACTAAGGGGACATTTGGAAGAGCTTATAGAGTTTATTTGGACTTATGATAATAGCTTATGAAAATAGTTTATGATCTTCC
This sequence comes from Ammopiptanthus mongolicus, assembly GCA_039655645.1. Classification (NCBI taxonomy): domain Eukaryota; kingdom Viridiplantae; phylum Streptophyta; class Magnoliopsida; order Fabales; family Fabaceae; genus Ammopiptanthus; species Ammopiptanthus mongolicus. The sequence continues at coordinate 24,679,419 of CM077347.1, read as the reverse complement.
TATAAGCTTTTTTTAGCTTATTTCAATGAGCTTATCAAAGAAGTTTATGAAAATAAGTTCTTTTTAGCTTATTTCAAAACAACGTATTGAATAAGTGCGTAATTAAGCTGTTAATCCAAACTTGCCGTAAAGCTTATAATCAAAATGCTTCAGAAAGGTTTTTTTAGCTAAAAAGCTGTTTTTTCATATAATTTAAGCTATAACAAACATGTACTTAAATTGGTAGTTTTAAGTGCGTAGTTAACTCCATCTATATTTTCGATGATTGAAGGAAGGATAATGTAATTTTAAAAACAAAAGGTGTAGCAGGAGAAGTTCATTTAAGTTACTTCCCCATGCCCCCAGTCGTGAATGCATGTTTAGATGGAGAATAAATTCAAAATGGTATTTATTCTTTTGAGAATATTGAGTATGTGCTATGGTGGATTTTTTTGCCTACTGGCGCATTACTTCATTTAAATGTTTAAACACTTCTATCATTCTATACTTTGTTACATAGATATGTTTACAAGTAATTTATGTGATACACATTTATTTTTTTTAAAACTAAGACATGGGTACAACAGGGTATATTAAACAAAATATTTAAAATTATATTTATATAGGTAAAAAATACTACATAATTCATAGTCATCCGATAAGTCACAACTCATAGTTAACAAGTATAATAATTGCAATAAGCATAAACATTGACAATTTGTTTGGTTTATCTTGACAAACAGAAGAGTGTATGCCTTTATGCCTAGTTGGGATTTGGGGCATAAGCCAGACAGCAACATGTTAACACTTGAATTATTAATAAAAGAGACAATCTGTTTACAATAACTGAGTTGTATATGTAATTTCTTTTATAGATAGATTTTAGTGATAAATGTATTGACTGGCTTCTCAATTCACACAGAACTGGACAAGAGCTGTGTAGCTTGGCATCTAAAACTGTTTTTATTTCCTCTTCCCTGTCTGGTGCACTATTGTTTCCTATAGGTTAATGGTCATTAATTTATTGTCTTATGATAACTTTTGATCTCATTAGAGATATTAAATTTTAAACCATTCACGGGCTTCTGCTTAATAGCTTAAATTTTTGGGGCTGGTCTTTGACAGATCTGTAGTCATTCACACTAAAATGATTAAATGGTTATCATTTTGGTTGTTGAAGCTACATATTGCGTCTGCTTAAATCTCAAAGGGTTGGAATTGTCCTGTCTGCTTAAAAAGGGGAACATTTTAATAATCTCCATTCCTTTTAAGTTTTATACTTTTAAAACCCATGACCAGTCCCTTAAAATTCTCAATTTCTGATTGGAAGCCTTCAATTACTTTACTTTTGAACCCTCCAATGTTTTCATTTTAGTTCTGTCCCTCTTGGCTCAGGCTCACATATATGACCGAATTTCATGTCAATATGAACCTGTATAGGTTCCTTGGGCTTTGTTAACTGCATAAGTTTTTGGTCTGGTTGCATGAGTTGTTTAGGGCTACAGATGACTTGGATTGTTGCCCTTATCTACTAGGATTGATGAGCTTTCCTGTTAACATGTAACATTTGGGAATTGGGTCTATAAAATTCCGGACTCCATTATTAATATCATTTGGGGTTAAATTGGTGTTTGCATCAGATTATGTTACTTGGCTTGTCGTTTGTGTTTTTTAGTTTCCATAAGCAAACTTCACTTGTGGAGTTTTTCGTGATGCTACAATTAGCTTTAAATACGCATGAATAATGTGGTTATATGTGAAATTTTAGGTTATGTGCTTCCAAGGTTCACTCAACTCACTGTAACATCCTATTATGCTGCCTCAAGTGCCTCACATTATGGAATCTCACTTCTCACCCGGCATATTGAAGAAAACTACGGTTCCCAAAATCAGCATCTCAAGAGGCTCTCATAATTTCTTGCAAGTGTTGCAAGGAAGGTGCATTACCCTTGGCAATTTTGTTTACATTATTTCGTAATACAATATGACTCTAGATATACCAGCTTGTGGATGGTTAGGATTGTTAAAGTTTATTTCTATAATGTATTTTTTACTCCATGTGGAAATGCTTATAACGTGAATAATATTTCTTCATTTTTTATTTTTAAGTTGCAATATCCCATGTGTTGAGTTGTGGAGTCCGTAAGCTGTAATTTATTATGTTTTAGGGAATAGCAGTTTAGAAAGAAAACTGACAATAGCTTCCTACTTGTTGCCGATCCTCCTCCATTTGATTCATCCAAGCTTTGAGGCCCCTCTCCAAGAATTCCAGCCGAACCTCCATCCTTGTGTGTACCATTGAAGATAATTAGTATCATAGCTCCCGGTTTAATGGAATTATTTGACAGGGGTTGGTGTGTTTTCCACTGCCTCAATGAATTTGCATATCATTTATGTGCGGGGAGTCTTATCAACCTCCAACAGAATTAGTGAGGAGAAGCACGCAATAGAGTCGTTAGTTAAGCTTGCAGACGAGGGGAAAATGGGTCGAGTTGGAGGCTGAATGGGATAAAGTAGGTAATTCAGTATTTGGGGTTCAGGCTCTCCTGTATGCTTATGTTTCAAGTTCATTGCCTGTTCCATTTCACCTTGCATGCATTAGTTCCAACTGAAAGAGTTCAGGCGTAAATCGCAGGCAGAGTAGTCTGTAACCTGGTATTCCGTGCAATTTTCTTCTTGGGCTGTTAAAAACTGAATTTTAATAAAATATAGGCGTGCAATTTTTTTAATAAGGTTAGCTCAATGATAGTCAAATGATAAAAAATATATAAATGTAAATAATGTGTGTTTAAGTATGTGTGTGAAAATATTTAATAGAAAAACCGCAAAGTTACTTATAGGGGTGTAAGTTGATCCCTACAAATCTGGTGGATTTGAATCGATCCAAACTGATCTTGATGGTTTCGATCGGATCGGATTTGAAATGATGGATCCGGAAACAATCGGTTAAAAAATTGAATCGTCTCATCCGAACCGAATAAGATAATATATTATTATTAATTTTATTATAATAATATTATTTTTATTAACAAAATTAATATATTAACTACCTGTTTTTATCTTTTTATTAACAATTTAGCATGCTCGTTATTGTATTAATTTATAATATATATATATATATATATATATATATATATATATATATATATATAATTTTGTATTTTTTTCTAATCTTTTGACATTAAAATTAAATTAAATTAAAAATAGGGTAATCCGATTATCAGATCAAAACCAACCCGACTTTAATCGGATTGGTTCGGTTCGGATTTATAGAATTTTTTTTGTAAAATTCGATCCAATCCAATCAAATTTAATCGGATCAGATGCTAAATTACTTCAAATCCCATCCAAATCGATCCGATTATACCCCTAGTTACTTAAACTCATGGGATGGTTTCCTGTTTATAAATGAGATAACTTACACAAGTATATGCGTTTGAGCAGAGTTTGTCAATAATAAATAAAGAGGAGTGATAACAACACATTCTCCAACACCCTCTTTCCAACACATATTCTCCTATTGGTTGAAATTCATATGGGTTTCAATAATTCATGTGGGTCCACTTGAATTTTGTAGGACCCATATGAATTTCAGCCAATTGGAGAGTGTGTGTTGGAAAAAGAATGTTAGTGTGTGTTGCTGGCATTTCTCATAAATAAATAAATATTAGAGAAGAACTTATTAAATAAGTTTTACTACTATACATGCGTACTATGACAGGTTGACAAGTAGTTTGGATGGACATGTTGGTAAGTGTTTATGCAAGAATTAAATTTTGACAATTTATTAAGATGAGTGAACAAAGTTGCTGAACTCTGTCAAATGAAAAAAACAATTTCCAAAGAAACTTGCAGCACAAGGTGTAACCAAGGTCATATTCACAACGATCAATGTGGGTAGATAAACCAATTTAGGATTTAAACAGGTTTTTTAAGTTTCTGGAATCAAAATGACAAATTATAGAAAAGAATTCAGATGCAAAGAACTCAATCCAAAGGAAACAACTTTCTACTCAAATCTATCATTGATCTCTAAGAATTATTCAATTCTTCTGACAATTAAATGCTTGATTTAGATTTCATCAATTAAGTATAAATTCAATTTGAATAAATTATCTACTTAATAAAGCATCTAGAATTCTATTAAACAAGGTTAGCGAATTAAGCATTCATCTAAATCACAAGATTAATCTGATTTCCAGAATTTCTCCAAAACAAACAATTAAGTACAAAGCTTTCTCTTTAATCCTAGTCCAGACGTGTAATTACGTATTTCACATATCCAACATCTCAATCGGATGAACAAAATACGAAGATTGCAAAATTGAAAATAAATTGGCCAAATCAAACAACAAAAATGCAAATGGATTTAAGATGGAAGAGAATCAAGAGAAATTCAATTAACAAAAGAAGAAACTATGAAATCAGGATCTCAAGATCCAAATACATAAATTGTCACCAAGGATTGATCGACTATTATAGCTCTCCATATATGGGAGATAAGAAAACAAAATGAAAAGAATACAAAAAGCTAGAGAGTATAGAGAGGGGAGAGAAGAGAGAGAAATCTTAAACCTAAAATCTGAAAATTGTAAAATGAAATTGTAAGATGCCTATTTTGGTTTTCCCTTCAAATCAAGGAGGTTATTTTTTGCACCACAAAATTCTTTAATACACCATAAAAAAAATTTAAAACTTTTTTATATCCTAAATACCCTTTTCTTTTTTAATATTTTTTCCTCCTAAAACCTCTTCATAATTCAATACCACCATTCATCCCAAGAAACCTTTTTCTTCCCACTCCATGTTATTATTTCTCTCTTCTCCCTCATTCACTCATTCAATTCAATTGAATTATAGTCATTCAATTCAATTCAATTATAGTTATTTAATTAATATTTGATTCAATTCATTGGGAACATATCTTCAGAACACATTATTTCCTACAAATTCTTCATCTTTTCTCGTCGCTGATCAGGCACATAACTTTGATGTTACGCAATTTTTTAATCATACCAGAAATAATTTTGCGGAACACAATTGTTTCATCAACCGGAAATAAGTTTCTGGAATTCTTTGTACACACTACCGGAAATAAGAATTCGGAATACAATTTTGTTACTTCCGGAAACATATTTCCGGAATGCATATATTTTTGTAACTACCGGAAATATGAATCCAGAATGCATATATAATTTGCTACCGGAAACATCCATAGATAATTCTAAATAGCTTCCGGAATTAAGTTTCCGGAATAAGCCATACGATGTTCTGGAATTAAGTTTCTGGTAGTAAAAAAATTTCAGGTGTTTTGATATTTCGAAATTAAGTTTTCAATGTTGTATGCATTTGTATTCCGGAAACTTAATTCCGGTAAGCATGAAAAAACTGAAGAAAAAAATAAAGATTGAAATGTACCTGATGATGAACCAACTAAGAAGGAGAGCAGAGGAAGAAACCAACAACACTGCAACTACACCAGCGATCTTCGAGCAGCACACCAACGAAGAGGAGGAAAGGGATGAGGATTTTTGCGTGAGGAGTATGGGTTTTTTGGGGGAGGAGTTGGGGTTCTTTGTCAGAAGAAAAATAGGAGGGAGATATCTGATAGGGGTATTTTAGGAAAAAAGCAAAAAAAAAAATTGAGATTAGTGATGTGTTAAAGATTTTTGTGGTGCAAAAAGTTACCTCCCAAATCAAAATACAAGTAATCACATCCTAACTTGGTCCTTTGTGCCTTTTCTCCCGTTCATACCAAAGTTGGGCCTAAGAGAAACAATTGGACCCAAGTCCCATGTAATTTAAGTGAGAATTGACCAAGTTATGCCCTTTAAGTGTCAAACTCGAGTCTGACTTTGCAACCCAAATTGTACAGCCAGGAAGATCCAATTCGGCCGAGTAGTCTTCATGAGATTTGAAGCCCGAGATGTTAGATGAATAATGGCACTGATCGCATATCAATTAGGCCTCAAATGCTCTAGATATGATTGATTTAGTAAACTAGGGTTAAGTTGTGAGGAAAAGTCTTCTATATCTACTTTTCTACCGAATTTGACCAACTAGGAGGCTGAAACAGGTCTTGAGGTCTTCATGAAAGCTGAAGATCTATGTCTTGGCTTTCGATCGAGTCTAGATTCTCCCTCATAGCCCAACTATTGCTATAGATACGCCCTGGAGATAGAGACAACATCAGAAAGAGTTCAAAATCCAAAATTAAGCATTAATTAACACAAAGGCTCAATTAAGCCCAATACCACAAAACCTAGTCAAATCTTCTCAATTAAACACAAATTGAGACCAAATAGGCTAAGCATGAAATAATTAGAATATGCGAATAATTGAGTGATAAGTGAGTCAGAAATTATTATAGACACAACTACTTCTTAAGCTGTTGTTAACTTTTTCTAAGGATTATTTTTTTAAGCATTAATTTAAAATAAGCCCCAAATGTTTATACGGGTTTAAAAAGCTTTTCTAATAAAATCTTCCAAATAGGACCAAAATGCTTGATAAGTGCTCACTACAATAGATAATCCTAATTAAGTTAAAAATAAACTCATCTAAATCCTGACAAACATTTAAGCTTAACTGTATTCATGGAAACTTTAACTAAACTCATTTAAACACATTATGCAGACCTTAGATCCTTTTAGAGCAAAATCATGATTCATCCTACAAAGCTTTAATTAATTAACAAATTAGTTATTCATAGTTTAATTCTATCAATTCAATCCTTAAAAGATATATATTGGCTGAGTTGGCATTTAAATGTATTGCTGTCATTATTAACACTGATGTGGGAGGGAGTCCTGACGTCTACCAAGATACTACAAATGGACTATGACAATAAGGCATTTAACTAGCCAATTAAAAATTCCCGTTAGTATTTCTGTCTAATATTCTCAAGGTAAAAGTGAAAAAAAATTAGAGTTTATTTAATTAAGATTATTTTCATCGTAAAAGTGAAAAAAAAAAACAAGTCTTGAGACACTTTTTTCAAAAGCTATGTGAGATGAGCTTTTGGCAAACATAATTCTATATCGAGGAATCTTAAGCAAAGGGACATTTATTTGTTGCTAGGAATTATAAATTCTATAATTCCTGAAATGGAACTGTGGGGCATCAAATTCTTAATTAAAACATCTTTTGAGGATGAAAATAAGGTTTACTTTATTTTTTTACACTACACATTAGTGGGAATAGAATAATTGTGCACAAGTAGCTAGCAACATGCTTTGACGCAGATAGCTTCCATGCTCAGTTGCCATAATGAAATGAAGACTCTCCCACTTGATGGTGGAAGGTTGTAAATGAAGCGCTTTAAATCCATCTTTGCATTGCTGGCTTAAACTACCCTATGACAAGTGCACATAAGTTGAACATAAAATTGATTTCTTTAGGTAGGTATCACATGTAGTTCAGGATCAAACTTGACCAATTAGGCATGATAGCGTTGTGTGTGGGTGTGCCTACTCTATGTGAAGATCAACTGAACCATAGCATTGACCTGCTTGTGGTCCTATATGTACATTTAGATCCATTAATGGGTAAGTTCACTCATGAGCATCTCCTAAGGCGGTGCTATTTGTTGTTACTATAGCTTTTTATATGCTTATCATTTTATGCAATACTTTTTTTTTTTTTTTAGTTTTTCAGGGTATCCCGTGCATAACTGCGGAGATTAATTCCTCGAGTCGGGTAGGATAACAAGGGTGGCAAAACTCTGCTTCAAGAGTTTTAACGCTGCTGTATTCCCAGGGCTCGGATTCAAACTTGAGACCACTGATTAAACTGGAAGAGAATCGTATCATCTCATCCAAACTCTGTTCATCATTTTATGCAATAATTGAGGAGGAGTGGAACACTTAAAAAGCAAAGAAATATATGGTTTAAAATGACATCGACAGGGCTTTGGATCCAACAAAAATGGCCACGTTTGGCGTTTATTGCAACCAAGTTGTGCCACCCATTAGGATGGATACAAAGGTGGGGGATTTTTTTTTGTGTTCAAACTGGGCCTTGTTTGTAAGCATGTTGGCATAATAAGGATACATACTGTAGAAACTCCCAACCTCGTTTGTAAACTTTATTGAGGTGTGGGCCGATGTTTCTTAAATTCAACTGTTCTTTCCCTCTCTGAATATGAAAGTAAGAAGTGGTCCTAGTACTAGTAGTGATATTAATGTGTACTCTTTCTCTCTGTGTCTTCATTATGGCCTTTGCTCCCTCACATGCGCTTTATATGTTGCATTTACTTGTGGGGTCTTGGATGGTTGGATTGATGTTGAAACTACGGCGGTATTGCCGGATTGTCTTTATTTACATGTCACTTTTTTTTATGCCTTAAATTAGTTTTGGTGGGGCTTTTTGACGAGTTCAAACAGAGTTTTATCTCTTTTTGAATGATAGGCAAAAACTACAGATGTAAACTCTAGAAAAATAAGATATATTTAGTATACAAAATCTATTTAGAATTTTAACAAAAAAATGTTCATTTGATACATAAATTTAAAGGATAACACTAAAGTGAGAAAGTAAGAGTGTATCTACCCTTGATTATTTAAAGTATGTTGAGATCTCAACTCACTCTAGCTAATCAAGGACCGATACACCTTTGCTTTCTAACTTTACATTCAAACTCACTTTAAAGAAATTTTATCCAAAAATTTAAATGTATTAAAGGTGTGAGTTTGTGTGCTCTAATTAATTTTTGTGATGTGTGGCATTGATTTCCCACATCTTTTAAGACCGATTAGAGGAGCTACATTACCTGATTGAATCTGAAACTGAATGTGAAATTTGTGCTCATATATATGGTTGAATGAACTTAATTGATTTAGAACTTAGAAGGTAATGATCGGTAATGGGATATCAAATTCTTGTCACGCAACAAATGTGGTTGTTGCAGATTTCGTCACTCTTGTCAAGTTATTGATACATACAGTGATTGATGTTTGGGGACATAATCAAAGAAAATGTGATTACAGTCTGACTCAAAAATTAAATTTGATCCTCATAATTGATGGTACATATGCATATGGACCCGCGTGATCTGTAAAGAACATCATGATTCACCGAAACTTGGTGGGTTGTGTAAAGATTTGGTTCATGGAAGCAGATTAAGCTGGCAAAACCCGAATCCAGATCATGAAAACTTGTGTGTAATGGCTTTCATTCAATTTTATGAATATTTAAGATCTGGATTCTTGCGAAGTAACTAAGATGTAAGCAGGACAGGATCTAACGCACGTTTTCAAACAGAATCTAACTACTCATAGAAGACTCCTTAATTATGTCATAACTCATCACAAGATAGGCTCGTTATCATGCGGACACTTAAAAATAGTTGTTCGATTTGTATATTTCTGCCAGATATTTGATCAACACTTTTAATTTTTAAATATTCCTAATTATATTTTATAATTTTTTTACTTTTTGATTTTTTATACATTCTAGATAAAATTATCATAATAATTAAATAAATGTTAGTATTATATTATATTTATAATAACTCATACTAATTTTAAAAACATTATTTCTCTTTTTCAATTTAATGTGTATTTTTAATTTTATATCTTGAATTATAATCTTGTTTTGTACTATATTTTTTAAAATTTGTTAGATAAGTTGTGTTATTTGAACCTCAAATTCTGAATATTGTATATGATATCGTATGTGTTTATCTTCATCTCTCACTTACTTTTTATCTTTTTAGATATACACATATCTAAAAAATACATCCAAAAATAAAGGGACACTTTGATGTTCCAAAAACTTTTCTGAACAACTTATATGTGATTCTTACATGGCCTGTGTTTGTACTACAATAGAGTTCTGCAGTCTGCACAGCTCTTTTAATGCTATTGTTAGTTGGAAAGACTGACTGATAGCACTTTGTTGCATATATAGGACGTCATGACAGAATATAATAGATTGCCTTTCCATGCGGTGGCTTCCCAAGTTACTGCCCTCATTTCTAATTGCTGATTGCTAATTAACTACCAAATTCTCTGGGTGACATGTTTACTTTCTTTGGCTGAGTTTCTTTTTTTTGTATAAATTTTGGGGGGTATATTTGATCATAAATTCAAATCTGTACTTTTTCACTTTTAACTTTCGCACTACTTTTTGTCATTTGTCCCCCGTCAAATGTTTAATCCGTTGTCGTTACACATCTCAATAATTTTTCTCTCTATAAATTCTTTCTATATTTTGTTGGAAAATAAGTTTCATATTATTGAATTAAAGAGAACCAAAAGTATATATAAATTGAAAATGTTTGAATCCAAATTATCTAAATATTTTGGACAATAAGACAAATCCAAATTTAATATAAATCAACCCACACTCTTTCAAATGAGTTGATGCTATAATGATAACATATTTTAAAATAAAAGTTCGTCAATATTACAACTATTCACTCGCTTATCACTACAAAGTTTTATCATTAGTGTGTTTCTATTTGTAATTTTTTTGCGTGCCTAATATTATAATTCCGCAAACGTATGTACAAAAGACATTCATAATTTTTTTAAGAAATATTTTATTTTTTTATTATATTTTAATATTATTTATTTATTAAACATATATTATTGAAAAGTTTGTACTAACAACAATAATTTCTATTTTATATACATTTTGAGTTTTTTTAGAAATTAGCCATTGGTTACAACAATTGCTATTTGGCTATCGATATTTAAATGACTTAGTGACAAGGGTTTTAGTCATCATTACACATCTATCACTATTTCGATCCTTAAGCTATTTAACGATCGAATTAATTTCTTTAACTATCAATTTTTTCAGTCGTTGAAACTGATTTTCTTTTTTAGTGAGCAGATCTTTCAACTCAATGCAAGTCTCTTATGGTGTTCTTGTACAAATGTGATAAGCTTGACTTATACGTAAAATAATTAATGAAATTCAAGTCATTATTGCTAAGGATGAAGCTGGGCTTGTCACTTCATTTAAAGAACTCGCTGATTTGGTTTTAGTTTAAGATTAATTGATTACATGTGAAAATATAAAATAACATTCTTGCTCATTCTTTTTTGTCATAATAACTTTTTCCAACAAGCATTTGATGAAATGCTATTTAATTAAGGAGAATGGTAATGAGTGTCCCTAAGGGCACTCGTCAAGGAAGTAAGAAAAGAAGTTTTTTATTGAAAATTGATGTATTTAATATTTGAAGAGGTGATATACTTAGTTTTTCAATGAAAAGTTATTTTTTTTTGTTTCCTCAAAGAATGCATTTAAGGAAAAGATCAAGTGTCCATAAAATCAAAGCTAAAGATTAAGGGAATCTTAGCGGTGGAAATTTTGGAGTACAAAATATAAATAATTTTTCTTAATAAAGCACTGATATAAATTCTGCTAATATAATTGTGTAAATCGAGATGATGATGGTAACGAAATTCTGCTAATCAAAGCCTTTTACATTTTTACTTTAGAGTTCCACTCACCTTAGAGGAGCTAGATTCTAATAATAAATATATACACGTGTTTCAAAAGTTAAACATCCATCGACACAGTTTTTTATTTGTTATAAAAAGTTTAAAGAAGGGCATACCACAAGCGTCAACAGCTACCACAATAAAAAGTTATGAGTGAAAATTGAATCCAAGACCTCTTTGTCAACGTTATTTAATCCTGAAAGTTGAATCAACCCTCATTACAATGTGTAATATTACCAACATGATGTTGTGAGAGTTGATAACGTTTTTTTCGATAAGTATAAAATTCATTAAATAGAGTCAAGCTTGGTAATGTGACTCTCCTCCAAGGAAAAACACTACACCAAAATTGAATTTTAGTGGCCATAAATTAATTGCCACTAATTCATTCAATAAATTGAAATTTTTGTGACTAATAGATATTAGCCACTAATAAATCATTTATGCTATTTTATGAATTGTCACTAAACCAGATGCACTCGACGCAACCTCAAGACAACGATTTTTGCTCATCGATTTTATATGATTTTTGCTCAACATCCTCTTTGATTAGGAAGAGATAACACCTCAACGATTTTGCTCAACAATCGTTGAACCAAACGCACTCATCCCACCAAATTTCTCATCGATTTTATGGAGCATTTTCTCAGCGATTCTCAGCTTCAACCACCACAACGATCTTTGCTCAACATTTCTGGAGATTTTCTCAGCGATTCCCAGCTTCAACCTCTCTATTCCCAGCATTTCCTTTTTCCTTTGTGGCTTCTTCACCTCAAGATCACTTTCATGTCAGATTTCTCGTTTTCTAACCCTCAATTTGTTGAATGCATTACCTCCTTTCACTTTCACTCTCGACTTAGATCTAATTTCTTTTAGTTGTCGTTAGATATTCTTTCTTTCTCATATCAGTATAAAATCTAATGTGTTGCGTTTAAAGAATTGATTTGATTTCGAAATTTAAATTCACTCAAACCTAATCGTATTTCAACCAATTTGCACATAATTAAAATCAAGAATTTCTCCAAATGAAGTCAATCCTTATTTATGAATCAGAATAATTCATAAATTTCGTGTTTCTATAGGCTGATAATTATGAGTTATGATGCTTCTAGATTGAAGCATTTGTTTCAATATTTCTTTTATTGTTGGGTTGCTTCAATATTGCTTCTGAATACAATGTTTCAATATTGTTTGCCAAGCATAGTTTGTGCCTTCTCCATTGATTGGACTTTCAATTTTTCTCAGAAATTGACATAAATAGTTTATGTATGATGACATTTGAGTTTCATTTGCAGCATCTTCTTCTCCAAACCATGCGACATATTAGTTTTCATGTAAAAGAGCTCAAAGATGTGCTCACTCAGTTAAGACTTTCAAAGCAGGGAAAGAAGCTGGCAAGAGAAGAATAATATTATTGATTCTCTCATTGTCATTGTCATTGCTACCATTACTGATTTTGTGAAACTTACATTTATTGTGCTGTTTTTTTTGCAGAATAATATCAACATTGATCAGAAGCATAGACACGACATTCCCCTACCAGAAATCAAACCAAACCAGAAAATAGAATACAAGTACCACTCTAAGTAGATGATATTATCTTTTATTGTGCTTTGTATATTCTTTAAGAATGTAGTATCTTTTGTGTGTATTTATATCTATTCTCTTTTGGATATAAGTTTTGTTCAAATTACTAAAGAATGTGTTTGTCTCTTACTAATGGGAATTCTTTGTTTCTCTAGATGAGGTCAAAGCTTTCTACTTTAGGTTTTGTTCTGTTCATATTTCAGTTGTTTGGAATCAGTAACGTTCTGTTTTGAACTAGTTTTTTCTTTTTTATTATTTTTTTAATATGTATACCAAGTTGCTTCATCTGGTTGATATGTTTTAGACAAATGAATGGCTTGGATGTCAAGCTTTTAAACTCGATGATATCCTCTTATGGTACCTAGAATTTTCAGAACTTTTGCATTAAGAAGAGCTATAATCACAAATAGACTTACTCCAATCTTGATTGTTTACTAATAGTTCTGATCTGAGAACTATGAAACATGATAATATAAATTATTTAAAGTTGTTTGCTCACTTATTCTTCAAATTCTTTAATCTTTCATAATCAATGTATTCTACTTCCAACAGGAAAGTAACTATTGGTGTTTAGTGTGTAAGCTGCTTCGGTAATTAAGCATTCTTTTGAGTCCCTGCCTTTGAATGAGTACCATTGCAGTGACTGTGGAATTTGCAGGTATGAACTACTAATAATTTAAATAATCTGCATGTTAACTTATCTGAAATATCAATGCCTATGCAATTGAATAAATGAGCCTTTGTTAGTTTTATCTATTTGTGTCATTAGTTTTTGGTTATAGTTGCTTTTGGTGCATAATTCTTTGGTTATAGTTGCTTTTGGTTGATAAAAAAATCACAAACCTAAAGGACATGTTTAACATAGTGAACAGTGTTGTGAAAGAGAAATACCCAATTGTGATAGTTGTTGAAGGCATTGAGTAGGAAGCTCTGGCTCTAGTTATTAAAAATAAACTTAGGGATGTACTGAAGGTAGATGCAATTAAGGCTTTTGACTATGGTGAGTGCAAGAGCCACTACTTAGAAGAAATTGCCGTCCTGACTGGAGGTAGAATATCGAGTACTCAAATTTAGAAGCTTAAGTATATTTTGTTAGCTGATATATTGAGACAACTAAAAGATATATATTTCCATTATGCACTTGTATGATTTGTACCTTTAGTATATGGCAAACTGAAAAGTCAGTTTGAGTCAAATTAATTGATGCTTATATTTGTTCTTTATGACACTAACAACATAAAAATTAGTTGAGACTGAAGGCTAAAGTGCAGCAGCTTATGGAAGCAATGAGCTATTGTTGATTTACCATATTTGTCCTCTATTTAATTATTTATTTATTTAATATTCTTCCAAACTTACATTACTTTGACTTAATTTAGGTTGATGTAGATGGAAATGGCACAATTGACTTCATAGGATTCATCATTGCTACAATGCATAAACACATGTTAGAAAGGGTTGAGTATCTTTACAAGGCCTTTCAATATCTTAATAAAGACAACAATGGGTAATTCCTTCTATCTTGATTATTTCTTCTCCACTCTGTTACATTATGGAATTACCTAATTTTTTCCTCAAGCATGCACTTTCAACTCCAGTTGCTTTTGACTTTTAACTTTTAAGTTGTCTTATGCCATCCATATCAATCTTCCGGCTATTAATTGGGTTCAAATTCAATCTTGTCAACTAAGTTCCATGCACATTATTTCAGTTTTTAATATTAAATAAGGCACCATGCCTTAAACCCTCATTTTTTTCCAAAGTCAAAAAGCGCACATTCATTATTAAATCATCAATTGATGAGTATGCCAATATAATTTGAGTATTGTCACATCTACTCTGGTTTTTGATTGATTCCATCACAGGTTCAGCACAGGAGATGAATTGCAAACAGCCATAAAAGAATATGGTATACGTGATGAAGTCACAATCAAGGAAATAATGTGTGAAGTAGATACAAATAATGTAAGCCTATTTTATTGTGTTGAGTTGCTATAGTTCTTGTCTTGTTCCAGGACTAATATTTAATTTTGTGGTTTCACTAGGATGGTGGTTCTAGTCTTATGCTTATAGTTCTAGCCTCTGCATGATGAAGTTACTACTATTCTATTAAACTTATGTTTATAATTCTATATCACTTAGTCTTGTTGCTTCTGCATTCTTATTTTATTCTATCTTAATGTCATTTTACATGAAGAGTCTACTGTTTTATTCTGCTTAGTTTACTAAATTTTATATTGTGATTGTAGAAAAATATCCACTTTTTGTCATGTCTTTACTAGTTTCGTTCCAATTGTTTGACTTCTTCTTCTCAAGAGGCAAAATTGAACATTTTATTTTTTATCCAAGCAGGAAAGAATTACTTCCTTTACTTGATAGATCCAAAGCCTGAGAATAGTCTTTTCATTGATATTGGTATGTTCTCACTCTTTGACTGGATATTGCTTGGTTTGTGATTACATTTCACATTTGAATCTTATTTTTGAGTAACTTGTATTGTTTTGGTTCTTGCAGGTTTAAGTTCGATTGCTTCAATCTTACTGCACTGTATTCTTTTACTGTTTTACACCATAAGTCTTTCAATAGCACTGAATTGATTATATTTTTTTAGTGTTATACAGATTGTATCCATAAGCCTTTCAATGACAATGAACAGACTGTATTATGACTATGTGATTACACTAGTTATTGGACTCAAAATAACACTAGTTATTAGATTCAAATTCTTTTTGTTTTGTTGATGACACTCTTGAAGTTAATGATAATTGTTATTTTTGTTGTAGATTTAATGAAATATATTTTGTTTTAATAAAATGTATTTTAGTATGATTTATTTGGAGCATTTGTATGTCATGATTTAAGTGTTTTATGAGTAAATATTATTGTCATTAAAACTTTCTTTAATCAAATCATATCTGCTTTGAGTGGCAAATAATCTAAATATTTTGTGGCAATAGTAATTGCTGGGAAAAACCAACTAGAACTTTTAGCGGCAATAAAAAAAGTTGGTAAATGAGCTTAGAAGATAATTCTAAAATTTAGTGGCCATTAAAATTGCCGCTAAAGGCCATGATAATTGCCCCTATAACTTTTGACATTTAGCGACAATTATTTGGGGCTTTACCAGCATTTCCTATAATTGCCGGGAAAGCTTTTAGCGACACTGGATACGCTGACTAATTAATAATTACCGGTAAAGGTTTTGGTGGCCATTATTATTGCCGCTAAAGGTCATAATAATTGCCGCTAAAAGTGCATTTTGTTGTAGTGAAGGACGTAAGTTCGATTCCTGGAGTCGTCTAGTTGGGAGGCAGTCCAACCCCATGTGTAAAAAATCAGATGTCCGTCGCAGTCGAACCGAGGATTAATTAGTCTCATAGCCGGTCCAAAGGGCAGAAGCTGTGAGGCCATCCCGCTGGACTCACTGGGGAGCTAAAGGCCCTAATTACTGTAGGTTCCGAACCAAAAAAAATATAATACCAGCATTTGCATATTTAAAATCTTAGCAGTAAGATTATGTTTATTACACAAGACTGACAGAACTTAATTAGTTTGGTTTTATAAAAATGAAAATTTCATAAGTATTAATTCATTTTTGGTTATATTAACCTATATAATATACATGTATATGTGTAAGTTTCAGAATTTGACTGTGTGAAATCATACCATAAACGTCTAATTTGGGGTTTTATGCAACAAAATGATGAAAATAGAAAGTTTAATACCCGTTACTTATGTAAATTATGATTTTTCTAGCATTGTAGAACAGAAACATTAGAAACGTTATTAATACCATAGGAACACATTAGCAAATAGGAATAACTAACTTTGGTGGCATTATTTTTTTGGTTCCATAAAGTTCGGGATAGATAGGTTGCTTTAAGTCTTCTAGGTCAGGACATGGTGTACATAAAATTTTTGATTGAATGCAGTCAAGAAAAGTACTATTGATGTTAAATGATATTTGGCATCCAAGGCGATTAAACCATAAGACTAATAAAAGTATAATAAGATGAGTGCCCAAAAATACTATTAAATTTTTTTTATAATGTATATAATAATTACTTTTCAACCCAATGGGTTCAACCGAGATTGACACATCTGGTAAAACCTTCAGTCTACACTCAGTGTGGCTTGGGTTTGATTTTCAAACGAATTCTGTTGGTAGACGATATGTAAATTTCACTATAAATCTTCGCTGAGGTTGGTGGTCTTTTCTGGCATTGCAAGGGGGCGTGCCTTCCTCTAATCTAAACTTTTATGTACAAAAAAACCCAATGAGTGTGGCTTAGTTGGTTTCACAGGATAAAAGGTATACTCTGATGGATAAAAGGTATTTTAAAAAAGAATTTGACTCCTCTAAAATGAAAAGGTCTCTATAGTGAGAAAGTAAAGGTGTATACTTTTGGATCATTTTTAGTGGGTTAAGATCTCTATGTCTATGCATTACAAACTGAGGGTTGGTCGAGTGGTAAGAATTTCAATCCCATAACGATGAGGACACAAGTTCGAATCCTGGTTGTAGACAATCTAGTTGGGAGGTTACGAAAACCAATTGTTAATTTTCTGCTCTAAGCAGCCGACGAGGATTAGTCTCATAGTCAGTTCAAAGGGCCGAAACTTGTGGGAGTACCCCGGGATGCCACTGGGGAGCCAAAGACCCTGATCACGGTGATTCATAAAAAAAAGATCTCTATGTATTTATCGAATATCAATGGTGGATGCATCCTTACTTTCTCACTTTAAGGGAGTCAATTCCTTTAAAAAAAAAATTGATAGAAACATTAATTACATAAAAGTGACAATAAATAAATAAATAAAAAAAAAGTGGTGACAGACATTCCCGTATAACCTGACTATTCAGATCCTCACTTATAGGCATGCTCACTTAGTGCCGGTGGTAACGTTTGTTGTGAAGTTTGACCTCAGCTAAATATAACAGAGTTATGATAGCTAATGCCAATAACATAATGTTGAGCAGGCAAGGAGCCCTGAAAAAAGTTCACTATTTTATTAAATAAGTTATAAGTTTCGTTATTAAAGTTTGGCTTTAGTTCACCAACCGTCTGAAGTCAGCTGTGATAGCAACCTATAAGGTTGTAGGGCTTCTCATGACTTAAACTTGAAAATAAGTGAAAAGAAATGGGATAGAGGATGAGTATGAGCTTGAATAAGTGAATATCCTACGGAAACAAGGTTTTAAATTGTGATTGCAATCATGATTATAGTCATATTTGTCATCTTCGTGGACAATTACGAAAAAATACGGTAAATACGATATTACGGAACAATTAAAATCACAATATTGCGATCTTAATTGCCATTAGGAACCTCATTTTAAATCCTTGTACCCTGATTTATGCCATGATAATGATAGAATTTGTTCATTTTGTTAGTTGAAGATGCTAGAATCAAATATAAAAAATAAGGGCTATTAAATATCAAATATCGTTTTTGGCGTAGTGCAGTAATTACCTCACACACAGGTTTGTGTGAGGTTAATGTGACTTCTTTTATATTATAATAATGGGGTGAGAGTTAAGAATCTTGTCTGCATATTGATATTGGTAGTCAAAATCGCATGTCCCAACAATTTTGAGGAGAATGGATCTTACCTTTAACATTTGTGTGTGGTTGATTGCCTTTTCTCTGAATTTTATAGGTAAGGTAAGGTAATACATTGAGTAATGTCTGTTGCAAATAAACCTCTGACCCTTTGTGCTGCCAAAATAACAGATGATTAAAGTAGACAGAAGCATCAGTACTCACTATCAGTCCATTATTGTTAAGGAGAACATGTCCTCCCTCTTTCCCTAGAGAAGGAATCTCCAAGTCCCACATATTTCTACTCACCACGAAAACTAACCCACCTAACATCTCTAATTTCTCTCTCTCTCTCTCTCTCTCTCTCTCTTTCTGTGTGTATCAGACATAAAAGCAATGGTACAGAAGGTGGGAAAATAAAGATGGCAGTCTAACTACCATGTTCATATGTTCCTTAAAGTCTTTGAGAGAAAAGGAAGACACATCCTTTTCTGAGGGTTGGTTTTGCCATTTTAAAGCCATGAAAGCCCTTGGTGTTGGTACCACTTCCTTTGAATGATGAGATCATTTGTGTTTTGTAAACAAGGCATAAAAGAAGTGACCCAAGCGTTCCTACTTGTGGGACAACTGTACTCATCAACTTAGTAATTATTGAATCTTGTCACTACAATTTTGAATGATTACCGAATACTCATTAACTCAATTCTAATTCCATCTCTAGAAGTTCCTCAAAATTTCTAACATCAGGACCACTTTGTTCAATCTGCAGCCTATTGAGTCAACTGAGGTCAACCTAAAATACAGTGAACACCGGAAAAATGCAGGATCATATTCTTACGGAATATGTTCCTTCTCCAATTTATTAATTGATTCATAGAGAGAACAAGAAAAAGAGAGATAGGGTGTGTTTTTACTAGTCTTGAATCTTGATACTGCCCACTTTGTCTCTTAGGCATCTTAGGTAGACTAAAAAGACATAATATTAAGCCAACACATACCACACTTCCATATCTATAGAAAGACATATATCTGTTTTAGAATTCATAAACCTATCATTCTCTCCGGAAATAAGTACTGAAAACAAAAGGGGCATTTACATATTACATATAGATATATAGTGAAACTAATTTGGGGAGCAATGTTGCCTGCAAATGGCATGGAAATATCACTTTCTTTTCTGCAAAATCTGGGCAGACATCAAACCTTATCATGACCTTTCAGGATACATTGCATTGAATCAGAACCCACACCTTTCTCATCACCCCACCTGCTAGGACAATTATATGATGAATATATGCACACGTGTGTTTGGATACAATGTTCATGCGCACCCAACTGTCTCATACCCTTTACATGATCCCAACACGTGTGAAACAGTTTTCTCAGTACAGATCAAGAACGTCGAGGTGACTATAAGATTTGCAATGAAACTATATATTATACCACGGGCAAAATCTTGGAGAGTACTTCAAGAAAAAGAAATCAGCATATATATATTAGCTAGCTAGAGCAGCTACCACATGTTTTTATTGTAGTGTCTGCTTTTGAAATCAATAATAACACATCTTTGAGTTCAGAAACCGCTGTGTTGCTTAGAAAAATAAAATTAAAAAGAAGAAAAATGATATATAATCACTTAAATATTTAAGTTAAATTTACATAGCATATAATCAAACCACATATAGCATATATATATCTAAAAATCATCTGTTAATGTGAAGAAAAACAATTGGAAATTAACAAATTAATTCTCCAAGTAGTAGTAATGGGTTGAAATTTCTCATATTATATATATCTTGTCCCCTACAGCTTCCATTCCCAAAGTAGGTCGATGGAACGTAAGTTATTACCTATAAGTAAATTGGTGTGATTACAGATGAAGATCCAAACTCACATGGTCATGAACACTGCGTTTGGAGGAATCATAAACGTACCGGTTTTGTGAACCAGAGGCACCAACCTGTGAGGCTCTCATGTTCATTTCCTCGCCAGAAAACAAGGGCAATGGATGCTGTAACGGTCTTTCATGGCTGAAGCTAGGGTTAATACCCTGCACGGTTCCAGAAGGGATTCGCCACAAGGCTAAGGGGCTACCATTGATGGGTTGTTGATGATGAGAATGAGAATAAGATGAGGTTGTGCCATGGGTTCCATGATAAAACCTTCCATCACTAGCACTCAAATTAGAGTTGTTGCTATTCCATGATGTATAAGCCATTGGTGATGTTGTTGGAGCTGAGCCGAACCTGTAGTTCATGAGGCCATAAACCTGAGGGTCGGGGAAGCTACCGTGAACCATAGCTGATTGAAGGTGTGCTCGTTTTGCGTGTTGACGCTCTCGTTTATGTGCGTTTTGGTGTCCACCTAAGGCTTGAGAAGTAGGGAAGTTTCTGCAACAGTAATGGCATTCGAATCTGCGACTACTACTCTCTCCGTTCTCGGTGCTGTTGTTATCCTTGTTGCTATCAAGCTCGAATGCATTGTTGGTGGTTGTTTCTGCTGACTCGGACTCTTCGGTGGTGGCGGCGGCGGAGGCTGCGGTGGCGTTGCCGCTGCCGAATTCGATGCCGAAGAGGCGAATACCCTTCTCTTTGATGGAGGGTGCAGGACGGATGAAGGGTAGCTGAGAGAAAGACTCCACGTTCATGAAGTCACGAGTCTCTCTCTCATGAGTCTTGTCCATGAGGAGGAGAAAGAGGTGGGTAGGGTTTGTGTAGGGTTTTTTATAGAGAGAAAGAGGGATAGGTATAGAGATGGATGGAGATGATGAATAAAGGTTGTGTTGTGCAGCACCTTTGAAGAAGGGTGTGAAGGAGCTTATTAATTAGCTAGCTAGGTGCTATAGCTTGGAGAAGGAAGACAATGGAAGAAGGGGATGTATATGTGATTGTTGTGGTGGATGACTGGATGTGGAGGTGAGGGCATGGTGGGTCCTATAAAACACAGAGGGAGGTGGGGACTGATCTATGAACAATTGGGTCTGATCCATCTGAGAGTGAAGCCTGACAAGGCCACAAGTGTGAGAGTGGCTTTGGCTTCTCAAAGTACCACCATCCCTCTTCCACTACCTTTCACTTAATCAATTTTTCATTACAATAATATTTTTATGGTACAATCCAAATTGATAATTTAGTGAATTCATTTATATTTGAGCGGATCTAATACTATCACTTTTGGCTTTCTCTTAATCTCGATTTAAGCAGGTACTCATAAAGAATTGGTTTGTAGTACTGTTGCTTTGGTGTTGCTGAGTTATGGGACATGTTGGGCTATCTTACAATCACTTTGACATTGTTGATTTGCTAGTTGGATTCGTTTAAAAGTTAAGATAATTTACGGTTTTCTGCAAAATTGCAAAGTTACCAACCAAAGCGTTTAAAGAATAATTTTGACTTGCTTACCAAAAAATAAAGAATAATTTTAGGACTCAAGATTGGTCCTATCATGGTTAGACCATGATGTCTCTCAGTGCTTGAAAATGTTTTTGAAATGTTTTTTTATTTTTATTTTTATAAACAAAAGGTATATTGATAGGAGTATAAGGTGTATTCAAACCCATATACCATGCAAGAAACCAGAAAAAGAAGAAAAGGGTAGATCATATGTAAATCACATACTAACTGTGAAAATCCTTAATTGCACAACCAGTATGTTCTTTACAAAAGTCAATCACCCATGAAAGTATAATCTAGTAGGGGTACGGTATTCCCCTGTAAAAGGTAACTCCAATCTGTGACCACATCAAGATAAGGTAATCAAAAGCATATCTATCTGTGCATATGCATCTGTATCCGCTTTCTTGTAGCAGAAAAATAGTTTTAGTTTTTGAAATGTAACTAAGTGTAGTAATTCAAATGTACTGGAAAAGATTTGAAAGAATTAGGTTTTCTAGAAATCGAGCTCATCTCCGGGGACGAGCAAGACTAGGTTTTTTCTTTTGAAAAGCAAATGAAATGTTTTCGAACTCTTAAATTATTACCTAATTAAGTTACCTTTGTACTAATGATTATCTCCTTGAGAAAATTTAAGAATATCTGTTTTTGAAAGGTAAAGATTGAACTCGAATTTTCGAAAAGA
Organism: Ammopiptanthus mongolicus; assembly: GCA_039655645.1. Lineage (NCBI taxonomy): Eukaryota > Viridiplantae > Streptophyta > Magnoliopsida > Fabales > Fabaceae > Ammopiptanthus > Ammopiptanthus mongolicus. The sequence goes on along the minus strand of CM077347.1, from coordinate 24,656,776 downwards.
AAGGAAACGTCTGTATTTTGAAACCATCTCAAGAACCTTCAAGAGAGTTTTCACTCTAAGTTTTGGTTAATAAAATACCTTTATCCAAAAACCTTTTTCAAAAAATAGCTTCTAGTTTAGAAGATAACCTCAGTTTTGAGATTAAAAACCAAAACGTTTCACTAGGTCAAAAACCTAAACCAAGCATTGGTTTAACGTTCAAAATAAAAGATGAGTAAGTGTGCCATATGGTAGAACATAACCATATGCCATACCCATTATTGACTTGATCATCTTGGATCCATAAGACTTATTTAACCAAGAATTGTTTTCAGAATACTTGTGAAACAAGTAACAATACCTTACTAAAGGACAAAGACTTGTAATTGAAGGATTGTGGGATCCTTTCTTCATAATGCATTTAGGATAGGAGTCCTTGCATAATACATGAACACAAACTAGAAATGTTTTCATAACAATAGGAGTCCAATGAGGTCTTGGATCCAAAAGTTTTGACTGCCTAAAGAGATTAAGACGTTTGCATAACAGTTGTTTGTGATTACAATTGTAAATTGATCTTTATTATAATTTTAATGATACGATATATCTATATATCTATGTGTATGTTGAGTAACAGTGAGTCGCGTCGTTTTCTTTCACTTAATTTGGGTTGTGTTGATGATGAGAATCTCACCTCTTTACTTGGTTGTACTCTCTACTTGTATGATTCTTTCTTTAGTGGAGGACGATGGCGATCGGAGGTCCCTTTACCCCTAGTTTACATAGCTATTGAGCTTCACAGAGGCCCCAACTCGTGGATTAGGCATGAAGACCCCCGTCAGCAGAAGTATCTTAGGATTATGGCTCTGGCCTTCCATGTCTATTGAGGTGTACCGTTACTCTGGGGTTTCTCAATCTACATGCTTATTGAGTGGAGACAGATTGATGATGGAGGATACGATGTTCACTAGCATTGTGTTCATCGGCGTTCAGTATCTCCAGTCCCTGCACCACGACTTGTACACCATTATGCTGGGTATGCCCGGTGTCTTTCCACCCTGTTGTTTCCAACAGATGGCGCGAAAGAGAGTGGTCTAAAAACCACGACAATTTTCACTCACCCCGCCTACGTCTGATGTAGAGGTGGGTGAGGATTCGAAGGATGATCCAGCTAAGGGCAGCGAGGAGGAGGAGAATCCAGAGGAGGATCCGGCACATCCACCATCTGAGTAGTGATTCTGTTAGCTAGACTCATGTTGGTGTCTTTGTCAAGTCATTACCATATTGTTATTACTATTCCTTTTCAGTTTGGTTTATTTTTGGGAGTTGTGTCTCCTTGTCTTTTGACTATGTACTTTGGTATTTGGGCTTTGTCCCTAACAGTCGTCGTCGATTACCTGAGATTTAGCTTAATGTTGATTTAGTTTTATCTATATTGTTTTATATGTTTTGTGTTCGCTATTTAGTTCTTGTTATACGCAAAAAATCTTTTCGAACTGTAATATTTATTAAACCCTAATATATATTTCTGCGATTTTCAGCCTTATAGTTGTTTCACGTTCGTAAATGTGACGCCCCTGGAAAGGTGTTGCATACATGAGCAAAACAAAACTAGGAATATCATAAACAAAGATGACACAATTTTTTAGATCTTGTACATGAAGTGATTTTAACCATAATTGCTATGGTTTCCCATTGCGGCAATATTAGGGACATCATGATCGTGGCCTCGTGTTGCACATGGCTTAGAGATATGCTGAGAAATTCTCTCTTGCTGCACCTGATTGATTTCACCACAACACCCCTTGTATCACATAGGACCAATATAGTTTTCAACGCTTTTATGATGCATATGTAAGGAGTGGGAACCTTGAAACACAATTTAGGAGAGGGATGGAAAGAATAGTTTATGGACGATCAACTTTTGAACTTGTCGAGGGGTTGGCATTATTACTGGATATGGCTTCTTATGGTGGCTACTTGGGAGCACATTGCATGTATGGTATTCTGCATATTTGGGGACGATCAGACTCCATATTCTCCCGTTGTTTGGTTCTATTGCAGTTTGTTAGACAACAAGAGCCAAATTGAATCTTCCTGCCCTCCAAACTCTTATCATTCAACTGCAAGACCAACTGAAAATCAAAAGAGAAGCAATTTGATTATCATCTTCCAGTATTGTTTGATGCACTGAAACAATGTTTGTTCATACCATTTTATACTCAAGATCAATATTAATTACAAAATTGATAAATACTTTGTCCAAAAATTGTCATCGTAGAGAGGGTTTTTATTTTTTATTTTAATATGGTGAAAGATAGCGCTTCTACAATAGCGTTTTCTCAATGACATCAAAAGTATCACCTTTAATATTGTTTGCTTGAGAAAGGGCTATTAATTAAAGGTAGTCCTCTTCACTTTTAATAGCGTTTTCCTCGAGGAAACGTTATTAAAGGGAGACCCATAACCTTTTTGGTAGGATGATTATTTTTCCATTTGATCATTAAGCAATACTATATACAAAAAGTGGAGTCAAAGAATCCTCTATTTCGGCTAAAACTTTGAATTTTTTAAGATTTAATATATTAAACAACCCTATACATTATAATAATCTTTTTCAAAAGTTTATATTTTAATGAACTTGAGGCCTACTGGGTTGTTCTTTTTTAAATTATTTGTAGAAACCCAAAATTTATTTTCATTGCCACAGAAACAAAAAGCAATATTATATTTTTGAGAATTACAATCAGAGTAACAATTCTAAAAACAAATTGATATATAACAAAAGTTATTTTATTATTGACAACAAGAGTTATAACTTGCTACAATATTACAACTAGCTACAAAGTTATAATTTGAGAATTGAGATATGGGAAACCAGAAAGTCAAAGAAAAATTATACATTCCAAGTGAATATATAATTACTAAAACTCACGATTGACAACTCATTCAATTAAATTTCAATACATAATGAATAAATAGTTTTTTCATACAGCTCGAAAAACAAATAGATATGAAGTTCTTGACAACAAGAGCTTGCTGAAGTTCTCCAATCGGAGTTGTTCTATCTCTACCTTATTCATTTCAACCTTGCAAAACAAAGAGAGAACTAACAAGCCTTCTCGTGAAGATATCAGAAACAAAAGGCAAATTAGTGCTACCGAGGGGATAAAGATGACACTTCAATACTGATGGGTGATTTGAAAATAGAGGCTCGTATGTCCAATAGTGTATATCTCTATCTTCTTGATGATCCTCAGAGGATTAGAGAGTACAACAATATTCTTCCTCTTTCTTTTCTTAGGTGCCTTCGTATCACTATCTCGAAGAGAAAGAGCAGATGAGAGACGTCATAATAATTCTCATATCTTCTTGTCGTCTGTCATAACATTTATAAGGGACTGCCCTATTCTGGACATTAGTCATGACACACAACAAAAAAATATGAGAGTGTTGGCCTCTTCTGAATTATATTGTGGCTCATAAGTTATATGAGAACTCCGAAAATGAAGAATACAAAGAAGAATATGAGTTTATAAATTTTGTAGTGTGAGATAAGAATATAGAGGATATTTATTTATAGGAAGTTTAGTTCGAGGTTTAATTGTGCCGGTTCAATAGATATTAAGGTGGAATTATTATGGACAATTTTCTATACATGCATTGAAGGTTGAATATTGGGTTTTTTGTGTAGAGGTTTATTGTACGTTCATGAACTATGTCAACTAACATGCAAAGAGTTGGTCATCTAGATCGTATTGTTTTACTACAGGAAAAAAATGTGTTTTCTCAAGCATGCGCTATTATATAGTGATTCCTTTAATAACACTTGATTGAGGAAACACAATTAAAGATGATTTAATTGCACTTTTGATCCCCTATAATTGGCCATGTGCGATTTTGATCCCTCTGATTTTTTTAGAGCACACCTGGTCCCGTTATTTCTCCAGTGTTGCAAATTCGATCCTTTAGTTTAATATCCGTCAATTTTTCAATGATCAATAGAGAGGAGCACTGCTTTAAGCACATAGAACCTTTTGTTGAGCTTATGTGATTAAGGACCATGTGGTAGGACAAAGAAAAAGGTCTCTCATAAAGGAGGAACGAACCCGATAAATGACATAAAGGAAGCATTCAATCATGTTAAAACTACAAGATAGAGGAGAGAGAAGCTCAACTAGAGGTTTTATACACTTAAAGAAGTGGTTCCTCTTTGTTGATCATTGAAAAATTGACGGATATCGGGCTGAAGGACCGAATTTGCAACATTGAAAAAATAAGGAGACCAAATATGCTAAAAAAAATTATAGGGACCAAAATCGTATATGACCAATAATAGAGGGACCAAAAGTACAATTAAGTCATTAAAGATATATAGTTTAATAGCGCTTTCCAAAGAAACTCTACTAAATGTAGAATGCATTTTCTAAAAAAAAGCATGAGGTAAAGATAACATTTGATTGTGTGGTATATATTTTAGGTTTAATTACTCCACAGGTCCCTGAACTATTTGAGAATTTTTAAATAGGTCCCTGAACTAGAAAAAATTATAATTAGGTCCTCAAACTTTGATATACTTTGTAATTGGATCCCTGCACTCTAAACGTTTGTAATCAGATCCCTGACCTTGTTAATAATTTGTAATTTGGTCCCTGTGATATTAGGTATTTTTAAAACATTTGCTATTGTGGTGATCCATTGGTTCTATTAACCTCCAAGACCGACAAAAAATCTCAAAAGAATTTTATACGATGCTCTAATTATAAGGTTATTCTCCTACCCCAAGAGCCTAATTACAAATTATTTACAAGTTCAGGGACCCAATTACAAACGTTTAAAGTGCAAAGACCCGATTACAAAGTATTTAGAAGTTCAGGGACCCAATTACAATTTTTTTAGTTTAGGAACCTATTTAAAAATTCTCAAATAGTTCAGGGATCAACATAGTAATTAAGCCTATATTTTAATAGTGTTTCTTTGGAGAAACACTATTAAACACCTCCGCATATTTTTTTAAAGCGTTTCCTCCCTAATAGTTATTACATATGAGCTATTAAAGGATCATTCTCATGTAACTTGCAAACTATAATTTTATCATGTCAACCATCTACAATTCCTAACTATCTTTTAGCTTTAGTTATCATGAATTCTCCATTCTAATTCCCAAAGGACATTTATTATGCTTTGCTATAGCTACATGCACATTTATCTCGTAATAATTATATTTTAATAACTTTAAGCCAAATCTCCTTCTATTATGCGACATACATATTTACTAAAACTAAAATCTTCTACTACCAATATTTTTAGTATAAACAAAACCGAAATATGTTATCAATTAAATATACGGAAATTATAGTGTTATTCAAATATTTTTATCATCGAAACTTGCAAGATTAAAAATAAAAAGTTAAGAACTTTTATATATATTTAAAGAATAATATTAAAAGGGTATTTTACAAATATATATATATATATATATATATATATATATATATTTTCCCTATTTAAAATTAGTATACGGAATAAAATATATACTTTAAATTTATAAAAAATGAATACCCTTTGACTGATATTTTAAAATTAGTTTAAATATTGAAAAATATGAAAATTCAAGAAAATATAAATGGAAGAAATGTAAATTTAAAAATGTAATAATAAAAAATAATTAAAAAATCACAATTTAATAAAATGTTACTTAAAAATTATAATGGAAGATTTTTGATATAATATAATATGTTGTCTCATTTAATTATTTCAGCACAATTGTACAAATATTTACTTGTATATGAAATTTTTAGTAGTTCCTCAAGAACGTGAAATGCGAGTCAAATTAATCCTTTTAACGTAATTTTTGGGGACATATCAGAGACTATTTTGATCCGTATTTTATATTCTTGGGGATCAAATTGATATTTTTCATTTATTAATGATTAAAATATCACCCTATATATATTTTTATAGAGGAACAGTTTGTACCTTTGTTGTTAATTTTTTTACAGCCGATTGGTCCTATCACCCACACACCCTGACCCAGTTAGAAAAAAGCTAGCTAGGATCGATTGAATATACTAACTAAGTACCATACCAATTATGAAATGTGATTTTTTATTTTTTTACCACAAGTAGGTACACCCAATAGTCAATAGAGATATTGTATATTGATATTACTCATATTAGTAATATCAATACTCATGTTTGATGACAAAAAAAAAAATATTTCTCATATTAGTGGGTGGATGCTGAAAATATATCATGTTTTGAGATGGAATAAACATGTTATATGTCGATGTCAGATAAATATTAATTATGTCGAATTTTAAAGTTCAGATAACATAATTATATAATATATAGTATGATTAAAATATATTATATAAAATTAGTAAATATTAATATTAATCTATAAAGAGAAAAGCTGTAATAATAAAATGTTATTATTTATTTAGTTATTGTGCTATAAATTATAATAATACAATTTTTTTATAAATAGTTAAAAAGAATAAACTAAAAGTATTTAAAAATATTACAATAACTCGTATCCCATTCCAGAATTCATGTGTTGTGATTTCTAAATAACAATGGGCCAGATACACATTCAAACGACATCTTACTAATATTTACATAAAATAAATGTATTCTGATTTTATATATAATATATGCCAATATTCAAAGTATGCTCATACATCAAGATCAGTCATCAGATATCTATTCAAATATCACAGATATAAATTTATTTATTTTTTCTCTGGTAACATGGATTTACCACAACTGCCGCTGTACTTGGTTTCTCTGCACAGGTCTATTCCTTCTCGCGGCTCTCTTATTTCATGTACGTGTATTCATCAGACACCACCACGTTCATGAATTCGTAACTTTAGAAAGATTAAGAATTAAGAAAGGACAAAATTTAAGTACAACTTTATAAGTGAATAAGATACTGTTTTTTTTAATAAGAAGATAATATGTATAATAATTAATCAATGAAAATATAATATATAAACATCAATTATATATGTCTTATTCTTTGAAAAGATACAACGTAAACACCTATAAAATAATACATAAGTTTTGTGCATTAAGAAATCACCCCAACTTCTTTGGTAAAGTTCCTCAACCCTCTCTGTCTTTCTCTCTTTGAAGGACCATATATGGTACTACTAGTTGGTGTCGGTTCTTTATTTCTTTGTTGGCTGTTTTTATATCTGTTGCAGGATTGTGCAGAGAGTGGTCCTCAACCATGTTAAATTGCATCAGACTACACGAATGGACAAGGGCATCTAATCTGCCTCTCAATCTTTCTGCCTTCCCTCGGTAACTAATTAAGTACACCGACATTTCCATCTATCCCTTTGCTTTGTTTTTTTTTATTTTTTTATTTTTTTATTTTATAACATTATATATTGTGATTATTCCTACTCGGATATTGCAGAACACCAACAAATCCCTCACCATATTTGATGTAAAACAAAGTGAAAAATATGCAAGAAATTTCTGTTAGTCATGCCTATGATGCAACACTCAAGTCAAGAATTCATTCCTACGGTGGTCTCGAGTCGTCGCGCCTTCTTCTTCTTTGTTCTAGAGGATTTCTGAGTTTGTGCATTATGATTCTAAGTGGCAACTGAACGCCTAACATTTTCTATTTATATCCCTTTGCTTTTATTATAGTATCTCTAGCCTTAAATTACTCTTAACTTGATGCTAAAAGGTGAAAGGATAAAATCCTTTAAATAATTAAAACATATTATTATTATTTATTTATTTATTAATTTATTTTTAAATTGTAATTCACTACCTCTCATAAATTATTTATTATTTATAAACTCTTAACATTTTAATTTAAATTATTTATAATATGCCAAACAATTTGACACATTTATTAATTTAAATAACCAAATTTCATGCTGTTATTATAATATGCTCAACAAATTCAGTTTGTCCCTTATTTTTAATAATTATACCTATGTCATTTTAAAATTAATTAAGTCATTTGTTTATTGAGTATTACACCACCACCATCATCAGCTGGACCATCATCATCACATGCAGGAGCCCGAGATCTAGCTCATTGGATGATCGTGATTAGGCCAGCCCCCGAGAAGTTTGAGTAAGTTAATTTATTTTCAAAAGCCACCAACCACTGAGAAGTTTGATATTTTTTTAATATAAAAAAAAAGTTACTTTATTTTTGGTAGTTAACTTTTTATAACATTATTTAAATATGAAACTGCATGACGATATTTTTTTGCCCACATGTTTACTCCTCCGTAGAGCCCTACTGATGTTATGTCGAAAAATCCTCAGAGATAAGTTCGAGCATCCACGACCCACATGGAGATCAGTCCTGGCTATGTTGGGGACTTGTGATATGAGTTTGAGGTAAATTAAGTTGCAGATTAGTTTTAATTTAGATTTTGCAATTAAAGTTGTAAATTAATTTTAATTTATGTTGTTTACGTATTGTATATGTTTCTTGTCGAATATGTCTTCCATGCTGAAAGCGTTTAGGTGGGACCCCCGGCACGAGTCGGCAATCAGGAGGCCTTTGACCATAAGGGTTCTTGCATTATAAAGAAATGCAATGAACAAGCTCAAATAGGGAAAGATAAGGGGAGGAGGATGGAACCCATATCCGAGATGAACTAACTAGAGCAACATTAGGCCTCTAAGGATTTCCAGAAGCGGAATGTCATCGTCTGGTAGAACTGGGCTGTAGATAGTGGAGCATCTGCCTACATGGGTGGCTCTATCTCTGCTGCATCTCATTATGACAAAATGGTAAGTTTATTTTATTTTATCTGGAGTCGTTTTAATTGATTACTTGTTATTACTAGCATTTAACAATTATTTTAATATATGCAGGTTGCACAGTCGCACCGACCCCCGACTACTTACCAGGTTCGGTTAAGGATGAAAAAGCTGAAATCAAAAGAATGAGTCAACAAAAAGGTTAATTAAAATTTTACTTTAATTTGTAGTTTATTATTTGTTAATAATTGTTTACAATGATCTTCAATTTTATTTTGTAGGGAAAATTTAATTGGAGATTGGACGAGGCTTTAGCACGTGCCTCATAGAAGGATGCTTCTTCTAATTTGGAGCAACACTCTCTAACCTCCGTCGACGATAACGCCCCATTTTTGGAGGTTGTCAGAGGTAAAAATAAGAAGGAGCACATGTATGAGCTTGGCCAGCTGGGCAATCACTTCGTGGGCTCGTTCCTCCGGAGCTCATGGAGGAGATTCGAGAGACGATCACCCGACTAAATGAAAAGCTCGCCGCAAAGGAGGCCAGCGAGAGATTGTTGGAGGCAAGGATTGCTTAGTTGATGCAAACAACACAAGAGCAGGGCGCGAAGTTGCGGTATGTCTTGCAGCACACTTGTAGATCCAGCCTCCTATTGTGCCACCGCCCACTACAGATGACAACACCGAGGACCAAACGGACGGCTCACCTCCATCTTGATTGATTTTTTTGTATTTTTTATTTTATTTTCATGTTTCTTTTATGTAATGAATACATTTTATTAATACGATATTTGTTTCATAATTTATTTGTTCTACATTTTTATATATATGCAATATTGATTATTTGGTACTATTAATAATAAATCAAAAAATATATTTATAATATTAATAATAATATATATAATATTCATAAAATAATGTTAATAATATTAATAATATTTAAAATAAGTTATTATTTATAATATAAATTATTAATAATAAAATAAAATAAATAATTTTTTTTTAATATTCTAGTTTAATTAAAAACATTTTTTAAATAAAATTATAAACGTTTAGCGACCGATTTAATGACCGCCTATTTGGTTGCTATAAATTGGTCACAGGGACAAAACAACCACTTGATTAGCGATCGAATTATTGACCGTCTATTCGCTTGCTAATTTGGTCACCATGAACAAAACGACCGCTGACTTAGCGACCAAATTTATAAACCTTAGCAATGGGATATGGACGTCGTTAATAACGACCAGATTAAAATTTCGATAGCTAAACCCTTAACGAGTAGACTTTTCTTGATCGCATCATTTTGGTCGTTAATTCGGTCGCTAAGTAAGATAACGACCAAATTTTCATGTTGAGTGATCGAAATATTCGGTTGTTAAACAACTAAATTCTTGTAGTGATTGTTTTTGAATAGTTATTTGTCTCACTCACATCTTTACCTACTTCAAATTCTCCCATAAATATCTATTATATGTAATGCATAACAGGAAAGGAAATATATCTGTCAACCAGTTTCCTCTGTCAATTCTTTCAATGACTCCACTGCCCAAGTCTCTTGTATCATTTGCTAGCGTAAAAGTTACCTCTAATTCAGCCATATTAAAAAGAGATGGAAGGTGACCTCTCTTGTTATAAGGAGCAGTGAGAGGTTTTCTTTTGTCAGTGATTTTTTCACAGAATTTATCTGAAATGGTAATTTAAGGATATTAGTTGTGACTTTTTTAAATGCACAGAGCCTGCTTTATTCATGAATATTTGACTCGTTTTTCTATATACATTACCCAAATGGTTTCTCACTCTTACATAATTCTAATCCTTTCTTGGCCATCCAGGACATGTCACCATCCCCACTTTCTTTCTCTCATTTATTTTCTCATTCTGGGCTTTGTTCATAATGGTAATGAGGTTCTGTTCATGTATATATATATATAAACCTATCTATGTAACCACGTTTTGTATTTTTTTTTTCTCTGTTTCTTTCTCTGTTTATAATAACCCAAGTACATATCATTGATGATAGATTCGCACCGATCTCAAAATGTTGATCATTTAGCATCTCCTTCTCGACAAGCCCTTGAAATTTCACATCTCTCCCTTGATCCCAACAACAACCGCTCATTCATATATGCAAACCTCTTTGCCAATAAGGTCACACTCATGAGAAGCTTTAAGAGAGGGGACCATAAAGTAACATATGGGATTTCAATGGAATTGCGCCACTTTCATGTCCTAATAAAGTAGAAAATTATCAGATGTGTGTACATGAGACGTTGCCTATTTGCTTTGCCCCCTGATTTGGCACCATCATGAGCAACGTTTCATGAATCTTAGAAAAGGACATGACTTCTAATTATAATACATGATAGTTCAATATTTGGCGAGGACATGAATAAGCACACATTTACATTAAACCTTTATACCTATATATTAAGTTTTTTTTAATAAAATAATATTTATAATGGATTTAATCGGCATGTATTGTCAATGTAAAAAAAAATTTACATTGTCAACCAATCACAAATTGTTACATCATTAAAAATGTTTGACTCTTATCATAACTATACATTAAAAATCACACATAAAATGATTTGTGATTGATTGGCAGTGTAAAAAACTTTATACCTATGTCATATCAAATATTAAACTATCACTTCTGTTTATTTGTACATCTTCCAAGCAATAAATTAAAATCTTTATCCCTCATTAATTCTTTCAAATTCTATAGGATTCGAAGGGATACATCATTATTAATATATAATTAGCCTATAATAAAGATGATGGTTCCTGATGGGATGTGGCATTTACAGGCTTAATTCTTTATGCTTTAATATGCCATTAAGCCGAAGAGAACACATCTACATCTACTTGGTTGCAATGTGTTGACAAGCCATATATGATTTTAATTAGAACTCCTTGTAATTGAAAAATTAGGGCTGTTGAACTCGCAGGATTGAGCAAAGTTGATAAAAATTATTATTGGTTTAATATTGATAGACTTTTATTAGCAGGTTAATTATAAATACTATATATTATATAAGGTCTCATTGAGACTTGTGGACTTTCCCTTATCTTGAAATGGTTTGACATCTTCTTTACTTAGAGCCTTAGAGCCTATTTGGTAAAACTAGCTGTTAGCGAATAAGTTAGCTGATAGCGGATAGCGGATAAGGTAGCTGATAGCGGATAGAGAATAGCGGATAAACTAATTTATTTTGTGTGGAAGTATTTGGTAAAACTAGCGGTTAATGTAGTTGAAAAATATAAAATGACAAAAAAGGACATTTTCATTAATGATTTTTCATAAAATAGAGAGTAGAGGATAAATGTAGATTTAAATTAAGATAATAAGGAGAAAAGTGAAAAAAAAAATATGAAACGCTATAAGCTATAAGCTCAAACGGTACTTCAAGTAGCATTTAGAAAAAATACTATAAGCTCGTGAAAAAATGCTATATGCTTGTGACAAAGACGCTTACCAAACGAGGTTACTTTCTCATCCGCTATAAGTTATCTGCTATAAGCTCGTAGAAGGGACGTGCCAAACAGGCTCTTAAACTTTTATTTACTAAAAAAATGAATAATTGTTAATGCATGCCTTAAAGAGCAAGTTAAGAATACATTTATTATTTATCATCAAATTATTCTAGTAATTCAAATAAGAAAATATTAACTAATTATATTTTTAAGATATTTAATATTTTAATAATTTCTATTTTAATTTTTTCGTTATGCCATAACTTTAAAAAATTGCTATGGACACCTTGAAAGCATTGCTAAAGGTGTATTCTAATACATTATACCTAGTTAGTTACCCATGCAATGCACACGATTCTTTTGTAGAAGTTTTGATGTGTTAGAAATTCTATAAAAAAAAATGTGTGTTTAGAATATGTTTTAGATACTAAATTTTTAGCATGTTATGAATTTAAAGTATTAATTTTAAAAAAAGTTGATTTTAAAGTGAAAATCAATTTTTTATATTAGCCAAACTATTATAAAAACATCGTATTTATTAATTGCTGACTTGGAAAAAAATTAAAATTTATTATAATTTGGAATCAAAGAAGATGGTTATGGTCTTATGGACTTTAATAGCCAAACATATAATAGCTCACAGAATATGCTAAATTTTAAGAGAAAAATATTTAATCAAATAAAAATAGATGAAAAACGTCCATAATAAATTTTTCTATTTAAGAGAAATATAGCTGCATAGAACCTCAAATGAAGGGCAAAATACAAGAAACTTCATCATACTATGGGTCAAGTGCAAAAACCCTTCCATGCTTTGAAACTCACACTATAAGAGAAAATGCTCAATTATTGATGGTCTAGTGGCAAACAGTTGTCTTATTTGAACATCAGAATTTACACATCGTATGTGACATCATATCTTTTTATCTCTATCTCTCACTTACTTTTTATATTCTTTATATACACGCATTTCAAAAATACATCAAAAAAACAAAGGGACACCTAATATTGTCCCTATTTAGATGTTCAAAAATCATTTCTGCTTAGCAAAGGCCTTAACACTATCAATTTGGCCAGACTTATCGACGACCTAAACCGTCGATACAACAAAGTTTTAGTGGCTGAGAAAATGTGTATATATTATTGACGACTAGGCCATTGATAATCTTTGCCTCATCTGGCGCTAAAATACAATCATATTGTTTACCAATGACCTCGCCAATTGGTAATTTTAACAATTGATGACTTTGTTCATTAATTGGTAACTTTAAAATTAAAATATTACGACCCCAAACTTTTGATAGTGTCAATAAAGTAAAAATATAACTGTTAATATGTCAAAAGTACTGACAAGCATGATCGTTGGTAATGTTACCAACAACTTAACCATCGGTAAGTTTTTAAAAATGCAATTGTTTCGACGAATTTACTGATGACATGATCGTGGGTAAAAGAAAAACATAATGACATGTCAATCTTCTTCCTCCTCACTTTATTTTTCATTGAAACAACTTTTTATCGTTTTTCTCTTCCGTGCCACCCTTGTGCTACCCCTGCTCCACCACTACGCTCTGTCGTCGTGCCACAACTGCTTTGTAAGTGTCGCTTCTCACTCATTGTGTTCTCTTTTCTTTATGCTTGGTTCTTGCTTCACATTACTCCATTACACTACTCTTCATTACCATTACTCCATTTCACTGCTCTTCATTAGAATATATATATTTTATAACAAAAAATATATTGATATGAGTACAAGGAGTACTCAAACCCATATACAAGAATAACTAAAAAAGATGAACATGCCATATGTAAAACCCATACTATCTCTAACACAAAGAATAGTATGCTCTTTACAAAAGCCATAAATCCACCCAGGCCAAAACATAAAAAACCAAGGGACCCTTTGAAGCTAGTCCCAACGATTTACATTAGCAAGAGGACCCCCCAAAGTCAAACATATTCATTAGAATATATATGTTGCTGAGTTGTTGTTCTTTCCTCCTATTTTTAAAGTTTTTTTTGAATTTGAAGTGTCAGATATTTCTACTCTTCTTGATTGTTGTCTCGATAGATCTTTTGATGTTGTCTTTGTTGATTTGTGAATTTAATATTCAGGGGGCACGCTGTATTTATGCTAGCATGTTGGCAATTTTTTTTTTATAAATAATTGTTATATATGTGGATTGTTGTTGAAATACATAACATGGATTGTTTATCCTTCTTATCTTGGATGTACGATAAACTTTATCTGGGTACAGTGAGGCTGAAACAAAAGTTTGTGAATAGGGTTGAAGACTTTATTAACAAGAAGAAAGAATAGGCTTACTACATCAATGCGGGGATTAGATGTCCATGTGTTACAAGCATGTATACGAAATTGGGATCAAACAAATTTGTGAAGGTCCACTTGTATACGCTTGGGTTCATGCCTAATTATTAGTCTGCGTAATCAAGAACCCTTTTTCGTCATGCAACATATGGTGTGTGATACACATAGGTTGCATGAGTCATCTACTGTGTATGAGAGTAGTAACGTGGATGATTCGCCTAATGAAGAAGCTCATAAATTTTATAATTTGGTGTTAGATGCAAATCAACCATTTATATGAAGAGGCTATGGATTCAAAATTATCGATCAAAGTTGGGTTGTTAGTTTACCAGTCAAAATTGGAATGTTGCGCAAAACTATTTAGATTGTTTATTAGCATAAAAGTTGTGGAAGTGACATCTACAAAAGGTTGTTTTCCCGATCGATAACTATCACTAGGAAAAAAAGTTAAAGTGTCTATGTTAAGGTTGAAGGCTCAGAGGATAGACTATTATGGCTGCATGCTTTATTAAGACAGAGAAAAAGGTTTAGAGGTGAATTCACACCATGTCATGCTCCAAAATATTATGCTCACAAGATTGGGATGGGTTGGTATAAACACTCTCTAGTGAATCCAAGGTTCAATTTTCCAATAATTACTAGGTTAGAAAGATTGTTTGCATCAATAGAAATTGCTGCTAAAATGAGATGAGATTATGAGAATAGAAGTCTAGGTTTGTTTGGCATGCATCTGATAGGGAAGCATTGAAGCATTTTGATTGGGTATATCCAAATTTTTCTATTGAGCCACGAAATGTAAGCCTTGGGGGATTTCGCCTTATATTCAAGCATCTTTCTCCCCATAATCTTGTTGGCCTATAATTGTCACACCTTACAATCTCCCTATCGAAATGTGCATGTCGAAACCAGATATGACTTCATCTAATTTGAAGCACGAACTGATGTATATTTGCAACCTTTGATTAATTATCATAAAAAGTTTGGAATCTTGGTGTGATGACATATGTTCTTTGAAGCAAAGTTTTATCATGAGATCAGCTTTAATATGGACAAAAATGAACTTCCAACTTATGGCATATTGTCTAGTTGGGGGACTCAGGGTAAATTGGCATACCCATATTGTAAGGATAACACTAAATCCTTTAATTAAACATAGAAGGGAAATACATAGTTTGACTCTAATCGTCTTCATGGCATCTAATCATGCATTTAAAAGGAATAGGAAAGGTTTCATAAGGAACATAAATGAGACTGATGGGCTACCTTTTATATTTACCCCTCGGGAGGTGTGGGATATTTCAAATGTCATAGTCTCATAGATACATGAGGGGTTATATTGCTTGTGTATGGGCATTATCTTAATTGAACAACAAGAGGTATATTTTGGGATCTGTCATACTGAAAAGATAATTTGATGAGGCACAATTTTGGTGAAATACATATTGCGATTTTGTTTCTGACAAATGTATTTAACACTAATGAATGTCAAAGGTAAAACGAAATAAAATGAGAAGGCAAGAATGAATTTAAGTTTGTTTTGTCAGCGGGAGGACTTAGAGTTGGTTCAATTGCCTAATGTAAAGATGGAAAAAATGAAAGCAAATTATATTCTAACTTTGGATGAAGCAAAATTAGTGCGCAAATGGATTAAAGAACTTAAGATAAAAAACTTAAGATGTCGAACGATTATGCTTCAAAATTGGCAAGATGTGCCAGTGAAATTAAGGGGAGGATACATGGGATGAAAAGCTACGATTGTCATGTATTTATGGAGTGCTCACTTCCATTTGCTTTTAGTTCTTTGCTAGACAATGTATATAAACCTCTTATTGACTTGAGCATGGAGGGTTGGGTTAGGTTAGAACATTATATCCAATCATTCTATTCAAGTTATAAAGAATTCTTCCACCTGGGTTCTTTGTTTCAATGGAGCATCTCTCTGTCCATCTTGAAGTAAAGCTTGGGGGTCCAGTTCTATAGGTGGATGTATCCATTTGTAAGGTAAATTACTTATCATTGTATGTTAATTTTCGTTTGATCTATAAATTACAATATTATTCATTGTATGTTATTGTTATAGGTTCATTGGAGTTGCTAAGCAAATGGTGAAAATATAACTAAGGTGTAAGGTTCAATATGCTCATCTTATATACACCGTGAGATGACCCACTTTTTGCTCTCATTATTTGAAGAGTTTCGTGTTGGCTATGAGAAATATATAATAGGAATGATTTTCAAAATGAAAGTGATATAAGTCCATCCACTGTCTGAGTCTTTAAACAACCTCTTTGTCCTTGTGGGAGGATGTCAACTCACTAGTTAAGTGACATTGAGTGGAAAATAGCCCATATGCATGTATTGATTAATTGTAGTGAAGTTCAACCATATCTCGGGAATGCATTTTGGAAACCAATTTTTAATGTTCATATATTAATGTAATGCCAAGATTGATTTTTTTTGTCTCCTTTTGGTGAAAATTTTCAGTGCCTTCTTAGAATGTCATGCAATATGTGATGAAGAATCTTCTGTTTACAGGCATGAAGAATTTATGAATTGATTTAAGGCATATGTAAGTGTTATCATAGAGAAACTAGTTCTCAATAGATGTCATAACTTATTCATTTGTCTATTATATGGCTAAATGTTTGTACTTCTGCTTATCTTATGTTTAGGTTCAAAATAAGGATAGTCATGCCAGGAATCAACAATTAATGGAGTTATCTTATGGTGCCCTATCAAAGGCGAATTCTTGGCACATTACTTTGTCGAAGGGGACAAATTTGATACCCAAGTATGAAGTGAGGGTAAAATTTTTTATAAATAGCGGGGTCTATATCAAGGGCGTTATGGAAGGAAGGGAAGATGACTTTTATGACATGATTCAACATATATATGATGTAGAGTACAATGATCACCGGACTAAAAAATTTGCCGTATTTTATTGCCAATGGTTTGATATAATGAGGAATAGAGGCACAAAAGTTCATCCATAATACAATATTATGAAAATTTGAATGAGTAAACGATATGCAATTGGTTTAATTTGATTTGTTTACCATTGCACATAATACAAGACAAGTTTATGTCCCTTATCTAACAACGCAAACAGACAAATGTGGATGACGTGTTGCAATCAAAACAAAACCAATGGGTCGTGTTGAAGTCAATGACACTGAAGATAAAGAAGTGCCTTACCAAGTGGATGAAATGTTATATGTGAAAGAAATAGTCAAATTTGTATCCTTTTCTGGCTTACATGACACGCGTCATATGTTGAGGATGATAAAAACTCTGAATAGTTTATGTCTTGTTTGTTAAGATTTCATGTATTATACATGTTTGTACAATTTATATCACTGTTGTTATTTTTAAAATTTCATACATTGAATAATATTGTTATTTATTGATTATGTTGATAATTCTGTAATGTTAGTGTACTAGGTTAATTTAATATATCTTCCTATTGATATTGATTAATACGTAAAAATTTGGTTATTAATACTCATAATTCTAGTAAAACAATACTGTCGTTATTATCGACGACTGGGCCAATTGTTACTTTAGCTATTAGTAACTTTACTGGCAGTCGTAAACATGGAGTCACATATCGACGATGTCGCTGTCGATAAAGTCACCATCGTTAACAACGACTATCCATCAATAAGTTGTCGAAATATTTCGATGGCCTACCGTTTGAAAATATTTCGACGACCTCGCCCTTTGCAAAGTTACCAATGGATTGCCGATGAGTATATGCGTCGGTAATATCGATGGCTTACCAAAAGACCATCATTAATCAGTAATAAATAATAATAATAATAATAATAATAAACGATGAGACTTTTTTTCTACCACTCCATGTTTGTCGGTAATCCATTGATAATTTTCTTTTACCAACTACTTTTACTCGTTATTGACTACTTTTTACTGTCAATAATAACACATTTTCTTGTAGTGTCACAATTCTTCGAACTCAACAATATGTGCATATAGATTCATAAGGGGATTTTCACACATTCACGAGTGGGTCAATATACACTAATATGCATTATTTGGTTAGTTTAAGGTTGCTTTATTGGAGAGTTTCAACTTATAGGGTGACTTTCTACACATGACCTTAGAGGGAGTTTTTCGTTTTTTTTTTTTGCCCTAAAATAAACGTGATATCCAATATATGCATAAAGTTATGCACAATATTTTTTATTTGATGAAGGCCTAGGAATGGCAACGGAGCAGGGCAGGCACGGGTAGCGCTCCCCCACCCGTCCCTACCCATTATCTGTGCGGGTACCCGCTAGATGGGTATTTAACGGGTTTTACGGATACCCGCGGATATCACGGATATCCACAGATATTTGTTACTTGAAAAAAAAAAAATCATGCGTTTATGCTTCGATTTATTGGAGAAAATGTCAAAAATCTATTATCTGACTCACGAAGTTCTGCTATCGAATTCTCCAAATTCTCAAAACATTCTTTGTTGATAGCCTTATATACATCAAAGTATGGATATGATCGCAAATCATTTTGGCACTACTTGATGTCATCTGCTTTTGGTAAGGCTAATGGTAAAGGTTGGAACTTTCCAATAGATGACATGGTGCTCCATGTTTCCCTAATAACTTTCCATCAATCAACCACATTTGGATAAAACGATTGCATCAGTGATGGAATATGGATAACTTCATTCAATTGCATATACCTGATAATTCATCCAACTAAGCAATTACTTACCAAGCTAGAAAATTATGAGTAAGATGAAGGAGAAGTGGAGAACAGCGCAGAGTGTGAGACAATGAGGGTGAGATGAAGGAGGAGAGAACTGTCCAGAGATGACTGAGTGAATGGATGATGAGTGACTTAGGGTTATAATTTTTAATATAATATTAATATTGTCCATGAAAAACTAAGGTATATATAATATTTTTTCAAATAACAAACTTTTCCATGTCTTGGGAAACATATAGTCAAAAAAAACATTCCTGAGAATGGTAGTTTCTCGGGAATGTATTTTAATTTTTTTTTTTTTCAAACATGAGAATTTAGGATTCCCGAGTTAGGATTCCGGAAAAACTAAAAAGAATTTTTCTACCAAATGCCCACTAAAAGTAAATGAAGGGTCTGAACCATTAAAAAAGAATCGAAGTAAAAGTGATAATTGATAACCAATGGAAAGTACTTAAGAAGAGATGACATGAAGAGACCTACTTACTCTTAAAGTAAAATACTTTATCCAACTTTATATAGAGGTGGATTAAATTTTTAAATTATACTAAAAGAAGTAATTAAGTATTAAATATTTTTTATTTAACACTTTATACATTTGTTAGGCATTCCTGAGCATATCCCACAAGTAAAAAGCACCCTTTTAAAAATTAATTAAAGGAATACTATTTTGCAAAATTGATGATGAAAGATTGTTACTTTTCTTGAACCCTGTGTCAGCAAAACCTACGGAAACATCCAAGGTTCTCCAAAATAAAAGTGGAGGACCAATAATCTATTAATCTTGACTGTTGATATACTATTAAAAAAAGAAACGGTTGAGATCAATTATTGACAACCTGGAAAACTGATCATCTTCACTTTCCCACTTTCTATCCATCTCTCATTCTAACCATCATCGTCGATGCCGATGTCGTCACCTTCCATCTCTGGCACATCAACTTCCCTTCCTATCGTCATCTTTACCCGCACGTGATGTATCATTCTTATCATCATTGACATCTACACCAAACCCCATTACCATGCCTTTGACTCCCACCTCCACCATACACAAACAACACCACCCAAAACCAGAACACCACCGCCGTAAATCAGCCCCATCCTAGTACCTGTGTTTAGATTAACACTTCTGCTCACTTAGTCCAGAAAGCACAACCATGCAACACCACAGACCCACCGCTAACGCACCACCAATTGACCGGAGTAGAATCGCCTGCAACCACCACCAGTCCAACTCTGTCGCCAGAGACCCGTCCTCCCAGATCCAGTCGCCCATCGCAATCACGAACGCCTAAAAATGGAATTGTAGATACCCAAAGTCAGATCTGAGGTGACTCGGCATAGAAATCCAAGAAAGGAAAAGGAGATATTTTGAGAATTTATCGGATAAAAAATTAAAACTAAAATGACAACATGCATGTCCAATTTCAAAGCTGCAACAAATCAAACAAAAGAAAAAGAAAGGAAAAAAATGAAGCCCAAGCATTGACAAACAGAATCCGCCACATGTGCCGGGAAGGTGAACAGGTGCGATAGTGACAGTGACGATGGAGTCCGGGTGGTGGGGTGGGGGTAGTGTTGGTGCCTCTGAATAGGTGTGGTAGTGACAGTGACGGTGGAGTGCAGGTTGCTGGTGGCCGAAATTGACGTTGTGGCTGGGTTGGTTTTTTTTTTTTTTTTTTTAATTATTGTTACTTTTATACTGGTAAAATATCAAAGAGGGCCGATTCTCCATTTTTAGTTTGGACTTAAAAGCCGGTTACGTGTGTTTTATACTTGGCTTTAGGATACAAGCAAGTACTTCTCGATTAATTTGATTATGTAACAAATCTTGTTTGTAATATATCATTCTCTTATATATACTTCAATTAAAAATAATAATAATAATAATTATTATAATAATAATAATAATAATAATAATAATAATAATAATAATTAGGAGAAGACTTTATCCAATAATTAAAAAAAACATGGGTGGGATAGGAAAGGAGGATAAGAGATTTGAATCCTATATAGAAGAGTTGCAAGCACAACTGTAACAGTTTGTCCTC
This sequence comes from Ammopiptanthus mongolicus, assembly GCA_039655645.1. Lineage (NCBI taxonomy): Eukaryota > Viridiplantae > Streptophyta > Magnoliopsida > Fabales > Fabaceae > Ammopiptanthus > Ammopiptanthus mongolicus. The sequence goes on along the minus strand of CM077347.1, from coordinate 24,635,468 downwards.
TTAATTATATTTGCTACCTTTACAAGAAGGAAATCGTCCAGCTACCAGCCAAGTCTCCATAAATACTTGTCGTCCTTATTGGGAATATGTACTCAAAGACATGTGACCATGTATATGTCCAAATTTGGCCACCCACCAGCCAAAGGTTCAGAACCCTGAATATTGGGGAAGAAAATGAAAAAACCTAGCTAGGTTTATATGGCTATATATAGTTAGTTGTATTTTAGGGTACACTAGTGTAGAACGCACTTTCAACTACCTAGTAAAGAAACCACTATGCTCTGCGGATGTTGCTCTGGCTAGGCTCAGATTTTGGTGGCTTATTCCTCGTTAACTATTCATCTTAATTAATTCTATATATTCTCCTAGCTAGCAGCCACGCTTTTGGTTGAGCGTCTTTTTTGGTGTACGTAAGGAAAAACAAGAAGGGTCACTGTCCATTTGTTCCTTCTTATCTCTCTTTTCTTCATGACTGTGACATTGCCTCCTAGAACTAGAGCTTTGGACCTCCCAATTTGCTTGCTCTACATCTCATATTTATGTATGTATCCGTTACATACATTTGTAATAAAATGTATGTGTGTGGAAGAGCTTCCTTGTGTGGAACAAAATGAGTTTGGTTTGTAGAGTGGTTGTCGTCCCTTTTGCTATAAAGCCTTGTGCGACACACATATTTAAACATGGGAATCCATTCCCAACATAAACATACTTGTTGTATGTCACTATTCGGATACTATTTTCCAATGCCTCTATAAGATGGACATCTATATTAATTAGTACTATGATATGTCTGGCTAGCTAGATTTGATGAAGATTAAGTCTTCGGTTTCAAAATATATAACATTCTCATTATTAATGTTAAAATATCTATAAGATATCTCATAATATTTTAAGATATCTTAGAAGATCTCTTAGGAGTTATTTCTTATTTATTATTTCCTGATTTGTTTCATCGTTTAATTAGGAATATGATTATGTTATTAGTATAAATAGGACTCTTGGGTTTCTCTTATATAGAAAACATCAAACCATAATACTATCACATTGCTTTATATCAATATTATTCTTCTTGTCTCTCTTTTCCTTATTCACTCATCCCCAACCTAATTTATTCAACATGGTATCAGAGCCATGGTATCCCCCTTGAGGAGAGTTTAGTGTCACCTTTACGTTGTATATAGTTCCTCATCTCCATTTATTTTTGCCTTTAATATGCATTTTCGACCAGTTCTGTTTGGTCTTGTGGTCTCCGATTAGTTCCACCTAATCCACTCCGTTCAGTTTTTCCTGATCCTGTGTCACTCTGATCAGTTTCGTCTGATCTAGCCTGAAAGATTGGCTCCGTGGTTTCGTCCCAAATGCACTATATATGGTTTCATCCCAAATGCAGTTTGGCCCTTCCGTCATCGTGTTTCACGTAATCGATCAGTTCCGTCTGATCTTGTGCCTCTGATCAGTTCTGCCTGATCCAGCCTGAAAGATTGGCTTCGTGGTTTCATCCCAAATGCAATATGGTTTCATCCCAGATGCAGTTTGGCGCTTCCGTCGTCGTGTTTGTAATTTGGCTCTTCCGCTTGTGCGCCTTTGCAACATTGCTTCTTGTGTTGCGTTTTACCAAGACTTTGAAGTTATTTTAGTTTATTTTATTTTTGTTAAGTTTAATTGTACAAGCTAAAGTTTGGGAAACTTTAGCTTGAGGGGGAATGTTAAAATATCTATAAGATATCTCATAATATTTTAAGATATCTTAGAAGATCTCTTAGGAGTTATTTCTTATTTATTATTTCCTGATTTGTTTCATCGTTTAATTAGGAATATGATTATGTTATTAGTATAAATAGGACTCTTGGGTTTCTCTTATATAGAACATCAAACCATAATACTATCACATTGCTTTATATCAATATTATTCTTCTTGTCTCTCTTTTCCTTATTCACTCATCCCCAACCTAATTTATTCAACAATTAAATTGAAGTGTAGGGTTCATGCATTTTTGGAATGTCATTTTTAGATGAAATGGGTGGATAATGCTAAGGGATGGCTGCTGCGGAAAATTTAAATCCGAACAAAGATTTTTCTATTTTCTTTTTTTAATTTTTGTTTCTTGAAAACCTCCACTGTTCAAGAGGCATTAAACGTAAACCATCTAATTAGCATGGCAGCCTTATTGTCAAAATTGTCTTGGCCGGCTACAATTGCTCCATATTGGTACTTCACTTCTACTATAATATGTTCACTAGCCACTCTACATTTTCAAGTTGACACACATGCAATAAAATATACTATATATATATATATATATATATATATATATATATATATATATATATATATATATATATATATATATATATATATATAGTTTTCAGCCGTTGATGGTACTTTTATCCAACAATATAAATTATTTATTAAAGTTAAAATCGCAATCGTCATGAGATGAAAATAATATCAACGGCTGAAAATATGTGTAAATAAAAAATGGTTTACACTGGTATAAATGGATCCCTCTTCAGAAATATACATTGACTCCAAGAATAAGTTAAAAAAAACTTACTCCAAATCCTCATCCTTTAATTTATTCTAATCCAATGAAATCATGTGGCTTCTTTAATAAATTAATTTAGGTCAATGATAAAGAATAAATTGAAGGGTGAAGATTTGGAGTAAGTCTTTTAAACTTACTCTAGGAGTCAATGGATCACAACACACACACACACACACACACACATATATATATATATATATATATATATATATATATATATATATATATATATAATATGAGGATAGATTTATTTACACTAGTGTAAGTCATTTTTCAGTTAATTTCACTCTCAGTCGATGATTTTATTTTTATCTAACGATGTAAACTATTACTAATGTTGAAATCACAATCACTATTGAATGAGAATAAAATCAACGACACAGAGTGAATGTAAGTGATTCAATTTCAGAAAGATTTAGATGGTTAGCAAAATTAGGTCTAAGTGTACATGCCTTCTCACACTAGTTATCGAATTAGCGAGTATACATTCTATACGAAAGAACATGATAATTGGAGTACAATACAAAATAGTGGTGTTACTTCTGTAACTCAATCTATTCATATCTCAAGTGCGTGCCAAAGACAAAAATCCCATATATGTGAATGTCATACTTCGATGCCATTGAACACATATGGGAGTTGGATTACACGATGTTTTCGATGCATGTGTTTGGTTGAAAGTGGTTGACAACAATAACTGTGTTCGGATTGATGAGTCAAGGTTCATGCAGGTGGAACTTAAAAGGGCATGGTATAAAGATGAGCATTTTATTTTAGTATCTCAAGACTATGAAGATACTGATATTGAGGATGATCCTTTCTTCGAGATATCACAATCACTTAAGACTGATCCAAATGGAGATGATGATTTGTATATGAGAGATGAAAATGATGAGGGGATTTGGGCCAATTCATCATTTCGTGCCAACAATTGACAGACAAGTCTCAATCCGATGAGGAAAAGGAAAATATTGACTGAAACATGTATGGTTTTTCTTCTAGTTAATTTTATACTTAGCGTTTTTTATTTATTTTGTTTGTATATACTTCTCTTGTTGTCCAATGATGTTTTACTTGTATGTTCTAATTTTATTGCAGGTAAATGGCATCTGTAATGACAATAGTGCTCCCAACACCCACCAAAAGAAGTGCCGGCATGGGCCAATCGTTATAAAATTTGAGGTAATATATTTACTACTCTAATAGTTTGATTTTTTATATATATATATATATATATATAGTTTCTTATCTAAACATATATACTTTATTATTGTCGTAGTAGATGATCAAGTTCACGCATGTATACCGGTTCTATTTAGAAATATATAAGAGTGCATGTATACCATATCTTTTCTTTGAAATCTTAAATGTTGTGCTACTACATGTTGTGAGACAATTCATGTGTTGGTGTATTCATAGGAGATTCAAGTTTTTTTTTAATTTGCATGATCGATTGTTGGTTTGCTGGCATGAGTGTATTTAAGAATCCATGTTTTAATGCATATCTGTAGTTAAAAACCAAAATTTGATTATGATTTATTCTGTTTCATAAATTTTGATGTTAAGGTGTATTTAAGAATCCGTTCAGTTTGATAGTAAATGTAGGGTATATGTTGAATGTTGTTTTTTGAATGCTGAATGTAGTGGAATATGGAGAAAGCTATGAAAATATAAAATAAAAAAAGGAATAGATAACGCTTCCTATTATGGGGACTAAAGATAGCGCTTACTTAAAGAAGTGTTATCTTTGGGGTACCTATGATAACACTTTTTCAAGGAAGCGATATCTTAAGCTCTGTCTTAGGGGGACTAAAGATAACGCTTTTTTGAAGAAGCGCTATTATAGGTACCCATACGATAACACTTCAAAAGCGTTATTTTTGGTTACCCATTGAACAAGGCAAAGATAGATAGAACCTACAAACGCTAGTAAATGCCTGCCAGACGAAAGTGCTACTGAAGGGATTTTCTAGTGTAGTGTGATTAAAGTTTATATATATATATATATATATATGTGTGTGTGTGTGTGTGTGTGTGTGTGTGTGTGTGTGTATGTATATGTATGTATGAACATATATTATTTTGTTTTCTTCAATAGATTCAATTGATTCTTTTTGCATCCACAATATCTGCAAAGAAGAGAAGAATTTACATATAAAGGATTTAATGAATTTCGTGAAACAAACAGAATTCACCAGCCTCTAATGGTTCCTAGATCTGCACAACAAAATGGTGTATCATAGAGGAAAAATAAATATGTTCTTAATATGTCTAGATGTATATTGAAAGAAAAAACATGCTTAAAGAATATTAGGTCGAAGTTGTTTCTTGTGTAGTTTATTTGCTCAATCGCTCTCCAACAAAGAATGTGAAGGATCAAATACCACAAGAAGCATGGAGTGGGATCAGACGAAATGGCTATTTTCAGATCTGCAAGGACTTTGTGTCTTCTGTAATTCATGTTTTGAGGATGCACAACACCTTCTTTTCCCGTGTCCTTTTGCTTATGCTATTTGGATGCATTTCTATAACTGGTTTGGTTTGGATTTGGTGCTCGTTAATGACCCAAACAATAACTTCGATCATCACTTTGGTCTTATACCAAGGAAAGTATCCAAAAAGAAATGGGGGATTATCTGGCTTTCAATTATCTGGTCCTTGTGGTTAAGCAGGAACGACTTTATATCTGGGTGACAAGTCGCAGGTTCATCTCCAAATTTCGGTTGAGGAGGTTTGGGTAGTCATATGTTTTTAAATCATCATAACAGAGGCTGTGGTTTTTGCTTGGTTCAGGTTCTGATGATAAAAAACATTTATGCTTTGGTTTAAATCTCCTCCTCCTAGTTGTGGATCCAGCGTTGTGAGCTTGGTGTGTGCAGGGGCCTATTTTAGCTGCTGGTTTTGGTTTTGTGTGTGTAGGTTCAACCAACCAAGTGGCTACAACTAAGCCTTCTTCCATTTTTTTGTGGTTATGTGTAACGAGTTTTGTGAGTATCCTCTGCCTTGGGTTGCCATTATGAAGGGGTGACTTTCTTTTTATCTACACAAGCTTTGTGGGTGAGGCCATGTTTCAGGATGTCTCAAGTAGCTTTTATCCTGTTATGGATTAACTTGGTATTGGTTTTTGTGGTTTTTCGTGTAACAGCTCTTGATGAATTCTTTTAGGCTGCGTATCACTTACATAGTGGTTTCAGGGGTTATTAGTTTAATGGTTACAATTTCTTAGTTCTTTGAATATGAGTTTCCACAGCCCTTATGCTTAAATTTATATATTCTCTTTGCTTACAAAAAAAAAAAAAAAAAAGACGAAATGACAATCATTTGCCGGTTTTTGGAAGTGTTGTTTATGTTCATGTACCCAATCAAGGTAGATCCAAGATAGATGATCAAAGTGTGAAACATTTGTTAATGGACTATGACACAAATTTCAAATGCTTACAAGTTATACAATCCAAGCAATGGTGAGATTGTTGTGAGTCAAGATGTGAAATTTTATTAAAAGCTATTTCGAGAATAAAGAACACAAGACCATGACATGAATAAAGAACGAGTAAATCATCATTTTGGTTCCTGAAAGTATGAGGCGTTATCAATTCAATCCTTAAAAGCAGTTAAATTACGAAAAAATCTCTGAATGTTAATTTCCTTAATAAAGTTAGTCCCTGACAGAGACTCAATTGACTAGCGAAATTAACATTGAGGGACTAATTTGACTGACAAAATTAACATGGAGGGACCCTTTTATAATTTAACTACTTTCAGGGACAGAATTGACAGCGACTCATACTTTTAGGAACCAAAACGATGATTTACTCAATAAAGAAGACAAGACCGTGAAACGAATCCAATAAAAGACACAGCACCATCACCCGTTCTATTTGATTGTTAATAAAACTTGTATTGCCAAATTGATAAACGAATGTAGAGATTTTTGTGCTGCTTGTTCCTATTGCTTTCTTAGCTTCTAATATCAACATTCAATTCACCTGTCTTTGGCTAAAACTATCAAGTCATTTATCCTGCGCCTGCTTATTGATTGTTTTTATGTGATTTTTGATGCAGGATTAAAAAATATAAATACATTAACAAATTGTTGTCATAGACCAATTAATTTGGGCTTATAAAAAAAGTAGACCTATTATTTTGGCCATTTGTTTCGTATTCTTTTCTGGCTACAAGGCCGAATAAATGTTTGGACTTTCGGAATTAAAATTATAGGTAGAGATATTTATTAGAAGAAAACATCAGGCAATAATATGGACACAAGAAAACTGATGAAAATGGTGGAGACAACATGAGAGCCTACCATTTCTCTACTTGGAGGATAAAAGCTTTAGCTACATACCACCATCAAGCACAAAAACAAGTTAACAACATATGCATGGACCTACATAATGACCATGATGGATAGCGGGCTTTTTCTGCACGTAAGAGCCTGAACTGTCAAATATAAAGATAGTTCTTTGAACTCCTTAAAAGCTTGATGGGTGTGATATCATTGTTTTCTGAAACTAGAGGGCTTGGACCACAAAGGGCATCTTTTTAGACGTTGAATTAGCATTGTGGGGCCATCAAAATTTTTTGATATCTTTGGTCTATTTCCTTTCTATTTTTTTTTTTTAACGCGGAGGTCGATAAGAGGCTTTACATGAAGGAGGGGAGAGGGAAAAGGGAGTGGGAAAGGGGAAGAGCATATTGCGAGGATTTGAACCTTTGCACTCACAATTCATGTCTAACAGTTTAACCAACTGAGCTGACTTAAAGAGATTTCTAGTTAATCTATATCTTACATAAAGAAATCTAAGTTGTCTTTGCTCAATTAACTCGCAAAAATCTGTACTGTAGAGAAAAAAAAACGAAAATTTGAAGTGAGCCAGTCATTGTTTATAGATGGGTTTATAATGCATCTCATATTCTGTCATGTCTATGCAAGTGTATAAGTTGTTCATAAATAAGGGTGCCCTGAAATTTTTCTCTTGATTTTAAGTTTTTTTACATATATATGCGGATAAATTAACCACAGCATGCTAGAACCAGATAAAATTAACATTGACTCCTCTGTTTTATGGCCAATCTCTCTACTAGTGCTTATTTTATTCTTCCTCTCCTCCCAATTCTTCAAATTGATCTTTCTCTTACCTTTGTTAATATTATATTAGCAGATTGTTCTGTTCTTTAAGAATCTGTAAATTACTTTTTAATGAAACACAAATTTTTCTCATATATATAATGGTCACATGATCACTTAAAAAAGTCACATAACTTTATGTTTTAATCTTCATCATTCATGATTTTATCTAATGGATATAATTTGCTCCTCTCACTTGATATTTCTCCTATATATGTCTTAGGAAGTATACTTTGGTTATTTACAGTATAGAAAGATTATTATATGTATCATAATATTTTGATCTTAACAAATTATGACAAACTAGGGAAAAAAAAAAAAAAAACAAGGACAATTTCGTTATGTCTGGTTGACCACCATTTCTTAATCGTCCACAGAAGTTCCTATCATCTTATCATTCTCTCTGGATTTGAATGGATTCGCAGAGATAGATAACGAGTGGCTGATTATCTGTACATTACATGGATGGAGATTTGTGGTTCATAATATATGATTTTTCACATGATTACAATGTGAAATAAACCATGGGTTCGACGAGCTTGAAATCTTTAATTACATATCTTTATCTCCCATTATGTTTTTTGATTATCTTTCGTATATATGGAGCGAGTTTTTAAGTTTCAATTCAGATCTATCTTGTGATCAGATGGGTTCCATCGATTTTCTTCCATGAAAATTTACAGAATTCACCAAGTAACTTTCATTTACTTGTCGCTGTTGATGACAGACAATCATGCATGTGATGGAGAGGAACAGACACAGAGGGATAGAAATTCATTCACATTTGTACGTTGTGTTTGAGTTTGACATTAAAAGTAGAACAAAGTAGTATCTGAATTTGGTAGTTGTAAGTTAACGACGTTCACATGAATATTGTTCCCTTCATTTACTGCAATCACTGAACATTGGTCCACATCCATAAATCAAGATGTTGACACTTGAGACTGTTCTTAAACAGAAACTTTTGCGGATTTTATGAATAACTAGCTAATACTTGGATCCCTATAGTAAGGAGTATTTCTTATTATATATTTTCTTATGAACATTGCACCAGAAAAGTTACTATCTCTCAATATTTTTCACTATTTATCTATTTTTTTGCTTTTTATATCTTTGCTTGGCATAAGGATTCTAAGGACGGGGAGCTCAAACACTTACGAATATTTATTTCTAGTGAGGCAAGCGAAGAATCACTTAGATGAGTTTGACAATACATTGATCCCAAACAAGGACAGAGACATAAATTTGATTTATGGGAGGCCTGAACCAAAGAGCTTATATAAGTAAAGAAAAATTTGAATTCTTTGATAAAATGAAGGGTTATTCTAATAAAGTCTAAGATGAAAACATCGAAAGTACAAAATGCAGTTTTTTATTTTCTAACAATTTATAAGGAAAATAAATAAGGATGAAATTTGAGTGCAATTTTTCGAGTGCTTGTGATACTATTCTACAATAAAAATGTAAAATATGTAACAATTCATCAATGAAATATATAATGTCTATAAAAGCTATTACGAATATTATATTTTAATTGAAAAATAATGTCATATGCATTCAAAAAGTTGTACATAAGTTTTGTCCAATAATGAATTACTGATGGATAAAGTTATAGAAGAACTTGACAATAGATGACTTTCTTTTATTTACTTTTATACAAAACATTATAGATATGGAAATATAGATAGACATAAAAGAAGTAGATATCATCAAAAAACCTTCTATATTTCAATAAATAAACTATTAATAAATATCAAAATATCAAAATAAAAGGAGCCACAAACTTTAACTATATATATAATAAAAAAAAAAGGTGGGGGTGGCCATGGCATATAGAGGCCACCCCTTGCCTCCACCACTAACCCCAAACCTTAAGTCGTTAGACCTATGGCTTCATCAATTTATATGTTTGTATCTTTGTCACAATATTCTCAATAATCTTTCCATCACGTGTGAGTCGTTCGGCTGCTCCCCTTAAGTGGAAGTTGTCCGAGTATCTGACGATAGCAAAACAACACATAAGTGGACTGCACATCACATCTTAATCCAAAATTTTAAGACATTAAGTTTATAGATTCATGCACTTACACACTTTCAACTTATTCATTCTTTTCTGGTGTGAAACTTCTTCATCCATAGCTTACTACACTTGCTCTTCCCAACAAAATCATTATTCTAAAATACCATAACCTTGATTAATTGAGATAAGATTGCCCTCCACCGGAAAAGACCACCACCTCTGTCAAAATCATTCTCATGTGTCAAATGACAAGCCGTGTCAGCTCATAGCTGGCCTTCCTAGCCATTTCCCTTTTGAGAAATAATCCTTTATATCAGAGCTACTTGTGATGAATTGAATTTCTTTCCTCTAACATGTATGTCACAAACTCAGTTGTCAGCCTGAAATTTCTTAAGTGTTTCTGCAGTTGCTCCCTCTGGTAGTAGTTTTGATTACGTATATAAGTACGTATTTGTATGTGTGTGACTGAAATAAAGATATAGATATACTTGGTAGGCCAAATGTCGTACTAGGCTTAATTGAAAGAAGAACGCTAACGAGTGCCTTTATTTTTTTAAGGACACTCGTTAAGGAATCTAAAATGTAAGTTTGTATGAAAAGTTGTGTATTTATTATATTAAAAAATTAACTATTTTTCAATGAGTAGTTGCTTTTTTAGGATTCCTTAACCAGTGTCCTTAAGACACTCGTTAGCAATATCCTAATTGAAAACTAGTGCTCTTTATCTGCTATGTGACCTTGCCTTTTGGCATTCTCAAGTGGTCCTCCTAGACAAGTAGTAATGACTAATGCCTTGTGTTTTTATCTTCTTTTCCATTGCTTTCCTCCACACATTAACTTACTTGACCCTTATGAAATGTTTAATCATGTAGGGCCCTTGATGGCAATTGTAGGTGAAACAAAAGCTTCATTCTAACCTCCACAAAAAGACAACATGCCCCATATATGCCTAGTCCAAAACTGTAAAGCTAAATAGATTACAAACCATGAAAACAATCATAACTAGTTATAGAAGACTAAACATATATTCTGTCTTCACATCTTTTCAAAAATTTCCTTTTCATTTTACGAACACTTTTGTGAAATATATATTATGTTATGTGTGTATTGTTTGCTTTAAAAAGGAGGCATAATAACTATGGTGAGGTGGCAAGTTGTAAACCTTCATTTTCAAAATGGTCTCATCTCCTTTTGGACAGTTACCTGTGAATCACATTGAGTTACAAGTCAAGAGAGGCCAATAGCTATGTCTTTGATTTTGATGGATTTTGGGAAACTCCATCATTACATAATTCAGCATTAGTACGTAGCGTTTTAAGGCATTTATAAGACTACCCAAATAGGAGTTTTAAATTGGTTGGAAGTTTCTAACACATCAATCAACTAATTAAGGATTAAAACACTAAAACAGTTGCACGTACAAACCCCCACCAATATATTCCTCCAAGTCGAATGAAAGATAAGGACTTCCATCCATAGTGGGAGAAAATCAGAATAATTTATTTAGAAGTTTACATACAGCTGGATTAAATTATTTATGATAAGGTTGCAATTCTATCTTTCTTGGTGGTTCTAGATGAGTGCAAAGAAGGTTAGAAATACCACAATGGTTCATGGGTCATTGGGTACATTAATTTACAGCTATCATTTTATCATAAACTCTCAATATATTAAAGAGATATGTATTGTATATTGCCAGTTAATGTGTTTGCTTTGTGGCAGTAGCATTTTTTTTTTTGTTCGGAACTCACTGTAATTAGGTTTTTGGCTCCCCAGTAGATCCATCAGGATGTCCCCACACCTTCGATCATTTGGACCGACTATGGAACTAATCCCAGTTTGGCGTCCAGTTTTTTAAACAAAGGATTGGGTTGTCTCCCAACTGTACGACCCCAGGAATTGAACTTGTGTTCTTTTCCTTAGAAGATAGTCACGTTACCAACTCTCCCAACATCAGGTTGGTACTCTTTAGCAGTAGCATCATAGCAACTATTGCTAAGGAAACAAATATGGAATTTACTTATTTATTTATTAATTTATTTTGTTTAAGAAAATATGGAGTGATGATTTCAAAATAGCGTGCTTTAGAAAGAAAGACAGTAAAATGTTTCTGACGGTACACAACCACAATTCCCTTCATATTATCAATTTGCCTTGGATGAGGTTGGATTTGTGATATTACCACCTCGGTAATCCATCCTTGTATTGATTAAACCTTAAAATGATAAGATACTCGCACAATATTTTTGCACCTAATTTACACATTGGTAATTCTCGTGCAAATATGATGGAGGCAAAGAAAGGGCAAGTGAACTTTGATATAAGAGGAGGTCAATCCATTCAAGTCCAATTCAAACTCTTTAAGTCCAAGTGATCCTCTTTAATGTTTTGGGTATATCTTGAGTTATGGATATCCGAATGCAGTGATATTTAATACGTTGGAAATATCACTGAATTATCTATAAATGTTATCTCAAGCATAAAGACCTCATTCGGCCTCTATCATGATGAAAATCGGACTAGAAGTTGGGAACGCTGTTCTGGACGAGTTTGACTTAATCCATTCAAGTCCAAAGAAAACCTTCTTCACGGTTTTGGTTATATCTTGCGTTCTAGATATCCGATTGATGTGATTCTTGATGCGTTGGAAAGATAAGAGAACTAGCTACAAGTTTCATTTGAAGTTCAAAACCTGATTCGGAATCTATCATGATGAAAACCGGATTAGAAGTTGGGAACGCTGTTCTGGACGGATTTGACTTAATTAGGCATTTTTAGGCTTGTAATTGGTTTTGGTCTTTAATTATATTTTGGGCTATATGGGCCACGAAATTACTCAGCCACCTTAACCTAGAATGTTCCTTAGCTTCTATAAATAGGACTTGTATGACCTCATTTAGATAACTTTGAATGAAATTAGAATTTATCTTATTTGGGTATTTTTGTGAGTTGAGCATTGGCTCCTCCTCTTCAAGTTCTTGGATTAGAACTTGCTTGATTCTTATCAAAGAGTTCTATCTCTTTGTGGCGAATCCTCCTTGGCTTATCAATCTTCCAAATCCATTGGAATATTGTGGCGCCTTCCCTTTCATCTTCTTCCTCTTCCATTTTCTTAATTTATTTTATGTTCTTCTTTACATTTGCGCCATTTACATTCTGTTTTTAGTTGTTGCACTTTAATTCTTTGTTTGGTTAAGTTTCTTGTTTAGTTATTTCCATTCTTTAGTTGTTTCCTTTTGTTAATCATATTCGGGTGACAACCACACCTTCTTCTTCCCCCAATTCTTTTCATCTTTTTAACATAAGAACTAAGAATAAGCTCTTGGATAGATCCTCAATTTCGGTGATTCAAACTTTGATCATATCATGTGGTATCTAGAGCTAGCTTCCTTGAGCTTAATTTCGTTTTTAGTTTGGGTTTTGCTAGTTGGATTGTGTTGAAATTTTTGCAATTTTTGAGCTATTTTTTTTTAACCTTGAAACCCATGCCCAACCCCATATTTTGATCATCAATTTTGATCATTTGTGGTGTTGTAATGAGTTGTTAGACCATTGGGGTTTGTAATTCATAGCATCCAAAAGATGTTTCATAGCTCAAGTTGCTTCCTTTCCTCATATTCCATGTTTTAGATTTTTGAATTTTTTTGAATTCTTCATCTTGTTCTTGGAGTTTGAGCCACTTTGATCTTTATGAATTTCAAGAATTGGTGTTAGAGTGTTAATCTACACCTTGATTGAAAGGTCTTTACAAGTGGAATCAAGTATACCAATCAATTTTAAGCTTAAAGCATGAACTAGACATCAATTTGGGGGAATTTAATTTCTGGGCACACTTCCCAAGAACAACCCCTTATTCATCATGTTCATGTTTCAAAAGGCTATTTGATCTTTGTGATTCACTTAAATTCTGTTTGGGGCGTTCTTTTCTGTAATTTTCAGAAAAATTTTGTGACCAAAGTTATTTTGCAAAAGTAGGGATCCCAAAAAGTAAAAAAAAAAAATCAGAAAAATACAAAGGGACCAATCTGCAATTATAAAAAGTAAAAAAAAAAAATTTGGCAGAATTCAAAGTAGGCCACAAAACCCCTATTCTAAGTGTTTATAGCCTTAAAATTGATATGACTTGATGTTTTGGACATATTTTTGGCACAAATTCTATTCCTAAACACTAGTTCTTGAGTCTTTGTCTTCTTACTTCTCCATTAGAGTGTGCTTCTGTATTGAAATTCCTGACGCTGCTTCTGTATTCTAATTTCTAAGCATAACTTGAGTTTTAGGAATTTAAATGTTGTGATTCTTATCTTGTAGAAAAACTAAGGAGATCAACAAATCTCATAAAGATTTCAAGAACTGAATCTAACATCTTGATTATTAAAAATGACTTGGAATCAGAAGTAGATTATTCTTGCTGTTGGATAGCACAGTTTAGGCCCACTAATTGGCCCATATTTGGAGCTGCAAGCCTGCAAGCGTTACTTTGGCGTGTGACCAATTCCAAATGGAAACTAATACGCAGCCCTCATTTCAGGCTATATCACTAGGGGTGTTCGCGGATCGGTTCGGTTCGGTTTTGAGCATAAAAATCATCTGATCCAAAGAGTAAAACATCATGCGGTTCGGTTCGGTTCGGTTTGCTTTTTAAAAAAAATCCGAACCAATCCGATCCAATTAAATGCGGTTTGGATCGGTTCGGTTAGTTCGGTTTGGTAAAAATAAACCTGGTCAATTAAATATGATTTGCTCTCTTTCTACTCTTCTAATTTATTTCATATTACTATGGCACAAAACCACAAATCAAGAAATAATGTGTCTTTTGTTGAAGATAATAATCTTACTACTTGGACAAATATTTGTATCTATAAAAACGTTCTATGTCAAGCAATAAATATTCCGGAAAAACTGAATTCTATATATTTGATTCTTTTGAAAATGAAAAGTTACTAACTTAAGCCTAAAGAGTAAAGATGCTCCAAAAAGAAAGTTCCAAACTACAGTGAGTGACCAGTGGTGGCCATGTGCGTGGGTAATAAAACGCAAAATGCAACGTTATATGACATGAATCGGTTCGGTTGCGGTTCGGTTCGGTTTTAGGAACGCAAACCGCAAACCGAACCGAACCAATCGGTTCTCATCAAATGTCATCCAAAAAAATCCAAACTGAGTCGGTTTTTGTCGGTTTTCGGTTAATTTGGATCGGTTTGCGGTTTTTTAGCGGTCCGGTTTGAATCTGAACACCCCTAGATACCATTTCACTGAACTATGTCGTTTTAGAGGACTTATGCAGGGTGAAAGCGGCAGCTCAGATCCTGCCGTGAAGGGTGCTTAGCGTTGATAGTGAATCAGTGATTTAGCCAAAGTTCCAAATTAGTGTATGTTTGGATGAGGGTTTGACAAATTTGATTTTAGATAAAATTGATTATTTAAAATTGATTTCAATACAATTGAATTTGAAGTGAAGTGATTTCTGTTTGTATGTTTTTATTTTGAAAGCAAGTTTGATGTAAAACTTGGTGTAAATTTTTCAATTCAACACAGAAACAACAAATTGTAGCTTCTACTAGAATCACGTTTGAAGGCAAAATCAATTTTGTCAGACAGTAACCAAACATCTATGTTTTTATCAAAATCATGTTTGACAGTGACAGAAGCACTTCTGATGTCTCCAGAAGTGTAACCAAACACACACTAAGTGTAGTTTGGGCCAAAATAAAGATGAGAGATAAAAGGTTCGGGTATTTATATAATTAAAAAAAAGAGTGAAAGTCTAAATTGGTCCCTGAAAATGATGTAAAATGTGTTTGGAAAAGATGAAAAAAAAATAGATTATGCTGATAATCAATTATATTTATAATCGATTATTGTGATAATCAATTATAATTCAGAATATGTTTTTGTTTGGTAATGTTTGTTGAAAAGCGATTTTAAGATAATCTATTTCATTTGGAAGGTGCAAAAAAATCACTTTTACATAGTAAACTACGAAAAATGGTATGAAATTATTTGTATAAATGTAATAATATTTGTTTGGAAGTTAGTTTTGTAAGGGTAAATAAGGAAGAAAGTTTTGAAAATGAAAAATAATCAAATCACAATAATCTTAAGCTAAAACAAATTAGATGAGCTTTTTTCACCAAAAAAAGTTTTTTTTTTTTTATAAATTTAAGCTATTTGTCAAACATGATAGATTATGTATGAAATAACTTTTTAGTCAAAAAATAGTTGAAATATAGAAAAACAATCTTTCTCAAACATGTTCGTGAAGCAAAATACCAATTATGAGACACACTTTTACTCCTCAGGTTTTCAACACTTCATATTCTACCTCAAATTTTCTCTCTAATTTCCTCCATGGTAGGCTAGCTTCCTTAGATCAAATCAAGGTTTTCATCCTCACTTACAGTTGGGTTGATTTTCATCTATAGCTACTGCTTAATGATACTTGGATCTTCTTTATTTCTCTTTTTCTCTCAATTTCAAATTTCTTAAGGGTGATTTGATTGGTTAATCTTTTTGTATTATGTGAATATGACTTTCATCTTATGTTTAAATTTAGAATAGTCAATTTATGTTCATCAATTGATTAAATGTTTTTGTTCAATTATTTACTTCAATTGAATGCTTTTTCTGAGATTGATTAAGGTTCGGTAAAAATTAGGTAGTTACTTAATCTTGCTAATTCTAATCAATCGAATTTCAGAAGGTCCTTCAACAAAGGATTCAAGGATCATCACGGGGGTTCTAGATGATCCTAGGTCATGAGAACTAATTAGAATTAGGCAAGCATTAATGTTTTGTAAGCTGGCGAGTGAAGTCTTTTCACACATGAAGTCCTCAGACACACGGCTTGGACACTTAGCCGACACCGTAAAATGGCTACACGCCTTGAAGGACATGGCCCTTTAGAGAAATTTCGAAAAAAAAAAATAAAGGTACCTTTTACAAAGTCAATTTAAAATGTTCAGAATACATACTCTTTTATCCATTATATATTTAAGTAGAAACAAGATGGGACCACATAGGGCAAAAAATTTAGTATTTGTTCATGGCAATCTCAGTCTTCTTTCAAGAAATACTCCACAATACCACCAACAGGAACCAAAATGTGGGATATAGCAGGAGATGAGTTTGGATCACTTGGAATTTGGTAATTTGTCACTTGATGAACTAGAGCTAGAGGCTGTGTATTTCAATGATGATGATCAAGAAGGGGGAGAAAGGTCTTAGATAGACTAAACATTTTCTTAATTTTTTGGTTATGCATGAATAGATTAAAGTTGAAAGATATAGTTCATCTTTTGTTTTGCAACCTTTTTAGTAAAGAGAGGAAGTGCTTACATTGTAAAATGAAGCCTCGATCTTAGTATTTTTCTTTTTTTTGTGGGGTTTATTATCATAGAAAAATATATAAATATTTGTAACCCAAAAAAAATATAAATATCATATTTAATTCCATTTGATATATATATATATATATATATATATATATATATATATATATATATATATATATATATATATATATACACTATATATTTCGGACATTATCAATGTTTAAGTGCCTGAGTCGTGTCTAGTGTTTGTATCCATGCTTCATAGGTTGTCACAAAACAAACAATGAGCAATCACTGATCGTGTGACCTTATACGCTCGCCCAAGTGCTTGTTTTGATGGGGACAAGCATGTGTTGCACATTCTATATTAATTCATTAAAGAAACCACATGACGTTTGTTGGATTAGAATAAATGGATGGATGAGATTGAAAGTAACTCTCTTAAAGTTACTCTTAAAGTAAGTGGATCCCCTAGATGATTAATGATGATTAGCTTGAGGCGGAGGTAATGGCGTATTGCTAAAATAAGGAACATGGTAGTTTTTTAATTATTATATGCTATTATCTTCTTTATTGGTTTATTTTATTTTATTTTATTTTTGAAACACTTTGTTGAAGTGTGTTAATGGTTGAGTCTTGATTATGAGATATTATTTGGAATTGTATAGCCTATTATGGTATGGAATTATCATATGATGTATTATTATTGGATTGTCACTAAATAATGGTTGAAAAATGTTTAAATAATTTTTGATGTGAAATGTGTTATGATGTTTGGATATTGGGCAAGACTTGATATATCTAACTGGTTAGTGAGTCGATCGGGATATAAATGTCACCGTCAGAGTATTGGTGACAAAGTCTCACAGTTTGAATAGATATTGTGCAGTGACCGAGGTCACTTGCCGATCAGTGGGTCGATCAGGGCGATACACGTACAAGCATCTTGCTATGACGAGTTGGTAGTGATACATTTTGGTTACGATTTGGATATAAATTATTTGATTTGATTAGGCTTACAAGCGCGTGTATGTGTAGTTGCATTATTTGTTATATTATTTTGTTATCCTCACTGAGTCCTGGGACTCACCTCACCCTTCTTTTGATTTAGCCTCAGGTACTTCTCGAGATAAGCCATCTTAGAGGCCCATGCACTTGTGTAGTGCGAGCATTTGCTACTGCCTTCTTTTTGTAATTTGGGATATCTCCACTGTTTTTGGAGGTTTGAATCTTCTTTGATTATGTAAACCGATTTGGTTTTGTTTTAAAACTTTGGTATGTTGGCTGGGGGCTACCTTGACTTATGTTTGATATAACTATTTACTCGGATATTTGTTTATGGTATTTTATTATTTTATGTTATTATATGACTTAAACGTGCTTGAAAAGTCTTGGAATGAGACAACAAAGTCTCATTTTGGTCAATCAGGAATGCCTAAACTGGGTCCTGACAAGTTACATGTGATTCTTTTGGTGCAGTTTGAAATCTTGCAGATAAGCCTACTGATTGAACAATATTTGGCCTACATGCAATTTAGATAAAGTATAGAACCAATCATACCTTTGTATTCTTTTTCATAAGTTGGTTTACCTTATTCATTGTTCTCTACAACTTGTGAGGGATGTGTAGGTGTTGACATTGGTTTTGCATCCTCCATTATGGATCTTCTAGTAGATCCTTTGTATATTTTTCTTGGTGAATGAAGACGACATCCTCCTCTTGTATGATCTGAAGTCCTAGAAAGAAATTTAATTCTCTCATTGTTGAAACTTCGGCAAGTATACCGAGTCGTACAAGTAGTAAAAAAGGTGAAAGGGATATCGTTCCCACGAGGATTGTGTGACAAATAAAAACACGCACAAATCGATTCTACCTAAAGAGTTGTTCGGGATCAAAGGGAGCTCAGAAGCTCAATAAACAAGAATTATAATTAAAAGGAATAAAACAAGATGAACAAGTTCTTTTTGTATTTTTATCAAACACTTAATAGGCAAAAACTGTTTTACTTCCAAGAGAAAATATGTTGGAGTTAGAATTCCTTAATCCCTTCCTCTCATGCAATGAAATGACAAATAATACAGTTTCATACTTCAACAAGGCAAGGGATGGTAAAGCAAATTTTTTATTTTTTATTTTTTGGTTCAAGAGAATAGGAGAGCAATCAAAACAATTCAAATATATCAATGTAATGCACATCCTTTCCACTTGCTATTTTTGAATTTCAACTTCTTTTTTTTTTTCGTGGAGCTTTTCTCATGTCAATTCATCTTCTTGCTTTCTTGCCTTTTTTTTTTTCAATTTCAATTTTTCCAAAATTTTTTCTTTTCATTCCTTCACCACTTTTGCACTTTTGCTCTCACAACATACAATTACTCTCCCCCAAACCTAGGACTTTGCTTGTCCTCAAGCACAACAAATGCTCTCCTATCCGCTAAGGGTTGGGAATAAGCATGATGTTTGAATTGAAAGAACAAGGTTAAGAGAAAAAAAATTGGCCAAATTAAGTTCAAAGGGGAAGCAATGGAAATGTTGATGCAAGGTTGGCTTTTTGGTTTAAGTGGCTTATGAACAAATGCCCAAATCATTTTTATGTCATGCAAGCAATTAATGAATCCTAGACAAGAGAATCAAGCAAATCTTAGCACATCAACTCAATGGTGCACACTCACAAGGAATTGTCAATCTAGTCCAAATGTCTCACTAAGGGTAAAACCAAAGTTCCAAAATTTCATTCCAAACCTTATTGCCATGAATTTAACAGAAAAGAACAAAGTGCAAGAGGTTATGAAAACCATTATGATCCAATTTGAAATTGAAACTATGCTACAAGAACACTTTCAAAGAAAGGAAAACAACTTGGCACTTCTTAAGGTAATGAGAGTGCCAAAAGTGACATCTCACTCCAAAATCCTAAACCTTTGGGGCTTGGCCTATCCTCTTTTTTTTTTTTTAGAGACTAACTAAAAAGAACAAAAACACTGAAAAAACAAAAAAAAAATTCACAAACTAATTAACAAAGGAGAACAAGCTAATAACACCTACAAACAAATTATCCAATAATCAACAGAGAAAACATAATCCCAAAAAGAACATAGTTACTAGCAAAATTATCCAGAAAAACTTAAAACAACAAAAGCAAACTACAACTTAGAAAAACAGCAAACAAATAGGGTAAAGAGCTATGAGTCCTGGTCATCTCCATCCGAAGGATAAGGTTGCCAGCCGCAGTGAAGGTCCATATCATGATCAGAGAGAAAAGAAGGAATTCCTCCCGGCGGTGCCGGCATGTGATCACGAAGATCTCTAATCATCCCTGTCATCATCCGGCGGCTAGCTCGTTGGTTTTGGCAAATGGCAAGTTAGGTCTCTCGCATAGCAAGGTAGGTGTAAAACCCGCCAAAAAAAAATGACATAAGTTATATTTGTTTATATATATAAGAGAGAGGAAAAGTTGAAATTTTTTTCCATGTTATTAATTATTTATAACATGAGAATGTTAGTAGAGTGTAAATCAAAATATATATATATATATATATATATATATATATATATATATATATTATTGTGCTTAAGCAATTAATATAAAATTAAATAAGATGTCATGATAAAGATAGGGACGTATTCCCTTTTCACCCTCAGTGTAAGTTATGAGTTAACTTATGGTCAAGGGTTGTTCAGTAAAAGCGGCACAAAATAAATAGTTTGGGAAGGTGAGTGAGCAATCATTAGCAACCCCAGCAGAAACTAGAGGAGTCCTTTGGAGAGAAGAGGGAGAAGGAGACGATCCAAGAGCAAGGGACGAATTTTGGCGTGGTTCTGACATTTTCGGACACGGGGAATTCATCTCCATCATCTTTCTCTCCTACAAATGTGCAAAGATCAGGTGAGGGGTTTAAATTTAAGGTTGGATTGATGATGAATTTTGGAGGAAATTCAGAGGTATGATGATTTGGGATTTTAGGTAATGAGATTGTGTGTTTTGACATGAAATCGGTGTCAAATCAGTTTGATATTGTTGATATATGAGTAGCTTTGTTTGATTAGTCAAGTATGATGTTAGATAGGGAGTTTTGAACTCTTTCATTATGTATTCGAGACTTATTTGTGCATTAAAATGATTGGATTTCTGCAGAATTCGCGTTTCTGCAATTCTGCAGAAATCGCGCCAGCGCTGGGCGCCAGGAATGACAGAGAAGGACTGATAACCAGCGCTAAGCGCTGGAGCACCCGAGAGCAAGACCTGAAAACTTGAACCTGCGCTAAGCGCCAGTGTCAGACAACAAAATGATTATTTTGGCTTCTGTGTTTCTCCACTCCTGCTCTTAGAGAGGTAAGGACTTACTATAAGTGTAAACAAAGCAAATTAAATGTGGGGGTACTAATATATCAATGGAGGTTTATTAAAAACATGTTAGAAAAGATTATCGTGAAATTGGCGAAAAAGGGAAATCGTCATGAACTGACATGTATGTAGAGGTATGAACATGGATGGTGTGATTTTTAAGAATTGATGAACTATACATTAAAGTTCTTTGTGGCATAGTGTGAGGTAACATATAAGTTGATGTGATGTTGAACATATAAATATGATGGGATAGTTTTAACGCGACAATAAGGTGAAAGATTTGAGAGATAACATGGTGATGTTGCGTTAATGCTATTATAAGTAGGGTTAAGATATGTGTAATTAAGGGAAGTATAAATTGTGGTGTCTTATAATCTTGAGCATGATTGATGAATGTGAGAATCTGTTTGAAGGTCGTACACGACTTATTTTTAGTTGGTGCAAAATAATAATATAAAAGGAGAGGAACAGGATTGCGGACCATGTTTATAGGATATGAGATTAGGAAACACAAAGGGATAAAGAGAAATATATGAAGACTGGAATGGAGCTATATGATGGTGAATTAAACAGATGTAGTGGTAGGATTATTATATGGTACAAGATTTGAGAAATGTTTATTATATGGTAAGATTATTATACGGAACAAGATTTAGACAAATGTGTTTGTTTAGAGTGGGATAAGAAATGTTTATGTTCTTGTTGAATCTAAGAATGGTTCTTCCTTACAATTGAGTTGGTTCTTATGGAAAGAATAAAGTATAGTCGTGAGCATTACTTATAGTAACTGTGCTAAAATACGATAAAGAACGTTAGTCAAGACGGTCAATGTACACAAGTAATGTGAAGAAAGTAATAAAGTGAAAATGAAGTAGATGGTTATGTGAATTATTGTTGTGTTCTATGCTTATGATGGTCTATGGGAAATGGCCTTTTTATTCACGTGTTTACTGAATTGTGAGTTTATTGTACTTTGTACGTATATGGAGTTTTAAGCTTCGAATGCGAAGTGAATGCCTATTGTGATGAACAGGGTTTACCGTGAAATTATTGACAAATGTCAAGGTAAGGTTTATTGACTCAACTATGTATTTGTGTACAAAGAAAATGTTGAAACTGATTGGTAAGATGCTCTTAATTTGCGAATAAAATGACTATAATGCTATCTACATTTATTTATGATTGAGATCATTATGGAATTTATTGATTACCATTGTAATGGTTATGTAAGCTATGTTAAGGCACATAGTGCACATGACATATTGTGAGTTGATTTGCATGAACATGGCATGCATATTAAAAGAGGACATTGAGCAATACTTGGTGTATCCGACCGGTCAGCGGACACGACCGGGATATAAATGCGACTGCCGGAGAAGGGGACTCTAGTGAACAACCTCGGAGTTTGGAGGGATGTTGTGCAGTGACCGAGGTCACTTACCGGTTAGCAGATTCCGACCGGGTTATAAATGGGGCTGCCGGAGCGGGAGACTTTAGCAAACAACTCCAAGGGGATACACAAGTATCCGGCTCAATGGTAACTTGATAAAACAGCGAATGCTTATCGCTAAGATTGGTTTTCATATATTGAAAAGTATTATACGGTCTAATTATGATAGCATGATTATGCATATATGTATGTGTTGCATTATTTGTTATGTTTTGTTTACCCTTACTGAGTTTTGGGATTCACCCCCGCCCATTTGGTTTTAGCTTCAGGTACTCCGCGGGTGGAACCATTTCAGGGAGCTCATGCACTTATGTAGTGCGAGCAGCCGCTGCTGTCTTAGTTTCATTTTTGTTCGGTTTATTGTCATATGAGGTTTCTCCGCCGATTGGAGTTTTGAACTTCATTCTAGTTGTAAACCCTTTTGGGCTTTGTTTTTAAAACTCTTGTTGTTAACTCAGGGCCACGTTTGGCTTTCTTTTGGTATAATCTTTTACTCTGGTATTTACCTTTGATGTGCAATATATCTTGTTATGATGTGACTTACATGTTCTTAAAAGGCCTTGGGAATGGAACAACGAAGTTCTATTATGGTCGGTCAGGGACGCCTAAGTTGGGTCCTGACATTGGGACTCCCTCATCTCCAGCTGGGTGGTCCTCATCCCCTTTATAGAAAGCCTCATCTGCTCCAAAGATTGTTCCAAATGATCCGAGCGCTGAGCAGGTGGCGCAGGGGCAGGTCGGTCCGCTGGTTCTGCAAGACCTTCCATGCATTGCTGCTGGATGTATGATGCATTGATAAGGCTTTTCTTCTGTACAGGGATGGCTCCAGGAATATCCAAATCAACTCCTGCTCTCTCACAGAGTAAGCATATGAGATGGGGGTGCCCGAAGTGTGAATCCCCCTCATGATGGGCAAAAGTATTTATGCTCCGGGATATTAGCAAGCCAACATTCACCTCCCGCTCTGTCACAATAGAATATACTAGCAGAGCCCTCCTCAAGGTCACATCAGAAGAATTTGAGCATGGAAGAATGGTGGCATGAACAAACGTCAACCAGATCTTTGGCACCAAAAGAAGATCTGTGCGACTTATCTTTTTCAGCTCATTTTTTGCATTCCTTTGCCACTCAATCCCCGGTTTGCAAAGGACCTGAAGAAGTGCAGGGCCATTGGGAGACTCGTTGATGAGGATAGTGTGGCCATCATCCCCTTCCCATGACTGTCTGGTCTCTAGGAGATCGTTGATAGTTTGGTAGTCATAGGGCACCTCTCTTCCCCTCACATAGGTTGGAGTTTCGGCCTGGGGGAAATAAATGTTGGCATAGAATTCCTTGACCAATTCCTGCAACCCAATGCAAGGAAAAGTGGTCAAGGTTTCCCATCACCGCCTAGCAATCTCCTGAAAGACCTTTGGATACTCATCCTCCTCCACTCGGATATTCCTCTCGGGTATAACATTGCGGTGCTTGATTTTGTCGAACCGAGAGGAATGCTCCAAGGACCGAAAGCAGTGGCTATCAAAAGCCGGGGGCTTAGAAGATGAAGCCTCATTCCTGCTTTGTTTTCCTCCTTTAGTTCTCATTTTTGGTGCCACTTGTACTTGGTGGGAAGATGAAATGCATAGAAGAGGGAAGAAGAAGGTGCTTGTGTGTAGTGGTACAGTGAAGCGCAAGCAGATGGGGTGGGCTACGGTGGTGGTGTGCGGTGGTGAAAAGGGAAGAGAGTGGTGGTGGTGGGTTTGGGTTGTTTGAGAGAATGAGAGGGAAGGAGAGTGGCGAGGGGCATGTATGGTAGTGCGGTTGAGTGAAGGGAGATTTTGTTGCATGAGAGTTTAAGAGAGAAAATGAGGAGCCCCAGCGCTGGACCCTTGAATTTGATCCAGCGCTGGGCGCCTGAATACCAGCGCTAGACGCTGGTGTCACAGAGAGCATGCATCTGTCAGGGAACTTGGCGCTAGGCACCTCAATTCCAGCACTGGGCGCTGAACCCACAAAGAGCATCAAATTATCAGGAATAAAGGCGTTGGGCGTCTGATTCCAGCGCTAGGCGCTGGTTCCACACGAGCTGCATAATTCTGCAGCTTTAATCAGTGCTGGGCGCTCCATATTGGACGTTGAGCGCTAGTGTCACAGAGAGCACCCTGATAGATGAATCTACCAGCGTTGGGCGCTGGCAATCCTACGCTGAGCGCCAGGTCCAAAACACAGAATTTCAAATTTTTCTCAGAAAAAGAACCTCTCTCACTAAAACACTCAACAACAGAGCCCCCAAAAAATCAATTCATGGAGTTTACGCATAATTAAAATAAGAAAAACAACATTCCTAAAAATAAAAAGGAGAAAGGGATATAAATCCTGGGTCGCCTCCCAGTAAGCGCTTCTTTAACGTCACTAGCTTGACGGATGACTTTCAAGGATCATGGAGGCGCACAACTGTTGTTGCTCTCTCCATGTCATCTCCCAAGTAGGCTTTGAGTCTTTGCCCATTAACTTTAAAACACCTTTTTTGAGGAAGGATCACATGTGAAGCAACCTCTTTAACAATGAATGGCCCGGACCACTTGGACTTTAATTTTCCCGGAAACAATCTTAACCAGGAGTTGAATAAGAGCACTTGTTGTCCCGGATGAAATGTTTTTTGCACAATATGCTTGTCATGGTAAGCTTTAACCTGCTGCTTGTAAATAACCGCATTTTCATAAGCATTGAGGCGCATCTCCTCCAATTCATGCAATTGTTGGACTCTTCTTTCACCCGCCAAAGTAGCATCAAAATTCAAGAACTTCAATGCCCAAAAGACTCTATGCTCCAACTCTACAGGTAGGTGACAAGCCTTCCCATAAACCATTTGAAATGGAGACAATCCCAAAGAGGTTTTGAATGCAGTTCGGTAAGCCCACAGAGTGTCATCAAGCTTCTTAGCCCATTCTTTCCTTGAAGTGGCAACAGTTTTTTCCAATATCCTCTTGATCTCTCGATTTGAAACCTCCGCTTGCCCATTAGTTTGCGGGTGATAAGGAGATGCCACCTTGTGCCTCACGTTATACTTTGTCAACACACTTTTCAGTTGTGAATTGCAAAAGTGAGATGCCCCATCACTTATAAGAACCCTTGGCACACCAAAACGTGCAAAAATATTCTTCTTGATGAACTTTATCACTGTTTGTGCATCGTTTTTCGGTGTTGCAGCGGCTTCCACCCATTTTGATACATAGTCCATCGCCACCAAAATATATTGATTGGAGAATGATGGAGGCAATGGACCCATGAAATCTATGCCCCAACAATCAAAAATTTCAACCTCCAATATGTTTTGAAGGGGCATCTCATCTTTCTTTGAAATATTCCCAGTTCTTTGGCATATATCACAGCTCTTCACATGATTGTGAGAGTCCTTGAAGATTGAAGGCCAAAAGACCCGGATTGGAGGATCTTTGCAGCTGTCCTCTCCCCATAATGACCACCATATGGAGAGTTGTGGCAATGCCACAAAATGTCTTTAGCCTCCTCTTGGCTCACACACCTCCTCAACAAACCATCTGGACCGACCTTGAACAACAACGGGTCGTCCCAAATGAAGTAGTTGGCATCCCGAAAGAACTTCTTCTTTTGTTGCCATAAGAAGTCTTCCGGGACCACATTCTCAGCTTTGAAGTTTGCCATGTCGGAAAACCATGGCCTTTCTTACACCATCATTAGTGTCTCATCCGGGAACTCATCCCGGATTTCTTTTTCCTTTGATGTCACCTCTTTATTAACCAACCGGGACAAGTGGTCGACTACCACATTTTCGCAACCCTTTTTATCTTTGATATCCAAATCGAACTCTTGCAATAGTAAAATCCAACGAATCAGTCTAGGTTTGGAGTCCAACTTAGTCAACAAATACTTGATTGCGGAATGGTCGGTGTAAACAATGACTTTTGATCCAATCAAGTATTGGCGAAATTTTTGCAAGGCAAATACTATAGCTAGCAACTCCTTCTTAGTTGTTGCATAATGAACTTGGTTTTCATTAAGGACCTTGCTAGCATAGTAAATGGCATGGAAAAATTTCTCCCTCCGCTGTCCCAAAACAGCCCCAACTGCGTAGTCACTGGCATCACACATTAATTCAAATGGTGACTCCCAGTTGGGTGCAACTATTATGGGTGCAGTAATCAACTTTTCTTTCAAAATTTTAAAAGCGCTTGAGCAAGCATGATCAACACAAATGGTGTGTCCTTGTTCAAAAGACTACACAACGGCTTGGCTATCGTAGAAAAGTCCTTGATGAACCGTCGGTAGAACCCCGCATGACCAAGGAAACTCCTTACACCCTTAACATTCACCGGTGGGGGAAGTTTCTCAATCACATCAATCTTAGATTTATCCACTTCGATCCCCCTTGCTGAAATCTTGTGCCCAAGCACAATACCTTCCTGCACCATAAAATGACACTTTTCCCAATTCAAGACTAAATTGGTGTCCATGCACCTTTTCAAAACAACAACAAGGTTAGAAAAGCAAGTATCATAAGAGGAACCCAAAGCAGAAAAATCATCCATAAATACCTCAATATATTTTCTAACATATCAGAAAAAATGGAAAGCATGCACCTTTGAAATGTCGCGGGCGCATTGCACTGATCGAAGGGCATCTTCCTATAGGCAAAAACTCCAAAGGGACAAGTGAAAGCAGTTTTTTCTTGGTCTTTCGGGTTAACCACAATTTGGTTATAACCCAAATAACCATCCAAAAAGCAATAAAAGGCTTGTTCGGCCAACCTTTCCAACATTTGGTCCATGAAGGGGAGTGGGAAGTGATCTTTTCTTTTAGCTTGGTTGAGCTTCCGATAATCTATGCACATCCGCCAACCGGTGACCGTTCTTATCGGAATCAACTCATTTTTCTCATTTTTCGCAACGGTCATGCCACTTTTCTTGGGAACCACTTGCACGGGGCTCACCAATGCACTATCAGAGATCGGATAAATCATCCCAGCCTCAAGGAGTTTTAGCACCTCCTTCCTTACCACTTCCTTCATTGTAGGATGAGTCTTCTTTGTGGTTGCACCACCGTTTTAAACTCCGCCTCCATCATAATCTTGTGCATGCAGTAAGATGGACTAATCCCCGTGAGATCGGAGATAGACCACCCCAAAGCTTCTTCGTTGTCCCTCAAGATTCTCACTAACTTTTCCTCCTCCAATTTGGACAAAGAGTTACTAATGATGACCGGTTTCTCATCACCCTCTTCAAGAAAAACATATTTGAGGTAGGAGGGCAATGGCTTCAACTCTAACTTGGTCTTCTCAAGAATTTCTTCTGTTTTCAGCTCTTCCCTTTTCAAACTCACTGCTTGCTCTCTTTGTGCCTCCAAGCCTAACAAACACTCCTCTATGTCTTTTTCTTCCTCCTCGCTCAGATTTTCAAAGGAATTCATCAAAACTCCCTTGAGAGGGGTAAAAGTGTGTTGTTGGCTCATAGCTCCATTAATCAATTCATCGACTACATCCATCCGAAAACGTTGGCTTGTATCATCAGGGTGGTGCATGGCTTCAAAAACATTAAAGGTGACATTTTCATCTTGCACTCTCAACATAAGTTGCCCTTGTTGCACATCAATGAGGGCCCGACCAGTTGCTAAAAATGGTCTCCCCAAAATGAGAGGAACTTCCGCATCCTCTTCCATGCCTAAAATCACAAAATCAGCCGGGAAGATGAATTTATCAACTTTCATAAGAACATCTTCCATAATACCATAGGGACGCTTGATTGATCTATCCGCAAGTTGTAGTGCCATCCTTGTTGGCTTCACCTCACCCCCTCCAAGCTTGTTCAAAATTGAGAGCGGCATTAAATTGATACTCGCTCCCAAATCACATAAGGCCTTTCCAATAGAAATATTCCCAATTGTGCAAGGAATTGTAAAGCTACCGGGATCCTTAAGCTTTGGAGGTAACTTCCTTTGAAGCATTGCACTACATTCTTCCGTCAAGGCTACGGTCTCACCTTCTTTAAAATTTCTCTTCTTTGTGAGAAGTTCCTTCATGAACTTGGAATATGTGGCCATTTGCTCCAGAGCTTCGGCAAAAGGTATGTTGATTTGCAACCGCTTGAATATGCCAAGAAAGTGGGCAAATTACTCTTCCTTTTCCTTCTTCTTCCCTAGATGAGGGTATGGCACTTTAACATAGGAAGGAACTTCTTGAGGCTTATCTCCATCTTTCAAAAGTTGCTTTTAGTTTTCCTCAACATAGAATCTTCATCTACCAACTTTTCTCTCTTGTGTTTTTCACTCACTTTTTTATTTTCTTCTTTTTCTCCACTCATTTCATTCTTTTCATCATTTTTCTCACTTCTTTCCTCAACTCTTTCTTTTTCCAACAATGGCTCACCACTCACTTTCTCTAGACTTTTTTCACTCCTCAAAGTAATGGCTTTACAATGTTCCTTGGGATTAGTTTGAGTGTTACCTGAAAAGTTTCCACTATTTTGCTCCGCCAATTATTTTGCAATTTGTCTTACTTGCACCTCCAAGTTCTTGATTGAAGCCATCGGTGTTTTTCTGATTAGACATGGACATTTGCACGAATTGGTTGAGAGTGTCTTCCAAAACATGTGTCCGATCCGGTGGCTGTTGAGAAGGTGAAGGCTTGCTTGATTGACCACTTGCTTGACCGGCATCTTGCTTCCAATTAAAGTTAGGATGATTCCTCCACTGATATCCTTGGTTACCATAGTTGCCTTGCCTCCCATAATTTCCCAT
Source organism: Ammopiptanthus mongolicus (assembly GCA_039655645.1). Classification (NCBI taxonomy): domain Eukaryota; kingdom Viridiplantae; phylum Streptophyta; class Magnoliopsida; order Fabales; family Fabaceae; genus Ammopiptanthus; species Ammopiptanthus mongolicus. The sequence goes on along the minus strand of CM077347.1, from coordinate 24,605,897 downwards.
AAAATTTGTTTCTTCTTGGGGACTTGGTATAGCCTCACAATTCCCATTATTATGTTCACCTCCACAAAAATCACACTTCAAGACTTGTTGGGATTGAACCGGGGGGCTTTGCAAAGTTTGGATTTATTGTGGGAGTTGTACAATAGATTTGCTAATGGCTTCTAGTTGTTGTGTCAATAATTTACTTTGAGCCAATATTGCACTTTGAGAATCCAACTCCAACACTCCTCTTCTAGGAAAGGTGCTTCGGTCATGGTGCATCATGTAATCATTAGAGGCCATGGCTTCTATCAAAACCAATGCTTATTCTGGTGTCTTAGTGTTCATGGAACCTCCAGGTGAGGCATCCAACATAAGCTTGGTCGACGGCCTCAAACCATTGCAAAATGTTTGCATTTGAGTGAGCTCATCAAACCCGTGATTGGGACACTTTCGAAGCAAGTCTTTAAACCTCTCCCAAGCCTCATGAAGAGATTCTCCTTGTTGAGCAAAGCTTGTGATATCACCCCTTGCTTTTACAAATCTTGATGCGGGAAAGATTCTTGCAAGAAACTTGGTCTCTAAGTCATCCCAAGTGGCAATACTTCCCATTGGTTGAGATTGAATCCAAGATTTGGCTCTATCTCTAAGAGAGAAAGGGAACAACCTTAAGCGCACTGCATCATCAGAGGCTCCATTCATTTGTACTGTATCACATAACTCCAAAAAGGTGGAGATATGATTGTTAGGATCATCTTTATCCGTCCCGGCAAACTGGTTGTTTTGAACAACGGCTATGAGTTGTGGACTAAGACAAAAGTTTGCGGCATTCACCGGTGGCCTCACAATACTAGAGGTATGCCTATTTGGAGTAATGGCATAATCCCAAGTGTCCTCCTAGGAGCACCACCACCATTGTGTGCCATCTTTTCCTCCTCTTGTTGAACAAAAGTGAAAATGGGAGTAGAAGTATAAGCGTCGGCCTCTTGCTCTTGTTGTCTTTTTTTCTTGGCTAACAACTTCCGCTTTCTTACTTGACTACGATTACTCCTAGCTGTTTTCTCTACTTCCGGATCGTAAATAAGCTGGTCAGCTGGGATCTTACCTCGCATACAAGTCTCAAAGAGCAAAAGCTTGTTAGCACAAATTATAAAATATGATAGAAATGAGAAAAACAGTAAAAGAAAATTATATCTAAACTAGAAACCAAATTGATTATGCTAATATTGAAACACAATTCCCCGGCAACGGCGCCAAAAACTTGTTGGCTACTTCGACAAGTATACCGAGTCGTACAAGTAGTAAAAGAGATGAAAGGGATATCGTTCTCACGAGGATTGTGTGACAAATAAAAACACGCACAAATCGATTCTACCTAAAGAGTTGTTTGGGATCAAAGGGAGCTCAAAAACTCAATAAACAAGAATTATAATTAAAAGGAAACAAAACAAGATGAACAAGTTCTTTTTGTATTTTTATCAAACACTCAATAAGCAAAAACTATTTTACTTCCAAGAGAAAATATGTTAGAGTTAGAATTCACTAATCACTTTCTCTCATGCAATGAAATGATAAATAATACAGTTTCATACTTCAATTATGAATATCAATCCACTAAAATACTCAATCCCTAATTCCTTAGATGGAAAGAGCCTAAACCCCCAAATTAACCCTAATTCCTTAGGTGGCCTAATTAGTGGGTTTGCATTAAGATTAGAGATTCAAAGATAACTAATAAACCAAATTTCATTCCTAGAGATAAGGTTTACTAGGTGATTAATTTCATGTCTAGATTCAATATGAACTTTCCAATTGCAAATCAAATCAAAGATCAAATCATGGATGATCAAGCCGCAACAAGCATTAAGCATAGAAATTAAACACTCATAAGGAAGTAGAAACTACTTTAAAATATCAAGTCAAATAAATGAGAGTTTAGAACTAGCTACATCTAACCCCAACAAAAGGGATTTAGCTAGACATAATAAAGGAAACTACAAAGGGAAATGAAATGATCAAAGATGATGCAAACTCCATGAAGATGATGTTGTTCCAGTAGAGAAGAAGCTCCTCTTTCCACTTTTAGGGTTTTGAAATTCGTGCAGCTGCTGGCTTCCTCTCAAAATGGGTAACAATGGTTAAATACCCTGTCAGGAAAATTAGCTAGCGCTGGGCGCTAGGTTTCTGGTGCTAGGCGCCAGCAAGACAGAGAGCGTATTTTCACCAAGGATCCAGCACTGGGCGCCAGAGTCCCTGCGTCCAGCGCTAGTTAGGAAGAGAGCAGGTTCTATCAGGGGTCTTCAGCGCTGGGCGCTGGCATCACTATGCTGAGCGCTGACCTTCCAGAGAGTAGCTTCTTATCAGGATAACCAGCGCTGGGCGCTGGATCCCCCGCGTCCAGCGCTGAACTAAAGTTTCACAACTTCACTTTTTTTAGGCTCTTCTTCCTCCCATAAGCTTCAATCTTCTTGAACAAATTTACTTTTTTCTTCAATCTTCCCACCTTTCTTGAATCCTAAAATGATGAAGGAGAAATTAAAGATTAAAATGCATAAAAATAAACTTAAATTAACTCAAATTATAAGAAATTATCACAAACAAAAAGACAACTAACTAACACTCAAAAGACTCAAATAGGAACAAAACAAATACAATATTCTAGACAAAAGGGAGTAAAAACCACTCAATAAAGGCACAATTACTAAAGAATCTAGCGGATTATCACTCATCATGCTGATTTCAAATTCATTCATCATTAGCTTTGAGAATTCTTCATACATCTTCTCATTTGTGGCTCCAGATATGATGTCATCCACATAAATTTGAACAATCAGAAGGTAATTCTTCTGGATCTTTCTGAATAGTGTGCATCCTCCTTTATTCGTGATAATCTATTCTTATTCACAAAGGTGCTTAGCCTTTCATACCATGCTCTAGGAACTTGCCTGAGTCCATACAGAGCCTTGGTTAACTTTAGCACATGGTTGGGATGTTTCCGGTCAATAAATCCAGGTGGTTGATGGACATATACTTTTTCATTTAGAAAGAAACTTTTGACATCCATTTTGAAAAGTCCGAACTCTTTGTGAGCAGCAAAAGCAAGCAGTATTCTGATAGGTTCAAGTCTGGCTATCGGTACAAAGGTCTCATCAAAATCAATGCCTTCTTGCTAGTTATATCCTTGAGCCACTAGTCTTGCTTTATTTCTTTTTACCTTTCCTTCTTCATTTAACTTATTTCCGAACACCCATCTTGTGCCAATCATAGAATGATTTTTAGGAGGAAAAACTAGTGTCCAAACTTGCTTCTTCTCGAATTGCTCAAGCTCCTCTTGCATGGCATTTATCCATGATTTATCAACCAGCGCTTCATTGATATTTTTTGGTTCAAGTTTATAAAGTAGTGCCATAAGTTTGGCTCTTTTCTGAGTGATGATCTTGTTCTTATTTTTTATGAAGGTCCTCCGATTACTTTATCCATAGGATGAGCATTTACAAAAATCTCTAACTTTTAGGAATTTCGTTTATGTTCTAGTCTTCATAAGATTGATTATGTTGATCATGGTTACTCAGAAGCTTATGAGGTTCATCATCTAGCTTCTGAGGACTCTTCTAAATGATTTTTTGAGCTTGTATCATCTCTCTGAGTGCATCACCATCCTTTTGGTTGATGTCTATCTTGTCCTATTCATTTACAAGATCCGCAACCTTTCTTTTCTCAAGTGTAGCATCAGATTCATTAAAAACAACATACAAACTTTCTTCCTTACACTCAGTTATTATATTATGTCTTATCAGATTTTACATCAAACTTCCCCAAATTATCGATCTTTGTTGTTCAGAACGTAACATTCACATCCAAATACATGAAAGTATAATATGCTTGGCTTTCTTCTTTTCCACAATTCATAGTTGGTGCTCTTCCGAGTTTTAAATTCATTGCTCCTAAAAAAAGGAGAGAATAAATAAAGAAAAAAGAAAAAATCATGTTAGATTTAAAACTGGCAAGAGTAGTCTATGTCAAAGTTAGGGCAAGGTCTGGCATGACATACATTGGAGAAAAGTTTTGCTCTTAAGAGACCTATATTAGGGCATCACCATTCTCAAGTTTCATTTTTAGATGCCTTAAGTTAGGGCAATCTCCATTCTCATATTTTATTTTTGAGGAGTGCTAGCAACACACTCTCTAACACTCTCTTTCCAACACACACTCTTCTATTGGTGGAAATTCATATGGGTTCCACTAATTCATGTGGGTCTCACTTGAATTTTGTAGAATCCACGTGAATTTCAAACAATAGGAGTGTGTGTTGGAAAGAGAGTGTATTACTAACATTTCTCTTTATTTTTAGATGCCTTGCGCTAGATAAATTTCATTCTCAAGTTTCATTTTTAGATGCCCTAAGGTAATTTCATTCACGAGTTTCGTTTTCAAATGTCCTACACTGGAACAACTCCCTTTTAAAGGGTCCTACTCTAGGGTAATTTCATTCTCAAGTGGCAGATATCAAGCAAACTTCACTTCAAAATGCCTTAGACTAAGGTAGAATTTTTGGTAAATAATGTCCATGACTAGGACAAGACCCTTCGACCTCCGTATCGCTTCTTGTGAGTTTTGCTTCGTTTTTGTCTTCTACAAATACCCATTGAGGATGTCAAAATTCCAACACCAATTAGTACAATCAGTAAGTTTCAATTAGTCATCTCTTTCATTTTCATACTCTTGAATCCATGCATGTTTGTTATATGATACTTCAGGCAAGGTGAACATGAGTCGAATATTACAATTTGACCATCTAATGGTAATCCCTTGATAACAACTCTAATAAAAACAACTCGGGATTTCGTAAACAAATAGGAAGTGGCATTCTCAATGAGCAAGTCAAATAGAAATTTAAAGGGGTTAGGAATGTCGGAGAGAATATGTCTCAAGCTTGCATACCAACCATATCCAATGAATTAAAATTAGAGGGAGATGAGATTGACAACAAGTTCAATTTTAATATGAGTTTGATTGGTCAAAATTCCCAAGAAGCATTTTGGTTTAAGACTTTCTATCATATTTTCTCATATGCATCTTGGCTTTGGACCTAATGTTTAATCTTTTTTCCTAAATCCAGATAATTTTCTTGTTTAAGGCCTTATTCATTTCGTCTTATGGCTCATGGCCTACTCAGTTTAGTACTTCAAGTGCTTCTTTTGCGTATAATGTAAATCCCGTAGCGGATCAATTCCAACGAGCCTTTCAAACAAGTACTTTTTGCAATCGACTCTATAGCTTCTTCAATAAACGTTGGTTTTTCGATCAAGTTTTGAATGACTTTGTAGTCATATTATTCCTGTGTTTCGGATATGAAGTCTACTCAAGGCCTAATCCATTTACTTTTTTTGGCTCAAGACCCATGATTTTAATATTTTGGCTCATGGCTCAATTCATATGCGATAAGCCACACTGCATAAAGTTTCTAGCTCACGGCCATCAAAATAAATTTTCGACTCAAGGCTCATTGCATAATTTTCTAGCTCAAGGCTCTGCTCATTTAGTTTTATGGCTCATGGCCTACTCTTTTTTTGACTCAAGGTTCATTCTATTTACATTTTTTGCTCAAGGTCCATGATTTTAATCTTTTGGCTCATGACTCAATTCATCTTTTATGGCCTATTGCGTAATTTTTTATCTCATAGCCCAATTCTCAAATTTTCTAGCTCAAGGCTCATTGCATAAATATTTTGGATCATGGCCCAATTACATCGTTTACTGGCTCCTGCCTAATGTATCACTTTTTGGGCTCAAGTCCCATTGAATTTGGTTTTCTGGCTCGAGGCCCATTTCATTCTGTTTTAATTTGTGGGCCTTAGGTCAGCCCATGGCTTTCTGCTTTTTAATTTGAGTACTCAGTCAGCTCATTGCTTTCTGGTTTTTAATTTTCGGGCCTTAAGTCAGCCTTTACATTTTAATCTCTGCTTTTAATTTTCATGTCTTACGGCATCCCATTACTTTCTGCTTTTAATTTTCTGATCTTAGTTTAGCCCTTCGCTTTAAGTTTCTGTTTCGTGCATTGTCTTTTATGTCTTTCGATAAATTTTGTGTTCTTTACTTGTTCATTATTGCAAGTGCATGAAAAGTTACGACTTTTCATATCCTCTAGTAAGTCACAAGTAAAGAAGAGCAATCGTGAACGCCTTATTTTATTTCTATTTCTATTTTAGTCTAATTCTGTTTTATGTTGTCTTGATTTATTTTATGTCTATTTTTATTTATATTTTTCTTGTTGCTTTCCATTCAAATTATAAAAATAAACTAAAAAAAAAAAAAAAAAAAAAAGAGAGCGAGAGAGAGAAAGATGATTAACACAACCAACTCAAAATCCTCTTCTTCCTCTCCTGTCTAATATCCTTACTTTGTACACACTCGCTCAATTTTAAGGAATTTCACAAGAAATTGGCCAAAAATCTCTCCATTAGATCACAAACGCATTCCTCTCCTTCTAGAACACGTAAAACAAGTAAATAGCATACCGTATATTTGTCTTTCAAAATCGCGAATAATGTTTTCGTATTAGGTTATTGCATACTAAAGAAGATAGAGGCAAGAAACAACCAAGGGTTCTGGCTTCATAAAACCCATGCAGAGAAGGATAAAAAGGAGCGACGATGATACCATAAAAAACAATGGAACAAAATGGCATTTTTTTGTAATTTCCACTAGGTTTGTTTTTGATTTTAATTGTTTTTCAAGCAAGATCTTTGATGCATCGTTGTTTGAGTTCTCTATTAGAAGTTTCAAAAAAAAATTTAAAAAAATAATGATGTTAAAATGTTCTTTCTTTGAATTCTTTTGTTTCTTGTTTAAATAGCTTCTTTTTTCTGTAAGCAAAAAAAGATAGTTAAAAAAATTAGTAAATTTATCTTTATTTGCTTACTGTTTCAAGGTAAAATAAATATTTTATAATTTGTTAATTATTTCCACAATTAATTTGGGTAACCGTTATTTTTAAGGGATGTATCACGAGTGTTATGAGATTAAATGTTCATTTTTTTTTATGCACAACAAACTCCCGAATCAATCTTGGTTTCGAAGATCATTTTTTAAAAAAAAATTTCATTTTTTTCTAATTAAATATAATTGGTGGTGACTCTATTCTTTTTTCTAAAATTTTATTCTTGCGTCATTCTTATCATAATTCTGGTCGTGACAAGTATATTTAGTTGTGCTTTCAAATTCAAATTAAATAATTTATTGTATTTTTATTATGGCTTAATTGCACTTTTGATCCCTCAGGTATCACGATTGTGCAATTTTGGTCCCCTGGGTTTTAATTGCGCCAATTGGGTCCTCCAAGTATCATGATTGTGCAATTTTGGTCCCCCATGTTTCAATTGCGCCAATTGGGTCCCCCACGTATCATGATTGTGCAATTTTGATCCCCAAATATCACGATTGTACAATTTTGGTCCTCCAAGTATCACGATTGTGCAACTTTTAACATCAATAGCCTACGAAGCACATATGCGACTAATTTGGCACTTAATAAGACTAGTTTGGTAGCTTACGTGTCATTCTTATGTGACACTTAATTATGTGCATTTGATCATTAAATTGTGTCAGATGTCAATGATGTCTTATAAGAATGTCTTGTAAACTGTCAAGTTGACTTCACTAAGTGTCAAATCAGTCTCACGTGTCCTATGTAGGCTACTGACGTTAAAAATTGCACAATCGTGATAATTGCGGGACCAAAATTGCACAATCATGATACGTGGGGGACCCAATTGGCGCAATTGAAACTTGGGGGACCAAAATTGCATAATCGTGATATTTGGAGGACCCAATTGGTGCAATTAAAATCCGGGGGACCAAAATTACACAATCGTGATACCTGGGGAACCAAAAATACAATTAAGCCTTTTATTATTTATAATATTGTGAATGAAAGGGATGTTACATTGTTCTTAAATAAACAATACTTTACCATTTACCAACTTAATAAAGCACAAACACAAAAGCTACTGGTGAACCACACCGAATCACAATTTTTTTATTAAACAACAGTAGCAATAACAACAACAACATGATTACCCACTAAAACTTTGTAATTGAACATTTAGGGAAAATATTTGATTGGTCCTATACGTTTTTTTTTTTATTTTTCACATCGGTTTTATAAGTTCTATTTTTTTCAAATTGGTCCTACACGTTATGTTCCGTTTCCACGTTAGTCCTTTCCGTCAATTTCAACCTTATAGCATGAGATCAAAAACCACATGTCGGACTAACGTGATAGCCACATTAGGTCAAAACTGATGGGGTTAGGTTAAAATTGACAGAAAGGACTAACATGAAAACAGAACATAACGTGTAGGACCAATTTGAAAAAAACAAAACTTATAGGACCGATGTGAAAAGTAAAAAATGTATAGGATCAATCAACCTATTTTTCCGAACAATTAAGAGACATACTAGACCATACTAGATATGACCAACCATGGATTGGACCAAATTAACATACTTTATGAAAGTAAATTAAAGGCGAGACCATTATTTCTTACACATAACACAATTCAACAAGCAAACCCAGTTGGAACATACTCAGACAAATAACAAAGCACTCGGCCACCAACCAAAAAGAAACACTCAATTCAGTCCCAAGCCAAATCAACTCAAACCCTTGAAGACCCTAGAGCTTCAAATCCAAGTTCAGGTCAAACTCCATTGACTCCTCCTCCCCCCTGTTGGTCGAGACTGTTGTCGGTGCATATACAGGTGGCGCAAATGCTAGTCTTGTTGTCGCGGTTGTTGGTGCAGGTGCCCCAACTATTGTTTCGTCCAATGCTAGTATTGATGTTGGTTCTACGAGAGCTCTATGTGTATCACTCACCTTTGGTCTAGTAGATTGACCCTCTGAGATTGAGCAATAGGTCCTAGTGGCTGCGATACGTTGACCAAAAGGGGGCAAAAGGTCCATGGTGGTCAGTGGGATACGTTGGGGATGGGGGGTAGCATGAACATGATGTTGCTCAAGTGGAGGTGATGATGGCGGGATTACTTGCCTCATGTAGGGATGGTAACGTTGATAACTATCCCTAGTAGCAGGAGCAATAGTAGGAACAGGTACTAGCATGAAGATTCCATGGTATGTCGCAACGTCCACTAGCTCATTATTGTTCATAAAAGGCATTTGTGGAGCCATCATCCCCTCATAAAGATTTGGTGGGAATGGGGATAACGGTAGAGCTGGCTCGAATAGGTTGTAGAGCACAAAATTCGATCTAATAAAATCGATGACCATTCTTCTTGCCATCTCGGTGACAACCCAATTATGCCATTCAATGTACTCTAGGTGGTTGGCCATCTCTTGCTCAAAGGCAAGCAACACAGAGCAATCAGGGCATACGAAATTGGAGACAGAGTCATCGTTGCCATCGCGGCCACTGTTGTCAGATATGGGATCGGTTCTCATGTTGGAAAGGATAAATTCAGAGGAGGCAAAAGACGGATTTTGAGACAGCGAGGTAGGAGAGAGGGAGAATGAGGAGAACAGAGACCGAGTTGGATGGAAAATCCAAGTGAAAGAGCGTATTTATGGTGTTGTTTGGATTTGGAAAAGGGTTTAGATCTCAATTTTTTTTAGATTTCGAAATTATAAGATAGCTTCTTTCCTTCTTTTCTTTTTTTTTAAAGAAAAATGATATTTATACATTATTTTCTTTATAACCATTTTACACTTTATTTGTTTGGGAAATAAAAAGTGGGAAGATCAGAAGATGTTGGGAAATGCGTTTTTCTTATTTTACTAATTAAAAGAAAATAATATTAGAATGATGTAATGAAAAATGTGTAAATATAAGTAAAAAAATTGTTATATGCATTATGTAAAAATTTTGTTTACATAAAAGGATACTCTTATACAAGTTATTAGAAAATAAGAGATATTCTTTTTTTTTTTTTTGGGTGAACAAATAAGAGATATTCTAGTGTACACTTTTTTTTCAATGAATAAAAGGGGTTAAACCCAAACAACCAATTCTAATGTAAACTTAGTGTATATAATTATGTGCACTAAATCAATCAACAACTGATATATTATTACTCTAAATATAAAATATATTTCAGACACAGATTTATTTAATTATTTAATTTCGATTAACTCAGTATACATAACTTGTGTATAACAAGTGAATTTCTAAAGATAACACAACATTCTTACTATAACTTTCATTATATCGGTCATATTATATACATATTATATTTGACTCCTCTAAAGTTTGGTCTTTGACCGAATATTATCATAAGACTAACCTTCGAGTGTAGGGTGGGGATTAGGTAAAATCCTCCAAAATGGAGATTTCGAGATTCAAAACTCTGACCTTGTAGGTAAAGTTCACCTGAGGCACAGGTTACTTTCACTGCGACAATCACTCTTGGATATTTGACTCCACTAAAGTAGTTGTTTACTTTATAAGGAAAAATAAGAAATTATAATTATTGATAAAAAAAATCAATAAAATAGATTTTAACAGCCTCATATTTTGCTATAAATAAACATATATGTTATTATAATCTCAACCATTAATTTTCTCGTCAATCAATATAATTCCTTATTTTTTCCTCAAAAATAAAACCCCAATTTAAAAGAGCCAACCCCACATACTCCACATTATTTATGCGAATACTTTTGTTCCCTAATAAGGCAGGTATTTACTGTGTGCACTGTATCTCCTCTCAAAATATTATATTAAATTATTAATTGAGGTAAACACAAAAAAATATTATTAATTACGTTTAATGTTTAACCAAAGAGAGAGAATCAAATTAATTGTGAATGTTTTGATAAAAAAAAAATTTATTTGTGTATGAAGCGGTTCCCAACAAGGCCAAACGATAAAAAAAACAGAGAAGTAAATCCTCAATTTGATTTCTAAAATTGTAAGGTCGTATCAATTTGGTTCGTGAAATTTGTAAGGTCGTATTCATTTGGTCCCTGACGGAGGACTAGATTGATTAACGTTTAACAACTTTAGAGATATTTTTGTAATTTCAAAAATATCAAAGATGAAGTTGATATGATCTTATAATTTTAAAGATCAAATTGGGGATTTACTAAAAAAAAAAAAGACATAACTAGAGGCTATAAATAACCTTTTCTTTTGTAACAAAAAAAAAAAAAAACCTTTTCTTTGTTACAAAAAAGAAAACCTGTTTTTTCCGTAGGAGAAGAAAATAAAATAAAGTGAGAGAAATAAGGGTGGTAGTAAGTTTGAGATTTAAAAGAATGATTTAATTGATATGAATTATGAGTGTAAAGATTTTTTACACTATTAATTAAGAGTTTAATTGCTATGCACTGACGGTGTAAATCATTTTTACACAGACAACCAATCACCAATCATGGTATAGATGACTTTTGATGTAGTTAGGATAAAAGTTAATTTTTTTATTGATGTGATAACTTATAATTGGATATCTATGTAAAAATATTTTACACAGTCAGTGTATAATAATTAAACTCATTAATGAATCATAATTTGTCGCATCAATAAAAGTGTGACTCTTATCATAATTACCTTAAAAGTTACACATAGGATAATCTATCTTTGAATGATAATATAAAAAACTTTACACTAACGATTTATCAAAGTTATATACTTAAAATAATCCCATAACATCTTCATTGCTAGCGAAAATGGTGTTTAAACCTTACAACAATGATGCTCAAGGCTCCAAAAGAAAAATGTTATTATACACCTTAATTTTCATATATTTATTTATTTTTTGTTCGGAACCTGCCGTAATTAGGATCTTTGGCTCTTCAGTGGGTCCATCGGGATGTCCCCACAGCTTCGACCCTTTGGACCGGTTATGGGACTAATCCCTGATTCGACAAAGATAGAAGTTCGATTTTTTACACATGGGGTTGGACTGTCTACCAACTGGATGACTCTAGGAATCGAACTTGCATCATTTTCCTTGAGGAAGAGTCACGTTACCAACTCTTCCAATACTAGGTTGGATTTTATATTTTTTTTACACTTTCCTTTTATGAAAAAGATACTTTTAATTCACATTTTACATTTTTTGGTTTTCAGAGTATCCACTCACTTGATAGGTGAGAGTATCAAGTAGCGACTAATTTCTTAATATATTGTCAGACACCTAGACAGGAAGTTGGGAACCTCTTCCAATAGTGTTTCTTTCATACACATACATCCAAGAGTTGAACATGGGAGCACATTCTTAAGGAATTTCAGGTCCTTCCACTGAGACCAGTAAATATTAGTATCCACACTTTACATTTATGAAATAAGGAAAATAAAATAATTAATAGTTTCTTTATTTTTATATATAAAAGGAAGGTATAGGGCATAGAAAATAAGTTAAATATTTAATATTTGGGTTAAATATGTTTTTAGTCCCTATAAAATGAGTGAATTTTGGTTTTGATCCTTGTATATTGTTTTTCTTTGATTTTCATCCCTCTAAAGTTAAATATCACCGTTTTTAGTCATTAGCATTCATTTTAGGGTAGGTAAATATAGTCCATTTTAGGGTTCAAGGAAAATTTTAGGGGAATCATATGTTTACATGACACCACAGAAGTTATTGACTGTCACTTGCGATGACCATATGACCTTCTGTTACACACATAAGTAGTTAATGAATGTCACGTGATAGTAGGGATCAAAAATAGTGATTTTAGATTTTAGAGGGACAAAAATCAAAGAATTTTTTTTACTAGGACCAAAACGAAAATTCGTTCATTTTACGGGGAACAAAATTATATTTATAAATAAAAAAAAGTGCACAAATGCCAATGATGATCTCACCCATAATTGCTTTTACATTTCATGGTAGAAGGGTAGTCCCTCACTTTTTTTTAATGTTTCAAGTCGCAAGTTGAATAAGGATATTGGCTAAAGAATCTAAAAACGTAAGTTTTTATGGGAAATAATATATTTAATATATTGAAAAGTGATATTCTTAATTTTTCAACAAGTAATTACTTCTTTTAGATTCCTCAACCAGTGCCCCAAGAGACTTTTCAAATAAAGTAAGATAAAACAACTATTTTTCATGATAAAAGCTATTTTTCAATAGAAACTAACATATTTAGGTAAAATGATTAAATTTCAAGATAGCTGTTTTTATGAAAGAAAAAAACTTGCTTTTAGAGAAGCTAGGGGCTCGTTTGGTGGTCAGGATAGGATAAGAACGGATATGATATGACCTGAACAATGATAGGATACGATATAAGCATGATAAGCTCTTATCTTATCCAATGTTTGATGCGCAGCAGATAATGATAAGATTTGATATAAAATATCCACAAATGATAAAATTACCCTCATATCAAAATAATATATTTTTTTTTTCAAAAATAAATTTTAACATTATTTGATTTTTTTTATACATTTAATTTAAAAAATATAAAAAATATTTGATTATATATATTTTTAGCTTTTTAATTATACATTAGTCCATTTTTTAAATTGTACAAAACTAAATAAAAAATTATGTTGTGATATTTTTTTTCACTTTTTTTTATAATTTTTTTAATTAAACTACATATTTTAATTAGTAATAAGGTTGACTAATTAGGATTGAAATCATAATTAAATAATAATAATATTAAGGTTAAGGGATAAAAGAGAAAACATTTTCTTATCCTATTCTGTTGGTTCTAACTCAGCCTCTCTCTCAGGATAAAATTATAACTAAGTAGCAGAATATGATAAACTAACAGGATAAACTTATCCTATCATGTTGGTTCACCAAACTACAGATTAAATCAGGATATGATAATTTATCCTATCCTACCTCCCAATCCTGACCACCAAACGGGCCCTAGAAGTTTGAAGCTTATTTAAAAAGTTGTTAAATTATTTTGAAACCAATTTCATTTTCCTATTTTAACCCTATAAAACAAACTACCAAACAAATATTATTAAATTATATAAATAATTTTATACATTTTTTAGTAATTTACTACATATAAGTGATTTTTTCGAGAACCCAAATGAAATAGATTATCTTATAATCATTTTTAGTAAATACATTCAAATATAAAACTAATTCTATTATAATCGATTATGGTAGCTGATCCAAACACACATTAATAGCATGGTTTGCTTGCCTAAATATAGTATGGGATTAATAACAATACCATATAAGCGTATTTGTTTTCTGTTCTTGTTGAAGCCCCATGTAGAAACGATGAACAATACAATTAATTTTAAGAAAACTTAGGACTTTGTCTAAGGTTTACTTTAATTACATATGACGTCTCTCTTATTATAGAAATTATATTGATTTCTTTTATTGTTTATGTTATCATTATATAGTTAGGTTGTATGATATTAATTAGTTTTTAATATTATTACACTCACACCCTGCTTTCATAAGTGTGATAGGTGTGTGCTCATCCAAGAATTTCTCTCAAATGTATTATCCTAACTGCAACTGTAGCTGCAACTGTTATTATGGTGGGAAGAACGAGAAAATAAATTTTTTAAAAGAGAAAGGAGTCGTCAGCAATTTTATTTAATTAAAAATTGAAAAAACTCGAAAATGTGAGCATTTAGAATAACGGATTCGAAAATCTTATTATACATATGGAAGGATGAAGATTTAGCTCCAATGCACTCTTCGTGCACCAACAGTTTTAAAATGGTTACTCCCAAATTAATTGTGCAAATTAGTAATAACGTTTAAGATATTTATTTTACTCTTAAAGATGAAGTTAACACTTTGACAAAAAAGTTATTTTTATTAAATGTTTAACTATTTTCTGTCTATTTTCATAAATAAAAGTTATGCAAAACTTGAATCAAGATATTGGCAAACCGTCATGGTTAGGTCAATTATTTGTGAAGCTTAACGTCTTACTAGAGATCTTACTAAAAAGATTTAAAATAAATAATAAATAATCTTAAATTTTTTAATTGTTTCCCATTTCATTTTTATTTTATTATTATTATTATTATTATTATTATTATTAAATATCGCAAAAGTTTGAATTGAGAGTATTGGCAAATCATCACAACTAAACTAACATTTACGAGTGTCACTATCTTGTGGAGATATCACTAAAAAGAATTTACTTAAATTGGCAGAAGGTTAAACTACGTAAAGATTTAAATAAATCAAAAAACTAAATAAATAAATAAATAAATAAATGAATGAAGGGATAAAATTAGTGTAACTTGTAATTGTTTTTCTCGCTTTTTATATTTCCTTTATGTTAAACTTCACAAAAATTTGAATCTAAAAAAATTGGCAAGTAGTTGCGGTTAAGCCGATTATAAGTGAAGCACTTGCATGAGATGTCACTTAAAGATAAATTTGGTTCCACATGCATTTGTAATAAAAGGGTTAACACAAAGAGAAAATAAGACTAAAATATATTTTTAGTCATTTATCTTATTTTTTTGATTTCAATTTGGTCCTCTAATTAATAAAAGTTCCGTTTTAGTCGTCTAAGTTTCAAACGTTAGTCAAGTTTACATTTTTTGTCATCTCTTTTATTAACGCTATTAATTTGAGAGTACGTGCCAGATAATCTTCAAACTTGGCAACTGAGTTGGCAGGTCATATGACAACATGTGCTGTCAATTTTTTATTCTTAAAATTGCAAACTAATCATTAGAAAATTACAAGAATTGGCCTAAATTTCAAACTAATCCTTCACCCTTCCCTTTATTCGTCTCATCCTCCTTCACCCCAAACTCACTCAATAGCAGAGGTTTCTAAGATGTAGGGAAAACCAGCGGGAGGCAGTTAAGCTTGGATGGATTGTTTCACGGGCTATAACGTTTCCGTGGGTTGGACGGTGGTGGGAGAATGAGTGAGTTCGAATCACGAGATCGCCAGATCTAGCATTGGACACACCATATCCGAACAGAGAAAATGAGTTGTTGTTGGCGGACTATGGATTTTACAACATCTTGAGAAGACGACGCAACTTTCGTCATGGTGGATGAAGATCTGGGATGGCGGCAGGGTTCTCACCATGGGGATGCCATTCTCCCGATTGGATCTCCTCGCTACAGGTTTACACGTCTTCCTTGTTATTTTTAAATTTGCAGATATGCATTTTCTTTTTGAATTTTGAAAGAGAGATGTATCGTACCTAGTCGAGGATATTATGGTTGTTGGTTTTTCAAATGACTAAATACCTAATTTGGTCCCTGAAATTGTTGGGTCGTATCAACTTAGCCCCCCATATTATCAATATTCCAAAATGATCCCTGGAATTGTAAAAGTTAATCAGATTCGTCCCTTCGTTGATATTTGCATGGACTATAATGATATTAAGTTAGTAATGTCAAGGATGCATTTGAAACTAAATGAATAATGTCAGAGATGTATTTGGTACATTTTGAAATTTCAATGATCATTTTGGAATATTGATAATGTGAAGGACTAAGTTGACACAACCCTACAATTTCAATGACTAAATTGGATATTTACTCTTTTTCAAATTGGCAGACCTCGATATGGATGGATTGATTCTTGTCTTGTTGAATTGCGAATCTAGAACAAAACATTGTTGTTGCTTTTTATTTTTATTTTTCAATTTTTGTATTTTTGGGTTGTTGTCGGTGTCGTGGCAGAGAGTTGTGGGCGAAACGGAAAATAGCACAAACAACTTGATGTTGAGGTTGAGGTTGAAGATGATGGTAGGTTGACATTGAAAATGGTCATCAAGTAAGTTTGGGGTGGATGAAGGCGAGACAGAGAAAGGAAAGGGTGAAGAAATAAAAGGAAAAAAAGGTATGAGTAAACAATTTTTATTTTTTAGGGCAATTCTTGTAACTTTTTTAAGGATAATTAGTTTGCAATGTTTAAGAATAAGAAATTGGTGGCACACCATGCCATGGTGGAGTATGTGCCTTCTCAGCTGCCAAATTTGAATCTTAATTGCCACGTACTTTCAAACTAGCGACGTTAGTAACAGTGATGACAGAAAGGGTAAACCTGCTAAATGTTTGAAACTAATAGGAATAAAAAAATTTATGATATAAATGATCAAATTGAAATCAAAAAATAAGATAAAGGATAAAAAATACATTTTAGTCAAAATAAAATGAGATAAATAAAAATAAAAATTAAATAAAATAATAAATAACCAAACAAACACTTGGAAGGCAATTATGGCGTGATCCCATAGGCAAAAGTAACATAGCAGATTCAGCAAAATGAAGCAAACAACATTAGCAGCGGGAAACTATGCTTTATGAGTTAAATAATGAAATGGCCATACTTTCTTACTCAAGATTTCATAATACCATGACCGTTCACCATTATTAAGCCAGATAAGAAAGGCAAATCGGAGTTCAACATGAAGAACTTGTACACCAGCACAAATAAAAGCAACGATATCTGAATAGTGATGCAATATTCTATCAAAGAACATATGGTGCCTCTACTAACCTTTGGGTAGATTAACAGCACACCACAAAACATCTCTACACGCCACAATTACAGTTACAATGACACAATGGGAGAGTAAATAGATGCATCCACGATTTGGTCATGATTTCACGGGTAAGGAGATTTTATGTATGATTTGATGAGGGCGTATTAGAAAGAGAAGGTAGGGAGAAGAGAGACAGGGAGAGAGGAGAGAAATAGAGAGAAGGAGAGAGGAGAGAGAATCTGGACTGAATTCTATTATTGTTAATGAATCAGTTACAACTATTCTATTTATAGCACCTGTGTTAATGTGCTTTAGAAGCCACATCTATAAGTTATGTAACTAACTTCACACGAGAGCTAAGCAGGTGTAGCCTAATCTACAAGAGCGTTTTACACTCGCTTGTACTCACTCTAACACACCTCCTTATAAACTAAGGGTGGGTTTACAACTGACAAGATATCTGCCACTCCAAGATTGCTTCTGATGGCTTGAAATCTGCTTTGAGTGAAAGGCTTGGTAAGTAAGTCAACAACTTGATCTAGTACAGGTATGTGGCATACTGAAAGAGTCATGTTGATGACTTTTTCCCTTACAAAGAATAAGTCCAGTTCCATATGCTTGGTTCTCAAGTGGAGGACTGGATTGTAGGACAAAGAAACTATGGACAAATTGTCACAGTAAACAACTAGGTGCTCAATGCTGACTTGAAGTTCCTTTAGTAAGGACTGCACCCACATAACTTCAGAGGTAGTTGTAGCTAGACTTCTGTGCTCTGCCTCGGTGCTTGATCTGGCAACCAAAGGTGCCTTTCTGGACCACTAAGAAATCAGATTAGGGCCAAAATAAACACATGACCCTGAGGTAGACCTTTTGTCACCAAGATCTACACCCCAGTCAGCATCACTGAAGGCTTGCAGGGTGTAGGGCTGTCCTAGTTTAGCTGGCCTTACAATCAGGCTATGAGAGATTGTGCCTGAGGTATTGCAGTATTCTTTTCACTGCTTTCCATTGTTCATCAAGATGTTGTGACAAAAACTGGCACACCTTGTTGACATTATAGCTAATCTCTAGTCTTGTGATGCTGACATATTGTAAGGCCCCAACCACTGAACTGTACAGAGTGGGATCATCTATGTAATTGGCCCCATACTTGGTGAGCTTACAGTTGCTTACCATAGGTGTAGGTATACCCTTTGCATCAGCCATATTTGTCTTTGTCAACAGATCCTTGATGTACTTGGCTTGTGACAGTGCTAGGCAACTATTAGACTGTCTCTTAATCTCAATACCAAGGAAGTAGTTAAGTTCCCCTGGTTGCTTGAGGGCAAATTCTGTGTTCAGTTTAGCTATAAGCTCATTTACTCTTCAAGATGAGAAACCAGTCACTATAGGTAGTGTGCCCTGACCGAGTGTGAATGAACAAGGATGGATCACATCTACTGGTTTTAAACCCAAATTGCCCCAAGGCTCTGGTCAGTCTCTCAAACCAAGCTCTTGACGCCTGTTTCAACCCATAAATGGCTTTATTGAGTCTGTAAACTTGTGTGGGCTTATCACTCTCAAAGCCAAATGGCTGCCCCATGTCCACTTCTTCCTTAAGGAGGCCATTTAGAAAGGCATTATTCACATCTAGTTGTTGGATTTCCTGGCCATCATTGATGGCCAAAGTGAGCGTAATTCGGATTGTGACAAATTTCACCACTGGTGAAAATGTCTCAGTGTAGTCCTGACCCCACTACTGATGGAAGCCTTTTGCAACTAACCTGGCCTTGTATTTGTTTACTGAGCCATCAGGATTTTCCTTGATCCGGAAAACCCATTTACATCCAATAGCTTGTCTGTCAGGTGGCAGATCAACAAGAGTCCACGTGCGATTTGTGAGCAGGGCATCAAACTCACTTTGCATGGCTTGTTTCCACTGAGGAACAATCAGTGCCTGCTTTGGAGAAGTGGGCTCAACTTGTGTTAAAAGTGCAGTGGTTAGAAACTTAGATTTGAACCTAATTGTCATAGGATGTTGATTGAGATACATGGGAGGCTGACTAGGAGAATAGGATCTGGGAGAGTTAGGAGAAGGTGAGGGTGACTGTGACACTGGAGAGACATAGTGGGGTGTGAGACCAGAATGTAAAGGGGGAGTCGAAGAAAATGAGTCAGTAGAAGTTGCAGGGGAGAGAATGGGACTGAGAGCAGGAACTTGCGGAAGCGACTGAGGTTTGCCAACAAGAATATTAGTGGGTGTTGGCATAGGAATAGACGCAGGAACAACAGAGGCATGGGATAGGTAGGAATGCTACGGGGTTGCTGTAAAATGGAATTTTTGTGTTGATGTCTTTGGAAAAAGGAAACTTCGTTTCATCAAATAGAGCCTGCCTTCCTTGGAGAGACATTTGTAACCTTTGTGAGAGGAGAAATAGCCAAGGAACATTCACAGGACTGGAACTTATGTTCTCATTGTATGGTTGAAGACATGGGTAGCATGCACACCCAAATATTCTAGAATGGAGTAGTCAGGATTAGTTTTGTAGATAATGGAATATGGGGATTGGTTGTGCGGGGTAGGAGTTGGGAGCCTATTTATGAGAAAAGCTGCAGTGCTGAAAACCAAACATGCACATAAACTTTTCCATCTAATAAGAAAAACCAACCTGAGTCAAGCAAATATAATATTTTAATCTGAATGTCCACTCAAAATCCCCAATACATCTTCCACTATGAAGCGGCTTTGGTTCCAGCATGACAAACAAAAAAATTGCCACAAACAAGTGCTTCATTGAAACTTAAAAAACGGGGAATTATGATCTCACACACACTAATAATAATAATAATAACAATAATAATAATAATAATAAAAAAAAAAAAATAAAACCCTTCAAAATACCAGCATTAGCAATGCTTCTCTAGGACAAACGGAAAATAGACACAAATTGGGTAACAATCAACTAATCAAACTATAGGATAAAATTGGAAATTGCTGAAGGAAGCTTATTGTTTACCAAATTACAAGGCACTCAAACTTCTATTACCACATATGAAGATAGGGACTGAATTCCAGACCAGCCTCCTTATATTTCTCACTTCATCATTTTAGAAAATTGAAAACCGTAAGCTACTACTTGCTGCAAACAAGTTGTACTCCATGACAGTAGTCTCTTTCTTATTGAAAGCACCATCGTTTTCCACATGATCTGCTGAACTTTTTGAGCTAAAATCTCCAACATTGTCACCATTTGAAGATGCAGGAATTGATTTACAACCAGTTGAAAGAGCAACGGGCCCACCAAAATGAAACAAGGAAAAACCACTGTTATTTTCTTGTAACTTGGTAGAATCACCATGTCCTACTTCCCCATTCCATGCCGATTTTTTGGAATTGGCTGAAACAACCCTTTCTGCAATAGATCCATTAAGATGTTCTTGCATGGATGCTGGCTTAGAAATTTGAGTCTGTTCCTCTACATTTAAGCCCTTAGCTCTGGCAACTGGCTGATAAACTGTAACAGCAGCAGGGTTAAATAGGGGTGTTGGTTGCTGCAAGGCACCATACTGCAAGCAGAAACGTGGGTCCTCATTTAAGCTATATCCAAGAGGGCCAGCATATAAATAGTGATTTGGGTTTGGGAAGGGCATCAACCCATTTGTGGGAGCAGCTGGCCATGAAACTGGATTTTGTTGGTAATAACCCATTGTTGAGGGAGTCTGAAACAATGGAAATTGTATATTTTGGTTTGGCAATGGGGGAAGCATGCTTTGAGGTTGAGAACTCACACTAGTGGAAGAAAAACCATTACCAAAATTCTGAGCAATTTCCCCCACAGAATTCCCCAATGCATCAGTTCCTGCTACATCCAAGGATAGTGATGTGCTCACCAAATCCTCATCATTTGCATTATGGATTCTCCCAACTTCATGACAGCCAGACAAGCCATTTTCAATGCAGGTTGAACTATCTCTTACTTCAAATTGTTGGCTAGCATCTTCCGAATCTGATGTTGAGGATTCTGTATTTTCACGGTTTGAGGAAGTTGTATTATTATCACCCTCACTTAGGCATGATGAGCAATTATCAGAACTAGATGAGCTACCTTGACTGGGATCATAACAATTATTCAAGGAAGAGCCTCTTGTCAAATATATTCCAGGTTCTTCAGATGCAGTTTTTGTGGGGCTGCAAGAAGCTTCAACTTCTACATGAAGATCATTCTGAAAGCCTTCATTCGCTTCAATCCTCTTCAAATTACTATCCCCGGTATCAATTTCACCTGAATCATTAACATATGACCCGATCGGATCAAACGGAACTCCTTGACCTGTGGACCTCAACGTAACATCAGAGTCTGAATTACTACGAACATACTTCTTATGTGAATCTGTAGGCTCCCAAACTTTCTTTAATTGAATAAAATCCCTGCTGGAATAGTTCCCTGAGGTGACTCTGTTTTTGGGTCTTCCATTACTCTCAAGTATAAAGTCTACATGATTATACTTACTACCGCGATAGAACTGCTTAGATGTATCTACGGCAGATTCAAACTTACATGCAGGTTTTGTCTCCCGGCTAACTCTAGTCATTCTATTATTATTCAGAGTACAACTGCAAGAATGAAAATCATATATGTCATTCATCCGATGGCTAGAACTATAGAATCTCTCATTATACTTAGGACCAACATTTCGACCATTGAATTTTGGAGCATTTAATCTTGATTGCCTGTTTGATCCATTTACTCCCCTGGAAGATGTCCCAAAATTATCTCCATAGTGTTTTGGCTCAGATTTGCCAACCATCACACTATTTTCTGAAACAACTGCACAATGGCGCCTGTCAGACCACTTTGTAGCCATATCCAGTTCAAATTCTTTCCTGAATCTTAGTCTTCGACGAGAAAACTTGGATTGTTCAACTGTAAAAGAGTCATTCATGTCTTGTGCATTTGCAATGTCTCCATCGCAATCATCATGACAGTGGTCCTGTGTTCTCAAAGTACTACACTCACTAAAGAAGTCTTCATCTTGGATGTTAGGATAATCATCCCTAAAAAAATTAGCATCATCTGTTTCAATAACAGAATTCCCACAGCTAACAAAATTATTTTGCTCTGTACCAGCAACTGCAGAGAATTCTTCCTTTGAGACTTCAGGAGAGCCAGGAACATCAACTAATTCAGAACACTTTCTTTCTTTATCTTTTTCCTTTCCTTTTTGTCTTTCCTTTCTCCTAAGTTTTTTCTCCCTTTCTTTTGCCTTTTTCCTCTCCTTGCGTTCTTCTTCTTCGCGTTTTTCCTTTTCTTCTTCTTCAAGAAGTTTCATCTGTAGAAAATATCATATAGTTAGGATTTAGGAAGAATAATCTCAAAATAAAAGTGAGAGCATTATTTTTCCATCTTTTTTCCAAAAGTCTGTTTCTAAAAGCATAATAATTAAGACCTGCTTTTCTAATGTAATGATTTCTTTGCATGCTACGTGAACTCGTTCCTCCAGCAGTTTTAGTGCTAGACAAACGAATATGCTGTGCGCATTTTGGCGTGCTGTTCCTTCTCTGAAAGCCTTTTCAACCTGAAAGGATAACACATGGTTAGCACTTGAACAAGACAGACACAAACACGACAGCCAAGGCCATTACAAAATAATCCAAAACAACCATATAATATACTGATAGATACTGATTCGGAATGTAGAGATTAACAGAAAGAAAGATAGGGAATTTTATTGAATAGTCATCTCCTTCTCTGGATCAATGGAACCCAAAGGGAAGAAGAACAAGAGTGATTTGGAAAAGCAGTCTCCAGGGATTCGAAAGGCACGTCTCTCCCTCCACAACTCACTAACCAAATAACTGTCTTCCTTTACATTCTCTGTCTCTGTTTATGGCAAGCTAACTAATTAACTAACCCTACCAGCTTCAATAATAAGGCCTAACTAACAGAGGCAGGCCGACTTGATTCCTTGGGCCCATCCTTAATTCTTCTGGTGTACGCTTTCCAAATTGGAATTGGGGTGGGTTCTGTTACTAACATATACTCGCTTTGGGTAGATTGCTAAATTAATAGTGGACGTTCCAGATTTTGAACCCAAGATCTGACAAATCATGATTATCCCTACCACATATTCTCTGATTGTTATTAACTAATCTGCATCTTTATCTCGAACCAAATGGCAAATGTGCTTTCTATTCTTACTGTTGGGACATAATCAGAATATCTCCAACTGAAATCTATGCAGGTTGTACTGAAGTTGCTTTATCTTCATGCAAGTCTAAGCAAAATTCCATGTTAGCATTTTTGAAACTATACTATTTCAATGCATATATCTTCTTAACTGAAAAATCAATGGGTAGACCAGTCCCTATTTCATAGCACTCAACTCTTGTTTCAGGAGTCGTTAACCTCAGGATTCTAACTTCAGATAAGCTCAAATTTATCATCACTATATATGTTTATTAAGCCAACAATTTTGACCAAAAAAGAAAATACAGCATGTAGAATGCATTAAAAACTTTTTCCACCTTTTAGAGGGACAAAGATAAGAGATCAACGGTAAGCTTAACAAACCTAAAGTCATTCAAAAGCCAAAACTAACCGTTACTACCTCACCAATACAAATTTTGTTGATTTGTCGTATTATTTTTCACCTCACAGCACACCAATTACACTGTTTGCATGTGGGCTACCATATTATCCTTGAATAACTATAATTAGTGATAAAAAGACCTCAAAACTCAAAATAATACAAAGATATGCCCGTAAGGAGGAATCATGGCAGATGATTAATCACAAAAATAACGATAATGCAAAGCATGCCTGTTCTTTAAATATAACTGTAGCAGCATCTAGAAGAAATTCTCGAGCAAGTTCAGGGCTCTTTGCGTGCTTTTGGGGACGAGAGCATTCTCCATCAAGCTCATTTCCATCTTTGTCCATCAAATCATCATCCTAAAAGCATACATTGTATAATTAACAGATGAAACTAAAACAAATTCCAAATAAATGATTTTCAAAATTACACAAATTATGAAAAATAGCAAGGAATTTTATTTCCTTGGTGAACTTGAACTACCTCTTCTTCTTCTGCTTCTTCAGCATGCTCAAAGAACCTTCTAATACTCTCCCCTTTTGTGATTGTAACATAACCATCCCCTACAATTAGCCTGCAATGCACACACTGTTGACCCTTTAATGCATTAGCTTTAACAGAAAGTTCAGTACAGCGCCCGTCTAGCTTCCAAGCTCGAAGGGTGATAAAGCACACACTCAAACCACCGAGATCAAGGCCACTGACTTGAACACATCCATTCATTCCAACATTTTCGAATTCCAAAATGTCAGATTTTCCTTCAGTTGTCCCTACAGCCCACTCAAAGTGATGATACAATCCCACGGTATCTGCAAAAGTCTGGCGCCAATCAGCTTGAATTGAGTCATCAGATACCTGACAAAAGCAAATGTATTGAGTTAGGAACAATATATAATCTAGTCCTCATGGGTAGCTTGACAGAACGAACTACTATAGACTCTTCCATTGAAATCCCAATCACAATGGATTTCAGCATTGAAATATGGAAGTCACACCTCATACTGAAAGGCAGTGTCAGCAACACAAAACCAGCTGGTGCAACGAGGTTCTCTGTGCATGCGTTTCAGTTCTTTTAGTTCCTTGAATTCTCGAATAACGTTTCTTCTACAATCTCTGCAAAATCTCTTGCTATCAAACCTGGTAGATCCAGGGTAACCTTTTAGTAAAATCAAAAGCATATATAATAATATAAACACTATGGAAAAACTATATCATCCCAGAAATTAACAAGCAAGCATTGTTTTTTTTATGTATTCTAATTAGCATAAGAACGAAGTGTAGGAAAAGAATTGGCTAAAGTACGAAAGAAATTCATTCATCTAGATCTAGTAGCTTGAAGACCCACATGACAATAGAAGGCAACAAGTTCTCTTAGTAAGTAGAACAAGCAAGCAGCGAGACACAGTGTTGAAAATTTTAAATAAATGGCATGGAACATAAAGCTTCACTTTATATCTATCATTTGCTGAAAGGTCATGCAACTCCAGAGACAAAAATGAGCAGAAAACACTAAACAAACAAGCACTGAGATGCAAAAGGCATATACCACCGTAAATCTACATAATATTTTCTTACTTATGCCAGAAAAAGTCTAAAAATATATATATATATATATATGAATTTTCAACTGACCAAAGTGCCTACGTCAAAAATTCTTGGAAACAGCAGAACCCTTGACCGTAATCTATATGTAATAAACCACTATTCAAAATTTCAAATTCCTTTCCCGTTTCTATCTGTATCTTAACTTACATTTCATGCTTTACATTACAAATCTAAATAATGCATACTCTAGCTTTTTGCCTTCCAACAAATGTCCTTCAAACATGATCACCATAACCTCGCAAGAGGGTCTGTACACACTATTGTGTTAACTACACAATTGCCTACACACTCCATAATAAACAACAATTACCATTTGAGTGGAGAATGTAGTTTCTTTCAACCCTAAAAACAGATTATCCGTGAATTTGTCTTCTCCATAGTTGCATGACAACATCTCGTAAATAACATCATCCTTTCTTATCTAATTGCCCATGTCTACGGTCCACAAAGAACCTGAATTCCTGCTGTTTTTGTTAGAGATATAAAACCAATATTCGACATTCGCTTAATAGTTTAAGACTTTAGGAGATGTGATGCAATTCTAATAAATGCTTAAGCTGTTAGGTGGAGGTCCAACAATGGTTTTATAGGCATTAAAAAATTTGATAAAAGAATAAATTTTCTTAGCGAAAGAAAGAGATAGAAGTACAAAAGTTTGGAGGATAAGGAATCTTCAACAAAGACATAACAAAAGCGGAGAAAAACTGAGACAAAGAAATGGAACTCCTACATTTCCCTTACAAAGGTCACGTGCTGAACACCAAAGACAAACCATGAAAACTATTCTATCCCATAACAAATGAATAGGTGAGGAAGCATGGAAATAGGCAGGCCCACTTAAACTTGTGCTGAAATTAAACTTATTTATGAGGAACAATTGCAATAAGGATCAAACTCTTAACCTCCTGGTCATAGAGACTTTGATACCATGTTGACAATTTAGATAGAGAAAATGAGGATTTGGAAGAGTGGGAGAGATAGACAGGAAAAGACAGATAATGTAAAAAGGTTATAAGATGAAGCACTGTGTGTAAATTGCCCCCAGCCAACACCTCAATTTATAGTAAATGCTGGAGGAATATTACAAGCATAATTTGTCGATCAATAAAGCTCCAATCAATTACCTAGAATCAATCACGAATTAAACCCCTTGATTCTAAGGTCGACACTTTCTTACTTAATTCACAAGACTTCCTTTAATAGTTTTCTATACTCTCAAGTGTCTTCAACAAAGTCACCTTTCTTATCCAATTGCCCATTTATACAGTCCAAAAAGTCCCTAGTATCCAATTGGTCATACCTTCCATTATGTCACAAATGAAGGCTGACCTAGAAACAGTCTGAATGTGTCTCCAAATTTTGATGTTATACTCATAATTCTGGCCTTGCACTATAACTATTTAAGGCAACAGTTTTATTGTGTGCAATATCTAAACTATCCTAAGCAAGATTCAGGACAAAACCTTCAAAAGCAGACAGGCTCTGGCAAGGCATAAAATATAGATCCAGCCCTTGGCTGCCCCCTGGATTGGTGAGCTCCAGGACCACATTAAAGCAGACAAAATATAGGCATTTTCAGCAGAGGAACTGAAGACACCTTGCATCACTGAACAACATATAATAAGCAGCTCTACCAATTACAGTCTATACTTGACAATGTTCTAATGGTTCATCTTAGAAGTCCATGAATCACCAAGAATATGTTCCATTCATCTGCCTGATTAT
Source organism: Ammopiptanthus mongolicus (assembly GCA_039655645.1). NCBI lineage: Eukaryota > Viridiplantae > Streptophyta > Magnoliopsida > Fabales > Fabaceae > Ammopiptanthus > Ammopiptanthus mongolicus. Next base: position 24,578,599 of record CM077347.1, on the reverse strand, counting down.
GTAACTGAGATAAGCTTTTCCATTAATGCAGCACTGTTTACTCTTCATTTACTGCATTTTAAGTATGCTGTTAATCCAACTTTTAAATCCATGCCTATGATAGAGCACCCCGTTCAGCTTTTTAACACCAAGCCAACAGCTCAATTGCCCTATAATCTGACGGATATTTAATCCATTACAAATCACTTGCATATGATTGGTAAGAATATCAAAAGCCTAAACCTTTTTTTCCCTCTCTCTCTCTTCCAAATTCTTAGGGGCGTAAAATATTTGATCCTGGGGAAGATGGCCATATTCAGGACATTTAAACCCTTCAGAATCATGTCTCAAATTCTCATCCTTTGTATATCAGTTTCAACTGTGTAACTGCTTCTAGTGCAATAATTTATATTATTATTCTATTGATAACAAGCTGTCACTTTTCTATGGTTAACACAGTCTGAGGAATGTACAAATAGATAGACACCTGTACATGAGTCTCTCAATAAAATCTTCTTCCTTCATCCTTAGAAGAGATTGCCTTGTTTCCTCTCCCAGTGCTGACCAAAAATCCACCAGCGTATCACATGAAAGTCTGGCAGTGTGCAGGGCACAGGTTTCTCTTGTTCCATGCCCTCTGCCATAACTCACTATTCTTTGGCTTATCCAACCACGGCCTCCCCCACCACAGGCATCAGGATAAAGCAGTTCTCTTTCCCGCTCCCTTGCATGTGCCCCATCAAATACCTGATACCAGCAAAAGTTAAGCTACAAACAGGGAAACGGGCTGCAAAAGAACCTAATACAAATGTGCCAAACTTACAATTTGCAGTCCCTTCAGAGACTTTGAATACAAGTAGCAGTCCATAAGTGTCAGTGACCCCTCACGCGTTGTGGTCAAACCTCCCCAAGGATGCACGGATGGATCTTGAATTTCATCTTCGACCCCATTGGAAATGGTTGATTCCCCATTATTTTGATTTTTCGAACCTCCAGGTCTGCCGCAAGGAAAGTGAACACCCGCTCCTTCTCGCTGCAAAGATTTCCCATACATAACAATCTGCAAAAAGCCTTCAAGAAGTAACCCATTGCACCTGGAACAGTACATATTTTTTCGAGCTTGCTCAAAAAGGGTTTGCTTGTCTATCCTCAAGAGTTCCTGCCGAGCTTGTGGCGACAGCTCACTCCAGAACTGCATCACAAGAATGCAAAACAACCAATAAGGGCCATGTTAACAATGTTACAAGTTGCAATTTTATCTTTAAAAAAATGGTAATACCACACGTCCTCAGGCCAAAATTCAATCTCCGTAAATCAATATTTTTCCAATGGATGCTCATTTCTTTTCTGCCCCATTTGTCCCCACAATTATTGATAAATCATTGCCTCAGCTAGAAAAGTATCATGAATCTCAATCTTGAGCAAGAAAATGCTTGGGGAAATGGTACATATTAGTATATTACTCAATGGGCAACTAAAACAAGTGTCTCCAAATTTATAAATTCACATGTAAAATCAGTTTTTTGTATATATGTGAATATAAGGAGGACTAAACTGAATTTCCATTTGTCAAACACAAACAACAGAAACATATATATATCATCTAACAATGATACATCTTAAACCCTCCAAAAACGCAATCGATGAACGAGGTTTCAAGTGCAAGATCCAATAAATTAAAACAAGCAATCATTACAATCACAGCAACCAATACAAAACAGTGATCTAGCGTCATCTCGATTCACGAGTAAAAAATCTGGGGAGTTGGGAACTAATAAACATAACTATCACCTTGTGGAGCTGATTGTAGCTAACGTCTTCATGGTTCTTGGACCAGAATCCATTATTGGGAGAGAGTGAGTACCTCTCGGAAGGGAATGATGACCCATTACTGAATTGTGATAAACCTGGCATTTTCAGATTCTGGAACATTCATCCATTACGATTCCCAAATTGATTGAATTTTTATTCATTTATATGAATCCGATGCCAAAAGCTATAAAGAAAAAAAGGAGAAAAGAATTATGAAAATTGAAATCTGGAATAATCGATGGATAGATCGAGAGGTGGAGAGATAATTAGAAGAGATTTAGAGAGAGAAAGAGGTTGATGACGAAAATGAGATTTGGTGCTATGTGCGACTGCGTGAATGTTTGTGTGTGTGATGTGTTTGTAGAAAGGAAAAGAAAGGAAGAGGAGAATGGTAATAAAATGGTAATAGTTGCTTTGCTGACTCTCCTATCTTGGAGGCGGGGTTAAAATGAGGCCTCACATCACTACTGTTTTATTCTCGTCTTCTTCGTTTTTTCATTTTTGTCAGATGTCGACGTCACAATCAATATTAGGTTGGTCTGTGTGATTGATTTCAGTGGTAACACATTCGAGTTCTGAAGTAAGTGATTAGGAGTTCGATCTTTAACTTTTTGTACAGAAAAAACCTGATTAGAAGAGATCAATCATTCAATGTCGTCTAATGAGATTAGTATTCGCAGTTACGTGCGGGGATATCCTGAAAAACCTAAAAAATGTCACGTGATCGTTGTTACGAAAAATCAACTCTAAATTTTTTTTTGTCTTTGTTTAAGTGTCCCCACAACAAGATGTGAGACCAACTCTCGGACCGGGGATGATGATTAGATAAAGTTTTCCCAACGTGACGACTTCAGAAATATTACAGGTAATGGTAGTCTGAGGTCACAGTACACTTCCATTACGATCAAGCCATGTTGAGTAAATTCAACTCTAAAATGCATAATTATTTTTTATTAATCATTTACATATGGATAAAATAAAATATTTGAATATTAATATCAACAATATTAAATTAGAATACTATTGAGTCATTTTATTATTGGATGAGTTCTTTGTCATAAAATTCAAAAGAAAGTTTTCAATTACCTACCAACCTAAATTTTTTTTGTTGAAATAAAGGGGCCCAACGTCCAAACAACAAACAAACTACTTCATTCGAGGTATGGCAGCCGCCGCAGCCCCACTAGCATCACCGGTAAGCAGATGGCTCATCCGAGAAGGAGGTTGATTGAACTCCATGAAACATATTGTTGCTCTAAACTCCAATTAGCAAGGAAATCAGCACACGTATTCTCCTCTCTTTGAGTAAATCAGAATTGCACTTCCAAACTTCTCTTTCTCATTTCCATGATGCAGAGGAGAAGCACATTCTTATATTGACCTTGATCATCCCCTTCATTAAGCATTGTGATGATAGCTTTGTTGTCACTTTGAACTATTTTATTAGTATAAAAGGTGTTTCGGACTTTTAACGGGCGTTTGAAAAAACTTATAAAATAATTAATGATCTATCTATAAGTTTTTTTATCTTATTATAATAAGTTTGTAAGATAAACATATAAATAAGCTAAAAAAAAGTATATATGAAAGTCATAAGCTCTAATATGATAAATGCTTATTGAAGAAGCCTTTATTTAAATTGTTTAACCATACCTTAAGTATATGGTGTTGGGCTTGATTTCAAAATTCATCTATATGAAAAAGAAAACACTACAAGGAAGGATACTTGCTGAAACATCTGAAGTATTCTGGGAGAGGATGAAAATCTTCTGTCCCATTTTCTTATCACATTCTCTGTCTCCTATCAATGATAATTTGTCACTTAATAAAATAAAATCATAACTCACTAACATCTATGCACATCCACAGCCTTTGATTGGTAGGGACCGAGATACCATTTTTTGGGACAACAGAATTTTATTTTTCCGGGAGATTAGTCACTCACTTATTAAATGGAAGAGAAGGGGAAAGGGTGGCTTTCCGTTCGCTTTCCGGAAATGGACGAAATCTATTCCAGTGTCGCAGAGAACATTCTTTCTCACGATCTGGAAATATCTGCGGAGATTGATACTGAAACCCTCTGCGACAATATGAAAACAAAAACAATCACCGAAATCAAATCCATAAAAAACTTGTATTTATTTTTCAAAATTATAGTATAGTAATAATTCATATTAAAAATGATATAATATATATTTTCTAAATACATGTAAATATTAATTATTGATGTTTTCATTAATATAAGATTTCACACGAATGAACAATGATAAAATAAATAAAATTTAGAATTATATTTAATAAAAGTTATTGTGTAAATTGTCAAATATTAAATGATTAAATCCTCAGTTTGGTCCTTGTAATTATAAGATCGTATCAATTTAGTCCTGGTGACCAATTTAATCCCTGAAATTGTAAGGTTCGTATTTATTTCGTCTATGATGGAAGGACTGGATTGATTTACTTTTGATAATTTCAGGGATGTTTTTTAAATTTCGAAAATATAAGAGACCAAGTTGATACGATCTTACAATTTTAAGGACAAAATTGGGGATTTACTCAATATTAAATTTTACAAAAAGATTCAATATATATATATATATATATATATATATATATATATATATACATAAAAAATTTTTGGTATAAAATATATACTTTTTTTTAATTCCTTTCTTTATTTTTATAGTTTTATTACCATAAAATATTATATAAATTCTATCATATGACCATTTTGTTTTACTTACCATTTACTGAGCTCACCGCTTAAAAACATGACATTATGTCATTATAAATTACACAACATTTTATTGAGAGATATAAAACTCATTTTAATGATCTCTAAATCTCGAAAGGTATTAATCTCTCACTATGAATTGAGGATATCCATCTGCACAAAGAAGAAATTACACTAATGCACACTACCTTAAAAAAAAACAAATTTAGATTTTAGCCTATATAATGCAAATCGATTCTTAACATATTGCAGAACCAATTATCTGCAAAAAGATATGATCGATTATTTTGGTATAAGGAACAAATTACAAAAGAATACCTCCCAGTCCCTCACAAATAAAAACACCAAAAAGGTCAGAAGTATAATAAGTTACGAGAAGAAAGAAAAACAAGGGAGCCTTATTAAGCAAAATCAATAAATTAGAGGAAATAGAACACTAATATAGTGTTTGGTTGGAGGAAAAATAAAGGGCAAAGAGTTTTATAAATTTTTATTGTTTGGTTTATTTTTTATAGAGGGAATGAGAGCGAAATTCCTCCGCTATCAATTTTGACTCCTTTTCAATATTCGTGGAATTTGGAGGGGAGGGAAGGGTGTTTAAAGGAATGTATTGACTAAAATGTTTTCATTTATATATTTTAAAATTCAAAATTATAAGGGTATATAAGTAAATTAATATTATAATCTCTCTCATTCCCTTATAAACCACACATGAATAATGTTATTTCCTCTCTTCTCCATTGAAATCTCTATCCTCTCATCTCCACCATTAAAATCTCTCGTCTCCCCTCCTCTTGACCAAACACAATATCTAAATGAAATATCTCTTATCCTCTCCCCTCCATAAAAATTTATTCCCTTCCCTCCTCTTATTTGAAAATAAATTGTGTCAACTAAAGTAATCGGACTTCGAATCTTAACTGAGCCTACTTACTCTAACCTTAAAATGAGACAATTATTTTTACTCTAAATTCCTATAAATAAGAAAAAGAAATATGTATATATAAATAATTTTTATGTATCATAATTTTTTTTTAACAGTACTAATAATAAATTGTCAATCATTAAAAATATTTGACTCTTATAATAATTATTACTTAAAATTTAAACATAGAATGATTTGTGATTGATTAATTGATAATGTAAAAAATTTTAAACTGACAATATATTAAAATTAAACTATATATAATAATAATTGAAATTTTTTTTTAGTACATAATAATCATTGAGAATACTTTATTATCATAACATGTGAAATAAAAAAATCTTAATTTTTCAATTTTATTTAAATAATAAATACATCTGACTTTTAATTTTGACCATATAGTTATATTATATGGTGACATTAATTTACTCTTCTCGTACTATATATATATATATACCTAAACGTTTTCTTTTTGACACAATACGACAAAATATCTCTAGATCTCCTATGGAGAAACTTAAATACGACAAAATATGAAAATGAAATCATTTTTTTTAATAAAAAAATGAGATCATTTTCGGTAATCCCATGCAATAGTGACGACATTGTGTTGATATTAGGAGGGAATAGGGATGGTAAAGTGGGTTGTGACTCGCGGGTCAACCCGTCTATCCGTCAGAATTTGGCGGAGTGGGTTGGAATTCTCAACCCACCAGCCCACTTTGATCAGTCCCGCTTAACCCACCCGAAAACGGGTTGGTGGCGAAGCAAGCGGGTTGACGTACCAACCCGTCATATTAAAAAATAAATTTTTTTAATTAATTTATTAATTATTTAATATTATTTAATTTAATTTAATTGTTACTTGGAATTATTTCATACTACAAAAATAATGTCTTTACTTTTGTAACACAAATTTTATGTTATAAGATAAGATTATTCCAATTTTTTAATAATAATTTAAGAAAGGATATAAAGATTATCCAAAAAAAAAAAATATTATATAATTTTTTGTTAATTTTTTTATTTTTATAGCGGGTCAACCCACCAATCCAAATTATGTTTTTATGTGTTTAGCAGGTCAACCCGCCAACCCACCATTAGGCGGGATGGGTTGGGGTGTTCAACCCATATGTCTAAAACGGGTTGGTCCGTTCCATCCCATTTTGGGTGGGTTAATGATGGGATGGGACGGATTGACCCACTTTACCATACCTAGGAGGGAAGCACAAAATGTCCTTGCACCGATAGAGCGGGTACTTGTGCAACGTCTTTATTAAATATTTTAAGGTGGAAATACTTTTATTTATTTACGTTACAAATAAATTTATTTTAAAACAACACTTTATATGTAAAAAATGTAAAAACAGTGATTATTGGCCATATAATTAAATATGAATGGTCAAGATTAAAAATTACTAGTGATCTTTGTTTTAAGGTATGAAATTATATATCCGAGAATCAAATTCCGAGAATGCTATTACTAGAATGTTATTCTTAAAATTTTGTAAAACATATTTGGTTACCAATTAAAATTTCAAGAAATATTTATTGAAATTTCTAGGAATAAGTTGATAGTTTCTGTGGTTTTGATTATATTCTTGAGAATATATGTTGAAATTATTAAAATACCTCTAATATATAAAATATTATTTAAATATTCATTTTTGAGTGTAATTGCTAAAATATAAAAGAAAAAGTAAAAATTAAGCTGATTATTATACATACAATATAAAATAAATATTTTTTCTATTTTTTAAAAATTTTTTAGACATTTTTTATAAATAATATTTATTAATTATGGTCATATACGGTATGCTATTAACACAATATTAATTTTAAAATTATAAAATTTAATAAATATAGACAAAATATATAAATTTTCATAGCTAACCTTTTTTTTGTCTCATTGGTACCACTTTCCTTGGAGGAAACATGGTAAGACTAAACATCTCCGAGAGAAAAGACGTATGAAATATGAAATATAAGGGCGGTTTGATTTGTGTTTTTATTTCCTGTTTTTATTTTTTGTTTCTATTTTCTGAACTTCAACGTGATTGTTTTGACTTCCTGTTTTCTGTTTTCATTTTTTATTTTCAAAAATTTGGGAATGAAAACATTGAAAACAACTATTTTTTATTTTCAGATTTGGGTCCAATTCAGGAAATGTTTTCACTGAAAACATTTTCACTAAATTCAACCAAACGCATTTTCAAGCTCATTTTCTATTTGCATTGAAAATGAAAACAGGAAATGGTCAAACCAAACAGGCCCTAAGTCTGCATGGCAATAGGGGCTAGAAATGTATCAGAGGAAAGATACAAATTGGTAATCAACAAAAAATTATTGTGACATTTTGGTCCGTTAGAAATGAAAAATATCAATTTGGTACTCAAGAATATAAAATGCAGATCAAATTGGTCCCTGACAAAAATTAAAATATCCCTAAAATTTATCTTAAAAATAACAAATTTGACTTGCATTTTACATTCTTGAGGATCAAATTGGTATTTTCATTTCTCAGGAACCAAAATGTCACCGTGTTTTTTTGTCAAGGAACAATTTGGGCATTTACTCAATATATTATGAATTTAATTGCTATGCACTGCCAATGTAAAATATTTTTACATTATCAACCAATCAGAAATTGTCATGTCAATGAAAATCATTTACTCTTATCTTAACTGTCATAAAAGTCTTTTAAATCATGATTTCTGATTGATTGACAATATAAAAGAATTTCCACTGACAATACGTAATCATTAAACTCATATATTATTATATATTCATTAAGTTACAATGATCCAGCTTCTTGAATTATTAAATTTGCTTCAAAAAAATGTAAGGGTGTTTAACCTGTAGTTTACTATCACTACTTGTTGCAACTAACATACTGACAACTTGTTTAAAACTAAAATCAAATTATGTAGGTGGCTAATTTATTTATTTTCATGATTACATTTATTTGAATATCAATTATGCAATCACAAATGAGTTTGTCTTTCCCGGGTAATATATGCAATACACCAATGACTGATATATGATATTAGGCCAGATGACTATGTCAACCACCATTGCAACCTTCGATTAGCGAGGGAAGAAAAATTGATTTATTATTAACGATATAAAACAGAAACATCAAGTAGCTGTGTTGTTAAGGCATTTTTAAAGAAAGAGACCTTGACCTAGTAAAATTCAAAACTGGAACATGATTCTCTAATATATTCTGCAAATTATTTGTGCTATTTATGTTTTCTAATACTTGAAGCAAAAGAGGCATTCCATTAAACTGACTTTTGCAAGATTATCATAGAAAAGTAAGAAGTGAATCTTGGATAGGATTAAACAAACAAAGAAACTCCAATTTTTCTCCGTTTGAAAAGTCCTACAACATGATCTACTCCTCATACTTCTCAATGGTCATAGGTCTAACACAAAAAAAACGAAGTTAATAGAAAGGATACTTTAATTTCATACATAGCCTTGAATTACAAAGAATGCTCCCAAAATTAAACAGCTAGAGTACCAGACTCACGACTTGATCCTCATTGATAGAATTAGTAACCAGGCAACTCTATCACCATATTTAGAAGGGAAATGGGAATTACAAACAAATCACTTTTCCTTCTCATGATTGTAGTGCCAAAAGCCTCAGCCAAGTCAAAATTTCCATGACTAGTTCCAAAGGGAAGTTCCCAATCAAATTAATACAGCATGGTTTTGCATTCAAATTCTAGCAAATTAATAGAACTACTTTATGGATGGCAACATATATTAGCAAATGACTTTCATGATAGAAAAAGTCTAGCATCCAATATTTAGGTCATAAAAACAATGTGTTCTCTCTCTCTCTCTCTCTCTCTATGTGTGTGTGTGTGTGAGAGAGAGAGAGAGAGAGAGCGAGAGAAAGTCAAGATAATTAATCTATCTGTCAAGATCACTATAGTTAGAATCGTATGACTCGCTCGAATCAAATCGCGTTTCGATCTGATTCTAAAGGCTATCAATACAAATCGAATAGAGTATCGTTTTGTGACCGAAATCGCATATCGAATTGTTGGAATAATAACAAAATTGTATGAATCTTAATTTGTCGCGATTCTAACGATACACATCCTGGATGGATAGTAATCACTGCTTGTTGGGAATTCCCAAACCAAACGCAACAAAAAAACAAAATGAGGAAACCAAAATCCTACCAAGGATCCACGCGAAAAGGGCCATAATCCTGTTCTAAATTGTACCTCTTGGAGCGTGAACAAATCATTCTTTCGTCAATCACGAGCACTATAACAGTTGCGATGCCTCTATGGTATCCACATGATCGGAGTCACGATCATCTCATGCCAGTCTTGTGCAGTTTCCTTTCTCTTTCGACAATGCTAGCTGCTAAGAGAAGAATAATGTTGTTCCCCAACTCTCACAAAATTAGTTGTATAGTGTGACTAAAGTTGTGCTCATCTTTTTTTGCCAGTCCTTAGTAGTACTATTTATAGTAGTGACTGCTTAATCCGTGAGAGGGAGCATTAGCGCGGTCTGCCCTAATCTCATCAATTATGAGTTAGGCCCACGCTAAAGTCTAAGTTGGATTGGGACTCTTATTTCTCCGACTGATTTGCTCTAAATGTATAACCTTATAGCTTCCCGTAATGTTGATAGTAATATTAAAATCTTATTTTAATATCACAAACAATGAGTGATATCTAGTAACACATCATTGTTACCCAAGTAACGATAATGTTTGTGATACGACATAACCTTTTCGTGATCAATGTTATCATGTAGTCTAGTCCTTTTATTTAGTTATCTTGATTGATCAAGGCATGAAACATATCACCCTTGTAGAGTCCAACATGTGGTCTCTTGATCCCTGAGTTGACTTTATTTAACAAATGAGGTCAAAATCTCATATTAACTCATTTGAAGACGACCATGCATTTCATAGTCTCACTCAATCAAGAGGCCCAAAGATATTACTCTCGTTATATATGAAGGACAAAGCATATATACATCATTCACATCTCTCGACATGATTTGTTATATATCGAAGTACCAACTTTATGGCCGACCGTGTTACGAGTGACATTGACAACATTAAAATATATAACTCCTAATGCAGGGAACAATGTTGGCTTCAAGTTGAAAGACCACATACATCATTGTCACTATGTTACTTTATATCTAATGTGTACTTATGTGAAGACTTGATATCTCGTACTCATTATTAGTAAGATTTGATCATCAGTATATTCACATATTGGTCTTTACATATTATTGTTTCTCTTATTCGCAATAATACTTAATTATGGATATTTTAAGAATAACGTTCTAATTTTATCCAATATATAGGACCTCATAATCAAGTCATGTACTTTACATCCCATGGGCATCGAACTTACCACCGTAAGGATTTTATTGTAAGTATTTAATTAAATGATCAACATAAATAAGTAAATTAAGTGCCTCATTTTATTAGTCAAATGAACATGATACAAAGTGCAAGTTATAAAAGGAAAATATGATTAGCCTCTAAGACATGCGTCAATGTTGCCTTGGTTCGTCACCCTATATTGGTTGTTTGGCTCATCAACAAAGAGTTCTGTGGAGATGGCAGCTAGAATTGGAGTAAGACTCGTTGTCACTCACTGCCAAGATTCGAACTAGGGATGAAGGTGGGGGCCATGTGGCTACTTCAGCAATGGCAAGGCTCTAAAGGTGGGATGGTCTGACAACAACGGTGAGGCCAGTAAGGTTCGTGCTTGGTGAAACACACCTATGTTATGCATCTGAGATGGATAACATAAGAGCCAAAATAAAAGATGGTGTTGGCGTTTTTTCACATTTTTAACAATTAAGGAAGAAGACCAGGAAACTCTAATAATTAATATAACAATTAATGTGCATAAAAAGTAAAAAAATCATAGTGCATAGATAAGAGTGTGGAAATTAATTTTCATGAGAAAGGAAATAAGAAAAATATTTATTTCTATACTTATTTAAAAATGAAAGAAAATAAGATGTAGAAACCCTAGTAACTAATATAATAATTAATGCCGATAAAAAATAAGGAAATTATATCTCATAGGAAACAAAGAAATCAATGTATATATAAAATAAGGAAATAAAAATATATGAAAAATTTGTACCTTACGATTCATTAATTTTGTACCTTACAATTCACACGACTTATTCTTTTCTCTTTGCTAGAGTTATTCTCGCTCCTCAATTTAACCAAATATGCATCTCATATTTTTGCGTTTTCGATTGGGTGACGGTATGGAGTGTTTATGTTTTACTGTCTTCGAAGTTAATAAGAATGATCCTATGTGAACTAACTAATTGGAAATTCATGAAGATTTATGGTTCTCTATAAAAGTGCATACGGTATAATTAAGACCTATCCGGATAAACCTATGGTTTTGTCTTTGTACCATTAACATATAAATCACCTATCGGTCTCACTATGATTAGACGATCACCTAATTATTGATCACGTAATTAGAAACATTAAGATATGAGAATAAAACGCAAAAAGAAGAGACGAAGGAAATCAAGAATTTAACATAAAATCACCAAACTGTTGTAACTAGGTTACATCACCGCTCTAGAAAAAAAGGGTTTTAGTTCATGATGATAAGAATCACGATATAAAACTATAACACTCATAGCTGAAGAACAAGAAGAAAACTAGGAATCCTTGCGTCCGTCTGTCTTGAACTCCAACCATCCTCTTTTTCATATAGAAATATGAGAATTTATACTTTCAGATCTCATGATTCGCGCCCGACGCTGCACAGGCAGCGCACAACGCTGGTAACACATGAACTCCCATTTCATCTGTCAAGGCGCCTAACGCCTAGCCTCCTGCGCCCAACGCTTTGCAGGGGCACCTAACACCATACAACGAGTGCCCATCTCCCTGTCGTCTGAGAACAAGTCCATTTTTTCTTCAGTGCAGAGCACAGGGCAACCCAAGTGATGGCCAACGTTGGGTTTACAACAGTTCTTTTGCTATTTTCTTGTTATTTTCTTCACTCTTCATGCTCTACAATCACAACATGGATCAAAGAAATAAATAAATAAATAAACTGAAATCTTAACCGAAATTACGATAAATGCAGAGAAATAACTTGAATTAACAACAATGAGGAAACAAAGCTCTCTTCATGCTAAACAAGGTTGAAAAGTTGATTTAAAAGGTGAAATCCACACAAAACTTACCCAGAAAACTAGATAATCTTGTAGATTATCATTAGGTCTTCAAATTTATGCTTCTTATCACAAAATTCACATAAACATTGAAAATTCAAAACAATAGCAAAAAGTTACTCAACATAATTCTAGAAACCGTGTGAAATGATATTTAAAAATTATTGCACCATGGTAGCATAAAAACTACACATAAGGGGAACCCAAAGTACAATAAAATATCTTTTAAAAAAATAAAAAAGTGGTCTATACATATTCCTTTAAGATACCAAGTATTAGATCACCCAAGAAGTCACCATCGTTCGACAGAATTCTTGATAAAAAATAAAAAATAACCAGAATTAAGTATATAAGGGTTTAGTGATTAGTTAACCCTTAACATAGCTAGATACACTCAAGTGATTCCCAACAACAACGTCAAAATTTTGATGACGGTTGAATTCAATCAAAATTAAAATATCGAATCAATACCTTATTTGTAGCATATAAGTTCTCATCTCAGGTCATCTTCCAATTATCATTTGAATTTATCCAATAAATTACATGCTTATATCCTTTCTACAAAATTAAACCTCCATTTATAAGCTTTAATTAGGCCTAAAACCCACCTATTTTAGAGCTTTGAGGCCCAAGTTATGCCCAATTTACTAACACCTCTCTAAACCCCAGCCCCCACTTGCCTTTTCACTTGAATTTCTAAAACTCAAGATATGCTCGAATAATAGATATGATGTCAAAAATCCCTGATTTAATCAAATTATGCACTTTATTATAAAATAACCTAATTAAGTCTAATTCACTTTAATTAAGTATATGACACTCAAATAATCAAGTATGAGGCTAATTAAATATATAAAAATTGGTCTTATTTTGAGTGGAAGTATCTTTAGCGTTACTCATAGGGATGAAGACTTAGTGATTTCTTGGTATGACTAGTTTGATTCAAATATGAAAATAAAAAGCTCTGTTGTACTAAATTTATATAAATAATTACAACTTACAAAATTATCATATTGTTTTGATTTAATTTCTTATTTTCAAAAAAATTGTACAGTGAAATATTAAAAACAACTTTTTTATTTGTTTTTACTGTTTTCTATACAAATCTTTAGAAACAAGAAATCAAATGAAAATAATGTGATAATTTTATAATTATTTGTATTATAATTATTTTTGAAATTAAAAAATAAAAATAAATAATTAGAAATAAATCAAACAGACCCTTAACATTTTATTTTTTAATATGAAAAATGGGTCAGATTTTTGGGCTCATTAAGAGACGAATCTTAGCCAAATAAAATTAAAAGCCGATTTTTTTAATACAAAAATTAAAAGCCGATTACTAATTCATATTTAATCCAAACTCAAATATTTGTGTGTATAATTTTTATGCAATTTTTTTATTTGAATTAAATATTTACATATATTTTTATTTTATTGGGTTCAATCTGTAATCCATAAATTAAACTAGTAACCTAATAACCGAGTTTAATGATGGGTTAGGGTTTTGTAATTGTAATTTGAGTGAATATCCAAATTGGTCATTCAAAATTTTTGGGGATCCATTTTTAGTCTCTAAAAAAAAAAAATTAGCCATTTAGTCTCTCAAATTTATAAACGTGAGACAAATTAGTCCCTAGGATTAGTTCTGACGTCTATTTACTTGCCTACGTGTCCTATTAACCATTCTACTTGACCCGTTAGTGATCCTGGATGACATATGACAACTTTCCACCTGGGAAAATGAATGAAAAGTGAAAAAAAGTGCATAATTTTGAAGTGTTTTGGATTTTAAAATCATGCATATTTTTTTCACTTTTTATTCATTTTCCACGAAGGAAATTCGTCATAGGCCATTCAGGATTACTAACAAATTAGGTAGGATGGTTAATGAGACATGTAGATAAGTAAATGGACTTCGGAACTAAACCTGACGACTAATTTGTCCCGCGTTTGTAGATTTGAAGGACTAAATGATTAGTTTATCTTTTTAAAGATTAAAAGTGAATCCTCAAAAATTTTGAGGGATCAATTTGAATATTCACTCTTCTAATTACAACAGAATGCTAACGTCAGTCATGAGGAAATGAAGTATACTAAATGTACCCTCAATTTTAGATGTCATCTTTTCAGTTCGTTCATATAGGCATATCAATGGGTAGGGTATTATAATATCCATCTTCGTATCCACGTTTTAAAAAAGTATCTGTATCCGGACTCATATCTTCATGAGTAATAACTTCAATACCTATACCATTATCCTCTGGATACCTAAGTATCCGTGCCTGTACCCATCACCCACACTTTAATATGAGAAATTTTAATTAAACAATAAAATACCTAAACTCTTGTAAACTCTTGCATTCCAAACTAAAAAATGAAATCTGTGGATCTAATAATCAATTTGTGAATATGAAATCCAAAGGATTTAATATAAAATATTCAATAATCAATCTCCAAAACATCAAGTAAATATTACAATAAACTTTTAAGAACAATAATTTATAAACTTGACACTCTTGGGCTACTGGCACTCTCCAAAATCTGCTAAAAAAGATACTTTACACTAATTAAGTGTAATGGTAAAGATACCCATTAATAACACATCGTAAAATAAACAATGATACATTACTTTTTCATATGAATTAGAGCCCCAAAATACTGCAAATGTTTATCTTTCAAATGTAAATATTGTTTTGGTCCAATGATGTCAATAGAAACTAGAACATAACAAGAAAGTAAATGATTAATCTAACTAATTAAGAGTAACAAACACAAATTTAATTAAGGACCGCAAGGTGCAGTGATATTGAATCAGCGGTGCCAGTCACAATGAGATTAGGAGAGTGAGAGTGAAATAGGTTAGGTCAGAGGGTTTCTTACTTTCCTTTAATTTTTTTTTAAATTAATATCAGAATATAATATATTATATCAGATATTTATATATAAAATAAATATATAAAATATATATATATATATATATATATATATATATATATATATGGTGCTGATGTGGGGCGGGATGGGTACTAAAGTATCAGTACCCACATCCATCCCCATTAATTTTTAAGGGTAATTACCCTTACCCGAACCCATATCCAATTAACGGGTAATTACCCTATCCATAGCGGGTAAATTTTACGGGTACCCATTGCTATCGCTACCCCTATATTTCCCTTTTTCTTATTTTTTTTTTTTTAGGATATCTTCGCGTTCCGTTTGGGAAACTAATCCCATAAGATACCAGACGACATTTAAAGGTTGACCTCTTCCAACCAGATTTTTTCCATATGCAAAAGCTAGAGATCGAACTCTTGATCACTTGCTTAAGGAACCTGAGCTCGTTATCACTCCAATCAACCACATGTTAGTTTTTTATCTTTAGTCACCTAGAGTCTGTTTGTTTTAGATTCTGTAAAGATAAAATCACGTTGGGAGAAAGCTTCCCTCACATAACTTCTGAAATAATTGTTTTAAGAAATATTATTTTCACATTTGCGTTCAAAATAATATAAACCAAAGAGGCACTTAAAATTTCCAAACGTTAAAATATCAAATTATAAGAAAAAAATTGAAGGGAATAAAATCAGATGTGACCCATTAAATCTTTTATTAATTTAGAAAAGTATAACAACAATATATAATTCCACAGGACACCCCATGTAAACCAATCTTTATCTTTGTTCGACCCACTAAATAATAGGATTTGTTTACGTGGGTTGGGGCTCGATTAACCCATGGGTCAGGACTAATTTCTGTCTGTTCCAATTTCTTCATAACACGAAACCTAATCCCAAATTTTTTACGAACCTCTAACCAGTGCTCGTTCAATCATTCTCCAACAACGTCGCAGTGCTCGTTCAATCGTTCTTCAACTATTGCTGCACGCAGTGCTCGACCCTGCTCTCTGCAATCCCCCGCACCCACTTCACCACAAGGTAATAGCTCAGTTTTGTAGGTATTTGATTTTTCTAATTTTTCTCTGTATTTGTACATATTCTTATAATAATCTGATGTCAGCATAGAGAAGGAGTTTAACCTTCCTAAGCATATACTTATACACTAAAAGATCATATATAAATAGAGGGGAAATTATACCAACCTCAGATTTACGTTATTGTTACACTTAACTATTGAAATTACATTGACCTCCTCTAATGAGAGGTGAATCTAACTTTTAAAACAAGAGAGGTGTCAAATGTAATTAAGTCAAACCTTATAACATACTTGAACAGATTCATTCACCAAACAAATACTAAGGTCTAAGGCAATATTCAGAATTTGATGATTAAAGTAGATAAAGTGGAGGATAGTCTAATAGTTGGAGGTAGAGGGAGACTAGATTATAGCTGAAATCATAAAAAAGAACACAATGGCATTGTGAGAGAACACAATGGCATTATTTGATCCATGTATCCGACCCTAAACCCTTTTAACTAGTGGGAAAAGGCTATGTTGTTGTACTAAATTTTGAGATTAGCATTTGCAGCAATAGGGGGATATCAATATGCGCTTGGTTCATGGACTTTTGGCCCGTGATAAGTAATTTTGACAAAGTTATACAAGATGTATAATATTTGGAATCTTGAAACAAATTTGCTTGGAATCAATGTTATTCACTGGTTTTTGTGTGGTTCCTTTTATGGAGAGTAATAAGAACCACATTTCCTTTTCATGTCTTTGAATTTCAAATGTGGTTTGTTTGCATATTTTTCAATTAAATTACTTCGTAGATTATTATAGTTTTTTTGGGAAATTCAAATAGGTCCTTATAATTTTGGAGTTCACAATTGATTCCTGTGAATCCATCCTTCCATTATAATGGTGTGATATTAAGCGGAATATGGTATCCTAGGCTTGCTACCTCAGCATATTAGTCCATATTGGTGGCCACCTCAGTGTGCACCAAATAAGGTTAAACATCTCTTTCTCGTCCTTTTTTCTCTCTGTTTCTTTTGTTCTAGTGTCCACCATCACTCCCTCTAGCTCTTTCGTGGATCTAATGGTAGCTAAATTCAAGCACACCATAAACATAATCGCAACCTTCTATGGCTTTGAAGAGACTTCTCCTCCACCTTTCTCTCCATAGGAACCTCTGCCTTCACTTCTTCCATGTGGTCCCCAATGTTCCCCCATGAACCCTCCTCCAGAGGCTCTAACTGGCTTGGTCCCACAACCCTTGACCACATTCAAGCTCGTCTGCAACTTGTGCAGCGTCAAAGGCATCATAAGTCCAACTGAGCTCCAATTGGTACACAGTTACAGAGGATTTAAACTTGGAAGAAGGGGAACTGATCCTTGCATGGGTTTGTGGAGGAAGTCTTGGGTGGTTGATATCTATGGAAGCTTGCACAACGTGATGGGTTATTTGGGAGTGATTAGCAGGGGATAAATTTAGCCGTTGAGGGATGAAACAAGGCCTGCTTGCTTTGCTTTGCTTTCATTTAAGATCATCTTACCCTTACTATTGATTGGTGGGTTTTTTCCATTACTCGTGAAATCTAGGTTTTCCTTGTTTACTCGGTTATGCTCCTCTGCTCTCCCCCCCCTCTTGTGTAGTACTTTTCTGAGTATGTGTTTTTCTGGTTACTATTAAATTAATGGTGATTTGCTGCCTTAGTAACTGGTTGGCTACTGCTTGGCGTCTTGTAGCTATAACGGTTTGTAAGAAAGTGACTCGAGAGATGTGAGAGTTCATAGAATTGTGCAATTTGTTAAGATTTTTGCAATTGGAGGGGAATATGGTTGCTAGATTTGGATTGGAGCATGCAGTCCCTCGTCTGAAAAGGACCTCAATCTTGGGCAATCTCTAATTTCTAAAATCTCAAGTGATAGAAGATTGGGACAATCCCATATACAAAGAATTTTGAGTTCAAAGAATGCATTTAAGATGGTAATGGAAATGGAAATGGAAATGGTGTTGGAACATGATGAGGGCGTGGCGAGGAGGATAGGGATGTGACACGGCAACTCAAGTCACGAAGAAGCCAAGTTGGATGCTACATCAGGAAGTTATAATGGTGTGCTTGCGAAGGACTGGAATTAGGGAGCAGGGACCCAATTACAGAATTTTTAAACTCTGGGAACCCAATTCTAAATTTTGAACTATAGGGACCTATAGATTAATTTAATATATTTTTTAGTATCATTTGTTTCATTTATGCCTTTTCCTTTTACGGAATAAATTAAATAGTGATAAAATCATTAACTTTTGCACAATTAGTTCTAGGATAATCATGCTCTTATATTCACTGTATATTTATTGTTTTGTCAGTTAGAGTATTAGGATCTTTTCATTTTAATTATTTTAATGGGCTAATGGCAGGAGATGATTTATGGTTTCTTTGTTTTTTGATTCTTGAATGCTACAAAGGAAAGTTTGATGATAACAACAAATATTTGCTTTCTTACAAAGTGTCTCGGGAAGTGTTATTTTCCCATTTGGTTTCATTGAAATGTGAACAAAACATGCAGTTAGATCGATAAATTGTTTATACTGATTTAGCGTTTAGCAGTGAATAAACTATGAGCATTAATTTATGTTGTCATCGAATTTTTAGCAGTTTGCTGGAAACCTGTCTTCGGTCCCCTTGTTTACGTTCCTAGCTGCTTAATGTGTGAAGGAAGGAGATATTATGGAAGGAGATATTAATAGTTGGGCTGGAGATGACACGCATAGCAAGAAAGAAAGTTCTTTGGTGAAGATAAAAGTACTGTTTTTTGCTAGAGCACGTGATCTTACCGGCTTGAGTGAGATGCCTTTGGAAGTGTCATCTGGAAGTACTACTCGTGATTGTTTGAAAAAACTTCTTGTCAAGTTTCCAGGTTTGGAAGAAATACGCGAGTGCATGGTTTTGGCTCTTAATGAGGAGTATACAAAGGAGTCAGCAATTGTTAAAGATGCAGATGAGTTGGCCATAATACCTCCAATAAGTGGTGGTTGAACAACTTTATTTATTGCGGCAGGATACTTCGAATGAAATTTAAATTTGAATGAATCCTCATGAGTTTATATATCATCTAGGATAATTATATGGTGGAGGTGAAGTTCTAAAGAGGTTAAGCTTTCTCACCGAAAGGTGCATATTTAGAATTTTACTTATAATCAAACTTTTGAGTAGTCCAATTCTGTGGAATGACCCTATGGCTATGTATAGGGAGAATGATTGGTTGTTCAAAAAAACGAATGATTGTAAAATTAAATTAGTGTTGTAATGATTTTAATGCAAGATGTGTAAACAGATATTGTAAGTTTTCTTGTTCTACAGAATGATAAAATTTCATTTGTTACTGTCTCTTTTTCCCTTTTTATATAAATTGTGTCTATAGCACTTTACTTTAGTGCTACGGACTATCTATGCTTTTTGCTTTTTTCTTCTGATTTTTTATGAAGGCTTTCTTGCCTTGAAACCATAAGCCGAAAGATCAAGTTCATCTAAATGTTTTGTTTCTCTCTTTTTGGGTGTGTATGTTATCCGTTTTATAAGCGCTCCTTAACATGCAATTTAAGTTATCTATCTATATGTACAGAGCCTTTTTTTTTTTTAGAAAAATATCTTTTCAACATCTATAAAAGCATGTTTGGTTCTCTGTTAGTTTTTCTATAATCACGTTTATGATGGCATGGATGTATTTCTTTTTGCTTCCACTGTGGAAGCTTGCACCGGGTAGCTTTTCATGAAGCATGTTGGTGTCAAAAGTGAAGCTCCACCAAACACATACTTTGTATACCAGGTATGTTAGATTGTTTTCTCAACGTTAATTGTCATTGCCCAAAACAAAAAAGGTGAGATACTTATTATTTTTTGAAACGGAAAGTAAAAAGTAAATTGAGTAATAATACTCTCATCCTTAACTAACGCACTTTTCACACTCTGTAAGTACATATATTTAAAGGTCGACTATTCACGCCTCACACTTGGAATAATAATGCTTGGAATGAATAATAAGGACGCAACAAAAATAACATGAAAGGAATTCTTACTGTTTTGTCTAATATATGGATTTTGATTTGTTCTTTTTCTTATCTTTGATTCTTAAAGGCGAAAATTATGGTCTCGTTCATGCATTAACACATAGTAAATATGCTTCCAATTGAAGAGAAGATCAAGCAGACTGAATCAACATTTTGCTTAGCTTAATACAATCTCTAGAACAATGAAAACATGATTAGAAATAACTTCATTTGCACAAAAAATCTGTTTAGTCCCTGATACTTTATTATGTATGTAAGAATGTCAAGCACTAGAATCAGGGCCAGCCGGTTTTGAATTGAGAAGTGGCTGGAGAGCTTTGACAACAATCGTCATGTTTGGCCTGAAATCAGCTTCATACTGAACACAAAGTGCTGCAACCGCTGCCAACTACATGTCCACATGAAACACCAGTTACAAGTTACAAACACACAGTATGTTGGATATTATCATAGACCAAGTTAAGAAAAAGAACAAAGGAGCACCTTAGCAATTGCCTTTGGCGGGTAATCATTGTTTAGTTTAGGATCCACACATTGTTTCACTTTGTCCTCACTCAGTCTTGGAGTTGCCTGTAGTGGTTAGGAATCATATTAGCAAAAGAGTAGACAATAATGAAAATAGAAACCAAGGCTATTTAACCCCATGAGGATAATTGAACTGGAGGTAGAGTCATATGAGCCAAGACCGTGTGTTGATCAAGACATACCCAAGTTACAAGGCTTTGTTGCCCTTTGGGCATTGTATGGTCCACTGGCTTTCTTCCTGTCAAGAGTTCTAAAAGCACAACCCCAAAACTGTAAACATCACTTTTCTGGGTTATCTGCCCAGTCATGGCATACCTGAAGACAAAAGCAATCATTTTAAACAACATGAAATTATTTTTGACACAAACTATAGTGTTCACTTAGGATGGGAAATAAAGGATTAGCTAAGAAGCCTAAATCTTCTTAATGTGGGTATTCTACTTATTTTTTTGCAGGGTCTACATACAAATATACAATATTCTTCATTGTGATTCAAAGATGGCCATGTTTAGTTATATGAAAATTATTAAACCTGTTTCATGTTGAAGGGAAAACAGTATAGCAGTATAATTAGATATCAACCAATCCTTTTGTTTTCAGAGAAAGCTTTAAGCATGCATAACTCAACATAACTAGATCTCCTATCAAAATAAGAGCAACTTAGGATTCAAGGGCATACTCTGGAGCATGATAGCCAAATGTTCCCAAGACTCTTGTTGAATGTAGCCGAGCTGCTGTATCAGAAGACTGATTTGTCAAGCTGAAATCTGCAATCTTGGACTCATAGTCATTGAACAGTAAGACATTGCTGGATCTAACATCGCGGTGAACTATAGAAGGCTGAACCTTTTCATGAAGAAACTCAAGTCCTTTTGCTGCACCAAATGCAATTTTTACTCTTTGGTTCCAGTTTAAAACTGGACCAGGTTCAGCCCCTTGCACTCCTTTCCTTCCTGCCAACATCAGAAGCCTAGTGTTTATTCAAAGCACATGAACTATTTCCTTAATAGAAATGTCAGTTTTATTGTTAGGCCTACCATGTAATACGTCATGCAAAGAACCCAGACTTGCATATTGATAAATCAAAATTCTGTTATTTGCCTCCAGGCAATATCCCATCAACTCCACAAAATTCTCATGCTTCAGTCTTGAAACAACTGATAACTGCATGATCCATAGTGACATGATGCAGACTGTGACAGTCCCATAGCTAGAACATTGCATGCCTCAAAGAATTTACAATCTCAAATAAAAAGCTAACCTGTGCCGCAAAATCGGAGTCAGGTTCTGGTGAAGAACTGGTATCCAACTTTTTTATTGCAGCATCCATACCATTGCTCAACTTTGCATAGAAAACCCTCCCATAGGAGCCTTCTCCAATCAAAGCCTTTGTACCAAAGTTGCCTGTTAACCTATTTAATTCATCCAATGGAAGAGCGGGTATCTCAATTGGTAATACTTTCTGTGGAGCGCCACTCTTGGCAACATTGCTCCTTGGCTCTCCTCTGTCACCTCCTATATTCAAAGGTTATTATAAATCAGTACTCATAACCTAGGATAGTAAAGTTACTTCACC
The DNA here is from genome assembly GCA_039655645.1 of Ammopiptanthus mongolicus. Classification (NCBI taxonomy): domain Eukaryota; kingdom Viridiplantae; phylum Streptophyta; class Magnoliopsida; order Fabales; family Fabaceae; genus Ammopiptanthus; species Ammopiptanthus mongolicus. The sequence goes on along the minus strand of CM077347.1, from coordinate 24,555,864 downwards.
AAAGGTCTACGAACCATGTGGAAACAAGAAACATTATGTGACTGTTCCATAGAGATAATCACAAATTGAATAATTAGGATAGCATTATAAAACTACAGTCTAATCTAGAAAAATTGTGCGACGAATTGTATATGACATATAAATGAGTGGAAAGAAAATCAAAAGAAAATTTTAAATTACATATTAACCCATAACTACTTTGTTTTTTAACAGTATTGTAGGGATAATTTTGTGTTTTAGAATGCTATTAGTATATGTTCTAACATCATCTCTATTTTACAGTAGTTTAATCTTCCTAGAACTTAATATTAGATATTCTCCTTTTTTTGTGTTTCTCCCATATGCTTCTTTGTTTCTTAAATTAGGTAACTTTCATTTATAATTTTAATTCTTCACAAAATAATTCCCTGCACTTTCACCCCTTCCGAACAAAGTTCATGATTATGATGCTTCTTCAGGTGAAGTCTGAGAACATTCAATGCTCTCAACTATCAAACTGTCAATTGCATGCCTTTAGTGATAGAAGAGAGGAACATAAATATGTAGACACATGTTCATGTTTTCACCGTGGCATATGAGTATTGTGAAAATTTGTAAACAAAATGTTCAAATGGACAACTCTATCCAATTCTTATGCTTTGGTTTAAATTGTTCACTTTTCAACAGAGCAAGCAGAAGTTTGTTTTGGCAAGTAGAGCAAGCTTGCTCGCCCCCTTCTTGAATATATTTTGTAGAATTAGTTATATATGTTTTATAAAAAAAAAAAAATTTGTTACACATATATATATACTAGTATACTTTTATATATTTGCGCCCTTGATGTTTTTTGGATCCGTCCCTTAACAATTGTAGTAGAAACACTGTATGGTGAAGGCAAATAGGAAGAATGAAACTTGCAAATGATGAATGCTTTGAAAAAAGAGAGAGCATGCATGTTACCTCCACCACCGTATGTATTACCCCCTCTTGGTGAAGCAGTGTATTGGTTTGCAGGTGTACCGCTGATATCCTCTTCTGCACCTCCACAGCACAACATCATAGTTCAAAGTAGTCTAGTCCAAGCAATAGTCTTAATAACCCATCCAGAGTAAACGATATCCAATATATGACCTGAAAGTATTTCAGGGCTCAATTTCTTTTTACCACGTAGCTTAATTATTCAATTCACACAAGTGTTGAAGAGCCAAGCTAGCCTTTGAAATTCAAATTCAAGGCCACCCAAAATTCTTATTTGAAATTGGTATTACATACAATTAAACAAAGTGAAAATAAAACAATAGGTAAAACCCCTAAAATGTAAAATTGGAGAAGAATAAAATTCATGGGATCAGGGGGATTAATTGAAAAGAAAATGTTAATCCAAGGATTATATAATATATCTTTAGAGCTCCTTAATTTGTTCCTGCATTCTTTTATTTTGAGGAATTAAATTCCTTGTTTATGTTCTAATCAAACCATGGACTGAAAAGTGCCCAATGTAAACTTGCTTACCATTTGTCAACAGTTTTTTCCCCTTAAAAGATAAAGAACAAAGAAAAGCTGGAGATATTGGATGATTAAGGATTTGTTTTGGCATTGTTGATATTACAGAAGCAACCTAGCATGAAAATATTAACATGAAATACTATACGTTAAAAAATGAAAAGCCTCCCCGGTTTATGAAATATACATTGTACAATAATGTGAAAAAGAAAGCATGCACCAATCAACGACATCATTACCTCTGACCTGTTCCTGAACAAGCCAGAAATATATGATTGAGGATGATCGTTTATGAAGAGAAAATTACGTACAAGAATTCAAGGAATGCAGAGGAGGAGGAAGAAGAACACAGAAAGGGTTGGTTTTCTTCTAACTCCTTCCAAATCAAATGTTTTGGAAAAAAGGTTCATGTTGCTGTGTTCCCGGGAAAGTCGGTTTTTAACAGACAAACCATAATTTTTTTAAAGAGAAAAAACAAAAACAAAAAAAATTAAAAAGAAAAACCATATTTTTTATTTTTGAAAAGAAAACCAAAGCCTAGTGGTGCCCCAACCTGTAGCTTCCGAGGGTTATGTACGTGCCACCACGATGCACGTACTTCGCTGATTACTACTATTTTCATGTGTCTAATCTCTATGATTTGTTATTCTCATCATTCCGCACATCAAATAGTGATACGTCCACTTGCATATACACCATGCCATTGAGACATTCTTGGCTTCTTGCATGCAGAGTTGTCAATTCAACCAACACAGCCCCAGCCCCCAGTCAACGTTTTGCCATTTTCTTTCCAAGGTCAAAGCCGAAATTGTTAAATCAGTATCTGTTTATAGGAGGAACCTATCAATTGTTTTTTTTTTTTTTTGTTTTTTTTCATTCATTTCTCATATCAAGCTGTATTCATTACACTTACCTCCTAAAGTTTTTGTTGTTATTATACTTAAGACTCTTGCAACATAAACATTTAAGGGATGTCATGTAATTTCTGAAATAAAAGTATTGTTAACTGTAATTAAGTCGAATCTTAAAAGAAGGTCGGTGTAATTTTTCTTAAATATTAATATATTATGATAAATTAGTCATATAGTCATGTGAATTATTGTGAATGTCAGATGTATCAAGATGCTTTTGTGACTAGAGGCAACAAAATTAATTAAAAAAAGTATAGTAGCAGCCAATTTTTTGAAGGGAAAGATTGGAAAATATTTCTTGTTTTAAATTAAAAATGAGTGAAAATTATATAGACTAAAATTTTAATGCAACTTTTTAAAAGGGTTGTCACACTTATATTTTTTGTTTAAATAATATTTTCGACCCTATGGAGTTTTCACCGCTGGCGGAGCATTTTGGGACCTCCCGTGCCTGTGCCGGGCTCCTACCAGTTTTTTCAAAAGAAATTTTATATGCCTAAATTGTGATGTAGCACTTCTCTCTTCATTGGTTTTATAGTTTTGTTTTGAGTAAAGATTCAAATTGGTCCTCAACAAAAAATCACGATGATATTTTGGTTTATGATAAATGAAAAATATCAATTTGATTCTCAAGAATGTAAAATACGGGTCAAAATAATCTTTACAAGTACTAAAATGTCCCTAAAAATTATCTTAAAAATAATCACCTGCATTTTACATTCTTGAGAACCAAATTGATATTTTTATTTTTCAGGGACCAAAATGTCACTGTGATTTTTTGTCAGCGACCAATTTGGACCTTAACTCTTGTTTTTTATTGTTTTAGGGCTGGGGTTAGTAGTTCACAATTCAAATTAATCTTTTATCATGATTTATTATAACTTGTATACCTGAACACCTAATAGTCACCGCAGACAACAATTTTTTAGGGGCTTCATTGTAAATGATTTATGATATACTCAATATCATTACTATTAATATAAATATTTGGTTTATATAAAAAAATTCTAATATTTGAGTTAGTAACCTCTCCCGTTAATATTTTAGGCATGCTCCGTACTGGTTTTCACCCAAATCGCTAGTTTTCTTTTGGATATCGGTCCTTATATTTCACTTATTCATGTTTTAATCAGATAGATATAGAGAGATGAATGGGAAAAATAGGAGCAGACATCTAAACGATAGAAGCGAAATCCCAAATGAGTAAAAATATAAGAAATAAAGAATCCCATATATATATATATATATATATATATATATATATAAAATAACTATAGGGATGAAAAATATAGTGAAGAAAATCTTATTTAAACCTTTATTTTACTTCTTAATACAATTTTGAAACTACCAAGTAAACATTCTTTTTATACTGTATCAGTAAAATTAAATCTTTGTATTTGATTCTTCCATCCAGACCAGAGCTGTTTCTTACATTCATATATCTTGTTCAAGTTGAATATACATTTGTAACAAGACTTGGTTATTGTTGGGCTATTGTTTTAAAAATTAAATAATTAGCATCCCCAAAATCTCCCCTTACCATTCTAGCATCGAAATTCACCAATGCAGAGTTTCATTCCTATGTTCAGAAGCACATTATTTATTTTAAAGGAGAAGAATGCATAAGACCAGCTTGAATAATGTAACTCTCAAGCCCAAGACACAGACTGGGAGGAATTGAAGGGCAACCTATGGAGATGACCAAAATCTTAAAATGAGATCATTTCTGGCTCTGCACAATCACTTTTAACATACTAATAATATATTTACATTTTTTCACTCTTCTTTCCATATACGACCAGTGATCCTCAACTTTAATTGTTGTCTATCACCACCAGAAAAATAAAGAGCTAGGTTCCTCTGAATGATGAGTCCATCTTGACTGTCACGAACTTTTCTATGACTGTCACGGATGCTCCTTGGAATTCCTTGCCATATAAGTTTGCGGCTATTTGCACCAACTTCCAAGCTATAGCTGAATTTCTTTGCCTCATTGTCATCACCCATAAAACGTAAAAATGCCATATAAACAGGAGCTGTGCCGACCTGGAACGCCTCAAAGTGCAAGCAGAAATGCCTTCCAAAACAACTAAAAACCTGCAAAGAAGAGACTTCAACATGTAAGTGTCTGTATGGTTTAGATTATTTTGAATGCAAACAAGAAAATTGCGCTTTCCGAGACATTTTTCACTAAAGCAAGTTTTTCTTGCTTTCGCGGGAATGGCTTTTGAGACCTCTTAAAAGCTAAAACAAACGGGCTCTAAGTGATTTTTTTATTTTTATTTTATTAAAATTAGGTATAGATTAGACCGATGAGATGTAAATTAAGAAAACAAAAGGTGAAGCCACACATTAGCTTAAGAAATGTTGAAGATGCAAATCAAGGAGGAAACTAACACTGCAATTAAATTCAATTAGGTCAAATAACTCATCAAAAGTCAAAGGATGACAAATTAAATCTCTTGTCATGTGATCCATGAAGCCAAAAACCATATCTTCTAAGAAAATATGATGAAAGAGAACTAATAATTAACTAATCAATAAAATATGCAAAATTGCCAACCTATGAGAAGTAGCATATCAAATCATCATACAGACAACAGACCATCTATTACAATTCATAAAATAACTTACAGTTAGCATCCAAGTGGCATTTTCAACTTCATGTGGATTTGATTTGACATATCGATGGTTAAAGGTGCATCCATCATGCATGTCAACCTTGTGATCATCCTTGAGATGGGCAATAAGAGATGGAATGTCACCCATCACAGAGCACTCTGATCCAGCATAGGGGCAACTGTATGGACGAAATCGACAATTTTGCTCATGCTTAAGCTTAGTGTAGTATGGGAATATATCGTGACAACCTAGATTCTGATATCTGCAAGGAAGCTCCAATGTTTCAGCTACTTTCTCTAGAGCCAAACACCTTATATTCCCAAGATCATGCCGACAGGTTGGGCAACAGTTATGCACTGCAATCTTACAGTTTGAACATAATGTGTGGCCATTTGGGCACTGAAACACAATGCATTCATCAAGGAAAACAATATAGTTCAGAATAATATAAGAAGGGTGGAGAAATTAACAATAAACATGTAAAACGAAAATGGTGGTAAAAAAATTTCAATAGGTTCTAATATACCATATTGATTCTAATTAATGAAAGGAACCATATGATAAACTAATCAGAAAGGTATTCATAAGTATTTAAAATATCAGCAAACATACGTAAAAACCAACTGTCCTCTCCATTCACAAAAGGGGGGGCCATCAGATTCATATAAAAAATTCTGTTATGCTCTATTGACACATGACAAAATACTCAACTATGCAACTATCACACCAAAACTCCACACATGAATCATTTTAAGTCTTTTTAACTGTTCATTCCTATCCCACTTGAGAGAAGATTTCTATTAAAAACCACTCTCTTAGCCATCCAATTCCACCTGGGATCTCAATCAAGATTAATAACTATAGATTTAGATCTGTATGTCTAATTCCTGAGCTTTGTTTTGCAGGATGTGCATGGAATCCAAATGAAACTCACAATAGAAAGTGACTGTGATAACTTATAAACAAGTTTTTATCTGTTTGTTATTGCTTGGAATTACTCTAAAATATTCATTCACGTACTAGGAAAAATCAAAGGGGTGTACAACAAATTTCTCAAGGCTAAACAATTACCATGCAAACTACTTTACAAATAAATTGAAGAGACAAACTGTGATAACATAATGAAACCCCAAGCCATTGAATTTGTTCATCCTGCTCCTTACATCTTTCAATCCATTTCACTCACTCAAGATCAACAGCTAAACTCATTCCACACTTTGCAGTAATAAGGAGGTTACTAATTTGAAGTCTATTATGCATCAGTATTAAGCTGCATAGTGCTCTGCCTTTGCAGTGGAGAAATAAGTAAACAAGTATTATATGCAAAAGGAATCACCCTGGCTATATGGACTATGTGAATAAAAATTAATAGTGCCACTTTATGTATGCCGATACCTATTTCATGTTTGCATCATGCATTAAGAAAAATGGTGTTTCAAACATACAAACACAAAAAAAAACTGGATTTCAAACAGAAATGAAATTAGAAGTACTGCACCTGGTGAATTGGGGGATACATCAAATTCTTGCAAACAGGGCACTCGAGTAAGTCGTACACGCCATTCTTTGCATTAATCCCACTTTTTGCAACCAACCCAGCACTAGACTTTGTGAATGTACTATTACTATTGGCCTCAGATTTAGACTTGACTGCTTCATAATCTGAAAATACCAGACGAGGTTCAAGAATTTCTTTGAAAGAACTGCCTCCGGGAGCCATTACTAATCCTGATTTAAATTATTTGTTTTCCGAAGACTAGGACTCAGAACTCAGAACTCTACTTTAGTTTCTTCTGCTTTATATTTTCCACAACCACGGTACATCTGTTAAACAGCACATAAAAATAACATAGTAAATGATACTAATACTACCTTCACTCATATTTTCCTCTTCTTTAGTCCAAATCTGGGGAAAGAATTTATAAAAAAAAAAGAAGCAAGAAGAACTCATATTTTATCAGTCAGAAGAATGTCCTTATTGCTGACTTGGATAATTTAAAGGTTGTGACACAGCTACATACATTCACAAGCAACAATAACTAGACTTCAAATTTAACTATCTAAGTGTTTCTAGTCCACACTTTCATGTAAATATTGATTCATTTAGCAATACTGTCAAATTCATGACATCGAGAAAAGCATATTCATGAGAACCATATCATGCAACATGGACAAATTACTCAGTAAGTGATAAATTTCATGTATTAAACGATTTAAAAATTAAAATCAATAGTTCAGTGTTAAAGCAGAAACAAAATTTAGTTTTGTGTATGAAGCAAATGATATGCCATTCCATCTGCCTCACTACATGTATTAGTTAGCAAATGATATGCCATTCAAACTGCTAAACTACTTTGAAATCGCTAAAATTACTATTTGAAGTTTCAAACTACTTCAGCTTAAGGATGGGGGATGGAAAAAAATAGCATAGTCAGAACATCCGCCATAGCCCCCAACAAAGGAAAAAGAAACTGTGAGAAACCATTTCATCCCAGAAACCCCCTACCCCCAGGCTCATTTTACTGCATATTCTAAATATCTTGGAAAATCCAGGAAATCAAGGACAAACCCAGATCAATATTCAGACTGATACTCCTCTCTAGAACATCTCTTAGTTTTCCTTCTTCGCGTGGCAAGCTGGCAGCCCTGCAGACTGCAATGCATGTGCCTTCAATTTCATAGGAAACTGAGTTACACCACAGATCACCCTCTTTCTCTCTCTCTCTCTCTCTCTCTCTCTCTCTCTAGAAAGACCAATACAAAAACAAAATAAGAACTCAGAAATTCAATCAAGTAAGATAGTTCTTGTTGGCTCTGCCAGAAGAAAAAACTACCTTATCCAACTCAATCAAAGCAATCAGAAACCAGAACAAGCGTTTCAATTTAACATCCCAATCCCAAACAAACTAAATGTTTAAAAATCTTATCACATGCAATGCAACATTGACTTTCTCCAATAACAAGAAGGACCCCATGCCTATATGTAAAAACACAATGCAATAAAACCAGCCACATGACACGAAATATGAAAACAAACTAAAGTAAAAACCATCCAAAACCATTACCAAACAGAGAAAAAAACAAAACCACGAGATTCAAACAATATTTTTTTTAAAAAAAAGATACCCATTTTTGAATTCCAAGCCGTGTGTCTAACAATTTAAACTAGAACATCTGGGTGCACAAAAAAATAATTTTTATTAAAATAAAAAGATACCCATTTTTGAGTTCCTAGCCTAAGTGTGTCTATATCACAAAAAAATTAAACTTGGACATCTGGGTGCACAATAAAACATTAAAGAATGTAAATGGAACAATAAACGATAAACATTTTGTACCACGAGCTTCTGAAGCTTCGGAAATCAGCCACGAGCTATGGAAATTGAAGAAAGAAGTGTTGATTGTATTTGTTGGTTATGGGTGGTGACCAACGAGGTTGTCCTTCTCCTTCTGCGTTGCTTCGAAATCCCAGGATTTATTTTCGTTCCTTGTATTGTGCTCTCTTTTTGGTTATCTATCTATTTATTTATTTGTTTCTGACAACATTTATTTTATTTTTTTATTTTTTGAAATTTTAGAAATAAAATACGTTGGCTTTGTCTGTCGTCTCGTCTTTAATACGCTCCTAACAACGGTGGACCAGTGATCCTTCCTGCACGCCACCTTTCCAAAACAAACAACTTTTTTTTGTTTTATACTTTTATTTTCTTCTCCTTCTTCTTTGACGTTGTTTATTTATTTATTTTTTTTGGGTTGAGCTCTTGCAGGTAGTTGGATTATTCATCCACCTTGATTTATTGGTTTAACTAATTGTTAATCTTAAGATTGATTTGCTACTTATTTTATTTAATTTTGACTAAAAAATCAAAATGCTCCCTCTAAAAAAAAGTGGATCCACTTTTACTTCTTGAGAAAAGTTAAGTAATCAATTAGTCTCCCAAAATTATAAACGTGTGACACATTAGTTCCTCGTCACTTTTCATTCAGGGAGGTTCGTTAACTTACTGATGTGTCACGTTAAGTTACATATGTGTCACGTTAAATCGGTTATGTGACTTTTATTGGATCACACTTGTCATATGGTGTTCAAGTGGAACCAAAATGAAGTAATTTTGGTTCCTTTTTTTATGTTCATCTTCTTGTTTCTTCTCTTGAATAGCTTCAAATTTCGTCCTTAATCCTTTCTGCTAGGGTTTCTTTGTTCAAAACCCCCAAATTTGAAACCCTAGAATTTGTTGCATGAGTGCACGTGAACCAGTGTTGAAGAGACTTGCCTTCTCCCCAAAGATCAATCCGACCACCTAAGAAGGGAAAACTAGAAATTGCTATTGAAAACTTGCCTTCCCCTAAGCTCATGTCCAGAGCCTTGGAGGTCCCGAAAGCCCATTCCACCATTTTCTTCCTAACTGAGAGCTTCTCCCAAGACAACCGATGTAAACCTCTTGTCCCACGATTGCTTTTACCCCCACAAAAAAAAAATTCATCATTTTATGTAACTCATTAGAAAGCGAGGGAAGGATCAAGAAAGTACTTATACAATAAGATGGTATCGCTTGCAACATTGCCTTGACAAGCACCTCACGACCACCTTTGGATAAAACTTGCCAATTCAAAAACTCAATCTCTTCCAAACACCTTCTTCCAAGTACCCGAAAGTGGTTTTTTTTTTTTTTGCTTCCATCAACTATAGATGGGAGCTTGCAAAAATCAACATACAAGTGATCCTATTTGCACTGGTCAAGCCCCACATTTCAGCTAAAAAATATCTCGGATTTTTGCAAGTTAATAGTTTGTCCAAATCCCTTCTCATAATCCGTTGAATACCCTTCATCACACTGACTTCTTTATCATTAGCATGGAAGAAAAGAAAATACTTGGAATAAGAGTGAATGATCGATATACTCTGATTTGTTATACAAGAGTGAATGATATACTTAGAATAATTTTTATTCAAGTTATTCGGGTAAATTATTGGTCCTGATCAATTCATGATCATTTAATAAAATAATTTAAATAAAAAATTATCTTGAAGCAACATTCAGTATAGAGTTTAATTTTGATCACATGTAAATATTTTTTATATTTTCATCTAATAATGTGTTACTATATCATTTATTGGTATAACATTTCATGTAAATTTTAATTTATTAAATTAAATGATATACCGACCTGATGTTGGATGTTGGGAGAGTAGGCAACGTGACTCTCCTCCAAGAAAAAGGATGTAAGTTTGATTCCTGCAGTGACCCAATTGGGAGGTAGCCCAACCCCGTGTATAAAAAATCGGACGTCCGTCGCTGTCGAACCGGGGATTAGTCCCATAGTCGGTCCAAAGGGTCGAAGTTGCGGAGACACCCCGATGAACCCATTTGGAAACCAAAGATCCTAATTACGATAAGTTTCGAACCAAAAAAAAAATTTAAAAGATATGACAGCACATTATTTATGGGACCATGAGTTATCCCCACATGTTCGGTAGTCTATTTGTATGCATCTGGTGCTAATCTCCGTTGACAAGAGTTACTTTGATGTAACTTGCCGCGGGACTCACCCTTATTAATCAATTAGATGGCAGTGTACTATTTTTTTACCTTAACAATAAATTCAAGTTAAAATCTTCAATTCATATCATTGGTAAATTGATAGAATAAAAAAATAAGAAGCGATCAAGGACTCATCATGAGTACAGCCTGTTCTGAGATATCAATTTCCTTTAATCTGGGAACCAAATGCTACTCATTTCTTCGATCATAAAATTTATCAAAGAATTGAAGACTTACATTACACGTCCTTTCTCTAAGACAAGCATCTAGCTTTGATTATGCCACTTCACGTCGGTCTAAAATTGGAAGTACCTCTACTCTTTCTTGGTATTGTTATTTCTTGCAATTTGACCAGTTGAGATTTTTTTTTTTTTTTTTTTTGTGATAACCAGTTGAGTGTTTAATTGTTTATAGTAATTACTAAACTTTCACCGTGCAAAAGTCAAGATTCTACCCATAAATATTGAGATGAAGGTATGGTATCTGTTATGGGTTATTTTTGGTAAGTTTTTCATTCCTATAATCCTATTTTTCTTCTCTTGAAAAATTTCTGGGACTTCCAAAATTTTGTTCTCCTAAGATTTTATTTTTATTATTTTTTTATTGTTGAAACGTGAAAGGGGGTCCAATTTCATATTTACTATTCAATAATAGTACTATTTGAAGAAAAATATAATTTGATTGTTTTTCTTGTTTTTGTTTCATATCAAAGATTAAAAAAGTCTTGTTAATTTTGTTTTCTATTAATAAATTATTCATATAATTGATGATAAATATAAATAAAAAGTCTTAATATTTATACTAAATCCTTGAAAAAAAATATGATTAGGTGGTTTGGTGAACTACTCTTTTTTTTTTTTTGACAAGTGGTGAACTACTCTTTAAAAGGTGTTTCCTCCAAAAATGTATGGATGCTCATAATAAATATTGTGAGTCATTGTATCTAGTATCTACACATTTTAAAGTATATAACATTAAAATTATGGAGAGTGGTATTAAACTTTTTTAAACACACATATTTAAGGAGCATATCTAGTAAGATTAATATTGATAATAAAAAGTGAGAAAAGTGGATCTTTTATATGGATGGTCAAAATTAAAAAATAAATATACATGACTATTTAAGTGATTAAATTTAATAGTGAACGCCCAAATTAATCCCTGAAAAATTTTGGGGACCCACTTTTAGTCCCTGAAAAAAAATAAATTAATCATTTAGTCCTTCAAATTTACAAACACATGACACTTTAGTCCCTAAGTTTAGTTCCGACGATCATTTATTTGCCTAAGTGTCCTATTAACTATCATACTTGGCCCGTTAGTAATTTTGCATGGCCTATGATGAATTTCCACCGCAAAAAATGAAAAAAAAATGAAAAAATGCTTAATTTTTATCTATTTTGGATTTTAAATTTGTGGATATTTTTCCACTTTTTATTCGTTTTCCGCAGAGAAAATTCGTCATAGGCCACACAAGATCACTAACGAGTCAAGTAGGATGGTTAATGGGACACTCAGATAAATAAATGAATGTCGGAACTAAACCTAGAGACTAATGTATCCCGTGTTTGTAAATTTGAAGAACTAAATAATTAATTTATTTTTTTAAGAGACTAAAAATGGATCCTCGAAAATTCTCGGACCAATTTGGATCTTCACTCACTACAACAGAAAAGGACTTTACCAGCATTTTTTTTATGCCTTCGCTAGCGCTTTCGAGCGCTAGCTATCTATCCGCTAGCAAAAGGGGGGAAAAGTTCGCTAGCGCTTGAAAAAGCGCTGGTAAAGGTGCAAAATTGTCAACGCTCCCTTAGAAAAGCGCTGGCAAAGGTTCACAATTGCCAGCACTTTTTCAAGAAAGCGCTAGCAATTGTGCACCTTTGCCAGCGCTTTTCCAAGGGAGCGCTGGCAATTGTGCACCTTTACCAGCACTTTTTCAAGGAAGCGCTGGCAATTCCCTTATTTATTTTTTTTTATATATATTTACATTTGTTTTATCTATTTCCCCTGCAAACCAAAACAATTTGCAAAATCAACACAAACAAAACAAACAATTAAGGTACAGATAATTTAAAACCAAACAGGTGAAATAAATTGACACAAGCATAATGAATGTATAATAGGTGAGAAAACTATGGCAGTAGTTGAGAAACTCAAATTTGCTAATAATCAGAATCAAAAGCATTGGGTGGTAGTTGAGAAACAACCAAAATTTCAAGCATAAAAAAGAACAAAAAATGGATTTCTAATAATAAAAATCAAAAGAACAATGGCAGTAGTTGAGAAACTCAAAACTCAAAATTAAAAAAGGGAGAAACTTACAAAGAGAAACTCAAAAGAACAAATGGCAGGAGTTGAGAACCTAAGCAGAGAGGAGTGAACCCTCGCAGTGGAAGCAACAATGGCAGCGAGAAGAGAGAGCAGCGAGCAGGAGGTTGCGCGAAGGAAGAATGGCAGAAAATTAGGGAAGGTTTGAGGGTCGCGGTGGTCCTTTTGGTGCAGCGAGCAAGACGATGGTGGGGTGATGAGGGGCTTAAGGTCGCGGTGGTGCACGAGCAGAACGACGGTGGGGCGGTGAGGGTCGCGAGAAGGAATACGGAGCTCTAGACGCGCGAGACTAGATTGAAATTGAAAAGTAACTTGTAGGTGGGAAATTGAAATACTAGAAAAGGGACATTGCCAGCGCTTTCTAAAGAAAGGGCTAGTAAAGGTTCTACACCTTTGTCAACGCTCTCTTTAGAAAGCGCTGACAATTCCCATAATAAGAGTATTCCTAGCGTTTTCTTAAGAAAACGCTGGTAAAGTCTCCCAATTTGCTAGCGCTTCCTTAAGAAAGCGCTGGGAATACTCTTGCGCCTCATATTTTCTGGCGTTTCACGGGAAAATGCTGGTGAAGGTAGCGTCAATTATTCCCTAACGTGGCGTAGTGACTCTAAATTTAATCACGACCATTTATATATGATTGTATGACAAAGATTCCCTCCTCTCCCACTCTCACTAGTTATGCCTATATATATATATAGTCTTTGATCTTATGTGTTTAAACTCTCTTTGCTTCCTTAGATAATTAAGTGAGTTGAAATTACAATGCATTTAATCAAATACTTTGATCATTTTAAATGTAAACTCACTTTTAGATAAGCACTTACGTTCCCTTTGACAAGGAGGCAAGCACAGAGCTTCCAACAGTAGGTAACAAACAGTTTTACTAGATGAGACACGAGTAAAGCGTCACAAGTATTTCATCAACTTCAAGGTAAGGACATTGTTTTCTAGTATTACATCAATAGATATTCATGTCTTCAAAATCCTCGATCACAATAGTGTTACAGACGCCAATGATCTCCAATTCTCCATATGTAAAATTTAATTACAGATATGAGGGATTACATTTATTTACCACTGCCCATTACACTACAAGGTAGTAATACACTTCAGTTTTAGAACACATGTATATATAATTCAATGCAGGTTGAGATCCTATAGCATCAAGTTATTCACGAGCAGTTTGTGTCATAGCTTGCAAGTCCCAGCAATTCTGGACCTTCCAACCGAGGGTTATTCTCAAAGCTACAACATTGAAACAAAACAGGGCTTATTCAATAAGCAAAAGGAAGGAAATAATAATTAAGAGAGCAGCTAGCAGAAAATATACTTTAGCTAGAAGGCAACTTCAAATGCTTTCAGAATCAGTGCAGCAGAAAAATGCAGGATTACCAACTAGTGACAAATTGTATAGGACAAGAAAATAAAACCTGATTCTCCTTTATCAAATAATAGTACATGCATGACTACAGCATCATGAATTAAGAAAGGTTAAAAAACCAGGAGCAAACAAATCAAATGAATGCATTGTCTAGACTGGGGAATTAATAGCTGAACAGTCATAACCCAAACAGTTGCAATATCTCAATCACTAAGCATACATACAAGTTACAACAAAAAGACAGCTATAGCAGTGCTGTGGAAGATAGCGATGCCATAATTTTCACACAAGAGAAAAAAGAAGACTAAAGCAATAAAACAGCAGCAATAGTACCACATGGAGAATAAGAAGAAACAAATCCACATGCTAAAGAGGTTAACGACGAGGCTAGTCTCTTTCGGTTTTAATTGACTCTATTCAATTCTCTTATGTTCCTGACTCGAGAACTTGGGTCCTCGATCCCTCGGGAATGCTCATGGACTTGCAAAATTGTCTCCTTACTATATTTAGAGGCTTTAGTTATCGTAAAGATACCAAATTCTGTGGCAGTGCAATTTGTTTTTGTTGTTCTTTGGTGTATATGATCGGAGAGGAATAATAGAGTTTTCAATGACTCTTTTTCGACTGTAGACTTAGTTTGGGATAAGGTTACTCTTTTGGCATCCATGGGTTTTCTACTAGCTAGGGTTTCTTTGGTAGACACAGGGATTGACATTCTTTGTTGCATGGCTCGATGACGGTGTCACCTAGTTTTTAGTTGTATATTTTTGTTTTTTGTGAGGATCCCGTATCCTCTTTTGTACTTTTCTCTTCTCCTCTAATAATATTTCTTTAATTATTATTAAAAATTATCAAGGGTTTTGCTTCGTGCTTAGCAATGGTCCATTGAATTTTTAGCAACGAAGGAGGTATGGTGCCTGTTATGTTGTTGTTAATTAATTATACAAGCCCAAGCTAATGAGACTCTTCAGGTTTCCAAGCTCTGGAGGAATAGTTCCTTGAATGTTGTTTTTGTACACCTTACTGCATCAAAGAGTAAAGCATTCTGGAGTCAATGATAAATATAAAATAACTGCAATTCAAAACAAAAAGAGAACCAAAGTAGACAGTGATAGGTTGATAATTTCTTAGTAACAATTCGAGCACATGTAACATTTTTGGAGTCACGATATCAGTGAAAATATTAACCAAAGATTATATAACGTACAGATAATGTAGATGCTCCAGCTTCCCTAGTTCAGGTACCAAATGTCCAGATAGGTTAAAGTTACCTAGATCCCTGCAAAAAGTATCATCAGACAGTCAACATAAATGAGCAGAGAATATAAAATGCTTTAGTCAGTCCAATATATTGAGTTTGACTTTCCAAAATATATAATTAAACTAGCAAAAGAATAATTCATTGCTTAGAAAATCAAAGAGCAAAGAAACACCAGCTTATGCCATAAAATACAATAAAATAGTGTTCCTTAAAGCTATTCCTGGAAGAGAAAAACCTAAACAAAATTTTTCACAATAGGGAGAACCTAAGCATTAGACAGGGGAACATCAAAAGAGAACATTTAATAGCAAGTAAACCTGAATAAGAACAAGGTTTTGTTGCTTCATCATAGCCTACCAATAAATTTTCAATATTATGAAAAGCATAGAAAAAAATATGCGTGTCCTTTGTTTCAATACAAATTATTCTATCCCGACATGAATGAGTAAGACCTCAAACTTTAAGCATACACCCTCACAGAGGATCTCACAATTTCCTAAACCAATCAACAATTTGACAATACCCTTAATTGCACATGAAATAGGTGTGCTCTATCTTGTCAAACTGTTTGATTCAGTCTTTTTACCACCCTACGCCTTCAGTCAATTAAAGGGAGCTGTTTTTGTGCAGTTCTTACCACCAATGCCACCCTCTCTCCTCCTCCTGCTCTTCATATCACCCAACACAGAGCCCCATCACCAACTATCCACAAAAAATCCACCCTCACATAAAATTGAAATTAAATTACCCTGACAATGTTCCATATAAATAGAAGAGAATTTTTATGATGCCTTGACAAATTTAATTGCATTGGTGCAGTTGGATAATGGACCAATAATTGAAGATGTATCATTTAATGTAGTCATACCATGCTTTGACCATTTAGTAGGGAAAGTTTCATTTTTTTCAGTTTAGTCCCTAGGTAGGTAAATTCTTTTTTCACTTTTAAATTAATAATAATGATTATTTAAAAGTTAAAAAATATGTTTATTTTTTCATTTTGGATTTTATTGTTTAATCTGTTTTACCAATCCTAATTACCCTCTCTTTAGTGTTCTAGGGAGAAAAAAGATAAGACTATAGGGTTTCTAATTATGATGGTTAAAAAATTTCAAATTAAATCATATATTTTCTAATTTAATCATGGTTATTTAAATTTGGTGTCTTCTCTTGTATCCCCAATAATTTTGGGATAAAGTTACCATATCCAATCAGAATGCGTCACCTCCATTAAATGGATAATGTTAATGGATCAAGTTAAATAATTTTCACCATTTGGTTGGGCCACCTAAGCAGGGTAAAGTTACACTTAAGATATCATAGAATTCACCTTCAAATTTATCAGGGGTAAAAAAATATTTTACTATTAAAGATTAAATTGCAATATGTCTGAAGTTTTACTACTAAACAATAAATTTAATAATACTAATATTGCATTAAATGAAGGGAGAACTAATTATGACAATCATAAATACCTACTCCAACTGCACCAATACCATTAGATTTCTGAAGGCACAGTAGCAGGACCCTAAATAGAATTATTGAGTTTACATAAACCATAGACAAATGCCAAAAAAAAAAAAATAAAAAAAAAAATAAAAACAAACAACCAAATTAAGAACCAAAGTTCACAACAAACCAACAACCCATATATAAAATTCTCTTTCCGTGAGCTTGGATATGATCCACTGATCCTTTGAATGCCCTCCCTTTCTCTTCATGCTCCAAGAACCCATCCATCTCATACCTAGAGACATGACAACTTCACTTATCCCATCATACTAAGCTGTTGTGACAGTTCATCAAGGAGAACAATCTTCAAGCTAACCATTGGGTTTTGGTTTGAATTGGTATGTCCCAAAATTATTTCGTATGTGTTGAAAGTTTTGGGGATTTGGGTAATGTGCAAGTTCCGTTTGAGAAAATGTCTGATAGAAATATGGTTTCTTGGATACCCCAAATTTGTGGGTTCATTGGTTATCCTTCTGTTGAGGGCGGCATTAGTGCTGTTTGAGCAAATGTTGGAAGTCATAACTGAGATAAATGGTGCTATGGTGGTGCCGGTTCTAAAAGTTGTATGGGGAGGACAATGGTCATGATTACAGAAATAATTTTACAAATGCTTGGAATTTAATCGATGCAATTCAACTCCTTTGCATATTAAACTCTCTGAAATTCTAAAATGCTCTCTATCCAAACACAACCTTAGTGCTCCATCGTTTCATTATACCCATTAAACCCAACAAGCCAAAGTTCAAATCTTTCATTGAAAATAAGGTAATACGAAGAAAAAAAAGGTTCAAAAGTTATTACTATATTACTCATCATACAACAACCAACACACACAACAGAAGCAGCAGCATTTTAACTTGCGACCAAGGTTTTAAATTGCTATAAAATGCGACCGATACAACCAGAATTGCAGTGGCGGTTGCATTTATCTTTATTGCGAACAATTGCGGTTAACTGCGGCCGATATAGTCATAATTGCGATCGCGATGCGGTTTCGGAGAGTACCCAAACCATAAAGTTGAGACCTCAATTGCGGTCGTGGACTATTTTTAAAAAGTTAAAGTAATAATTTGGTCCCTATAGGTGACATCGATTCTTCATTTAGTCCTTATACGTAAAAAATTATTAAAAAGATCTTCATACGTGCATTCATTACCCATTTGGTCCCTCCCATTACCTTGCCGTCTTCAATAATCCGTTAATTACTACATATAGGGACTAAATAAAGAATTTGTGTCACATGTAAAGACCAGATTATTACTTTAACTTAAATTATTGGGTCCTATACGTGACACAGATTCTTCATTTAGTCTCTATACGTAATAGTTAGCGGATCATTAAAGACGACAGGGTAACGGGAGGGACCAAATGGGTAACGATTGCACGTATGGGAACTTTTTTAATAATTTTTTTTACGTACAGGGACTAAATGAAGAATGAGTATCACGTATAGGGACCAAATTATTGCTTTAACCTTTTAAAAAAAACCCTGGTCGCGACCGCAGTGTCCATTATCAAAACTATAATAGTACAGAGTTGCGGAATTTAAAACCTAGAACACAAGCAAGAACAGAAATAAGAAGAATAAGAGAATACACTCGTGTGACCCAATTGTCCTTGTTGCACATGACATGGGACCAGGTGCAGGGGCTAATAAGGGTCAGGTCCCAGCTCTGGAGAACGTTATCCGGGTCGGATAGGCTCCTTCTGAGGGTGTACAGTGCGTCACCTTTAGTGTTAGCATGAATCATCTGAAGAACTACGGTAAGAAGGCAGGGCCGGCCCAAGGGGAAGGCGACTAAAGCCCTTGCTTTAGGTCTCCACCCAAACAACTTATTCGTTGTACAAATGTTAGGCCTATTTTTTTTGCATTGCTTACATCCTAAAGGCTCTAGGCCCTTGTTGAAAGGCCTATTTTTTTCACTGTTGCAGTCATAAGAAATATGTTTGCTTAAGGCCTCATGTGACGTTGGGCCGGCCCTGTAAGAAGGGTTAGAGAAACAGCAAAGAAGGCCCAAATAGAGGTCAAGGTTGGTCCTTCCATAGCTGAAAAAGCTTTCTCTTGTGATCTGAGAGATGAACCAAACACACGCACACACACCTGCTGATAGTGATGTAGGGTTAGTTTTGGCCTTCTTTATTTGTTAGTGGTGTAAGAAACTGAAGTGGTTAGACAACAGAGAGAGATCGATTTTGAAGGGAGTATCTGCTTTGGGAATCACGTGGACCTTACTACCGTTTTTGGATTACATACAAAATTAAATTATAATTAATTAATAAAAAAATATTAGTGAACAATTTAAAGTGATTTTAACCTAACTCAACGGTGGTTAGTTATAGTGGATTCCGACTCCAGGCGACCTTTTTCTGTAATGTCAAGAATTCGAATCTTGGAGTCGACACTTTGAGAATGACTTTATCTAATCGTCACTCTCGGTCCAAAGGTTAATCTCACAGCTTATCTGTCAAAAACAAAAAAAAAAAAGTGTTATTGATGTCATTCATCAATTAGATTTTTGTTTTAAAATGAAAAGAAACAAAAGCTAACCAAAGGGGTAGGTGAAGCTGCTATGGTTGTAAAATAGGCTACAGATTAGTGGTTCATCAGCATTCCATAACAAGTCTTGGTTAATTTGATACACAAGAATGATTTGGTGTATTAAGTGTATGCGGAGGTTGTGATCAAATGTATAAGAGGCATGTGATAATATTAAGCGTATATAAGAGGTTGTGATCCAAATCAACAGAGAACATACTTCAACAAGAGGAAGAACTAGTTTAAAAAGTATATATATTCTCGAAGAAAGCTCATTCCCATAAATTAATTAATAAAAAAATTAAATCAAAATAGAAGTTATTATAATAAACTATTGATTTGATTTGAAAAAAAAAAAAAAAGAATGTC
The DNA here is from genome assembly GCA_039655645.1 of Ammopiptanthus mongolicus. Lineage (NCBI taxonomy): Eukaryota > Viridiplantae > Streptophyta > Magnoliopsida > Fabales > Fabaceae > Ammopiptanthus > Ammopiptanthus mongolicus. Next base: position 24,535,922 of record CM077347.1, on the reverse strand, counting down.
ATTATAAGAACCCTAAATAAAAATTTGGTCAAAGAATATAGTTTTGATCCTTATAGTTTACACTTGCCTTTAAGTTGGTTTCTATACTTCAAAACTTATTAAATAATTTTTCTTAATTGTAAAAGTTATCAAATTAGTATCTGCTATTAAATGAAAGTTATAACATTGCTAAGATTTATCTTACTTACACAGTACAACTAGTGGCACTATTAGCACTATTGGCAGGTACCACTAGCTATGTAGTGCAAGTAGGAAAAACTTTAATTGTTATAACTTTCATCTAACAATAGAGATCAATTTGATAACCTTAATAATTAGGAGTACCCATTTAAAAAGTTTTAAGTATAGAAACTAATTTTATTCTCAAAAAAAGTATAGAAACTAATTTGAAAACAAGTTTAAAGTTTAAACTATTGAGACCAAAACTATATTTTAACCCAAAAAAATTATAAAGTGGGAGTGGTAATATACTAATAATAAGAGTAGCAATTGGTGCTTCTTGTAAAAAGTTCATAAATCGAGTAACTTTTATCGCCTCCAAAATAATTTTTAACAATTTTGCGTAAAACTATAGTTGTTTCTTCCCTATGTGAAGTCGGTCATCCTCACGGTTGGTAGTAATCAGATATGTCCGTCTCTTTCTTAATTTCTTCAGCATACTAATAAGCACCACATTCAGCACAGCTCCTTCATCAACAAATACTCTATTAATTGGCCTACATTGATGTATATTAATGTATCCAGACTTCAATTTCTTGGTCATAGCTTTTGAAGGCTTTCCAAATTGCATCATAGTGGACTTAGCTATCATATCTTTTGACAAAGTTTTCCTTTCAGCTTCGTTGGTAAACAAATCTCCTAATATTTTTGGCTGACATGTGTCTAACCAGAACTGATCACCGTAATTAATGTATGTTAAGAAACATGGTAGAGTCCATAGAAGAGGACAGAATAATTAAGAGAGAAAAGTAGGAAATATAGAATTGAGAGTATATAGGCTAATGATCTAACAACTAATTATTAATAAATTAACTAATCTCTCCAACTAACTATATATCTAATAGCATCCGCAAACTGGAAGTGCTAGCACTTCAAAAGCTTGGGAATGAACAACAATCATGAAATGAATCTAAAAAAATGCAGCGGAAAAGTTTAAGGTGGATGATATTTCTCTGATACCATGTTAGGAAACATGGTAGAACCCATAGAAGAAGGAAGAATAATTAAGAGAGAAAAGTTAGAATTGATAGAATGAGAAATTGATTATAAATGAGTACATCAAACCTTTTTATAAGCTACCGATCTAACAACTAATTATTAACAAATTAACTTTAGTAACAAAAAAAAAACAAATTAACTAATCTCACCAACTAACTATATCTAATAAAGTCAATGACATCAACATTAATTAGTTAAGGATGTCTTGGCATCAACTTCATCCAAGAGATATTTTGCTTCCAGAATATCCGTCTCCTTGGCTGTTTTTCTTGACTCGGGAACAAATACTACTTTATGTGTGTCATTTCTTTTAGGTGATTGAACTTCTTCTCTAATCACATTTTTAGCCTCTCCTAGCATCTTAGCATTTGTCTTAGCTTTTGAGCAGATTTCTGCTTTTGTCTCTTCCTCGTTTGAAAAGCATTTAGTTCACTATACTTACTGCGAAAGTACCATTGCCCTTTGTCAATATCAGCTTTTGGCTTGATCTTCCTTTGCGATTTCAGCTGTTTATCATTAATTGCAGACAATTTTCCTCAAAGTTGATATCCCATTTTCAATACTGAATTCAGCTACTTGTGTTTTCTCCTATGAAATTTGCTCCTCATCTACTTTTGGAATTTGCTACGTATCAAATACTCTAATTTTCTTTTGGGTTAGCTCTATTCTTCTTGGGAACCGCGATAGTATAGAAAAAATGCTTGGTTTCTGTGGATGGTAGACTTAATTGTTTAGTTTGTATATTGCCCTCGATCATAATAGTTTGTCAAAAATGCTCTCTTCACATGTGCTTTTCCATTAGGGTATGGAGCTTAACATTACATAATCTCTTTAATTGTTGAGCTTAAACATGTTTATAGCTTTTCTTTTGGGCAGAGATAAACATGTTTATCACTTGATCAGTTGTTTTTGTGGGTGTGTTTTTCCATTATTTGTATCATAGTACACCATCAGTCCTGGTACTTTATTTTGGTTAAGAAAATTCAAAATCCTATTCAAACGAGAAGATAAAAAAGAGTAGATTCATACTATGTTTGGGTTACCGTTGCAAATATATATTTGTCTCAAAGAAATTCTAAAACAAATGGAGTAAGACATCGATTTCTCAATAAGATCAACTCTTTCGATTACATGATGGACTCCTCTGAAAAAAACATTGGCGTGACGATGTGCTCTACCTAACTGAACTATAACCCTTGTGTTTTTTTTTTTATATATTTTGATACATATTTTATCATATTATGTAGATAATTTCTTGTCAAGATGAATATTACATCATCCAATCTCTTTGATTGATATTGGGTTGATATTGCTACAAGATCGACAATTCTGTGGGCTTGGGCTTCTGCTGTTGATATAAAAACATCCATTTCCATGTCTTTGGATACAAGCCATTAAGGTTTGCCCGTTCTTTGTACATAAACCCTTATGATAGTTTCGCTCAGTTTCAATAATTCTTCCGCTCCTAGGATAAATTCTCTCGTTTGTGCCACATATTTTGTCCCAAATGTACGTTTGTAATTTCCCAACTATAAATCAAGCATGCACCTAAACTCTTGCTCAGAAATGTTTGTCTGGCTGCTGACACAAAAATTGGCTTGAAAGAGGTTAATTGACCCAAGAAAGGATTCAGGATATTTTTAAAATAGGTGAAACGTTCAGTATCCGTGAGTGTACCAGATGAACAATTTTCATAGCTGAATTACTTTTATTTTGGAAAGGAATATTTGACCCCCCCCCCCCAAAATTACAACTGAATGTCACATGAAACTAGAAAAGCGTGAAAGAAGGTAGCATCCTAGCATCGAAAGTAAGAAGGCTTTTATGATGAGCGACATAAATTTAGCCTTAGATCTTATAAAAAAAATTGAACAAACAAGATGAATACACTCCAACCGATTTTCTCGGTTGCTTCACAATCAATTAATTTTCAATGTTTAATCAATTATTTTTCAATTTTTAATCAACTACTTTTCAATTTTTAATCGATTAAGATAGGAACAAGAAGGAAATATGTTTCAATTTTTAATCGATTAACTGGGTATAGAGAAAAGAGGAAAACATAGGACTCCTTTCCGCGGTTCCATTATTGTGACTACAATCAGTCTCCCTCTAACAACCTTGTCAACCCAGTACCAGATACACACCTCTACCACCCAGGACCACGGGCTCGAGAAACCACACCTGCAGAACCACCTTCAAGTCAACAATTCCTCCACACAAGTCTCAAAAGACCAAAACTCTTGTGCCACTGAATTGTTATTTTATGGTTTGGATCTTGATTTGATTAAGAGGTGGGAGCTAGAGGATGGTGTTGATAATGAAAATAAAGGAAAAAGGTGGGTAAGAGTGTAATTGATGTATAAGGGAATAGAAGGAAGAATGACGGTGGAGGTGGGGGAGAGGGACGGATGGCTGAGGAGGAGAGGGTGGAGTGAGAGGGGGGATGCTGAGAGTGGGGGCGTGAGAGAGAAATCCGGAGTATCAATGATGCTAAATTCATCACGTCCGTCTAAAAATGGTCACTCATGATGAGAGACTTGCAAGGGTAGCTCACGCTAGCAATTGCTTTGAAAGTAATTTGTATATGGCTGGGGTTTTTAATTAAACAGAGTTTCAATCATGATTTTTAAAAAAGAAAAAGTGAACTTACAAGGTTTTCTTTTATGATCAGTGAACTTGAATGCATTGTTTAGTTTGAGGGAATATTAGAGGAAAGAAAAAAGGAGGAGAGAAAAAGGGTGGATTGAGACATTTTCCATCGTTTGGAATGCATGAAAACAGGAAAGAAAGGAAAAAAAGATTTGTAGGGCCCATCTAACATTTTTTTTCTTCTCTTACATGGGAAGAAAACTGACAAAAGGCAAGGAAACAACGGGAAACGTGAAAACTGATGGTGTGGGAATTGATGTGGGGGAGGGAGGGGCACGTGAAATGAGTTGAATTGGTAAGGATTAAAATTAATTTTTTATAATTTAAATTTATGGGATATTTATGTCATTTCAAAGATATATTTTTTCTTTCTTTTCACTTTCTACTCTATCAAATAAGAGAAAAGAAAAATTTTAACTTTCTTTCCTTTTATTTTCTCTCCTTCCAAACAACTAAAAAATCATCTCATTTTCTATTCTTTTTCTTTCCTTTCCTTTTCTTTCCTTTCATTCCTTTCCACTCATTTTCTTTTCTATAACCAAACAGAGTGGAAAGTTAAAGATTACGAAAACACAGTACATTTACGCAGTGTTTGGTATAGCAGAAAAAGGAGGGAAAGCAAATGAGAGGAAGGAAAAGTGAAGGAAAGATGTGTTTTTTGTCGTTTGGTTCAGAGAAGAAAAGGGACGGAAAGGAAATAATTTGGTGGGTCCTACCCCAAAATAATTTCCGCCTGTAATGGAGTGAAAACAGAGGGAAAGCTGATTTTGATGCAAAATGACATTATTATCCCTATCTTCTTCTTCCAATCGCGGTCCGTCACCACAGCTTGCTCCTTCTCCACTGCGCCTCAACCGCGCTCCGTTGTGGTCCATACCGCACAGCACATCGGCCTCTGTCGAACTCCCCTCTGTCTGCCTTCCTCTGCGCCGCCGCTAAACGTGCGACCTCTCGACCTCCATGCATGGTCATTCTCCGCGGTGCACCGCCACTGCATCCCTCTCCCCTTCTCATGTTCTCATCTCTCTCTTTCTCTCTATCCTTCTTTTTCTTCTTTTCTTTCTCTTTCTCTATTTCCGCCGTCACCCCCTCCCCAACTCTTCTAACTTCTAACTTCTGATTAAGGATTAGGGTAAAAAGAAATAACACATTTTCTTTTTTTTCTTTTTCTTTTTTAAAAGCTAATATTGTATGTGTGTTTGTTTGTTAGTAATGAGTTCTGACCCATCCTATTTTTTTGCTTGCTATTTCTGATGCTAATTTGGGTTTAGTCCATTATAGTCATGCTTCTAACTTACAACCCCTTTTATTAAAGGGTTTTTTAGTCATTTCACAAATATATTTTTCTTTTCTCTCACTTTCTCCTCAACCAAACAAGAGGAGAGAAAAGTTTTGATTTTCTTTCCTTTTATTTTTTCTCCAACCAAATAATTAAAAATAATCCTTTCATTTTTCACTCTTTTTCTTTTTTTCTTTTTATTTTCTTTTCACTCATTTTCTCTACTTTCATTTTCTTTCCTACAACTAAATAAAGTGTTTCATATTTACTTCTTAAAATAATGGCATGCAAAGTAGCTGGACTTTGGGGGTGGATGTAAGCAATTAGTTCATCACAAATGATTTTTGGACAATAAAATGGGATAACAATATATTATTATTGTTTTTTGATATATTTTTAAATTATGTGTATATAAAAAAGATAAAAAATAAGTGAGAGATAAAAATAAAAATAAATATATATGATATCACAAATAATATCTAAAATTTGATGTTCAAATAACACGGTTAGTCTATCGTCCCCTACTATCGCTAGCACACAAGAGGATGAATCCTAGCTAGATAACATAGCTGAGATTCATAATCTTCAAGGCCTGCGGAAAGATCTACTTGAGATGCTGTTTATTGAAAAAAAGAATTAATTAAAAATTAGATATACACTTCAAGGATATTAATCTAACATTTGTCCCCATTTGAATAAAAATATATTATTAAAATTACTCATTTGAATTACTTGTAACTTTGTAAATAAGAAACGAATAAAGATCTTTTATTTTTATTTCACTTTCCTATCATATTTGAGACAAAATAGATCTCTCATATATAATATAATACATGTTAATTAATCCGAACAAAATTCATAAAAATATTACCACCAGGAAAGGGTTTTATTTGTTGCAAGTTTGCAACATACCCGTACCCGTCAATATTTGATTGAAAACAAAGTAAATATTTTTATATACAAATACTTATTATACATATGTATATATTTTTATATAATTGTTGTCATATGATAATAATTAATTTTATCTAATATTCTATTTAATTATTGTGTAGTTTTATCAGTTCACAGTTCACACAAATATCAAACAATGGTGTACAAGAACTTTGATTGGACCTCGACCTTGCAAACAGAACGGCCGAATACTGCTTTAATGCCGCTTTGTCATTTCAACCATTATTATGATTTACAGAAAGGTAATTCCCACTGTACACAACTAATGACAGAGCAACACAAAAGCAAACTTCTCCGGTTCGTAGATGACACATTTAATCTCTCTTTTTTTATTTTCTTATTTTTTTTATATTATGTAAAAAAAAATATAAAATTAAATTTTAATGGATCATATATATAAAAATAAATTTATTTTTTATCTTTTTTTTAATATAAAAAAAATTAGAGAATAAAAGAAAAGATCCAAAACATACATCACTGTATAAAACAATCTATAAACCAACCAGTTAAGGTCCAGTGACAATACATTAAAGAATTCTGTTATCTATACAGAAAAAATTAATACTTAAAAGCTCATTCATTATCATCCATAAATTCTCAATCTACAAAACTTATTTTTTATACCTAAATCCAATCGATATATCTCGATTCGTATTTGTAAAATTTTACTGCACGGACAAACGTATACAACCAACCCTTCAATTAGAATAGAGAAAAGTTCTTTCAACGTTATAAACGGGATAGACCATAAGCTATCCCTTTGTTTTTTAGTTTATTTTTTTATATATGTGTATATTTAAATAGATAAAAGGTAAGTAAAAAATAAAAATAAACACATACGATATCATATACGATATTTAGATTTTAATATTCAAATGACATAACTGATTAGAATAATTATACCTAACTTCACTTTAAAAACTAGTTCATAGAAAAATGTTTGTTCAAATATTATAAATAACTCTTTCCTCATATTACCAACCAATGTAAGATTTTCTTATTCTTCAATACGTCCCCTCAAGTCCAACTGATTTGGTCCAGTTTGTGACTTGTTTATTTTTTTCTTCAACCTAAACTTGTACTTCAAGTTTTGTTTTTTTTTTTTAGTCTCAGAGACCTCAAGTCCATGTTAATTTTATTATTTAGGCTTGTGCCCTTTTTTTTTAAGTCTTAGAGGTCACAGGTATGATAATTTTTTTTTTACTTGAGCCTTTTTTTTAACTTTTTTTATGGAGTCAGTGGACTTATGTGCTCTGATACCATATTAGAATAATTGGGTCTAACTCCACTCTAAAAACTAGTTCATAAAAGATATTTGTTCAAATATTATAAATAATTTTTTACTCATATTATCGAGCAATGTGATACTTTCTTATTCTCCCACGACTACACTATATTAAAAATTGTACAACATATAAAGTGCAGTATAAGAGCTATTCAAATATGCTACACATTCACAGAAGTTTAATGCTACACTTTCAGTGTAATAAAAATACTCGATAATCACACGTTGATATATCATAAGTATGGGAACCAAGCCTTCTCTTGGATCCATCTCTATATAAGCACAGCTTGCTGGGCAGTTGTATATTTTTAGTTTGTTCCTTGCTATTGCTGTTTATGGTTTACGTTGTGGTTGTGTATTTTAACATTACTCTTCGCAGCAACTGCTTGAAAAGCAAAAGGAGTGCCTATTAATAAGCAAATGTCCACCGTCCAAATCTATTAATTTTATAACTCATTTATATTATTTTTAGATAAATCGCTCCACCGCTCAAATGTGAAAAAGTATGAAAAATGAGAAAACTGTGTATCAAATTTTAATATTCCTCCTTGATGCACATTATGATAACACCCGCCCCTTAGCATCTCGAACCTTGGTCTCGTCAATCCCATCATGATATATCTTCAAGTTACTCCTCTATGCTACAATACTCGGGCTTTATCTTTTTCTTCGTTATTGCCTCGTGTATGAAGTGATACTTAAAAGAAATGTGTTTGCTCTTTAATGTGATGAACTGGAGGACTTTGTTAGGATCCAAATTAGATATCATGACCGGCCAAAATTAAAGATATATCTCTAAATTTAAAGATATATCTCTAAATTAAACCCAAATTCCCATTTGAGTTTAATTTATGAATCCGATTAACCAGTTTTCTAAAAGTATTAATTAAAGAAATCATAAAAAATAAGTTTTTTAAAAAAATTAAGTATTTAATTTATAAAAATATTAAATATATTCATTTTCAATAATTTTTTTTATTCCTTAATTAATATCCTAAGAACACTGATTAACATTCTCCTTAATTTATAAGCCTATCATATCATACAAACTTAATCCCTAAATTTGCAACGTTGGCTCATCGAGGTTTGTATCTAGGTCATTACTGATACCGAAAACCTGGATTGGATTCTATATTGGCAAAAACCTTCCTACATCAAAACCATATGTAGTCATCATAGATGGTCAACGGATTCTCCTTTTTTTTTTCTTTAATGTTTTCTTTCATGCTATTAAAAAGTAAGACAAAAGCAAATTTAAATGATCAATTTCATGGATAAAAATAAATTTATTTTTATTTTTTCTCTTCCATAAAATGAGAGTTAGAAAGGAAGAGCAACCAAATTCATAAAACATAGATTTTCATTTTCCAATCCAATCATGCTATTCTTACATCATTTCTCTGTTACCCTTTTTACACATATTTTATAATTATTGATCAAAACTTTGTTTCGAAAAACAACGAATAAACGGTAATAATTATTTTAATAATTATACATATATAATTCATTTATTTTAATAATAAATTTATGGTGAGGATCCAAGGAGGATGGATACTCCAACGTTTCGTGGAGAATGGAAGACAATCTCGAACCTTGGTCTCGTCAGTCCCATCATGAAAATATCTTCTAGTTACTCCTCTCTGCTACGATACTCGAAGTTTAACTTTTTTGTTGTTATTGCCTCGTGTATGAAGTGATCCTTAATATAAATGTGCTTGCTTTATTGTGATGAAGTGGACCTTCGTAGGATCCAAATTAGATGTCCATGAGGGACCAAAATTAGAGGGATAGAAATTTATTATCTCAAAAATGATGTTTTGATATTTCTATCAATTAAATATTACGAATTAGCATAAAGATTAATGAGTTATGATTTTATTTTTTTATATATCAAATTATAATTGATGGAGGACAAAAAATGTGACAGAAAATTAGGATAGATGATCTTCATATTAGAAGCCTATTATGCACACTTAGTGCTTGTTTGGAAACGCTTGATTTTTCCCATTTCAGCTGTTTTTTGGCTAAAAAGCTGTTTCATATATAATCTATCATGTTTGGCAATTAGCTTAAATTTATAAAAAAAAGCTTTTTTTGGGGGGAAAAAAACTGTTTTATGTCATCTAATTTGTTTTAGCTTAAGATTGTTATGATTTGATTATTTCTTATTCTCAAAACTCTCTTCCCTATTTATCCCTACAAAACTAACTTTCAAATAAATATTATTAAATTATACAAATAACTTCATACCCTTTTTCGTAATTTACTATGTAAAAAGCAATTTTTTTAGACCATCCAAACGAAAAAGATTATCTTGAAATCGCTTTTCAGCAAACAGACCCAAACAAAAATAGATTCTGATTATAATCGATTATCACAATAATCGATTATTCATAAATCGATTATCAGCATAATCTTTTTTTTCCAGCTTTCTCAAACACACCCTTAGTGTGTGCTTGGGAAAGATGGATTATTTCCATTTCAGGTGTTTTCCCACTTAAAAAGCTGTTTCTTCAATAATCTAATATGTTTGGCATTTAGTTTAATTTTGAGAAAAAGCTTTTTTCGGGAAAAAGAAGCTGTTGTTGGTGCATCTATTGTAAAGGACGGTTGGATTATTCTGAATAGGTTATTTTCTATCTCAAAACTAGCTTGCCAATCATACCCTTACAGTCCTGAGCCCTCTCCGCGTTGATTTTTTAGTCAAATTAATTCCTACTCCATTTTTTGTGTGCATAATCAGATTCTTACCCCAATAAAAATTCCTACTCCTTCTCATATACATTGTTAGTGGTAACTTGCTGACGCTAACCAACTTTATTGAAAATTATTATTATAATAAATAAATATCCAAATAAAATATTTATTTTTTTATTTAACTATTGTAATATATTTTCATATGTTTGTCAAGAAAAAATATTAAAATTATATTCAATTTTTAAAATAGGAAAAAAATAAAGATCAAATTTAAAAAATCATTTTAACAAGTTTATTAAACAAAGTTTCAAATATTATAAATACAAACAAATAATTTCATATCTTTTTTCGTAATTTACTTTATAAAAATGATTTTTTTTGCACTACTCAAACGAAATAGATTATCTTAAAATCGGGTTTCAGCAAACATACCCAAACCAAAATAGATTTTGATTATAATCGATTATCACAATAATCGATTATACATATAATCAATTATTAACATAATCTATTTTTTCTAACTTTCTCAAACACACTCTTAATATATGACTCAGTATCCCCAAAATTAAATTTCCATTCGAGCTGAATTTTAAGTCTATCATACACACTTAGGGTGTGTTTAGGAAAGCTGAAAAAAAAAAAGATAATACTGATAATCGATTTATGAATAATCGATTATTGTGATAATCGATTATAATCAGAATCTATTTTTGTTTGGGTTTGTTTGCTGAAAAGCGATTTCAAGATAATCTTTTTTGTTTGGATGGTCTAAAAAAATCACTTTTTACATAGTAAATTACAAAAAAGGGTATGAAGTTATTTGTATAATTTAATAATATTTATTTGAAAGTTAGTTTTGTAGGGGGTAAATAGGGAAGAGAGTTTTGAGAATAAGAAATAATCAAATCATAACAATCTTAAGCTAAAACAAATTAGATGACATAAAACAGCTTTTTCCCCCAAAATTTTTTTTTTTATAAATTTAAGCTAATTGCCAAACATGATAGATTATATATGAAATAACTTTTTAGTCAAAAAATAGCTGAAATGAAAAAAATCTATCTTTCTCAAACATGCTCATAATCCCTAAACTTGCAACGTTGGCACATCTAGCTTTGTATAGCTCATCACTAATACCAAAAAGCTGGATTGGATTCTATATTTGTCCAAAACCTTCCTACATCAAATCCATATGTAGTCAATCAGAGATGGTAAAAACAATTTTGTTTGTGACTTTCTCTCTCAAAGTAAGTTAGAGAAAAATAAGGAGCAAACAAACTCATAAAACATGTAGTTTCATTTTTCAATCCAATCATCATTTCTCTTTACACCCTTTTTTACATATATTTTATAGTTATTGATCAAAAGACTTTTGTTTTGGAAAACAATGAATACATGATAAATATTTAGAATTTAAGTGTAAAAAAATTGTAAGATGAATATTTTCCTTCCGAATTTCACCACCAAAAGCTTTGATGCATTCTCATTAATCAACAAAAAAAAAGGATCATTCTTTCAACACAAAGAAAGTAACAGAAAAACAAATGAATGAAAGAAGATAAACAAGTCTAATCTTAAACTATATACAGATGGAAAATAGGGTAATGAATACTTTGTCCTCTTATGACATTATAATATCTATATGTAAAAGACCAAAAAAAAAAACACAAAGGATCCATCTGATCAGATCACTAAGTCATCTGATGGGCTTGGGCTTTACCATTAGGGAAGGGCAATATTCTAGGATTACTAAGAGACAGGCCCACTGGGACTGGAGAACCATTTTTGGTGGTGGCCGTGACGGAGGCGGTTTGGGTAACAGTGGCGGTTGTGGCGGCGGCGGTCCCGGTGCAAGAGTTGGTGGCCACCCGTTCACAAGAGGGACACATGGTGAGAGTGGTAGCTGGAAGCTGCATGTAGAATGGCTGAGAAGTTTTCAAGGCTCTCAGTTCTTGAAGTTCCTTCTGTAACCTCCTATTCTCTTCTGTCAGAGTCTCACAGCATCTCTTTAAATACTCACAATCCACTTCTGTCTGCTTCAACTTTGTCCTGTAAGTAATTGTATTATTCCAAAATCAAACCCAACAATGAATAAACATTAGTGACAAGTTTTTTTTTTTTTTTTTTTTGCTTTATTAAAATAAGAAAAGAAAAAAATTCCCATGAAGGATAAAGGCCCTAAGGTATTCTTCTTACCTTGCCCTTCTGTTTTGAAACCAAACTTCTACTTGACGAGGACGAAGATTTAACTGTTTTGCCAGTGCAACTTTCTGCTTCTGGGGGTAAAATTAAGGATAAAAATAAATAACATTAACATTAACATAAAATAAAAGACGGAAGTAGTTAGAAACTGGAAAACATTAACAGGTAACTATGAATCGGAAAACATGAAGAATAATAATAATAAAAAAAAAATAACCTCGTTACTTTTTTTTTTTTTTGACTTTTCTGCACTTACTAATAATTACAAAATATCACTTTATTTTCGTTCTATTTCATGTTTTCAACAAAATTTTGTACATGAAACAATTGTTTTCGATGTTTCTAATCAAATGTTTAAAAATAGAAAACAAAATGGCATAAAACACAAATATTTCTGAAATCAGAAAGTAAAAATCAAGAAATTGAAATCAAAGTAAGGAGGAGAAAAATGCACTTATACCTCGTTTAGTCCATGGTTAATTTGAATTGCATTGAAAAACGTTTTTTCCGTTTATTTTTATCGGAATCTAAATCAAAGGGGCTTTAAACGAACGTTTGGACCTACCTAATAAAAAATCAAACACACAGATAAGACTTTTGTGTGATGTTGGACTTACAGGATTGAGAGTGGTGTGTTCTTTGAAGCTTTCTTCGAGGAAAGCTGATTGTTCCTTAGAGAGTCTGAGTTTCTTCCGAGTTGAGCCATTCTCTTCGTCATCACTCCCTCTCTCGGCCTCACCCTCTTGCTCTCTCTTGTTTCTGACTCCATATTCTGCATTACTATTCCTCATACTGAAATCCATCTGAAAAGGTGACACCGCACTGTTAGGAGATGACAGTGAAGTGCCGTCGTCGCCGTCCTCCACCGCCGTGATTGCCGGAAAACGATTCACGTCCAGCACCCTCGCAGCTCCACCTGACGTGACGCGTTCCATTCCCACTGTGATATACGCAAAAAAACAAAACTCAATAAAATCACAAAAATAGAAAACTTGTGTGTTAGCATTAAACTAGGCCTAAATGGTGAACATGACAAGATTCTATTATCCTTGTATCTTCCGAAAAATCTATCTACAAAATTTTCTACTAACTTAACAAAATATTATATTATTAAAAAAAAGGTCAAGGTTAATGAATATTTTACAAATATAACATTTAACTAAAAATTTGTATCAAGATTTAGAAGAGGAGATAACATTTCTTTTCCATTATTTACATCATGATTGGTGAATGAAAAAGATATGCTTTTATTTTTGTCTCCAAAGACAAACCGTGAAATTAATCCTCGAGAATCAGGAGTGATGGTTAAGTAAAGGCGTCCCAAGAATAAAAAAATGGATAAAAGGAGAAATTAATTACATGCTTCAGTGAGCCATGGTATTCGGAGGTGAGAAGATGGTTGAGATCTTGGAACCGGAGTGAAAGGAAGAAGGTCGAGCTGAAGGGGTGGATCTGAAGAACCCTTTATCCCATCATCGTCTCTTTTCTCCTCTAATGCTTTTCCTGCACCAAAAATAGGCCCCTCTCGTGCTATGCATAAACCTGGTGGATCTTTGGTGCCCAAATTTGTGAGCTTGTCAAGAAAAGAGAACGGCTTTGGCGTGTCTCCTAAGCTCAAAGCCAGCTCCATCTTCAAACCACGAGAGTGAAAGCTAGCTAGCTACAATTATATATTATATGTTATCACTCAAAAAAAGAGAATGGTTTTCTAGTATTATGAAGGGTTTGAAGAAGGTATTAACAGTGCAGAAGAAAGACAATTGCTAAGGCAGTGGACTATGCTAGAGTAAGTAACTAGACTTTATAAGCAAAAGCCTAACTGTGTGAGTGTGTGTATATAAGTATCCACACAAGCCCTTTTTCAAAGTGCAATATGATGCTGCAGAAACCCTCCTCCTCCTCCTTGCAACAAAAACAACAAGAAACACTACCTTTTTATTTGTGCTCCTCCTTTGCCTTTGTGGGAGTAAAGATTGACCGACAAACCCAGGTTGACATAGGCACGTGAATCTATTTAAATATGAGTTCACTTGTTTCAGAAGGAGTAGCTGAAATGATACCTGAAACATGTGATCGATTTTACTTCAGTTTTTGAACGAGGAAAAAAATTGTTTTATTTCATCATGTATAAAAAATTAATTAAATTAGCCTTTTTTTAATATTTTTATAATTGGTCAAGTTGTTTCCTAAAAAGGATGTGAGTGACTGAGTTTTTATATTTTCAAAGACTACAATGAAATTTATCTTTTTATAAAGATTAAATTTGAAGCCAGTCACATGTTTCATATTATAATTTTATTATTCACTTACTTTTTTTACAATTAGAACTAGAATGATAAAGTTGGTAAGGGTGTTTATTAATAAGGATCAACCCGACAAACCTGAGAATCTGAACCTAATCAATAAAATTGATTCAGATTTTTTGGATGCTTGGATTGAAATTAAGCAAACCCGATTAAACCCAATTTTAATTAGTTTAATTCTCCGGTACATGATTTTTTAATCTGAAGTGAAGCGAATTAATATATATATATATATATATATATATATATATATATATATATACCATAATGGTTTTGATAATTTAATTCATTCTTATATATGAGAATTTTTCATATATTAAATATTTTGAAAATTTTCCTTTCGATCATGTATTTTTATGACAAATTTTTGCACTTTTTCATATTTTGTAAACCGGGGTTTTTATAGAACCGAATCAACCCGCTCTTGTATTTTTCTTTTTTTATAAGCAAAAAATATTTATTTTTCTATTTTTTATATTTTATATATTTTGTATTTTTAATAATTTGTTCTATATATTTTCCAGTCAAAAAATAATAATTTGTTCTATTTTTTATAGTTTCTAATTTTTTCCTTTGTTTTACCTTGTTTAACCCGTCAACTCATGATGGGTATTGAGTCGGGTTGATAAAAACTTGACTCATTATTAAAGTAAACCAATCGGTCTCAGACTCACTTTAATATCAATCCGAGCAATATTGATAAACTAGGCTTTACTTGAGTGGTCCAACTGCTTGACCCGGGATCCAATCATTTAAGTACTGATCCGATTTACTTAATGGATCTGGAATGCAATCAATCTAGTGAGAACCGGAAAGGTCAACCCAGAATTGGACGGGTGATGCTTCTTTTTTTTTGGCCTAAAATACACCAAAAATATAGGAGTGTGGATTCAATTAATCCCAAGCCATGCCAGCTGATAAAGATGAATTTTGCCCATTCCACTACATCACTCACTTGATACATGCATAAAGATGGTATATATATAAAATATAAAATTTACAATTTTAATATATACAGACTGATGTGATTCAACTAGCAACTCACTGGTTCGACCAGTAATCCATTGGTTAATCAAATGTTCTAACCAAGTCAATAATGATCCAAGTTTAATAACATTGAATCCGGGTGAGCCATCACTTTCTGAGGTTGTACAATCGGGTTGGCCTCGTTTTTTTTTTTACATTCAGAGCATGTTCTGGAAAGCTGGATTATTTGGATTTCAGTTGTTTTGGATAAAAAAAGTTGTTTTTGAAATAATTTTTCTTGTTTGGCACTTTGCTTAAATTTATAAAAAAAGTTTTTTTTTGGAAAAAAGTTGTTTTATGCCATCTAATTTGTTTTAACTTAAGATTGTTATGATTTAATTATTTTTCATTCTCAAAACTTTCTTCCTTATATACCATTACAAAACTAACTTCCAAATAAATATTGTTAAATTATATAAATAACTTCATACATTTCCTCGAAATATTATTAAAATCGCTTTTCAGCAAATATACCCAAATAAAAACAAATTCTGATTATATTCGTTTATTATAATAATCGATTATATATATAATCGATTATCAACATAATTTATTTTTTTTATCTTTTTCAAACACACTCCGGGATAATGTGAAAGTGATGTTTATCACAATAACATATACTACAAGATAATAAAAAATGTTTATTTAATTTAATTTAATTTCTCTAAACAAGGGTAATGCTAAGCTGCGTAGGTATATGAGTACCCGTGAAGGAAAAGTGGATAAATTAAAGAATTTGTGTAGTCAATTTTCAAACTCAGTTTAAGGGTGGGAGAGCCACCAGTTGGGCCCTAATTAATGCGTTTGCGTTTGTTACTCACCAAATTGACGCAGATTTAAGAGGTTGCACCAAACCAAACCGAGTCCAAATAGCGTCATGATGACAAACAGAAAATGATGTATCATCCCAGAGACATGTCTAGGACTATAAACCTGCTCCTGTTGTCTTATTGATTAGCCAGGATATATGTTGGCTTATCATCAATTGCAATCTATCGTCGCCATCATCATCATGCTCATTCTCATTCTCATCATGCATGACAATATGATAAGAATGATGATTCGTCTTGGGTGCCAAATACACAATCATGTGGCCTATCTGTTAAGGCATAAATAAACAGCTCAACAGTACTGTATCAGTGTTTTCTTTCGCTATTTGAATTGGCTCAATTGATTTAATTATGCCCAAAAAAATGTGTGCAGTTTCCGATTTAAAAAAAAGTCTTACAGTTGTTTTAATGGCACTAGCTAAAAAGAAAACTTAGTGTAATTTCATAGGTACTTGTTCTCCAATAAAAAAATAATATGTATAATAATTTATCGATAAAAATATAATATGTATAATAATTATTTCACATCTTATATTCTCATTAAAAAATAATATCTAAAATATTTATGTAATTACATCTAAATTTTCTTCACTAGTTAATGAGAGGTTTAGGAAGCTCAATTAGGTTTAACTATCATATATTCACTTATGCAATTGTTTGAAAGAATTTATGAAAATATTTCATCTTTTATAAAAAAATTTAGTTTATTTTAATAAATTGGGAAGGGAAGCTTACAAAGACCCTAAACTTACGAAAAGATCATAAACTCTTAGTGTAAATGATGATACTTACTCTTTGAATTCATATATAAGTAAAAAAATGTTTAGATTTTTTTAACTCAAATATAAGTAAAAGTCAATTAATTCAACTCTATTTAATATTAATGTTCCAAAACGAATATTATGCACTCCCAAAAAATAACTTTCAAGAAAGGATAATTTAGTAATTATACCTTATTTTTTTACATAAATTAAAATAATTAAATTAATATATAGTAACTAACTTTCTTAATACGTATATAATTAATTTTTTTGTTTTATTTATATATAAATTCAAAGATAGTATTTAATAAACATTTAATCAAATTATTCATTCCGTCCAAATGCTCACATAAGAATATTGTCCAAAACACCCGCTACTGCTAGGCTGTTAAAAGATGTTTGATCAAATAAAAAACACCCTTTTTTTAACTCATTTCTTTTTAGAAACAAGCGTGATGTGTTCAAAGAAAAATATCTGTAAAAAGATGGGTCAGATGATTAGCAGGAGATTTTAATTTGACCGTAGTCCGATTATTGTAATGTACTAGTATTTATTAGGCAGACAGACCGACCGAGTTTTACTATTCCCAGAAATGTTTTCTGCTTTTATAATCTTGCTTTGCGTTGGTTTAAGTAATCGAATGCAATATGGTTTATAAAAAGGGGGATGCTAAGGTTTTTTTTTTTTTTTTTGGGTATCTTTTGAAGCATTAGCAGCTCCAAAATCGACATGGAAAAATGGATTCTCTTTGAAAATGTATAAATGGGTGGTTAACAAAATATAGATTGGTATCCAATGACAAGAAGTCCATAAAATGAGGGTCGCTGGGTGGGGCGTCTCTGCAACAAGGTTGAATAGTCAACCCTTATTTTGGCCCCATTTTTTCTTTCTTCTTTTGTAGAAAACTCAGCAAATTGTTGAATAATTTTATGAAAGTGGATGATGAAGAAGAGAAAAAGGTAGAAGCATAGAAGTTCAGAAGATAGAACAGAAATGAAAGGGTGGTGGTCCCTCTCGCGCGTGGGTTATTAGCTTTAGAAAGAAGTTGTAAATAATAATTAAAAAAAGCACACAGGGGAAATGAAGAGGGTCGATATGTCATGCTTTTGGGATCACTGCAATAATTGAAGTCATGCAGGCTTTAATGATAAGCTGCAGAGAGAGATGCGAGAATTATTGGGTGGGACCCTTTTAGAAAACGAACCATACCATAAAGGACCCAAACGTAATACTCCAATTGTTAATGGAATAGAATGTGAGAAAGCCTCTGACCACGAACCAACCAAACACTCCAGTACTAGGGATTTTCGCGAGGATTGTATTGTCCCATATTTGTATTTTGTATCCCGAGGCTTGATAGTGGCAGGGATTTTGGTTAGGAGGATTACGGATTTGATGTGCCCCATGTATTTTTGGTTTGCGACTCTTGTAATTATATATATATATATATATATATATAGGATCCACTTACTTTAAGAGTAACTTTAAGAGAGTTATTCTCAATCTCATCCATCCATTTATTCTAATCCAACAAAGGTCATGTGGCTTCTTTAATGAATTAATGTAGATCCATTGGATTAGAATAAATGGATGGATGAAATTGGGAGTAACTCTCTTAAAGTTACTCTTAGAGTAAGTGGATCTCCTCTTTATATATATATATATATATATATATATATATATATATATATAAGCCAAATGTATTTGATATTTCCATGTATGTTTATGGGCTGGCTAATCTTAATTATATTTTCAATTGGATAGATATATTGGGAGGAAGAAAGAATGTGGAGTGAATTATAATCATTTTCATCTTAAACCTTCTAAATTGAAGGATATAAAAATTTGAGGATCTGAATTGAATGGAGTGAATTGGATTCTTATCTTTAACCATTTCATTTTATTACTTAAAAAGCTCTCAAACAATAAATTAAAGACTTTTTATCACTTCATCTCATTACTAAACATTTCATTTCATCCATCCAAACATAGCCTACGTGAAATAAGGGTTTTAATTGAGAATTAAGATTCATTTACCTAAGAAAATATGATTTGAATAATTAAGTGAATTCGGTAACAAGATAGGAGCAATAACTTGTTTTTATTCCAATTAAAGTGCAAATAAGTGAAATCAAATGAAGCTTAACACTAACTCTTTTATCTAATTGAATGTCAATCATTTTGCTCTCTAAGTATTTGTTAAAATTTCTAAAAGAAAAAGCAAAAAAGATTTACTTGCCTTTATTGTGTGTTTTATATTTTTGAGTTCTCTTCGTACTAAATTTAAGTCTAAATAATTGTTTGCTTTGAGAGTTGGTATTTGGCTTTTGATTCTTGAGGATGATATCCAGGTTTTCATCATTTTCATTTCTTGCAACGATCTGGTTCACTTATCGTGTTCTTGTCAAGTTTTTGTTTTTATTTTTTTATAAAAAATGAAATAAAATTAAAAAACTTATTATTGATTAATCTATTCAAGCTTGTGTTGAAGTTGTTGGATCTTAAATTTGCTTGAGTATGTGGGGGATAATTTAACTCGGGTGTTGCTCATGGGTAATTCTGAAATGTGTTAAAGACTTACAATATGAATCATTTTTTAATTTATGGAACTTACGTGCTTATAGTTATTTGTGCTTACATGATGAGTATTGTTAAGTCTCTAAAGCCTCATTCATCATAATATGCACGCCCTTAGAAGTTGTTTCTTGTTCTTCTTTGTTATATAAATTTTTGAAATTTACAGATTTCCATCATGAAATTGAGATTACTGTTTTCTATTTTATTCTTGTGTTGTGTTTAGTAGGTTCTAATCTCCGTTTTGAATAAATTTAATCAAAGTTGAATTATTGGAGTTTGCTCTTGTGGGTTCCCATTCTGGCAATGTCTTTATAATGTAAACCACCCTTGCATGTCTTTCCTTTTGGGGGAACTAGAAAACTATGTGAAGTTGTTTCCTAGATTGTAGTTCTTGAATGAGTGTTATAAATTCGTTGTACAATTCTTCTTGTAGTTGTAGTATGTTGATAAACTTACTGACATCTTTGTCGATCTATGAAATTGGGTTTCCTATTGTCCTGAGGAGTTGTTTGATCCTTCGTCATTTTTATTCTGTTGGGAGTTTATTATTGGGTTTCTACACTTAAATTTTCTTGAATCTCATGTTTTCCATGGTCTGCAAAACGCATTAATGTGATAAAGGCAACTTTTGTTGTTAAACTTGTTTGGCAAACAACCATCCCAACGAAAAAATTGTTGTTTTGCCTCTTTGAGCCTAGCGAACCATATTCTTGTTATAACTCATAGATTGCCCGAACTGATAAACAATGTTTTACCAAACTGGAAGGAATAGATGAGGACTGAACTCCTTGAATGTGTGGGCTAGCAAGGCTATAAGTTTGGGGTGGCCCTTAGTCAGAATAAGGTTGTTTCAGTGAAAAATAAAAAAATGATATGGTTGTATAGCTCAGTGAAAAGGAAGAAAAAATATATGACGACAAAAAAAGGGAGAAAAAGGAAAGAGGAAAGAGAAATAAAAAGAATTTGGGATCCATGAAAAGAAAATAAAAATCCAGCAACAAAAGCCCTTTAATGCTCCATTATTCTCAAGGATAATTAGCCTATCACGTTTTATGTTATCTACCTTATACCTTGGTCCCATTACAACTATTGTCAAGTCATTTTGATTTTTGCATCTGTGTGAATTGTGTACAAACTTGATTGAGATGAATAACAAATCCATAAAGTAGGAACTTAACAAGTGAAGTTGAGATAAACACAAATGGAAACATAAGAGAGATTGAGTGATTTTATATATACCTTCTGTGAGGTTAGGAGATCCAATTATTGTTCATGATTATCATGACTTGAATTTCGTAGTCATGACCGGCCGAAAGGGAAAGACTCTTCTTTCCTCTTCGCAGTCTCACAAGCATACATAAATCTATTTCGTCCAAAGTAAAAGATTATATTCATTACTTACATCAATATAATGAATATAATACATCAGAGTAACTAAACAAAACTTGAATTACAAAGCCCTACTAAAAACTAGATACACTTACACTATGGGCATCAACCCATTAAAAGTTGTCCACGTGGAATCCAAGACTTCTGGCGGCTTCGCAGATACCTGCATCTGAAATGTCAAACGTGGGGTGAGTCTAATGACTCGATGAGGGAGTTTCCCCCAAACACATGCAGTCACACAATATAAGAGTGAAACAAAATCACACAATCATGCAATCACGTGATAATACCAACACCTAATGCATTTTCAATCAAATTTCGCAATTAACGATACATACATACACACATTTATATAGCAAACAAAGTTTCAAGTGGACATCTTGTCCCTTAACTGAGTACTTGTGGAATGGCTTGCACATAACTATTTTCTTATGATCCAATTTCCGCTCATGCGGGGAAACATATCACATATTTATAATAATCAAGTCTTTAGGTCCCATTTGCGGTTTTAGTTTCGTACCCTGGATATAGCGCACCCTCCGACTAACATCAACATCCTTTCTCAACGCCCGGGTGACTCACAAGGTCTCTCTCCCCAACAATGTTATTTATATAACAGAGCCTCTCCTTCCCCGGTCAGACTACCCAAAGATTCGTAAGCATCAATACTATAATAATCCATTCCATGAAGTACCTATATCCAAACACACTCCCAACCACACAGAGCCAACAACATTTCAAGCCATTTCACATCAATGCATATATACATGTACTTAGTGTTCCTTAATACCGAAACCAACTCATTCAAGTCCCAACAATGTACGTATGTAGAACATAATATACAATTAGGCAATATAATTCTCATAGAAAATATTTGACATAAAGCATTATGCAACAATTAAAGAATATACTCCATATAGGTGGTCAATTTAATAACTTATCAATCATAAGAAGCAATGTTATATAATGCAATCTCAACAACACTTCAATCAATTTATTCCAAAAGTTACACTACGAACATACATGTAACCATCGTAATCAACCATAAACATAGTAGTATCCTTAACGGATATATTTATCCACATCAACACACATACATCACTATGTTCATAGATCCTTACTTCAATATAATCCATACCTTTCATATAAACCAAGCTCAACCATACAATAGGCATTCCTCCACCAATATTATTTATCTAATTCCAAATTTAAACCAGTACTAAGCAAAACAAATTAATATGTTTTTATGCATTAAAATAAATACAAGTAGAACTCCAATTAGGTAACAACTTTATGCACCTTAAGCATCACAATGCATCTCTTAATCATATCAACACAAGTAATATTAGTATTCCATCATAAGTTTTATATACTCTCCTCATGTTAATTCATAATTCTATGCATATCCAACTTTTCATGTCTCAAAACAAGCAAGATGTCATATTTTCTGAAGAATAGACTCTGACCTTTGGTCACTATTTCGACCATAGCAAAAAAAAAAAAAGATTCTGATTTTAATCTGGAACTCATTTCATATGAAAAGGTGGCTCAAAAAGCTTTCCAGCAAGGGGTTATTTACCCAAAACTAATAAGGAATGAAAAGGTTATGCATTTTTAAAGTTTGATAGGTCTGCTCTCGGGTATCGGTGCGCTCGGCGCGGGATACTTGGCGCTCAGCGCGGAGGATTCATCGTTCACGTTTTCTCTCGGATACCCTTGCGCTCAGCGCGAAGTCGTGATTCTGCAGAAAATAGCAAGTTATTTTTCTGCAGATTTGCTCCTTCTTCTCAATTTTTATCCCAAACCCAGAAATCTCCAGTTACAAATAAACACACAATGGTCATACAACAAATATATTTCAACAAAAAAAACAAGATTTAATACATATCCATATAAGGGTTTTACAACAAGAACACTCTAACATCATCACCTTCAACAAAATCACGTGATTTCGTACCATTCTGATACCCTACAAACAAACACCCGAAAATTCACCCAAAACAAAAAACATTCCCTTGCCTTAATATAGACAACTCGATGCTCTAAAAACTCCAAACGAAAATGGAAGAAGAAGAGAGAAGAACTCAACCAATTCCTTCCCTTTGCTCCCCCATTGCTTCAGCTCTCTCTCTCGATATATATATATATATATATATATTCTTAGGCGAAGGGGTGAGTCCCCTCCTTTAGGTTGAAAGTTGGATCAAAAGTATTTTGGCTCTAGGATAATATGTAAAAAACCCATAAACTCACATTAAGTTAAATAAGGATACTAATTAAATTCTTATTTTATGTCTAATTATGTCCAACCCTATTTATGTCATAACATCATTAATTATTTATTAATTAACATAAAATAAATTAATTACCACTTAATATGTTTATTGTTGGCATACGTATAACTATTAAACTACACGGGCATGACGTTAATTATGCCTTAAAATCCTTAATTAATTCTTTAAAGAAAATCTAAGAACATTTTTAGAGTGTATTGTACTTTATTAATTAAAAGTATGTTTATAACGGAATTAAAAGAAAAAAAACAACTGTAAAAAATGTGCATAAATTTTATTCAAAGATAATATTAGAGGACATGATATGTGACACTAAAGCGAGACAGTGGATCTTAATTCTTGGTTGAGTGGATCTTGGAATGATGGAACTAGGAAAGATGGAAGCAGTGGAGGAAATTAATGGTTCAGCTATTTGGAAGAGAGGAGAAGTACATAAGTGAGAATAAATTGGTAGCTGGTCTCACATGTTCATTTTTCTTTACACGGGAGGCACGATTTTGGAATCAGAAGTTATTATGTTGCATTATTCAAGATTTGCCGAGTGCACTTTGCATTTTATAAGAGAGTTAATCAATAAATGGAGGCAAATATATCTTTACAACAAATTCTTTTTTTTTTCTCTTCACTTTTCTATCCAATCAAACAAGTGGATAGAAAACTAAACCTTTCATTCTTCCCTGCATCATTTCTTACTCTACTTCTCACCTTCCTATTTGTTTTCTAGAGCAAGACTTGAATAGGCACATACCCAACACATAATTATTGGGCACAATTAAAAATGAAGTGGCATATCATTAAAAAATTTAAAATATTAAATAAAAAATAAATATAAAAACAAGAATTAGATTCTTTTTCCTTCTTCTTCTTGTTTTTGAAGCGAAAAGAAAAATGAGGAAAAGGAAGAGAAGGGTGAGTTTTTATTTTTATTTTTATTATAATGTTTCAATTTTTTTTAATGAATTATCATTTTATCATTGATTATGTCAAAGATGACGTGTTGGATATATGCCTAAGAAAGTGTTACCCTGTTTTCTAATCCAAACAAAGGGATAGGTGGAAATATAAAGGAAAACTTGAGAAAAGTTCTCATACTCACGTGAGAAAGACGTGAGTGAGTAATGATGAGGTTGGGTGTCAGAGTCAGAGGAATGACGTGATGGAGGAGGGACATGTCATACTCACACAATTATGGGTCTGCCTCTCCTCCTATCTAGGTCCTGTTTGCTTATGGTTACTGTATTCTTACGGCACCAACTAGTATCATTTGTATAACCGCGTCCACTGTTCCCTCCTCCGCTGCTAATTAATCTCCTGTTTTGGTTTCTTTTTTTAGGTTGACTGGTTTTAACCTCCACTGTTCACTCCTCAGCTGCTAATTGACATATTTTGTTCGTTTCAAATCATACATGTTGTTGAATAGAGTATATTGTAAGAGAAAAGGAGTATATACTATTCAGCAGCATTCCTTTTTTTTTTTTTTACTCCCTTCCTCTCATTTTATTCATCCCATTTGAAATATTGCATTATCTCAATTACTTGTTTATTTAAAAATTCAAAAAGTATTAATTAGATTTTTTTTCCAAAACTATCCCTTATATCTCAACCAATCTATATTAATGAGTTTTTTTATCAAGGAGTGTAGTGATTGGTAATTAATTACAGTTATCCAATCGTACCATTTAAATATGGACACTTTAGTCAAAGAGTGTCATTTTATTATAAAAATTAGTAAACTTAATCATTTTCTTAAAATGTAAACATAACTAAATAGGACAAGTAAAATGAAATGGAGGGAGTATTAAACTTTGGTTGGTTGGGATGAATAAGGAGTAAAAACGTAAAAGAGAGAAAATGGAGAGATTTTCACCCTTTCCTTATTTGGTTGAGAAGAGAAAGAGCGAAGAGAAAAAAAAAATATTGTGAGATTCACGTCAGTTTCTTTCTTTTCTCTTCTCTTCTACTATGCAAAGAAAGTGGAAAAAAGTGATGAAATATTGTGAAATAAATTTATTTCTTATTTATTTATTCTCATTTTACTTGTCCCATTTAAAATATTATATTATTTCAAATTACTTGTCCTTTTAGAAAATTAAGAAGTATTAATTACTTTTTTCTCAAAAATACCTCTTGTATTTCAACCGATCTATATTAATGAGTTTTTTTATCAAGGAATGTAGTGGCTGATGAGTAATTGTAACTACCAACCGTACAATTTAAATAAGGATATTTTAATCAAAAAATATCATTTTATTATAAAAATTAATAAACTTATTCATTTTCTTAAGAGGTATGCATAACTAAATGAGACAAGTAAAATGAGACGGAAGGAGTAATAGTTCATATTGTTTCTTTCCAATTTCTCTCATACAAATTTTTTTTAAAAATACATTATTTTTTCATCACTCTATACTCACATTATTTTTTTTATCATCTTTCTTTCCATGTTTTTTTTTTGGTAATCTCCATGTTTTGTTTTTACTCCAATCAAATAAAGCTTGATTGAGATTACTTGGAGCTTGGAAAAGGTGAATGAAGAGGGCGAGGATGAAGAATTATAGTAGAAGAGAATATGATGATTTGCATTGATATGTACTCCCTCCTGTCCATATTATAAGAAATAAAAGAATTCAATTTTTTAGTCCAAAATATAAGAAACATTCATCAATTTTCAAATATATTAAATATTCATTTTCAATTATATCCTTATTTATAATATGATTCATATTTACGAGATACATATATTAAATGTTCTGTATAAACTTTGTTTATTACTATTGGCTTGAGTGGTTGGTGAATTAAGTTAGTAGAATTTGTGTTAGTGTCATTAATTATAACTCATCATTTATGAAAGGGGTATCTTTGAAAAATAAGTTAAATATTTAGGAATATTAATTGAAATTATCTCATTTTAAAGTCTTTCCTTCATCTGTGTGATTTACTCTGATGTTTCTTATAATATGGATCGGAGGGAGTCTAATAGATGAATTAAATATAGGGTCATGTTAATCTGTATCCTAAGAACATTGATTAAGCAATTAATATATAAAGTAGAAAGTTCTTATTAAAAATCACAAATTTTCAAATTTTAATGAATTGAATATACCATTTTTTTAATATAATTTTTTATGTTTGATTTTTTAATCTATGTTGTTAGAAACTTGGTTAACATTTTCCTTAAATATATGATACTCCCTCCGGATCTATATATAAGCAAAAAAAACTAACTTCACACATATTAAAAAAGATAGTTATATTAGTTTAAGGATTTAATTGGTATATAATGTCATTGTAAAGATTTTTTACACAGACAACCAATCAGAATTTATCATATAAGCTAAAGTGTTTGACTCTTATCCTAATTACTTTAAAAGTTACATATACCATGATTTCTGATTGGTTGTCAGTGTAAAAAAACTTTACACTGACAGTGTATAGCAATTAAACTCTTAATTTAATTATCTTGATTTGTGTAAAAAAAATAAATTGTAATTATTAAACTACCCTTTTTTGAGAGTGTATAATACTATTAGAAATTGTATCTTAAGAATATATATTAAGATATTTTTAAAACACTAATATTAAATAAGATTCATTTTATTAATTTTTATTTATATTTAAATTTAAAAAATTTAAATATTTTTTTATTTATATATAAATCAAACGGAAATCCTATTAATAGATATAATTTGAGTTGAATTTGATGGCATGAAAAGGGCGGAGATGGGCAGGGCGATAGGGACGTCGTGCAGCGTCTCAAGGAGACAATCTGCGCAGCAGCAATCATTTGTACGTCGGATCTTATATGGGTTTCCCTCTAATCTATGACACTATTCTCTATCTGCCATGTTTGGTTCTCTTCTCTGCCTATGCATGTGAGCATGAATGATGTGATATTGAGACACAAATCATGAATGTAGTATCTAATTTAATTAACTAATAACAGCGAAATATTCATGATTTGTGAATAATAGTGAAAGGAAAAATTGTACTGCCTCGCCCTCAGCCAGAAATTAAACTGAGGGTCCCAATCCAGCGCTTTGTCTGAATCGGAAAATTATTGGAACTTGATTGATTTTGAATTTCATTCAATCCTGCAACTTGTACGTTAGGTCTCTACTGTATTTATCAGTGCATTTGAATAAATAATTTAATTAAATTAAAAATAATTTATTTTTATAAATTTTTTTGATAAATTTTTAAAATTAAATTAAAAAAACTTATAAAAAGATCATAAATTATTTGTACAACTTTATTTTCATAAGTTATATATTCTCATAAGTTCTTTATAAACTCTTTCAAATGCATCATATATATATATATATATATATATATATATATATATATATATATATATATATATATATATATATATATATATATATATATATACTTTCTCAAGAGAATTAGGCTACTTTTAAGACAAGTTTTGTAAAGTAAGTAAAGATTTATATATTCTTATTAGATAAATGTATTGTGATATCAATTTATTTTAATTAATTAAAAGTATATACATTCTTATTTTTTTACACTACATTTAAATTTATTTTAGAGGAGTTTTATCTCTTCCGTCCTTTTTAAACTTAACTTCAATTCTTGGGTTAATTATTTAATTACACAACCATGCATACATAGCTTTTTAAAGTGATAATGTGATTAATGGTTCTATAATCAAAATTTATTTTTCTCATATTTTTAAATTATACAATCATCTCACTAGATATGTCTTGATCAAAAAAATCTCACTAGATGCGCGCAAGTGTGCAGTGACTAGGAATAACAATGAGACAGGACAGGAACAAATAGTGCTTTCTTCATTTCATGTCTATGCCTATGTTGCATGTACTCGTTTTTTTTTTTCATGCATAAGAGTTAGGATTCGAATCCCTTATCAGTGACCACTTACTTAAGGTATCAGAATCCCTTATCACTCGGATCAACTACATGTTGATATAATAAATTGAAGAATATTATTTTGGCTAGTTAATTAATTTTTGTATTCAAAATCGTTCTAAATTAGAGGTGAGAATACGTCATGCCGCTCGTCAAGGGGCCTATGACCTAGCCTATTTAAGGCCTAACCTATTTAACAAAAAGATCAGGTCAAAGCTTTTTAAAAAGCTTATATAATTAAAGAGGTCGGGATAAGGCTTTTAGAAAAAGTGTATTAGACCTATCAGACCGGTCTATGGTCTATTTAACACACATATATATAATATATAATTTAGTATACGATACTATAATATATTATTTATAATATTTAAAATTAAAGGCCTATTGGCCATTTAAATGTAAAGGTCTACTTACATATTTATTTATGAAGGTCTAACGACCTATTTATGAGTATAGACCTATCAACTTCTTTATCATTAGAGGCTTATAAGTTTATTTACAAGTGAAGGCCAATGACCTATTTGTAGGTGGAGGGATATTTAAAGGTCTTTTTAAAAATTAAGCTTTTAAATAGACTTTCAAGCCAGATCAGACTTTGAAATAGGTCAGACCAGGCCTTAAAAATTGGACTGTACATCGAACTAATAAGTCAGACACGAACATTAAGATTAAAATACAGGTCAGATTCAGATCTATAAGAACCTAACTCGAGCTAACCTATATTCACTCTTATTCTAAGCCAAACCTTACCGTTAATATTTCTAAAAAATTAAAAGAAAACGGTTATCAAAGTACTGAAAGTTGCCCCGGTCTGTGTGCATGCGTAGCACGTCTTCTAATTAAGCAACCTGATCCCGCAGTAATTTTCTCCTTTTCCAAGACAAAGTTATTAATTTCCCCTCATGCCTTCACGGATATGAAAGGGATTTCGGACCCCATACAGCACAAATTTTGTACGACCTGATTGAACGTATATTAATGGAATCCACCAAGAAAGAGTACGTAGCTAAGCTAAGCAGAGAAGGATGCAGGCGGAGCTGAAGCTATAGGACATTTTAATTTTAATTGGAATATATTCGGTGCTTCTAATTGAGCTTTATTATTTAATATCAAGAATTGGATATCATATTTAATATTGCATATATTTATTTTTATCTTTCGCTTATTTTTTATCTTCTTTACATACATGTATTCAAAAATACATGAAAAGTAAAGAGGACTGTGTATGTTGTCCCAAACTTGTCCAAATATCATTTTTGCTTCTAATTTGCAAAAAATTTAACCACGTCATATATATATATATATATATATATATATATATATATATATATATATATACTCCCTCTGATCTCTATTATAAGCAAAACTTAAATGGAACATACATATTAAGAAAGTCATTTATGCTATGTTTGTTTTGACGGAAAAGTATAGGAAGGAAAAAGAGAGGAAGGAAAAGAAGAGAAAAATGCATTTTCCCTTGTTTGGATGAGAAAGGAAAGAAAAAAATTTGTGGCCCCTCACCAAAAAAGTTTTCCTTCCAAAATGGAAAGAAAATGGGAGAGAGAGGAGAGAAAAATGATGAAAAGACTTAAAGCACCTCTGACTTTATTATATCCCATTTTTACGTAAGGGTAATTATGTCATTTCACAAATATGTTTTTTCTTTTCTCTCACTTTCTACGCAACCAAGCAAGAGGAGAGAAAAGTTTTAGTTTTATTTCCTTTTATTTTCTCTTATATCAAACAACTGAAAAATCCTCTCATTTTCTATCCCTTTTCTCTCCTTTTCTTTTCTTTCCTCTCACTTTCGCTCTTACAACCAAACAGAGTGTTAATGTTGTTAAAAAATTAAGTATATTACTTAAAGTAACTTTCATAAAAAACTTCAATTTTTATTAAATAAATTCCACATTGAGTTATTGGAATATAAAATTGGTATTAAATGAAGGGTATTTAGGAACAATGTCATTAAATAGGATGAAAATAGTTGAAATTTGATTATATATTTAACCAAAAATTTTAGGACTTTTTTGCTTATAATAGGAACTAGATGGAGTATATAGGGATTTACTAACGTACACCCGCTCATTTTTTAGAAGGAGTAAGTTAACAAGTTATAACTAAATTTTTTTCAAATACATCCGAAGGTGTAACTTGGTGCTAATGTATTCCTTCTAACAAAATGAGTCCGTGTTTGTTAATAAATGTATATATATATATATATATATATATATATATATATAATTCAATAAATTTTTAATTATAATTAACTCTACTTTATTTTTTTACACATATTTACTTGAATTCTATCATTTATAATAATGTAAAAAGACGTACTTATTAATTACTCGTTTGCAGTCTTGCAGATGGTCAATATCTTCTTTCTTAATCTTTTTAATCCTGAGTAGCGATATGTTGCTGTCACCATTGAAGCCAAGCCATAATGCCACATGCCAACCCTGGATTTAGAAATTCGTAAGCATAAGCCAATCATCAATATGTTGCAATGTACATTTCGGTTGTTTTTAATTCTAAAAATATGTTTCCTAAATTATGGGTGTGTTTGACATTTCAACTTAAATTATAGAAAACCTTTTTTTGTGGAAAAAATTATTTTTGATCCATCTAATATTTAGAACTGTTGGATTATTTTTATAAGATTAATTTTTACTTCAAAATTCTCTTCCCCATCTTACCCCAACCCAATGTCTTCCTCATCAACTTTTCCTTGGACCTATCCAGTTTTTGTGGATGCTTTGTTATTAGTCAAGAGTTGCCATCAACATTAAGGCGTAACTTCTACCAGGCAATTTTCTTAAAATAAATATAATTGTAATAAATGAATAAATATTCAAATGAAAAATTTATTATTTTTATATAACAATTCTAAAAATAATATATTTTCACATGTTTTTATTCTAATTTTTTAATAGAAAAAATTTGACGAGAAATTATAAAAAATAAATATTTCAACAAGTTTAAATGTTAAAAAATATCAAATATTATTAATACAAATAAATAATAAAGGTTCCGTTCCGTTTAGAATACATAATCCTAGCCCAAACGTCACCCATTTAGCTCCTACTAACAATCCCAACCCATTTAACCCCCCTTTAATAGTGGGGTTTTCAAGCCCCAACCCCAAACAACCCACAAAATTCAGGGCTAGGACAAGGCTGGAGGGGGATCAACCCACAAATCCCAATTCGATCATCTAACGCCTCTTCTTTAGAGCATCGAAACTGGGACAACATTTTCAACTTGCTGCTTCTCAACCATCAAAACCAGCTTCACTTCCTCGCTACTCAGCATAAGTTCCTCAATGATCGCTTCAAAATGCAGCACGATGCTTGGGCTTCCGATATTCTCATCCACAACGACCAAATCTCCCAGGTAAATTTTCAAATGTTCTCTTTTAGGTTTTCCTTCTCTGTAAAAAAATTAAAATTGTTTCGTTTCTTCTTTGTATAATCTTCTTTGTAATTGTTGTGTAGATGAAGGGGATTTTGATGTTTGAGGAGAAAAAACAGTTGCTCCAGGCAGATATGGCGTTGGGTTACAAGCACAAAGAGACTTCTATTTTATAATTAATTTTGAGTCTGTTTCTTTTACTTTCATGCTTTCATTCATTTCTTATAATAAATTTAGTTCCTTTCATTCAAGTTAGGATTTTGGTGTTTGTTGCAAGGAATAGGCCTCTTATTGAATTTTTTTTTTCTGGGTGTTAGATTCTAAATTTGATGTTCTATTCATCAAAGTTCTATCCTTAAGAATAGAAACTTGTAGTTTATTGTTTCAATTAAGCATGAAGAGTGCATGGTTCTTTTGTTATCCTGGGTGGATTGTTTCTTATAATAGTGTGGATATCCTTTGTTTTAAATAATTGGGTTGAGTAGTGATGGACAACTGTGCAGACTACCACGGAAGGCTAGACCTGCATGCCCTCTAAAACCCCAAACTGGGAATTATTAGTAATTTCTTAAATGTGAATAAGTTTATGTGGTCGTGACTGTAAGACTTGGCTTATACTGTGTTTGTTTTCACGTTACAAACACAAGTTGAAGGCAAAGCAACAATTTGTTGCTGTGACCCTAACGTACATTGGAAGGCCTCAAATGTTAAAGCAAAAACACTACTACAAGGTGAAAATCTCTTATCCACCAAGGCTAATTCTTCTATTAAGGACACACCACTGACTTTTTGTAACATACTTCTAGATTGGGATTATTTGCATTTTTTGAGTTTGAATAACTTCATATGGTACATGATCTTTAATTTTTGGTAATTCTAGTAATTGATTATAATTTATTTTGGTTTTAGTGAATTAGATGATACTCTGATAGAAGTAGTTCCTTGGATTCGGGGGAAATGGTTAGAGTAAAATGATGATTGGCATATACCAAATTTTTGGTTAAGAGGGCCAAATTAAGGATTTTATATAATGGGTAGGCCCATGGGCTGGCCCGAACCCACTTGGCCTTAGAGGGTTGTTTGGTCCTGTGGACTTTTTGGCCCCAATCATCGTATCCATTACTCAGAAATAATGAAGGTTCCGTTCCGTTTAGTATCCCATACTAAAAGGAAAAAGAAAATAAATACTCATATAATACGAGAGAGTATTCCTATGTACATTTTGTATTAATTAATGAAAGGCTTAATTGTATTTTTGATCTTTATAGTTTCATCAATGCGTGATTTTGGTCCCTGTAGTTTCAATTGCTCAAATAAAGTCTCTGTACTTCCACAAATGCGTGATTTTGGTCCCTATAGTTTTAACAGCTAAAATAAAGTCTCTGCACTACTTTCACAAATGCGTGATTTTGGTCCCTATAGTTTTAAAAGCTCAAATTAAGTCTCTGTACTTTCACAAATGCGTGATTTTGATCCCTTTAGCTTCAATTGTTCAAATAAAGTTTATGTACTTTCAAAATTGTTTACAAAAATTATTAGGTAAGAATTTATTTTTTTATTATATTAAAAATATTAATAAAAATAATATATTATTATAATATGCAACTAATAATATATAAAATTTCATTGCATAATTATTTCAACAAAGAGAGAAAAACAACTACTCGGATAATTATATAAATAATAATTATCTACAAATTAAAAATATAAAATATATAATGAATAAATTTATAATCTTAATTTTTAATAAAAACATATAATAAATATATATACATATTTTATATTTTGAACTTATAGACAACTATAATTTATGTATTTATACTAGTACTTGTTTTCCTCCTATTGTTAAAATAATTATACGATAAAATTTTATATATTATTAATTATATATTATAATAATATTATTTTTATTAATATTTTAAATATAAAAACAATATCTAATAAATTTTTAGACAATTTTAAAAGTACAGGGACTTGATTTGAATAATTTAAACTACAAGGACCAAAATCACGCATTTGTGAAACTACAAAGACTTGATTTGAGCTATTAAAACTATAGGAACCAAAATCACGCATTGACGAAACTACAGGGACCAAAAGTACAATTATACTTTAATGAAAAGGAGGAAAATTTCCTAAGAAAGGAAAGGAATCAAAATGTTTTTTTAATCTAATATCAAATTATTTGCTCCTAGTCTTATTAACTCCTTTCAGTCATTAGAGATAGAAAAACTGAAAGGGTTAGAATGAAGGGCAAAAAATTTAATAATTTCTTCATCCATCCCAATCCATCGGACCATCTCACATGGGGAGATTACAAAATGGTGAGCCCGTGGATATTGTACCATCCTTTTTAAAACCTTCCTTTTTCATTTACAAAATATCTTCCCATTGATGAAAATAGATGAAATGTTCATATATTGCACCGTTTGGATTGCTTAAACTAGAATAAAATAAAATAGTCATGTGGTCAACCCCCATTTTTTATTCTCCAAAATTATGGGATTACATATTTTTTCATTTACTAGAATTGATTTCACCTTGATCAAATGTGATTTTAGTAATCATAATACCTTCTCACACCTCTAACTGCTGCCTCACCTTGTCGCCCCAAGTCTTTGTAACTAATGATTTTCTTGCTCTTGCCTCTCAGTTGAGTATTTTGAGTTTTCATAATATGCCTCTTTTATATTAAGTAAATACTAATAACTGGCATTCGCTTCAATACTCCATCTTAGGAGTGGAGTACCGAAACTTCTTTAACCAGGGCCGTAGATATATTATTAAAAAAAAGTTACGATCCAGATTGGAGAAGATTGGAGAATGGTAAGATGAGAAAACTCTTTCATTTTTCTCTCTCACCTCACTTCTCTCACTTCTCTCACTGCAACACCGCCTCTCAACTCCGGCCTGTCGTTACTGCCATCATCACCATCGCTGCCCAGAATCGGCCACCACGTTTAGATGTGCCACCTTGAAACGTTGTTGCCCAGCCTTTAGCCAAGTCACCGTCCATGCTCATTAACCACCACAACGAACTTCTTCGATGCGGCTTCCACAATCTTCTCTCTCAACGTTGCTCCACCACGACCCTTGATGAGGTTGAGGTTAAGATCGGGGCGACCTCATCGGTGCCGTCGATGGCGAGATCAAGGCGAGGGTTATTGTCGAAGACGGAAAGAGGGATGCCGATAGAGCGTGCTTGGTCTTCAGTTGGGATGCCGACAACTTCAGCTCCTCCAAAGCCTCCTCCTCATTCATCTTCTCCATGTTCAAGAGATCCGACAGCTTCTATGACCTCAAATTCGACCTCAGCATCATCCTCCGATCTCGGCGTTGTGGAGACAGCGGAGGTGAAGTCAGTGTCATGGTGGCGGCGGCGGCGGTTGTGGAAGCTGGCGCAGCAACAGACGGAAGTGGCCGCCGACAGTGGTTGCGGGAGCTGGCGCCATAATAGACGGAAGTGGCCGCTGACAGTGGTTGCGAGAGCTGGCGTCGCAACAGACGGAAGTGGTCGCCGATAGTGACGGATTTGGAATGGTGGTGGCTGCCGCCTACATTGCAGAGAATGAAAGAGAGAGAAATGTAATATTTATTTTTTAATTTTTTAATTTTTTTCCATTTTGCATAAAATACCAAAAAAGGCCTTGGAGTATGGAAACTCCACTCCTATGCGGGAGTATTGTAGAATTGGCCCTAATAACTACGATAAATATAGTATAGTGTATATGAGGGATCCTATCGTACTGATACTTTTTATTGCTAAACTAAACATACCTCGTTAGTCCGACTCTGACCAATAGAAGCTAATAGTTTTGCATTGTTTCGACAAGGAAATAAGTAGAGAGGAAAGAAGTAAAAAAGGTGAGAAAATGAGTAGATTTTTAGATTATTTGTATTGACTATTGGAAGAAGTATGATAGAAGTAGAAAAGAAATAAATGTTGAATTTTTTTGTAAAGACATATATTTGTCCCCAATAATATATTTGCACAGTCTTTAATAAAAAAACAAAGCTGTAGATCAACTTTTCCCCTTTCTCTCGTTTTTTCGGTGGAAGGAGAAATTTTTGTTGTGAGTCGCACGCAATATTTTCTCTCGTCCTTCCTTACTTTCTCTCTTTTGCCAAACGGTGAAAAACTCATTTTCTCTCGAAATTCTTTCTTCTTTCCTCCCAAGTGAAAAAGAGGGTAGTGAACAATATTATACATCACTTCATCTGTCCAATTAAAAAAAGATTTTTGAAGATTGAAGCAAAGTAAAAAACAATCATGAGTACATGGTTGAACCAAAAATTGCATAATCACAAGCCACCTAAATACATGGAAAGTAATCATATCACAATTTATTGTAAACAATATACTCCTTCTGAATCTATATATAAGAAAAAATGCACCTAAATTTTTTGGACTCAAATATAAGCAAAAGTCGACTAAATCAACTCTATTTAATGGCAATGTTTCAAAAATATCCTTTAGTTAATTATTTTTTTATTTTTTCAATAGCAATATATACTCCCAAGACACAACTTTCAAGAACATTATGCATTTGCCAGAAAGAATAGTTTAATAACTTTAATTCATATTTTACATAAATCAAGATAATTAATTTAATATAATTAATTTTTTTAATACGTATGAAATTAAATTTTTTTTTTTATTTATATATAATTTGGGAGGATGTATGTGATTTCAAGATGAGAGCAATGCAATATAAGCGACAACTCGGCATGCAATCCTGCACATAGAAGTTCTCTGCTCACACCGTCACACATCATCATGAGACATTTCACACGCTCTCTTTCTCTCATCAATTGTGATAATGATAATCATCACCATCATAATCTTCCACTTCTTCAATCTGGGATGCTGTGCAATGCTGGCAAAGTATGGGTCAACGGGACCTAAAATATTTGCATTTTGGTGACTATTTGATGACAATGCTCATGATTAATTACGCCCTTAATTAGGACATCTTTCCCCGTTCTTATGGCTTTTCTTGACCTTTTTGAAAACTTTACTTTGGGATGATATGAAATTATACTCCTATTAAAACATTGCAAGAAGATGGTGGTCCAATTCTCGTTCAATCAAAGACAAAATTATAAGGGGTACTTTGCAGAATGTGATTAGATTTACAAATATGTGTTGGCGTTTAGATGTTGGTGAAATTGATATTAAAAGCATTAATCTTTTTTAAAAATGATGTTAAAAATTGAATTGTGGTTGAGACTACACTACAATAAATTTGTTATATACTTACGGACATTTTTAGTGATAGACGTTAAAATTATAGCTACAAATATTAATGTCAGTCAAACCGAAGATAAAGGTAAATGAAATATAGGTAAAGCTTAATACAATTGTAAGTAAATGTATGTGGATCATAGGTAAAATCTATAGTGACAGTCATTTTTCATTGTTATACGTCGCTCATAATGGACGGTTGGATTGGCCGTAGGTGAATGTAAGTTTTATATATACCTACGAATTTTAAACATATAAATATAATGATAGCTTTTGTTTGTCATTAAAAGACAAATTTCTTGTAGTGATAATATTTTAAAATTTGATTTGGAAGAATTGTTTTTATTTAAATAAAATAAGATAAAATCATTTTTTAAATAAAATTACCAAAATATGTCTATTGTAATGTTGAAAAATATAAATAAATATAGCATGGTAAATGACTAATTAATGTTTCAACCGTGCAAACTAGAAAGCTCTATCAAGTTGCTTCCGCAAGAATTGCCGTTGGCCATCGTAACGTCATGTTTGCCCGTAGCAGAAAAGTAATGAAACATGATATGATTATGAAAGTTCACTTACACTAACACAAACGGGAATTTGGTACTTCTAAAATCTAAACAAACAGACGCTTATATATCTCTTAATTATAAGAGCTAATGGTATACTCTGTTGATTTTATCCGTCTTTTCAATAAAACTATTCATATTTATACATTATTTTAGGGTTGGTAAGTGATAAGTATATTGATCCTATAACTCAGAACGTTTGGATAAGATAATACGGATCTCTTCTAGCTTAGTCAATGGTTTCGAGTTCGAATCCTAACCCTGTAAATGTAGCAGCATTATTGTGGGAGAGTTTTGCCGCCCTTGTGGTCATATCCGGCTCGAGGGATTAATCTATGCAGTTGCACTCGGAGAATACCCTTAGAATCAAAAAAAAAATATCGATCCTATAAGTAGGAGAACGTAAGTTCGAATCCTGGTGCAGACACTTTAGTTGAGAGATTACGAAAACTAAGGGTTAATTTCCTACTTTAAGCAGCCGACCAATAATTAGTCTCATAGCCGGTCCAGAGAAGCGAAGCTTGTAGAGATACTTCGGGATGCCACTGGTGTGTAAAATGCCCTAATTAAGTTAGTTCATAAAAAAATAATAAAATATTATTGGTGATTTATCCATATTGCATTAATACGTTAATAAGACAATAAGTGAAATTTTTTTTTAATCAAATGGTAATAATGTTTTAAGTATTTCATTAAAAATAATTAAGTCAAATACTCCCTCCGGACTTGAATATAAGCAAAAATTAAATTTTTCACACATATTAAGAAAGTTGATGAATTCATTGAATCTTATTAATTTTATTTAAAAAATTACATTCATTTCCTAAAATATCCTTCATGCTATTTATTGCTGCGATAAAAAAATCTGTGAGGGCCATTGTCTTTTCATTTCCCCATGGTGCCATGCTAATTCGTTTTGGTGAAATATTTGGCAAAATAATTCAAATAGAATTACATTAAAAAAATTCAAATTGGTGAGGAATTAAAATTACCTCGATGACTGGAGTATATGTACAAGGAATTGTAATGGAATTAAAATGAATTAATAATAACTCAAGGGTAATTTGGGAATATGATCATTAAATAGCAATAATTAATTTGGTTTTTGCTTATATTTTGGACCAAAACAATTCAAATTATTTTGCTTATATTTCAGTCGGGAGGGAGTATAGTTATTTTTTATGAATTTAATTGATATGCAATAATAATATAAAAATTCTTATACAAACTATCTTAAAAGTCACTCATACCATAATTTCTAATTGGTTGACGGTGTAAAAAACTTACACTGACAATGTATAGAAATTAAACTCATTTTTTATTATCAACATTAATTATTAGATTTTCTTAATTATTGTATAGCAAATCTTAAAAAATAAATAAAAACAAACCGAGCGAGTAGGTTAAAAGTTAATATTGCAATGTGAGTTGTTTGGCCATTTTAGATCAAAACTCAACGAAATTCTAAATCTCTATAATACATCCTTCTAAAAAAACTTCTTTATTTATTAAATAAAAAATATTAAATTTTTTAAAATGTTGATTGTACTTTTTATTTAATATATTTGTTTGTTATTCGTAGAAGGATTATTTAAAAGATGAGTTAGAAGGATATATATATTACAAAATTCAAATAGAATATAAGTAAAGGAAAATTGTTGGCACGTACAAAGAGTTACTGCGCACTATGGTATCCACAATCATATCTATGATAAGTTACAAAAAAATATTTGTTCATGGTTAGTTTTACCATAAATGCTTAATATATATATTTTTAATTATGTTATAGATACGAAATATTCACCATCATTAACAGTGACTAATCTACCACCATAAATGCTTAAATATTATTGACAGGCAAAAACGATTGAAAACTCATTTTGAGTACTAACATATATCTTAAAAAAAATATGCTTATCAGAATAATACTCATCATTATATCATGCATGTATAGTAAATATTTAAACTTAAAATTTGTGTGACTTTTTTTGGTACACTTTTTAAAGTAATCGTATTACTATCATGACGTTCGGACGGGATGGGACGGGTGCGACAAACATTACATAATGACAAACAAATGTCTCAATAATAGCAAACCATTT
Source organism: Ammopiptanthus mongolicus (assembly GCA_039655645.1). Taxonomy (NCBI): domain Eukaryota; kingdom Viridiplantae; phylum Streptophyta; class Magnoliopsida; order Fabales; family Fabaceae; genus Ammopiptanthus; species Ammopiptanthus mongolicus. Next base: position 24,496,237 of record CM077347.1, on the reverse strand, counting down.
TGAACACAACAAAAACTTCATTAAACATGTCTTGAGCAATAGTTGAAAGTACATCATGAAAAGATTAATCCAAACTGGGATAATTCAAATCAACTTTTATTTTCCCCACTATTGAAGTTATGAGTGTATTGGCAACATCTACGATTTGAATATTTAGCTTTCCCTTTTCAAATGGACTGCAAGCCCATACTTCTATTGGTAGGTTCAAAACCAAACTTCCTGATTAATTTGCCACTAGATTTTCCTGTGATAAAATTTGATGTACCATCTGCAGATATGGTAAAACCATAGTGAAGAATAGGAGACATTAAGAATATTTGTGACATCGTAGAACGTTGTGTTGCTTTTGCTACACACCATGGGGTGAAAAAGTTGGGGCTTGATTTCTCTGAACCGATCATGATGCTTTGTGGACTTGTCGCAACACATGTTTATGGAAATGAATCAGATTAATATTGGAAGTTGTATTCATGGAGTTGTATATTCATGCAGCTTTGTGATGCTTGATTAATTTTCTCAACTTTCAAGTTTTCAATGATGTTTCTTTGGTTGGATTGAAGTAAACATTTATACTCTTAAGACCTTATTATCCACTTTGATATGGGGGATGAAAAACCTGGGTTAAGAAGGATGATTATAGATAAGTATGACTTTAGTTGTCTATGATAGAACTAATAAAATTATATCACAAAAAGATCAATCGAAATACAAACAAACTCACATTTCAAAACAACTGAACTTACCTACATATTGACCAATTCCTTATTTCAATTGCCTTATTGCGAGTGCGCTGGAAACCAGTATTTGGAGTGTTGCTAGATTGTTCAGCAACTGCATTAATTAGGGTAGAAATCTTCAACGATAATATAACCTAGTACAATAAATCTTCTACACCTATTGCTACATTTTTTGCTACAACATTAAATAAAACATATACGTTATCCAAATTAATTCAAATTTTGTCTTAAATTAGTTTATCATCATATCTTTTAATATTAAGTTATCTAAAGTCAATAAGAAGCTCATACCTTTTTTTAAGTAATTACACATCTAATGTGATTTTTTATTTGTATATTAACAAATATTAATTTTACAAAAGATTAACTTTGGACAATAAGATTTTCTAATAATAAATGACTTCATCCGGTTAACAAAAAAAATTAGGACAAGAATGTTGTTATTGTGTTAGGGAAAATAGTTTTATGACATTCCAAATTAGCTATAACTTGGTTTAGTATTAGAAAGCTAATTACAAAGACATAAGTATGAAATAAACAAATCAACCAAAGACATTTAAAATAACTAATAAAATAGAAAAGGATAAACGAAATTATTAAATTACATAATTGCTAAAACTAATAAGATAGAATAAAATGAAATTACCTCAATTGTGGTTGCCACTGAACATGTGCACAACTGAACCAAAACTTAAAAGAGTAGCCCGTATAGAGATGGCAAAACCAATTTTGTCAACGTGTTTTTCTTCCAAATTGGCAAAATACAAATTTACCAAACTATCCCTAGGACTGCACCAATGGAAGTTACCAAACTACCCCTCAAGCTTCACCAAATGTTCCTTACTTTTATATATATATATATATATATATATATATATATATAAAGATAGTCCTTAAAGATGAGTAATTAATTGTACACAACATTGCCTTCAAAATATATCATAAGGATTCCTTATTCTTAACTATTGGCCCACTCGATCTGGTGCAAGACATGGACTTTATCTCCAGATGTTAGGTAATATATATAAGATTTTTCTATCATGTACAAACTTGCACAGGTTAAAGATTTTAAAAGAGTAAATTCATATAAAAAGTTGTGTATTTTATACTTTAAAAAATAAGATGGTTAGCTTTTCAATAAATAGTCACTGTTTTTAGGTTTCTTAACATGTACAAGGTTGCACAGGATAGACAAACTCATATATATATATATATATATATATATATATATATATATATATATATATATATATATATATATCTTTGATAATTTTACAAAAGAAGCCGAGACTTCAATTATTCTCATAAATGAGGTCTAATTTTCTTCACTTACATTTAATTGCAGTGCTAAGAATGTGGTGGAGTTTAGATAGAGGTCTCATAAATCACACTGTTGAAACTCATAGACACATAATGATGCATAATGACAAACAAATTTTAAGTAATAGCAAATATTAAATACAACAAAAATTTCATTCAACACGTCTTAAGCAATAGTTGAAAGTACATCATAAAAGGATTAATCCAAATTGGGATAATCCAAACCAACTTTAATTTTCTCTACTGTTGAGGCTATGAGTATAATGACAATATCTACAATTTCGATATTTAGCTTCCCCTTTTCAAATGGACTGCAAGCCAATACTTATATTGGTAGGGTCAACAACAAACCTTCTGATTTGCCACTAGATTATCCTGCAATATCATTTACCATCTCCAGATGTCGTAAAACCAGAGGGAAGAATAGGAGACATCAAGAACATGTTTGTGACATGGTAGAATGTTGTGTTGTTGTTGCTACACACGGTGGAGTGAAAATTTTGGGGCATGATTTATCTGATCTCCAATCTGAGAGGAGAATAACTTTGACAATTATGATGCATTGTTGACTTGACGCAACTTGTTTATGGAAATGAATCAGTTGAATCTTTGAAGTTGCATTAATTCATGCAGTTTTGTGGTGCCTGTTTGGCTCAACTTTCAAGCACTCAAGGATGTTTCTTTTGGTTGGGTTGAAGTTGTGACGATCGGGCTGCTTTTTCCAAATTTACGTCTGTCCCCACAAACTAATACGAGTCTTTTCAGTAAGCTTTATTCTCACTCACATGATTCCTTAAAAATATTCCCAAGAGATAATCCATCCCAGAATCGTTCTAAGTCAAACACACTTAATCTTAGAATTTATGAATGATAGACTCCCTTCTAGAAGTCCTTGCTGTCCACATGGAAGACTAAAGAAGTGTTGGAATCTAGAACACTTCAATATGAGTGCTGAAAAACCTGGGTTAAGAAGGTTGGTTATAGTAAAGTATTACTTTAGTTGTTTATGATAACATTAATAAAATTATATCACAAAAAGAATAATCAAAATACAAACAAACTCACATTTCAAGACAATTGAACTTACATGCAAATTGCCTTATTGCAAGTGGGCTGCAAACCAATATTTGGAGTGCGGCTAGATTGTTCAACAACTGCATCAGGGTAGAAATTATCAGCGATAATAGAACCCAGTACAAGAAACCTTCTTCACTTATTGCTGCATTCTTGGCTACAACATGAAATAAAACATGTACAAGATCCAAAATAATTCAAATTTTAATATAAATTAGTATATCATCATATCTTTTAATATTAATTTATCTAAAGCCATCCAATAAAAAAATCATACCTTTTTTTAGTAATTACTCATCTCATGCGATTTTTTATTATTTATATGTAAAAAATATTAATTTTACAAAAGATTTAATTTTGATAATTAGATTCTCGAATAATAAATGACTTTGTTTGGGTTAACAAAAACAATTAGCACAAGAATGACATTACCATGTGGGAAAAATAGTTTTATTACATTCCATATTAGCTATAACTTTGGTGTACTATTAGAAAGCTAATTACAAAAACATAACTATGCAATAAACCAATCAACCAAATACATTTAAAATAACTAAAAAATGAACTAATAAAATTGAAAAGAATAAACGAAATTATTTAAGTACGTAAATTCTAAAACTAATAAAAAAGAATAAAACGAGATTACCGCAATTGTTGTTGCCTATTGTTACAAATCATAGGGTCATAGAGATGAAGATCAACTTCATAGGAGAAGTAATGCTTGGAAGCTTGAGAGAGAGAAATATTTCTCATAAGGAATCATATTGATTGATCGATAAAAGATAATGAATATGAGTTACAAATGCTCTATTTATAATGAGCATATTAGGCTAACCACAGCTAACTAATTTCCTAACCAACTAACTAATCCTAACAGAATTCATATTCTGTAATAGCCCCCCTTAAACTCAGGATTGGGAAATTCACCAATCTGAGTTTGAACTATATTTATTTTGCACATTGAAAGGGAAAATAAACCTAAACACAAAGGAACTAGCAAAGTAGCAAACAAAACCATCCAGACCCAAAAGAAAAGGGACAACAACTAGGAACAGAAAAAAAAAACACAAGGCCCAAAGAGGACACTTTGATGCAAGGCCCAAATGTCCAGCCCAATGAGGAGGGTGCAGGAAGCTTCGAGAGATGCTTGCAGCACCTGATCTCCATGTTCTGAATGGCTTGCAACGAAAGAAGAACCCCAAGAAAAAGAAGCATACGAGTCTGCAGAGACCCTAATCGTTGTCGATCGCAATACCGAAACCCTAACATCTCCAAGCACCAGCTCCCTAATCTTCACACAGAGCAAGCATGAGGAGCAGGAATGAGAAGGCCGCGTAGACCTGGTGATGGCGCCATCGCAGGGAAGCGGTTGTTCCGCCGGGATTGAAGACAAAACCCGAGTGCGATGAAAACAACGGCGAACGGCGGTGGTTTCCACCTGGATCGAAGACCAGAATCGTGTGTTGTGGAGGCGTTGCAGAGTTGGTGGCGGCGTTGAGAGTTCCGCCGGGATCGAACACAAAGTCAGAGTATTGTGGAAGCGTTGAGGAGACCAGATCGGCGTGCTCAACCGTCTACTCCGGTGATGGCGTGGTGGTTTCCAAAACAAGCATCTCGTGCTAGAACCTCGATCTAGAGAACCTGTCGCCGTTCTTGATGTTTGAAGGAGGAAAAATATGATTCGCCGAATTTGGAACCAAGAATGGTGATTGTTGCTGCAACGGAGAGTCTGGCGGTGATTCTTGTTGTTGCACAACAGAAGAATCTCCATTGACAGAACCTTCACCGACGAGGAAGCAAGTGATTTCGCCAATTTTGATTGCGGAAACTTTGATCTCTGGCTTGATTGGCTTGATCGGAACAAGGTCGGAGTGGAAATCGCCGAACTCCATGAATCCAGAGTCAAGAAGGTTGTTCTTCCTCCACTGAATCTGAAATTTCTTCCTCTGAATCAGAAACATAATCTTCTTCTGAATTTGAATCTTCATGATTGTGATATGCGGAAGCAAGGTATCGTTTTGATACCATGTTACAAATCACAGGATCATAGAGATGAAGATCAACTTCATAGGAGAAGTAATGATTGGAAGCTTGGAAGCTTAAGAGAGAGAAATATTTCTCATAAGGAATCATATTGATTGATTGACAAAAGATAATGAATATGAGTTACAAATGCTCTATTTATAATGAGCATATTAGGCTAACCACATCTATAACTAATTTCCTAACCAACTAACTAATCCTAACAGAATTCATATTCTGTAATACCTCTAAACATGTGCCTACCAGAATCGAAACTTAAAGAGTAGCTCGTAGAGAGAGCTAGAATAGAAATTTTTTCACTATAGCAACTTAGGCCCATAACTTGGCAATAGGCCCAAGTATTAGCTTTGTGACTGATTTAAGTATTTGGATTTTAACTCTATATATAGGAAAATGGAAGACCAAAAGATCTCGAATCATACGATGTGGGACTGTCATTTAAACAATCATATAAACATAATGGCTTAATTGCACTTTTGGTCCCTCAGGTATCACGATTGTGCAATTTTGGTCCCCCGGATTTTAATTGCGCCAATTGGGTCCTCTAAATATCTTGATTGTGCAATTTTGGTCCCCTAAGTTTCAATTGCGCCAATTGGGTCCCCCACGTATCATGATTGTGCAATTTTGATCCCCAAGTATCACGATTGTGCAATTTTGATCCTCCAAGTATCACGATTGTGCAACTTTTAACATCAATAGCCTACGAAGCACATATGCGACTGATTTGACACTTAATGAGACTAGTTTGGCAGCTTACGTGTCATTCTTATGTGACATTTAATGACGTGCATTTGATCATTAAATTGTGTGATATAGCAATGTTGTCTTATAAGAATGTCCTGTAAACTGTCAAGTTGACTTCACTAAGTGTCAAATTAGTCCCACGTGTCCTATGTAGGCTACTGACGTTAAAAATTGCACAATCGTGATAATTGGGGGACCAAAATTGCACAATCATGATACGTGGGGGACCCAATTGGCGCAATTGAAACTTGGGGGACCAAAATTGCACAATCTTGATATTTGGAGGACCCAATTGGCGCAATTAAAATCCGGGGGACCAAAATTGCACAACCGTGATACCTGGGGGACCAAAAGTGCAATTAAGCCAAACATAATAGACCATACAACGAATTAAATTTAAACAAAATAAAAATTCTAAATTTTATTCCTGAAAATGATACCTAATTAATATGTTGATGCTTGAAAATAAACAGCTAAAGTTTCATAATATTCTCCTCATATACCTTATGCTAAAAAAGATGTTATCATATCTATAGCTTGATGATAGCTGTGAATTCACTATCAAAAGTGCATACAAATTACTCTTGGCATATGAGGAAAGCAAACTCAATCCTAAGCGTATGAAAATTTGAACGCTTCAAGTTCAAGAAAATATGAGATTGCTTTATGTGGATGGTGTTGCGAGTCCCACATCGGATGGTTAACGAGCCTAGCCATTGCTTATATAGCTGGGTAAACCACCCCCTTATAAGCCGATTTTTGAGGGACCATTTGGATGCCTGAATTCTTAACAGATGGTAGGCAACGAGTGTTTAATGGCTAATAAATGTATACAAAATGGGAGCTTTAGAGACCTAATCATTTCATAGGACAGAAGGGCGTTCTCCATATATTTAAGTGTTGTCCTTTGGTAGTCGTGTTTCACAACATTTATCACAGGTGAGCGATGAAGTTATAAGTTCTTGGTGGTAAATAGACATAATCGTACAAGATGAATATGTGATATAATTTCTGGCTAATTAAGCCTAGCACTCTTATTGGAAACATTGTGGATAGGGAAGAATAGGAACATATTTGATGCAGATTTTGTGTGATCCCTAGTCCATGGAAAATTATTCAAGCTCAAAGAGATAAAATTTAAGAGACCATGAAGTGGAGCCACCTTCCTAGCTTAGTTAGAGCAAAGGAGGATGTTCATGTTACGTGGTTTACTCCAGTTAGTTCTTGGGGTTAAGATGATCGAACACCAACAGAGCTTCAAAGTTTGGGAAAATTGTCTAGGTGTGGGAAAAGACTAATGAATTACAAATAGGAGCGGATTGGTGCATCATCAAATCTTCCATGACATAATATAACATACATTGTTGAGCTTTGCGGGCTTTGGAAGTTCTACGTTGGGCTTATCAAATGGGCTTCCAAAAATGATGAGCTTAGTATGTATCCAACCCGTCGAATAGACGGCATTTAGGGTGAAAGAATGGGTTAACATAGAGGATTCAAGACGTCATTATAAATAATTGGGAGTTCAAAGTGCACCATGACTATAGTGAAGCAAATATTAGCTAAGTATCATTTAAATTATTAGACTATCCTTTGTGACTAAACACTCAAAATTATCACTCCATCAATATACTTTATCTTATTTTATTTAATGGATATATTTAATTTTCGAAAGTAATAGAAAAAAAGAAAATGTAACTCATTAAATATAAAAAATGTCAAAAAATTAAAACAAAAGGAGTATAAAATATTTTTACATTGTTTGGTGGTCAAAATTAAATTCAACTTTCTACAATAAAATTGTTCTGGAAATGACTAGCAATTAAATCTTTATCCCCCCTAGCTCACACAAATGCAAAACTATAGTTTAAGTTGAAGGTAATTGATTTAGGACATGTTTGGTTAGGCTTATAAACAGCTTATTTGAGCTTATCTACTGACATAAACGCTTATCAGAATGTTTGGAAGGGCTTATGGAAACAGCTTATGACATATCCATAAGCTGTTTTCAGCTTATTTTGATAAGCTCTCCAGGATAGCTTATGAAAACAGCTTATAATTTACATGAAAACAGTTTGATTATATTTGTCTTTGATTATAGAAATAGCTTATACATAATCGCTTATCCTATAAGCGCTTATTTAAGCCATTTATCCAAACAGGCCCTTAGACTTTGTTTGGTATGTTCAATAAGCTAGCTTATAGCTTAATGACTAGCTTATAAGCTTGTTTGGTCAAAGTTGAGGTATTTGGTAAACAAGCTTATTTCATTAGCTTATAACTTTTCTTTATAAACTAATTTATTTAGCTTATAACTTATCAATTTTTTTCTCATTTTTACCCTTATAATTTTTAAAAAAATTCTACCTTACCCAACCTCTTTTTTTTGGTGTACAATGGTGGCAAAGAGGTTTGAAACTATTACCTCATGCAAACTATCCAAACCCCTCGCCTTACCTAAGCTCACCCTCATAAAATAATATTTATATATATAAAAAATCATATAAACATGTTATTTCATTTATATTATTTAATAAAAATATTTTAAAATTAAATAAATTAAAAAATTAATATTCTAATTATAAAGCTTTAATTAGAATTTAAAGAGAATAAGTAAAAAAACATATAAAAATGTCTTTTTATATCATATTATATATATATATATATATATATATATATATAAAATAAATTTAACAATTATTTTTATCAAATGATTCAAATTCAATCAATTAGCTTTTTCAGCTATCAGCAATAATCTATAAGCTAAAAATTAACTTATCATTACTCATAAGCTAGCGTAACAGCTATTTTTGCTTTACAATATCGAGATCCAAGTACATTTTGTGCTTCTGAATAGACTCATAGTGATGCTTTCTCTTTCAACTTCCATTGACTTTCTTACAGTCATTTCTGATTTCTCCTTGAGTTCCCGTTAAGGGGCTAATATTACCCATATTAATCATTGACTGAGCGAACGCTTGGAAGAACGCTGTTTGGTTGTTGGCAAAGTTGTTAACGATGGAGATTGTAGCAGACCCATTAGTGGAAAACAACTCCTGATCTGTTTGGAGAAGACCACGATTTGTAAGAAGATTCGTGAAATAGTTGTTGTCGAAAGTGTCGGGGGATGATGGATCAAGGTTGTTCAAAGAAGACCCATTTCCATTTTGTGGACAATTTTTCTGCAGAGTCGCCAAATAGGTGGAGTTCAACGTTGGATCAGGGCTTCCAGTGCCACTGAAGTTGAACAGCCTTTGGGAGAAAAATTGGCATTGGGCACGACCAAATGTATGCGCACCTAAAAGTCCAATTTGAGTAAATTAAGAAGTACTTTATTATAAGTTTATAACCATGGTAATTATTAATGAATCAAATGAATCATTTTCTAGAGTTTTTGTGTACATGAAGGATAAGAGGGTAGATAATCATAAAACTAGTTATATATATATATATATAGTTACCAGATAAGGCAACGAGATCATTTGTGTCTAAGCCAACCGCAGAGAATTTGGATGTGACGTTGGCTAGGCTTTCAAATGGAGAGGGAATAGAGCTATTGGCACCTGCTTGGTTCGCACTTAGACCGTCCCTTCTGCCAAGTAGTACATTCCATGAAGGACCTCCTGACTGCAAATATATATATCATGATTTTTATTCTAAATTAAACACCTCATCCTCTGCAACAGTTTAAAATCTCTACCCTACTTCTTTTTTGGTACCAAATATTAGTTTGCATGAAGAAAAATGTGCTTTTATTTGTGCACGAATGGCCCAAATCGATAACCGAAAATTAATCTTTTTCGAGACATCATGGAGATCGTCAAAGTGAATTTTGCTTCTCCCAACAAAACATTTTTCATATCCACGATAGGAATCAAACTTCCGATAAAGGAATCCAACTATCTACTTATTGTGATGAGCCTTGTTAGTAAAAATGTTTTTTTTTTTATTGTGAGACGAGGGGACAATGACTATCATACAACCATATATAACTTGGGATTAAAAGTTACCTAAAGATCACTTAAAAAAATCATATGATACACTCATGTTAATCTTTAATATAAGATTGATAAAGATTTAATCATTTCATATCTTATAATAATACTCTCTCATCTTACTTCATATGATAGTAATTATAATTTTAATTTTTAGAACGATAAAAATTATAATATATAAAAAGTTATTAGATGGTGTGGAAGTGTTCCTCCCACATAAATTGATTATATATTAGGTAGATTCAGCAAGTAGCTAGCTTATTACCAAGGACACCGAAGATTCAGCCGCAAGGGCAAGAATATCAGCACAAGACACAACACCAGGACATGAATTTTCAAGAGAGGTCTTGATGTTGTCAACCACATCAAACCCCCGAATGGAATTGAAGTTGGGAGCTGCATTTTTCTCGCTCTGTGTTATATTGCCACCCTGGTCTAACAAAATGGACGCATCACACCCCTAAAATAGAGAGGAGAAGATTTGTTAGACGTTGAAAGACTAGTTATCTATCAGTGAAGAGAACCCTTAAATGCAACAAAAATATTAGAATAACTTTAATCAAGCTTCTAGAGAAAAAGTTTGGATGTTTCAGTTTTGGGACTAATTACATTGACAAAGCAATCATGAAAGTGGAGACGAGTGAGGCTTGCACCAATACGGGAATCAGATTGTAGAGCCTGCTGAACAGCATTCCTCACAATGGATGACACATTGGAGCATGTGCTGGAGTAGAAGGTTGCACTCAATTGAGCGTTTAAAGGAGAAACAAGGGTCAGCATTAAGATAATGGTAGCAGGTAGGGAATATGGACTAGTAGTAGAAAGCATGGTTGATGATTTGTTTGTATCTTCTTAATTTTCCAATGGTAGCCGTGCTTCGTGATTGATATGTTGGTGACATATGTATATATAGTAAAGAAAGCGCGTCATGCCTTTAATTACTTTATAATTTTCTTTTAGATAAAGTTTTCACTGGTTATTACTTAGGAGTGTCAACTTGATATAGTTTTAGCATATATCAAGATTCATAATATGTAGTTGGTATATAGAAGGGGACACGAAGAGGAAAATTCAAACCAGTGATTGACACTTAACTAACTTGTAGTATTTAGGTCATAATGATAAGTTGGCCAGGTAAATATTAGTCTTAGGTGCCTGAGAATTTGTACATTTCATGCATGAAACATGCAAAAGGTGATTTAAAGAAAATAAAGTCCAATAGGTGATTATTTTTCTGAATCATGATTTTTCGACTGCATTTTTTCATACATTTTTTTTACATATACATGATCAAAAGATGATAGATAATTAGAATTAAGGTGTAAAAAGTGCTGTAATAAAAAAAATGATAAGATAAGATTTATTACATTTTTCTTCTTTATTTATCCTTTCGCTTGAAATGAAGTTGGGGTAGTTATGAAACAGAGTAATCATGGGTAATCATGGCCGTTTCGAGGTTAATTCAAATATGAAAAACGAAAAAAAAAATAAGCATAACTCAAAATTTGAAAAACATGATTTGTTGTTTCGGGTTATCAAAATTTAGGTTGCAAGACTAAGATAATTCATTTCCTTTTGTATAAACCCTCCTTAAGTCTGCTTTTGTAGAAGTTGAAGGTGGACCTTTATGCTGCAACATCGGATATTAACTATTAAATCAACCCTTGGTTGAGGCTTAATAACAGATTCACAATTTCAATAACTAATAAATAATATCTCAATATCAATTATTGTCCTCTTACGAATACAAAATGACAAAAGCACACCTATATATGATTTCTATCTAGAAAAAAGAAAAGACATTGTACATTGTGACCAGAACTCCAATACCGCGACATCTAAAAAAATAAATTAGCGTTGCAGTTTAATTGGTTCAAATTTTTAATCACATACAGCGATAGTGAAGCTTCATGGTGTCAAAATTAACAGTGCAATGGTTTTAAATTACTATTTAAAAACGTAATTGCATCTAAAATAATGGGATTTTTATAATCTACTTATGTAATCACATCATAACTGCAATTTATTTTTTGTAACTATAATATAGGTAGGAAGTTTCCACCACCGTTAGCAGTGACTTATTTCTATTGGGGAACCTGTTGGACACATAAAATGAGTTCTCCTCTTCTAACCAGGTTCTTTCCATACACCAGAGTCGGGATTCGAACCCATAACCATTTGCTTAAGGTGTCCGAGTCCCTTAATACTCGGACCAATCACATGTTGGTATATCATAACTGCAATTGTGTTTACTTTAGTTGCATTTTTTTTATAATTGTCTATAATTAGGATAAATGCATAATAATAATAATAATAATAATAATAATAGTTTAAGAGTTTAATTGTTATGCACTGACAGTGTAAAATATTTTTACACAGACAATCAATTATTAATCATGATATGGATAACTTTTAAGATAATTAGGATGAGAGTCAATTTTTTTTACTGTTGTGGTAACTTATGATTGGATGTCTGTGTAAAAATGTTTTACACTGTTAGTATATAGCAATTAAACTGATAGTGAGTTTAAAACCATACCGGGAATAAACCGCGTATTCGAAATGTTCACGCAAGTAATGAAATCCAAATAGTAGATATTAAGAGAGTGAAAACATTGCTAATCATATGCTCACCGACATGATTTTATTCCTTTGGTCAATTCGACTGTCTTCTTCCTCCGGCCTATTATATATATCTAGCTGTCCAACTATAATAGTATTCATTTCGCATGGCATTTTAGAAAATGTCAAGTTTTGCTTGCTACGTAGTCAATTCTGCCTAGAATTAAACATGAAAGATTCTCCGGGCCTAGCTTACTAAAATTACAAAACAGCCTAGTCCATGTGGTTCATATTTTTATTCTTTTGGATCAGTAGTTGTTTACAAATATATTACAATTAAAGTCCGAGTCAAATGACAAAACTTTTCAGGTACTACTTTTGGACTGGTTACTAATAATCATTTCAACTTATTATAATTAACTTGCACTTAGCCTCCCGCTCTCCGCAATCAAGGGAGAGGATGGGATTTTCATTTTCCAGGTCATCTGTCGTCATCTACACAAATTTAGCATGGTACAGAGCATCTCCACTAGAGGGCAGGGAAGGAGGGAGGATGTTACATCGAAGGTTGTAAAGTACTTTTCTACAAAAGCATAAAGATTAAGGAGAATGCTAACTCTTGATCCTAGAATATTGTTTAAGAAATTAAAAAAAAATTATTTAATATAAAAAATAATATATTTAATGTATTATAAAGTGTTATATTTAGTTTTTCAATATAAATTTTTTTTTTGTTAATTTATTAACTAGTGCCGTTAGACACTTGTTAGTAGGACCCAAAAAATAAATGTCTTAACTTGGCTTATTGCAGAATTAATATAAGGGAGAAATGCTTTGAAAAGACAATTTTTCTAGGGAAAATATGTTGTCAATGTATCAAAAATTAAGTTTTTAGGTTTATAATGAAACTTTACATTTTTTTTATTCCTTAACAAGTGATCTTAGAACACTGACTAATAAAACTCTTAAATTCTGATTCACTATATCATAACCAATTATCAAATAGTATTTGCACTACAAGAAATTTTTCGTTTACTTATGGAAACTTTTAGTGACAATCGTTAAAACTGTAGTAGGGATGGCAAAGTGAATCAACCCATCCCGCCCCGCCCCGCCATTAACCCACCCAAAATGGGACGGAACGGGCCAACCCGTTTTAGACATATGGGTTGAACCCCCAACCCACCCCGCCTAATGGTGGGTTGGCGGGTTGGCCCGCCAAACACATAAAAACACAATTTGGGTTGACGGGTTGACCCGCTATAAAAATAAAAAAATTAACAAAAAATCATATAATATTTCTTTTTTTTTTGGATAATCTTCATATCCTTTCTTAAACTATTATTAAAAAATTGGAATAATCTTATCTTATAACATATAATTTGTGTTACAAAAGTAAAGACATTATTTTTGTAGTATGAAATAATTCCAAGTAACAATTAAATTAAATTAAATAATATTAAATAATTAATAAAATAATCAAAAAAAATTATTTTTTAATATGACGGGTTGGCGGGTCAACCCACCTCGTCCCGTCACCAACCCGTTTTCGGGTGGGTTAAGCGAGGCGGGCCAAAGTGGGTTGGTGGGTTGAGAACCCCAACCCATCCCGCCAAATTCTGGGGGGTTGGCGGGTTGACCCGCGGGTCACAACCCACTTTGCCATCCCTAAACTGTAAGTATAAGTATTAAAGTTGGTCAAACCATAGATAAAGGTAGGTGGAACATAGGTAAAATCTATTGACAGTCAAATGCAACTGTAGGTAAAAATATGTGGACCGTAGGTAAAGTGTATAATGATAATCAATTGCCATTAATAAATACTCATATAATAAATAAAAATGCAGCTAATATGATAATAGAATAAGGATTTAATTGTTATGTATTATCCAAAAATTTTTATTTTGTCAATCAATCATAAATTATCACATCATTAAAAATGTTTGACTTTCGTCCTAAATACCTTAAATTTCATTCATATCATGATTTGTGATTGATTGACAGTGTAAAAAATATTATACTGGCAATATATACCAATTAAACTCATAAAATAATAGTGTGATATTAAAATCTGATTTTGGGAGGAAAAAATAAGGGTAACATGAAACTAGAGAGGAGGAGCAATGTTCATCCCATGTTATTGATCCCTTTCCCAACACTTTAACTCTAAATTGTGTCCACAACTTACCTAGCGTCGACACCTTGTTCAACCTAGTTGTAGTCCACATCTACAAACACTTCATCTAAGCTTTGTTTGGTAAAAGCTAGTTGATAGTGGGTGAATTTATAGAGAATAATGTATAAGTTTATAGCGGATAGCGAATGAAGTAGCTAATAGCAGATAACAGATAAATAAGCTTATTGATTTGGAAGTATTTGATAAAATTAGCGGTTGAACTGGCTAATAAATATAAAATGAGATAAAAAAAACATGCTCATATGTTTATTATATAAATGTTGTTTAAATATATATATATAAGATAAGAACCGTTGACACCAGGTGTCAAACTTTACCTTAAGAATTATGTCTTTTAAATTTTTAAGTACTTTAAATTATAAGACATTGAATTAATAAAAAAACCTAAAAAATTTAAATTTGTAGAAATTAATAATTTAAGGTGTTAAGTACAATTTTTAAATTTTGTAAAAAATTTTAAATTTTAGATTCATATAAATTCAGCACAAAATAATAAAACTTTAAAAATTGAGTAATAAAGATAAACGAATTTTAAATATAAGTTATTTAATAAATAATAAATATTTATAAACAAAAAATATAAAATATTTAATAAAAAATGTTATAATTTTAATAAAAGATACTTGATATCTTTCTTCATGAAATATATTCTATTTTTTCTCTCTATATTAAAGTTAGTCTTAATTATTTCCTTTTTTAACTAATAATGATAAGCTTAACCATTAGATCAAATCCAAATAAATGACTATAATTTGATGTAAAAGTAAAGTTTGACACCTGGTTTTAACGGATCCTGTCTCTCTCTCTATATATATATGTATTATTTATTCAGTCAAAAAAAATATTATTTATTTTAAAATAATTGTCACTTTTAAGAACTTATTTTAAATTATTTATCCATTGTTTATATTCTATTTTAAATTATATATGCTGTTTTAAATAATTATATTATTTTACACATTAACAAGCTTAACAAAAAATTAAGCTTATATATAACTCTAAATTTATATGTATATAAATATATATATATATATATATATATATATATATATATATATATATATATATATATATATATAATTTTGAAAATACTATGTTCTAAAAAAAAGTAGTAAATGAAATAAAAAATGATAAACAAAATAATAAAAAAGTATCATCCCATAACAATAAATAACTTAAGATAATTCCAAGAGAACGTGAGATCTGAAATGAAAATATTAGGATTATAATATTTTATTTTATTTATGAGAGGATAAAGGAATTATTTAAGTAAATTAGTAAGGATAAAAATGAAAAACAATTAATATCCTATTAGCTATAAGCTCAAACACTACTTGAAATTGCATTTGAAAAAAAATGCTATAAGCTAATGGGAAAAACGTTTACCAAATAGGATTACAAATCCATCCGCTATAAATTATTCATTATAAGCTAGCGGATTGATCTTGCCAAACAGAACTTTTTGACATAAAAAGATATGTGATATATGAATTTATAAAAATATTTTAAAATTCTCTTATAATCTTTATAACCAGAATATTATTTTTAAATTTTAAGTTTTTTAAAATATATTTATTAAATAATATAAATTAAATGATATGTTTATATGACTTTTTATATAAATTTAATTTTATGTGATAGGTGATGTAAAGTAGGTATTTAGTGAAAATGACATGTTTATGAAAAAATGTCTAATTGTCAAATTGATAAATATATAATATTATAAATGCAAAATATTATTAAAGAATGAATGGTAAATGCTGAATAAAAATATTTTAAAAAAAATCAGCATAAAAATCTAGTTGCCAAGTAACTCATATTATTTTAAAAACAACTTTTTTTTCTACGAAAACAACTTCAATCATCACAATCCAGCTATATCCCAAATATGATCTCAGAGCATGTTTAGGGTTTAGGGTTTGAAACTGAAACCCGGCGAGTTGGAGTAAGAACGTCAGCTGTGCAATGTGATGCTGGGCCGCCGGTGAAGGCCAGTGAGCGGGCCCAAAATGTTATTGGGCTTTGAAGTGAATAAGGGTAGAATTGACAATATGTATTTTCATCCCAACCCTAGTCCCTCCTCTTTAAATGGCTTCGTTCTCTATCGTCTCTTTCGTCGAGGCTTGTTGGTTTCAGTTCCCACCTGATTCCTTTCATGTTCCCCTTTTATCGTGTGTGGTTGTTGTTGGTGCTGTTCTTCCTTCCGTTCATCTTTTGGATGCTTTGTCTTTTTTTGTTTCGTAAATGTTGTGAATGAATTCTTTTGTTTAGTTTGAGAACCATATGATGAATTTGGATTTTATATTCTCACGACGGTCGTCTGAGATTCCCCTTGATGCAATCGTCCAATACTTCTGATGGTTTTACTTTTTGTTTTTCTTTCTTTATTTGCTAAAAGATAATGCATTGGATTTCATTTTTTTTGTCTTGCCTGTATTTTGAAGGCAAGGAGAGATATTGATACTTGATAATTTTTTTTTAAAATAAAAAAGATTAGTTTCTACCTTCAAGTTTTTCAGAAAAGCAAGTTTTATGCTTTGAAGGTTCCAATAAAAATGAACTAATTTACAATTAGGTTTAGGAAATCTAAACTTATTGTTTATGCATATTTTTTTTTTATCCACATGTTTCTTTGGACTTCATCTACTTTTTTGTTAATGTGACAAACGATCTTGTTTGCTTAATGTCCTAATATTTCGAAGATGATTACACTGAACTTGCCACCGACCTTGTCACCAAAGTGATGAGTACCTTAAAAATGTGCATCAACTATTACAAAAAGAGTAAAGACTCATTCCTGACAAAAAACACGGCCCTGAGACATACCATGTTTTTATTTAAAATTTTAGGGGCCTAAAATGTCTCAACAACATTTTTCATTTCTACTAAATATATGTTTTTGTTCTATTTATCAGAGACTGGTTTGCATTTTTACTCTCTTAAAAATGTTATTAAGAAGTAAAATGGGCGTCATACTGTCATTTGACTAATTTTTTTTTCAAATTTCAGTGGAGTAGGATCAGTTTTAATTAATCCAGTCCAGCTCGTTGGAGTTGTAACTCTTTACTGCAGTAATGGGATAAACTACAAAAAGTTATCAAATGGGTTTCGTTAGCTATTGGGTTCCAATGGTTCTACTTAATAGTTTTTAAGTGTGGATTTGGTGTAGGAACGACATGTACTGCAAGGGATATAGATATGACATGATACAAACAATTTTAAATATTGTCGGACATAATCGTAAGACATCAAATTAGTATAATATTATTATAAATATAAAATTCTTATATTAAAATGCAGATTTAATATTTTAAAATTAATGAGTGTTTTTGTGTTCACATAATTTGTCCCAATGAAGTCTTTATATGCAGTTAGAAAAATTCATATGAATTATTATAAAATGATCTTATTAATTTAATTATTATGATATTTTTTATCTAAAATGTATAAGAATTCAAAATATATAATTCAAACAGCTTTAAAATATAATTATGAGTATATCAAATGTATGAAATTATGACATTAATTCTTATTCAAAGAACTGTTTTTCATGATAAAAACTGTTTTTCACTAGAAGCTGATATATTTAGGTAAATTAATTAAATTTCAAAACAACTGTTTTTATGAGAAAAATGTTGATTTTAAAGAAGCGAGAAATTTGAAGTTTATTTAAAAAGTTTGAAACCATTAACACTTTTTCTATTTCACTCTTACAAAACTAACTACCAAACAAATATTATTAAATTATATAAATAACTTAATATCATTTTTAGTAATGGATTATTATTATAATCGATTATCCATATAATTGATTATTGAAATAATCGAATTTTCTACTGGTCCAAATGTATGAATACTTGATACCGATACATATCAGCATCACAACAACTATATAAAGTATTGATACTTATGCATCAAAAGCTTTTTCGGTTTTTTGTACATAAATCAAAGGCTTAAGTATGTTTTTATTTAGAAAATGAACGGATTTTAGTTTTGGTCCCTATAAAAAATTTGTTTGATTTTCATCTCTCTAAAATATGAAATTACTAATTTTGATCCCTAGAAAGTGAGCAAATTTTGGTTTTGATCATTGTAAATTGTTTTTCTTTGCTTTGTTTTTCATCCCTCTAAAATTTAATATCACCATTTTTAGTTCCTAATTTCATTTTAAGGTATATAAATATAATTCATTTTAGGGTTCAAGAAAATTTTAGGGAAATCATATGCTAATATGATGACACCAAGGTCATTGGGTGTCACTTGGTATGACCATAGGACCTTCTGTTAGACACATAAGTAGTTAATGGAAGTCACATGACAATAGGGATCAAAAATAATGATTTTAGATTTTAAAGGAACAAAAACCAAAGAAAAAATCTTATAGGGATCAAAACCAAAATTCGCTCATTTTACGGGGACTAAACATATTTAACCCTAAATCAAAAGCTTTTTTGTTTACCAGATTTGGTAAACATGAGAGTTTGTATTTCTACAATGCAGTAATTTTATTTTATTACCCAAATGGGGTTGGCTTAGTGAAAGCATGTTAGATCCGTAAGGTAAGGCAAATGTGTTCAGGGATACTCTCCAGTGAGAAGTCTTTAATTTGATCACTCCCTTGTGCAAAATAAATCTTTTGGGGAGGGGTTTCATTCATGTTGCCTCAGGTATTCCCACAGACAAACTGTGAGACTATCTCTCGATTTAGGAGTGGTGGTTATGTAAAGTCTTCCTCAAAGTGATGACTCCAAGATTTGAGCTTCTACCACTGCATGTGAAGGTTGCCTAAGATTGTACTCCAATTCCATTGTAATCAACCGCTATTCAATGCTAGGAAACTAGCTGGGAAACTAGTTTTTGTTGAAAGGAAACAATTCTTGTAAATTTAATTTAAGAAAAATGCTAATCAGTTCTAAAGACACATTAAAATAGTGAAAAAAAAAACATTTTCATGAAAAATTGATATATTTAATAAAATATTTAATTGATGTGCAATGTCAGTGTCATTTTCTTACATTGTCAATCAATCATAAATTATTACATCATTAAAAAAATTTAACTCTTATCATAACCATCTTAAAAATCATACAGATGATTTGTGATTATTTGACAATATAAAAACATTTACACTGCTAGAGTATTAAAATTAAACTCATTAATAAATTGAAAAACGATATATCGAATAAATTGAAAAATACTATTTCTCGATGACATTGATTAGCAAAAAAATCCTTAATTTACATTACTGAGTTCCTATGCATTAATCTACTAACTTTAAAAAGGGACCTTATAGTATTTGGTTTATATTGTAAACTAAAATTATAGTATTATTCCTCTTAGAAACAAAGAGGAAGAAAACATATCCAATTTTTTTCACCAAAAAAAAAAAAAAAATCCAATAAATCACAAATATGACAACTCCAAATGTGAAAAATCACAATATTATATGCATACAAGTCACAGGGAACCTACGCAACAATCTGCATCTCTACTAGGGCACACCTCCGACCAGCCGTACCGCTCACATGGATGCAAATCTCGCATGGCGGGGGAAGCCGATTTGGGTTATCAGGATTGCTAAACGGAGAGAGAGAGATTTGGGGGTGGTTGTTTGAGAGACTGAGAGGTCGAGGGAGGTGGGGAGAGATCGACGAAGGTTGATGAAGATTGGACCGACGAAGAAAGGTAGACGATTCGAGCATATATTATGGGGGAGACGAGAAAGGAAGACTGAGAGGGAAGTGAGGGGCGGACAGACTAAGAGGGAGACTGAGAGGGAGTGGGAGCTTCAGAGACTGTGAGGGAGAACCCAAAATGTTTAGATTAAATATTATGCATTGGAAATGCTCTAAGAAGATCCTAGTCGCAAAGAGCCTTGGTTTTGAAGCAGAAGGGGAACCATTCTTCAAATAAAAAACATTCTCTTTTCATAATGATTTACAACAACTCCGAGTTCCAACAAAACAAGTCTCAAATCTTTCTTCAATTCTGACATAGGACATCCAGACACCCAAAAAAAAATTAAAAAAAGAAGATAAATTTGGTGATGATCACGATTTGCATAAATCACTATTGAAGTAGGGTAAAGCTCTTCTAATGTTTGGATCTTTCATGTCATGTCAGTGCTGCCAATTTTAAAAAGAATTGTCTGGATTCCAAAGTCCTGTATCAGGAAGTTCTAGCAGAAGATAATCCACTCAATAAATTTACAATATTGCAGTCCTGTATTTACAATCTTCAGATACACAGTACTGCAACCAGCAAAATGCCAAAATATTTCAAAGTATCATGATTATGGATGTCTGAAAGCCACCATGAAGAAAAATTAATAAGTATGAAAAGCAATGTCATAAAAATTTGTAAGGTCTACCGGAGAAAACAATTAAAAAAGGGAAAATTATACTGACTCGGACTTACCCTAAAGTTTGGTTTAATTACACTCGAAATCCCTCTTACTTAAAAATTATACCGACCTCCCTTGAGATTTATGTTGTAAGAGGTGTAAGTGTAATGATAGCATAAACCTCAAGAAGGTAAATATCGTGACAACATTAAACCTCAAGGGAGTATATGTTATGACAACATAAACCTTATGGGAGGTCGGTGTAATTTCTGAAACAAAAGGGATGCCAAGTAAAATTAAGTCAAACCTCAAGAAAGATCGGTGTAAGTTCCCCTAAAAAACAATTAATCTTATGTGTATACTTATGGAAAACGCCCAAAATGCAGAAGTACATTGTTCGTATGTTCTTTTGTTTAGGAATATATTTAGTAGTGGGCTCACCAGCTTGTCATGACTCATGATTGCATATGATGATCAAATGTATAGGCATGAATATCAGAAGGACTGGTGCCCGGCCTAACAACAACCATCAGGGTAAAATCAAATATTGAGCAATAATAAAAGCCTAGGTAGCCACGTAGCAGAAATATTCAACAGCTGAACAGCTTAAGCAATCCTTGTACAGACAAAAAGGAAAGAGAAAGAGATACAAAACTGAGATCAGGAGTTAAATAGCGCATCTAAACAGAGAGGATCATTTTCATAAAAGAATTCATGGTGATGCTTTCAGGTGTTTGCACACAAAAATGAGATAAGGCAAACTCGAACAAGGATTACCTATTGCTTTCTGTTCCAATTAATTTATTAGCATTTTATATAACATTTAATCTAAAAGAGGATGACTTGAACAATTATGAGCCACCCAACTAGCAAAGACCAAGGTTTTAAAATCCGAATTGGATATTGAACCGACGAGACCTCCGGGTCATGGTTTGATTGATTCAACCGGTCGAATTTGTGGTTAAACACTGATTGAACAGGATAATGCTCGAACCAAGACATGGTAGTTTCATGGTCCGATCGGTTCAACCAGCAGGTTTGATTCCATTTTAAAATATTGGTCTTGACCTATGTGGTCAAGCTGGCTAACAGAATTATTCCTAAACAGAAATACTGTTACTTTTGGGAAACAACAAAGATGAACTTTTGGGAAAATATCCTAAACTTCAGATGAAAATACCTTTTGTTAATGGTTCCATAATGGAATTTGAGCTTTCCTGCCTTAATATCCTCAACATACTGCAGCCATGAGAAAACACCATAAGATACATTTTGAGTAGGCAAAAATATCAAGACCCAAAAACCTACAAAATGCTATCTAAACCATACCAAACTTAAAGTAACCACCATTGATGAAAAAGATAGAGAATTAAAAGGTATATCATTGAGTGAAAAAAGCCGGCATTCTGATGATTCTGGACCAGGTGAAAAGTGGGGCTTCTTCAGCTTTGCTAAGAAGATTATATAAGTCTGTCTCACAAAATGCCATAATCATGAGAAAAAATCTCTATCTAGACGAGAAGATCAACAAAAAAGGGGGGGGGGATTAAACAAAGAAATCAATGCTTCTCGCTCACTTGGCCAATTAAAGGAATATCCAATTGCGCAAAGGGAGAAATCACTTCCACATCAGCATTGGCTTCCTCCCTTGTTTCCCGTATAGCACCTTCCATAGTCGACTCTCCAATTTCCAAATAACCAGCAGGAAGTGTCCTTGTTGTCACCAAAATAAGAAATTAACAATAGTTCACTATGGTAAGATAAGCAGTCTTCATCATAACGAGAAACTTACTAGCATGTTCATTTTATAAATAGATTTCAGAAAAAGGCATATAACATGTATGTAAGTATGTAACGCAAATCAATGAAAATAGGCAGTTCAATAAGAAGTCCATTCCTACCAAAGGCCATAAGATGGTTCAATCTTTCGCTTGCAAAGGATGACCTTGTTATCATGTTGAATGAGGCAACCAACTACCTACTTTGCAATCCAAATTCATGTCACGTTCAGAAGAAAGAAATGAGTGCCAGGACAAATAGCATATGACTATTACAGTAATTTTCCAGATAAATGTCAGATAATACATCTAAAAAATATGATCTTCCTCCAAATCTTTATTTGTTTTTGCATTTGCATTTGCATTTGCAAAAAATACTATTACTTCATACAATGAGATTGATTATATGTATTGCACTTTAAAACATGTTACATGTGGATACCTAAACAGTTAACATGCATATCAATTTCAGAACCAAATCCACGCATTACATAATAATCCTAAAGCTGATATAACTAATCTGTTTCCTCAGATCAATGAATGCTTGGCAAATCAAAAATCAAGATCAAACCACTTTTTTCTCAATGTCTTCCTGAAATGCATCTTGAAAATCCAGCAAAAGCCATAACATTTAATCTTAAAATACCATGTGATAGACCCATGACCCAAGTATATACTAAGAGGAATAACAACAATGACTAAGTATATATTGTTTATATGTACCATATACCACATAATAACTATCAAACACTTTCAGTCTAAAGGATCATACTAAATCAACTTGGATTGAAGTTAATCCATAAAGCTGAACTATTCTCCATCTACTTACAACTAAAACAGCAGCCTCCAAACCTTCCGGATGAAAACTTCAACAGTAAACAATTTCTTTTATAAAATTCGAAATATTATTAGATGAGAGAAAGAAACGAAGGATTTCTTATAAATATCCTTGTTCAGAACTCAAAAGTAACATTGGTACAGAGTATGGGACAAAACGAGGCCGAAATTTAATTTAAGGGTACAATTATTTAATTCAAGAAGTTTAAATCAGCTTTTAAAACTCAAAATGTTTCAGCATATAACACGTGAAAGAATAACTACTCAATCTTATTTTGCATGAATGAGTAATATGCTTCTTGCACACAGCTGCTATCATGCACATCACACCCATATTCAACATTCAACTTAAAAAGAGTGACTGACACTGTTTCATAAATCATTCACTCCTTCAAGAAAATTGCCAATAGTGGTGCACATCTTTAGGAATCACATCCTTCACATCTGCTAAGTTGGCAGAAGTATGTAAAAATCATAGGGTGAGAACTGTGCAGATGTCAGGTGATGTATGTGTCACTAGCATTACTCTTACCAATAAACATATAAAATATCTCTTATTTCTGCATAAGCACTACAATAAATCAACTGGAAGGTCCTGTGATTTTTTTAGGCATTTACCATTTTTGGATTCTGATAAGCAATCTGCCCACAAATTGTACATATAGCTCTCAACCTTTCTTCTCCTTCAGGTATATCATGCTTTGTCCGACCACCACACAACTGACAGAACTTTATGTTTTCAACATCTCCCTACATAAGACACAAGTATTTAGATCTATAATTTTGAGATTTTAACATTGTGTTGAGATATGTATTTAATGTGAACATGGAAATCTGCTGCAGAAAAGGGAGCATCTTTATATATGTTACAATGTAACTCTGGTTTAACTTGTTCATCCATAACATCAAAAGCCAATTTATTATGCAACTATCTTCTCTAAAAGACTAGTTAGGTATATCTATCTAAACACCAACCACATCCAAAAAGATTTCAACTCCTACATACTCATCAAAGTTAGAGCGCATTTGAGTAAACAGCTTAATAAAACATTTATTCAATAAGTTATTTTGAAATAAGTTCTTATTTTCATAAATTTCTTTGACAAACTTATTGAAATAAGTTACGAAGAACTTATGCGAAATTACAAAGGTCATAAACTATTTTATTTTCATAAACTTATTATCATAAGCTTATCTGTAAGCTCTTCTTAGCACCCCTCATGTATGTAACCTCACGTACGTAAGTGCAATTAGAAGCACACTACACGAGGGATGGCAGGTTCAACAAAGTAAAGAAAATAAATATAAGAATTGATCTTCTATAGCTTGAAGCCAAAGATTTATTTTGCCTAAAACAATTGATGGCGAATTTCATTGCCATAATTCAAAGATTTAATTCACTCTCAAACATCTCTTTTACGGATTTGGGTTCACTATATTCAAAATTCACTACATTTGTTACATTCACTCATATGCACCATTAGATCCATTTGGATGTGCATTAAATAAATGAAATAACAATGATCTAATGGTGCCTATGAATGAATGCAGAGAATTTAGTGAATTTTGGATGTAGGAATCTAAATCCCTCTTTTAAAACCAGCTCTCTGGCCTCTCTGCAACAAATTTTCAACCGTTGGATGCATGCATAAATTAATCTGGACCATTAGATGGATGTGAAGATCTCATTACTCATGACTACCGCATAAGGTAGATGTACGAAAATTTAGGCCTTATATTTTTTAAGAAAAAGATCATACCAAAAAAATTTATACAAACTAGGATATCCTGAATAAAAGTCCCAAACAAAAAAAAAGTCTTTGATGAAAGAAAAAGCTATTTAATTTCCATATTTATAACAGAAACCATAAATAAATAAATAAAAACTCACGGCAGAATGAGGTGATGATACGGGAGAGGAGGAGGTGTGATGTGAAGTAGGTGAGAAGGAAGAAGAATCCATGGAGATGGAGGGAAGTGGTTTGAAAGAAGGGTAAGGGTAAGGGTCAGGGTAAGGGGAGAAGGAAGAGATAGAAATGGAGGAGAAGAGCCTTTGACTGTTGCGTTGTTTAACAAACGCAGATGAACAGCAGAACAGGATCTCATAAGCTTTCAGCATTGTGGATCACGGTCAAGATTATTATTGGAACACACACCATATTTATTTTACAGAGAGAAAAGATAATGACATTTCAACAACAACATATTAATTGGACTAAAATATTTATCTTTTTTTCTTTTTCTTTGAACTAAGAAAATAACATAATTTACCAATATGTGGTTGGTCCGAATGATAACGAGTTCAGACCCCTTAAACAAGTGGTAAAGGATTCAATTTCTAGCTCTTACGTATGGAGAAAATGAATACTTGATACCAATAACATGGTTACTAAAAAAAAAATAACAGAATATGTTAGTAAAGAAAGAATTGTTCCATTTAATAAAAATGAAAATATAAAATTATTAATTAAACTATATTTTTTTAAAACACATTTATTATTTCATTAAAATTATTAAAATATTAAATTAATAATTATTGAAAAAAATAATACTTTCTTATCTTAGACTAGTGAGCTTCGAATAATTACGAAATATTTGTTTGTTTCAATAATCGATTGATTATATGTAATTCACTGTTATTAGGTTAAATTAATTTGCAGACTCCTGAACTATTTGAGAATATTCAAATAGGTTTTTATATTTTAAAAGTTTATAATTAGATTTTTTATACACTTTTTCGTTGGAATTTCGTTAGGTATCCATTAAGTGATCATCCACTCCTTGAACTTGTTGAAAAAAATTCAAATAGGTTTGTATACTTTTAGGAAAATTCAAATAGATTTTTATACTTTTTAGAACCTTAATGAAACCCTAACGAAAAAATGTATGAAAGACCAAATTACAAATTTTCTATGTGTTTATCATGAACCCAATTACAAACTTTTAAAATATAAAAATATATTTAAAAATTCTCAGATAATTAAAAGACTTAAAGATTTATTTAACAAATCGATTATATAATCGGTCATTATGTCGGGGACCTACCACTAGTTTGTTTTGTATTTTTGAAGTGTAATATGAGAAAATGTGTTTAATTTCAAAATAATCAAACGATTTTTTTTCAAATAAGTTTCAAACTTCCAAATAAAAATTGGTGAATTCTTGCACGGCTTTTTTCCTAAACCTGTGGAATATCACCTACATGAAGACACGATGAGGACCAAAGAGAGACAGCTTGACCAAAGAAGTGTGTCGCCAACATGGAAGAAGCTAGAGAGTGCTCAAGAAAAAGAGCTGTGATTGCAAAAGAGGAAGAGATATCGAGGGATTGTGCTCTTTTCCTTCAAAAACTTACACCCTTAAAACTTCCTACCTTATTACCCAAAAACCAAACATGGCCTCAGAGAAATAGTGCCCCTTGATAAAACGAAAAACTGTTAGCAAATTTTGAATGAAATGAAAGGATACGAATTTAAAATAAATGGATTAAAGACACACATAAATTAAAAGAACATGAATTTAAAAGATCTCACTCCTTCAGCAACATAAATTAAGAACATGTAAATTTGAGGGAAAAGAAATGGCAATGAACTAATGATAAATTTGTAAAGAGTTTAATTTTGATACACTATTAGGCAATGACAAATCATCTTATGTGTGACTTTTCAGGTAGTTATGAAAAGAGTCAAACATTTTTAATGATATGACAATTTATGATTGATTGACAGTGTAAAACATGTTTACACTACAATGCATACCAATTAAATCCATTTGTAAATATCAAGTGGCATACACATTTTTTTTCCATGACTAAATAATAGATTTACTCAACTAAAATTCTTAAGCAAGCTGTGTTGAATAAATTAGCATGGCCAAACAACTGCTGCGTGCTGCAGACTTGTAATAAAGGTATCATGTATATGTCTGAAACACTAACAGTCCTTAATCCATGGCCAGCTTGTCGCACAAAGATTGATAAGCTGCACTGCAATGCTTGAACTTCTTCTCTGCTATAACCTTTCATCATGCATAATAATTAAAACAATTAGAAACCTTTACCACTATTGAAAGAGATCACTCAATAAGGAAGGGAACACGAAAAGAGGGAGAACCTTGGAAGAGCCTTGATGACGATCTGGATGCCATTTCAGGGCACATGTCCGGTACCTGATTTCATAAGCTAGTTAAAAATCACATTAAATTGAAAACAACTGCACTTGCTTCCTAAGTTCCTAACACTTCGTTAAAGAGGATGTGGAGAAGAACTCACGCATTTTTCACATCTTCAAGTTTTATAGGACCAGAAGCACTCAATCCAAGGGCTAATCTATCTGAAACTAAATCTGAGTACAAACAATCAGACTCGGATCCAGATGAAGAGTCATACTCATTTTCACTCCCACGTCTCCAGTTCCAAGATTTCTCATAGCTAGAAAAGCCTCCTGACCTCCTCCATTGAGGATTTTCCTCATTTACAAAGGACCAATAGAAGGATCGATTCCCACCAAAGGCAGAGCGGAAAACGGATTCAACATCAAAATCATCTTTGAAAAACTCAGGATCTCCTGAAAGAGATCAAGTTTGAAGCAATTTAGTATACGACTCCAGAATATGCTTTATAGATGTCCGGAATCTTCTGCTTTGCATTAAAAATAATAAACACAAATGCAGAAACAGGAAAGTGATTTAAGAAAGCTTATGATAGAAGTGAAAACCAAATCAGCTCCATAATCTTAACAAGTAAAACTCATCAAGGCTACTTGAGTATACATTAAAAAAATTCAGACAAGACGCAGTTAGAAGATTTCCCAGAAGAAACCATCTCACACAAACTCCAATCAAGAGAGCTAGTACTACAAGATACGTGTCATATTGTATTACAGAATAAGTATTCCAAGCATCCTTACTTCTGTATGAATGCCATGATCCTTGATTGTCATTCCTGTACCTTCCAAAGCCCTTAGGAGAATATTGTTTCCTAAACCATGAACTGCCTCGACTTGAAGATGGATCATCCCCATCCAGATCTTCCTTCCAGCTCTAAATGATGGGAAAAAGGGAAAGCATAAGCACTTTAGGTACAACATCTTATGACAACCAAAATCTGGGGAGAATGCAGGCAGGGGAACCGTCTAGATCTACGACCAAAAGAGTTCATAGAGAAAACAACCTACAAAAATCAATGATAAAGAGTACTTCCCAGTATCACAACAGTCTTTATTGGGGAGAACTGAAAAGCACAGATGGGCAATGAAAACTCTATCTAAGTTATCAACATTAGTAAGGCCATAAGGGTTCCATAACAAACATGGAAAACAAAGACCAACTAATCAAATCACAGAGCATTTTGGACATTACCCAGTAAAAGGACACAAAAAGCTATGTAGTCCATATCATACAAATGCAAAAGCAGTCATAGTGGCAGAATTTAAGTCTGTCAGAATCTTGTTAACTGTGGTAAAATAGTCATTGCAGAAGTATAACATAGAGCGGAATAAAGCATTCACACAAACTTTACAGAAGGAAAAGGTATTCCATATAACTTGTTCAAATTCCATCATAAGTATTCTCTATAGGATGGTGACAATACAAGTTCTAAGACAGATACCATTATTTTTCATAAAAAAAGAGATATAGTCCCAAACAATAAACACACACGCACGCGCGCATGCGCGAGTGACAGAGAGCGAGAGAGAGAAACGGATAGAGGCACAAGACAAGATCAGGATATTTTGTTTTCCACACAATGCGCAAACATTTTTGAAGGCAAAAGATTAAAAGCAACATGAACCTGAAACAGGAATTCTGCATATGCATTGACATTGCGGAGTAATGTTTGTTTTGCCTGCATCCTTCTAAATCTTCTTGAGTAATGGTTGCATCTCTGCAATTAAACAGTTTTCACACAAAAAAATTCTTATATAAAATGAGCCTAAGATGGCAACAATTACTAGAAAATGTGCACACTACGTTGGAGGACTCGACTGAGAACATAACTGAATGCAGCATGTGAAATAAACACAAAGAAAGCACCTAATCACCAATAATACATGAGAAAAACTGAGTAACTATGTGCACCAAGTCGGTTGCCTTATTAAGCAAACTGTTAGCAGACCAGCAGTTAAGAGGGTATTTGTTAGGAGGGATAGAGCGGGAAATAAGGCCGAATTGATGTAATTAGAGGGGTAGTTACAGCTAATATCAGCTGTGTAACTAATTCTGTTAGTGAAACAGAATTATAAATAGGAAATGGAAGGAAGTTAGAAGGAGTTTTTTGATTCATTTGTAATTGGAGATTGGCATTCTCGAATCTGCCACATCAATACAAACCAGAGCATTCTTTGTAAATTCTTTTCCTTTTCCCCTTGAACCAGTTGAGCCTTTCAACTGGTATCAAAGCAAAACGATCTTGGAAGCAATTCATGGTGCGCAAGAAGACATCTTCAACCACAATGAGTTCACCACCGGAGGACGTCGAGCGAAGGTGTCAAGAGATGGAAGCAAAAATGGAAGCGATGAGGACAGAGATTCTGGAAGCAATACGCAACCCGACGACTGCTTCAAACTCCAATACCGGAAACGGTGGATGGGGAAGCAATCCTGGAAATGCCAATGGCGGACCTAGGATTGTGAGCAGCGCGACACTGAACGAATCAGAAAGACGGCATCGTAAGGTGGAATTACCGCTTTTCAGTGGTGAGGACGCCCCAGGGTGGATCGGAAAGATGGAACGATATTTCAAGTACCGGCAATTGCCGGAGGAAGACAAACTCGACGCCGCACTGATGGCGATGGAAGGAGAAGCACTCGCGTGGATGCAGTGGTGGGAGACGAGCACGCCGGAGCCAAACTAGCGCGAATTTAAGAACGCCATGCTCAGGAGGTTTCAACCGACGGTAGTTTCGAATGTGGTGGAGGTGATGCTAGGGTTAAAACAAGAAGGCACAGTACGAGAATTTAGGAAGAGTTTTGAAGCTCTTTCAGGCCATTTGAAGATCCAGGATCCCGAACTCATTCTAGGGATGTTCTCGAACGGATTGAAGGAGGAGATTAGGGCCAAAGTTCGGTTGCAGAGACCCAAAGATTTGGCGGAAATGATGGATGTCGCATTACTGGCAGAGGAGAAATTGGTACTGGGGAAATCAGGGGCGAATCTTGGTAGCAAGAATCAGCCCTACAACAAAAATGGGGGTGGATTCAGGAACTGGAAGACTGAACTGGGGAGCAAGCCAAGAAATTCATTCAACTCGGATCACACAAAAGGTGCAGGAGGTAAGAGTTCAATTCAAAAATCTTTATCTAGTGAGGAAATGATGGAGAAAAGAAAGAAAGGGCTGTGTTTTACATGTGATGAAAAGTTCTCTGCCAGTCATGTATGCAAGAATAAACATTTTAGAATGCTAATAATTGAAGAAAGCAATGACAGTGAAGACAGGGAGGAACTATTGGAAGAAGAGGAAATTGTTTGGGAGGCACAAATGAAAAATCTTGATTTGTGTAGTATGGCGGGAGTTACAACAAAGAAATCCTTTATGATTTGGGGAGAAATGTGGAAACAAAAAGTACTGGTTCTTATAGATAGTGGAGCTTCCCACAATTTTATTTCCACTACAATGGTCGAAAAATGGAACCTACAACCTGAGATTACAGTACCTTACTGGGTCAAGGTGGGAAATGGGGTGAAAATTAAGTGCAGTGGAGTGTGTCGAGGTGTGGAGATCATTCTACAAGGAGTTGGGTTTATGGCTGACTTTTATGTCTTCTATTTAGATGGGGAAGATGTGGTGTTAGGGATGGAATGGTTGGAAAGTTTGGGAGAAATAAAGGCCAACTTCAAAGAATTAAAGCTGAGAGTTAAAAGAGATGGGGTCAAGTACAATTTGATGGGAGATCCTACCTTGTCTAAGGGAGAAATGACAGCTAATCAGTTGATGGCTGAATTGGAAACAACTGCAGAAGCCTTTATGGTGGAATGCAGAATGTTACAAGGAGACAGCAGGGGCGTGGAAGGCATTAGCTCTGTATCAGTTGTGTTGCAAGAATTCGAAGCTATTTTCCAGGAGTTAGAAGGGTTGCCACCTAAGAGACGGCATGATCATGCAATTATCTTGAGGGAGGGAGCAAATATACCCAATCTAAGGCCTTATAGGTACCCTCACTTTCAAAAAAATGAAATTGAGAAGCTGATAGCAGATATGCTGAGAGCAGGAATTATTCGACCTAGTTGCAGCCCATATTCAAGCCCAATCATCTTGGTTAAGAAAAAAGACGGTAGTTGGCGATTTTGTGTAGACTACAGAGCTTTGAATAAGGTAACAATTCCCAACAAATTTCCTATTCCTTTGATTGATGAATTGTTGGATGAGTTAGGTGGAGCTCGAATCTTTTCTAAATTGGATTTGAAATCCGGTTATCATCAAATTCGAATGAAAGAGGAAGATATACCAAAAACAGCTTTTCGCACTCATGAAGGACAGTATGAGTATTTGGTTATGCTGTTTGGGCTAACCAATGCACCTTCAACGTTTCAGGCTCTTATGAATGAGGTGCTTAAACCATTCCTTAGAAAATTTGCATTGGTGTTTTTCGATGATATTTTGATCTATAGTAGCAATGAGGAAGATCATGTTATGCATTTGAGGAAGGTCTTTGGGGTACTGCAGCAGCATCAATTGGTATCAATAAAAAGAAATGTGACTTTGGAGTATCTTCTGTGGAATATTTGGGACATGTGGTGTCATCCACAGGAGTCTCAGCCGATCCAAAGAAGCTGGATGCTATGCAGCAGTGGCCAGTTCCAAAAGATATCAAAGGTTTACGAGGATTTCTAGGCCTTACGGGGTATTACAGAAGGTTTGTCCAAGGCTACGGATTGGTGGCTCGACCCCTAACTGATTTGTTAAAGAAGGACAAGTTTCTCTGGTCGACAGAAGCAGAGACAGCTTTTCAAAAGCTGAAAACAGCCATGGCAACACTGCCAGTGTTGGTTGTCCCTGATTTCAAGAAGCAGTTTGTGATTGAGACAAACGCGTACAGTAAAGGGGTAGGGGCTGTTTTGATGCAAGAGGGAAAACCTATCTCTTATTTCAGTCAGAAATTGTCTCCTAGAGCACAGCAGAAATCTGCATATGAGAGAGAGCTGATGGCAATTGTGATGGCAGTACAAAAATGGAGACATTACCTTCTAGGACAGCATTTCCTCATCCGAACTGATCAGAGGAGCCTTCAATTCCTCCAGGAGCAAGCTATGTTGGGGGAAGATCAATTTAAATGGACCTCAAAGCTACTGGGGTTTGATTTCGAGGTTCAATATAAACCGAGAAGTGCAAACAAGGTGGCAGATGCTTTGTCTAGGCAAATGATGTATGCTTCCCTATCCAAGGTGAGTTTGCAAGAGTGGGAGGATTGGGAAACAGAGATATTGGCGGATGCAGGCATGGCAGCCTTGATTCAAAAGGTTTTAATGACACCCACAGCTGCACCTAAGTTTAGGGTGCAGAAAGGCAGACTGTTGAGAGGCAACAGCTTGGTTCTTCCACGGAAATTCTCAAAAATCCCCACAATCTTGGCTGAGTTCCATGCCACCTTGCAAGGAGGGCATTCGGATCTCTTCAGAACTTACAAGAGAATTGCAGGTATTTTCTATTGGGAAGGCATGAAGAGTGACATAAAAGACTACATTGCAAAGTGTCAAGTATGTCAGCAAAACAAGTATGAAACACTGTCCCCTGCTAGACTGCTGCAACCTTTGCCTATTCCCTCTAAGGTATGGGCCGATATATCCATGGATTTCATTGGAGGGTTACCTAAAGTGGGAGGAAAGGATACCGTGTTAGTAGTCATTGATAGACTTACTAAATATGCTCACTTCATTTTGTTGGGACACCCTTTCACTGCTAGAGAAGTTGCTGATGTGTTTATCTTCAATATAGTCAGGCTGCATGGGTTCCCGGACTCTATTATGTCAGATAGAGATGCTCTCTTCCTAAGTCAATTTTGGAGAGAAATGTTCAAGCAAGCAGGGACAAAGTTGAAGTACAGTACAGCATTTCATCCTCAAACCGATGGTCAAACAGAGGTGACCAATAGATGTCTCGAGTTGTATTTGCGATGCTTTGTGGGGGACAGGCCTAGAACTTGGCCTAAGTGGTTGTGCTGGGCTGAATTGTGGTTTAATACCAATTTTAATGTTTCAGTCGGTATGACTCCTTTTAAGGCTTTGTATGGTAGGGAGCCTTCACCAATTATTAAGGGGCCGGCCATCCCATCGAACATAGAGGCAGTGAATGTGTTATATCAGGAGCGGGATGTTATTCTGGATCAGCTGCAGCAGAATTTAACTCTGGCTCAGCAGAGAATGAAGAAACAAGCTGATAAACATAGGAGGGACTTGATGATAACAGTGGGAGAATGGGTGTATTTGAAAGCCAATCCTTACCGACGGAGTACTTTGGCTAAAAGAAGAAACGAGAAGCTTAGTCCAAGGTACTATGGCCCTTTTCAAGTGATGGAGCAGATTGGTCCCATTGCTTTTAAACTGGCTCTGCCTGAGAGATGCACGGTACATCCAGTTTTCCATGTCAGCAAACTGAAGAAGGCCGCACCTGCAGCTTATGCTCCTCAACCGCTCCCTAAGGCTATCACTGCATAGTGCTGCAGCTTGAATTGGAAGATGTGTTGGAACTGAGATACAATTCCCAGGGTATCGCCGAAGTGTTAGCGAAGTGGAAACAATTGCCAGAGTGTGACAATTCTTGGGAAACTGTCGATAGTCTACAAGCAGCGTTTCCTTCTTTTCCCCTTGAGGACAAGGTGAAAGTCCTAGGGGGGGAGTATTGTTAGTAGACCAGCAGTTAAGAGAGTATTTGTTAGGCGGGATAGAGTGGGAAATAAGGCCGAATTGATGTAATTAGAGGGGTAGTTACAGCTAATATCAGCTGTGTAACTAATTCTGTTAGTGAAACAGAATTATAAATAGGAATTGGAAGGAAGTTAGAAGGAGTTTTTTGACTCATTTGTGATTGGAGATTGGCATTCTCGAATCTGCCACATCAATACAAACCAGAGCATTCTTTGTAAATTCTTTTCCTTTTCCCCTTGAACCAGTTGAACCTTTCACAAACACACAAATGAAAAGATACACAATAATAAAAGCAATAAACATATAGGCATTCCCTTAGGAGGACAGCAAAACTAGCACTTCTTTATATAAAAAAAATCTTACACATCATTCATTAATTGATAATTAAAGCGAAGCTCTTACACCACAGTAAAGAAAATTAATACTGCATTCTGCACTAGTGTATAAGGAGCAAAAATTAACTCAATATGATATGAAGGAGAAGATGACACTACTTGAGAAAAAATGATGGTCGACAAATGAAGACATTTGAAAAAGCCAACAAACAAAACAATGCTTCCAAATAACTAAACATATACTCTCACTGCCACTTCTTTATCAACAAAACAAAACCTATTATATTTGTCACGTTAGCCATAAAATCTTAAACTTCATAATCATTTTACAGCAAGTTAACACTCCGTTAAATTTTTATCTCACATCTATTCCAAAATTTGAAAATCAGATAACAACACCCTACAAGTTGGTGGTGAATACTCACACACACACCAGTTTGTTCTACCTAGTTGCATTGCATGAACAACTTTTTGTTTTTTATTTTTTAAATTAAAAAAACTCTGATGTTTTTATTGATTGATATAAGAAGAGGCCTGATACAAGGAAGAGGGGATAGGGGAACGGGAAAGGGCACATTGCGGGTTTTGAACCCGCACGCACATCTTGCGGCCTAACTAACTGTTCTGACTTGATGGGACAAAACAACGATGTTTTAGACCAACACTGTGATGGGACAAAACAGCGATGTTTTAGCACAACACAAATTGTCCAGATCCCTCGTGGAATAAAAAGATAGATAAGGGGGGAAGAGAGAGAGAGAGAGAGAAACTAACAGAGTCCCAAAAATTGCGGGTTTTGCGTAGCAAGAAAGGAGTGGAATGAAAGAGTGCAGCCCTGAGGGAATTGGTGTTTGAGTTGATGAAGGTGGCCTTGATGGCGCTATTCATTTCTGGGAATCTATTATACTATTATGCTGAGTCTGACTGAATGAGAGAGATAATCATATAATCTGCAAGTTGCGGCCTTGAATGCTAAGCTAACCCAGCAAGCATCAACATGATGCCGGGGAGAAGAAACACAAAACACCAAACAAGGTTCTCGCCACATGCGACACGTCTTGCTACCAAATGCTCGACCAATTGAGCGATCCAGTTTTCCTGCCTAAGTTTTTCTTTTTTGTTACATCTACAAATTGATTGAGAAATATTAATAATACATTCTTTATACATCTTTTTTTAATACATTCTTTTTTTATTGATTTTATTGGTTGAATTTTATATGTGTCATGGGACGTATATGAATTAATGAGACCCACATAAATTTCAACAAATTCATTATTAATTAAAAAGAGAATGTTAAAAAAAATGTTGCTAACCTTTTCAAATTGATTATATGGGAACTTGACAAATTTTTTTTTACAAAGATTATAATTCGAATTAGCTTTTTGAGCATGTTATCTTCCTCTAAGTATTGTATCCTTGTTAGTGATTTACAAATTTAAGGTTAAATCAATCTTTGGTTCTCTGTAACTTACACTGATTTTGAAACATTGTTTTTGAATTTAGTATCTATAAGTGAATATTTTTAAAATTGGTATCTATGTATATAATTATTTTTAATTTGGTCATCATTGTTTACTAGTGTTATAACATCCTTTGTTTGCAGTTAGGGATAAGAATAGGTTAGGCCGCTCGTCAGAGGCATATGGCTTGGCCTGTTTAAGGCTTGGCCTGACCTGACCTGTTTAATAAAAATGTCAGATCTACGCTTTTCAAAAAGCCTTTATAATTAAATAGGTCAGGCTTAGACTTGTAAAAAAAACCTTTCAAGCCTAATAGGCCGGCCCATTTATTTATATTTAAATGATATTATATTATATTATATATTATCCTTTTATCTTTTTTCAAATATAAATTAATAAAATAAATAAAATTATATTATATTATATAATATAATTTATAATATTATTTTTATGGTTTTTTTTAGCCAAAACAGAATTATGTTTGTTATTTTAGAAAAGATACAATTTGATTTTTATTTATAGAATGTTGGTCTTCTTCACATATGTACTTAGAGAGATGAGACTAATTCCCAGTGAAATATTATTGTCTTGTATGTCTTGTTTTGTCTTCCAATCACTTTTTGCACATTTCAAAAGGAGAAAAAACTGAGAAGTAGGCTAAGCCAATGCAAAATGTTTGAGTGGCTTTGACACAAAAAGACTAATGGTCGAGAGATTATAATTTTTTTTTCATTGTGGCCAATGGTCCACCTGTTCTTCCTTGATATATAAATATATAACAATGGATAGAAGCCTGGATAACAACTCTCGCCCTTCCATTTTGCTGGCAAAGTTATTGATGCCATTGCCAACTGTTTTATGATGAAGTATGCTAGCATTGTATTGACTTAGTCCTACATCACTCAAAATATATATGTGAAGTAGGCTAGCATTCTATAAATAGAGAGCAAGTGGATGATCAACATACTTGGATGGGTGATTAAAAAGATCCATGGGTGCTCCACATGAAGTATCTCAATTTAATTTAATTTAATTTAATAAATAAATTTAATAATTAAATAATTAATTTAATTTAATTATAAATTTAATAATAGGCTTTTAAAAAGGCTTTTAGGTCAGGCCAGGCTCCTAAATAGGCTAGGCCAAGCCCTAAAAATTGGCCTATATCATGTTAATAAACTAGACTCAAGCCTTAAGATTGAAAAACAGGTTTGGCCTGTTTATGTCAGGGCCTGGCCTAGCCTATTCCCACTCCTATTTGCAGTTAATGTATAGACCAAATTCAAAACTATTATCATGTATAAAGATTAAATTCAAAATGATTATCACGTATAGAGATCAAACCGAATTCAAATATTTTTTATTTCTATATTTGATAATCATTTTCACGTTGGTCTTCATACGTGTAACCATTTTGACCTAAATGATTAGTTCAACCTAAATTTAAAATGTCAAACAAGTGGAAAGTGAATTTTAGATAACATTAAGTGTGAAATGACATTTAGCATTAAACTGACACTTGGAATTGGAATTAGATTTTGAAATCCTAATTTTTATTTGCCTAAACTACATTTTTGGTCTCTTATCTTTACTTTATGTTTCGATTTGGTCCCTCTTTTAATTTTGGTCCCGATTTGGTCCTTTAAGATTTAAAATCGTTTCAAGTTGGTCCTTTCCGCCAATACCATTACAATGGTGTTAGATCTCCGACGTTAACTCACCAGAACATGGTTATACCCATTGGAGACTGGGTATACTTGCTGGAAATTGTTTCCCTCTCTCCTTTCCCTCTTATTCTTTCTCTTCCTTCTTCCTCTTTCCTCTTTCCTCTTTCCTCCTTCCTTCTTCCTTTTTCTCCTCCAAATTTACCTTCAACGCATTCAAAACAACAAATCTCCAAATAAAACTCTAACCCTCTAATTAATTTTGACAGCGAAGGGATGTGGACGACGACAGCGGTTGAGATCTGGAAAGTTTGGGTCGCGATCTTTTTGGATGTCAATTGTGGGCGGCAACAACGGTTCGTGGATGGACAAAGGTGGTCGGCAGAGACGACTGCACGATGGAGGGGACATTAACAACGTGATATGGTTGTTATGATGGTTCTGTTGTTTGTGGGTATTGCTTTGCTTTTTTCTCTTGGTGTTGCAATGATGGTGGTGGATAGATTGATGCATTCTTTACTAAATAACAAAACAAAAAGGTTGGAACTTTGAAATTTTTTCTCTCTCTAAACTTGTGTTTCTCTTTCTAAAACTCATATTTCGGCCAGAGAACTAGATTCCGGCAAGAAATCTGACAACACTAGGGTGAATTTGATGGAAAGGACCAAAATAGTATAACGTTGACAAAATCGAGGATCAAATCAGGACGAAAACTAAAAGAAGGACTAAATCGAAATTTAAAATAAAAATAAAGGATCAAAAGTGTACTTTAACCTTTTATTTTTATGTTTGGAAGCCTTTTAAGTTTTTAGAATTAGAACCATAATTTCATATCACAAATTCCATGGAATTACAAAATAATTAGCCCAAATGCTTTCTAATTATTAACCAATACCGTAAAAATTATCTTTCACAACTAAGATCTAAAATTGGGTTCATTCCCCATGTTCGTAAGACCCATTTCTTATGTTCATCAATGTTATTAGAAATTGAAAATACATAAAAATAATTATTAAGTACATTTTTAAGGTGAAATTTATAATTAATTTTACTTTTAAATTATAGATCTCACATTCAAACATAGAATTTATGATTCTGAATCAATTACCAATTCTAACAGATTATCACATGCCCCCCCCCCAAGTTGTCCTGCCCGACAAGAGAGCAAGCAGCAAGAAGATTCCTAAAAAAAGCACTTAGCCAAGTGTTACCACGGATCGAGAAGCACATGGCTGACCTCACTATTAGAGCTCGGCACATTGCTTAACAATGCATCGACCTATGGCCAACTATTCTCGACCACGATCAAGGACCTTAGGCCCAGTAGGCTGACCACTTGACTCAGGTCGAGCAGTATCAAGCAGACCATCTAACAATCCAAGCAAAAGCAGCTTACACGATTTGGTAGGGTTGTTGCCCTACCTAAAGTCCGCAGTGGCCCTACCTATGCCATAGACCCTCGCCCTATTCCCAACAGAGCCATATTCGAACTCACCATACACCTACAATTTGCAGCTGAAGTGACACAGCTGACATCACAACTGTCCTTGCAGGAAAATGGACGAATAAAGTGACTAATGTATTGTTGGTGTAAGCTCTAGTGACCAATCTATTTATTAGATTTTCATTTGTATCATGACTATGATTTATATAATGTTTTATATAGACATTTCAGTTTATTATATTATCTCTTTTGTACATAATAAAGTCCTTAGAATACTAAGTTCAGTTCAATAGAACATCAAGTGTGACTTGATCGTGAGACCCTATTGAACATTATAACATTATTTTTAAAATATCCGTAGTCAAGTATTATTGTTATTTAGGACAATAATAATACATCGAGACTATTATATGAGTAAACTGATAACTACATCTCACAGGTTATGGATATGAGATATCAAGTCTTCACATAGGTATAAATATTAGAGTAATATTTATACTGGATTGATCCACTATGGGCCAATATGAGATATTGGGCCTGTTTGTGATTACATATCTACTGAGAGATCGATGAACATATAATTGAACTTAGCAAGAATGACATGTTTATGCCATGTGTCCAATTATGACATATGAACGAAGGGATATTTACTAGATAGTAAATTGGTTGTAGTAAGGTTAAAATCGAATCACCGTTTTTCTCATAAATTGGGGTAGCAGTGCTAGATGCCGCTCACTGTTTATAATATTTGATATAATAATTAATATGTGATATTATTTTAATATTATTGTCAATTTAGTAAGAACCTATAGGATCACACGCATAGAGAAAATAGTTGGAGACGAATTAATTAATTAAATATGATTTAATTAATTAATTCAAGTTTGGGATTGTAGTGTACAAGCCCATTAATGCTATGTAGGGTGAAGGAGAGCTACTCTTTAAATAGATAATGTGTCTCCTTCACCTCTTACACTAGACATTCTTTACATCATGTCTAATCCTGTAGCCGTCAGCTAGTACAAGACACATTCCTCCAACGGACATTTGTTCGAGTGGACTAAGTACAAGGCAATGTTGATTAGGAGTACGCTTCAATGATTGTTTTGAAAGCACGTTTTAAGAGGTAAATATAACAACTCTTATGTGATTTATGTTTGTAATGCGCGATCCATGGATATGATTTTCTTTCACCTTAAGATATGATTTTAAAATATAATTTCTCATGAAAACCCAACATGTACAGCCATCGTTCATATCTCACATGGGCCGATTCCACTTGCTACGCCACTAACCAAGCATCCTATAAATATAAATATAGGGAGTATGAGACATCCGTGGGATGTTCATTCTCAATGCATATCTTTGCTAACTTAATCATCAACGTGTCCTTACAGGTACACGTCCACCGTGCATTAGTCGACCAGCCAAATGAAACCAGATGAACCAGAAAGTTCATGGTGAACAAATAGATATTTAAAAGAAAATGTTTGTAAATGATAAGTCCTTTCATTTTAAAAGCTTGGATTGACAAGGGAAAAAGTGGGGAAAGGGATATATTGGATATTAACATAGTGTTTTGTTGGAAAGGAATAAAGGGGAAAAGAGAGATTTTCTAAAAGTTTGCATGTTTAGTTCAA
Source organism: Ammopiptanthus mongolicus (assembly GCA_039655645.1). Taxonomy (NCBI): domain Eukaryota; kingdom Viridiplantae; phylum Streptophyta; class Magnoliopsida; order Fabales; family Fabaceae; genus Ammopiptanthus; species Ammopiptanthus mongolicus. Next base: position 24,455,197 of record CM077347.1, on the reverse strand, counting down.
TTTTTTGGAGGGGAGCAAAATCTCTCCTCACTCAATTTTGGCTTCCCTCCAATATTGAGGGATTTGGAAGGGAGAGGAGGGGTTTTAAAATATTTGTATGCCTTGACTAAAATATCCTAACTTATATATTTCGAAATATAAAATTATAAGGGTATAAAAATAAAATAGTTTTAAAATCCCTCCCCTCCCTTCCCCTTGAATCAAACATGATTAAAGCTATTTCTCATTTTGTTCATTAATATCTCTCCCCAATTCCCTGTCAATCAAAGACAATAGGGGTGTTCGCGGATTGGATTGGATTGGTTTTGAGTCAAAAAACCATCCGATCCAAAGATAAAAACAACTTGCGGTTTGGATTGGATCGGTTTGCTTCCTTAAAAAAATCTGATCCAATCCAATCCAATCAAATGCGGTTTGGATTGGATTGGATAATTTGATTTTTACCGATACATCGTTATATAGTTATATTAAGTCGAAAACCAACATTAAATCTATATATACTAGAATTAATGTAGTTCTAGTTTCTAAGTACATGCATGAAACCTTCTAGTACATGAATAACTATTGATTCCGAGGTACATGAATAACTATACAAATTCTAATAAATCTAATATTTGACAATTCCAACAAAAATATTAAAGAGAATGAGAGTGTTCGTTCATAAAAGTATGAGAAACAATACATAAGTATGAGTAATACTATAATTTAAAAAATAATAATATATGTATATAATATGTCGGTTTGGATTGGATTGGATCGGTTTTCACTAGGGGATCCGAAATCCGATCCAATCCAATGAAAAAAAAATGGTTTTTACGTTTTTCGATTTTTGATTTTTCGATTCGATTTTTACGATTTGAATTAGTTTGGATCGATTGAAGAACGCCCTAAAAGACATTACCTCTTAAAATCACTTCTCATTCCTCGTTTCAACCAAACATAGCATTAATGAAGAGGAGGAGAGAAACGGGTCTCTTGGCAAAGGAAGGAAAAGCAAAATGGTGCCAGCTATTTCCAGCAATAAACGTGACCCGCGAGGAGGTCCGTGGATAAGAGATATTCGAAACAGACGGTCAGGATCGGCCAGAATCGAATTTGCGGTTCATTTGAGGTGAAATTCTTTTGCCATTTGAAAACCGCTGTCCACAGTGCGGGCACCTCAGCCACACAAGCACGGTTCGTTAAAAATTAAAAATAGAAAATAGAGACACAACAACGCAATGCAACACAACACGTTGTCACGTAGCTTCATTCATTTCGGAATTCCAAGGTACAACATTGCATTCTCTCCTCTCTTCATTCTTCTTTTACATATTCCATCATCAAATCTTTTCAGGTCAGAATTCTCAATATTGATCACCCCGATCTTCGTTTTCTTTCCCAGTTTTTATTCTTAATTATTTGCACTCGTTAGGCGTTATTATTAGCTTATTCTTTTTAGGTGAGACTGATATCAAATTGAAAATATCGCATTTTCTTTTTCTTGTGATGATCGTGATCTTTGATAAAAAAAAAAAATTCCTCATGCTTCTTTTTTATTTAGTTTTCAAGGTTTCGGATTTATGTTTTGAGAAAGAAAGAGACAAACTTTACTACTGAGAACTCATTTTCATTGCATATAGAAGTGGTTTGTGTATTTCTCTCTGTTAATTCTGTCATATTTTTAAGAGAAAAAAAAATGAGATTATATAAATTGAATTGTCAGTTAATAATCCCAGATCTTGGTTAATGCTATTGACAGTTCAAATTGCCTATCACACTAGCTATCCACCAATCATAATTTTAGTTTTTTATTTTATTAAATTATGATTGGTTAACGAGGACTGTGAAATGTGAATATACAATTAAAGATCTTATGTTGTACTTTTAGAAGAGACATTGATTCTTGTTTCAATTTCTTTATTATTTAGATTATTTTTTTTAAAATGTAAGTTTGGTGTCTTTCTGCAGTAATCAATAAAAAATGGCAGACGGTGAGGATATTCAACCTCTTGTTTGTGATAATGGAACAGGAATGGTCAAGGTGTGGATCCAAACGTGTGCTACTTGTTGATCATAATATTAGGTTTTGGTTCTTCTTGATCTCTAGTAATCTAGTACATTGTCTTAACATGTGTCATATTTGCAGGCTGGATTTGCAGGAGACGATGCTCCAAGGGCTGTGTTCCCTAGCATTGTGGGTCGTCCCCGCCACACCGGTGTGATGGTTGGTATGGGACAAAAGGATGCATATGTTGGTGATGAAGCTCAATCCAAGAGAGGTATTTTGACTCTCAAATACCCAATTGAGCATGGCATCGTTAGCAACTGGGATGATATGGAGAAGATCTGGCATCACACATTCTATAATGAGCTCCGTGTGGCTCCAGAAGAGCACCCTGTTCTTCTCACAGAAGCACCTCTCAACCCCAAGGCCAACCGTGAGAAAATGACTCAGATTATGTTTGAGACCTTCAACACTCCAGCTATGTATGTTGCCATCCAGGCTGTGCTTTCTCTTTATGCTAGTGGCCGTACAACTGGTAAAGATTCTTCAACATGGATCTATTTTCCTTTTCTTAGTTGTAAAATTGTGGGAATCATTTACTGATCTTTTTTAAAATTTGATAATTTGGAGCAAGGTGCATGGTACAGGTACATACATGTATATTTATTGTTGTTAAGCCACTTGTACTTCATTAGAATTTCAAGATGCTTTTCAAATTGAATAGCTGATGTCCACATCATATCAAACTGTATATACAAATCAATCGAGTTTCATTTATTTTTTCCAAATGTTTTGCAGGGATTAATATGTCATACTTTCTGTTTATTTCATTATGAGTGCAGATTTTGTTTCATGAATATTAAATGAGATCTACAGGACCTGCTATATGTATTCATATAATGGTATAGCTTGACATTGAAATAGGTTGACAAGGTGGTTTTTATGCTGTTGTAGGCATTGTTCTTGACTCCGGAGATGGTGTCAGTCACACAGTTCCTATCTATGAAGGCTATGCCCTCCCACATGCTATCCTGCGTTTGGACCTTGCAGGGCGTGATCTCACTGATGCCCTCATGAAAATCTTGACAGAGCGTGGATACTCTTTCACCACCTCTGCTGAGCGTGAAATTGTGAGAGACATGAAGGAAAAATTAGCCTACATTGCTCTTGATTATGAACAAGAGCTAGAAACTTCAAAGACAAGCTCAGCTGTTGAGAAGAGCTATGAGCTACCTGATGGCCAGGTGATCACAATAGGTGCTGAAAGATTCCGTTGCCCCGAAGTACTCTTCCAACCATCCATGATTGGGATGGAATCTCCTGGCATACATGAAACCACATATAACTCGATCATGAAGTGTGATGTTGACATTAGGAAGGATCTCTATGGTAACATTGTCTTGAGTGGCGGTTCCACAATGTTCCCAGGCATTGCTGATAGGATGAGCAAGGAGATTACAGCATTGGCACCTAGTAGCATGAAAATTAAGGTGGTGGCACCACCAGAGAGGAAGTACAGTGTCTGGATTGGAGGCTCCATTTTGGCATCCCTCAGCACCTTCCAACAGGTAGAGTGCATAACTTCTATTACATATGCATGAAACTGTAAGGTTTTGTAAAGATAAGGCAGCAAATTAATCAGGGGATTCTATTTGAAGACTTTGTAGAGACTTAGATAAGATGAAAGGAAAAACAAAGCAGGAGGGAATAACAAACAATAATACTCAGATAGATCAAGGAAAGCAAACTAGTCTAAAATAGATATTATTTTTTTCCTTTGGGGTGTGAGGCTTAGCAAATGTTGTTTTACAGAGGCTTAGTGCTAACCCCATCCTTTCTCTCATTACACTTCCAAGTATGTCTGATATGATATGTTTTCTTTCCTGTGTGCAGATGTGGATTGCAAAGGCAGAATATGATGAATCCGGTCCATCAATCGTTCACAGGAAATGCTTCTAATGATGCAGAGAGTCCTGGATATTATAATATACACTTCGTACTACAGAAATACCATCAACCGGTTGAGGAACCTTCATTTCCTATTCTTTACCATTTTATTTTATCATGTTTTTGTGTTTTCATTTCTTGATCTGTTGGGATAAGAATTAAGAGAATGAAAGCAAAGCAAGATATGGAAGATTCATTTTTTTCATTACCTTTTTGATGTAGAAGAGCTGTGTATTGTTATTGATTTGGTTTGGTTGAATCAACAATTTTTTCAAGTATTTTGATTAACATAGTTGTATTTATTTTATTTAGGTTAAACTAATCATTTGATCCTATACGTGACACTGATTTTGAATTTGGTCCCTAAACGTAAAAAAATTTGAAATCGGCCCTACATGTACAATTATTTTTAATTTGGTCATCGTCGTTTACTAGTGTTATAACATTTGGAGTTAAAGTATAAAGACCAAATTAAAAATGATTGTCATATGTAGGGACCAAATTCACAATTTTTATTTTTGAATTTGATCTTTACGTGTGACAATCATTTTGAATTTGGTCTCTATCACATGACAACGTTATAACATTAATAAATTGCGAGAGCTAAATTAAAACTAGTATATATAGGGATCGATTTAAAAAAAAAATTCATGTACAAAGATCAAATTCAAAATCGGTGCACCTATAGATTTTAAATTATTAGTTTAACCTTTTATTTATTTTTCTCTGCAATGAAGATGTCATTGTTGATCACGGCCCCATGCCCCCATCTTCATCTTGATAATTTATGGTTTGCCAACTTTGCATGTGATAGTTCAGAGCTCCAGTGCTCCACGACTGAGTTGTTCAAAAAATTAGCGGTGTTTTTTCATCATGTATGTAACCGTGTTCATTTGTCTCCTGAAGTTACGGGGACTCTATAATGGGTCATATGAGCAGTATTTCCACAATCTCAGTCACAAGACAACCGAACAGAAGAAACACAACTTGCCATATATGAGGAGATTCTATATGTGATTGGTAGGTCTATGTAACACAAATTGATATATATATATATATATATATATATATATATATATATATATATATTGTATTGGAAGATTATGGTAGGTCTATGTAACAAAATGCGGCCGCCATCACCATTTACCCGAATCACCACCTCTAAGATACGAGGAATACAAACTTTTAATTTAGTGCCAGCTGACATGAGAAAATTGGCGAGCAAGCAAGGCATAAACACAAGTAAACAACAGCTTAGGAAAGTGTGCGGTCTTTAAAGAACCCTTATATTCACTCACTCACACCATTGTATAATGAAGAAAACCTACCACTTGCACTGAAAAAGTATGTTTTATAGATCAAATAAAGAAAGTGGATCAGTACCCACAAAAAAAAAAAAAAAAGTGGATCTGTATCAAATAAAATGACCCATTTGATATAATGTGTGTTTGGATGAACTTTTGACAAACGTGATTTTGAATAGAATGGTGTAACACCTCGGTTTTCGCTTGCTTGTTATATATGTCGTTATATATATGTTATGTGTTGTTATTGTAACATCCTAAAAATAAAAATAATTGAAGATAATAACGTTAGAGAAATTAGATAATTTTGGGGAGGCTTAGACTGCATGTTTTGAGCCTTTGAATTAATTAGAAAGGATAAAAGATAATTAAAATCTGCAACAGTAACAAAACTCTATCTAGACTTTATCTAAAACTTATTCAGTAACAAACTCTAACTACACTGTATCTAAAACTTATTCAATAACGAATTCTATTTACACTCTATCTAAAAACTTAATTCAAAAATCAGTCTCTATGTTAGGATGTGTTAAAAATAGGTCTAAAAATAGGGAATCAGTGCAACACTATATATATAACTTCTTATGACACCATAGTGCGGCTAGGAACCCTTTTTTCACCCTAAAACACCTTAGTAACGGTTGTAGAGCATCTTCATGCTTGGGAGATGGGGTTGCATCAAACAATGAGTTTGGAAGGAGAACAACAACAACAACAACAACAACAAGAACAAGAGGAAGATGAAGAAGAAGGAGAAGGAGAAGGAGAAGGGGATTCAAGACTGAAGAAGGCGACATCTAAGATTCGCCATAGGGTACGCTTGGAGATTCTTGGAGGTCTTCAAGAGGTGAGTAGAAATACTCTTTCTCACCCTTTCCATGGTACAAATTGTCTTGGGGTTTGGGTTATGCTTTCAAAATACGTTTTTTGGAAAATAATCTTGGTTTGGTCAAATCCTGATTTTACAAATTTGGGGGTTTTACTTCTAAATTATTTCTGCTATCAATTAAATGTTTATTATTGGGATTGGTGGTATGATACATATGATACATACGTGATTTGGTTGAATTGACATGCTATATATGCACTATTTGATGATATTTGTGATATTAGCATGATTCAATAACTGTTAATATGTTGAATGTTGTTTGCTGCAATACCGCCTATGATAGGGGTATCGAAAGTAACACTGCCAATGATTTGGGGTGTCGAAATATGAAATACCGCCATGATGGGGTATCGAAAGTAACATCGCCACACGTTTGGATGTCGAAATGAGTAATACCACCAGTGTACAATGGTTGGTATCGAAATGAGTAATGTCACTGAAGAGAAGGTGACATCGAAATACCTTCATGAGTAAGGTAGACAATGGGACGCCATTAATATGTGCAGTTTGAAAGGCATATGACGTATGAGGATATTTGAGATTATTTGATATATGCGATCTTGTCATATTTGATTTATGATGATGTTGAAAATATTTGATATGTATATTAAGTTATGATGTGTTTGTTTATGATGTGCAGCTGAATGTTTATGGTCATTATTTGAGTATATAATATTTATTTAATTATTTTGAAAATAGCTGGTACCATGGACAGTTTTTCCGGTTACCGCACCGGCTGAGAATAATGCTTTTGTGAAAACCCTTTAAACTGTATTTCTGTTCATTGGGATTTTATATCTCATTAGTAGTATTGTTTTCAGAGCCGGAGAATGTCCCTGTTGAGCAGCCAGACGTTTTGAAGACTATCTCTTTAGTTTTAGAGCTTGGTTAGTATTGTATGGCATATGTCAGGAAGACCTTTATTATCTTTTAGTTATTTTCTTATGCGAGATGTTACAGACGTCCTGTTTTGAAGTTTTGAAACTGATTATGTTATTCGGTTTTTGAATTAATGTAAACAATTATTTTGAACTAATATTATATTAAGTATTTATTCAGTGTTTATTTAAGAAAAATTTTGTATTCCTGATTTTATTTAAATTATTAATTTGGGTTACTAATGTAACGAAGGGCGTTACAGTTATGCTATGTTAGATGTTTAGGACGTGTTTTAGGGTAGTTAAACCTTAGAAACGAGCCTATAAGTCACCCTGTTAGGGTGGTACACCCGTGCTCTTGTGTAGCACGCCTGTGCCAGTTGTTCAGCATGCCCCTGCCAGTTGTTCAGCACGCCCGTGCTAAAAGTTAGCACGCACGTCCTCTTCGCGCGCACCAGAACGCCTTTTGGACTCTTTTGGTCAGTCTGTTTCACCTCATTCCTTTTTATACCTCTTTTACTTGACCTAAAACCTCATAGCCGTCTTTCATAGAGTTAGAAACAGCCATCTTTTACCTTTCTCTTGGGTTCACATTGAATCCTTGAGCGTCCCCAATCCTTGTTTGGGTGTTCTTCGTCAAGAACACATCCCTGTGGTATTTGCTGTTGCGTTTGGAATTAAGCTGCTAGCTTAGTGTTATTCTGAGGTAAGGTAACCAACCCTGCTCATCCATTTTCTTTGAATCCCTTGAGTTAAGGTTGAACCATTTTGTCCCTGTCAAACTAGACTTCGTTGTTCGTGTGCCGGTGCTGTGAACGACAACTAGCAGATTAGTTCCCTATGGATCTAATCGAGGTATGTGCATAGCCCTTATGTTAATTCCCTTTCCTTGCTTTGTTTGGGAATTAACTACCTTTGTCCTTTCTTGGCGCTCTTGGTCAAAGCTCGCTGAACCTGTTGAACCCGTTTGGAGAAGTCAAGCTCGGACTTCGTTTTGTTGGCTCGTAGGCTGGTATCGTATCGCCAGGTATGGGGAGAAGGGATTAGTATAGCATATAGGTTCTAGGGTAGCATAAGATGAGGGTTAACCCATGACCCTATTTGTGTGCTATATGCCTTAATTGTTGTATAGAGTTATTATGGTTGTTTATATATGATGCGTATTGTCCAATTGATTATATGATCTTGGCATGACATTTATGATGTTATTCATGATGTTGTTTATGATGATGATGATATGCGATGATTGTATGAGTTGATATGTTGGAACTGTTGTTAAATCTATGTTAATAAAAGACATAGGAATGTTAGCGCTAAGCCTAAAACTAGGATTAGTTTAATTGATGTGCATAAAACATAAAGATGTTGATGAGGGGTGAGATTAATGCCAATGGATTAGTCAAGAACCTTAGGATTGATTTGAAGGGTTGAAATCTAGAAAAGCTGCTAAGTTCCTAGAACTGAGTCGCTGTAACAGCGTCGAGCACGCCCGTGCTCATTATCGGCATGCCTATGCTCTTTGCCCAGTAAAGCCAGCACGCCCATGTCGGAAAAACAAGAAAAGTGACGCTATTTAGCACGCCTGTGCTCTCGCATAGCACGCCTGTACCAGTTGGCCAGCATGCCCGTGCTCAGGCTGTGTCACTGTCAGAATTAAGAAAACTTCACTGTTTTAAATAAAGAAAGATTTAATACCCTTTTTAGAGTAAAAATATGATATAAGAGACTATAAAACATGACCTTGAGGATAATTAATGAACTAGGATAACGATATGGTAAGATGTAATAATGTACTGTTATCGATGTTGTTGGTTAAATCATTCTTGATGCTTATTGGTCAAGTTTGATGTTGATGAATCATTCTTGATGCTTATTGGTCAAGTTTGATGTTGATAAATCATCTTTGATGCTTGTTGGTCAAAGTTGATAGCCATGTAATGGTGTCGATGATGGATGGTTGGACATGTGTTTGCATGTTGGTTGAACATTGCATGCATCATTGCATAGAGATGATAGTTTGAACGGAAAGCAAACGATGAACCGTGACGGAGGAGGCCACGATGGGTGTTGTCCCAGCCTTGAGGGTAGAGTTAGGTAAGGAGGTTCCATATGGCATGGACTTGTAACCCGTTGCCTGAGTGTCCTAACGATAACTTGACTACCCTGACGAGCCACAGTACGTTATCAGGATTAGTTGAGAGTATCCACGGACGTCACCCATGATTTGGTGAGTATTCCAACGTTGATGCAGGATGGTCAACATGGATATGTACTCCTAATCGTCTTTCCAGAGTTGATGTTGATGGATCTACATTACATATAGAGTAATGGAGTAGTTATGCATCACATAGCATTCTTATATTGTGATATGATGGTATGTGTTATAACATGTATATTGTATTATGATGTTTATATGTTGAATGATCATCTTGCTAACTGCTCTATTACCGTTTATGTTTATACATACAGTTCCTTACTCCCTATTTGTTGTTGTTGTGTTTTGCATGTACCTTCGGTTATGCAGAGGATGGTGAGCTGCCAGCTGAGGAGTGATTCCAAGGAGATCGCTTGCCAATAGTATAGTTTGGTTTATGTTTAGTTATGTTAGTTGTTTTCCGATGTAATATTGATAGTGGTTACCAACTCTGATTATGTGACATCGGGTTTCGGGTTTTGTTTATGTTATGTTTTTCCACAGTTGTTATTTATGTTTTAAATGTTTTCGGATCATGTGGTACTTGCTACTTTTATGTTAAAGTTTTTATTTAACTTGCATGTTTTATTTAATTTTACCGTATGCGGGGTAGCGGGTGTCACAAATAGATTCTATGAATTGATTTTGGTTAAAAGTGAGTTGAAAGTGAAGTAATTTACGTTTGGATACATTCATGAGAAAGTGATTTTATTCAAATCATGATGTTTGGATAGTTTGGATCAAAATTGATTTTGAGTGTACAATGGTGAAGAATTTACTGGTGAGAAAGCTACTATCCCACAATCCATTTTCAAATCCAAAAGTAAAAGCTAGGAATTGCCGATGGTGTTAGAATCAATTCTCAAACTCAAAAGGGCTTCCCTCTTTATAAGCCACATCTTTTGTTGGATCAAACTCACATTTGATCGTCTGAAACCGTGGTTTGAGGGGTTTCACCGTGATCCCAAACAAGCACATAGAATATCAATGTTTTTGGGAAACGATATTTTTTTTCCCTTTTGACATGAGTGCCAATATTCGTGATATATGATAAATCATAAAGAATTTATTTGTTGTTAATTCGCATGTAAATACCAATTTTGGTTCAAATAAAAGGAATTTAGATCCATTAAGATGTGGTATTGAGTTTGATTTCGGGATATATATATATATATATATATATATATATATATATATATATATATATATATATATATATATATGAAAAAATGTGGGAAGAGATCTCCAATTAAGAGCCCGGCTATATCAAGAAATTAGCTTTTCATCTATCAAGTGAAAATATTATGAGAAAACATTCATATGTAAGTACTTGTAGTCGACTAAATATAATTAACAATTAAAAAATATTGAGGTGTCTCTTTTGTTTTTGGTAAATGTACTGACCGAGACTTAAACACTCGACAAACGAGACTTGGATACTCGAAAAACCGAGTATTCATAGTAGAAGACCGAATATCTCTTTATTTCTTACGAAGTTACCCAGAACCTCATGATTCAGCAAGTCTAGGATAAAGTAGCTCGGTAACCAAGCATGTGTTGAAAGGATTAAGACCTTATCCTTCATTTGAATATTTATGACTTCGATCATAAATCAAGGATCTAATCCCTTACGATTTGGAACCACCTTGATAATAGATAAGAACATGAAGTATCTAATCAAATTGAAAAAGATGAGATATACCAAAATCTCGAAACTCCATAACAGATTAGAGCCCTCTTGAAATCCCTTAATGGATAAGATCAATCCCTCTATCTTCAGAGGAAGTTATAAGTAAAACTCTATAAATAGAGCCTTACAACCGCAACTTAAAACTACGTAGTTTTAATTCTCTAACTGAGATATGTAGGAACAAGATTCTCATTCTGTCAAACCATACAAACACTTTTCAAACACATTTGAGGGAGAATAGTTGAAGTTAGGTGGGATATTACTTCTGATCATATATCTCAAAGTTGAGATATTTGGACAGATCCGTAAACATTTGAGGTGTCACTCTTTATTATTAATTTTAATCACAAAAAATGTTAAAATATCAGCAACTTTTAAAATACTACCGGAGGGATGAACCGGACTAGGTTAAACTTTTTCTAAATAGAGGTTTAGACTTGTTTTATAATATATGAGGGGCAGTTGGTTACTTTTAGGTTAAATTACTAATTACATGTTTCAATTTTTGACAAAACTATCCGTTGTCGTTTAAAGTTGACAATTTACCTTAAACTTTAAATATTCATTATTTTTCAGAAACCTTAGAGTTTAATTATAAACAAGGTGTGTGGTAAGCAGTACTAGACTAAAAAAAACACATAATAACTGATTCACCGTTAATAGTTTTAAAAACTACTGATAAAAAATAGTGACGGGGAGGGGAGGGAAATGATTTTAATTAGCTATTATATTTGATTGAGAGAAGGGGAGGGACGGGATTTTAATGAAGGAGAGGGAAAGAAACACTATTTATATTTGGTTCACAAAGGGAGGGATTTTAAAACTAACTTACTTTTATACCCTTCTAATTTTAGATTTTAAAATACATAAATAGGATTATTTTAATTATTCCATACAAAATGTTTTAAAACCCCTTCCATCCCCTCCAAATCCCCCCACTTTTGGAGGAGAGCCAAAATTATGTAAGGAGGGATTTTGCTCCCCTCCCTTCCCCTCCCCTCCTAAAAATGAACCAAACAACAAATGTTTAAAAAAATCCTTCCCTTCCCCTCCAACCAAACACTATATAAATGCTTCAAATTCAATTAGGTAATTAGCCAAAACGAAAAATGCAAAAAAAAAAAAAAAAAAAAAAAAAAAAAAAAAATCAAAATATCATGCTTATTCAAACAAACGAGCTATAACTACATAAATGAAAAGAAAAACATGGCTTCCCTCGGTTATCATCGGCAAACGTGCTCTTGAAGATAGACGAGGTATAAAATGAATGTTAAACGAGGACGACCTTTGATAGGTGAGAAAAAAATGTTAAAAACAACCAACCATTAGAAGCTGCAAAAATGTCTAATGAAGTATTGAATTCTTATAAGCTTTCTTTTAGATAATCAAGTAGAGCCAATCAAGTTTGTTGGCTATATAGTCCTAGAAATGAACCTTGTACTCATGCCAATTCCTGGAAACTTGTAAAATTTGATGGTCCAACCGTGTCAATAAACCCCTTGATGGATAACTCGGGTACTGTAACCTTCTTCCCAAGCAACTCATGGTCAATGAAGACAACAACCACTGTGATATCATCATGAAAAAAACGCCTAATCCCCTTTTCAACCTTCAGAAGGTCTTTATATCTCATTTCCCTTTTCCTAGCTGCCTCATTTAGTGCAGCTTTAAGAAGTCTTCTTGCAATCCCCTGGTGTTCCAAAAATGCACATCATACAACAAGAAAAAAGCTAAGAGCTTTTGATATCCAAATGTTTAGAGGGAAAAGAAGAAGAAAGGCGAAGTAGAAAAAACATACAGTTCGAGGGTTGTTATAAACAATCTCAGCAGCTTCCTGATTTGTCATGTGTTCCCAAAGTCCATCAGATGCAAATATAAGGAACTTATCATTAGGTTGTAAAACTCTTGAACAAACAGATGGTACTGCTGTTAGCACAGGTCTGCGGATAGGTTCCGGCAGGTGGAACCGTGGGAATGATGGATCAAAAGAGAACTCTGGCTTCTTCAAATATGCATCTCCGATAGATCTGGATACCTGATACCGGTGGTAGAGTGGACAAGGGAACATTTTAAGTCGCAATAAACGAACCCAATCGGCAAAGTAGGCATCTCATTAATAATTGACAAGCAAATACAACTATTAGCTAAAATATGATCTGCTTACACAAAAAATGTATGAAAACTAATAATATAAGCATGTAATGGAAGTTGTGAGACACCTTGCTGAGAAAGGTGAGTCCCATAAAGCCTCAACAGTGTATAGACACAATGAATAAATAAGTATTGTCATAATTTCCATGAATTTGAATGAGTTAGAACATAACCATGCACTAAAATAGAAAATACACTTAACAAAACCTACTCTACCTTTTATATATAACTTTTAGAAAGCATCACAGGTAAACACATACATGTATAAAATTTGAAGGTCAAACTACAATCATGGTCCACTTTGATGTACTGGAGGGAAGACATCCAACATAAGATGGAGAGAAATGTCACCATCCATACCCCTATCAAATGCTGATATAATAATATGAATTACCACAAAATGAGACATGAAGTTCCTAGTCACAAATGAAGGAGTCCAAGTGGGGATAAAATTGGTCGTCACAGACAGTGTGTGTTAACTTTGGTATGGGGCTATCCAGATCTATGTGTGATACAGTGTTACATGACCGCTAAAACATGCAACCAAAAAAATAAATGAATAAACAATTGGATATTCAAAGCATGTGATAGAATTTGAAAAAGCATTACTTGTAATCTTCAAAACCTACAAATATTACATAGAAACAGAAGCAAAAACAAAGGGATAAAAGGAAACATAAACCATTAACAAAAATTTATTTCTTAAGGGAAAAAGTAAAAGAAAACCTGGATGATGCCTTTAATGCGCCATGTCCCATGCTTCATAACTACAATTTGTGAATCTTCAGGATGCAAAGACCTGAGTTCTCGTCTAACCTCCTCCTTGCTAGCATTGTGCTCTTTGGTCAACTGTTCAGCAACAATCTTGTTAGATCCACCTATAGAACCAATTACAGCACGAGAGTCTCCAAGATTCGCAATATATAATGTCCCTTTCCAGATAACACCAACCAGACAACAGGAACCCATTGCTGCTATCAATGGCTTTATTCCATAACTCCTACGAACAAGAGTCAGAAACCCATCCTCAGTAGCAGAAACAGCACCCTTGATAATATCTGCAGAGATGGAACCATTTTCTCTAGCAATCCCTGTAACCAGATTTGACACAAAACTTGCATAAATGCTTACACCAATGCAGTACCAAGGGTATGCACAACAAAATAACAATTGAATAGAGAAAAAAATAAATGGAAACGCCAAGTTTATGAAAACACATGCATTTTTGCAGGATAGAACTAAGTGAAAATGAAAAACATAGAATATGAAGTTTCATGAACCACATCAACCCAGAATTGGCAGGTAAATCATTTTTTTACATGTTTCCTATATATCATATTATGTCTGCCAGTTTTCTCAAGATCTTAAAAGGAAATGTCATTTTTCCCACACTCCTAGCACTACCAACAACCAATACAAGAAAAAGAACAAATTATTTCAAATAACAGACATAAGGGCAGGGGCCCATTTCAAATAACACAAAAAAAAAAAGACCTTCCCAAAAATATTAGCTACATATATACTTTTATATATTTGGCCCTTCTCTAATGTTTTCTAGAGCTGCCGCTGGATAAGGGTCGGTTTGGTTGGAGTATGTAGAAGGAAGGAAGGTACAAAACAGAGGGTAGAAAGAAAATGATTTTCAACTGCGGTTATAGTCCATACATGTATAAATTGATTTTCAGCCAGAAGTTTCCATCTTCCCCATTTCCACTTACTCAACCAAGGAAACCCTAAATATAAGACTGTACTTACTCAAAAGTCAAAACAAAAAGAAAGGTAAATTATGACTGCCATAAAAGAGGAAAACACACACGCATATAAAACCTTAGGAAAGCTAAAGTGAGGATGAGCTACTTGATAATGGAGATGATCTGAGAATTTTTTACTCAATCCTCTCTTTATGCATATGAATTCAGTAACTGGTTCATTTAAAAGAACACCACTCATAAGAAAAGAAGCAGGGTAGAGTAATACCAAAAGATTGTAATATCTTTAGTTCAGAAAGAAAATTGAATTTTTACTCAGTTCCTTGCAACCGTAAATACATGCAATATGAACAAACCAACAATACAACCAACCAGCCAAAAAGAAAACCATCTAACCATATAAGCCAAATTAAAAGGCAATCCAAAATAATAAGAAAACAAAATCTTATATGCAACAAGAAATGGTCCAAAATATCAAAATTAATTAACAGTTCAGCAAATCAGCCCCACCCAGTGATATAAAACTACAAACAAACAAATTCATATCATTATAACTATTATTTATATTATATTATATAAAAATGAATTTTTCAGAAACATCCAAAAACAAAAAATGAATTCAGAAACATCCAAAAACAAGGCACGCACGCCTGTTGCTACCAGTAACAAGGAGCTCGGTTACCGTTACTGTTTGGTTCACGTAAGTGGAGGGAAAGGGAAAATATTGTCCCCTTCTTTGGTTTGGTCAAAGAGGAGGGGAAGCCTATCAATGTTTTAGGCCCGTTTGGTTTAGATTCGAGTGGAAGCAAACAAGGAAAATAACACTTCCCGATGCTCTTTTTACCAAAGTAACATGTTGCTTCAATCAAAAGCAGGTTGGAAGTGCACCGGAAATTGTTTTTACCTCATTTGTTTCCACGAGAATCTAAACCAAACCAAACCAAACAGGCTCTTAGTCATCTTCACTCCCCTCCAAACACCCTACAAAAACCCTCATTAAAATTGGAGGTGAGGGATTTTAACCCCTTTATTTTGCCTCCCCTACCTTCCATTCCATTCCATTCCCCTCCAACCAAACTCACACACTTGGGAAGGCTTTGCCTCTCAAATTCAAATAGGTGTTTCCCCAGCTTGGCTCAACTTGGATAAGTCAGAGTCCCAAGTGATTTCAGACAAAACAAAAGAGAGATAGAAGAGAGAAAGAAACATGGAAAACAATCTGACATAAGACTCACTCATAAGGTTATGGAAGAGGTGGTCGTTGATGAACTTAGAAGCTTCTGGACCACCATGTCCATCATAGACTCCAACAAACACGGCATCAGAACCGGTTTCAACCTGGCTATGATCCTCGATAACTTCATTAGCCTGAACCACTGCAAAGGAGAACTCGCCAGAGGAGTGCTTCTCTAGGTCCCTATACCAAAGTAGAGCGTCCGAAGAAGGGTCATCAGAAGAAGAATCATCCTTCCTCATACGGGCATATCGCCGCCTCACAGGACTCAAGCACGCTGAAACTATCCTTGCCAACCACGAAAACATCCCACATTTCCCTCTGCCACGTGTCACTGCGTTGTGAAAGATGCAACCCTTTCCTGCCTTAAGAGATGAGATGAATCAAACTCGCTTCGGGTTTTTGTAAAATTGGAAAGAAGGGAGAAGAAAAATGAAAAATACCCAGATGGAAAAAATTGAGATTTGTTGGTCGAAGATACGGTTTTTAGAACAGGAGATAGAAAAAGATTGTAACTTTGAAGATTTCGAAGGCAAGAATTTGGTGGGGGAAAAGGAGAGTTTGGATATATAATATGATGAGAGAGGAGATATAGAGAAATGAAATCAGAATCTTTTGAGATTATTTGGACCTAAAGGAAAGGAGATAGAGAGTTTATTATTGGAATTTTTCCAGAAACCACTGCAAAGATCTGGTATTTTGGGACAAAAGGAGGAGGAGGAGGAGGAGAAGAAGAAGAAAGGGAGCGAATGGTTAAATACATAAATAATAGTATTTGTTTGTTTGTTTGTTTGTTCGTTTGTTTGTTGTGTTTGTGAAAATAGAAGGAACACAAGGAACCTTAATTTCCACAGAAGAAGGAACCTTCGGTTTAGACGGAGAACGGGAATTATGGGATAACTAAACAGGGTTTATTCTTAAAGAGAAATGCTATTGATATATTCCCTCCTTAATAAAATATAGAATAAATAGTCAATTTGGTCCATAAAAATGTAAGACGATATCAACTTAATCCCTGAATTTAACGAAATAGCAAAAACATTCCCGAAGTTGTAAAACATTAATCAACTTGGTCCCTCCGTCAACCTCAGTTAGCTGACGTCGTTAAAGGTGCTGATGTGGCACGTTAAGTGCCTTGTTGGCATCGTTGTCACTAGTTAGGTGGTGTCCAAGTAGTCAGGGACCAATTTAAAACTCTGAACCAGAGACTAAATTGATACTCGCAACTCTGAACTAGGGACTAAATTGATACTCGCAACAGTCTTCTTCCTCTTCTTCTTTATATTTCTCCTTTCTCTCTCTGCTCACTCCCTCTCTCTCTTTGCTTCCTCTGCCTCGCGCTCTCTCTCTAACCACCCGTCTGTAGTCCCTGGTTCAGAGTTGCGAGTATCAATTTAGTCCCTGGTTCAAAGTTTCAAATTGGTCCCTGACCACGTGGACACCACCTAACCAGTGACAACGGTGCTTAACGTGCCACATCAGCGCCGTTAACAGCGTCAGCTAACTGGTGTTGACGAAGGGACCAAGTTGATTAACGTTTTATAACTTGAGGGACGTTTTTGCTATTTAGTTAAATCCAGGAACTAAGTTGATACCGCCTTACACTTTCAGGGACCAAATTGGCTATTTACTCTAAAGTATAACTAAACACGGTTTAATCACTTTCATACTTATTAAAATAATTAGTTATTCACATTTAATGTTATTAATCTTATTTAAAAATTCAACTTCATTGTCTAAATTACCCCTCTTTGTTTATTCACATTAATTATATTGTATGGAAACTTGTTTCAATTAAATTCAATGAAATGAAGGGCATTTTTGGTATACTATCATTAAATGGGATGCAACAAATCAACTTTTTCATATATTTTGTTACAACTTAGATGAACCGAGTACTCTTTAACACACTATTTTTAATACATCATTTATTATTAGGTGGGTTTCATATGAAATTCATTAAATCACATGGGTCCACTCTTTAATTAGTGGGTCCCACATGAAATCCACCCAATAATAAAGTGTGTTGAAAATAATGTGTTAAAGAATGTATTGCTAAGAGTATCTCCAATGCTTTTCATATAAACAACACATTTTATTCTTTTAAGTGAGTCACCTTAATTATAAGCAACACAATCAATTTTCACTGCAATGGGAGTTCCTATCAACAAGTTACTTAACTCACAAATATCTCCTCTCTCTCTTCAATATCTCATATTCTCTCTTTTACATATACACACATAAATGGTCAAATGTTAAGCAACCCATAAAGAATGGTTACTTATATAAACAACTCAAAATCATATATGTCACACCGAAATAATATTTTAATGTTAAGCAACTTATATGCAACTCCCACTAGAGTTGAGTTTCTCTAAGATTGCTCTTATTCTTAATAGCAACAAAAAGTAAACAGAATGAGTATTTGTTTGGACCCCTTTGCAAAAGTAAGGTTTGACCAATTGAGTTTTATAAATTTGGATATGATAAAAATAAATTAGTAGTAATTGATTTAAGGACACTGATTATGGAATCAAGAAATAATAATATTTTATTGAAAAATTAAAACTACACTTTTCTATGCACCGACTACGGCTATGTTTGGATTTCTGTTTTAAATTTAAGTTTGGATATCAGAGATTTTTTCTCCTTTCACGTTGGATGAAATTTATTTTACAGAAATGTCACTGCTAACTTAAGTTTACAGTTACAAACAGAAATCCAAACATGCACTATATCATTTCCCCTTTCTCCATAAAATTATATTTTTTTGATTTTTTAATCGATGCCTGATTACCATTTTCCTATTTTTTAAAATAGCTCTAGTAGATGAATCTTCTAAATGGATTTTTAGATATATAATTAAAAAAATATTTTTCAAATTTATTTTGCCATTTATTACCAAAAAATTAAACAAGTGTTGATGTATTAATTTGATATAAGATTTAGTAAAATTATTAAACTAAAACAATATATCTCTTGCTAAAAAATATTACAATTTTAATTAAATAAGAAATAAAAAACATTAAATTAGCACACTTAATAAATATTAAGCATCCAATTAAATGTTAAGTAACAAGTTCAACACAAGAAATATCATCTAAAATACAAGAGATGATAGTGAAGAAGGTTCTTTTTGTTTTCGAAGGTATCCCGCGCGCAACTGCGGAGACTAATCCCCGAGGTAATGGACGACTTTGAAGGATTAATCTATCTCAATTAGGTTTTCTCTATACACAAGAGTCATGGATGGAATCCCTAACCACTTGTTTAAAGGGTCCGAGCTTGTTATCACTTGGACCAATCACATGTCGGTTGATAGTAAAGAAGGTTGATAATAAAAAAAGAAGGTTTGTCGCATGGAAGGAAAACAAATGAGAGTTCATTAATTTTTTAAAAATAATATCATAAGATTAGTATTTGAAAATTCAAATTAAGTTTTCACAAACATAAAAGTGATAATTTTTCATTTTTTATCCAATCATGATTTGGAACCCAACTTAATTATAGCTAATGAACTTTTGGATATCACAAACATACAAGTCCAAAAGTGATTACTGAATAAAGTTTAGAACATTCAAAATTGAATTTAGAATTTTCCTCCCAATCCAGTTTTAAGCCTCTCCAACCGTATACCACCAAACAAGCACCGTAGTCCCCAAAGAAAGTGAATATTGAGAAGAGAATGCTAGGCTTGGGAAGTGGAAGGAAGAGGGTAGGCGATAAAAGCCTGAGTTGACTTTGGGAAAAGATGATGACAAAGAAGAAAATTAAAAGAAGAATTAAAAAAAAGTTTTATTAATGAGTGCTCTGAAAATATTGGTTAAAAAATCAATAAAATGAAAATTTATATTAAAAAATTAAGTGAAATACTTCTCAATATATTAAATATATTATTTTTTCATATAAAATTTTCTTTCTTAATTCTTTAAACAATACACTAAAGGAACTCGTTAATATTCTTCTTAAAAAATGCAAAACCCACCAAAAAACCATTAAATAATATTAGTACTTAATTTTAAGAAATATATATATATATATATATATATATATATATTAGATTTTAAAATTACAATTCATAACTTAAATATATATTTAAAATATATTAATTTCATGAATTTTATAGATAAATATAACTAATATTTATAATTTCAAAAACTAATAACTTAGTGTGTGTTTGGTTCCTTGTTGGAAAGATTCAAACGCCATTTTGACCAAAAGTTACTCTCTATTAATTTTCTAATGAAATAATATAACATATGATTATCATTTTATGAACTAAAATAATGGTTAAAAAAAGAGCATATTAGTTTTTCTTTTCGTGATTTGTTTTCTTTCCTTGTCTTTTATTCCTTCATTTTATCCAATGACCATTTATGTTGTTTTTTTCTCCTCAAGTTGACAACATGACTTTATTTATTCACCTAATTGTCATTGCATATCAACAAGATACTTGATAAATAATTGAATTCTTTAAGCATATTTTCAGGATGTGCGATTCCTATTATATGTATAAAAAGATTTTGTTAAGAGAGATAAAACTTATTTCGTTAATATCTATGTCTCTAAAAAATTAGTTTTCAACTATCGATTGAAGGATGCTGTCGTGAACCAAAAATTGCCATTGACTCATTGAGTTCATTTGGTTGGAGTTTGGTGGACCTTGCTTGCCAAATTGCTCTGCCCACAAATAGCGGCTACCAAATTACAACAAAGTAGTGTGCACTTTTCACTATTGTTATTATTAAGAATAACATGGGTTCAACCGGATTCAAGCTCATCAACAGGTGTAGATAACCCAGTCAAAGTCGCCACCATTTCTAGACTCGGTTTGCGATTGATTCAGATCACTTATTAAAATCAATATTTTAAAATTAGACGAGTCATTCAATCGATGTATTCAATGATTCATGTCAAATTAGTCATAATTAAATATATTTTAACATATAATATATTTAAAAAGTAATAAAGTAAAATATTAATATTTTAGACTACGAAACCTAGTGATTCAAAGTTTTATATTGTACAATAATGAAAAGTACATCTAGACATAACTTACAAGTCTTACATCAAATAATAAATGAAATATATAAGCATATTTATATAAAAAAAATTTGTGCTGTTTGTTTGAAATCAAGATTTTGTTGGTTTTATCAATTCTTCACAAAATCTTAAAAATAGGAAATAAAATAAAAATAATGTTGCATTTTTGTTATTATAAATAAAAACATATAAACTAAAAATGACTAAAAACAAATCAAACATCCCCTATCATATCTTTCTTGAATTTTATATGTAATATCTTGGTATTAGTCTTCTATTTAACCCAAAAACTATTTTTGGATTTTGAATAAAATTTTTTTAAAAAAAAACAATGGTTAAACCAAATTTGACTGATTTTTCTGTTTTTGACCAATTTATCTAGTTTTTTGATTGATTATTTACATATCCGGCTTTTAAAGTTAATTGGACCATACACATAACTAGTTCACTGATTTTTTGGTTTTTCACCAATGATCAAAACGCAAGAAATATTTAGCTGTGGGTCAAGTTGAGAACACTCTTATATAAGCTTATAAACTCGTTAACACAATCTTCAAAATCACCTATGGCTAAGATTGTACTCCCTTTTGGTGGGTTCAACGTGTCACGTTGATGAGTTTGTAAACACAAGAAGATTTGTGAATTTTCTTTTCCTTCCACTTTAGTTTTTTTCCCTTACTCAAATGAATAGGTCGAAAGATGGTATAAGTCTTTTCCAGTTTAATCAGTGATCTCGAGTTCGAATCCGAGTTTTGAGAATATAACAGTGTTAAAATTCTTGATGGAGAGCTCTACCACCCTTGTGATTTTATCTAACACGAAAGATTAATATTCGCAGTTGTGGATGGAAATATCCTGAAAAACTAAAAAAAAAAAGTTGAAAGGGTATATGCCATATGTTTTTTGTTATGAATATCACTTTTTTTTTTTTATGAATACGTGCCATATGTTTTGATCATTAAAATTTTCAGTCTCATAATATGTTATTTCACAGAAATTATTTCAGTAGGTATGAATTGGATGTACTTCGGCCACAAGATAATCAAAATCGCCCCATGCAATGGAAAGGCTAAATGGACGCGTGTAATTGAATAGGTGTGGGCTTATAAATTGTGCAACATGTTTGGATGGACTAAATGAGGAAATTAGCATAGCCTGGGGCAGAGTAGAGGGCATGTCGTTTTCCAAAGGAAAAGGGAAAGTCACTTAAACACATGTGGCATGTGAAGTGGCCTTTTTCTCAATCTAATCCCTAACTGTTACAGTTGCATTAAAGGTTTGTGGTTGCTACCTAGGAGGCAGGGACCATTTGAACCCCAGTCTTTCTTTCTTTTTCATTATCACGTGGGTTCGTGACAATCAGGACCTTGTATGGGCAATTTCAAAGGGGTTTCATTGCTCTCCCATAAGTTCAACTCATTTTCACCCAATCCCATGCGTGCTTTATGTTTCAGGAGGCCTTAGCTATGCCATTGAACAAGTTTTATATATGTTAAGAAGAATGCTAACCACTAAAACAATGTTTTTAGGATATTGGTTAAGAAATTTAAAAAGAAGTTTTTATTTCAAAAAATTGTGTATTTAATATTGAAAAAGTTGATACTTATCTTCCTAATATAAAAGTTTCCTTTGTCGATATTTCTTAACCAGTGTCTTAAGGGCACCGATTAATAAAATCCGGATCTTAATTATACAAATTGTATGGTAAGTACGGGTGTAATCAGGATCTATTAGTTTCCATCTCTTCTATTCAAGGAGAATCCTCCTTTTGGAAACCTATTCATTCGGTTTGGCATCTGGTGAAGGATAACTTGATGAGTATAGTGTGCGATGGATGCTCTACGTTCTTCTAGACAGATAGGTGGGTGCCTGCTACCCCTCCAATAATTCTGCACGAGGAGGTGCGTTTGACGGATATTGATTTAAATATGCGAGTTAAAGAAGAATTGGTGACTAGGGCAACTAGCGGTTCCCTCTCCTGCATGCATTGGCTCCAAAGCCTGTACTGGAACGAATATTGGCCATGGCCCCCTACTGACGACGAGGGTAGAGATGGTGTGGGATAGGCTGTTTCTAGACATGAGAAGTTCTTTGTAATAAAAATGCCTATATATATATATTGTTGGCCAAGAATAAGAACTCTGTGATGGGTCCTTGGAACAAAATATAGAAGTGGAAAGGTCCTTATAGGATTCAAACATTCTTGTGGCTTGCTAATCATGGTCGTCTTCTCACGAATAGCAGAAGTAGAAGGAGGCTAGACATCTCAATTGTGAGCCCTTGTTGCTTGGCGGTTGATGAGAGTGTGATTCATGCTTTATGAGATTGTCACCATGCAACTTTTGTTTGGATGAAACTAGTGGATCCCTGTCACATGTGTTCCTTTTTACTCGCAATCTCATTGAATGGATAGACTTAGGGTTAAGTGAGAACCTGGGTCCGAAGAACGAGTTTCCTTGGGGGAGGGTCTTCATAGTAACTTGTTGGATGTTGTGGGTAGGGCTGAACAAACCCAAGCGACCTGATCGAAAATCGAGCAACTCGGTAGGAGAAGCAAACAATTGGGTGGGTGCGGGTGGGTCAATGAGTCATCGGTCTAGTGTTTCAGTCTTAAATGGTTTTCGGCAGGCGGGTTCAGTTGTACAAAATAATTTATGTCGAAATTCGAAATCGACAGAGGATCGATTCAGTACCTTTGGATTAAAAACGACAAGATCAGTAGTAATGAATGGCTGAGATTATACCATTTTTTGTTTTATGACTCTCTCTATTCTCAATCAGTTTTCACTTTTCAGAACACACCCCTAGCTCTCTTTCTCTCTTTCTCTCTCGTTTCCCTAGCTCTCTTTCCATGGTTAGCGCCGCTCACTCTATGTCTCTCGCTCCCCAATATCTTCTCTTTCATTTCTTCAGAAACCCTAGTAGCGCCGCTCAGAGTCAGAGAGGAGAGAGTTAGAAACCAAACCCATTTGGCCATTTTCAGAGTTACTTTCGCAAACCCTAGCACAGCGTCACAACCGCTCTCTACGTTTGCTCATTCTCTCTCATTCGTCAAAGCCATCAACCACCGTGAATCCTTTGCTCTCAGAGCACCACGCCCTGACTCTGGATCTGCCAAAGCCATCCATTGCTGCCTTCGTTGTAGCCATCATTCTTTCTCTGACTGTCGTCGTCGGGTCTCTAGTTCATCAAAGCTATCAACCGCGCGTCGACTCTGGATCTCTCACCGCGCGTCGACTTTGGATCTCTCATTCGTCAAAGCTATCAACCGCGTGTTGGGATAAGCCCTAGTGGCCAATCTATTTTTGAATAAATAATCATTTGTATCATGACTTTGATCATATATTTGATATATGTATAAGGCATTTATTTATTATGTTATATTTGATGATCATATTTATAGTATAATAAAGTCTTTAGAATAGGTAGTTCATTTAATGGAACATCAAGTATGACTTGACTGTGAAATGCCATTAAATTATAAAACACTATTCTTAAATATCCATAGTCAAGTATTATTATTAATAAGGACAATAATAATACATTGAGACTATTATGTGAGTGTACTGATGACCACATCTCACGGGTCATAGATATAAGATATCAAGTATTCACATAGGTGCAAACATTGGTGGAATATTTATACTGGAGTGACCCGCTGTGATAGCGCTGCATAATAGTTATGTAAGTGTCATCAGCGATTCTCATGGTGACCATAGTGAAGTAGTCCTTTAACTTGAAGTCACTACAATTCCTAAAATATGTAGTTGTAGGCTTTAATATTATTAAACGTTGTTTGTAACAAGACAACTATAAAGATAGTTATTAGGCTTGCAATGAAACATGTTAAGAAATGTGAGTGATGTAGATAGGATTGGTCCCTCCTACATAAGAGGGGTAATGTCTATAGGCCTCTTGATGGTATGCGACGTAGAAATGCATGACCATGTTAAGGTGGATAATATGAGATATTGGGCCCACATGATCGTACGTCAATTACTAGATCAAAAAATAAATAATTGAATTTAATAAGGATGATACATTTATGCCTTGTGTTCAATTAAGACATTGAGACAAAAGGACGTTGACTGCAAATTATATATGGTTACAATAAGGTTTTAATTGTATCACCAATATTCTAATTAATTGGGTAATGATGTATTGTTAGATTTTGCTCATTGTTTATAATATTAATTGATTATTAATATGATTAATAATAATTAATATTATTGCCAATTAATTGAGAACCTATAGAGTCACACGCATAGAGCAAATGTTCAGATAGTTAATTTAATTGATTAATTAAATATGATTTAATTAATGATTAAAATAGGATCAGTTTAATTGATTAATTAAATATGATTTAATTAATAATTAAACATTGGGTCTGTAGCGTACAGTAGTCCAACTGGGTTAGGTTAAGTGAGTGACAACTATTAGTAAATTGTGCACGTCACATAAGGTACACACAACACAGAGCACTCATAACGGCTGTTGTACACCCTTGATAGGCGCACCCTCTTTTCTCTCTTTGTATGCCGTGCCTCTCCCAATCCTGATAGTTAGCACTATGCTATCTCCAACTTTGGTTTGCTTGCGTGGACTGAGTAGAGGTATTGCCACTTTGCAATACTGGTGATAGAGAAGAACTTCTTCCTTTGTGGTGATAGCAGTAGTGTTCCTCGGATCTACTGCATTGTAGCTGTGTAGATCAAATTGACATTCACACCGTAGCAGAGTTCGTGATTTACTAGTGCTGCTGACGTGCTCACAGTGTTCGTGGTAAAGCTATGCTTCAAGAGGTAAACACAATATCCTTGTGATTCATGTGTGATACGTTGTCCTTTAGTAAAGGGGTTTTTCCGCTCAAGAGGTTTTTGAAAATTGTTTTTAAAATTTATCCCTCTTGAAACCCCAACACCACGGTTGTCATTGGTCCAAAGACCTCTCAGATCTGCCAAAGAAGAAGTTATGAGACGTATAGTGCTGGTCTAGTGCTTCTTTCGTTTTTGATTCGTTGTAGATCTGCCAAAGATCTCCTTTCCTTTGTTTCAACGAAGAAGAAGATCTGCCTTTGGTTCTGGAAGGTTCTCTGCTTCTTTTTATTTTTCAAGTTTGAACCTTGTCTGCGTTTGTGTGTTGCTGTGTTACTGTTCTTGATTTTTTTTTTTTTGGAGATTTTGTTAATAGTTTGATGTATCATTATGTTTCTGGGTTTGTCCTACTTTTTACATTTTGTTTGTTTGATGAAAATTGCTCAACCCGTCCATCACCCGCCAAACCGCCCAATAGGTTACATATTATCCTATTCGGTTTTGGTCAGATTGGGATTTTTTGGCTCGAATCCGATTGAAATCGACCATTGTCCACCTTTAACTATAGGGTTGGCGTAATCGGTCGGTATTCGTAGAGGGTTTCCAGGGGCCAAGGGAACCCCTAGAGATCATCTTCATCTATGTTAATAGCCTTTAGCATTGCCTCCCTCCTACAGGTTTTCCTTCGCTGCATAAAAGAATATTAAATGTCAGCTGGAAGTTCCCCAAAGAAGGCTGGATAAAACTCAATTGTGATGGAGCATCAAAAGGTGACCTTGGTGAGGTTGGCTCCGAGGGTACTCGAGGATGTTGGGGGGTTTGTGCCTCATATCAAGCAGAGATGTTGGCCATGTTCTACGACATGGATCTTGCGTGGAAGTAAAAACTCATTGTTGAGTACAATTCTCAGGCGCTCATTTCAAATCTCAACTCGATAGAGGGGACTAAGAGTGAATGCATTCTACTCAAAAGGATCCAAAGATTGCAACAAAAGGAATGACAAGTTTATTTTGTTTCATGCCTTGCGCGAGGGAAATCGTTGCACAAATTTCATGGCTACAGAGAAGGTTGGCCCAATATATATTGAGACCTAAAGCGAATTTTGAGTGAACCTTTTTTAAAACTAATAGAAATATTTTGAGTGAGGCATTTTTAAAATTAATAAATATTTTGAAGTCTAAAACTAATATTTATATACGCAAAATTTGAGATATTTTTTGGGGCCTAAAATTGTTGCTTTAGCAGCATCACCCAATGATGGACACTCCATGGCTAATAGCAGGATTAGAGACACCTCTTATGCGTTGCATGAGATCATGCAACTTGTGCATGGCTTATCGCGTTGGCGCATTGCTGTTTGATGACTATACAAGTTCTTCTTGGGCCCGAAATGTTTCATTTGTTAGTTAGGGGATCTTGTGCTTGCTTTGGGCCATAGGCCCTCTTTGTAAACCCAAAAAAAAAAGAGAGGTGAAAAAAATAAGGCTAAAATAGCGTTTTGGTCCTTAACTTATTTTTTAGTTTTAATTTGGTCCCTTAACTTTTAAAAGTTTCAATTTGGTCCCTTAACTTATCTCTGTTAACCCAAGTTAGTCCCCTCCGTCAATGATATAATGAAAAGTGACGAAAGTGCCATACGTGTTAACAATTTAAAGAATCAATTTGAAACTCATTTAAAATTTAAGGGACCAATTTGAAACTCATTTAAAAGTTAAGGGGCCAATTTAAAACTTGTTAACAATTTAAAGGACCAATTTGAAACTCATTTGCTATGTTATTGACGAAAAGGACTAACTTGTGTTAATAGAGACAAGTTAAGGGACTAAATTGAAACTTTTAAAAATTAAGGGACCAAATTAAAACTAAAAAATAAGTTAAGGGATCAAAATAATATTTTAACCCAAAAAAAAAAAAAAATGTCCCAGCTTGGGAGCATGTGCCGGGAGGATGACAAACAACACACTATTGCGTTGGCTTAGGACAAAACAAAACGAGATTGTGGTGAAACCGAGTTAAAACACCTACCCCACTCACTCCTATTCCGCGTTCAACTCTTGCTCTCTTCTCATATGACTCACTAGTAGTAGTTGTAGTTTACCTTTGCAAGTTGAAATCACTTCCACTACTTGCATAAGCATTAGTCTCTCTCTCTCTCTCTTATTCTGTAGAGAGATAATTATTTATTTATTTATTGAAATTGAAACAATAATAATGTCTACTTCACATCCCTCTATTTCTGCAATTGCTGCTATTGCCATTCCTTCTTCTTCCTTTGCTCCTAATCCTTCTTTGGTCTCTTCATTTAACGCTCACCGGACCAGATGCTTTCGCCAGAGGCTGGCGTGCAGAGCCATGGTTCAGCAGGCTGTTCAGGGTGCTCCCGCGGCTTACGCTAAAGAAATGGAAAGGCTTTCTGCCAAAGAATCGCTTCTCCTCGCTGTCAGTATCCACTCTTCCCTGCGACCCTATTTGCTTTAATTTCATATTTTGTTTCCAAATTATTTGCATTTCGGATTTCCCATTTCCTTTTCCTATTTCTTCTCCATTTTTTATAATAATAGAATAGAATAGAGAAACAAAATTGCTGTATTCATGGTATTATAGATTTGAATGGATGGTAGCCCTTGTTTTTTATTTTTCATTTATTTAGTTTTTATTGTTCCTTTCTGAGGGCAAAAAATTGGGAGGAATTAAAATTACCAATATCTGGATAGGTCCACAAAATATAAATAATTAATTAGTTATATATAATTATGCAAAATATAATCAAGGTGTGTGTGGGGGGGGGGGGGGGGCATTGCGAATTTTCATTCCTATTCTTCTCTTTCCCTTTTTGATTCCTAAATAAGTGGTTATAGTTTGTATTTGATACTTATGCTAAAAAGGAAAATTAGATGCAAATATGCTGCACAATTGTGGGATAGTAGAAATGTAGAACTGTTTTTAGTTTTTCCTGAACAAAAAGTTGGTGTGTTTTAATTTTGTTTCTTTCCCCCTTTTCCTGTTTAATCTTCTTCATGTTTGTGCTCATTACTCAAACAACCAGGGAAAATAGTTTCTCTCAGTGAATTGTATCTGCTGATAACCCCCTCCCTCTCCTCCACTAGAAACAAACAATAAAAAATAGATAGGGAATGATCTGCTATTTTGGTCCCTCTCTGTAGTTTTTATAGCCTGCTAATATTGTTTTGCAAATCATCAACTTGGGTTCAAACATACTTATTCTGGAGACATTTTTTTCAGTTTAATGATGCAGGGGGTTTTGAGGCTTTAGTCTCTGGGAGGATAAATGATATGCAAAGAATTGATGTAAATGAAAGGATAACTGGTCTTGAGCGGCTCAATCCAACACCACGCCCCACAACGTAAGTGACTAAGAATGCCCATGTCTATGCTTCTTTATGAGATGCTCACTAATTTCTATGCTACAGCTCACCCTTTTTGGAAGGGCGATGGAACTTTGAGTGGTTTGATTCTGGAAGTCCAGGGTTTTTTGCTGCTAGATTTATATTTGAGTGAGTACGCTCCTTGCAGATTTACTTTTATTCTGTCAAACTTTCAGTCACCTATTTGGATTTAGGATTGGACACTTTTTGATCATAAGAATATAAAGTTTTTGAAGATGCATTTAAATTTGTGTTGATCCCACTGGTGAGTGATAATGCATTTGTGGGCTTTGTATCCTTGCAGGAATTTTCCTTCAAGTTTAGCTAATTTGTCAAAAATGGATGTCTTTATTAAGGATGGAAATGCAAAGATTACTGCAAACATGAGATTATTGAACTCGGTACTACCTTTTGAGTTTCCAAGTTTTTAATGCCTGTACATCGTACTTTTGCATTCAGGTAGCATTGAAAGCTTCTTTTGTCATTTGCTGTCAGCTTGAAAATTGAACCCACTATTAATACTGCCTATAATTTAATCCTTGCCAATTTTTGTAGAGACTACTTCTATGTGAATTAAATGCTTTTTAGTACTATTTTTTGCATGAGGTTTATCAACTCAGATTGTTCTTTGCTTCTTTTTTTTTTGGGTGGAGAACTCAGATTGTTCTTTAACGTAGCTTGGCTGTCAAATTATGCAGCTACTTCACAGCCACCATGCATTTTCACCTCTTGATGCTGATGGCTGCACAGTAACCATTTAATATATCCATATTGTACTGCCAGCAAAAAATTTAGCTTACATATTCAGTGGTTATGTTATGCCTGGATGCAACTGATAGAAGCCTGTTTCTTCGGTTACAGAAAGATGGAAATCGAATCCAGAAATTACAGAAACAGAACTCTCACACTCATAGAAACAGAAAACAGAAACTAGAGACTGCTGACACTTTGAGCGGTCTACTTCCTCCCTTCCGAATTCCCTTCTCAAACCTTGGTTGCCTTTCTCTTCTCCCCCTCCTCTTTTATTCTAACATCCTAACAGAATAGCCTAACTGAATATCCCATCCTTTTCCCCTTCCACTTGCCACTTGGCAGGTGGTTATATTCTCAGCACTCTCTCTTATTTCTCTCTCCCATCCATTGTATTCTCCATGCGGTCTAGCATAGGGGGTGTCTAACAGAAGTCTTTATATTCATTTAAAAACGTCATGAAAATGATTAAATTAGTTTGAGGGATCGTATACATTATATGCTGACCTTTTTTGAGAGACATATTTTAATCTTGAATAACAGTAAGATAGTAACAGTATGCCTGAAGGAGCTGATGTTAATCACATGTTTACTTCTATTAACTTGGTCTTCATGCTGCAGGCATTGAAAAAAAAAGTAAATGCCATGATAGTGGCATGGTAAAGACTAAAGAGCCAACAAGAGCATAAGTTCAGCGTTTCAGATATGAAAATTTTGTTTTGGATGAATGGTCATACAAGACAAGATAGGATTAGGAATGAATGCATTACAGAGAAAGTAGGGATATCAACTATTTATGAAAAGACAGTGGAATCTCATCTTAGATGGTTTGGTCATGTGAGGAGAAGACCATTAGAGGCCCCAATAAGACAAGTATATCAGATGGTGGATAGTCCAATAGTTAGAGGTAGATGTAGACCAAAAAAAATTATAGGGCCCATTAAAAAGGACTTAGAGCTGAATGGCCTTTTTTAGACATGGTTTATGATAAAACGCAATGACAGTATTTGATTCATGTAGCCGACCCCACCTAGTGTGATAAGGCTTTGGTTGTTGTTGTTATATAGTTAATAGTTATAACTTCACAACTTTTATTAATTTAAAGTATTTAGATCTTTTGCCTGGATGCTTTTAGACAAAAAAAGAGATGAAAAAGTGCCTTGAATTTATGTAATAATAGAGGTATATAAATTTGTTCGTTCTGTCAGCATTCAGATAGAAGAGTGAATTGTCTTCTATATGCTGTGTATTGAATGGAACTGCTCTTTTCTGTTTGCCATGCTCCAACCTAATTACGGAAACTAAAATAATTGTTTATCTTTGGGGCTTGTTTGAAAGAGTGCCATCTTGTGTTCAGTGGTCGTTAGGGTAGTTTGAGAATCTATCGATATAACTTTTTGAAATTATGGATCCTCTGATGTTTTTTCTTGTCATGTGGTCATGTGGAGGAGAGAGATAGACACAAAGAGATTTTATTACTGGCTACTGTGCCCAATCAAGATTTCTGAAATTTCTTTTATAACCTTTGTTTTTATCTCTTTCCTTCACACACAACCACATGACAAGAAAAAGCACAAGAGAGGATCCATTCCCTTAAATTTATTTCTAGCAGGTACTATTCTTAAAAACTATGTTAATGCCTACTCAATACAACTTATTGTACATCTATTATACAATGATGACCACCATAACATAAGCCTTTTCCCACTAAATGGAATCAACTACATGAATCAAACGATGCTATTGTGTTCTATCATAAACCAAGTCTTCAGAAAGGCCATTTAGAGCTAAGTCCTTTTTAAAATTGTACAACTTCTATATTGCGTTTAAACTTGTCTTTTTTTGTTTATTGTGTTTGAGTCATTATCATTCCATTAGTTTTAATCACAGTTCACTTTCTGATCAAATGTAGATAGAAAGCAAAATTATTCTCTCAACCAAGTTGTTGGTGGAGGGGCCACTTCGAATGAAAGAGGAGTATGCTGAAGGGGTTCTTGTGTCACCGACAGTTATTGAAGACAGAGTACCAGAACAGCTTAAAGGTGCACTAGGTCAGGCAGCTAATGCTTTCCAACAACTTCCTGTCCCTATACGTGATGCTGTTGCTGGTGGGCTGAGAGTTCCTCTAAGTAAGCTACTGCTAATTTCCTATATTTACCTTGAACAAGTCTTCCAACTTGATTCTGTTCTGGGAGATGTGCACAATCTGTTGAATTTTATTTTCACTGTGCGACTGCCAAAATTGTGAGCTGAAAACCTGAAATCTGTAGAAGCTAATAGGTTTGGAAATACCTTACTTTTATAAAACTTGAACTTTTCATGTATGTTTCTATTATTTAAGATATTAAAGAATGTATTATGCCATCTTACGATCCATTTTTCTGCAGTTATTGGTTGCCATTTGCCAATAATGGTAATGCCTTGTAATTGAATTTTTTTGGACCTGTTTTTCCCAATAATTAAAGATACATGAGGTGGCTGAGTTTGTAATGGTTAGATATCTGAGAACAACCATGAAATGTCTTGCGTTGGTAGATATTCGCTGTGACATTATCTACAAATTCTCACAAAATGTATATGCAGAAAGATAGGTCATGCAAGAAATTGTGTAATTGACTTATGATTATAATGTGTGGGAAATATGTATCTTCAACCTTCACTTTTTATGCAAATTTCCTTGGGAATATTACATTAAACTTTTATCTTTTGTGTATGAAGGTGGAAGCTTTCAGAGACTCTTCATGATTTCTTATCTCGATGAGGAAATACTTGTAAGTTTTTATTATATTCTCATTCAGGAATCAATTTTATATAATTTGATCCATGTATTCATATATTTTGTCTTGACAGTTGCTTCAGCTATAAATCACAATGCTGATAAATATAATGTGGCATCTCAAGTTTTATGCATGCACTAAGAAGCACAGATATGGTTATGGGTACTAGTAATGCATCTGATACAAAATGATATGGGGATATGGCTTTTTTTTCGGAATCAGAAGTTCCAAAAAAACTTTTTTTAAAGGTATCATATCAGAAGAAAACAAGAAGTCTTATGCAGCTGAAAACTTTTTGTGATTGGTGTTTTGGATAAGTCTTACTTGAATTGTCATATTGGAGTATGGTGGCATATTCTGATAATGTGGTAAAGGATAAGATGTATTTGAAACCTCTGGTTATACTGTTTTATGACCTTGGTTTCGGGCTAGTCATATCCGTTTTCATGAAAAGTAGTATATTCTAATTTATCAAAAAAAATTGATACAGTCATGCTAAAATATTTGATGCTCGTTGAGGAGAGCTTCTAGCATCTCTTGTGAACATCTCCAAAATCTGGTAGGGTTACTTTTCCTCACTATGACATTTTGGATTATTGATGCTGAGACAAATGCAGCTCAGGGTGTATTCGGTCTTGATGGCAAGGCCTCAATAATGATAATATGCTATTGTATTCCTATCAGATGATTTCCAAGTTACACCATTTTTGCTGCTTTATATATGTACTGTTAGTTACTAAAAATGAAATAGACATGGATAATTATCATTGCTGTCCTCTTAATATTTATAGCTGGCTGAAAGTTGCTAAACTATAGGAACTGATGTAAATTGGTTGTTGCTTTCAAGTAACTCTTTTTAGGTAGCGTTTGGCACGTAGATAAAGCAGGATGGAACATGTTGTTCTGTTCTCTTTATTTTCATCCCTTTTAGTAGGATCAAAATGTTCTACTTTTTAATCTCATGTCCTGTTCGGTTCTATTTATAAAATACATCAAACATAGACTAGAACTCATGTTTTGTTCTGGTCTGACATATCTAGCAAATACTACCCTATTGTGTGCTGGGTCTTGAATGTGACAATAACATGCAAGGGGCACAAAGAGAGAAAGGAGATAGGATTCAAATGATGTTATTTACTTTATAATTTCCCTTTTAATTTGTTGTTGTGAGTCGGTTAATGAGTGGCATATATGTCTAGAGTAAATGACTTCTTATCAAATCTTGCTTATATCTGAATGCATATGCTGATTTTGATGCAGATAATAAGGAATACAGCTGGAATGCCTGAAGTTTTAACAAGGCTGGATGCATCATCATCTTCCTTGGGAGAATCAATTCCAGAGTATGAGAGCTAGGAATTCCACGTGCAAAGTGAAATTTTTTCCCTCCTTTACTCACAGTGGTGAGTCCAATTCCTTTTCCTCTCTTGTCCCTTGGTGCCCACCGACAGCTCCTATTTCTCTCATTGGAAAATCTTTTTGGTTCTCCTAGAGGGCAGATTGTGAATATTGAAGTGTCAATTCTAATCTGATGTAGAAATTTGAGTAATGCTCCTTACACAATCAACGATGAAATGAATTACAAAAATTCTGCCTTTATCCATACAGATACTCTACAGAGATTCACGGACATTGTGTTACTAGCAATGACTTCTAGCAATTATACAATTTTACTGAATCAGCTACGAATCGTGTCCAAATCCGGAAGCAACATAAAATTATGGTTGGTGCGTATATCTATCAGTGGCAGATCTTGACAAAAATTTTTGGGGGACCCATCGTCTACTAAAATAATGTAATTAAAATTCACAGGAATGATATACAATTTTAATAAAGTTTCAAAATAACATGTTAATGCAAATTAATAAGAGTTTAATTTTTATGTATCGCTGTCAATCAATCACTAATCATAATATAGATGACTTTTAAGTTAGTTATGATAATAGTCAAATAAATATGCTGATATGATAATTTATGATTGGATGTCTGTATAAAAAAGTTTTACATTGTCAGTGTATAAAAATTAAACTCAATTAATAATAAAATATATAAAGGAAAAAATGTACCTACATTTGAAGTGTTGCTTTTCGTTCTTGTTAAGATTTGAAATCATGAATGGTTGAATTAAAAAAGTTTCAGTTATTTTTTTCAATGTAAATCACCTATCACCTATTATGCTTAACCAACAGTGCATCAATTTTCTTACTTTAACTATTATTGCTTTTCAAGAATGTTGCACCCCTCCTAAAATCAACAATCAAATCAAATAAAAAATGCATAACACTAAAATATTAAAAAATGAATAAAAATGAAATGAGGAATAACAGCATACATGAACAAACTAAAATAATAATATGAAAATCCATAAAAAAAATAATGAAAACTCATAAAAAACACAATGAAAACACTAATCCGTGTGAGCCCAGTCAACTTGTTGCTTCGATAAATTTGAGCAAATCTGAGAAACACATCCTACAACCCAAAGTGTAGAACATTAATGGGTGGCGGTTCACCGAGGAAGCTATACTATAAATCTATAATCTATAATACTAACCCAAAGTAAGGAAAAGGGTGGTGGTGCTCCCAAGTGCAAGAGTGGTGGTGCTGTGTATTGAGGGTGTCATAAATTTTTTTATTAAAAAAAAAAAAAAGATAACAAAAGTTGGTGGGAGTCATGGCTCCCTCCTGCCATCATTAAGATCCGTCACTGATATCTATATACTTCCTTGGATATGGATATAAAAATTTGGACTTTAATATTCAAATTTAACTGAATGTGAAGCGAGTGAAATGGAGATATTCTTCTATCCAAAAATCGGTTCAGGTGGATTTGCAATACATGTTCTATGTGAAAGGACTAGCTTTGTAGTTAGGTATGCAAATGCGTGTGAAATCGAAAGAGTTTACTTTTATTCCAACAACTCCCTTAGTATAAACTAAAAGTGCATTATCAATTTGGAATGTGTCATAATGCCAATTTGTTTTCCAAAAAAAAAAACCATCACTTCCTTTCTCCCTCTCCCTTTCTCTCCCTTTCTCGGAAGGGTGCGGGTTATACGTGAGGGAGAAAAGAGGAATCAAGCATTAGGTGAAAAAAATCTTGTTGGGAAATAAAGAACTATCATATTAGTTGGAAATGAGAAAAGAAAAGTGAATATAAAGCTTAGAGTGCAAAAATCCAAATTGTCTTTGCCATTTTGGACAAAGTAACAACGCTCAAGCACAATCACACAAAAACTCAACTAACTCACCAACATTGCAAGACTTACATACGGTTCATTCATAAATTTCAACGTGGTATCAGAGTCTATATGACCTCGTCACCTTACAGCCCATAGACGATCCAAGTATCAAGTCAAATTTTGAAAAGAAACAAAAGAAAGAAGACCCAAGCAAATGTTGCAAACCTATGGACTCC
Source organism: Ammopiptanthus mongolicus (assembly GCA_039655645.1). Lineage (NCBI taxonomy): Eukaryota > Viridiplantae > Streptophyta > Magnoliopsida > Fabales > Fabaceae > Ammopiptanthus > Ammopiptanthus mongolicus. The sequence goes on along the minus strand of CM077347.1, from coordinate 24,419,026 downwards.
GAGACTCAAGTCTAGAGAAGGAGCACAAACCCATGCGATATCTAATGAGAGGAGCTTTATTGTAAGAGGAATGAATCTTGACTCTACAACTGTACATGAATGACCAAGATTAAAGAAGTCACACGACTTTTGTTAAGTGAAAAAGACTAAGCAAACCTCTTAAGTCAATAGATGATGTTTTGATAATAACAAAAATCTTAACAGTCTTAATTGACAAAGGCACACCTTTAAGAAAAAAACTTTGTACGAATATTGCTGATTGGTTGTTTAAATGTGCAGAATAAATACTAACGTTTGAAGGACTTGATTAAAAAAATCAAACATAAAGACTTGATGAATTAATGAAACAGAATGCTTCTCAAACTACTTAGGCGATCAAGCTAAGAACAAAAGTCAAGTTATAAAGCTCAGACGATCCAACTCAGAAACAAGTACAAGTCTTCAAGTCACATACGATACTCCAACTTTCTGACATTTTAACGGTATGACAATCTCTCTTGGGCAATCAAATGAAAGGCTTCATAAACATTCCACTCTCTGGTGAATCAGAAGTGAGTTCACCTTAGAAGAACGAAGAAAGAGAAAATAATATTTTGTGCAAAAAAAAATTCTAAATAAAATATGCAAGAGGGACGACCCGCGGATCAACCTATTTAACACGCGAGCCTATGCAGACTTACTAAATATGAGACCATTTAAAAGCAGGTCTATACGAGTGGGCCCTTTAAACCCACAAACCATGTGGATCGGCGCAAACCGGTCCGTATAATCACCTATAACTTAAGTTTAAGGTTTTTTTTACATTGTCAATGAATTACGAATCATCTTATATGTGATTTTTAATGTAATCCTTATAAGAGTAAAATATTTTAATGATGTACTAATTTATGATTATTGATAATGTAAACATCGACAATACATAACAATTAAATCCAAATAAATAATGAAGATGAAAGTTCGTAATTAAGTGCTCTGGGAAAATGTTTGCTCAGAGCTCCTTCTCTCCATCTGACTCTAGCGATGGGTACCGGCAAAAGGCACTCTTATGCCAGAGTCTATGAATAGAATAAGTGTATAAGAGAGTAAGGGTTAGAACTCTTCTCTACCTCCAGGTCTTTGTCTGTCTTATAGCCGAGGAGTGTAATCACCTTAGGTTGATACGCTGCTTGATAAAGGTAACTGCCACAAGGTGTTAATGGTGGTTCTAGAGTAGTCCTTGGGTGGGCCTGGACCACGACTTTGCTAGAGGCAAGTCAGCCTATGCTAGTCTAAAGGTAGATTTTGAGCCTCCAATATTGGGCTAGCTCGGCCCAAGGAAGAACATAAGCCCCCCAGGCTTTGAGCTCTAATGAATGAAAAAACTTAAGGCGAAATAAAGTGCAATACCAATGTTAATAGATCTCTGAAGATTGAGGAGATAAATGGGACGTTGGAAAAAGAAAATCTAGCCAAAAAGTGTGTCTTGTTGATGTTTGTTGATTGCCTTTCGTGATGACAATGTTTACTTTATAAGATGTCGAACTTGGAATTTGGCCTATCTCGTTTCTCATATGTTTGATTTCAATTCTAGAGAGTAGAAATTCAGTGAATGTATAAATCATGAAGATTCATGTTAAGAAAATAATTGGTTTTGTTTATTTATTGGTAGACAAAGAAAAATACCCCTTATTTCCACTCAATTATAACCTTAATTTTTTTAATAAAAGTTGAACTAATGACAGGATATATCTTATCTTCCCAAAGTCTTATATTAAAAATGCTTTAAAATCAAAGCTAATTTGGTTTGGTCCCTTTGATTACATAGAAATGAGGTAACTTTTTAGGAAGACGTTAGGAGTATCGATTTGATTAAGGTAAGGTCGTGGACTTGGTTTCTAGCAAAATAGGTTGCTCTTTGACTTCTTTTGTAATAACCCTATATATTGTGCCTAAAGTCAAGGATAGGATCTTTAAAGTAGTTATTGGTATATTCTAAGTATTGTATATGATTTGGAGTATACCTTAATAATTTTGTTTTTCCAATAAAACAAGTGTAAACCTGGTTGAATGGGTCCCGTGATGGATGGAATCATTGCAATCGGGTAGGTCAGCTCTTGTCAATGGTAGTCCTATTAAGAAAATCCAAATCTTCAAAGGCCTTAAACAGGATGATCCTTTAACACCTTTCTTTTTTCTCATTGTGGCAGAAGGCCTTAACGGTTTATTGAACTCTGTTATGGGATTGGGAAAATATGATGTTTTTTTTTTATAGGAAGAGATGAGGTGGAGATTTCTCTTTTACAATATACCGATGATACTATTTTCATAGGTAAAGAAAATTATAAAAAATTGTGATCGTTAAAATCTATTCTAAGGTGATTTGAATTGGTGTAAGGGTTGAAGGTGAAATTCTGTAAGAGTAATCTTATAGGATTAATGTGGAACAAAGTTTTTTGTCAGTTACATCAGATTTCCTTAATTGTAAAGTTGGCAGCAACATTCCTTTCAAATATCTTGTTCTTCTTATTGGAGCTAATCCAAAGAGTTTAGACACTTGGTTTCCGATTATTGATTCCCAGAAGAAGAGGCTATCTTGTTGGAAACATCGCTTTTTATCTTTGGGGGGAAGAATAACCTTCTTAAGTTCGGTTTTGTCTAGTCTCCTTGTTTATTTCTTGCCTTTCTTTAAAATGCCTTTGAAGTTCATAAGGATTCTGACTTCCTTTCAAAGATCTTTCTTGTGGGGAGGAGCACAAGGTCAGAGGAAAATTGCTAGAGTCAAATGGGAGGGTGTTTGCAAGCCTAGACAAGAGGTTGGGTTAGGCGTAAAAAAAAAAAAAGTCAATGGTTTAATATTAGCTTGTTGGGTAAGTGGAGATGGAGAATATTGTTGCATGATATTGATGATGTTTGGTACAAAGTTATTAAATCAAAAAATGGTTGTTTCTCATATGATTTGATAGATCAGTCTAGCAGGTGGAAGTCCAAGAATTCATCAGTGTGGTGGATAGATTTGTGTAGCCTTGATTCTTGCGAAGGGGTGCCGTTAGGTTGGTTTCAATTTGGTTTGAAGAAAAGACTAGGTAACGAAAGTAGTACTAAATTTTGGCCTGATATTTGGCTGGGAACAAGTAGTCTCAAACTACAAGTTCCTAGACTTTTCCTTCTCTCAGTAAATAAGGATTCAATTCAACCATCGCTGAAATGGGTGCTTAGATCAATGATATATGTATGGTCTTGGAATTTCAAGGGACGTAGGAAAATCTTTTACATGGGAGGAAGAGAAGCATGCTGAGTTCATGGGGTTGTTAAATTCATTTACAATTAAAAGGTGTGTTAATGACTCATGGCACTGGCACTTACACTACAACACAGATTCATATATGGTGAAGTCAGCTTATTTGGTTATTTTGTCTTCAGTTTCTCAGACTTCTCCTCTGTTGAATGTTTGGTATATATGTTTGATAAATTTTATAAATGCTTGGCTCCTCCAAAAGTGATCTTAACACTTTCTTGACAGGTTCTTCTTGATAGATTACCCACAAAACATAACTTTTTCAAGAGGAATATCCCATTGGACGCTAATCACCTTCTTTGTGTGCTCTGTCATAGCCATCCCGAATCGCTGCTCACCTCTTCTTCACGTGCAATTTCACTTCTAAATTCTGGTATAAATTTTATTGTTGGCTCGGGTTTTTGGTGGTGTTACCATATCCAGTTTTGATCATTATAATCAACATCCTGGTTTGGTTTCAGGTAAAACATTTAAATCTGCTTTGCAAATGTTGTGGCATGCTGCTGTTTGGACTATTTGGCTTCATCGGAACGAGCCTGTGTTTAAAAATGAGGAGTTTGATATGTTAGGATTTTCTATATTTTCTTTATTGATTCTTTATTCTTTATGCGGAAGCATTAAATATATAGGCATACATCCTAGAGCACATTTATCACATAGCCTGGGATCAACATCACGCTAGATTACTAGGATTCGTTATTTATGAATATATCTGAATCCATAGCGATTCCTGAACTAAGCGTTCTTCAAATGATGAACTTGATCACCAATCTTCACGAATAGAGGGCGGCAATCCTGAAACACAGAGAGGAGGAGAGAAAAGAGAGACGGGTAATGAACACCCGTTGGCTTGTGGTTTTTCCTCAACCGGGACTCCTTATCTCTTAATCGCTCTTCAGATGGGGAGAAGAGGCAGTATGCCAAATTGTCCGGTGTATTGGGGACCATAGCCTATATATAGGGTGATGGCTAATTAGGGTTCCCATTATTCCGAAATGGGCCATCAGTGACATCCACTCATATTTAGCCCATATCAATTAACTAATTTATTATCAAATCATAAATCTAATTAGTCTTATCACTTAATTTGATCATATATTAATTTAGGCTCTTTAATTAATAAATAGCTAATATAATTAATTGATGATATCTCTCTACATTATGACATCGAAATATAATTAAGTAAAGAATATTCCAACATGATATGCTTAGTTTGTTTGATCCGGTGAAAATTCGCTCCTCTTGGTCTTCATTTTTTTCAAAAACAGATGATGTTAATTTCTCTTTTTCGCATTGGTGTTATTGTCCTTTCGAATGCTTAAAGAAACATTATAGGTAGTAGTTCTATATCACATGTGGGTTATAGTATCCTTTGTACTCATTTCAATATATTTATCTTATAAAAAAAAGAAACTAACAATTCAGTGAATACATAGATCATAAAGATACATGTTAAGAAAATTATTGGTTTTGTTTATTTATTATTGGTAGGCAACGGAAAATACCTCTTATTAACCATAATTATATATAACCTTAATATTTGTTAATAAAAGTTGATCTGAGTAATCACAGGATATCTTAGCATAAAACCATCCCTTTGCTTTTTCGGTACAATTAATGTAATAATATCTTCCCAACGTCTTATGTTAAAAATGCTTTAAAATCAAAGGCATATAAAAATTGTCGAAATGATATAAGCCATATGTAGTCCATTTGTGTTTTAAAACCCTAGCTGGTATTTTGAGATTATAATATATATAGAGTTAGAATATTCCAACATGGGTACGATTGGATATGGATGCAGCTAGCTTAGCAGAAGTAAATATATTGTTGCTGATCTCATGGCTAGACCCAATATAATATATGATTAATATTAGTGGGATCGATCATACATAAAAAAGCAAAGCTTTCTGAGCTAAATATATCAATTATTCTTGCCAGAATAAGCTATAAACATATTTGCCAAATGTTTGCCTTTGCACGTTCTTGTTTTGTTTGCCAAATAATCCGACAGCAGGTGAGACTTGAGAGAGGGAGGCACGTAGAAAAGACAAAAAACCATTATATAATTACCACTTTCAAAACAAAGAAAGACCATCTCTGCCAAATATAAAATTTTAGAGTTAGTATTTATCACTAAAAATATGATATATCGAGACAACATTTTATTTCTATTTACATTTAATATATTTATTTTAGTTTTGCATATAGCATATAATAATATCCTATCATACTTGTTTTGAACACAGTGTGTTCAAGTATGAAAAGTTTTATTTTTCTACAATCTATGAGGATCAAGTGTAGAAATGTGCCGGTGGCATCCACGGACGGAGTTCCTCCTCATATCCTTGATTATAGCAGAAAGAATTGTAAAAAGCAATTGCAATTTCACTCATATATATTCTTCTTCCTCTTAAAATATATAGAATCAAATGTTATAGTTAAGCTTATATATATGTCTTTGATTCTTCTGCTCTCTCGGCATAGAATGTGACATATATAGATTTAAGAGAAAATTGGAGGAGGAGATCGATGGACATGAATATGAAGTACTGATCAGTCAGCCATTCTATATATATATATATATCATCATAAGAAAATCAAATCATTTCATAATCAAACATGGAAGCTATGAAATTCAAATAGAAGAAATTAAGGGATCTATTTATCTAGCATAAATATATGTCCTATAAAAGTTGAGGTTCTTCAAACCCTTGCATTTGAGTGCCACCGAAGGGAATCAATGGAAATTCAGCTAGCTCAGAAATAAAACCTTCCAAATCTGCGAACCCTCCTAAGTATCCACCAGAACTTTCATCACTGGAAACTCCTGCTTCTTCTTTGACTCTATCCCTTGTCAGATCTAACCCACCATTCCTCAGTTCCATTTTCTTGGTGATCATTCTGTGATTCTCTGACATGCCAATACCACCACTTGGTTCTTGATCTTTCCCTCCAGTTCCTGCTATCCTTGGCTTCTTGATCTTACAATATTTTTCTCCACTTGGTTTCCCAGTTAACTTCTGCACCAGTTCCCGGAAGTTCTCAACATCAGTCTTGATGATCTGGGGTGCAAATATATGAATTATGCGTATCTTGGGCTTGGTTTTGGATATTGTTTGGGAATCTTTGTGCATGGCTATGGAATTATGTGGGTGTGAATTGGTGATGCATGTATGAGCATGTTTTCTGACTTTGTTTTCCATGGAAAATCAAATTTGAGCAAAAGGCACAGAAACAAAAAAGAAAGGTGAGGAGGGGGTTGGTTAATTTGTGCGTATGTTAGAAGGAAATAAGAAAGGGTATGACATATATATATTGGGGCATGAGGCACAGAAGCAAAACTAGGGATATTTTGAAAGGACAGAGAACAAAGACAAAGGGAAATTTTAGAAAGGAAATATCAAGCTGTCTGTTGGGAGCAAGGATAAGATGAATCCCTGTCTGACAAATGCAAAGAGAGAGAGAGAGTCAATAAAGTATTTGGCACTCAATGGTCCCCCCATTCTCCCACTGTTAATTATTATAGGAGAAATAAATGTTAATTGCTATACATAAACATTTTATATATGTATATGCATATCTTAGAGGGAGAGAGAACGGATGTGGACACATTGTGTCTCAATTACCTTCCCTGGAATGACCAAAGCATTCCACATGGATATATGTATGCATATCTTTAATCTTTGATATAAAATTAATTATTCTTATAATTCTTAGCATTTACTCAGTTTTAATTTACTTATTTTTAGTTGGTTTTAGGATTATGAATTTAATTGATATATACGGTTAATGTAAATATTTTTTACATTGTTAACAAATTATATTTAATTCTTATCATAACTGATTTAAAAGTTACTCAAGAATAATTTGTAATTGATTGACAATATACAAATTTTTACACTAACAATGTATCAGAATTGATCTTAACTTATTCCCAAAATAATGTAAAATACATGTGTTTGAGGGAAAATAAGTTATTGACATTTATCGGACAAAAGTTTAGAAGGAGGGAAAAAAGTTTAATTGTTTTTTTTTTATAAGCAAAATTATTAATATTAATAAAAAAAATGGTACAAGGGATATCCTAATCCAAATACAAGAACATAGTATACTAAACGCATCACAATGAAGTTTAATTGTTACATTACCTCATCGATAATTATCTTAGCGCTTAATTAATTAACGAACATCTAAAAATTGGTCACATTGAGAGTATTTAAAAACATTTGGTAATTAAATCAATTAGGATTTAATTGATATACACTGTCAGTGTAAAGATTTTTTACACTGTCAACCAATCAGAAATTGTCAAATAAACTAAAATATTTGACTCTTATCCTAACTGCCTCAAAAGTCACTCATATCATGATTTCTAATTGGTTGACAGTGTAAAGAACTTTACACTAACCGTGCATAGCAATTAAACCCATTTAATCAAAAACAGTACTGTTTAAGCTTAGCTAGCTATGTTACATAATATTCTATTATATATATAGAGTGCAATGGGCGCCATTGTTAATTAATTGCTCTTCTTTCATCTTCAAATTGCAAGCTACCAACCGCCGCTCGTTGGGTGGAATCTACCCTTCAAGTATATATATAGGGAATTTCTGGAGATCGAATTACCAGTTAAGTACATGATTTCAATTTACTACATGAAAACTCAAGTCCTCTCCACCAAGAAATAGCTTAAATTAACTAGGTTAATGACTTATTCCAAAGGGGACTGTACAAGATTTCTGCGATAAGAGGATAAAATAATTGTTATTCATTTATATACAGATATACAACATAATAACCACGCAAAAATCAGATCTTGTTCCCAATATATGATTTTAGCGTACTTATATAGCACAGAGAGAAGCCTAAAATTAGCGATTAAGACTACTTGAGCGACTGCCATATATATAGGATCAATGTATACTAGTTATTTACTCTTTACGCTACAACAAAAGTATCATATATCAATGGAGGATAAAGCTTTTCTAAAATTAGGGAAAATGTAAAGTAAAAAAACAAGAATGTGATTACCTTTAATTAATTAAAGTGCATTGAAATCTTAATCTACTTTAACTAATTAAGTATGGATATACTATTACTTTTACACTTTAAGGTTTTTACTCAATTTAAAAGAAACTAATCAACCCATGGATATCTTTAGTGACATATATAAAATCACCCAACCCTTTTGGAGAAATTATGCAGCACATGTTTGGAATATTGAACCCCACGTGTCAATACTTGCATAAATTAGCAATAAAGCTATATAATCGAATTTGAATCCTTTCCCTTTTTCCCCTCATGTATGAAATCCGTCAAAACTTGATTCTATCTCTTTATCTCATAATATAAAAAGAAAAGAATTCAAATCTTATATAATCCCCATTACAGAAGAACTACTAGGGGTGCAGCTTTTCAACAATTGCATCCAAGTGGCATGGATCTCCTCCTTACACATATTCCCTTACTTTTCTTTTTATTTCATACTTATATACAGACACACATACATGTTCCATTTAATTTTCACTTACTTAGCATGCAATTATTAATTAATCAGCCGCAAACTAAATTTGTAATTGATAATTCAATTTTCAAAAAAAATGCAATATATTGTATGTATTAATTACTTCTTTTTGTATGTTTTTTTATAGGCCTTCTTTTTATATATATGGTTAAGTAGCTGATTATACATATAAATAGATTTTTCTAGTTAGGATTAAGTTTATCATGAAGCCTTTTGGCAGCTAGAAAGGGCAGAGTCATGCGTGTGCCTCTGCCATTGTGATATAATTTGATGCGTCTATAAAAAATTCATGAAGGTAATTCTAACTAGAGTCATGCATGTGCCTCTGCCAATGTGATAATTTGATCCGTCTATAGAAAATTGATTAAGGTATTTCTAAGTTCTCTCACTTCATGACATGCAACAAATAATCCTCAGCAAATTAGACCAAATTAAAAGGTGGTAATCTAATTTTAAAAAAAAAAACATATAGTATATGCAACTTCTCTTACGAATGAAGCTCATCACTGAAGCCTTTGGCAAGTAGAAAAGGGTAGTCATGTGTGTGCCATTGTCATTTGATGTGCAGAAATTGATTAAGGTACGTACGTAAATAATTGTAACGTTGGTACAAAATATTATCTTCTCCCTGACTAAAGAGGTAGAGTATAGGACTGAAAAAAGTAGGGACATTATTTTACATATACATGCATATACATTGAGGAAAAAAAAAACTTCGTTAATGATTGAGGACAAACTTAGCCAATACTAACAAGAAGTCTAGACGTTGATACCTTTTATTGACAACAATTAATTGGGACTCACTTTTCATTAATCCCATTGTTGGAATGTTCAAGCAACCAGATCATTCATCTCAACCGTCAAACTAGATGTAGGGGACTGCTATGGTAATTATGCAAAATTATGTGCTAATGTGAACAAATAAAATAATAACACATATATTAAGTAAATTCAGATTGACCTTTTATACCTTTGCTACAAATAAGTACTATATATAGAATGATTTGGGCATCTGACCATGGTAATATTAATGAAGTAAAGAGATTACAAGCAAAACATATATGTTGAAACTAGATCTACAAATATCTTGTGATCCATAAATCCCTGATGTATACATACCTCGTTTCTTGACAAAACAAACAAACAATCAATAATATCGGCGCTTTTTAAAAAAATAGTGTGGGTATATTCTTGGGTGCAAGTGCAAGTACATACCTTTTGTTTCGGTGGATATATTCTTGGGTGCAAGACCATTTTTATGGAGTGGATGGAATGCTTCTGCGGTTCTTTTTATTGGAGGGCAGTTTATTGGTGTTTAGCTCTTTTGTTTGTAGTAAGGGTGGGGCTCTTGCCTGGGAACCAAATGTTTTTGGGTTCTCGTTGGGTGTGTCTTTAGCTATAAAGAGAGGTTGGGGAGTATATGTGGATTGGTTTGGGTTATTTTATTCCCCAGCATTTTCCTCTTTAATTATGTTTTTATTACTGCTTTGGTAGGCGTTAAGATTATTAACAGAAGTTTTTGGTTCTCTTTCTTGTTTTTTTGTATATGGGTTGGAATATCTCTTGTATTCCCATCAATATATATCTTTACTTAAAAAAAATACCGGAGCTGCAAACTCTCCCCGCCCATTGTCCTCCATGTATGTTGTCGCTTTCTTGACATTAATCCTATCAAATACAAAATATAACTTTTTTTTGTTAAACAAATACAACTTTTTTTAATCTTTCACTAAACACAACCACGACCATAAGTGTAAATCTTCAATAAAGTAAAATAAAAGATCCACATCCATATGCTACCAATCTCTTTTTGAACTGCGCTTCTCAAAGGATTTGACTCTTTTAAAGTGAGTACAACTCTAAAGTGAGAAATTAAGGGATTATCCACCATTGATTTGATAACTACATAGAGATCCCAACCCACTAAATGATCTAAGGGTGGATAGCTCCTTACTTTCTTACTTTAGAACTTCACTTACTTTAGAAGAACCAAATTCCTTCTCAAATTGTAGCACTTCATTGAGTATTAAAAGAATTCAATGAAGAAATCTATTTTTTTCGATGAATAACTAATTGCACTAATTTTATTGAGTGTTAATAGATGTTATTGTAACGTCCCGATTTTCACGTTTTCTAATTCTTCAGTATTTTAATGTCTTTATTTTATTAGAGGTCTTAGGAATAGAAATAAAATATTCCGAGACCATAGTCATGCTCGATGATATCGTAGGAAGCTACGATTAAGTTTTGAGTCGAAAACTCAAACAGAGTCCGGTCTGCATTCTTACACTGACAATATGATTTTACTGCTCAGATGGACCCGTGAACGAGACCGTAAGTCTTAGAATTCGATTATCTACGTTTTGGTTAAATTTCATAAAAATTTCAGAAAAAATCACTTCCTGACCTTCGTTCGAACGAAATCCTCAATCGGGTGACGAACGGAGCCACATATGGATTTATCGGGACTCGCCAACAGATAATCTTGATATCACATCATTCCAGGAAACTTGGGAGAGTATGACAGAGTAGTCATGACCTTCGGAAATATCTGGACGCAAAATGACCAAAATGCCCATAACCTTAGTCTTTTACACTTTTACCATTTTACCCTTTTGGGCTTACCCTTAAGTGAGCTCTTAAGAGCTGAACTCAGCCCCTCACCCTCTCACTTTCATGCACAGCCCCTCCAAACATAGAGCTCCATAGTTGTTCTTGAGAGAAAACTCCATTTTCATCCTTGAAAAGTTTGAATCACTTGTTGGAATCACTTGATTCCTTGAGCAATCTTCCTTCATTTCAAGGTAAGATCACTTCTATGATCTCTTAGCTTCTTGAATCTTTCTTTATTTCAAGATCAATCTTCATTTTCATGAAAAGAATTTCTTAGGTTCAAAACTTTGAAAATCCATAGGAAATTATAGAAAAATCCTTTTGAGGTAAGACCAAGTTCTTTGAACTCACATCATCATTCTCTACCTAAACCCAAGAGCTTATGATTCAACTCCCATCATAGCCCAAAATCCCTTTTTGGCCGAACCCTATTTGATGATGATGAATAGTGTTTTCATCAATTTTTGATTTCCAACACTTGATTTCATCTTTAGCTTTCCTAATGCTTTTGAATCCATGAAATGGGAAACCAAGATCAATTCCTATCCTTTTTAACCTAGGGTGGCCGAAATCTTCTTTGTTAGAATAGTTGAGATTGACTTTGATTGTTGTTTAATGTTTGATTGTTGTGTTGTTGTAGTTGTTGACGATTGTCGGGAGGTTCACAAACCGATCGACCGACTTTGATCCAGGAATTTGATCATCAACAGATATGGGGGTTGAACCTCATTCGCACCAAGATGGTGGTAGTGAAGATGGTTGTTTAAGTTATGTGTGGGTGAAACCCTTTAGTTTAGGTTCACTTTTAATGGTTAAGTTGTGTTAAGTCCTCTTGGAGAACAATGTGTGATATTTGTAGTTATGCTTGTATGCCTTATCATGTGTTTTATGATGATGTTGTCTAGGTGAGAAAATGATTTCTTGCACGATGAAAAACCTACCTTGATTACTAGATCAAGTATGGACTTTTGTGCTTATGTGCTTAAGTATGGACTTTTGTGCTTATGTGCTTAAGTATGGACTTTTGTGCTTAGATGCTTAATTATGATGCAATGTTGTGTGTTATTGTTGATCATAATTGTGTAAGTTTTGTGAGCCATAATTTGATTAGTTGATGAAGTAAAACTTCACATTGGTTCCTAGTTGGCTTTTAGCCATGACCTTGAGAAAAGGAGGGTAATGTGTAGTTCTTGAATAATTCAAGTTTTGATGTAAGAAAAATGTTTTTAGTGGCTTATGCCTTAAACAAAATCCATAAATGATTTTGATCCAAAGATCAAACAAAGTTTCAATCTCAAAGTGTTTTCACCAAAGTGAGACATGTTTTATACCTTATCCTTAGTTCATCTAGTTAATCAAGTAACTTAAAAGTGGATTAATGAAAAGTTTCATGAGAATCAATATAGTTCCATAAGGCTTTTCTTTAACAAGGTTAATGTCTTGTTTCAAGGCAATTTTCGCTAAGCGAATCCAATTTCGCTGGGCGAAAACAAAGAAAATACAAGTTAGGTATCACTACCTCCTTTTCGCTAAGCGAAATAATCTTTGCTAAGCGAATGAAGCAAATTTCGCTGAGCGAACCATTTCTTGCCCAGCAATACAGGGGAGTTTTCAAAGAGGTATTACTGCCTCATTTTCGCTAAGCGAATTTAACTCCGCTAAGCGAATTTCCTGTTTTCAAAAAGTGCTAGAAATAGAGTAAGTGGTTCAAAAGTTGTTTCAAATCAAATGAGTTTTCAATTGAGGAGTTGTTTTGGTTTACAAATGAGTTTTTAATTCAACTCGTAAAGTTTTGCGTATAAAAACCTAAGTTAAGTAATTAACTTAGAGTTGAAGACAAGGGTTAATTAAGTATGGTATGTGGTGGAACAAGACCATATACTATACCATTGATGACTTAGTACATCAATGACTTCATAAGACATAAACACAAACATAAAACGTTTTGGGTTTTGAAACAGTAGCTCGATGACGGACCGGTGATTTGGACCCCGATCAATCGTTCAATTGTTTCAGTCTTGTGATGACTCGATCCCGGAGGGATCACGAGATTTATCCGGTGGATAAAGATTTTGTTTTTCAAAAGACACGTATAGTTCCTAAGGAAGAGAACCTAAGTAGGCTTCGAGGTTTATCCGGGGGATAGACATTGCTTGATCGCATCTGCTTTGTGTAAGCATTGGCATTTCATTTGCATAGTTGTATGGCCTTGAGCCTAGGAGTTGAGCTTACACCTTGATGCGGGTGCGAATCTTACGGTGACGATCTTCAATGGTCTTTTTGGAGGTATCAGGGTTGGAAGGGCTAACATGTGGCCAGTTGGTAGCTCTTTTGTGTCGTGGCAAATCCATGCAATACACTGATATCCTCTACTAGATGTCGTACTTTTCATGTTTGGTCGAGAGTGTTTTCGTAAAGCCAGATACGTGCACGTTACGAATGTTGTAGCATCTTGCTCATGGCTGGCAGAAACCGGAACATGTCCTCTCATTCACTCTATCCAAACGTTTTGTTAACTCCATGGAGTAGGGGTCAGAGTAGTACCCGGTGGCATTGGCATTGAGTCATATACATTGCACTGCATTGCATGGCTATTGATGTTTACGTTTACTGTTATACATCACTGTATTGCTTAAGAATCCCTTATATTATACTGTTAACTGCTTGACATGATATTATGCTGTCAACTGCTTAATATGTTTGATGTTGAGAATTCTTGTAAGCATGTTGGGTACGCTATTACCCGGTGAGTCGTCCCGTTTTTACTATTGCTGTTTTGCTGTGTTGATGAACGGGAATCTCACCCATATCTGTATGTTTTCTGCTGGTACTTGTTATTGCTGCTTGAACAGATGGACGTGACAATGGTTTAGTCCAGTAGTTTCCTTGAGCCCGGAGGAGGACTCTTTTGCTGTTTTGTTTTGTTGTCGGCCAGACTGTGTCAGTTTTTGTAGTACCTTTTGGGAGCTACGACTCCTAGTACTTATTGTATTTCTTATGTCAGTTATACATTAGACTTATGTCTGTATACAATGATGTTGACGTTTCTATTTCTGTTTCTGTTCTATGTTTATTATACAGTATGTTCTAGAAATGCATGGCGAACCTAAATTCGTTTATTAGTATTATTTACCTTTACTAATCCCATTACATCTTTGTGAAAATAAAAAAAAAAAAACCGTATTTTCCGCATTAAATAATATTTTCGACCTTATAAACGTTCGGGAATGTGACATTCGGGAAAGGATGTTGCAGTTATGGATGGGCTGAGTATTAACTCAGACCCATTTTGTATCTATAGGCCGAAATCCTGCTTTAAGTTAGAAAGGCTTGGTCTTGTCTAATTCTGCTACGGTTGGATCAAATATATGCTCCGGCTCAACCTCATCCATATAGGCTAGATGGCAAAGGAATGTCTTGCTGGTTAAGGACAGTTCAAGCCCCTTCGTCGTTCACGACTTGAGACTTGGGGGACTTATGTTATGGTTTGGGCTGAGTATATACTTAGATCCCACCTTGTTCATATGGGTCGGCCTATGAGTGGATCTTGTTGAGAGCTGAGGCCTTATCGACAATCCTGATTTGAGGCTGAGAAGACTTTGTGTTGGGGACGAGGGTATACTCGGCCCAACTTCGGATGTATAGGACGGTCTAAGACAATTAAGTCACATGGGGAAATTGGAAAGTCGAAAGTCAAGACTAAGAATGATTAACCAATGATAAATGTCGCGGATGATTAAGAACTTCAATGTCCGTCGTCTAGCCCAAGATTGTATGGGCAACGACAGTTACTTGTGAGTAAAGACACTTGAGTATTGTAACGAACTCAGGGGTCAAAATAAATAGGGGTTGAGAAGCATAGAGGAGGACAACGTCTGATAGAATATTTGGTTGCTTGGCCGACCGAGATAATAACTTTCTTGCTAGAACAATAGAGTTCAACATCAACTGGGTAATGATGGAAAGGAAAGAAAAATCTCTAACATTACTTTTTATTTATTTTTAAAAAAAATAAGGACTCATCTCTTGCAAATTACATCACTTTTGTATTTTTTTGCAATATTATTTGGTGAATAAAAAAGAAATTGCATGTCATCATTATTATTCTATGTGATTGGATCTTATACTAATCCACATAAACATTAGGGTGTTAGAACCAAAGTGGTTATGGTCCATTAATCTCTTGAGTTTTGATGTTAACAAGAGATTAATTTAAGAGAACAAAGATTAGCCATGGACTAATGCTTTATCTTAAGTGTGCATGAAAATCTAAGTCCAAAGACTTACAATTCGTTCGAAGCTTTGATATTCGCGCTTTCTGGACTATAAATCTTAAACGATGTATCTGAGTCCAAAGACGCTTTCCAATAAACGTTCTCCTCACTAACTCCAATGCTTTATGCTTTACTTTGTTTAAGCGCAAACGAATGTGTAATGTTTTGAATCCTCTATTCAACGTGTAAAAGCTTGTATCCTCTGGACAAACATTCTTTGCAGTCTTCGTACCATCGAACGTTGAAGCCTGTCTATCCCTGACACAAAATGATTTGATTATCTCCAAAAGGAAAGATAAAAGGCAACTTTTGAGTACCAGGAAATTAAAGGTGTCAGCCCTATTTTGAGCTATCAGCCCGATAGTCTACTATGTTTTTCAGAAGCCTCAACAAGTTATCAGACTCAATGGATGAAAGCATTTAATGCTCAATCAGAACAGATCTTTTTCCATCTGTTAAAGACTGAAGAATATTCAAGTCTTGATGGGTATAAACACCCCCTCTTTTGAAGATGCAAGATAACCAACTTGAATACAAGCATACAAGCAATCAAGCAATCAAAAATATCAAAAGCTTTCAAATCTACTCTACTCTTAAACTTTCATATCACTCTCTGCGAAGAGTATTGTTTAGAGTTCTAAGCTTAGTTTCAAACCCTCACACTTAGTGAGTTAGTAAAACAAAACTCTTTTTCAAACCTTAGTTGGTTGAACCTGAAGAGGCTTGACTGGAAAAGAATACTTAGTGTTGCCTGAAGAGGTGTTAAAAACTTGCCTGAAGAAGTGTTGAATATTTTCCTGAAGAGGTGTTGAATACTTGTAATGAAAGATTTTGTTATAGTGGAAAAATCTCTCAAGTAGATGGGACTGGACGTAGCTCTTTGGTGAAGAGTGAACCAGGATAATATCTCTGTGTTCTTTTTTCTTTCCCTTGCTTTTATCTTAGCTTGTCTTTAGACAAACTCCTTCGAACTGAATTGCTTTCTTAATGCGCCTGTTCTTTGAACATTTTCTTTCACAGCGAGCGTCCAACCAATTGCGAAAATATATATTTGCTTGCGAAAAATTTTAAAAACTTAAGAAACATAATTCAATCTCCCCTCTTGTGTTTCAAATAGGTTCCTTCATAAGGGGTGTAAGCGGATCAGATTTGATTCACGAATCCGAACCAATTTTGACGGTTTGGACCGGATTATCGGATCAGATTCAAAATCCCAAACCCGATTAAGTTTGGTTCGGGTGTTGGATTTAAAAATTAGAATTCGAACCGAACCGATCAAATCCGAACCATTTTAAATAATGTATTATTATTAATTATTAATGTTTTATTTTAATAAAAAAAAATTATTACAAAAAAATAATAATATTATATATATATATATATATATATATATATATATATATATATATATATATTACTATAATAATTAATTATAATAATAGATTTTTAGATTATTAGTCAATTTTGAGGAAGCGCTATTAAAAGAATTTCCTTTAATATCGCTTCCTGAGGAAGCGCTATTACAGATTGAGCGCTTTTTAAAAAAAATTGGAGAAAAGATAGTATAACCTTAAGGAAATGCTATTAAAGGTATACTCTTTAATAGCATTTTCCTAAAAAGTGCTATTAAACATCTTCGCACATTTTTATAGTGTTTCCTATCAAAAACTCTACTAAATAGGTACTATTAAAGGTTGTTTTTAGTGAAGTGTCATATTTCATAGAATTTCTACAAGATATAATATATATATATATATATATATATATATATATATATATATATATATATATATCATTGATGGTAATTGAAGTGTGCATTTGGAAGAACTTATCAGAATATATTATGAAAATAAATTTATACAAATAATTTATAAAAATCGTTTATGATATTTCTATTAGTTCTTTTTAGCTTATTTTTAAAAGCTGGTCAGAGAAACTTATAAAAAACAAGTTATTTTTAGCTACTGTGAAAAAAGTTTACGACATAAATGTTTAATTAAGTTGTTTATCCAAACACATTCTTAGTCAATTTCCAATGCATATAACCAGTTTTCAGTATATTTAATTATATAGGAAGATAGTTTTATTCATTAATTAATTATAATACAACTGTTTTGAATAGAGAATTGAGTTTTGCTAACAAATGTTTTAAGAGTATTAATCAATCAACAAAAGAAAAAAGATTATTAAAAAAGATAACTGTCAACATTTTTAATATATTAAATACGTTATTAATCCATACAAAAAATAACTTTTTTTATTCCTTAACTCTAATTTTTTTTATTCCTTAACGAGACAGAGAATAACATTCTCCTAAAGAAATATCATATGTAATGTAAAAGTCCATGGGAAATGAGCCAAAATGAACTACTTACGGCTGAAAAGAATAAGAAAAGTTTATAAAAGTACTTATTGATGCTTGGTGATTGGAGATTATATTTTGTTTTGTTGATGACACGATCATGGACATTGGAGATTCTGATTGTGCGAGTCTTCGAAATTAAGCTCAATTACGTACTGATCCGCGACATAGCCGCTAAGAGGCGGCAATTGCATTCTATTATCCGCTTGTACCAACAAAATCATTATCAACATCAAGATTCAAGACTGACAAATGGCAATACTAACTAAATTCTTTATCTCTAATTCTCTATCAATGTATAATTGAGATACTATATATAAATGAGAGAATGACACACACACACACACACACACACACACACACACATATATATATATATATATATATATATATATAAGGGATATATTTACTCCAAGAGTAACCTTAAGAGAGTTACTTCTAATCTCATCCATTAATTTATTCTAATGTAATGGATCTATATTAATTCATTAAAGAAGTCACATGACCTTTGTTGGATTAGAATAAATGGATGGATGAGATCGATTGAGAGTAATTCTCTTAAAGTTACTCTTGGAGTAAGTGTATCCCCCTCTCTGATGGTGGCTTGGCCAACTGTGTTAAAATAAATAAACTTTTCTCTCTTCACTCGACCTATAATTTTGATTTCTATAATTTTTATTTATTTTTGAAGTGTTTTTTCCCCTTATTTGGGTGGTTAAATTGTGATTATTTCTATTTCCACGGTCTTATGACAAGAAGATATATTTAGATCATTTTTGAGAAGGGATGAGTACAATAATCAAATTATTGCATTGTTTTTGTTAGACTTTGTTAAAAAAATACACTTTAGTCATTGATAATTTTCAAATGAGGAGCGGAACTTTCTTTCAGATTTTAGTTCAGAGTAGCGTATAGTAATTTTTACTTTTTTTCTCTCTTGATAGGTATGTATTCTTACTAGACTATTTAGTTGTTAGACTTTTATTAATGTGAAAATTCCTCCTCCCCATTAAAATAACGAAAAAAATACATCTTAATCTTATAAAACATAACAAATTAATTTATTGATTTAAGTACAGTGGAAAAATAATATTTTTAAAATAGTTTATAATGGAAAAATTATGTGTTGCAAAGTCAATAAGAGAATTCGATTATGATATTCAGTAACTATTTTGGAAGTCAAATGCATGTATAACATAAAATTGAAAGATACCAGTCAAAAATAAAATAAAATTGAATAATAATATAAAAATACTATTCATCAATGAATTAGCATTAAACATGTAATCTAGTTACGTACAGTATTTAAATATTTGCGTGTATATATATTTGATCTAACATTGAACTAATCGTCCGTCCATACTTATGTTTTTTAATGGTATTATTTGTACTATGATCAATTTTCGAATAATTATTAGTTGTTTTTTTTATAAATATTTATTAGTTGTTAAACATTTGAAAAAACATGAATTTATATAAACATTTATTTGTGAGAACTTGTAACCAATATTTATTTTTTTGAAAATTTATCATGTGCTAATAATAACATTAAAAACATAGATGCTTATGGGTATATTTATTATTCTTACAAAGGAAAAAGATATAAAATCAAAGCACATCTAAGATAAAAGAAGGAAAACATAAGGGATAAGGGAAAAAAAATATAAAATAATTAAGCTTTTTGAAGGTGAATGGAAGAGAGCTAATGGTTTACAAAATTTCTTAGATTACATGGATAAGGTTGTGTAAATATCTCAAAAATATATTTATTTTTAAAAGATGCCTTCCTTTACACATATTAAGTTAATTTTAATTTTTATTATTTGGTATAATAGAAGAAGGAGATGATAACTACTAGCAAAAATAAACAAGGGTCTTGCTAATCAGGTTAAGAAATGAAGTAAGGGTAGTATTTTATTTGTAACCATCTAATTTGAAAATAAAGCAGCTTATTCTATTTGGATAGTCCAAAAAATTACCACTAGTATTCAATTTTATATGTATCACTATTTTATGTGTATTAATTTTGACGAAATTTCTATCCATCAATCACATTGAAAATTCATTGTAGCACGTATCTGAGAAACTGCATAGTACCAATTTCGCTTCAACCATTATTATCCTTGTTTGTTGATGTTATGAGAGTTACTACTCTGAATCTTATTCTTATGTAATTTCTTTTTTGAACTTTAGCCCCGTTTATTACTAAAAAAAAATAGTTTTTTTTTTTACAAGACTAAAAAAAAAAAATTTATATTACTAGGAATCAGTTTTTATAATAAAGGTTTAATTGCACTTTTAGTTTCTTTATTATTGGTTATGTGCGATTTTGGTCATTAAAGTTTTTTTTGGTACATATTTGGTCCCTCTATTTTTTCAATGTTGCAAATTTAGTCCTTCCATCTAATGTCTATCAATTTTTCAATGATTAACATTCAGAAACAATTGCTCAACACACATAAAAGCTCTGGTTGAGCTTTTATGATAAATGATATGTGGTGGAACTAAAAAACGATCCCGAAAAGGAGGGATAAAATCAAAAAATAGTATAGAAGAATCATCGAATCATGTTAAATTGGAAAGCCAGATGAGAGAGAACTTTAATCAAAGGTTTTGTGCTCTTAAAAGAATGATTTCTCTATGTTGATGATTGAAAAAATGGACAGATATTAAATGTATGGATCAAATTTGTAACATTTAAAAAATAAGAAAATTAAATATATATCAAAAAAATTATAGAGATCAAAATAATACCTAATGACTGGACCTAAGCCTATAATAAAAGAATTTATCAGTAGAACAATATCAGTTGTGTTTATTTGGTCTTTGATTGATACTGAAATGAAGGATAGGGAAGAAGTAAGAAGTGGGTTGGGCGTGGGGGACAAAATTGATTCTCCGTACGTGCTGCCAAGTCTGAGCGTTCGAATGCCAATGCCAACCGTGTGATCCTCACGTGATCACCTAATATCATGTACTCATATATATACGATCTCAAAGTCTCAACTCATCATGATCATCATCCCACAGCACACGAGTGTGGTGCCGCCTCAGCTGGACCACACCACGTGGCGACGTGCGCGATCGGGAACCAACCAATCAAGACAAGAGCGTGACTGCGACTCTTAGTCTGAGTTGGTTGACGTGCTTACGAGTTCAGTTTTTCACTGTTCGAGTTGTTACACTTGCCTTGCTTTTGCTTCCTTCTCTCGCTGGCTGCACCACTTCACCCTTTTCTAAACTGCACCATTTGTACTCACTACCCACTTTCTACCATTTATTTATTTTTCGTTTTCTTCCCTTTTTCCTTATTTTGTTTTGTTAGGGATCAGGAGCACGGCCCAGAGTCCGGCAAACAGGCCCCATTTGCCATCGTGGGCATCTTGAAAAATCCTCAACCATGGCAGGATTCGTTCTATAAGAGAATGATCTCATATCTCATTTTAATATATCACATCATGTTTTAATTAATAATATTTTATCATATAAGTTAAATTTTTATCTAATAATGAAAAAGTTGAATACATGACAAATATTATTGGTTGAAACATAACACATCAAAATGGGACAGAAGATCCTCATCTCGTTCCATAACCATCCCTGAATTCTCGCCTAGGTAGTAGCAGCCATTATGCGAGGATTGGGGATGACAAAATTATTTATACTCACGGATATGTACTCATAGGTAAAATTCGAGTTTGGTTCGAGTAGTTCAACAAGTATCTATGACTATACTCTTATTAATAGGGGGGACAGAATACCTGATATATGAAATTATGTAAATATCTCATAATTTATGTGATATGTGAGATTTTGTCACTTTGAAGAGATAAGCTTATATTATCATTACATGTGATATATAGTCTTGACTAGTTAGATAATTGAAAAAATATTTGTTTTTTTGGTTTCGCATGATATCCTCTACGCGCAATTACAGAAATTAATCTATGAGTCGAGTAAGATCACAAGGGTGGTAAAGCTTTCCCTTCAGAGTTTTAACGTAGCTGCATTCCCAGGAAAAAAAATATTTGTTTCTTAGGTATTAAGAAAATATTTAATTTTATTTTGTTTTGAGTTTTTTGTATATATTTTTAAAAAAATTCATAGTTTAATATGCATGGATATTCCTGGATACGTGTGGATATTCATAAAATCGGTTGAAAATTTGACTAACGAATATCCGTGTGGGTACGGAACAGGTACGAGACGAATTTTCATCTGATGAGATGAGTAGCATAGAATGTTTGGCAAAAAGGTCAATTTTGATGGTAATTGGAGGCCAACTAAGCTTAAGGTCAATGCTAATTTTTTCATCTCTTGACTATATGGACGAGTAACAATAGGTGTCCATCGTAAAACAACCATTAAAGGGGTGGCAGATTTTAATTTCTTAAATGAAAATTTTTAAAGTACTTTGATGAGTAATAATTCGAAGTATAATAAAATGGCGTATATATGCTTAAAAGGCTGAGTATAATACTCCAAAAATATATAAGTTTCTTTTCTTTTGCCAAAAGTGTTGGTAGTAAGTTTTTTCTCCTCAATATCCACACATTCTATTTGACTTAAAATTTAGTTTTTTTTTTTTTTTGTTCACACAAAGGATACTTTTATTTATATAATAATGGGACAAAAGTTGGGAGAAATTTTCTCAATCCATGTTTGATTAGGATGGTCTAAGGCATATTTTGCTAAAATACCGGCTACTTGATTGTCCTTTCCTCCTACTTAGGAATACATTATATGTAGAAATTGGATCTCTAATTGCGACCAGCTAACACTAAACCCAAGTATGATTGAGAAGAAAGCCCATTTTGAAGTTTGGAAACGATTTGAAGAGCACCACTTTTTCAACGATTATTTTGAAAAACAAGATCTCATATGCAAATTATAACTCTAACCGATCCGCCATAACTTCTGCAATGCTTAGGGCATTGAGAGATAGAGGATTCCAGATTGCAGTAGACGTTACCTTCATTATCCCTTATAATTGCACCTATTCCACATTTTTCATCCTTCGATAGAGTCAAATCACTATTCGTCTTCTAAAAGTTTTCAGGAGGAGGCTTCCATTCATTACTCGACTGTTCAGCTCGAATTGGGTGTTCAATGGGAATGGCCATACAGCTTTGTATGTATTCATGTAAAATTGAAAGAGCCTTGGATATTGTGGTGAGAATCGGAATCTGTCGATCTTCGAAACAATTGATTTATCGCGTCTTCAAATTTAGTTGAATCGATCATAAAAGAGTTGATTTAAGAAAATTATTTGCTTTCGAAAATTATATTTGGTAAGATAATTTAAAAGAACTAATTTTATTTAAATGATATAAAATTAAACTCACTTTTTAACATGAACTTATAAATAAAAAGCATAAAGTGAAAGTAAGGTATAATAAAAAAATAATTTGATCTATTTGCAATGTCAATATAATTAAATGTTTTTTACATTGTTAATCAATCATAAATCAGTCCATCATTTAGAATATTTCACTCGTATCATAACTATTTTTAAAGTCATTCATATCATGATTTGTATAAAAGACTTTACTCTAACAATGAATATCAATTAAACTCCTAAAAAATTGTGGTTATAAGTTTAGAAGTGATAATGTTACAATCTCATTGGGGAATTTAAAGTAAATCTGATGGTCCCATTCCAAAGATAATGAAAGGCCTCTAGGTGGAACAAGTACTACAAAACCCATTAATAATGAACACGACAAGAATCCGAACCTGGTAAAACTAATTCAAACGGTTAATATTTACCCATTACAAAATTTAACTATTGACAAATTTAATTATGGGTGCGTTTGGGTATACAGCTTATTTAAGCGCTTATGAAATAAGTTCTTTTTTAAATAAGCTAAAAACAACTTATTTTCATAAGCTTCTCTGACAAGCTTATGGAAATAAGCTAAAAACAGCTTATGGAAAGACCATAAACTATTTTCATAAACTATTTGTATAAGTTTAATTCTATAAGATATTCTCATAAGTTCTCCATAAGCTCTTCCAAACATACCTTATATCTGCTTGCATAATAGAAATTTGAGAGTTTTAAGATATCAAAGTATTTAACAAGAATAAACCAAAAAAAAAAAAAACAATAGTACCAACGAAATTATTTGACAAGCAATAGAGCCACTATAATTAGCAGACAGGAGTAGTTCTGAATACTAATACTAATCTAAGAAAGTAACAAATTAGAGAATGACTTCGAATACCCACTATAATTAGCTTCCCAACATATAAACCAATTTCAAAGTTTAGTGAAGGGCAAAAACTAATTTCAAACTAGGATGCAATAATAGACTATTCTGATACCCCAGCTCTTCTTTTGGAAGGACCTTTTACAGAAGAACACTAGAGACAAATGTCTTATTACCTCTTCTTTTGGAAGGACCTTTTACAGAAGAACACTAGAGACAATATCTTATTATAACCATTATATGATATCTAGAAAATTATTCCCAGAATCCAATACTACAATAGGATAATCAACATAGGGGACCATGGACAACCTACATTGCCTAGGAAGTGAAGTGATGAAGGAATCCACATC
This sequence comes from Ammopiptanthus mongolicus, assembly GCA_039655645.1. Classification (NCBI taxonomy): domain Eukaryota; kingdom Viridiplantae; phylum Streptophyta; class Magnoliopsida; order Fabales; family Fabaceae; genus Ammopiptanthus; species Ammopiptanthus mongolicus. The sequence continues at coordinate 24,394,411 of CM077347.1, read as the reverse complement.
CAATTACACACAACTTCTAATCATCACAGCTTATTTTTGTACCAGAGAACACCTTTGCTCTGGGTATCTTCATCAGGCTCAACATAGATACACTCCTTTGCCTCTCTCCACATTGCCTTGTAAACAGGAGTGCCATCAAACTGATAATAATCTCCCAAAATTGGCTTTATAGCCTTTGTAGCCTCCATAGCATGATAATGCGGCATTGTGGAGAACAAGTGATGAGCCACATGTGTGTCTGTAATGTTATGGAACACCTTGTTAAGAATTCCATAATCTCTATCCACAGTAGCCAAAGCACCTCTCAGCCAGTCCCATTCAGAGGAATCATAGTGAGGCAATGCAGGATGAGTATGCTGCAAAAATGTGATCAACACCAAAAAACCATTGCACACTAACAAAGGCACTCCATAAACACAAATAACCCATGCAAGCCCATTAGCCAAAGCAAGTTTGTAAAGCCCATAAAACACAGCAAGTACTCCAGCATCTGATATGTATATTTGGAGTCTTTCACGATCTGAGTAAATGGGGCCATATGGGTCATAGTGACAAGCAAACCTATCATAAGGCCTACCTGAAACATTAAAAGCCAAGTAAAGTGGCCATCCAAGAGTAAGAGTGACAGCAAGTGTTGCAACCCTTCCTGGTGGGTTGTTAAGATACTTAGAGTACCAACTGATACTAGACTTCAGCTTTGGCACAAACACTTCATCACGCTCAAGGGAACCGGTGTTGGAATGGTGACGGCGATGACTGTATTTCCATGAAAAATAAGGAACTAAGAGAGCAGAATGAAGAACAAGACCAACTAAGTCATCAAGCCATTGGTAATCACTGAATGCATGGTGGCCACACTCATGTGCAATGACCCAAATTCCAGTTAGGAAACAACCCTGGACAGCCCAGTACAAGGGCCATGCCAAGAAGGAAAGATGGTGATCAGGAAGATGTGAGAAATAATGGGTTGCAACATAAGCAAGGATTGAGACTATGGTGAGGTCAATGATGACATAGGAGAAAGAGTGAAGCACAGAGCGCTTAAAACAGTGTGGTGGAATGGCCTTCTTCACCTGGCTGAGACTGAATGGTGGTTTTGCATGAGGGACTCGCTTCATAGGATCACAACCTGGCTTCCTTTCAACAAGAGGAACAGAGGCTCGGCCACCACCTCCCATCTTCACGCAACCTGTGTACCAAAATGGATCAGAAGAATTAAGAGGGAGGGTAAATATATCAGTATATATCAAGGTTTTAAGGTAAGCTCCCAAACCACAATTGAAGCAGCAATATTGTGGTTTTGATAGTCTCTACAATCACGTTGCGATTGCAATTACAATCGTATTTTCTTGCAATTGTCTGTAATCGCATGCTATGTTTGGTTTAAACGTACGTTTGAACGTACGTTTGGGTTCAAACGTACGTTTGCTCCAAATAAACTCTATAAATATATTATCTCAAATGTACGTTTGTCCCAAATAAATTTTATAGATACTTTATCTCAAATGTACGTTTGTAATTTTCAAACGACAAACCAAACATGCACGTTGTAAAAGAAATGCAACCGCAATCATGACCCCAAGCACAATTTAAAATCTGAGATATAAATCCTTCTTATACTAAACATCACACTGCATTTTGTTACCAACACAAACCACTAAACATCATAGTTACAAATTACAAAAGAGATTAATACAGATTTTCAACATATTCTTTTTTATTTTTACCAAAAGCATATTTTCAACCTGATCATAAACTACAGACAGAGCAAAGAGCACGTGAGAAAACCTTTCAAAAAGGAACACCAACCTTACTTCTTTCCCTTCCAACTTTAGAGATGTATAAAGTGCAAACTGACGTATACGGCAAGAGTGTTAAAACAATGTGCCTTCCAATGACTGTCACAATTTTATACGAAACACAACAATCATATGCAAATAAACAGCCATAAAGTAACAAAACAAATCATTTTGTTATGAAGATAAATTGAGATAATGATTATCCCACACCCGGATCACGGCAAGGCAAGTATATCTTCAATTGGAATAATATTTTGTTAAAAACATTTTAATAATGGTTCAATAGCAAAGTGAACTAAAAAATCAATTGAATCATTAAAATATCTCAACGATTTAATCTCAAATTCAATTTTCACAATATTGACTTAGAAGTTGTCCTTTAAATGCCCCTTTTATGGTTGAGGAGTGTTCATGTCTTTGCGCAGATAGAGCCACGATAGAATAAAATAAGTCCATGTGATAATTACTCATTTTAATTGATGTAAGCCAACGGTCCACGAGATGAAAACGAAAGGCATGGACTTTTTTAACAGAGCTGAGGTCAAAATCCACAAATAATACTTGATCTTGCTTATTAATAAATGTTTATTTCAGAAAGACTTTCTTAACCTTTTTATTAAAAAAACTGAAATGTTTGTCAGTACAAAAACGAAAATGTTATGAAAGATGTGAGGTAAGTTTCAATATAAAATACCTTCAACAAAAAAGCTTCAATAAAAGTATATTTTATATACAATCAATTTTTACAAATTAATACAAAAGATTAAACACACCTTAATATAAGGAGAAAAAAAAAACTAAATGCCGCGTGACTTGAGAAGATGATAGCTAAGAGATAGGACGAACGACGTTGTTATAATATCCTTGAAAAGTAAATGATTTGAATATTTTATGTCTAACCAACATACATCATCTTAATTAATTTTGTATGTATTATATTAACATCACATGAAATTAAAGTTAGCTAAGAGATACCATCACTAACACGTGAAAAAAGTTAGCCTAACACTATCACGTGAAAACCATTACTGGACGGAGAATACGACAAATAATCCCATAAAACGGTGTGCGTTACCTTTGAACATTGCACCAAGCTAAACTTATTGTCAACCTCAAATGTTTGGCATCATACAATATGACACCACATGAGAAACGTTGATTTTTTAATATTGAAATAATAAAAGAAGAGAGGAAAAAATAATAAATAAATGTTCAAAATATAAAAATATTATATTAATATTCAATTTTGTTATATTATATATATACTAAACTTTAAAAAAAAGCATACAAAGACTACATACATATATTATACAGGTTCGAAGGAAATAAAGTATATAAAAAAATTAACCACATGAATCACAAAGAAAAAAAAAGAGAGAAGTATCCACATTATGCAAGAAATAGCCTATTTTGCTGTAAACTAGCGAATTAAAATATCACCAAATCACATGAAATCCTGAGAACATGGGAGTTACACATAGGCCATAGCAATGAATCAGAAACGAAAAAAATAAGCAGAAAAGAAAAGAATTGATCAACAAAGAAAATGAAACAGGAGAAAAAGAAAATAACCTGATGAAGCAAAAGCAGAAGGTTAAAAGGTGGTTGATTCTTTCTCCCTCTGTATCTGAAAAAACAAGAGAGAGAAAGGGTGACAGAGGAATTTGTGTGAAGGGGAGGAATGGGAAATGAAGAGCAGATAAGGGAGTATTTAAGCCATTTTTTTTTTATATTCGCCATTGTTTCCTTCCTCGAAAATGTAGATTTTCCATCGAATGAAGGGGCCCACCATACATGAAGGGTGTTGTTTTCGGACTTTGTATTTTTCCCATACCCCACTCACTACTGCTCCTTTTTCCTATAATATATCGCTCTATTTGACTCTCTCCTTTTACTACCGCTATGCCCGGCCACACGCATAAGCATGTAACTCATTTTCTTCATTCAATCCTACCACCCTGTTCTCTCTTTGTTTACGTTTTCTCCCTCCACTCTACGATGCTGATTGTGCTTCTCCATCTAAATTATCGGCGCAAATAATAAATCTATATCTATATCTATACTAATCTATAAAGGCAGAGTTTGAATTTCAGAAAAATTTGGTTAACAATTTTCCATTATTCCAAATCTGTCCCTAAAACTTAGTATATAAAAAAATATAAGGAAAGTGGGATACAGAAATTGGAAACAGAGATATCTCCATTTTGCGGAGGGTGGTTACAGTTTCAGTTTAATTGAAACCGCTCTGAACCACTCTTGCGACGGTTTATTGTTTTCAAATGTCTCCATTTCTCTGTTCTATCATCATTCTTTAATCCCTCTCAACTCTCTCTCCTCTCTCGTGAACATAAAGTTACTCTCTTTTCTGGGGGTATGTCATTTTAATTAAATAAATTATATTAAATGATTTTCACTTTTTGATTAGGACAATTAAACAGAGTAAAAGTTACCTCCGATACTAGAAAATTCATCATGTAGGATAGGATAAAACTTATTTAAAATGATTTGAATGTAAAGAATGAAAGTATGATGGTATTTATTCTTAATTAGTTAAAATGAGTTAAAATCTCGATATAATTAATTAAGGATATGTTTGGATAAATAATTTAATTAAATACTTATTTAATAAAGATATATTTGTTTTAGCGTTTTGGAGGCCTCCGATGCCCGTTAGAAAAAAGGAAGGAGTGAGGCCTCAGCTTTGAAAAAATGTTCATTGGAAAATGTGTTTTTCCGTTTGCGTTATAAAAACTTTAAAACAATCGCAGGCTAAGTTTTTTTTTTAAATAAATTAAAAACAATATATTTTCATAAGCTTATCTCACAAGCTTATTGAAATAAGTTAAAAATAGTTTATACTTCTATCATAAACTATTTTTAGAAATTATTTGTATAAGTTTATCTCCATAAGCTATTCTCATGATCTTAAATAAGTTTTTTATAAACTCTTCCAAATACATCCTAATTAAAGGTAGATAAATCCTCACTACAAAAAATTTGTCTTTCAATGACAGGCTAAATCTGTCACTATATGTTTAAAATCCGTAAGTATATGTAAAACTTACTTTTACTTACGGCCGTCGAACTGTGCATTATGAGAGACGAATAACAACGAAAAATGACTGTCACTATAGATTTTACCTACGATCCAGATATATTTACCTACAGTTGTATTTGACTGTCAATAAATTTTACCTACGATCCATTTACCTTTACTTACGATTTGATTAACACTAATATCTATACCTACAGTTTTAACGACGATTACTAAAATATTCATAGATATATGACAAATTTATTGTAATACCTTACTTATTTAATTTACACGCAACTTCAATTTAAAAGAGCTATTTACATATGGTATCAAGGAAAGTTTTGAAGAGAAGAAATTACAGGAAAGAAAAATCAAACAACCATAGGGATACTAATTAATAAATTAAATATTTTTAATTTAAATTAAAAAACAATATTTTTAAAAATTATGATTTCTAAAATATTATCTTTTAATTCCGTAAAAACTTTGGTCGACAAAACTCCTTTTTATTTCACAAAATACAAACTGAATTTGTAAAAGCATCTATTGTGCAAACAACTATTCACATTTTTTTAGGTTTATAAGTCCACTTCAAGCTTTGAGATTAAAATTAGAACACATGTATCAAATTTGTCTACGTCAGAGTCTGACTTAACTTGATCTATTTTATATCTAATAGTATATATCAATTAAATCATTATCATTATTTTTAAATCATTTGGTAGATTAAGATCATACTTTATCATATTAGTGTAAATATATTCTAAAAAAATCTTAATATATTTACAAATAAATACCAACATTTTAAATCTTACTGTATTCTCACTTTAAAACAAAACTACTTTAAAAGAATCTTGACATATAACTTATGGATCACGTTGAAGACTCGTCCAAGTTAAAAAAAAAAAAATTATGTATATTACATATTACCAGAAAAGGTTTAACTCATTTTTAATTTTCTTATAAAAATTCATTTTATAACACATCCTCTAAAAACTATAATGAAAATATAGATATGTATTTTTATTAAATTTAACACTGATGGCTTGCATGTTAAAGAGGTGAGTGTTTAAAAATTATGTTGCAAAATGCTAATCAGTGGAGGACCAATTAAGGAATAAAAAAAAAATATTAGCTTTATCCGAAAATTAAGTATATTACTTATCCATATATTAAATGTATTTAATTGATATGTACAGTTAGTTTAAAGATTTTTTATACTGTCAACCAATTAGAAATAAGAAATTGACACATATTTAAAAATGTTTGACTCTTATCTAACTTTTTTAAAAGTCACTCATATCATAATTTTTGATTAATTAATAATATAAAAAATTATACCGTGACCATGCATATCAATTAAACTCATATTAAATACACCATTTTTGGCTCAATTTTTTTTTGTATCCTTAACTAATGCCTTGAAGCACCGATCAACATTTGCCTAAAAAAATAATTTACTTCCTATAAACTCTTTAATTGATAAATGTTTAGAGTTTAATTGTTATATATTGATAGTGACTTTTAAGGTCGTTAGTGTAAGAGTCAAAAAATTCTTACTGATGTCGCAATTATTGATTAGATGTACGTATAAAAACGTTTTATATTATCAGTGTATAACAATTAAATTCTAATATTTATACATTTTAGTCCCCCAACTTTTTTAATTGTGCGATTTTGGTCCCTCAAAAATTTTAATTACACTTTTCGTCCCTTAACTTTTTCAATTGCCCGTTTTGATTCCTCAAAAATTTTAATTTCACTTTTCATTTTTTAACTTTATGAAATTGTGCAAAATTAGTCCTTTTAGGAACCAAAATAAATGTTTTTATTGCATAATTGAAAAAGTTGAGAAACTAAAAATACAATTATATTTTTTGAGGGATTAAAATCGTATAATTAAAAAAATTGAGGGACAAATAGTATAATTAAGCCTATAAATTACAAAATAAATTACACATTAAGTTTTGCTTTTAGCAAAAAAATAAAAACATCACTCGTCACTTGGCACTAGATTCATTATCGCAATGATGGGAATGAGTCCCCCACAAGAAGGCCGTTCACCACGTCTCAGTAGCAACTTCCTTTAACTACGTTTTTTTTTTCCTGGCTAAGAGACACGTGGTAGTTACGTGTTAGATTGTAAACTCCATTGCCATTAGAATGTTGCCACGCGTAGAATGTTGGACACGTGTGAAGAAGATACAGGGGCACATACATCTATATAAACGTGGGGTATTAACTTGTTCTTACCTTTAGCAATTGAAATTGAAATTGATCTATAATCTGAGAAAGACAAGAAGATCTTTGAGAGTGAAAATGCAGGCAGCAAAGAAAGCAGTAGAGACCATTAAGGAAACTGCAGCCAACATTGGCGCCTCTGCTAAGTCTGGCTTGGAGAAGACCAAGGCTACTGCCCAGGAGAAGGTTTTCCTTTTCTTTTTTCTTATAAAAAAAAACTAATTTTATATTTTCTTTGTTCTTTATTGCTTGATTCATCGTTGATGAAATCTACAATATTTTTTTGGAGGATTAAAATGTTTAACAAATGATAAAGCCTATCATCTTTTTGTCATTGATGTTCATTATCATTACTACATGTTGGTGTTGTCACTTATCATTATCATTCCTTATTTGGCACAGTGTTGATGTTATTATAACGTAAAATGATGAAAGTGAAAGGCAATGGCCTTGGATTTTCTGTTTTCCTCTTAATATTTCAACATATATTGGATTTTGGAAACTTTTGTTATGCTATACAAAAGAGAAACATATTTTCCAAATACTTGAAAAGTAAGATAATTAGATTTAGAATACAAAAGTTGTCTCTTGTAAAGTGTAATTTTAGTTTTGATGGACACTGATTTGAGAGCCAATGAAATGTGGAAGGCAAATTAGTTGTTGTGGTTCATTACATATGTATACAGATTGATTTTAAAATATAGTTTTTATTTTATCATGTGTCTTTTGAATGCTAGCGAAATGATGTTATTCTTTTACCAGGACCAGACATGTTACATTAGCATGCATCATTACTGTTATCATTGTCATTGTTGTAGATGATGCTCAAATGGATCAGTCATGTATGCATTTTTTTTTTACCTTTTATAGACGATTGTTTAATTTTTCAGGAAAGAAAAGTGTATGCTTTATTAGGATATATAAAGTACTTCAAATATTATGGATCAATTTAAATTTTATAATCAATCAGCCAAATAGATTGCATACCAGTAATGGGTCACTTCGGTTCTTTGGGCTCATGAATGTGTTTTTGTGTTTTGCCTCAACAGACTGAGAGGATGACTGCACATGATCCCATCCAAAAGGATATGGCAACCGAGAAGAAAGAGGAGAGGATCAACCAGGCAGAGCTGGAGAAGCAGGAGGCGCGTGAGCACAACTCCGCGGCCAAACAGGCCACAACTGCTGGGCACATGGCGGAGGGCCAATACACTGCCACTGGGCCCGGGCCTAGGACTGCCATAAACTCAGCCACGGGTGAACATGGACAACCAATTGGGTTTGACCAGATGTCAACAATGCCTGAGCAACATGGGCTTGGGCATGGACTTGGACAGTCTGCCAAGGCTGCCCACATGGATGACCAATACACCACCACTGGGCCCGGGACTCAGGCTGGCACATACTCAACCACTGGTGAACATGGACATGGACAACCACATGGGCTCGGGCATGGGCTTGGAGAACTTGCTGAAGAAATGATGGGTTCACATCCTACTGGAACGAACACTGGCACAGGTAGGACAACGGCCCATAATACCCATGTGGGTGGAACTTCCCCTGGAAGTGGGCCTGGTTTCCGTTGAGTAATTATTTAAGGTTTGAATGTCCATTTGTGTGTAGTTAGGAGGGGTCTGGGTTTGTGACTTGTGTTATGTTCTGTAGTTGTTAAGTTTCGAGTGTTAGTGCTACCGGTGATATATGTTGTTTGTTTCATTTTCCTTTTTGTTTTTACCATTTTAGTCATGGGACCGGTGTTGTACATGGTACATTTTGTGCCGTGAAGTTGCACTTTCTGTTGGTTTCAATGAATAAAAAAGTGTGGTCGTCAAAAAACTAATGGTACTAACAATTTTTTGGATTTTTGTTTCAATTTTATACAGACTGTAGATTATATTATATAATTGTATAAATATATAATCGGCTCTGTTATGGATAATATAAGAAAACAAGAGGATGAGGAATTTTCACACTTCATGTGTGAGACTGAGGATGAGGGAACCTCTGATATTTTGATGCCGGAAAGCAACTATGTTTTTGTATAAGATTTTTTTTTTCTTTTTTTATTTGAGTTCTTACATACATATGTATTTACAAATTTGGGAAATAGATTCATAAGGAAGTGGTTTGCAATGCTGACCGAATTTTGGGGCCTGATGTAATTGCGTGGTGTGTGTAAGGAGAGGTTCTTTAGTACTTGTGGTAAGGGGGTAAGAATAGGCCAGGTCGTTCGTCGGGGGCTATGGCCTAGTCTATTGAAGGCCTAGTCTATTTAATAAAAATGTCAGGTTAAGGCTTTTTAAAAAGCTTATATAGTTAAAGAGGTTAGGCTAAGGCTTTAAAAAAAGCTTATTTGACCTATCAGGCCGACCTATTTAACACACTTACACATATATATAATATATAATTTAAGCGCGCATAATTATTTGTAGCATAATTATGTGTTAAATATTTATAGCATTTGAAAGTAAATGCTTATAGACCCATTTAAATGTAGAGGTCTACTTGCATATTTATTTGTGAAGGCCTATTTATCAGTATAGGCTTACCAACTTTTTTATTATTAGAGGCTTACAAGCCTATTTAGGAGTGAATGCCTATGATCTATTTATAGGTGGAAGCATATTTAAAGGTCTTGTTGAAAAGTAGGCTTTTAAATAGGCTTCCAGGCCAGGCCATGCTTTGAAGTAGGCCAGACCAGGCCTTAAAAATTGATCTATATCAGGCTAATAGGCCAGGCTCAGGCTTTGAGATTGGAACATGGCCAGGCTCAGGTTTGTCACGGCTTAGCTCGGCCTAGCCTATTCCCACCGCTTTGTGGTGGAGGCAAAGAAGGTACCCCGCAAGCAAGCTTCACCTGAAATGAGTGGTCAATCCTTTGTCAGGTTCTTGTTTTGTTTGAGAGCGAGTTTGTTTGAACTTTGACTGAATCCAAGGAGTATCCATAAGTTTAGATTCTTTGGATCCGTTATCGTATTAATCTTCGCTGGGATAGTTAATGTTTTTCGTCTTTTTTCAAGAATGTGTTTTGTGGGATTTGAACCGAGATCCTTCGTCATAAGCTTAGCTTGTACAACTAATTGAACCACACTCATTGAATTGCCATTAACTTAGTATAACAACAAGGTACAATTTTAAGATAAAAAATAGGTTTTTCTATCATGTGCAAACTTTGCACATGTTAAGAAATCAATATATAGAAAACCTTTATAGGAAATTACACTTCTAACTTTTCATTATATTGAATGCAATATTTTTTAAGAGAAGATTACTATTATTGATTTCTTAAGATATGCAAGTTTGCATATAATAAAAAAAACCCTAAAAAAATAAACAATGTAAGATTTATCCCGCCAAAAAAAAAAGGTCAGGTTTGTAGGATGGTTGAAGTTGAAAGTGGTAATTATGGTAGAAGTTGAAAGTAGTGAATTAAGTTTTATGTCTTCTACACACAGTATGTCAAACATTATAAATTGTCATATCAATTAAAATATTTAACTCTTATCTCAATTACTTTAAAAATCATATCATGATTTTTAATTAGTTGACAGTATAAAAAATCTTTACACTGACAGTACATGACAATTAAACTCAAGTTTAAAAGGTTTTAAAATTTATTTTATTTGAGATTTTAAGCCACATTTCTGAACTTGTTGATTTTGATTTCACTATGTTTATATCATCATCTCATGCATGCGAAGGTCCAATGTCTACATTTGAATGCATTCATGAAATGAGCCTTTTGGAGTCCGGTTGTAGCAAATCAATCCTGCAATTTCAACTAACTCCATTCTGTTTAATAAATCTAAATGCGGGAATTCTCAGCTTTGAGAGTACTTTTGGTTTATTCATTGAAATGAGATAGTGAGCGACTCCTCTCAGCAATGCGGTTTTGTCACTTCAACTCGATGGTTACATGCATGAGATCATGTCATGAGATAATGTAGTGGACTTCTTAATTTCTGATAAAGTGCATATTTCAGCTGCTGAATATTGTAAGATTCACAGAACACAAAAAATGTAAGAACTCAAATATTATTGAATTAAGACAGATTGCTTTCTTATTTACAATATGACTGTTATAAGAGTTACAGAGCAAAATGTCTGAGTACAAAGATAACTTGTAGCAGGAGAAACCTAGTGAAAGGAAGTAGATAGAGGAAGAAGGGGGTTTAGATCTTTTGAACAGAGGAAAACACGTCCAAAAATTTGTTTTTTTTTTTTTTTTTTGGTATCAAGGTATCTCTTGACTAATCTCTTTGGAGACATAGAGATCATCGAAATGAGTTTTGTATCTCCCAACAAAAAATCTTTTCCATACACACGACATGAATTAAACATCTGACAACATGTTTAAGGAATTCAACTATCTACCAACTATGTTGGACCTTGTTAGTTACAAAAAAATGATTTTGAACTGATGATTTCATTCAATAACATTAATAATATATAGTGATTACAAGAGAAATTTGAAATTTACATGAGACTAGGATGCTAATTAACAACATACAAGATAATTGGGCGGATTTCATGTTAGATTAAATTAAGAATCCAACTTCCAACTAAATTGTTAGATCGTTCCCAATTGAAAAACTAATCTTTTTCTTTTGGAATTGGATAGGACCCATCAGCAAAACCCATTATTGTTACACGAAAACAAAAATCCCCCCACAAATAATACGAAAATATATAAAAACCAAGCTCCACAAAGACAATGATTGGGAAGGCAAACTCAGGGAAGATTTACAACATGAGTGGTTGAGAAACAAAACGGAGGAAAAACTGTTCAGTACAGAGCGAAACCATTATTTGTGAAATCACATATTAAGGAAAAAGGGGCCATAAGGAGGAAAAGAGAAGTATACTCGTTTGCAAACCGAAAAACCGAAAAAGTGGCTCTGAAAATAAACTTAGAACGTCAAAACTCTAGTCATGTCAGTACCATTAAGTAGCAATGCACAACACCAATAATAATGACAAATAGCCCTGGCTAATAATACAAGATGAAAAAACAAAATGCACTTGACCAATGTGAAATTCATACTCCTGATTTGCGCAATTCAGCAGCTCCGTGTGCAAAGTGACATCTTTCTCCAAAGGTGCAAGTTCCTTTTGCAAAATTCTCACACAACTTGGTCTTGAAGTTGTTTCCAGGAGGGGCTTTGGTGCCAGGAACACCTGGGGTGGATTTAGATGGTGCAGACATTGACACCGTCAAAAGTAAATCTTTTACCATGTTACTTGCTTCCTTAATTTGTTCAAAACTTCCCTCAAGTTCAATGTTTCTAAGATTTGAATCAGATTCATGCTCTCGAATTGAAAGTTTGGCTCCTGTTTGGCGACAGATCTGTTTTGAATTCACACCACCCTTCCCGATGATAGCTCCAGCCAGAGAAGCTTCTACACTGATCTTAGCAGTGGCATTGGCACCAAAATTAGCAGGCAGAATAGGAGCAGGCTCGACTCGACCAAACATACGACCTGCTGACGTAGGTCCCATGGGACGATGATCATCAATTGACATAGCAATAGGTTTTCCAAGTTCCCATTCACCATGGGCAAAATGGCACTTGTCGCCAAATTTGCAGCCCTCAGCAGTATTAAACTTTTTACATATGCGAGTTTTAACAGCAGATGGTGCAGAGCCATTGGGGACTGGTGGAGGTGCAGCAATATTTCTAGATGATGGAGGTGCAGCAGGAGTTAGATTCATCTTCTGGGCAACAGCATTATAACCACCAGGAACAAAGTGCAGGAAGTGGCAGCCCTCACCAAATGGGCAGCCAGCAGTGCTACAAAAAGACATTATGACACAATCAGATCATCATTTCATACCAAAGTAATATTAATTATTACAAAGAAATGCAAGTCTCCATTTTCTATTTCCTGTTTTCTACAGTGAAAGCGAACATAGATACCACGGATTATTTGGTAAGACATAAAGCAGCCAAATGAAAATTAGAACAAACAATCATTCAGTGATCTATTATATAATACAATCTTAAAACACACATACATGCTATGCTCAAACAAATTTAACTACATGAAACGGCTAAAATTCAAAACAGTTCCTGAAACATTCAAAGTAGGAACACTAAGCCAAACACACGAAAGAGACATAAGTGACATGGGGCAGAGATCTAGCAAGGCCCGCTTACATAGGACCAAACAGGTAAAAAAATTAGCATACTATGTCTTTCTGATAACTTTTCCACTTATATCCACCCAACATATTAACTCAACAGTGTCAAAGAAATCTGATAATTCTTATCTTGATGATTGTACACAACAACAGCTTTTTCCACTAGGGAGACTACATAGATTAAATGACCCCGTTGTGTTCTATCATAAACCCCTTCAGAAAAAATGTTTAAATCTAAATCTTTACTAATGATTTCACCTATAGTTTTTCAGTCTCTCTCTACCCCTGACTATTGGACTATTCTCTCCCCAATCAACTCTTAAAAGGGGCTTCTAACAGACCTCACACGGCCAGACAACCTAAGACGAGAGTCTACCACCAATGTTGTGAAAATCGAGATCCTAGCGAGGATCGGGAGGGGGATGAAAGATCGTAACACGAAGGATCGTAACAAGGATTGTAAGATCCTAGCTAAAGTAGAAAATTATACTTATACATGTTCATATGCATGAAAAACAAAGTAGATAAAGAAAAGAACCCTTTAGATGACAACATTAAACTAACTTCAATTCCAAATCCATAATCATAATTCATATTTCATAAGAAACCAAATCCAAAACATAACACAACTCAAAATAAGTTCATAATAAAATTCAAGTCAATCTAACTCTAGCCATCTAATCTAAAGAGAGCATTCAAATTCAATTCAGGACAGTCATCCTCATCCTCCATATTATCTTCATTCCCATCAATAGCATCATCTCCACCTTCATCATCATCATCAATAGGAATCTGCAGATCATCTACAGGTGCACCACCAACACCAACACTGCCTCCAGAATTTTCTGTGATTGTGAGATTTACAATGTCTTCGTCCAGAATGTTCAAAGTTGAAACTTCATCAATATTTACATTTTATTTTTCTTGCATCCCCATCAACTGAAACCCCATGCTGCCATGCTACATCTGTCCTCATCCAAGCAGCTTTCAGATTTTTCTTGTCACTCCCATCAGCTTCAGTCCGATTACTACCCCTACCACTACCACTAGCGGGAGCACTTGAAGACATTGTAGTCTCTTCAAGTAAGAACAGAACAAAGAGATGAAGAACAGAACAGAACAGAAATGCCGAACAGAGACAAACGTCGGGAGGGGCGGCGCCGGCAGCACGTCTGAGAGAGGAAGAAAAAGGCGGTGGCCGATGAGCATTTGGCTGAGATAGGGAAGAAAGTTTTGAACTTGAAATGGCAATCGTAAAACAGGGTCGATAACGGCGTTTTAGGTTATTTACTGTAACGGGTAAAAAATTTATTTGGGTTTTAAAAAAACCCGTTTTTTCTAAACGGGTCAACACATGGCCCAGCCTGCGTGCGAACCAAAAAACAGGATCGGGAGAGGCGACAAACTCGCCGATCATGCGTCTTTTCATAGAAGATCGACGATCTTCCATCGATCCCAGTCGGCACCGATCTTGCATGCGAGTTTGCTCGCTTCAGCCTTCAAAAATCGTACAATCGCATGATTTTGCAATTTAACAAGCGATCTTAACAACACTGTCTACCACAATAAGTGTTATCCCTACTTTCTCTCTAATGCTTCACAGGTCTTGTAACAGTTAAAATTTTGATGATTGTGTAAGAGATAAGACATTATGACGTCAGTTGATCCATGTATCCGACACCACTTAGTGGAAAAAGGCTATGTTGGTGTTGTATAAGAGATAATAATAATGACATGAAATGACCAAGTTAATTCACTGCTGCTCCAAAAAAATACCAAAAACAGAAGGGAAAAAAACTGGTTAATAATGGCAACTCTACATCAGAGCAAATCAATGAGTTGAGATGTAGACAGTGTTGTCAATGGCGGGTGGCAGATTATGGCTGCCAGCCAAAAATACGCCATATAAATATGATGGGCACAATAAATATATATATATATATATATATATATATATATATATATATAACAAAAAACCTGCAGAAATAAATACAAAAACCAAAAAACTAACACCATATGTCAAGAACCATAAACTAATTTGATAGCAAATATCATAAGTCTCATATTCACATATCATAAGCTACTATCAAGCCTCATGACCATCAAGTTCAAGACTTCAAATAACAAAATAATAATAATAATAATAAAAAAAAAGGAGATTATGCCTTTATTGAAGTCATAAACAGTATATATAGATGAATGAAACTATGATGAAACTTCTCCTTTTCATAAACTACTAACAAGAGTCATATCATAGCTCTAGATGAATGAAACAATGTTCAAAGGAAGGTGATAAAAATGAATTGGAAAGAAGGAAAAAGGCAGAGTTGGAATAAGAAGGTTGCTCGAGGACAGTCCGATGGGGGTCGCCGGAGGGCAGTGATCACCGGAGTGAAAAGTTGAAGAAGCAAAGCAGCTGTGTGAGGGAAAATCAGAAACGAAGAAGGAAATGGAAAGTGAAGAAAGGTTGAAACAAGCAGCTGCGTATTGTTTTAGGGTTTTCACCCTTTGGGCCTTAAATTCCGGGGCGGGTCGCATGACCCAACCCATTTTTAGCTCTTTTTTTCGTTGTATTTTTCCGCCATGGCCTTGGAGGATAGCCTTAGAGTTAGACGGAAAGGAAGATCAAGAAAAACTCTAGGTGAAACCATTAGGAAGGACTTGGACCTAAAAATAAGAGTTAGTTCTTGATAGAACATAGTGGCATAGTTTGATCCATGTAGCCAACCTCGCCCAGTGGGAAAAGACTTTGATTGTTGTAATATATATGCATGTGTATGTGTGTGGCTATATATATATATATGGCATATATAGTGAGAGGAGTGTGCATTTTAAGAAGATGAGAGGAGCAAGTTTTGACCATACCAACCATTTATGAATGGTCAAGATTAAAAATTACATCGTGGTCACATAACCACTTAAAAAAGTCACATGTCTTTATCTTCTAATCTTGACCAATCAAATAAAATCCATTTGTCAAGATTCACCCCTCTTACCTCTCACAACAACAAGGTGTTCTCACCTGATATTGTCCCCATACATACACATACATATATAAGTATATAATTGAAAGGCATAGGAACGCTTCAACCACCACTATCTAGAATTTGACCAAATAAATATATAAATCTAAAATGTTTCATAACACAGGTAACAAGTTAACAAGTGCCAAATTAGCTTAAGGATTTTTTTATATAGGGTGCAGTGTGGATAGATCCTAAACCCTCATCCTACCACCTCACAAGGATAAACAACCAAAACCTGCCCCAAGGCCCATAGGGAGGATCTATCTGGCTCATGCGGACAGGGTGGATAGGGTTCAAATCGCCAGGCCTACCAGAAATAAAGGCACAAAAACTTGTTAGCTTCACAGAGACTGCGTTTAAGAGAGCTGTTGCATATTGTTGACTATAACCTAATAATTACAGTAATGCAGACACAAATTGCTGAATTGTAAACTATCTTGAGTTTCTCCAAGGTAGAAACTGCCAAACAAATTTTACATTTATAGAGGATGTGACACCTATTTATGCCATTTATATGTAAAGCTGTTTGGATAAAAGCAACATTTATATTGAAGATACCAAGCATGACCAAAGCTAATAAAAAAGTCAACATCCCTTGGGAGCAAGTTCAGTGGAAAGTTTTACACAGAACAAATATCATAAGAGGGTGGTTTCAAATAATGAAGAACATCTTGATCAACTTTACCTCTAATCTTGGCCAAAAGTTTCATAAAGTCAGAACGTGAAATTGGATACAATTGGCTATTCAAAGTTAGTCTTATAGATGACAACAAACAAAGTTCTCTCTTCACAAGATGTAAGAGTATAAACCATGATATTAAATTTTATATGTTCATAATATAATTTTGACAGCATACCTGACCAAACCTATCAAAGTTCACCATACTCGTTTGTTAATAGCTTACCAATTGAAAAGTGGGTTCATGAGCTGAAAAGTTATTGTTAAACGTAATTAAACGGAAACATTTTACACTAATTAAGCAACATCAATTTATCTTTGATATAATGGTCCCAATACCAATGGTTGTCCCGCAAATTGTTATCTTTATCGTACTCCATTAATAAACCATTACTCTGTTATAACCTGATTAGACCAAAGAACAGATGTACCTGTATAAAAGCTTCGAAGACCAAGTTAATTTTCAGAATTTCTCAATTTAGTTTTATAGCAATTAGAACAATTACTTCTTAAAATAACTTGTAACACTATAAAAATGTAAAATAAGAAGTTCAAAATATTTACTTAGATGGGAATAGATTAGAACCTGAAAAACTTGGTACATGGCTTCGATTTGCTTCCTACACCACTTGATAAGGACTCCATTTCTGTTGCAAAACATTAATTACTTTTTCTCAGTTAACGTTCTGTTTTATTAATCTAGTACACTCCATCCCAAAACTGCTAACAATTTAAAAAAATATCCTTACTGCTGAGTTTATATATTACAATTAAAAAAAGGCTAATGTATAGAAGATCCACCTTCAACTTCGGGTCATGTGAAATTTACCTCCTTGACCATCCAATTGAATCAATCAAATCCTAAACTTGCAACATTGCGCAGATTACACCACCCTTTGTTGCTATTTCGTTTAAATAAATGGAATGTGCATACCAGATGTATGTGTTGTTTAAAATAAACCAGAAATTAAAAATTGCAGGGAAAAGAATCACATTATCTTCCTCTCTCTCTCTCTCTCTCTCTCTCTCTCGAATGTCACAGAAAAGAAAAAGAAAAACAATGAGACATTTTCTAGAATGTTGATGTGTTTTTTTTTAGTTTACATACTATTTTAAACATCACGGGTGTGTCATAAGCACAATAAGGAACACTATTTCAACAAAATAGTAACAGATGCTATTATTTAATATTTACATAGTTTTATAAGTTGAAGGGGGTTGAATTGATTGCTTCAACCTAGGCACACAAGGTAAATTGCACATGACCATAAGTTGAAGGCGCCTTAGCAGACAAAATTTTTCATTAAAAAGCATGTTCTGAGTTAATTATTTGTAACTAATAATAAGTATAGGAACCGAAGTGTAGAACAATGACAGTGGTTGCCTTTGTCTTGTGATGTTTCACAGCCATGACCATGGAATGCTCACCCATTAACAAATAAACCCTATTTGAAACAATTCAATTACAGTTTCAAGTTTGTTTGTGTGAAATGAAACAATTTACCTAAATTGACAATAAACCCATCTCCAGAGAAGCATGAACCAACTAACCAACTCTTTAAGATTATTTTATTTGGATATATTTAGCAGTGTTACAAGTTACTAGAAGCACAGACAGAAATAGCTATGATGAAGCAGAACCAAAGACAAAGCTACAAAGAAAAAGGTGGGGCATATGAAAAAGTTGTAAGGAAGAGAGAGTGAAAGATAAAAATGAAACCTTGCTTGGTCTTCTTAACGCCGCCATTAGCGTTGAAACCAGCTTCAGGTCTTCCTCTCTTTCGGGCATCCATTCGGATCAGATCCAAACAAAAGAATCACCTCCAAGAGAGAGAGAGAAATGGAAGTAGAAGAAGAGAGAGAGAGAGAGAGAGATTCGAAAGGAAGGTGGCAAAACCCTAATCTAGGGCTGGAAGAGGGGTTTTGGAAAGACAACAGAGGACGGAGGATTCCAAATACGGAGAAGAGAGAGCGGAAAGTAGCGAACACTACGGATATTAAATATATTATTATTATTATTTTCTTGACCAGGTGATGTATTAATATTATTCGTTAGAGCAATTCGGTTCTTAAAAATATGAATTGGTTCGGGTTGAGTTGTACTATAAAATAAGATGAAGTAACATATATATATATATAAAAAGAATAATTACTTTTATAAATAATTAATTTTTATATAAGAATCTAATAAAAGATCATAATAAAGAGAAAAAATAAGCTAAAAAAAAATTAAGGTAACTTATGAATTCATTTGATAAAATTTTTAGAATTGAATCATTGAAGTAAAAAGTTGGTTAAAGTAATATAAATTAAAAAATAATGACGTGACATGATGAACCCTAAGAGAAAGTAAACTGAAAAGGAATTTCAATGAATTATATCATTAAAGATATTCTTCAGATTTAATAATTATCTATTATTAATATAAATTTACTATTAATTATTTATAAATTATAATATTATTAAAAAAATAAATTATTATAATAGCTATCTTAAAATTTTTTTTTTTTTTTCGATAGAACTATCTTAAAAGTTATGTCTAGAATAATTTGTAATAGATAAAGAGAGAAATTTTTGACTTTAATAGTGTATCGATATTAATCTCTGCTTTTGTTTGTGCAGGAAGCTGATTGTTGGTTTCACTTATGGGAATGAGTTGGGCTAACATTAAAGAGTTTCTCGCGGGAAACTGAGATTGTAGGTTGTTGGTGTTGCATAACATCAAAGAGGCTAATATGTGTGCAAACTTTTTGGCTAAGTTAGGGGCCAACAGTTACACTTTTTGGTAAGGGGTTAGATCACCTATACTTCCAATCAACTATGAATTATTATGTTATTAAATGTATTTAATTTTTGATAATAATTAATTTAAGAATCACCTGTACAATAATGTGTTGTTGAACATTGTTGTAAAAATTATACCTTAATAATACATCAAAATTAAATTTAACATTTATTGCACACACATAAATAACTTTTATATTGTATCTGGTTTAGGAAAGAAGAAAGAAAAAAGAAGAAAAGAAAGTGACATAAAAGAAGGGGAATTCTAGGATGAAGTAGAGAACTAAGTGGTACACCAGTATACCCCAAATGTGACCTCTGATTGCCGGTTGAGCAGGTCAATAAAGTTGCTCTATTTGCAATAAGGGGTATGTCAGAAAAAAAAAATAAAAAATTGTAAACAAACTTAGATGAAAAGCAGAAAATGGGTTTCCTTCCTCCCGCTTGCTTCATTTTCATGATCGAATAGAAGGCTGAGTCAACTTTTGGAATTTGCAATAATGGATTTTTGAATAATTTTAATAATTTAAAAAAGGGCATTTGTGAAAAACCAATTTTGCATCTAAAGAGAAGACAAGACTTGTCGCCATACTAATACTCATCTGTCCAGCAAAGACATTTTCAATTGAATGTGATGTGGCCAAAGTTTGCATGCGAGGAGTTTAGTTTTTTATTTGGTGAAGAGGAGCTCAGTTTGCTGTGGGTGGGTGGTATAGAAGGCACCAATATGCTAAGGATAGTATAAACATAGTAGAACCTGGTTATGGGTCGCTTATTCGGGCTGCAAACCCGTTTTTTTTTTTTCTGCAAACGGGCGAGGAAGGGAAGTTTCTTGCAAATGTTGCTTTCGTTTTACGTTTTTAACTTTAAAAGTAAATAATTTTCAAAAGCAAACATAACTTGATAGTGTGGCATGATGGTTGTCGAGCTTAACTTCCATTAGTAATGAAGTCTAGGTTCCAGGTTCGATCCTCATTCCTTGTCTCATGGTACTTTTTATTTTTCTAAGAACCCTTCCCCGGCCTTTAGTTTAAAATAAACAAAACAATTCAATGCTACAAAAACTGGGAATCGAACCCGTGTCATGGGTTACCTTTTAGTAAAACTCCAACCACCGCGCCACTATGACACCTTTTTTTATTTGACGTTTAAATCGAAAATAACATTTGCACTTCATCCCCAACCTTCAGC
The DNA here is from genome assembly GCA_039655645.1 of Ammopiptanthus mongolicus. Lineage (NCBI taxonomy): Eukaryota > Viridiplantae > Streptophyta > Magnoliopsida > Fabales > Fabaceae > Ammopiptanthus > Ammopiptanthus mongolicus. Next base: position 24,373,515 of record CM077347.1, on the reverse strand, counting down.
CGGATCAACAAGATCCATTTTTAAAAAAAAAAACGGGTTTACGCTACCCGATAGGGAAACTAGTTTTTTGGGTTGTTTTCACATCTCTGTCTTGAAAAGACTAGCAACAAATGCCACCGTTGAATTTTCTATCCGAAATCGTGGAGAAAAACCACTTGAAAAACGATCTATTTTTCAGAAATTGTGTTTACGCTACCCAATACTAAACCCATTTTTTTGTTGTTGTCGTTTTCACATATTTTCAACCCAAATTAGATGAAGCATTTAACCATTTGTGATTTAGGATGATTTGTGTTGTTCAATATATAAATAGTGGGTGAAAGCGGTTGGTTGCGAGTCTTTGTTTTTCTGCTAGTTTCCGTCCCATAAGAGACAAAGCATATGTGGTCTTTCTCTCTGTTGCTCAGTCTTTCCCTGCGAAGCCAAAATGGTGGCATTAGGGAGACGAGAATTACAGGTAGAGAGAGGGTCATGACTCATGAGAGAAAGGGTCTGTGCACACACAAGAGAGGGACTCTATTAGAATTTGATAGGACATCAGTTCATTCGGGGCGGATTCTAGCATGGAGTGATATGTATATGGGTACATCCGTGTAGACATTTTTAGACCTACAGTCACCGGTTTCGTAGCATTTTAGCCGGTAAATTAAATACTCCCTATTTGCATTTATGGGTCTATTTGAATAAATTAAAAAATTGAATAAGGGTTGCATTGCAAATAACCAGGCTAGTTACCAAAATATCTACATGTCTTCCCTTGTTGTTGCAGATTACACTGGAGTGAACCAGTTGAGACACAATTTTCGCCCTTTATCAAGTCAGATCTATCTTTGCCAAAGGTATGATGTGTTCTTCGTTGTTCTCTTCTTCATTTTATGAAGTCAGGTCTGTCTCTATGGAATAGCTGTTAGTCGATTTCTGTTTTTTGTTAAGATTGTTGACACTGTGGTTGGTGTCAGATTTATTTGTGGGACGAAATGGATAATGAAAACGAAGCAGGGTCTTCGAGGAATTACCCAGATCCAACGACGAAGGTATTGTGGTGTCTTTCGTTTGGTTCAGTATGTGTTGCTAAAGTTATGGAATGTGCATGTCAGTTTATTTGATGATTTGTGCAGTAGATCTAGTATTTGATTTGTGCTCAATGGGATTCCTGGTACCGCATGAGAAGAAATTCATATTCCTTCTCTCCTTGTAGTTGAGGATCATCCTTTTCAAATTTAACAAAGTGAGATTCATTCAAGCAGAGTCTTGTATCATTGTTTCATTTTAGCCACTTCATCTATTTCATAGTATATCTTCTTTTACATAAATTGTTTTATTTTATTTCATAAGTAATTTTAAAAAGTGAAGGTGTTAATGATTTTTTTTTATATTTTATCTTTAATCTTGGTATCACCACTAAATAAAAAGGATATTAATAGAATGAGAGGATAATTTAATCGAACAAAGCAACAGAGATGCTATATGAAATAGATGAAGTATTTTGTTATCAAATATTAAATAGTTGGATTATGATAATGACTATTATTGTTAATAGAGATTGTTGAGTAAATTTGGTGTATCTAGACTGCATGTATTAAATCAATCATAACATTAATTAACATAAAAATTTTATAGTTAATTAATATGTAACTCTAATTATTTTTATTAGATAATAATATAATTTACATAATTCACTTAATTTGAATTAATGCTCCATTTATACTGCAATTTATCCTATTGTAAAATAAATGTAGTACTGTGCTCTTATTGCTAAAGAAACATATATAGCAGAAGCCAAAGAGAATAAAATGTATAAACCAAGGTTCTGGAGGCATAAGTTGAATGGATTGTAAATGATATAAATGAAGTAGTGATTGAAAAGTAATAATAAGTAGCTGCTGCAATTTGTATTTGTCAGGGTCTTGACGAGATGTCCCTGTGCTCAGAGGAGGAAGGTGACAATTCTATGGATGTTGAATTAGATTTAGAGGAAGACTCAGTTGAGTTTAGTGTGGATGGTGAGGAATATAGAAATGTTTGGGATGAAAGTGAAGGTCTTCCAATTAACACTAAACAAGACATTGTTAGTTTGGACCTTAGGAGCATGGGTCCTCAAGAATTAAGTCATTGTCATTTTGCAAGTCTGGAGGTTGTTTACCAGTTTTATAATTGGTATGGAAGAATGAATGGATTCTCAGCCCATAAAGGGAAGATAGTTAGGAACAACAAAGGAGTGGCTGTGCAACAAACTTTTTCGTGTCATAAGCAAGGATTTCGTGAGCACAAGGGTTTAACGATGGAGAACCGTAAAAGAGAGCCGAAGCCTGAAACTAGATGTGGATGTACGGCAAGATTTCGAGTTCACATTGACTTGAATTCCCAACGCTGGTATGTTACATGTTTTGATGATGAGCACAATCATAAACCAGTGGATGACATGTATCGTGGTATGTTAGCAGCACATAGGAAAATGAGTGATGGTGATATATTGCAAATGAATAACTTAAGGAAGGTAGGTATTAGAGCACCTGACATCTATAACTCATTTGCTAGTCAGTTAGGAGGGTATGCAAAAGTTGGATTTCGAAAGAAGGACATATACAACCAAATTGGTAAACAAAGGCTATTGCGAAGTTCGGATGCAGCTAGTGCAGTAGAATACCTTCGATGGTTGGCATTGAATGACCCTCTCATGTTTGTACGTCACACGGAAGATTCAAAGGGAAGACTAGAGCACTTGTTTTGGTGTGATGGCACAAGTCAGATGGACTATGAAGTGTTTGGTGACGTTGTTACATTTGATGCGACATATGGTAAAAACAAGTATCAATGTCCTATAGTCATTTTCTCTGGTGTGAACAATCACAATCACACAATTGTGTATGGCACTGCGGTGACAGCAAATGAAACTGAGGAGACTTATGTGTGGTTACTAGAGCAATTTTTAGAGGCAATGAAAGAAAAGTCGCCCACCTCAGTTATCACCGACGGAGACATGGCGATGAGGAATGCTATAAGGAGAGTTTTTCCAGACGCTCACCATAGACTTTGTGCATGGCATTTGATTCGCAATGCAGCCAGCAATATTGGGATTCCAGCGTTTGTGACTGAATTTAGGAAATGCATGTTAGGTGACTATGACATTGGACAATTTAAGCGACGGTGGAATGCTATGGTGAGTGAATTTGGGTTGGAAGAAAACAATTGGATTAAAGAGATATATGAAAAAAGGGACATGTGGGCTACAACATACATTCGTGGAAACTTCTTTGCTGGTTTTAGAACAACTTCTCGGTGTGAGAGTTTGCACTCACTAATTGGGAAGTATGTTCATTCAAGGTATGATTTAACAGATTTTTTGCAACACTTTCAACGTTGTATTAACTAAATGCGTTTTAAGGAAATAGAGGCTGATTTTGCATCAGTATATGGAGAGCCGGTGTTACAGACAAACTTACATAACCTTGAGAGGTCGGCTGCCAAAGTATTAACAAGGGAGATATTCCTCATTTTTCGTGATGTGCTTGGTCGTGCATCTGTTATGAATGTTATTGATTGTAGGAAAACATCTGGACATTTGATTTACAAAGCTGTGAGGTATAGGGTGACAGGAAAGGAGTGGCATGTAACACATTACCCTCCAGACAATGAATTTAGGTGCTCATGTCAAAGAATGGAGTCATTTGGGTTGCCATGTGGCCATTTAGTTACCGTGTTGGTTTATCTTAATCTAGATGAGTTGCCTACGAGTCTTGTATTACATAGATGGAGTAAGTCAGCGAAAGACAGAAAACAGGGCGCTTTAAAAGAGGGGACAAATTTTTGGGACTCCAATGTCATTACTAGGTATGTGTGGTTGCTTGAATCCTGCAAGGAGCTGTGTAGTTTAGCTTCTACAAGTTTGGCAAACTTTAACTACGCGAGGGATAGACTTAGTGACATTGTCCTTGATATGAAAGGAAAGAATTTATCTGAGGATGGCATAAATGATTTTGCATCTTGTGAGAGTAGTTTGAGGGATCCTGCACACATAAGATGCAAGCCTAGCAGGACTCATAATTCCACCTCTTCAGGCATCAAAACAAGGCGAACAACCAAATGTGGGGCATGCAGAGTGGCTGGCCATAATAGATTGACATGCCCATTGTTGAGAGAGTTTGATGATGTGGTGAATAACGTGTATGGAACATCCTTGCCATCAGAAGAAGAAGCCATCAATTTTGACAATTATGACTTCAATGTGGAGTAGTAGATAAGGTAATTTATCCTTTATTATTTGTTCTTCTTGGTGGATGAGTGTTTACAGATGTTGAAATTTTAATATTTGGTAGTGATTTTGATTTTGGTTATTTTTTTGCATTATGCATTTGCTGATCAGAGTCCCACTTCATTATAATTTGTGATACTTTAAACAAGAGGTGTATTCGCAATTGAACTGATGTGGAACCCCTTGTTGCGGGAGCATAGCTTATTGCGTAGTCATATGTGATATTTGTTCCTGTTAGATTATTTTATCAGTTGTAAGACTTTATTGCGTTGAATAGTGTTAATGTCCTTCAACTGAATGCGAAGTATGGAAGATATGGATATGGATTTGTTGGAAGGGTGGGAGCAACTAGTTAATACGTATTTGAGATTTATCATTAATCTAAAAATACATCTCTAATCCATTGAAATTCCCTAATCAATTAACAAGTGTATCAAAAGTATAATATGTTGTAGGATATGGAAACTTTGAACATGCAATTGCAAACATACATATTGTGTTATGTGAAAGTCCTTAGTCATATAAATTTACAGTCGGCGGCCCAAGTAGCTTTTCAATCCCTTGTATATGTGCAATAGGCCGAAGTGGTTGTGTCTGCAAATGTGGACTGCTTATAAATGATTTGGGACTGCTTATAACTGCATATGTGCAATTTCCCATTTTTATCCTCTAGGTCTATGCTCGACATTTCCCATTTTTATCTTTTAGGTCTATGCAATTTGGAGATTCTGTTTATAAATGATTTGGGACTGCTTTTGTTTTTGCGTTTGTGGAGGGTTTTGAACCAATTCTCTGATGCCCTTATGTTGTTCGATGAAATGCCTCAATGAAGTCATAGTTTTGAATTACACTGGAAAGTTTAATCCCCTTTCTAGTAAAGTTGAACTTGCTATGGCTTTAGTGATCAAAGCATCATTCTCGGTGTTTTTAATGTTGCTTGGCTCATACTTGGCCTATTTTGTTTATTAAATATTATTATTAGTAAGGGTAGAAAGTTAGTTATTTAGAAAATAATTGGAGGTCAGGGTATATTTTGCAAAAAAAAGTGATTCAAAACTCGGGTTGTCTTAACTGCTTTGTCTTAGTTGCTTCCCTTTTAAGTGTGTATTGCAGGAATGCCCTGTTGGTAGTTTTAAAAATGTCACTGGGTCTGATATAGCTCTCTGTCATGATTGTCTGGCTCATTAGCTTCCACATTGTGCCCTATATGTTTCTGTTCAAGGTAGTTTTAATAGCTCTTTGTGCTTGTCACTTCATTGAACACTTATTACCACTGCTTCTCTACTTATACATCCCTTATTAATTTTATAGTCGTTCAAAATGGCATCATTTTCATCAGCTAGTGGTGGAGGAAGACGACTTGCATATGCTAACAAACGGTGCACATCCTGTGGAGCAATCGCAAAGATCAAGGTTTCAAACACAGAAAGAAATCCAAACAAGTTGTTCTACAGTTGTACACGACAAAATTGTGGGTTCTTTCAGTGGTGTTTGCCGATTTCAAGTGATATTGACCAATCCAACCTAATAGAAGATGAGGTCAGTAGCAGAGACATGAGGCTAACGAGAATTGAAGAACATGTAGCCCAGGTCAACAAGGAACTTAATCGCATACAATGCCACCTTAAGCTGTTCAAATTTTTGCTCATCAGTTTTCATGCTCTGAACCTATTGTGTTTGGTTAAATTTTTACTCAAGTAAAAAGAATTCAACCTTAATGCCAGAATCAAGTTCATCACGCTTGTTATGTAACTCTTTTTTTTTTTTGTGCCATTACCTGGAACCGTCTTAGCTTTTCCTATCCTTTATTCATTTGCTTCTTTCTCCGGCTATAATTAAATGCTAATTATTCCCTTTAACATTGTTAATATTATTTTATTTTATATGGTTTCACTATAAAGTTCCTTAAAGCAACACCAAAATGCCTGATGCAACACAAAAAAATATTACAAAAACTGTCCAACACCGATGACAGCGTCAAACAGATCCTCAATTCAACATGTCTTACTCGGTAATTGTTGTCGGTGCTGTATTTGGCTAACTTGCCAAACTTATGACTTTTCTCAAATAAAAATCATCCTTCGAATGTCAGCTCAAATAAAAATCATCCTTCGAAAGTCAGCTCGACAACATGTAAATGACAACAACCCTGACCTAAATAATTTTAAATTTTCATTACTGAACAAGGGTTTATATTAACAATTCTCCAAAATCATGTCACTTATTTTTATTTCAATTCAATATTCATTACACGGTTCATAAAGTTTAATTCAAGTTTAATTCAAATTTAACATGAATTTGGATTCAATTTGCGACTTAAAATCCGTGCGCACAGGTTTGGACAAAATGGTTCTTTAATTAATGAATTACAATTCCGTTGGGCCACCAAGCAGCCCATGCACAAACTACAGGCTGTCGTTTATTACATGTCTTGCATGGTTGCACCATCTACTGTAACCACCAACACCTCGACCCCCACTCCAATTCCAGCATGTTTGAATAAATAAATAAAAAGCTACAAACAAATAATTTGCATCATTCAAAACAAACTTAAATTCAGACAAATAATAAGCCGGCCAAATTAATTTAATGCCCCTCACAATTATTTATCCAATACGTAAGGGAAAAACAAAATTACACAATTACATAACTTCATGATGTGTCTACTCTGGAAATGACAAATTAAACACTAATGTGTATTGTTTGAAAAAATAAATATAGTACACTCCAACTACATCAATATTCATCCACCTCTATGTGAAGACATAAAGGATTCCCCTGTTCAGATAATGCCAAGAGTGTCAAAAATTTATCAATGTACATGTGAACAAATATTAAATGACTACTATCCACAAGCTCTTATCCTAAAACCTGCAGACAGGTCTCCAAGCATACACAAAACTTGAGATCATGTGTACAACATGTCACAAAATTGAAGACAAGTGTCTCACTGAAAAATTTAGTTATATTCAACACTAAGAGTCTTTCAACATGGCACAAAATTGAGGACTGCCCACAAAGTGTTGCCAGGAACACACCCACCATGGTCGACTCTTTCAACATCATAACCACATGATACATTTCTAAATTAACACAAAATATTAGTATACATACATTTCAAAATGGTTTATACTTTCAAGACTATGCTTCCAAATAACAGGGCCAACGAACAACTCTAGGTCACAAATTCTGCAACACTGTCATCTATCTTCAATGACTCAACATGGAGTTAACCAAATATTAAACCTGTGAATACCTATATATTGTAGAGAGGGGCTTGTGTGGGTCAAAAAAAAATTGACAAGAGGCTTGTTGAAAAGTAAGGGACCCAGTCCCCTCTTGGCTTCATTTTCCTCCTCCTTTGACTTCATTTTCCTAGACAAAGAGAAACAGCAGATGGTTGTAACCTCCCATCCTGTCAAGCAACCAGTGTTTCATAGCAGCTCCGCGAAACGTTCTCCCATCTAACTATATTTGGTGCATATTTTTAGGGATGGGGAAGATCTTATAATGCTTCTAACCCACCAGCCCAAGAATGGAGTTCTCACGGAAAGGAACTTGGTCCGATCTTCTTCCACCTACGCTATGTCAACTGAACTTTTGTCACTATAGTAGTGAGTAGCTTGAAAATCCAAAGATATTCGTTCCTTGTTAAGATCTTGAGTCTCACACACAATTAAAATTGAAATTAAAGACCAATCTTATAACAAACACAACAATGTGTACTTAAATTAATTAATTTTTTATTTACATTTTTGTAAAAAGAGGTATTAAATAATAAACTGTAACACCATCATATCTACATCAACAACGCTGTGGCAACAGCTACAGGTCCCTCGAGATCAAATTTGTAGAGGAGGCAGCGATGCTAATAGGGCCTGAAGAAGTGGGAGACTCTACCGGTGGTGACTCGGTGACGGCTGGTCTAGAAGCGGCGAGGAAGATGGTGGGGGAAGCGGTGGAGGTCAGTGGGAGGATGATGAAAAGAACGATGATGACGAACTGCACAGCTGTTAGCACTTAGCAGAGATTATTTAGCAATATCATGACAAACCTCTTTCATCTGTTGCTGGTAGACTTTATTTTTTTGGACTAACAAATCCACACCATCGAATAATTTAATATTAAATCCTACGGCCGGAAACCATGCTTCATGGGTGTACCACCCAAAACCATGCTTCATGCTAGACAACACCGAATCTCTGCCATTGATTACTTCAATAATAAAACCAACGGTTAATTGTGATGTTTCACGGGTGTGGCACATGATGAGATGCTTCATGCTAGAATTGGCCAAGCCCCAAAAGTGTCATCTACCATAAAGCATTCAAGAAAATGCTACACCGATGAGTCACATATTTTAACCGTTAGATTTAATGATAAAATATTTAAGGACTAAGATTTCAATATTCAAAAAAAAGGATTACCAATTACCGGTTCCCTAGGTTACTTTTGAATTTGCAAATAAGTTCTTGAAGTATTTCACCCATCTCTCTTTCATCCATGTCATCTCCTTCTTGTCCTGATCCGGTCGTTCACCATCACGTGCCACCAGCCGAGCCATCGCGAGACAATCATCCTCCACCGCAAACCCAGCCACCTCCGCACCAACACTTCGAGACTTCCTCCCTCGGCATAGCCTCTAGCGCTCCGACGAACCAGATCCAGCCGCCACTGCAGAGCCATGCCACCGCCATGTCGCAGTCCCGCCTGAGATGCTCCACCTTCAGTCGTGAACGCCACTAGATCTTGGCGATGGTCTCTGTTTTGAGCCCAAATCTACACCACCACGCCAGATCTGTAGATCCCAAGTTTCTTCGCCAGATCTATTGCTGTTAGATGTGAAAGCGACGTCTCATCCAATGCTCCCTTCTCTTATGTTTCATCTAAACAAGACAATAATTCATCTCCTCCTCCTCAACCTAATCCAAAATCACAAAGAAAAATTGATTCAAGGTTGTTGTTATTGTTTCTGTCAGGTTGGTGGTGGTGACAGGTGTGGGGGTGGCCGAAGGTGGGAGGCAGCTCTGCCACCGTGAAGACAACTTTCAAGTTTTCAACCAAGTCCCTGATATTAATTTTATTTCCTATATTTAAAAACCCATATTAGCAAATAAAAAAAATTCATTGCCTGAAGGATCGACTATCCTAGGTGAAACTCCTGCTACACCAGTGTAGCACTTATCTCCAGACTAGGGGTGGACAATGGTTAGTTTTGGTTGGATTTGGGCCAAAAATATCTCAATCCGATCAAAGCCGAATAACATAATATGCAACTTGTTTTGGTTCGATTGGTGAACGGTTTGATCGGGTGGCGGGTGACGGGCTGGTTTATCGGTTTTCTAAAAACAAAAAATGTAAAAATAAGAAAGAATAGAAAGATGGTTTCCAAAGCAAAGAATTTCAAGATCTTCAAAAAGCATAAATCCAAAAAATATAGAAGAACATCAAAGTTACATAAACCATATAATACGTTTCCGACCATAAAGAAAAAGCATAAACCCATAAACAAACAAGAACATATTCAGAAAGTTTCAAACTTTTAACAAAAAGATCAAACTTTTAACAAAGTTAAAACTTTCAACAAAAAAATTCCTATTCAGAAGAGGCTCTTCTTCTTCGTTGGCAGATCTTAACATGCAACAACAAAGATGATGGCCGAGAGACAAATCGTTCGCACCTTGCAGATCTTCATCTTCTTCACAGATCTGGCCCCTTGTTCGCAGATCGCAACACCATGCCACCTCGCAGATTTGTCCTAGAGGGTTCGCCGCTGCGCCCCACCGAGTTCCAGCGCTAGGGTTGGTGGAGCAGAGACAGAGTCACACGCACTACAAAGTCGCAAAATAGAGAGAGTCAATGAAAGAGGCGGTTTGCGTGTGGAGGAGGAGAAGAAGCTGTGAGGGGCGGCGACTATAGCAGATGGAAATGGAGATCGAAAAGAAGAGAGTCAGGAAGAGAGTAATGGAGAAAAGAAGAAAGAGAGAAAGAGAAAAATGGAGAAAGAAAATGGTCAGAGAAAGAGATATCGAGAAGAAGAATGTGAAGGGTTAGAGAAGAAAGCATTCAAAATTTGTTTATTCCCAATACAATGTTTATCTTCCCAATCAAATTTTATCTTCTCAATATGTGAGAAGCTGAAGGGACGGGAGAGTAACAATTTATTTTTTTAATACGCATATTCGGTCGGGTACAAACGGGTTCAAAATTTTTTTTACCCAATCTGAACCCTCCCGATGTTATTCGTGTGCATCCGCTTCTTCAAACTGTTGACCCGCAGATCCGTTTAAACCTGCTCGTTCCCCGTTTGCTACATCCGGGTAGTTCGATTTTCGGGCGGGTCGGGCTTTTTTGTCCAACCCTACTCCAGACTACATGCTAGAGGCCATCGAAAATGAGATAATTGTTTTATTGTTTGACATGAAAGAAAATGAGATGAAAGAAAACCGAAACTTTTCTTTTCTCTTATTTGGTTAGGTAGAAAGTGCGAAGAAAGAAAAATATATTTGTAAAATGACATAAATACCCTCGTATAATAATTTTAAAAAAGTCAAAGTAAATTTTTTTTTTTGTCTTTTTCTCATGAAAACATCGACCGGTTCTTTCTCTCTCCACAATTACCTCATTTAATCATTTTTTGTGGGACCTACCTTAAGTTTTCTATCCTCTCTATTGTTCGTGCAACCAAACGAAGTAGAATGCGTTGCTCCCCTGTTTTCCTTCCTTGCCTTTTCCTTCCTCCACATTTCTTGCATACCAAATGTTAAGGATTTGAAAATGAATTTAATTGTTATGTGTTAACTGTGTAAAAAGCTTTACACTGTCAACCAATCATCCATCATAATATGAATGACTTTTAAGGTAATTAGAATAGGAGTCAATGTTTTTTAATGATATGATAATTTGTGATTTAATATATTGTAAAAGAGTTGTATAGCAATTAAACTCTTTAAAATTAAGGTTTCGTCGAAATTAATTATTCGTGCCGGAGTAACTAAAAGAGAAACATTAATATTGAGTAAATTTCTAATTTGATCCCTGAAGTTGTAAGATCATGACAATTTGATCTCTGTGTCAATTTATTCTTTGAAATTGTAAGATCGTATCAATTTGATTTGTGTCAATTTTGGATATTATTTAAATTTAAAATCTGTATCAATTGAAATAAAACTTTTTTTTGTTACAAAACGGTATTAAAGTCCAAAAGAAAAGAAATTAATGTCTTAACAAAACGGGGTATGCAAATGGAAGCCTAGAGATATCATCACTTAAAAGAAGTAACTCAAGATAAGGAGGAGGAGAAAACACCATAAGGTTATTTGAGACTTCGGTTTGGAAGGTAGTCTGCAACGTTGTTGCAATTGAATTAAAACTTAATTACATTAGAATCTCAAATAAAGTTAAAATTACAGTTTTTAATTGTGAAAACCAAATTAAGTATTGCACCTTTAATTTTAAAAGTTTTTTAATTTTTTTTGTTTTTGTTGTTAATTTTACATTTTCGCAGTCAATTCATCAGTTAATCCAATTAGTGAAATTAGTGAAGAACTCAGTGAGCCAAAAATGTTAAACACAATCGCTAAAGATGTTATTCTACTCATTTTATATTACATGTCGGATCAGTACACTTGTCAAGACCACATTAACTTAGTTATACACAATGTTCAAATCTATAAATTATATTAACATATTTGGATTAACTAGGTTCTGTATCGAGTTCAAGTCCAAACAAATTACCTTAACCATGAAGACCCCTTACCCCAGCCCCATCCACCACCAAACCCCCTCCAAATGCACACATGACGCAACACATACGAAAGAGCGAACAATGTTAATTGCACGACTTCGCAAAAATGGTTCCATCAGATTCAGGTGGCACCGTGTAAAAAGTGAAACGTTAGTTTGAAACTCAGATTGAGCCACTTGGTTTGCATATTCGGATGATAAGAGTTACTCAAGTAAATCGACTCCAAGCACAGTAAATATTGTAACTCATTTTATCATGTCAAATTAAATCATTTAAATGCTGTAAATGGGATTAATGAACAGACACAAAAAGCTTATATGCACACCATCCCAGGCACATCTATGCACTATTAAATAAGAAAAAAATGAAGGCTTCTCACCTTTTCATTTAGGCTAAAATCAGTATCTACGTTGTTCCTATGGGAAAACGGAGCTGTCAAATTCGAGCTGAAGCCCAAACCACACAGAATTCCGAGTAAGAAATTAAATTATTGACAGCGTTCTACGTCTATGTATTTTCCTATCCTGAAACCTTCCGCAGGGTTACTTTTGAATCCTCCTCCAACATAACTTTCCAAGTGAAACAAGCAGCAAAGCCAGTTCACCTTGACCTGTTGACATACCCACGAGAGCACAATAAGAACGCATTGTTCCAATTTACGCCCACAGGAATTCATGAACTGACCGAGACTAACTTGCCAAGAGCATGGTAGTACTCCAATGGCAAAGAGGGGACATTAAAAACTGCATTTCAAGCTTCGTTTGACCCTATCTAATGTCAGTATATTCGGGGAATGCTGTACAATCATCAAGGCCAGAGATTAAACCATCCACATAATCATGTGGGACCACTCCAGAACTCTCCCTTTCCAATGAATTTTCCAAATTCAAGCCAAAAGGGAGATCGATACTCATATCATCAATTCCAGCTACATCCATAGTGGATGCAGTGATATCAAATCTCAGATCCGTAAGTGGTGGCATTGACTGGAACAATGGCTCAGCCTGTTGATGATGATGCATATCACTAGGATCCATTGAAGCTCTTTTGGACTTCGACTTAGAAGGTTTAGTGGAGTCAGAGATGGAAGACTTTTGCTTTCCGAAGGATTGCATCTTGGATCCAGGTCGAGACTTTGAATCGTTCGCTGGGAATGCTGATGAAGCCCATCCAAAACTGTCTTCCTCACAAGTTCTTGCTGCCTCCCTGAGGGGAAAAACAAAAACTATAAGCATCTCTCCAGCAATAACCAAGAAAAAATACTACTTGGGACTAAAGAAAAGAAATTTCAGCATTTAGGGACAGTTTGATTAAAACAGCTACATAAGTTCTTTAACACCATCTTTGTTATAACTACTTTTATTGAGGAAAACTACAGCCAACAAACTGCAATAAAGGGGATTTATTGGATCAACCATTCCTGAATACAATGAATTATCAATAGGGGTGAACAAAAGTAGGCCAAATGAAAAAGCAAAGTAAGCAGGTCTCCACATAAAGCAAAGTGATTCAACTAGACTATGCTAATGATCTAAGACAAGAAACAGATAATAATTATACAGCTAACAACACAGACCAACACTCAAGTATTACAATTACAAATCAATACAACAGAAATTGAGTACAATAAGCTTATAGCTGACAGGGTACAACAATCTTCAATCACCAGCATCAATCATGCTATTTCTACCTATTCCAGACAATATTTCTATATTAGCACTGATTTGTGTTTTTCGATTGATGGGCCAAAAAGAAGACTAACAATTTTCAGGTGTACAGAGAAACCACAGAGAATAAAATATGAATCAATGAATAAGTCAACAATTCACTGCTAAATTACACTTCCTTGGAAATAAAACACCCCATCAAAACGGCAACTTGCAAAAAACTAAAATTACTACACTACAAGATGTTAGCAAACACCCAATGACCCAGGTGTACCAAATAAAGAATAAGGGCATCGGAGAATCAGTTTCACACGTTAGCAAGGAAGGCATTGGGACTCTCACATAACTAACTGTACACGTGCAAAGAAAGATAAGGGAAGTAAGGTGTTTGTAAGGGCAGCGGATATAAGAGAAAGAAGGTAAATGTGGGAGGGCAGGAAAAAGTGTGAAGTGAGATTTAGGCGGGAGACAACCAAGCCTCTGGAATTGGCTGAGTATCTTAATTTTCTTCTGTTTGTTCTAATATTTCCTGACACACTACTGTATCAGTTTTACCCCTCTGATCTAGATATCTAACTGATGATATCAGTTCAGGAGAGGATATATAACGTTATTACCCTGTTTTGAGTTGTGTTTCTGATCCAGTACCTACTATAAGACTACAATTTGATATTGAAATTATTGATGAAAAATAAATCCATTTTTCTTGATGAGATTTAGACAAACTGCACCACTAAACAAAATCGTTGCCCATAATGAAATTAACTTAAGTACCCCAAATTTTATTGACACATAAAACCATAAACTAAAACCCACTCTGTTGTATTCAGTCATTCATACCTGAAACGATTCTCAGCAACAGACAAACAACCTTTAAGATGATCGCATTCTCCTGTTTGCTTATTTAAAGATGGCAATGGTTCAATCCCATGTATTGATAAATTTATAACAGATGGAAATGAAGATAAGGCATCATTCTCCTCATTCTGAAACTCCAATGTTAAATCCAGCTGATCTGCACTCAATGGCATGTCTTCACCCCGGTTAGAGAGGAAGATTTTGTCACTCTCTCGCCTACTTCTGGTGTCATCAAGTGCAGCAGCTAATAACTTCTTGCTCTGGGATAAATTAGTGAATGTCATCCTTTCAGAGGGTTTCTTCAAGGAATTCTGTGAATGCTGGCCAATGGAATTGAAGAAACTGTGATCAAAATAGAGACCATTGCAGGTAGGTGATGGATTTTGCCTGCGGTCAACATGTGATGACACCTTCCAAACAGATGAAAGCAATGCAAAAAAATGCTTCTGCAGTAGTAATTCTCTATTTGGCTGTTCAGAAGCAACATCTAACAACATCCGGATGTTATCCTGCCAAAATAGATTATTTATGAGAAAAAAGTTTCTCTTTTGCAATTTTCAGTTTTGAAGTGATGAATAGCTAATAGAAATTGTCAAATATTTTTTACATCATTTATAGAAAATCGAATTTGGAATCTTCTCCAAACGAAGATGAGATCATGGATTAGTCAACACTTAACATGCAAATATAAAAATTGTGGAGATCAACATATGTTAGAATTGCCAGTCTGACCTCTGTAACTTTAAGAAGAGCCTTTCCAGAGCCAGAATTGCAGATCTTCTCATGATTTGCATTGTCCATCGAGTATAAGACATATTTTTGGAATAGCTCTCTGAACCTCTCACAGCAATGGGCAGGATGGCGATATCTCCCCCTGAATGCCCCCCCAGCAGTCATGCCATAAAGCGTTTCACTAACCAAATTCCAGTTAGAACCATATTCATGAACTATGGCACATAATATTGCATCTTCCTGAGGCAACCAAAAATCAGCTGATGGAATACAATCTTTGGACCAAAGATTTCCCTTCTTCAATTTTTCTGGTTTTATCATCAAGATCCGTTTCACTGGCATTGGAGTGATGGATATTTTCCCTCCCATCTTGCTTCTGCCTGCTATTTTCTGTTCAAAGTCAACCAGACTTTCAAACGGCTTTGATTCTGCATGTTCATCCAGCAAAATTAATGAGTTGGAATCAAAATCTGAAGCACAAATGTCAGTAGGATCCCTCTTTCTTTTTTTGGACTTCTTCAGTCTATTTTCTTCACCATCAGTGGTTGACTTAGACTTCTTACGCTTTTTCTGGGTAGTTGATTTTGGCGACACAAAAGCCAGACTATTGCCAACCTCATCATCTATAGTCATTGGCTCTTCTTTCGCAAGTCTCAGGCCAGACGTTAAAGATCCTTTCTTCAGAGATTTGAACTTTGCTTTCTTGGGTTTCTTTTTAGGTTTGGGCTTTGAATCACTTGGTGTATGAGTCCTGCCAAGAAAAATAAAGATATAGCATTTTCAGATATTCTCATATTTAGGGTGTTATCTTGTTTTGATGCTCAACTTTCTATATATTTCAAACTAGCCCAACTAAAGCTATAGAAAAACCAATCAGGAGTGTGTTTAGGTTAGCTTATACTGTGTTAAAAACAGCTTATAACCAAAAGCTCCACGAGAGAGCTTTTAAAAAAATAAGCGACCATTTCTCCTAAAATAGGCTGAACCAAACATGTAACAGAACTAAGCTGATTTTCTAAGTCGGGATTAATACCAAAACCCCAACCCCCATAGAAAACATAAAATAGAAAAATATTACATTTACTAGTTGTAAAAAAATGGCAGTGACAGGCAGAGCGGAGACAATAAAAGTTCAGAGCTGTCTTACTTTTTAGAATCACAATTTTCTTCCTCAGCTTCCTCTTTCTGTTTAGCTTCATATTCAAGTTCCTCCATTAACTACACGAACAGAAAAGCAAAGATATTAAACCATACCCATAAGAATACAAAGAAATATAAACCTAATGTTCATCAAACACACCTGATGTTGAGCCAAGGCCTCTACTTGCTGTCGATATGCCTCAGTTGCAAAATCGGCATCCCATCCTAAAATAGTAGATGAAGACAGTGTTCAATCTCACAACTATGTCAAGCATTCGATCTAAACATCTTTGTTAAGTCAATATGTGTAACAAGCCATCAGCCGAACAGTCAACTAAACATTGCAAGTACCAAAAGTCATCCATAGATCAATTTCAATTTAAAAATTCAATGAGAAAAGGACAAACATGTGCCAAATTAATTATTACACATTTATAAATGGAATTCTGGTGTGATGAACAGAAAGGAACACAAACTTCAGGTCATGTACAGCATGTTTTATAATTTCACATAGCCACTGAACTCTGCAAGTGACATGTTATTTGGATACTGTCATGAGTTAATCACACTTCCATGAGGTCTTATATAATGACAACCACATTACTATTTATAAACATAAAATAGGGAAAATTTCAAACTTTATGAAGCAAAAGGGGGAAATGAGGTTCATACTTTCATATACAAGAGGTTCCTCATCTTCATCAATTTCAGCTTCCATCTCCTCCTTATACTTTTCAATACGATCCAACTCCCATTCTGTGTCCTCAATCCTGACTTCAGATTCCAAGGCTGTTTTATCTATAATTGGATCCCACAGTTCCAGAAAACGAATGGCATATTGATCAATAGGGCGTAGCTTATTCTCAAACGCCGTGATAGCTTGCCCAGATGCAGCTGCAGCAGCAGCCATCTGTTTGACATCAGCCAGCATGTCAACATCATCTTCTTTGACAGCAACCGAGGGTGGTCTATCTTCCTTAGGTTCACTTTCATTTAACATTAATGCATTCTCTTTACTTAAATTGGAAATACATTCACCTAACTCTGCAGGCTCATCATCCTTCATATCATCCTCATTTACATACTCATCCTCTTCGAGTCTCCCAATGTTGTCTTCTGTAAACTCCTGGTTGTCCACAGCTTCTTCCAATTCAACTTTCTTCAATGCCATATAATCTGCTTCATCTTCTACATGTTTTAATGCAGCCTCTAGATCTGCATTAGTTACAGAAACTTCCCCACTGCTCTGGTTTTTCTCCTTCTGCATATTTTTTATCTGAAGCGTTCTATGACCTGAAAATAGTTCCATAGGATCAAGCTTCGTGAAGAACTCAGTATTATAACCCCCACTTTGTATAACTAGATTATCAAGTGCACGCTTCTGATTTGCTTTCTTCAAAATATTCTCCTCAATGGTGCATTCACTAATCAATCTATAGATATGAACTTCACGTGTCTGACCAATTCTGTGGCACCGATCTTGAGCCTGTTGATCCATAGCAGGATTCCAGTCACTATCATAAAAAATAACTGTGTCAGCTCCAACTAGGTTGATACCAACACCCCCGCTACGGGTTGACAATATGAAAAGAAAATATTTGGGGTTTGTGTTAAAACGCTGCATTAAGGTCTGCCTCTCCTCTGGTTGAGTTGAACCATCTAAACGCATGTAGGTGTAACCATACAAATTAATGAACGCCTCTAATATATCAAGCATCTTTGTCATCTGGGTAAATATAAGAGCTCGGTGACCTTCTGATTTTAATTTCCTCAACAAACTTGCTAGCTCCTGCAGCTTCCCACAATCAAATTGTATAAGGCGCCTATCTGGAAAATACACTTGCCGACGGACAATTGCAGGCCTGATAGGTGACAGTAATGGTGATAGAACTTCAGAGCATTTCTGCTTGTAAGATGGATGCAGAAAGACACTTGTCTCAATTCTACTGCACCAGCAAACAGGAGAAGGTGCTCGTGCAGCTGGAATTGCAAACATAAAACTTTCAACCACATCAGTCATCCTTTGAAATCGTTCAACTGGGGAGAGAACAATGTTGGCCAGCTTTGATGAGTACAAGTATGAAACAGGGTTTGCCTTCACACGATGAATATCATATACAGGATGCCTTATGGTAACAAGATCCCTAAGGGTGGTTGAGTATATGGGCCTTTTTTTACACCTCAAGGAGTTCCACCATGCAATAGTTTCTGCACGTTCCTTCGCCTGTCTTAGCCTTTCTTCCCAAATTGCCCTTTGGATCTCTTCAAAAATGTTTGTTCCCTGCACCTTTTTTTGACATTTTGGTCCAGGCTTAATTACTTCTAGGTCACCCATATTAGTACGTTCCAAGATTAAACTTGCAGGGGTCTCAATCGCTTGGACTTCATCACTCTCCCAAGAAGTCATGTTATAGTCAAGATGAGTAAATAAAAGACCTAAACCTCTTAGGTCCACTGTTGAAAAGGAACTAGGCAAAAGGATGGAGCAAACAGAAGAACTTAACTGAATATCAATACCCCACATATCAAAAGAACTGACAATAGGACGACCCTCAAATAGGTCAGGATGATTGCAAACCTTACGAAGCTGCATGATAATACTAATCATCCCAAAAAAATTGGCACTTGCAAGAGTGGCTTGGGTCTCTGAGCTAGCAATGAAGTCTTCATACAAATTTCGTTGCCTCTTTGACAGTCTACAGTATATGAGATGCTCATGTTTCATGGGAAGTTGCTTCTCCACATCTCGCTTTAATCGACGAAGTAAGAATGGACGAAGGACATTATGCAGGCGATCAACAACCTCCTTATTAACTTTTTCCTCTCCCTCTACCATCCCTGATATAGGATTACTAAACCAATCCTTAAACTCTTGATGAGACTGGAAAACATGGGGCATCAAGAAATGCATGAGAGACCACAGTTCCATGAGATCATTCTGCAGTGGTGTACCAGTCAAGAGAATACGTCGTTTCGAATTGAAATTCAACAGCGTCTGCCACCTTTGTGACTTCCAGTTTTTAATGAGATGAGCTTCATCTAAGATCAAGTATTTCCACTTTTTGCGCTTAAAAACTTTGGAATCCTGAATAACTAATCTGTAAGTTGTTATGCATACATGAAATGAGTTTGGTTTCAACCAACCCTGTCTTTTATGTTTTCGCTCCTTTGCACTTCCAAAATAAGTCAAAATTTTAAAAGCAGGACACCATTTCAGAAATTCAGTCTCCCAGTTAAGCATTACACTTGTTGGTACCACAATTAGATGCGGGCCCCAAATCCCCTTTTCACAAGCCAGATGTGCAAGCAAAGCTATAGTCATAATTGTTTTTCCAAGCCCCATTTCATCTGCCAAAATTCCATTTAGTCTTTTTTCATACATTGTGACAAGCCAATCCAATCCAATGTGTTGATACTCACGAAGAGAGTACTTGAGAAGAAAAGGAAACTTTGTACGCACTTTAGTTGTGGAGAAAGTGTTTCCAGTTGGTTGTGCTGATCTTGCAGCAGCAGCTGCATCAGCAATTATATGCTCACTTTCCCTTTTTTCCGAATTTTCATGAGGTGCTTCCCATTGTTCTTCTGTATGGGACTGTCCAATATCCGGGTGCTCACCAGATTTGATATCTTCATCCATAGAAACAGCAGGATCCTTCTGTCCAGCTTCTTCATGGACTGGGGAATCCCAATGATCCTCTGATAAAGCAGAAGCATAATCAGATTCATCTTCCCCATCTTCGTCAACACCCAGATCCTAATAAACAAAAGAGAAAAAAATAAAATCAAACACTAATGACTTCAGCCATAAATAACAACCAGAGATGTATACTGCCTACCTTTTTATACCTTGCAAGGAGTTCCTCAACAGGCATGTCACTCTCCTTTTGCAATAATGCAATCTACAAATAATAGGTTTGTCATGAGGGGTAACATAACAATATATGCATATAAACAAAGCAGACTGGCTACAACATGTATGAAAAATAATCACAGAATTAATATGGGAGAAAGATAAGCTGACTGGCTCTTAACCTCATCCTTGGGATCAATTGCATCCACTCTTTCCAGTTTTTCCTCCTCGGATAAAGTTGTTTCATCATCCTGATCATTGTAATTAAGTTAAGACACAATTGCCAGTCAAACAAGAACCAAGAAATGAAAACAAGTACATAAGTTAAATCTTCAAAATGGTTAATCAAATTACTCAGCCAACAGTACCAATAACTCCTTTAATATAAAATCTGATCTGATAGTTATATCCAACAAAATTCTTGACTCCAAGCAAACTACAATTCGTATAGAAAGAGACTAGAATAATGACTAGCAGAAACTTTACATATACTACATCTGCATTTGGTAACATATTAACCAAAGGCTTGGTAAGATATGAAACAAAGGCTTGGTTTACAGGGTGACCACTTCACATCTGGCCATTTACTAGTGTCAACTACTAGCTAAACCTCATTCCTCTCCATGGGCAAAGGCTTGATGCATAATTATCATGCTAGCAGAGACTATAACCAGTAAAAAATCCTACATACAGCAACAATCATGCTGCAGTCGACATTCAACCTCTTGAAATTGTCCTCTTTGATATTTTGACCTTGTCATAACGAGTTCCAATCTAAAAGACACAACGGACCCAGGGCATTTGGACTGACACCACATATGAGAATAAGGGAAAATGCATCAGAACAAATAGTAATTGGGATAACTGCAATGACAAACCAGCACATTTGGTTTGGGAATATCTCTTGCTTCTTATCCTAGGCGAGACACCTTTCTGACAGTTAGGAGCCACATTCAAGATCATCAGTCAACCAATAAAAGTCAATTTATAATTTTACATGGATCAAAGGTGCCAAATGCTACATAAAAATCAAAATGCATTTTTAAAAGGAGACTTGGAAGAGTGGGTTTACATGGATATTCCACCGGGATATGATTCTACTAGTGGAGGAAATAAGATATGCAGGTTGAAGAAGGCTCCCCGTGCTTGGTTTGGAAGATTTATGAAGACGGCGATGTCCTTGGGATACAAACAGAGTTAGGGTGATCATACTCTCTTCATTAAGCACTCACAAGAAGGTAAACTCACTGTCCTACTTGTGTATGTGGATGACATAATCATATCAGGTATCGATGAGGCCAAAAAACAACTTCTGAGGGAGAAATTAGCTACTCAGTTTGAAATGAAAGATCTTGGCAGGCTGTATCATACAAGGGAAATATGTTCTTAATCTCTTTAGAGAAACTGGGAAACTTGGTTGCAAGGTTAATGGAGTGCCCATTGAACAAAATCATAGAATGGGAAACGATGAAGACAGTCCCACAGTAAGCTCAATATCAGAGGTTTGGGAAACTGATATATCCAACACATGTCAGGCCAGATATAGCATATATTGTTACTGTTATTAGCCAGTTCATGCATGACCGAAGAGTCGGACACTTACAGGCTATGGACAAGATTCTACAGTATCTTAAGACCACACTAGGAAGGGCATTAGTATTCAAAAGGGGTGAAAGACTATCCATGGAGGTGTATACAGATGCAGACTACACAAGATCAACCATTGACAAAAGATCAACCTCTAGTTATTGTATATTCCTAGGAGGTAATCTCGTAACATGGAGAAGCAACAAACAAAGTGTAATTGCACGATCAAATGCAGAGGTTGAGTTTCGAGCTATGGCTCAAGGAGTATATAAGCTACTATGGATGAAAATCATATTGGATGACCTCATAATAAAATATGAGCCCTTATGAAGCTGTTTTGTGACAACAAATCAACCATTAGAATTGCTCATAACCTTGTTCAACATGACCGAACAAAACACATTGAGATAGACCGACACTTCATCAAAGATAAGTTTGATAGTGGAATGACAACAACTGCTTATATTCCTTCGCGACACCAGCTAGCAAATGCCTTGACCAAGGGGCTGCCCTCGTGCGTTTTCAGGATCTTACTAGCAATCTAGGAATGATAGATATCCATTCCTTAGCTTGAGAGTGTAGAAATAATCCCGTGCTTATTTGATGTCATATCTATAAATATTAGGTTTTCTAATATAGGAAAGTCAATATTAATGTAGTGAATACCTATATATTGAATTCTCTTGTATTTTTTTAAATAAAAAAATATAATTCAGTTTTTCCATAATGTCAAGTATTACCTTATATTCTGTGCCAAGCAAGAAGTCGCCATCTTCCTGCCAATATTTGAGATCAGAAGTCAAGAACACAGTTAGCATAAGAAGTTAACAGCTGAATATTAATGACTCACAGGAAAAAAGGTACAAAGAAAGGTAAAACATAAAAGTAGTGATCGAGGGGATAGAGATTGTTATTGTCATTGATTTTGTGTAACAAAATATAAACTCATGGACAAGGATTATGACACTGAATTGAAATCAAAACATGGTTCATGGTGATGAGTCTGCAAAGCATGACACATATAAGTAAAGCAGGTGAAAGATCTCACTGCAGCTTATAGAATAAAGTGAAATTTAATATTACTAGAAACAATATTTAATTTTGTATATCCAAACACACCCTAAGTCCCTTATGTATTAGTATTGTCGTAATGTTTCCCTGATAGCTAACTTCATTTGAGATGAATACTCTGATGTGGCTCGTATATGGTGTCACAATTAATTACAAAGAACAATCATGATGGGGTCCATGTGGAAAAAAATTCATCCACCAGCCTAGAACGACCCTATTTTGTTTAAAGCTTTAAAACCCAAACTGTGTGACTTCGATTCATCTCTCCCCTCTGCATCTTATGAAAAAACCTCACCAGTCACTCCACAGATACCCACTACCAACTCTACTTGCTTAGCACTCATCTCTCTCTTGTGGATGTCACATGTCCAGCAAAACTACCTGATTCATTACTTAGATAACAAGCAACTCTACCTTCTTACAGAATGACTAACTTCAATTAAGCTGAGTCATACGAAATTGCGATGAAGATGAAGGGAACACTTGATCATAGCCACACCCAATAGGCCACACACACTAATCAAGCTAGTTCTCCAGTGATTTCTGTAATTTAATGCTCGAGCTTCAGCATATATTATCTTGTTAGTTTTCCTTGCAAGCAGAACCACAAATCACCAACAGATCTCCGCCATTACTGATGGTTGTATCTTCCCAAACTCGGCCAAGGGCATTCTGAACCTCTGATTGGAAATGACTCATTACACCTCAAAGGCCCAAACAGAGTCTGCTAGTATCTAAAACTAAGATTGAAACCCAGGATCACATGGATTTGATATTTCAAAAACAAATTTTCAGAACTACAAATAATCACCTATTATGAAGGTTGGGTCAGTTGCCAAAGATGACAAGTCGTTGTTCCATTTGATGGCAATTTAGCGCTAGCAATGAACAAGTTTTCTATTTTTCAGAAAGCATTAAAAGTTTATCTATCCTTCTTGGCTCCCGGTACCTAAGAGACTAAAGGACTACCTATTTGAATTGACAGATTCATTTTCGAAAGCTGTGTTTTTCACAAAATAATGGAGTTGCGGAAGAGAGAGAGAGGGGAGGTGAAGTGAACACATAGAGATGGGGTTTTAAGGCATCTAATAAAATGGTGCGCTTATGGGCTATTTGATGTCCTGATCATAATTGCTACATGGGAAATAAACTATGAAGAGGTACCATATAGGAGCCAGATCTGCAAATTCCTCAATATCTCAGAGTTGGCAATTTGGAAAACAGTGTAACATTTTTAAAACAAATGGGACTGATCTGTAACATATACAACTTTTAAGACAAAAATGAAAATTGAATCAAAATTAAGGGATAAACGGAACATGTTTGCCAAAAAATAAAACGAAAATACAATCTCACCTCTTCATCAGTAAAGTCATATGCAATATTTTCATTGGCCATCTCACTGGGAATCTCTTTTGGATTTTCAGATCGATGATCCTCATATTGAGATAGATTGCTTGCTTGTGTAGCTACATCACCATTACTTTCGTCCTGTTATTAGAGAATGAGCATTACACTAAGTCCATAACTTACTTTGCTATTCAAAGTGTTAAAACTAAACACATACAACTTACACAACGTCGACCAACGACCATGCTGGAGCTGCTAGTACCAATTTTGCTGACAGATAAAATATCATTTCCATTTTCTGCAGTATATTATCCATGCCCTACGTGAGAAACAATCATAACTAGTGCAAAATAAAAGGGGCACATACCAGATGCTAGTCCTTACCATCACCATCACCATCACCAGCTCTAACTACTTTCTCACCATCTTTACTATGCTCTGGACTAATATTTTGCCTTACTGATTCTCCTGATTGATTAAAAAAACAATGGCATAAATGCTCCAACGGCCTATTAAGGCAATCACAACAGATACATGAAGGCAGAGCTGGCTACGACATAGTTTTCTTTTACAAAGGTTTGACCATCCTAAATAGCAACTTTTACCATCTTTCCTTTTAAGGTCTATTGTTACTTCCCTTAGTCAGAATAACTCAGCATTCCAAAAAACAAAAAAAAGAGGTGATATGATAAGCTCACCATTCTCTCCATTCACCCCCTCCCCAAAAAAAATAAAATACTCACCTTTCTCTCCAGAATAACGTTTGAGTAACTCCTCAATTGGAAGATCAATTTCATCGCGCAAAGCTGCCAATTCCTCTTGCCTTTCTTCTTCAGTTATAAGAGCCTCATCTTCCTCAAGGGTTTGCTCATCATCCTCCTGGAAACAGTACCGCCATTAGCATAAGTCCATATATCAGTTTGGAATAATTTTCACCCGTTGAAAAAGCAGAAGAATAATCAGGTCAAAAACAGTCATAGAAGAGTTGTTCAACTTCCAAAAGAAACACATCATTGAGAAAATTTCTTCAGTATGCACATGAACAAACAAATGGACTATCATATATAGAAGTTGTTCAATGTTGAAGACCCACATCAGTTGAGTTAATGGATAAAAAATCATTTATAATGACTTGGAGAATTCACTCATGAGCTAGCTTTTAGGGTGGAGTTAGGTCCAGTTATTCTAATATAGTATCAAATCCTATCGCGAAGTTGAGCCACCTACACATATCCAGTTCTGCAAACTTCACACCCAAGATGTCCAGTCATGGACGTGAGGAGGTGTTAAGTGTTAAAATCTCACATCCATTGGGGTAGCTTTTGAGGTGGTGTTTGGACCAGTTATTCTAATAGAAGTAACAGTACAAAACAAGAATTCAGGACATAATTAAGGATACAAAACAGGATGTATGAGTTATAAGTAAAATTTTGAATATGAATTGCAAAATAAAAACAAAAGAAACAAAAAATAAATGACTTTATTCTCCCTATTCTCTTTATCTAGTTGGGTTTACATTACACTCGATTTGAGCTAACTCTGTTTAAAGAAAATATGGATCACAGAGGAAAAGCAAAGTTTCAAGAGCATTTTTTTAGCTACAGTTTGGTTTTAATGTGTATAGATTTCTTACTTATTTCCACAATTCCACTTATTATTATTCCCAATTTTATTATGACAAATTATTAGGACATATATGTTGCCTGTAATATAGCTCTATTTTAGTGTATTTATAAGTCCATGTCTATATAATGTAAATCCTTTGTACTGAACAAATTAAGCAATAATATTCAGATTATTTTATCTTTTCAACTATCTTCGTCTTTGTTTTTGAAGCAACAAGTTGCTTTCACACTTCACAGACAAAGTGCCCAAAAAAAAAACTAGAATGTGAGTGATTGATGGTGATAATCAAGACAATAGTACTTTAAAAAAAATACCGATTCATCATCAGAATGTACATCATATTCTTCATCATTGTCAGGTGCATCTGACTGATACTCTGCTACAAAGGGATTGAGAAAAGTTAGTAAAAGAAGTGGAGTCAAAACTTCAAAGATACATCTCTCTACCCACCAACATTAACTTCCTCAGGTTCATTAGTATTGTCTCCATCTACATCCTTGTATTTTATACTCATTTGAAGCTCCGAAGAATTTTTCTCTACTGGTTTATAAGCATCCACAAGATTTTCTGCCAACATTGTTGAGTACCTGAAAAAAACATATTTTTAAAAAAATCTCACTGGAATCAAGTGTACTCACAATTACAGCAAAAAGTAAACGAAAATAAAAACGAATTCACCTCTCAGTTTGCCCTAAGAGAAACTCAAGCTGTTTGTCAAGTGCCTTTTTCTTCTTCTCATCAAGCACCATTTGATGCTTGTAAAGAACCTGGGACATAAATAGAGAATGAAATGAAAAACATCAAAGGAAAATTATGCAAGCAACCAGATCAATTTAATAAAATTGCATTACCAGCTTTTCTATTTTCGTCCAGAATTTCTTAACATCCTTAGAGATATTTAGTGCAACTTTTCTTAACCGCTGCTCTTCTTCCTGGACAACATTCAGCTCTTATAACACAACAAAACAGAGGAGGGGCATGCATACAATTACCGAATTATGCTTTGTGTAACTTAAAATAATACTATCACAACGTTGGTAACAGGGGCAGGTTATCAATTGCTTTCATTTATAGAAGGGAGATCAGAACCTTCATCTTCTTTTCACCTCTTGTAGCCTGATCTAACATGCCTTTGCTGGCTCTTAAAGCAACTTTCTTCGCCTGTGCTAATTTCCATTTCCTCTCTGACTCAAAGTCCTGCAAACCAAAAATATGCAAGCAAAATCATAAAAAATAAAATGTACCCAAATTGAACATTTCAGATTTTCAAGGTTAAACTATATACCTTCGATAACCACAGCATCTCTTCTAAGACATGGTCCCAATGAGTTTTGGGTCGTCGAGGCTCCCTTGGAGCTTCAAGCGCCTGATACAGCAAAAAGTCATAAACTGAAAAAAAAAAAAAAAAAAAAAAAAGGGAGAGAACAAGAAGATTATAGAAAACTAAGCCATCAAAAACGTTCCCAGATGTATATTATCTCTCTCTTTTTGAGTTAGCAACGTTTTGGAGGTGGAAATTAGAGATCTCAACGACTCAACATACCTTAAGTTGCACAATTTAGTTATATTGGAAACGGATCCTTACGAAGTAATAGGGAAATTGATGAGGACATCCGACAAAGAATTTGAGTTGGTATATGAAATGGAGAAATACTTCAAGTGTATCGCAAAGTGACTGTCAAACTCAAACTACAAATCTACTGGATAGGGATGGCTATAAAACCAACAGTGCTCTATAGTGAATGTTGAGCAGCTAAGTGCCAACACGAACAAGAAATAGGTGTAATGGAGATGAGAACATTGAGTGGATAAGGGGACAGGCAAAAAAAAAGATATGATAAGAAATAAATGTATAAGGGCAAAATTTAGAGTGGCGCCAATTGAGGAGAAGATGATGGAAACTAGCAAAAGGTGGTTAGGTCATATGAGAAGACCAATAGAGGCTACAATGAGAAAAGTGAATCAAATGGAAGACAGTCTGATTCAAAAGGGTTTAGGAACCTAAGAAAATTTTGGGTGAAATCATTAAAAAGTGACCTTGCTCTAAATGATTTTACTGAAAATTTGGTTCTTGAAAGAGCACAATGCTGTTGATGCCCTACCTAGTGGGATAGCACTTGGATGTTGTTGTAGTGAAAACAAGGTGGCATTTTTTGTAATTATCAGTGAAAACATATTAATTAAAAATGAAAATACAAAACAAACCAAACAACCCTAAATGGTACAAATATGTTTTCATGAAACAACTCATGAAAGGCTGAAAGTGGAAGAATGTCGTTGTCGTTGTTGTTGTTGTCATCGTCAGTTACATATTTACTTTCAACCTTGTTTTTTTTTCTTTTTATCTCTCCAACCATGATTGGGTATTAGGCATGTACAATAACTTTCTCATCAAAATAGCATTGCCGTTTTCCATTCATCCCCAAAAACCTATTATAACTATACTACAACATCAACAACCAAGCCTTTTCCTACTAGGTGAGGTCAACTGTATGAATCAAACGACGCCACAATGTCTTGTCATAAATCATGCCTGTAGACGAACCATTTAAATCTAAATCCTTTTTAATAATTTTGTCTATCGTTTTTCTTGGTCTCCCTCTACCCGTAACTATTGGGCTACCCTCCATCTGGTTTACTCTCCTTATCGGGACTTCTACAGGTCTTCTTTACACGTGTCCAAAGTCCAAACCACCTAAAGCGAGATTCTACTATCTTTTTTACTATAACTACGTTAACATATTAAATAGAGGTTACGTTTACTTATTTTTCCATATAAATAAATGGCTTAACTGCACTTTTAATCCCGCAACTTTTTTAACTGTGCGATTTTGGTCCCTCAAAAATTTTAATTGCACTTTTCATCTCTCAACTTTTTCAATTGTGCGATTTTGGTCCCTCAATAAATTTAATTGCACTTTTCATCCCTCAACTTCATGAAATTGTGCAAAATTAGTCCTTCTGCGGACCAAAATAAAGGCTTGAGGGATGAAAAGCGCAATTAAATTTCTTGAGGGACCAAAACCGCATAATTTAAAAAGTTGAGGGACGAAAAATACAATTAAAATTTTTGAGGGATCAAAATCGCACAATTAAAATAGTTGAGGGATGAAAAGTACAATTAAGCCTAAATAAATCTAGGCTAAATTCCATTCCTCTACTTCTTTTTTCTGTGTTTTCTCGTGTTTGTATTAGCCAGCTCTAATTCACCAATCACCACAAGGGTTATTTCAGTTAATGTTACTTTATTATAACTTGCAAGTCCATCTGAGATGAGTAACCTTTGATATGGCAGCTGATTTTTCCCCAATCCGGGTTTTCTATTGAATAGAATATTGAATAGAAACCGATTAAAAGGGATCCGGATTCTCTACATTTAGGAATTCCCTGAATTCATGCATCAAGATCTCATGCAATCATTTTTACATTAATATATTTGTCTACACAAAAAGTAATCTATGGTCAGGATCTCATGCAATCAAAAAAATGACAGCAGAGAATCCATTTCCGATGAAAAGACCAAAACGTCAAGCCTCACAAGAAGAAAAAGAACAATAACAAGTGGAGTAATAAATAAAAAAAAACTAGCAACTACAAGTTTATTCAACAACAAAATTAATGCATGAAACCATATAAAATTCAAATAAAAAAAGCAAGAGAGAGATAGAGAAAAAACGTTAAGAATGTAGAAACGACGTCGAAGAACAAATTAACCTTTTGCCGTTTAGCTCTTGTATCGTGATCAATCTTAGACCTGGGACCTTTGGACGCCATCACGCCTTACCAGAAATTAAGCATGAAACGTATCTGTAAATCATTAATGCGTCACAAAATGGAAACTCGTTGAGAATAGCATTACGAACATTAAATCAAGAACAATGAACAACGTGTCGTACCGTATCGCGCGACGAGGTTGAAATCCTTCGAATTCGAGTGTTACAGAGAGGAAAGCATGGAGGATTTGTGGTTTTTGGTGTTGAAACGTTGGATTGGAGGAAAGTGTGTTGAAACGCAGTGGTTAGGAGGTGTTTGGTGTGAAGTGAGAGAATGAAGATTGAAGAAGAAATGAAGGTGAAGTGCAACGACTTTGCGAAACCTAACACGTTGGTGGAAGAAGAAGAAGAAGAAGAAGATGAAGAAGACGACGATGATAGATATTAGAAGAAGCGAGATGGACAGCGCAGCACCTTTTCTCCTCTTTTGTCAAAACGCATCGTTGCAGCACCCCAAGGACAAAGTAAAATAAAGTTAAGAATTTAATGTTTTTACTTTTTATATTCAGCACACATTTTTAGAATTAAAAAATGAATGGATTAATTAATTTATATTATCAATGTAAAAATTTTTTATATTATCAATTAATTATAAATTATCATATTATTAAATATGTTTAAATTTTATTATAATTATGTTAAAAATCACACATAAAATAATTTATGATAGATTAATATTTGATAGTATAAAAAATTTTACCCCCAAAATGAAACTCTTGAAAAATTCTTAATATTATCAGTGACAAGTCACAGGAAATAATAATATGTTTACACAAGCTTCACCGGATTGGTATAATTTTACATACAAATTATTAAATATAGTTTAAAAACTATTTATTAATCAGTTGTAGGGGTGAGTGAAATGATTCAACTTTGTAATCAAAATACAAAATTTCCTCTAATAACATTGGAACCCCAGTTCCCAATATATAATATTTTTACCATTGATACATTAACGGTGTTTATAGCTCTGTTGGATAAAAACCGTAGCATAGCATATAAGTTAGTTAATAACAGATGAATTTATAATTGATAGCAGATGAGTTAGAAAATAGCGAGTATTTGATAAAATTAGTTTTTAAATTAGTTGATAATTATAAAATGACATGTTTATATGTTTTTTTATAAATTCTATTTATATTATAATATATATATATATATATATATATATATATATATATATATGTTAGCATCGTATATTTATATTTAATATACTTGTAAGCATCATGATACAAAAAATAGGATATTAGGGTTACTTCGAGTAATTTTGAGGTTTGGGTCGGGTATTAGGGTTAGTTGTGATAACTTTGTAGCATAAAAGGATAGGATATTATAAAAGGTTAAGAGTATTTCATGTTGTAAAACTTACAAGTGCCTATTGAAGCTTGAATTATTAGTTGGGAACTTATTTAGGTTGTAAGATGTGACTGAACTATTATAAAATTTGGTTTGCACGTTTCTCTCTCTTTCTCTCTTAATTATTTCAATCATGCATATCTTGCTTACTTTACCATTTCATTTACAAGTTATATTCAAGTGGGTGCTTCTTCTTCTATTCTATCTAATCCTCTGTTAGTTAACTTCGACTTAAAAAAATTGATCATTTGATCTTATTTGCGAAAAGTTTGCGATAATTTTTTTTTTAAAAAAAAATAAATTTACCATCCTCTTAGGTTTAAAGTTACTCAACAATAAGTGGTATTAGAGCTTATCTCTTGTATAAAAGGCTTAACAACTTCAATAGGCAAATGGCTTCAAACGATTCTCCGCTCGAAGGGGCTTCCATATATATATATATATATATATATATATATATATATATATATATATATATATATATATATATATATATATATAAATAAACGTCTGATATACCTTATTACTCTAAGTTTTGATAATAAACAAAAATTTAGAGATTGGTTGGTCATTTCCTAAAGAGGAAATAGTGTGTGTGTATATATATATATATATATATATATATATATATATATATACAAACGTCTGATATACCTTATTATCCTAAGTTTTGATAATAAACAAAAATTTAGAGATTGGTTGGTCATTTCCTAAAGAGGAAATAGTGTGGCAGCTAATAAAGTTGGGGCAAAAATTAAGGAATTACTTATGGGCGCAATAAGTTCAAAATCTTAGATGATTCAGAATCGCAACAATTTCTAATGATTTACGACCAAAAAATAATTATGTGGGACCGAAAGTAATTAAGGTAGTTTCAAGCCAAAATAGAAGGCACGGAAGTTCAGGAGCTATTTTGAATGGGAACGGTTTAGGGAAGGATAAAGTGGTGGCTAAGGTTACATAGGAAGGAAATCTTATATTTTTTCTGATAAATAGTTTTCAAACTACACCATTTAGTAATTTGTTTGTAAAATTACATCAATCTGGTCGATCACATTATTTAACTTGCAAATTTACTTCGAATAACTTTGGGGTTTGGGTCAAATATTCGGGCTAGTTCCGATAACTTTGTAGCATAAAAGGATAAGATATTCTAAAAGGTTAAGAGTATTTCACGTTGTAAAACTTACAAATACCTATTGGAGGTTGAATTGTTAGTTTGGAAGTGGATTTAGGTTGTGAGGTGTGACTGAACTAATATAAAATCTGGTTTGCAAGTTTCTCTCTCTGTCTCTTAATTATTTTAGTCATGCATATCTTGCTTACATTACCATTTCATTTACAAGTCATATTCTAGTGCATGCTTCTTCTTCTACTCTATCTAATCCTCTGTAGTTAACTTCGACTTTAAAAAAAAGTGATCATTCAATCTTATTTGTGAAAAGTTTGCGATGATTTAAAAAAAATCAATTCATCATCCTCCTGAGTTGAAAGTCACTCGATAATAAGCGGTATTAGAGCTTAACTCTCGTATAAAAGGCTTAACAACTTCAACAGGCAAATGGCTTCAAACAATTTTCTACTTGAAAGGGCTTATATATATATATATATACACACGTATGTTAAGTCTACAAACGTCTGATAGAGCTTATTATCCTAAATTTTGATAATAAACAAACATGTAGAGATTGATTTAAATGAACCACCTTATACACTCCACGAAACAATCTTCAAATCTTAAAACTCAATCATTAAAAGATTTTAAAAGAGATTATGCAAAAAGAAAACCAAGGCTTAAATCAGAACCTACATCTGAACAATCCCCCCTTCCCTCACTGGAATCTCCCAAGTTGCCACCACAAAATCATCCATGAACTCTGCCCCCTGCATACTCATTCTACTATCAACATTCTCTGAATCCTGATTTGGATGAGCTCCCACAATAGTCTCCATACCCGGTGGCTGAGAATAAGACCCTGCAAGTATGTGTTGTTGTGCGTCCTTATCATGCATATGGGCCAATGATGGGCCAAAGTACAATGACTTGTTTGACCCATGTAGAAATAAGGATTCCTAGATGTTTACTCCCTGATAGAAGGTTGTTGGTTACTTAATACCTTGACCCGAGAACTATAGGCCTTAATACTAGAAACCTTAGCCACGACTTTATCTTTCCCTAAACCTTTCCCATTCAAAAATAGCTCCTGAACTTCCGCGCCTTCGTTTTTTCGGCTTGAAACTGTCTTAATTAGTTTGGGCCCAGCATCATTAATTTTTGGTTGTAAATCATTAGAAATTGTTGCGGTTATTTCCTTATCTGAATCATCCAAGATTTTGAACTTATTGCCCCCATAAGTGATTCCTTAATTTTTACCCCAACTTTATTAGCTACCATATTCTTTCTTCTTTTGGAAATGACCAACCAATCCCTATGTGACAGTTCTATCATCAAATCTATCTTAGATTTATTCTCTTTAACTTGTTCCCCCATTAATTGAGTTTGCTTGGCCATATTAACCTTCTCTACAGAGGTTGTTTCCGGTGAGTTGACTTGTTCTCCTGGCAGCCTGCTTACAATCACGAGTAACATGCCCATAACATCCACAAGTTGAACACATTATGTGCAAGCCCTCGTATTCCCATGCGGTACCAATGTCCTTTAAGCCAAACCTTATCCACCACAGGTTGGTTTAAATCAATCTCCACACAAACAATAGCAAAAGCGCCCCCTTTCCACCATCAATGTGTTCCTGTCCACTCGAATCGGAGTTCCAACAACGACAGCATTGGCAAAAGGAAACTTTAATCATAAAACAATAAATTTAATCCTGAGAAATGAATCCAAACTAGAGTTTGTTTCACTCTTGCAGCTGCAGAAACGAAATCATGGCTCCAGTTTAAAATCGCCAAATAATGAAAAAAGAATCCATGAGCCACCACCAGTTACCTTTTCTTTATCCATAGTCAAGTCAAACTTAATAATAAAATCCATTATCGACATCCATAATTTCAACTCTCCGTGTAACCTCCACGTCCACCACAATCTATCATTCATGGTGTTGTAGGCAATTGTTTTGCCTAGAAGCCTCACCACGAATGCATCCTCTTATGGTTGACACAACTCACTAAACATCGAGTGAAATGCACTAGTGTTACGTAAGAAAAATATTGAATTGCTTTACTCGAGAAAAACAAATTAAAAGACATAGAACTTAAATTATTTTATCCAAATAAAATATTTTAAAAATGCAATACATGTGTAGATAATATATATCCCCATCCAATGGGTAAAATATAGATACAATTTTTTTAAAATGAGAAATGCTAGCAACACTCTCCTTTACATACTCTCCTTAATAAATTCTCTATTATTATGTGTATTTTTTTATTAGGTGTATTTCATGTTAGACTCAATAAATCAGATGGACTCCCTCTCTATTGAGTGGATCCCACATGAAATATAATAGAGAGTTGTTCAAGGGAGTGTGGTGTGTGGTAAAAAGCAAGGTTATGAGAAGCAAACCGGACGATTGGACTGGTTAAACCGTGAACCGACCTCTTGTCTGGTCCTAATCAGGGGTTAAAACTGTTTCTATGGTCAGACCATTTTAAAACGGTCAAAACTCGATTGGATTATATGGGGACTGGGTTAAACCATATATGACCGGATTTCTAGAAGAAAAAAAATATTAAAAATTAAAAATTGGAAAAAAAACAAAACAGTTTAAATGTGAAAAAGATAAGAGACAACTCAATCGACTAACTAATTCACTATTCCAAATCCAGTTTTGTTTCTTTGTAACTGTGGCAGTGCAGAACAATAGAAGTTCTTGCTCTATCCGGCCATCCGACCCATCCCTTAATCTTCATCCGAGTTTGTCCTTGTTGCAGTCTTCTGACCCTCCGTCTCATCCTTTCGTACGTGTCTTCGTCCCTACGCAATCACACTTGGTAAACGTTTTTTTCGCTAGCTTATAGCGTTTTTTTATTCATAGCGTTTTTTTCAGACGCTATTTCAAGCAACGTATGAGCTTATAGTTTATAGCGTATAATTTTTTTTTCCATTTTTATTCTTACTAATTTACTTAAATTTCTCATTCTTCATTCTTAAATAATATAAAATATTATAATCCAAATATTTTCATTTCACGTCTCACATTTCCTGCATTATCTGGACTTCTTTTTATTATTATGGAATGATATTTTTTATTATTTTGTTTATTTTTTTTCATCCACAATATTTTTATTATATATGCTAAAGTTTGTGGAGGATTTTGTTAAGCTTGTTAACGTATGAAATAATTTAAATTAGTTAAAATAGCATATACAATTTAAAATAGAGTATAAACAATTGATAAATAATAAATAATTTTAAATAAATTCAAGCATTAAAAGTGATATGTGTGTGTATGTGTATGTAAACAACATTTGGATAAAAGAGCATATGAACATTTCCTTTTATGTCATTTTATATTGGGTTAAATATGTTTTTTGTTCCTGTAAAATAACGAAAATTCGTTTTTATTCCCTCATTTTTTAAAAGTCTTTATTTGGTCCCTCAATTATCAAAATAACTCACTTTTGGTCCTTAATAGTAGCTCATTTTTCAAAATAAGGACCAAAGATGAACTATTTTGAAAATTGAGGGACAAAAAAAAAGGTTGAAAATGAGGGACTAAAAATGAATTTTCGCTATTTACAAGGACCAAAAACATATTTAACCCTTATAGGGTGTGTTTGGAAAAGCTGAAAAAAATAGATTGTGCTGATAATCGATTATATGTATAATCGATTATTGTGATAATTGATTATAATCAGAATCTGTTTTTATTTGGGTATGTTTGCTGAAAATCGATTTTAAGATAATTTATTTCATTTTGGTGGTGCAAAAAAATCACTTTTACATGGTCAATTACCAAAAAAGGGGATGAAGTTATTTGTATAATTTAATAATATTTATTTGAAAGTTAGTTTTGTAGGGGTACATAGGGAAAAAAGTTTTGAGAATGAAAAATAATCAAATCATAACAATCTTAAGCTAAAACAAATTAGATTGCATAAAACAGCTTTTTTTCCAACAAAAAGTTTTTTTTTTTATAAATTTAAGCAAAGTGCCAAACAAGAAAGGTTATTTCAAAAATAAATTTTTTCATCCAAAACAGCTGAAACTCATTTAATCCAGCTTTCCCAAACATGCTCATAATATTCTTCTGCAATACTTTTTTTGTGAAATTTAATCAAAAGGATATACAACTCTTAATTGTTTTACGCGAATAGCAAATAATCATATAGTGCAATTATTATATGGTTTGAGTTTTAAATTAAATAACCATATCATAAACTTATTAATCTTTTACTAATAAAAAATTAAATTTGAAAATATTATATATATATATATATATATATATATATATATATATATGAGTTTAATTGTTATGCACTGTCAGTGTAAAGATTTTTACACTGACAACCAATCAAAAATGATGGTATGTGTAACTTTTAAGGTAGTTAAGATAATAGTCAATCACTTTAGCTTATGTAACAATTTCTGATTGGTTGCTTATGTAAAAAATCTTTACATTGACAATGTATACCAATTAAATCATATATATATATATATATATATATATATATATATATATATATATATATATATATATTATAATAAGTTTAAATTATTACCTTTTTGGTCCTATATTTAATGAGGATAATTCTCGTCTTTCTTAAAATGTTTATTTCCATTTTTTTTATCTAACTTTTTTCTTATTTTTGAGAAATATCCTTTCTGAAATAATGTATTTAAATTAATTACCTATTATATATCACTCCCACCTATTTCAATTTATAATTAAGAATTATAATAATTATTTTTAATATAAAAATCACATCCTAATTATAATGATAGATTTCTTTTAATTCAATATGTCATAAACCCAAGCAATAAAACTTAACACAATAGAGTGTTAATGTGACCTTCTTATTCTCTCGTCTCCCTCACATTCTCACCGACGGTGGCAGGGGTGATTTTTGGCCATTTTGGCCGAAAACTACCCATTTACTTCGTTTTTTCTCTTCTTTTCTTTCCATAAGTGAGTTTCCCACATAGATCTAATTTTTTGTGTGGGTTTTCCACATAGATCAGAATCTTTTTGTGTTTTTTCTTGTTTTTCATAGTCTTGATGTGGCTTTGTTTGGTTTCTCGTCTTTGGTGCGGTGTTGTTTGATTCTCGTCTTGGTGCAGTGTTCGTTTATTCCAGATTGACAGATCTGCTTCGATCCATCACAGATTTGATTAAGACTTGGGTCTCAATGCTACAGATCCGGAAGCATGGGTATTTCGGTGATTTTGATGGTGTCACTTTTGTAGGCAATTTGACTTTGCTTTATTATGCTTTTAACCTGGGTGCTGTGAGTTTGTTCGCAGTTTCATCCTTTTCGATTTTTAGCAATTTTGGATTTGTATTGTCATCGATGTACTCTATTAATTTGAATAAATGAATGTATTTCCTTGTAAAAAAAAACACAATAGAGAAAATTTATATTATTCA
The DNA here is from genome assembly GCA_039655645.1 of Ammopiptanthus mongolicus. Taxonomy (NCBI): domain Eukaryota; kingdom Viridiplantae; phylum Streptophyta; class Magnoliopsida; order Fabales; family Fabaceae; genus Ammopiptanthus; species Ammopiptanthus mongolicus. The sequence continues at coordinate 24,335,958 of CM077347.1, read as the reverse complement.
TCCATACTACTATAAAAAATGATTTCCCACCTCAATGTCTTGTTTTTGTTTTTTAAATTATCATTGTCAATTGTTCATTTAATAATTTAAAGTATTATAAAAAATATAATTATAAATAAATTTTATTAAAGATGAAAAATTTACAAATAAACTTGTAAAATATAATGTTATACATCATTTTTTCTCACTTATCAAATAGTTCTCACCTATTTAAATATGTTTTTGTCCCCGTAAAATATTGAAAATTAGTTTGAACGTCCTTTTTTGGTCCCTCAGTTTCAAAATATCATTTTTCGTCCTTTAATTTTCAAAATAGCTAATATTTGGTTCCTATTTTGAAAACTGAGATAACGCGAGGGACCAAAAGTGAACTATTTTAAAAATTGAAGGATCAAAAAGAGACTTTTTGAAAATGAGAGACTAAAATGAAGTCTCGTTATTTTATAGAGACTAAAAACATATTTAACATTTATATATTTATCCGCTAGTTCAATCGTTAATTTTATCTAACACTTCCGAACCTCTTTTAATTATTCATTTGTATCGGGGAAAAAACAAAACACTTCCAAACCAATAAATTACCTTTTCTAAAAACTCATTCATTATTGGGTGGTTCATCCACTATCAAGGGTCATGTAATAACAAATAGAGTAATGTTAGGTTGACACCCAACATCGATAACATACGGTGGACACCGTAGGTGTAAATGGCAAAATAGTAATAAAACAACTCAACAATCATACTCCCAAGACACATAATTGCTTTCCCACTTCTTTATTGTTTTCTTCTCTCTCATCATGTATTTCATCACTCCCAAGACACTCACCTGATATTTCTCTCATCTCAACACTCGTCTAAACTGATTTTCACCCGTCTGATGAAGATATATGACCCGTCTGACCGAGAAAGCTCACCTATCTATTCTCACTTTCACCCGTCTGATGACTATTAGTGAAGAGATGCTCACCCGTCTGGTTCACTCGTCTGATGACTCTCAGACGGATGAACATTTCTTCACTGATAGTGATCAGACGGGTGAAGATCTTCAGCTTCAGACGGGTGACATTGAGAGTCATCAGACGGGTGATCATTTAAAAGGTTATTCACTGAGAGTCGTCAGACGGGTGAATCAGACGGGTGAACATTTCCTCACTGAGAGTCATCAGACGGGTGATTCAGTGTAATACCCGCTAAAATAGTCTTTTTGGGGCAAATTTGTTTAAGTTAAAATTATTGAATAAAATGTATATAATCAAGGTGGGAAAAATAGAGTTTGATGGTAAGTTATGTGGTAGGTTGTTTTCTTTTCTTTTTTTTTTTTCTTTTTACCCCTAGTGCCAAGATAGGAGTTGCTTAGCACTAAGGGCCTCTTAGTAAGCCCAAGAGTTAAGAAATAGGGGGAAAGGTTTACAAAGTTGGGGAGAACTCTAAGATCCCTAAATCTTTCTCCAGAGTAAATAGAGAAGGAGGAAGAACTTCAACCCAAGTTTGGAGGAGCGTGTTTGTGGTGCGAGGAACCTTCTCTTCCATTCCTTTACTTCTTTTGGCGTCGAATCAGGTGAGGGGTTTAGATTTTAGGTGGGATTGTGGTTTGAATTTAGGGAAATTCGGAGGTATGATAATATAGGTTTTTAGGTTATGCAAAGGTGTGTTTTTGGCATGATATTGTGATTAAAATGTTTGGGTAATGTTGACATATGAGTAACTATGTTTGAATTGTTACATATGTTGTTAAACATCATGTGTGCACATTCTTGTATGATTTTAGAAACTGTTTTGGGACTTGGATTGGGTGGAACTTCTGCAGAAAACGCGTTTCTGCGATTCTGCAGAATTCGCATCGGCGCTGGGCGCCATAATTCATGCGCTGAGCGCAGGGGTGCCCGAGAGCACCCCTGATAGCTGCTTCGTAGCGCTGAGCGCTAGATAATTAGCGCTGAGCGCTAGTGTCCAGCGCTGAACACCATAGAGCGTGCGTTGAGCGCTGGGGTGGCAGAGAGCTAACCCTGAAACTTAACCCCAGCGCTGAGCGCTACCAAGGCTACGCTGAGCGCTGGGGTACAGGCAGAAAACTTATTTTTATTAAGGTAGTAAACATGAATGGCTTGCTCCAATGGATGATATATTGTTATATATGTTCTACTGTGATTATATTCATGTGAGAAAACCATGGATGAATGATATTTTGTTATATGGATGATGGTAATGTATGATTCTCAATGAGCCTCGTTGTTTCAAAAGATATGAAAACTGTGTTTGAGGAGATATTGTGGTTTGATAATGATGGCAATACCCGTTATGTCATTGAACATTGAGTAAGACTTGGTAGGTCCGACCGGTCAGCGGACTAGACCGGTATATAAATGCGACCGCCGGAGAAGGGGACTCTAGTGAAAGAACCTCGGAGTTTAGAGGGTATTATGTAGTGACTAAGGTCACTTACCGGTCAGCGGGTCCGACCGGGGTATAAATGTGGCCGTCGGAGTGGGAGACTCTAGTGAACAACTCCAAACGGGATACAAGTATCTTACTCAATGGTGGAACGATTTGTGGAAGCAAACTTGATAGAGTTGCTATGGTTAATCCAATTTATGCATGTGGTGTTGTACAGTATGGTAAAGGACATGGACATATTTACCTTCCTAATTATATGATCAAGGTGATATACTTGTTATGTTTGTATACCCTCACTGAGTTCTGGGACTCACCCCCGCCCTTTTTGGTTCAGCTTCAGGTACACCACGTGGGGAGCCATCTCAGGGAGCCTATGCTCATGAGTAATGTAGGCAGTCGCTGTAGTTCTTTATCTCTTTTGTTTCTGATTAGTCATATGAGACATCTCTCCTTTGTTATGGATTTTGGACTATTTTCCCCTATTGATTGTAAACAGTTTTCTTCTTTGTTTTTAAAACTCTATAAGTGAACTCAGGGCCACCTTGCTTTTTGGTCTGGAATAATCATTTACTCTGACAGTATCTTTTGTTTGTATATGTCTTGTTACGATGCGACTTGAGTGTGCTTGGAAGGCCTTGGGAATGAGACAGTGAGGTCTCATTCTAGCCGGTCAGGAACACCTGAGTTGGGTCTTGATAAAGTGGTATTAGACCAATGGTTATAGGTCCTGAGCAAGATTAGAAACTAATGAGTTTTATGATAGTTCCCGAGCCCGGGTGGGAGTTGTGCCAGAAGTCATCAGTAACTAATATGGTTTTTAATCAAAGTGAATCACTAAAAAAGGAGATGTTCTCATATGACTACCAAGAGCAGCGACCTGAGATGGCGGGTGTATTTATTCTATGGATTAGGGGGTTGATGTAGGGAATTTATGTGTAGAAATTTGAAACTTAAATTCTGATGTTTGCTTTCCTTTTGAAGGATGGCAAGACCTAGGGGAAGGGGAGCAGCTCGACCCCGCGGAGGCGTGTCAAGGCCTCCTCAAGACGGAGATCAGAACCCACCACAGCAGGAAGTGGTGATTCCTGAGGCTCTTCACGCAACCCTGCAACAGATAGCACAAGGGATTGCTGTGATACAGGGAGCTTTAGCAGGAGGTGGTCGTGGAAGGACTTCGATTCCATCACAAGGTGGGGCTCCTCCCCCATCACCTCCTGTGACGAGGACCTCTCTGGAGTCTTCTGCGAGCACGGATGCTGGAAGTAGAAGGAATGCAACACCAAGGCCAAATCAAGAGGCCAACCTTTATGCTTCTTTGACTAAGTTCCGTAAGATGAAGCCGCCCACCTTTGCAGGAGCTAGTTCGGATCAGGACCCATCCTTCTTCCTGGAGGAGGTGGAGAGACTGTTGAGGGCCATGGGATGCTTGTCTGAGAGATCCGTGGAGTTGGCTAGTTTTCAGTTGAACGGTGCCGCTCGGGAGTGGTACACTGCATACAGGGCACAGAGAGATTTGGATGCTGAGAATCTCGAATGGAGGCATTTTGCCACTGCTTTCATGGAGACTTTCTTACCCAGAGGTGAGCGGGAGAGGAAGGCTCGTGAGTTTGAAGTGCTGAAACAGGGAGAGAGGACTGTAATGGACTACCGAAATGAGTTCTTGCGGTTGTCCAGGTATGCGCCACATTTGGTGAGTGACCCCCAACAACGGGTGTCACGGTTTGCTTACGGTCTCCGGTTTAACATTGCAAGGTCCGTGCCGATTTTGGAGAATGCCACATTTGAGCAGGTAGTCAGCTTAGCCATTAGAGCTGAAAGTGTTTTGAATGAGGCAAAAGATGAATTCAAACAACAACCGAAAAAGAGGAAGACAGAACATAGAGGTTAGGCCTCAGGGATGAAATCAGGACATCATCAGGGTATCCAATGGGCTCATTCTGGTAGGGTAAACAGTGCGCCTACTCGTCGCACCCCTCAACAATTTCCAGGGGTGTCGGCGGAAGGTCGCGGTGTTTCCTATGGAGCAACTAGTTACCCCACTTGCAACCATTGTGGGAAGCGACATGTCGGCCTGTGTACAAAAAGGGGAGAGCGGGTTTGCTTATCTTGTGGACAGCCTGGACATTTCAAAAGGGAATGTCCTATGACAGCGGAGCCTGCACCAGCTCATAGTATTCCGGCCGGGTCATCAGCACCAAGCGGGAACCAAAGGTCAGGGGGGAGAGGAGGAGCTTTGCCAGGACAAGGTCGTGGAGGTGGCAACTGCCCTACCGCCCGGATGTTCGCTCTTAGTCAGCAGGAGGCTCAGGCTGATCCAGACATGGTCACAGGTATTCTACCAGTCGGTCCTTCACATACTAGAGTGATATTTGATTCCGGTGCTACTCGGTCATTCGTGGCTGAACATTATGTGCGGGTTATGAGGATGCCTTTGGAGGCACTTCCACACCCTTCGATTGTTTCTACCCCACTTGAGGGTAATCATATAACGAACAGCTATGTTCGATATTGTGAGGTTAGAGTCAACGGTTTGAATCTTCCGGCCGATTTAATTTTGTTGGGCATGCTTCAGATGGATGTCATCTTAGGCATGGATTGGTTGTCTAGGTATGGGGCGAAGGTAGACTGCAGAGATAAACTAATAACTTTGCAGCCAACAATTTCAGACACCATAGAGTTTCAAGGAGACCGCAGCTTGGTATACCAGAATGTGTTGTCCACTCTTAAAGCACAAAAGTTGCAAAAACGCGGATGCCTATGTTTTTTAGCCACGGTTAATGTAGTGAACAAGTCCGAAGGTGATGGCATGTCGATGGTTCCGATAGTCAGGGAGTATGCTGATGTATTCTTCGATGACTTGCCGGGAGTACCACCGCCTCGTGAGATCGAATTTTCGATCGACTTATTACCAGGGACACGGCCTATTTCTATACCTCCATATAGAATGGCCCCAACTGAGCTGAAGGAGCTCAAGGATCAGTTAGAGGATTTGTTGAGCAAGGGGTTTATACGCCCTAGTTCATCACCTTGGGGGGCTCCTGTGTTGTTTGTGAAAAAGAAAGATGGATCATGGAGGATGTGTGTTGACTATCGTCAACTTAACAAGGTCACGATAAAGAATAAGTATCCGTTGCCGAGAATCGACGATTTATTTGATCAATTGCAAGGGGCACAATTTTTCTCAAAGATTGACTTAAGATCAGGCTACCACCAGTTGAGAATCAGGGAAAGTGACATTTCGAAGACAGCTTTCAGAACCAGATATGGTCATTATGAGTATCTTGTAATGTCCTTTGGGTTGACAAACGCCCTAGCAGCTTTCATGGATTTGATGAATCAGGTGTTTAAGCCGTTTATGGATCAGTTTGTGATTGTGTTCATTGACGACATTTTGACATATTCTAAGACCAAAGACGAGCATGAGCAACATTTGAGGGTTGTGTTGGAAACCCTAAGGAATCACCAGCTTTACGCCAAATTTTCCAAATGCGAATTTTGGCTCTCAGAGGTATCTTTTCTTGGGCATGTTGTTACTACAGAAGGGATTTCAGTGGATCCGAAAAAGGTGGAGGCGGTACAAGATTGGCCAAGACCTATCAGTATCACGGAGATACGTAGTTTCTTGGGTCTAACCGGATATTATCGGAGGTTCATTGAGAACTTTTCGAAGATAGCAGCTCCTTTGACGCGCTTGACTCAGAAAGGAGTTAAGTTTGAGTGGAGTTCGAAATGCGAAGAAAGCTTCCAAACATTGAAGGATAAGTTGACTACCGCTCCAGTATTGACTCTTCCATCGGGTACAGGTGGATTTGTAGTGTTTTGTGACACATCTCTAGTGGGTTTGGGATGTGTTGCACAATGTTCGAAGTTTGATAAAGGCAGTTTTTGTTGATTGAGCCAATAGCCAAATAGCCAACCAGGTTGTGATATCCTTTGTTTCGCCCCATTGAGCCTAATGATCCCTTTTTCTTGATTAAACCCTCAATCCTGAGCCTAGCCACATAATTAATGTCTTACCCACTTAAGGAGGCTAGGTGAGCATTGAAAATCATGAATAAAGGGTTAAAAAGAAACTAAGTTTGGAGTGGGTGAGCATTCATGCAGAGTTGGAAAAAAAAAAAAGAGAAAAAGAGTTGGCCTGATGATCAGGTGCCCCTTTGAGACCGATGGGTTACTGGGGAAATACTTGACTTGATGATCAAGTACCCCTTTGAGACCATGTAGGTTACTGGGGAAATATCAGCTTTAAAAAAAAAAAATTTTAATAATAATAATAATGATTGAAGGGTTCAAGGTGTGAGTTTGGAAGGGTGCTAATTGTACAATGCTCACTTAGTCTCGAAAGGTAGCAGCTTAAATGTCTTATTTCATCTACCTTGTACCTTGGCCCCATTACATCCTAGAGTTAAGTCCTTTTGATTTGTGCATTGTGTGAATCATGAGTGTGTGCTTGAGATGAAATCAAAGTCATGGAAGATGGGCTCAAATTGTGTTGACCGAGTGAAACACAAACCCACAACACGAGTGAATCAGAGAACATCTTCCTAAATGAGAGGTTAAAGAAGAAAATCACTTTGCACAACCTAGATGCCACATGTATGAACTGCCAAGTTGTGATGGTTGAGTGCATTATTGGTATGACTCCAAGTTCTTTTTCACTGATGTTTTTGAGATTGTGGGTCACATTTGTGTTTTCTTCCACCGGTTTTCATTGAGTTGACAAAGTTGTGTTCTCATTTCATTAATTCTATTTTTGCTTGAGGACAAGCAAAGTTTTAAGTTTGGAGTGGTGATAATCCTGTGGTTTATCTGTTTTTCTTGTACCTTTTGATGAGGATTTAGCCATCTATGTCCAACTTATAACATTGTTTTGCCTCAATTAACTTGGATTTGATGGTTGTAGCATGCTTTGTTTCAATTGACATAATTTCCTTGTGTTTGGTTACATTTCTGAGTTTTCTTGGGATCTCATTCATAGTATTTTGTTTTGCAGTGATTAATGAAGATTCGGACCTGATAAGCTTCAGAATATAATCAATGAAAGAGCTAGCATAGCTGTTAGACCGATAAAAGTTCGAAGAAGCATCTAAATAAAGGAGAAGTTCCTGACCTCCTAGCGCTGGGCGTCCATATGACCGCAAAGCGGTTGGCCCCAGTTTTCACACTGCTGTCTCTCTGACTTCGTACCGCTGGGCGGCCATATGACCTCTGGGCGGTGAGCCCCAGTTTTCACACTGCTGCTCACTGACTTCCCACCGCCGGGCGGTCTTGGATCATCTTCATAGTTCATCATGGAGTTTTCTCTTTTCTCTTTTGTTTTAGTTTCCCTCTTTAGTTCTATGTTTAGCTAAACCTGCCCTTGTTGGGATTAAGTGGATTTTGATGGATTTTGCTTGTATTTGACTTGGGTGTTATGCATGACTTCTTCTATTTTGAGTTTATCATCTTTGTTCTTAAAGCTTTCTAGGATTTGATCATCCTTGGAATGATTTATTTGGTTTATGCTTTGATTGAGAGTTTGAAGTATGAATTTCTTTAAGATTATGAACCTTGAGGTTCGTGAAATAGGAATAGTCTTTGAATGCTTGTTATCTTTTGGGTTCTTGAACTTCATGATTTTTCCCTTTTTGAAATACCTAAGGAATTAGAGATTTGAACTAGGAATTAAAGTTCTTTGGCCTAAGGAATTGGGTCTTGAAAAATTATGAGAATCCGATAACAAAATAGGTGAAGTATTTTTGTATTAACCCCAATTAAGGTGCAACAAATGATGTCAAATGAAACTTAATCTCAACTCTTTCCTCTAATTGAATTTCAACCCTTTGTGCGTTTTAAGTGTTTTTTTTTAATTTGTCAAAGCGAAAATTACCAAAATTCTGTTCTTGTGTTTATCTTTTGCGCTTTGTGAATCTGCCTGAGCTCCCTTTGAACCAAAATATTCGTTTAAGTAATAGTTAAATTCGAGAATTGATATTTGGCATTCGATCCCTGAGAACGATATCCGGTTTCACCGTTTTTATTACTTTCAACGATCCGGTACACTTGCCATGGACCTCATCAAGTTTTTGTATGTGACAATTTCTGGTTGATTGTTTATGTAAAAAATCTTTACATTGACAATGTATACCTATTAAATCATATATACATATATATATATATATATATATATATATATATATATATATATATATAATATAATAATAAGTTAAAATTATTACCTTTTTGGTCCTATATTTGATGAGGATAATTCCCGTCTTTCTTAAAATGGTTATTACCATTTTTTTTTATCTAACTTTTTTCTTATTTTTGAGAAATATCCTTTCTGAAATAATGTATTTAAATTAATTACCTATTATATATCACTCCCACCTACTTCAATTTATAATTAAGAATTATAATAATTATTTTTAATATAAAAATCACATCCTAATTATAATGATAGATTTCTTTTAATTCAATATGTCATAAACCCAAACAATAAAACTTAACACAATAGAGTGTTAATGTGACCTTCTTATTCTCTCGTCTCCCTCACATTCTCACCGACGGTGGCAGGGGTGATTTTGGGCCATTTTGGCCGAAAACTACCCATTTATTTCGTTTTTTCTCTTCTTTTCTTTCCATAAGTGAGTTTCCCACATAGATCTGATTTTTTGTGTGGGTTTTCCACATAGATCTGAATCTTTTTGTGTTTTTTTTCTTGTTTTTCATAGTCTTGGTGTGGCTTTGTTCGGTTTCTCGTCTTTGGTGCGGTGTTGTTTGATTCTCGTCTTGGTGCGGTATTCGTTTATTCCAGATTGACAGATCTGCTTCGATCCATCACAGATTTGATTAAGACTTGGGTCTCAATGCTACAAATCCAGAAGCATAGGTATTCCGGTGACTTTGATGGTGTCACTTTTGTAGGCAATTTGACTTTGCTTTATTATGCTTTTAACCTGGGTGCTGTGAGTTTGTTCGCAGTTTCATCCTTTTCGGTTTTTAGCAATTTTGGATCTATATTGTCATCGATGTACTCTATTAATTTGAATAAATGAATGTATTTTCTTGTAAAAAAAAAACACAATAGAGAAAATTTATATTATTCATCCATACTATTATAAAAAATGATTTCCCACCTCAATGTCTTATTTTTGTTTTTTAAATTATCATTGTCAATTATTCATTTAATAATTTAAAGTATTATAAAAAATATAATTATAAATAAATTTTATTAAAGATGAAAAATTTACAAATAAACTTGTAAAATATAATGTTATAAATAATTTTTTCTCACTTATCAAATAGTTTCACCTATTTAAATATGTTTTTGTCCCAGTAAAATATTGAAAATTCGTTTGAACGTCTTTTTTTAGTCCCTCAGTTTCAAAATATCATTTTTCGTCCTTTAATTTTCAAAATAGCTAATATTTGGTTCCTATTTTGAAAACTGAGATAACGCGAGGGATCAAAAGTGAACTATTTTAAAAATTGAAGGATCAAAAAGAGACTTTTTGAAAATGAGAGACTAAAATGAAGTCTCGTTATTTTATAGAGACTAAAAACATATTTAACATTTATATATTTATCCGTTAGTTCAATCGTTAATTTTATCTAACACTTCCGAACCTCTTTTAATTATTCATTTGTATCCGGAAAAAAAACAAAACACTTCCAAACCAATAAATTACCTTTTCTAAAAACTCATTCATTATCGGGTGGTTCATCCACTATCAAGGGTCATGTAATAACAAATAGAGTAATGTTAGGTTGACACCCAACATCGATAACATACGGTGGACACCGTAGGTATAAATGGCAAAATAGTAATAAAACAATTCAACAATCATACTCCCAAGACACATAATTGCTTTCCCACTTCTTTATTGTTTTCTTCTCTCTCATCATGTATTTCATCACTCCCAAGACACTCACCTGATATTTCTCTCATCTCAACATTCGTCTAAACTGATTTTCATCCGTCTGATAAAGATATATGACCCGTCTGACCGAGAAAGCTCACCTATCTACTCTCACTTTCAGCCGTCAGAAGCTGAAGATTTTCACCCGTCTGATGACTATCAGTGAAGAAATGCTCACCCGTTTGATGACTCTCAGACGGGTGAACATTTTTTCACTGATAGTGATTAGACGGGTGAAGATCTTCAGCTTTAGACGGGTGACACTGAGAGTCATCAGACGGGTGATTATTTAAAAGGTTATTCACTGAGAGTCGTCAGACGAGTGAATCAGACGGGTGAACATTTCCTCACTGAGAGTCATCAGACTGGTGATTCAGACGGGTGGACATTTCTTCACTCAGAATCATCAGACGGGTGAAGATCTTCAGCTTCAGACGGGTGAAAGTGAGAGTAGACGGGTGAGCTTTATCGGTCAGACGGGTCATATATCTTCATCAGACGGGTGAAGATCAGCTTAGACGAGTGTTGAGATGAGAGAAATATCAGGTGCGTGTCTTGGGATTGATGAAATACATGATGAGAGAGAAGAAAACAATAAATAAGTGGAAAAATAATTATGTATCTTGAGAATGATAATTGTTAAATTATTTTATTATTATTTTATCATTTATATCTACGATATCATCATAAATGTCCCAAATTTGATTGTTAGCTTAATATTTTTCTAACAAATATTGTGTAACACTGCCACAGCCGGATGCAAACGAGTTTTGGCGGAATCTCCGGCTACTATCCCAAATTTCACTTTCCCTCAAACAAACTCTATAAAAACAACAAAATCATCAATCCCTCTTTGGTTTTTTACGCCAAATTTCCGATAATCCACAATGAAAGCTTCCCTCAAATTCCGCAACGAACAAAAACCACTCTTGAGGGCCAAAGTCCCACTCAACATCCTAGGCCTGCCTTTCCAATCCGGCATCGTAGCCGGCGACTCCAAAGAAATCACTCTCAATCTCGCCACTTTCTTCCAATCAGGACCCTCCTTTAAAGTCGCTTACCGACCCAACGACTCTCGCAACCCCTTTTCCCTAATCGTCAAAACCGGAACCGGACCCTTCGGTTCCCCCCTCTCCAGCTCCATGCTCATGAGTTGCGAGTTTAACTTGCTCGCCCGCCACGTAAGCCCTAGCCCTATCTTCACGCTTCACTTCAAGCCGAGGTTTGGGGATTTCTCGTTTAAGAAGGCGCAGTCTTCGATTCTCGATAAGAAAGGGTGTGGTTCAGACGATGTCGTTTCGATCGAGGTGGTGGATTCGCCGATTATGAATTCGTTTTCCGGTGAGAAGGTTCCGATCTTGGGAACCGATTCTCACGTCGCCGGTGCGATAGGGAATTTGTTCTCCGGGATGGAGGTGGCGGCGAGGACGACTCTTCCGGTGAGGGGACGAGCGGATGTGAAGTTCCGGTGGGGTGTTAGGGTTCCGGCGGAGTTCAAGAGTGGTGCCAAAACGACGGCGGGGTTAGCGTTTCATAAGGTTCCGTTTCTGGCGTTGGATAAGGTTGGGGTGGAACTTGTGGATGGTGGTGATTCGAAGAAGAAGGGGAAGGGGAATGTGGTCGCCGGAGCGGGTTCCGATTTGGGTTTTCCGGCGAATGCTGACGTGGCAGAGACGTGTTTGATGGTGAAGAACCAATTGGTGGTTCTGCAAGGCGAGAACGTGCTGCTGAGGAACGCCATGGAGGATCTCCGGCGAGAAATCGCCGGCAGAGGAGGTTCCGAGTTTGGTAAGTACAGAGGGAAGAGCTCTGACGGTAGAAAGAATGAGAAGAAATCGGATTTTAATGCTTTTGGCGGAAAATCAACAGAGCGAAATGCCAGTGAGGAATTGAAGAAGGGGTTGAATTCGTCCAAATGACATGGTAATGCAAAATGATGCATTTCATTTACTATATTGTTCAATATATTAGAATTTGTGTTATTATCATAGATTTATAGTTTCAGTTAAGAATTTTTTTTAGTTTCAATTTTGAATCTGCGTTCATATATGATTATATATGTTGATTTGGTTGATCATGTAATATACAAGGAGGCTTGTTCTTGTATTGAACTTTTGCCTATAAATGAGTGATCACAAATATTGGGTAGAAGCAGGTTGAGTCTCTGCCTTGGTTTTGAGATTTTTAGTTTCAACAAATTAGAGGGAATGAAATAGAAATCAAATAGGTGTCACTTGTCAGTTTTACATTTTTAAAATTTAAATGTTCACGCCATTTATTAGTTCAGATGAGACAGAGATTTGTTGGATGTAAGGTTTGGTGTAAATGAGCTAATCATTTAGAATACATGATGAGGATTTGGTTCATATTTTAGAGAATACAAGGAGTTGATGAGTAATTAAGAGATATGAATTAAGAATATAGATTTCAAGACCAAGAATGATAAGATGTGTTTAAAAAGTCTACCATAATTGGATACAACAAAACAGCACCGATTGTCACAGAGAAAATATTACGCAAAGCAAACACAAGTTATGAGATACTTCAAATAAGAGAAGAAACATGAGGTTTAATCACGTTTAGAATAAATTCTCGGATAATAAGCACATGAAACAAGACAACCGGTGGCGGACATTTTGTGATGGCTGCATTGAACTGCCACCGGTTTAATATCTCGCGGGGGTTGTTGGATTGTCACAGATAGCAAAGCCTTATTGGCAGTTACGCATAGTAATTGTCGTAGTTTCTAATATCACACACACGCGCACGTGCACACGAACCTTCTCATGCCAGGAGACAGTTCATCAATGGCAAGTTGAGGCAAAACCCTGGGGTCCAATGTCGCCAAGAAGGCCACCTTCCTAGAGCAGCAAAGTTGGCCTCCAATTCCCCGTTGGTCGTATCATTGGAAAAAGTTTCTTCAATGCGGAAAATACGCCAAGCATGTAGGTGTCAGTGTCAGCACCTTGTCTATTGTCACTGTCCTCGAATATCTCGCTGCCAAGGTAATTTCAATTTTCCTCACTTCTTTCTGTTCATGTTCATTCCCCTACTCGCATCCATTGTCATATCTAGGGTTTCAGAAATCTCATTTAGAAGACCTTTCCTTCACAAATTCTTAGACTACGGAGATTAATCCATTGCCTTGCTCATGCTCATTCTAAAAACTCATAGCTTACGAGGTTAGGTTCCTCTCTCCTCTCATTTAACTACACCTTAATTTGATACTGTCAAAGCAAGTTGCATGGGGTTTGTTATGTAATTGTAATTATATTGGTATAAAGACTGATTGATTTTGAATGTAATCCATTTCTGAAACTATGACTTAAATGTTTCTTACCCAATACCTGTGATTGCTTGCTGAGGGCTATGACATGGCATCCGGCATTGCTGGTTGTGGTTGAAAATGTAGGTGAATTTGGAGCCTCTGATTCAGACTTGTATGACTACTTTGTCCTAAAAAATCTGAGCGCAATTTAATATGATTTCTGATTAATCATTTACCTTGTTATGATGCATGTCATACCACCTCTCTTTTCTGCACTGAGTTTATTTTGGGATTTTAAGATGCTTCTAGTTTTATAATATTTGGCTTCTGTTCATTTTAATGTTGCAGTGTGAATCGGTGCAAACATAGCTTGGTTGAGATTGCTGTCAAAGCTGTTGTTGCTGTTGTTGATCTAGAGAGGAAAAAATGTCAAGTTAGATGTAAGTAAAGTAGAAGGAAAAGTTGGTGATAAATTGGAAGCTACCAAGTCAATATATGGAATCGTTGTTTACTGGCATATGAGCCAACCCCAAATGCAAAAGCGAATTGAAGGTGCTAAAATTGCTATCTTGACTTTCCCCTTTGAGCCTCTGAAACCAAAGACTAAACATAAGGTTGATATTGATACAATGGAAAAGTTCCAAACCCTCAATGGTAACCCTTGATCCAGGGAAGGAGGAGGATATTCAATAAAATTTCCCTTATATCTTTTTGTTAATCTCTACATTCTGAACCAGTATCTATCACAATCTAACCAACTTACAGTTGTCATTACAGATTACATAACTGAACATTAACAGTACCCAACAGTAGAGACGTTGGCCAGAAGCTAACTGTACAGTTCATGAACTGCACTGGGCAATATTAGAACAACAAAAGAGTGTAGTCTTATAAGTTGGGGGATCAAGCTCTTCTAAAGTGAACAAAAGTATAATCCTTGATTAGTTAAAGTAGGTTGAGATCTCAATGCACTTTAACTAATCAAGGGTGAATATACTTTTACTTTCTCACTTTACTTTTTTGCTCATTTTAAAGGAGTTTTATCCTAAGATGGGATATCCATTGATGCATCAAGATTTAGTTTATTACCATGAGTATTTGATTGGCCATGTTGAGTTTCCGCGTACCAGCTGGGTTGTATGAAAAAAGCAACAATTATTAATTAGGATGTTCTGATCTCATGTTGAGCTAGGATGTTCAATGAAGCATACGATTCTGTATCATGTTTTGATTGTCATCATAATTTGCTCTATCATTAGCAGTATCATTGTACATAACCATTGAAAGATCAAAATTTCGCTCATTACCACCAACATCTGGTTCGGCACGTCGAGACTGATTTTGGTCTTGGTTTTCTGAATCATCAGCATTTGATTGAACATTCATTCACAACATCTGATTCGACATGTAGAGACGGATTTTGTACTTGGTTTTCATAATCATTAGCATCTGATTGAACACCAATATCATTCTTGAAACGGTTTTTCCACAATTCGGGTGGCTCTTTTATCTCTTCCATTAAATCCTAACCCTTTTCCCGCATCTTAGTTTAAACTTCCCCGGTGGAAGATTGGGCAAATTGGGGCTCACATTTTGCACCCCAAATTGCTTAGGGAACCTGTTTGGTTCATATCAAAGGTATTTCTCCAAACAAAAGAAAGCAACCAATTTTTGTTTCTCATAGAAGTCTCTGAAACAAGGAAAAACAAATATTAGGTGTTGATTGAGACATAAGAAAAATCTTGTGATGAATTTCAAACAACTAATGAAATTTTACAGCAACCTACATCATTCTCAATTAGTCTCTAAAGGATGTTGTTCAAGCTTGTTATAAGGTGGACCATCTAGCTAGCTTATTACTTCAACCCACCATTAAGGGAAACAGTTTTGAAAGTCTGGTATTTGAACACACGACTTCAATAATCTTTGAGATTCTTGTTAAAGCAAATGCCTAAAAAAAAGCCTACGGAATCGAAGTGGACGATATCAAGTTTATCCATTTATTTCTGCCATCTATCATTAATATCATTGGACCTTTACAAATTACAAAATTTAGGTGCAATTATTTGTACATTCTTTTCTAATAAGAAGAATATATGTTATATCAATAAAAATATAATATTTTCATTGGAGATTAGAACAACGTCACAAGCATATAAAGAAGGAGTATATTTTCTTTCATATCCTAATTGTTCTGCATTCCAAATTCGAAAATTATCGATGACGAGTAAGGCCCAGAACAGAGCCCATAAGCTAACGTCGTGAATGATGGATGACTTTTTGGGGCCATGCGGTGTGTACTGTTTCGGCATTTCCATGTCTCCATCTTCATAACATTGCGCAGCGGAGTACTGGACATGACATCATCCATCAACCCCTAAAGCAAAGGATCTTCAATCAAAACAAAAGTAAGGTGCATCTGATCAACGTCGTTTTGGAATCCATTCCTATCCATCCCAAGGTACTCAAATTTCAGACACACAGATCTCTTGAATGTGCTCAATTTTCAGGTACCTTTTTCTTTTCAATTACAAGTTTGTAATTATTATTTGACCATGTCATTGGATTAGAGTCAGTCAAGGTTCACGGTCTTTGATGATGATGCCTGTGACGTGTGTGACTATTAAGGTATTGGAGTTGAAGTTGAAGTCAATTCATGTTTCATTACATTCTTAGGATACACAAAACCAACAAGTCATTACTATTAGAACTTGAAGTTGATGGATTGGATCTCAGTTCCATCTTAATTAGTCTGTTCTATGGTTTTTTATTTTATTTTTTTAGTTTTTCTGGCAAGGAGCTTGGTTCCACTAGCTATGGGGTCGGATTCGAGTCCTGAAAATGGGTCTTTCTAACTCAACTCAGATTAGTCGGAGTTTGACTTCTGAATATTGAAGGTGTTAGAACAAAAAGATTGCTGACCTGTACAATTCATTGAGGAACAATTGATTGAATTTTAAGTGGGTATCACACGTCTCTGGCAGTGGTTGATAGATTTGATATTAATATCTTTTAGATTCAGAATCAACTTCATCATACTGAGTATAATAATAATTTTGGGTCATAGTGACCAGTGCCCTTGGGCATTGGTTAAAAAATCAATATATAGAAAGTTTTTATCGGAAATCACAGCTTTATGTATTGAATACATAATTTTTCAATACAATTTTTTTATGTTTGATTCCTTAACCGGCACCCGTTTGCATTTCCCTAATAATTTTAAAACTGCCACAATTTTGAAGTGCCTGTATTGTGTATCTTTTGGCATGTCAAGCTCCTAGTGAAAACATCATATCCATTTGATAACTTTTTGCAGTAGCAATGGCAAGGTTGTCGGTCAGTTACCAATCTGCACTACTTTTGTTTGATGATATATCAAACTCTTTCAAGTGCTGCTTTTCTTTTTGATACGTGACCCCAAACTAGAGTCTTTGACATGATGTAAATAGGGATTAACGTGGAACTGAAAATCAAGGATTCTTGTGTGAGGCTTCTTCTTCATTTAAGAAACTCACTTTTTGAAGGAGATAGTGGAGAGGTAAAGAAGGGAGACAGGGAGAACGGTCAAACTCTTTTAGAAACTCACTTGATTTGATTTCTTGGCTTTTCTTTCATCTGCTTGCAAATGCACTAGTACGTAACTATTTATCATTTCTCTAGAAGGATGATGGAAAGATCTTACTTGCTGGACTAGCTTTGACTATATGAATTAGAATTTTGTTGTCACTCATCATTATGATGGCGTTCAATGTGTCTAGCTTTAAAGGGGTATAAAAAGCCTTCATCTTTTTAATAGATTTGGTAAGTAGCTCTTTTCACCCTTCTAGTCTTTGTAAATATTGGGGGTAATAAGTCTTATTGCTAATTTATTCATAGTATCAGTATCTATTGTATTGAGAAATCCATAGATAATCACATCGTTTCTTTAGCACTCTATTTAACTATTAACATGTATGAAAGGCATATTTTGGTGATTGATGCATTCTTAACATAAGGGACACAATCTTACACATGTTGAATATTAGGCTAAAATACATTTAGTTTAAAACGTAAACAACTCGACTCCTTAAACTTATCACATATTGACTCATTACAGGTTTTTCTTTTTGGGCACATACACATGATGTTAAATTTAAACTACTTTGCATAGTTTATGAAGTTTAGGGAGTCAAATTGCGAAGTTTTTTTTTTTTAATCAAAGAAATGTTTTCTGAAATTGATTTATATTTGAAGAGACTTCCTTGCATTTCAGCCTAAATATCGGAGTGTCTATGTTATTGCTCGTCTCATGGCTAATGGCAATGGAATGGCATAAAGTCAACCACATCTTACTTCCTCCAAAATTGTTTTCCAGTGTCGTTCTAAGCTTTTTAGATAATATTATGAATGGCACAAATAGACAAGTACCTTAGAAATTTAATATGGTGAAAACGCATCGTAGTTCAAAGATATCAACACGATAATTCATGCATGCATGCTTTATTGAAGTGGACCTCGGTAAATAAACGGAAATGCAAACAATGCTCACTTAAGATTTGGACGATACTAGATATTCTAATTATCTTCATTAGGGCTGACAACGATGAAGCAGGTATATAAGCTATTCAAGGCTTGACTCGTCAAGGGTTATTAAGCTAGGTTCATTGCTCATAAGCTGTTTTAGCTTGCATCTTTTTTGCTTCTGGTGGGTGAATGTGCTTAATCTCTCTGTATGCCGAAATTCTCATTATGATCAAGAGAGACAGATTTTGCACGAGTACCACAAATGTAAGTTTATCCCTCTTGCACAAATTAATGTCAATACAATTTTTGTCTACTACGAGATGGAGGATCATTGCACAGAATACATGATCAAATGACTCGTGCAATCTTTATAGTAATTCGCCTACTATAAATTTTCTATGTTCCATCCAGATGCCTATATGATCCATGGTTTTGATGCTTGTGTTGCAGGATGAAGCTTTAGGGGTGGGAGAAGGTATTGAAGACATCTGTTAAAGGTTGTATTTGACAGACTAGCGAATTGAGGCACAAACACAAACGAATTTTTTCCCTTTTTTTTTTTTGGTGTTTCAGAGGCAAAATAAGATTTTACACTTGCATGCTGATTAAAAAAAATTAATGTGCCTGATAACTAATAAAAAATGACAGAAAGTGCATCAATACGAAGACCATCATCTTGGCCATTTGATGCAGCTGGGTGCTATAACTGCATTAGTTGCCTATGTGATTCATCCACAATATGACTTTCATGAGACTTCATGAGAGCTAAATATCATCTTCATAGAAGATTCCATCCACCAGGCAGCTGCTTTCTGCGCTCTCATCCCCTGTCCATTAATTGCCCATGTAAGAACGGCTGTTCTTCATCTGTAAATAAGGCACATAGTATATAGTCACACAATTACAACTATAGTAATTATTTGTAATAAACATATAACATATATCTATTGTGCGTTAATCCCTAATACATTGGTGGCGGCACATAACCATCGTGCAAACAAGCTTGATACTGAAATAATATACACCCCTCGTTTATTACCAAATATGCATTTAATTCACATTAAAATAAAACGATATGCACAAATAAGAGTCCACTCATTACTTTCCCTTCCACTGTGTTCGGACCCAAAATTTTCAAATGCTAAATGGTTTTTCCTTTTGGAGATTAGAGGATTGCTAAAATGTTTGGTTGTGAATGATAACATAATTTTTTTTTAATTTAATTACAAATGAGTTTGAATATACAACATGTGCAGCAAGATTATGTGGACGTCTAATTATTACCACTTTCATCATCAGATGCATCTGCTATCCTTGCAATCGCGTCAACAAGTGCTTGCTCATGCTCCTGTATCAGTACAAGCAATAATTAGAGTATTAATTAATAATAACCATGAACCGTGACAATTAATAAGAAGGAACTGTATGATGGTCAGTTTTGGGAGTAGTACTTTCAGCATTCTCTTTGCCTTCTCAAGCTCTATAGAATCTGGAGGACTTGCAGCAAAAATCCTTTCCACCTATTAAAACAATCAGTGTTGATAAAAACTAAATGAATTTCCCTATTTTTCTCTGACTCAGAGATTTGCTTTAGGCATGTCATATATTTACCTCCCTAACTAGTGAATCTGTGTTCAGCAACTCAATGTCATCCAAAACTCTCCTTCCAATACCATTTTGCGGTGGGAGAAGTTCTTTTCTGGCCTGAAACTTAGGATGCCCTCTCCCTCTTCCAGCACCAAAAGAATCACCAACACGGCTGGGGAATCTCTTAACTCCGCGACCTTGCCCACTATACCCACCTCTATGGAGTACGCCTGGATCTTCACCTTCCCATCGTATATCCTCGGGTGAGATCTGCACTCAAATAAGGTATAAATATAAATATGCTTAAAATATGAAAGATCATTTCTGACAAATTAAAAAATTTACTCAGTCATTAAATATATCTTTTTGGGATAGAAATAGTTAACTCATTTGTATTGACTTTTATCTTATTTAAACCAGAAACTTCTAACAACAAGAAACCTGATTTACTTTGCACAAACAGCTAACATATTTAGAACGTATGAGGGTGTATGCATAAATAAAACTTATTACTTAAATAGGGACATATTTAAACTTCTTTTCACCTTAAACCCTTTGTATCCTCTGAGATCAAAAAGCAGTCAACAAGTGAGTAGCAAATATGTTAAAACACATTCCGTTCTAAGAATTGTGGTGACTGGATTAGGTAAGTGGGAGCAAATCCACACTTAAGTCCCCAAAATTCTAATTATAAGTGGAACTACTCACTAATGCAAAAAGCCATACAACAAAGAGGCTCCCAAATCAACAGAAAAGATTCAAAGATATATGGACATGGCTTCAACTTGATTAGGATCAATACAAAATTGGGTGTATGTTATAATTCCAGAGACTCCAAATACCCTAAAACATAATGTTAGTCCGAAAATTAACATAATTAGGGTTCAACTATTCCTAAACTAAAATCAATCCTAAAAGCATGCGAAGAGTGATTCTAAACAAATATAAACCATAGAAAAGAACTTTTCTTATAATAAAACAAAAAATCCTAAATACTAAATTAAGATTATGAAAATATCTTAATATTTGAAAGGCTCAATTAATAAACATAATTCCTCAATACACTTTTTTCTGCTAAAATCCCCCGAATCTTTCTCAAGTAAAAGAGCTTCAAATGGAATCACAAGCAAGTAGCAAACATGTTTAAAAGGATGGAGTTTGACTTTGCAGATAGTGCAGTGGCAAAGAAACATACCCCTCAAAAAAAATTGGCACAAACAACGAGGAAAAAGATCCATTTGACTGAAGATAAGGGTCCTCATAAACTCAAGATCAGAGAAGATAAACCGTCTGATGTTTCAGACATGGTAAAAAAGGTGATAAAAGCGATGAAAGGCTAATAGAGGGATAACGGAGGCAATAGCTTTAGTAATAGGTCACAGCCAAAAAAAAAAAAAAATTCACAGGACGATTGGAGTTGCTTTCAATGAGGAACCCATGTTGCAAATTCTCGAAAGGAACCCTCCTTGCCATTCTGCTATTGTGTACACTGTTCTCAGCATCCTGTTGGTACTGAAACACATAAAACTTGGCTTTTAAATTCAGTTTAAACTACGTTATCAATTGCGTAGAATAGCGGTGTGGAGCAGCGCCTTGCTGCATTTTGGACAGCCAACGTTGAGCGGCGAACATGGCCAATTGCACCACAATCGTGGGAGTAGCGGTCGCGAAGGGGAAGGGTGGTTGAAAGACCGACTTTGCCCCCGAAATTTAGTCGTCCCCTCCCGTTTTTTCAGGTTTTTAGATCATTTCGCCCTACCCTTATAGTTTTAGGTCATTGTAACCTTCTTCGTACTCACTCAGCCAAACGTTCACTCCAACCTTCTCTCGTCCATTCCCTCTCTGTTTCCGGCAACTTGCATTTTCCGGCAAGTTCCAGTGCTTCCTCTGTTGGTTCTTCTTCATCTCTGCATCAGTTCCAGCTATATCTTCTTCTCTCCCACCCTCTGTTGCTGCTTCCTCTGCATCCTCAAACACCAAGGCATCATCTCAAACCACCACTTGTAATTATTTTGAATGCTTAGAACTTAGATTAGTATATTAATTTATAATGGATTTGAATGTTAGTGACAAAGACAATGAATTTTGATTATTAATTTTGATCATATCTTTAATTTTGTGTATTTTTCTACTTTTGAGTATTTATATGCGTATAATATAAATAATTTATATTCTTTTCTAATCTTTGCTATAGTGACCATCCCGCTATCCGCTATCCTGCTTTAGCGGTTTTGGGGTGGGCCGCTCCGCTAAGCTATCCGGGATTGACTACCTATATTTTAATGAAAGGTGGTGCCAGTATCCAAAAATCATTTGCTTTCGATTGTTAATGTATCTTTAAGGGTTATGTTTTTTATAGCCATGTCACAGTTTGATGATATTCCTTTATAACATTTTTCACTGTTGCCTCACTCAATGTAACTGTTAAAACCTAATTCATGACTGTCTATTATTGCAACATGGGCAAGAGATCAAACCCATTCCCAAGAAAGCTTTAACTATAAGAAAATATGAGATAAAAAAAAAAAATATAGAAATGAAAAAAGATAAAAAAAAATATATAATTCAATAAAATGAGTTTATATTAAGATAAATATTATTAAAATATAGCTATCACTTCTGTTTAGGATACATTTAAGATCTTAAGATGATGGGATGCTTTCATATATATACTTAAAGATGTTGCAGATGACAAATTCTATCCTAGATGAAATAAATACAGATAAATTTGCATACTTGTCATCCTCTGTACTTTGGGAAACCAAACCAAAAGAAAAAAATGGCATCTTGCATGTGAAAAAAATTAGCCTTGTCCACATAATTCACCCTAAACATCGGAAGACAATCAGACCAATGAAAATTTAAAGAATAATGCTTTAATCTAGTACAACATATGTACGAAAATTAAGGATTTTAACAAGTATAAAGACTTGAAAATACCTCAGCAGGGTTGTAATCAGTTATGATGGCCTCATAAAAGTGGTTGTCTTCAGGCCATCTAGTCCAAACTTTCTTCCCAATCAAAGGATCAAAAGCTGCTTCATCTGGTGCACTAGATGCAAGAGCGCTAGAAGAATTGCGATTTATGAAGTGCCTACCTATAGTGGGTCCAGCAGAAGTATACTGTACAGACTTCACTGAAGACAAACCAGGAAATGACTGTCCCTGGTACCAAATTTGGTGGAAAACAAAATCCAAATGGACGTCAATACATTATTTTTGGCCTCTGGCTCCTAAAGCAACTCCTACCAATGCAGCTTTGCATATGAAGTTACTAATAGTGCCACTAAAGCTCACATCACATAATATACAAAAAAGAAGGTGGTACCGAATGGGATGTCTTCTGCTTTTTACGGGAAGCTGAGACAGCTGGACTAGGTAAAATGTCATGAACAGGCTGAGATATGCTGCGCCTTGCAGGTTGGTAACAGCCAGTTTGTCTCCACTCCCTGGTTGCATTTTCCAGCGCATAACATTGTAAAAAGGTAGAAGCAATAAACCTCCACATATATATATATATTATTCTGACCACTGGAACTTTTTAAATAATTACAATACCTTATGCGGTGGATAATTTCATCAGAATTTACCCTGCTAAGAAGCTCCCTGTGTTCATCGTCTGAAACCCTCAATTCTTTCCTAAGTTCAGTTATCAACTCTTCCTTGTCCTGATTAATACATTAAATATAGGAGATAAATAAAAGCAGGAAAATACAAAGATAATATAAAAGGCATGGAAAGAACAAAAGATATATACCCAAGAAAGAGCATCAGACTGAGCTTTAAAAGCACGCAAGACAGCAGAGTATGCTTCCTGCTCAAGTTGATGAATTTGAGCCTCCATGTCACTAAGCAATCTAGAGTGTGGAACTGAAGCTACAGCAGATTTTCCACTGCCTGCAACACTGCTACTTCTAAGAACTCTATTTAGATTTGAGGGAGGAAAATCATCACCAGTACCTGAAAATGTTTAAAGAAAAAGGAACTTATAGGAAACATAGAAGACATGAATGAGAATTTCCAAGTTCAAGTTTTCTTTAATATATTGATTCATGCATTCCAAACAGAAAGGACCGTATAAGTCAATGCTGATAACAAAAAATATTTCTTGGTTCTAGAAACAAAAATGTTCTTTTCCACTATCATGCACAATAAATTATCTTTCCCTCCCTTTCCCTCTCTTTCTCTTTCAACCTCAAATTCAAGGTTATTCAACAATTTGAGTGCCTCTAAAGTGTGATCGATTTAATGGATTTCGAAATTTTAGTGAGGCATCTAAACATATAATTCAATTTACAAGTATATGAAAAAGCACTGCCAGAAAATGTTATCAGGCTTCTATTGCTTTCATTGATCACACACTACACCTACTTTAAGTATAAATATGGTCAAAGTATAAGGTTCTATAAAACGCATCTATAAGTGTCATGCATTGGGGTTGCAACAATGGATAGAATCGCTGGATCACCTTCTCCCACTTAGCTCAATTAATATATTAATATATATAGGAAATAGGAAACAATACTTATCGGGAAGTTTGCCTATCATAAACTTATTGTTAGATTTAGTCCTTCCAAATGCCCACAGCATCAGCTTTGCCTCCTTATCAACTTGCTTGATCACTTAGCACACTGCATGCCACAAAAAACCGATCCCACTAAGAAATTCCCATGCATAATGTCCTCATGAGTTTGAATTTCAGTTATTCACACATAAGTTCTGAAGCACAAATATCAATCAAAGAATTCCTATACGAATCAATGTTGTCAATGGCGGATGGCCAAAATTCTGCCATATAAATGTGGGATTGCGACCTATGATGCCGCCATGGCGGGTGGCGCTTCACAAAATGCCTATGGCGGCTGGCACAAAATCAGCCACGTCATTCTGCCATGGCGAACAACACTGAAACGAATGCACGCTTACTTCAAGCTATCAACTTGCTTAGTATTGTTTACGGGTGTAAACAAGTCGAGCTAAGGCAAGTACTTGCAGCTCAGGCTTAATTTGTGTGGGGGGGGGGGGGGGGGGAGGTTGCTCAAACCTGGCTCATTTTTTTAATCGAGCCAAATTTAAAGCTTGAACTTGGCTTGCTTAAAAATATTAAACTTAAAGGTTGGCTTTTTTAACCTATTTACTGCTTGATTATATATTTCCTTTATCAAATTTCTCCTTGAATTATTTTTAAGTTAAGTTTATCAATTTAATATTTACTTTATTCTAGAAGATGAAATAAAAACAGAAATAAAATATAATTTTGTATGTATAATCCATTACACAAGTAACAAACACATACACGAGCTATTAATATCAAGCCTACAAAGCTAGAGTTTGGTTCATTTGAATAATCAAGCCTAACTTCAAGAATGAGTTTGTATGTTTAGCTATACAAACGAGCTTGATTGAGTATTTAACAAGCCAAGCTTAAATATTTCACAAATAACTCGGCTCATTTATACCCTAGTCTTGTTACAGCACACCACATAGAACTGACCTTAGCAAGAATTACTCTCCAATAATTTGAGCCACTAATTACGTTCTATCCACAGCTATTTAAATATAATTACATTCCCCATTACAAACAGAAGGGTGTTGGTTCGAAAATTACATAATGACATTCATATATAGAATTGATATTGGCAGTGTAAGCATAAGAATTAACACTGTAAGAGACACCAGAAAGAAAAACCCTAGCTGCACATCCTATGCATCAATGTCACAATAAGCATTCAAGAGTGAGAAAACGAACCAAGAACCAACCATCATAGGAAGTTCTTAAAATGAAATAATTATCTTCAAATTTCAATATAAGATAATAAAATAAACTAAGAGGATAGAGTAGAGAGAAAACTCGTCCAACAATTTCAAAATCGCAAAACAAATAAAGAAACATTTTTGTTTTGTTTTTTGACAACATATTAAAAACCCTAAAATGTCATTTCTATGAAGTAGGAGAAACAGCGAATAACGCTTACAAGGGGGGACTTTAAAAAATTACGGCAATGCTTGAGATGAAAGCGAAGAAGTGCCCCAAGATGTGATTCGGATTGACGAGGTCAAAGGTTTAGGAGAAGACAGAGGATAGGTTTTAAGAAAAGTGAGAGAAAGGGACAGGAACAGGCACAGATGAACCCAAAGAGTGTACGAGGTACAAGTAATAGTCGACTCGAACAAAAAAACAACACGAGCGTGAGAGAGAGAGATAGATTTGGTCAGTTTTGCGGGAAACGATGATTAAAGGGAGAGGTGTGGTGCCCCTTTATATAGGTCACTGAATCAGATGGGCAGGGCTTTTGTGTTGTGAGTGTTGCGGCCCATGTGGAAAGTACCTCTTTTGTAGCAACTACTTGTTGACCTCACCCACAATTAACAAACCAGGTTTTTTATTTTTATTTTTATTTTTATTTTTTATAAAAGAACCATTAAATTGGGTTCAAGTTCTTTATAACCGTAATGCCTTAATAATTAAAATAATTATTCTTTTTTTTTTTTATGAACCACCCTAATTAGGACCTTTCACTCCCCAATGATATATCGGGATATCCCACAAACTTCGATTATGAGACTAATCATCGGTCGGCTGCTTAAAGCAGAGAATTAAACTTGGATTTTCGTAACCTTCCAACTAGGGTGTCTGTCATTAGAATTCGAATTTGCGTTCTCCTTCTTATGTGTCGAGATGTTTACACTCGACCAACCCTTGGTTGGTATTAAAATACATATTCTATGATTTCATTATTTAATTTGGAATTAAAATTGAAATACTTGTAATTTAGTGGACTTAAGTAAGGAAAAATACAAAATGAAGATCAAATAACATGGAACTGTCTTATATTAATTAAAATTAGTATATTTATAATATCAGTTCGATAAACATAAATATGTTTAGGAATTATTTAAGAACACTAAATACATAAAAAGTACCTAAAAACATTTGCATGGGTTTTAAAACCTCCACCCTTCCTTTTAAGTGGAACATGGCTTCACAGCCATGCATGCACCACCACATGGACACCTCACTAACAATCAATGCCCCTATAAAAGCCATCAAACACCCTCACCCACCTCATATTCCGCATTCAAAAGAAAATCCAAGGCCGATGAAAGAGAGAGAGAGAGACCTATGGCCAGAAGGAAGGAGAGGAAGGTAAGTCTTCTCCCCTTCGTCCTATTGCATGGAGGGCTTAGGCTCCTCTGTCGCACCCCATCCCCTTACTAATGTTGTCCATCTCTTCTTCCTCTTCGCAATGGTACTAGAATCAAGTCAAGTGGCAAGTTATTCTTGCTCACTTTCAGGGCCAACTCAACACCTATTTAGATATAAAGCAAACTTTAAGGTGAGACCTTTTGAAACAATCTTTTTTTGGTTGAAAAAAGGTGGCTTAGGCCAAGCCAACGCTATATTAACCTCTAGCCAACGCTAAATTTTTTTGAAGTATAAATAAACTTTTTTTGAGGTTTAAAGCAAGGACTTTAGTTGCTTAGTCCTTGGGTCGATCCTACTCACTTTCTATTACCATTCAGTTTTAACATGGATTTTAAGTAGGGGAGTTTCTAAACCTGGTGCAAGTGTTAATAGGTTGGTTTGGGACTTGGGTGTACTTGTGTTTCATGTTGGATTTGTTGGGTGATGCTCTCGATTTTCCTTTCGTGGGGTTGTTCTTGATGAATAGAATTGCTACCCTATGTTGTTGTCTTTGGTTGATGTTAATATTGTGAGAATAAGCTTGAACGTTGACAAATTAAATTGTTCATGTTGGTTGTTTTGAAAATAATGGTTGCGTTGAAGATTTAATGATGTATGAGTTGTTTTAATCAATGTTTTAAGAATTGGATCGGTGAGGCTTCCGGGTTATGGTTCAATTGGTTCAACACAGTTGAACCAGATGACTAAAAATAAATAAAAAATTATACAATATATATATATATATATATGTGTGTGTGTGTGTGTGTGTGTGTGTGTGTATGTGTGTGTAAAAATATATGTAGTTCCCATAAAATTATATGATTTAATTCCTATCTTTCCATGCAACTATTCCCTATCACAAATTCTCTTCGCTTCATTTCTCAATGCTCAACCCTCCTTTCTCGCTCTCTCAAATTACCCCAAATCGAAACCCTAACCATAGCCCCTTTTGTCCCCTCTCTATCTTTCTCAATCACTACACATTCCAAGTGATCTTTATGTACTCTTATAATATGATACTTTGCATAAAAACAAACTACACCCCCGGTGTTTCAAAACCACTTTCTCCGGCCACCACAAACCCATGAGCAATGGAGCCATTGCATAGAAGCCTCCCCCTTCGATTCTCATGGGTCTCTTCAAGGCTCTGTTCAAGCAGCGTGATGACGACCTTAGGGCCTCCCTCGGTACCCCTATGACGCCACGGACGAAATACTGCAACTGTATAAGGTGCTCTTGTTGGAACTCACATGCAATTTGAAGCCTGTCACCATAGACCTCACCGTCATTGCCGAAATATTGTGGATGGAGCATGCCAAAGCTTCGTTGAAGCAATATGCGCTCAAATTCTCAAGAAGTTAACCTTAAGGTCAAGGTACGTTGAATCAGTCAATTTTTAATAAACGAGTCTGTTTCAACGTTTCTTGCAGTTGATCCTATTTTAATATGGTTTAAACAGTTTTTTTTCTGGTTCCTTAAGCCTATTGGTTTTTTACTAAACCGAACTGAATCATAGACACAATCGGTTCCCGGTTCAACCAATTGAGCCAACCTCATTGAAACCAATTGAGGTTCATGACCACATCCTAAATTAGCTAACACATCAATGCTCCGATTAGCTTCACGGAAGACCTGATGAATACGCACCCGCCAATTAGAATTTAGAAGTTTCCGAATCTCTCTCACAAGACTCCACTCACTAGCACTTCCAGCTGCTTCCCCTTGAATAGTGACCATCACTTCAAAATCCATGTGTAACTTCACTGCCTATAAACCCTAGATTTTCGTCATACGAAGCCCTTCCAAGGCACCCAAAGCTCAGCAATGTAAGCCCCCCAGTTCTTCCCAAATGCTTAGAAAACCCACAACGTAATCAAAGGTAAGTTAATTTTCCCAAAATAGAAAACTCAGATGAGAAGCAAATTTTGTCTTGATAGATCTCTAAAATATTAGGGTTTGAGCTTGTTAAAAAGTACTAGAGGATGGTAGCCACAATATTCAATACCATGAGTCAGGAATACGGTGTGTTTGGAAGAGCTCATAGAAAGCTTATTTGAGCTTATGAGAATAGCTTATGGGAATAAACTTATTCAAATAATTTATTAAAGTAGTTTATGATCTTCGTATAAGCTCTTTTTAGCTTATTTCCATAAGCTTGTCAGAGAAGCTTATGAAAATAAGCTATTTTTAACTTATTTGAAAAAAAAAACTTATTGAATAAACGCTTAATTAAGCTATTTATCCATGTGGGAAAACCTCGTAAAACAAAAAATTTTAAGTTAGATTTTTAAAAAGATACAATTGGTTATTTAATAAAATATCTAAATTAAAGATAAAAGAAACAATTCAAAAACAAGTTCATTCGGCTTCTTTGGTTCAGTTCAAGAAACCACTCTTTATTTGTAGATATGGGGCCAAAGCCCAACTTTTTTATTCATACTTTTAGAAGGTCCTCTCAGTAGGACTTTTAAAATGTGAGTTGTAAAAAAGTTGAAAAGCCCAAAACAATGTGAGAGTTGGACAAGGTTGATTTGGGTTGTATATTACAATGATGCTAACATAACCTCATTCCTTTTTATTCGATCATGTGGATCCTAGATTTATTTTTAAGCATGTTTGTTAGTGGATTTTTGTTGTAGAATTACTTTATGTTTAAAGTAATCCAATTTTTTTTATTTAATTTAAAATATATTGTAATCTTAACCCACTTAAATCTAATAGTGGATATCAGGGATGGACCCACTTGTAACAGTATGAGGACAACTACCCCTACAAAGTCCAAAAATGCTAAGTAATACATAATTTTCTTTGCCCCATTAAAGAATAAATGTTGCTCCTATTGCCCTACAACTCTACTCTATATAACACTTTTTCATTTTTCAGTATAATTTAAAATATAATTTTAATGAGGATTAAGTTTTCTAAAAGAAAAAGAGTAAAGACCCATTTTGGTCCCTGACAATTTTCACGATGCCCATTTTAGTCCCTGACAAAAAAAAACTCGCCCGTTAGTCCTTGACAATTACAAACCAGGGACACGTTAGTCCCTCCGTTGGTGTCCGTTTGGGAGGCTCAGTTAGTTGGCTGACGTGGACCGTTAACTCGTCCAAGTGTCCGTTATTAGCCTGCGTGGAATTTAATTTTTTTTCCCATTTTTAATATGGACCAAAGGCCCAAACGACGCCGTTTCAGGTTGAAATTTTGATCCCAGATTTTCCCTCTCCCTTGTCTACGAAGGGTGACAAACTACTACTGACTAAGCACCAAAATTCCCAATTGCATTCATCAAATCCCTCGAACATTAACCTAATCCATCTCCATAAGCGTTTTCGTTCAGAAATCTTCAGAGGTCACTTGCGATTTGCGATTATCGACAACAAAAGTGAGTTAAATTTCTCCCCCTTAGCAATTTTGGTTTACATTTGTAATTTAGGGTTCTGTTCTTCCCATTTTTGGATTTTTGGTCGTTTGTGACTCATCTTACACGTTCTATTTTGCATTATGACTTAGTGGTGTATGAGTGGTTTTTATAGGATATCTATGGGACGAATGTGGATGGGGGGACCAGTGTTGTGGGTTGTGACTCGGTTTTTTATTTTATTGCCCTGCTAGTTAAATATTGCATGTGGGGGGACCAGTGTTGTGGGCGGTGGGGGAACAGTGTTGTGTGGGGGCGTGTGTGTGGGTTTTGGAGGTTTGTGGGTGATATTTGTATGTTTGATGAAATATGGTGTTTTGTGGGTCATATTTGTCCCTGTTAAAGCACATTGTGGGTCATATTGGTCCCTGATACTGATGTGTTTTTTTCTTTCTTTCATGCAGATGACCTTTTTATATCACATTCTACTTTCACACAGGAGGTAAACTAGTGAGAGACAATGATGGTGTGCTCAAATACATGGACGGAAGAGTAGACAACGTGCCACCAATGGACGTTGATCTAGTCAATTATTTTGATCTAGTGGCATTGTTCAAGAACCTGGGTTATCACGACTACAAGGCTATGTACTGGATGCATCCCGGTTTTAGTAATCTTGATGTTGGTTTAACACCTCTTGAGGGGGATACCCACATCAATTCTATGTGTGAAACAGCTATTAAGCATCCCAAGGACTCTTCATCATCTGATGTTCACCTATACTTTGAGCATCCAGTCTTGGATGTTGGGGATGCTGAATTTGTTGACATTGAAGTGGAGAATGTACTACCGAGTGCAGCTGCTGCAAATGATGTTCATGTGGAGTCATTATTGTCCTCCGATGACTATGATAGTGCAGAAGATTCCTTGTATAGGCCCCCCCAGCTGTTGACAGTGACAGTGATGAACATATTGCACACCAGCGTGAAAGAAAGGTGGCCACCAAGACTACAAGGGGCTCCAAGTGAAATGACTTTCATGCCAACACCTGGATATAGGCCACCAACAAAACCAGGGCCAGCAGCTGCAATGAGGTTCATGCCAACACTTGGACTTAGGCCATCACCTGGACTCAGTGCACCACCTGCAAAGAAGAAATCAAACAAGAAGTGAAGGGATTGATAGTGATTTTGGGGGGTGGTATTTTTGTATTTTGGGACTAGGTTGTTTTTTTGGATACACTTGTGAATGTCATTACAGTTATTGGGAAGGGAAACACTTTTGGATACAGTGTTGATAATGATGATGTAATTCAATACAATGTATTTTGGAAATTTGGAATGCAATTTGGTTCATTATCATTTTACCTCTTCCAATATTGTTTGTGATTGTTTAATGCTTTTTACTTCAAAACTGAATTACAAACTGAATAATGAAAAAAACATAAATTCCAAAAGCCACAAGTGAACACAAATAAAGTCTAACTTTCCATTCCATTAATAACACTAAGGAATACAAACTTGGATTACACTTACACTTACACATATTAATAACACTTAGACTAACATTCTGAAGTACATTTGTTAATAACACTTAGATTGACTTCCAAACACAAAGTATCACAATAACAACAACAATCACAACCCCTTTTACTATTCCAAGAGATCCTTGGAGATGCGTAACTTCATTGATCTTCAGCTGCATTTGATTCATCTTTAGTTGCATTTCACTAATCTCGATTTGCATTTGAATCATCTTTGCTTTGTTGTCACTGATATCCATCTCCAGCCGGTTAATTCTACCTTTTTCCAACTTCGCCATTGTCAGTAGCTTCTCTTCATATTCATCCACCCAAACAAAAAATTCACAATAGGGTTTCTTCTCCTGCAACCACAAAACAGTAAGTAAAGGCACCTATAGAATTAAGGGAAGCCATAGGATGAAGAGTTTCTTTACCTTAAAATAAGGACACCCATAGAATGGTCTATTTGGGTTCTTAAATGTTTTTGATGTGCTGATGACACATGGCCTCTTACAAGTACAAATTGGAGGATCAAACTTCGGAGTTGCAAAGCTTGAAGAAGCACTCCAACTATGTTCACGCCTGGACATGGGATTCGAAGCGCAGCTCATACCGTTGAGGGGAAAGGAGTAAAAGGGGCGAAATCAAGAATGAGGATATTATTGATGGTTATTGCGCAGAGTGATGGGGGAAATAATAGGGTTACTGCGCATGGAATTGGGATATATATCAGAGCAGTAAAAATTAGGGTTCTTGTGCAGAAGCAGGGAAGAAGAAGAAGAAGAAGAAGCAGGGGCAAGGAGTAAACGGCGTCGTTTGGGCCTTTGGTCCATATTAAAAATGGGAAAAAAAATTAAATTCCACACGGGCTAATAACGGACACTTGGACGAGTTAACGGTCCACGTCAGCCAACTAACGGAGCCTCCCAAACGGACACCAACGGAGGGACTAACGTGTCCCTGATTTGTAATTGTCAAGGACTAACGGGTGAGTTTTTTTTTGTTAGGGACTAAAATGGGCATCGTGAAAATTGTCAGGGACCTAAATGGGTCTTTACTCAAAGAAAAAAAAGAGATAGAGATAGAAAGAGAGTGGAAAGTACTATACCAGGGTAAAGATCCTCTTCATGAGAAATTGAGAGCTTCATTACTATGATTTTGTAATGTATAAAGGATATTTGGAACCCAACCAATATCACATTATCATCTTTATACCCCTAAAACTATAGTAATGGAGAGGGGAAATGAAAATGATATCAACCCACTGTACCGTATACAATAGGCCATAACAATTGAGCAAGTAACATTCTAACTTGAAATTACTTCAAATCTCCAACTCCAACATATTTTTATATGCATTTTTACATGAATATGATATAATGGTGTGAAATTTCTCTTTTGTTTATTTCCTTGTTATATATTCATTTTGCACAAATTCTTGCAATAGTTGATTGTATTTGATTTCTATTGAGGTTGTGGTTAATGGTAATCATGAATCAGTGCACTCAAAGAATGGAGGCAATTTTTTCTACATTTTCTTGCCAATCATAATAAAGAGATTGATCAGATTTTGAAAAAAAAAATCTTGTAGGAATCTCACACTAGTGTCACCTAATATTAAAAAAGATATTATTATGAGAGTTGTTGCTTGTGAGACCACAAAAGTTATTATTTATCAGCTTAGAGATGATTTCTTTGCCATTTTTATTGATGCATTTCAGGACATATTAATTAAGGGGCAAATGATTGTCGTTTTACGTTATGTAGATAAGAAGTTGATTTGTTTGGCTCGAATTTATCCATCAAAATTTTCTTCAGTGGAGCTTATGTGGTTCGTTAGTAAACCTGATAGTGAGGACTGCTTTTGTAACTTATGGATTTGTCCCTGGTGGATATCATTGTCAGTTGTGATAGAGAACTGTCTCTTTTTAGTTTATATGAGTTCTCACTTATAGCGGAACATGAAACACTTTTATTTTTATTTATTGGTTCGGTTGTTTTGGCTTTCTTTGAGAAATAGGTTTGAACTGTGACCCTTTACTTGGGTAGCCATGTGACTTATAATGTGAATGTTATGCATGCTTAGTACTCGAATTAGATCAGTACTTATGCATGAAGTCTATGAATTTATTGAGTTGAATTGGAGTATGATATAGTTTGCCGTTATGATAGGTCAAAAAACAAAATGGTTGTGGAATTTAGTAGACAAACCATAATACTTTTAACTAAGTTGCATGGAATTAAGCTATTTTATGAAATTTATAATTAATATTCTTGTTAAACAAGTTAAAGGGTGTCACATAAAACAACAAGATACTTGTGTAACAAACACATGGAATCGTACAATCACTTTAATGCATGATTAATCAATTATTCCTAGTTCATCGCTTATGAAAAAAAAAATTCCTTAGAGATTTGTTTTATTAATATATCAACTAATTGCGTAGGTGTTTAAACTCAAACACATAATATTCTTTTGTACATGATCTCTTATAAAATGATACCTTATTTCAATGTCACTGGTTCTCAAGTGTGAGATTGGGTTCCTAGTGAGGTTGATTGCTCAACTGTTATGAGATGTTATAGGGATATGATCAATTTAGAGCCCATAATTACAAAATTGTCACTTCATCCAAAGGATTAGAGTACAACAACTTTCAATTGCAACATACTTAGCTTCAGTCATAGGCAATGCCACATTATTTATTTTCTTGCTATGCCAAAAACTAAAGATATTCCTAGCAACTGACACGTCTTACTAGTACTCCTCCTATTCACTTCACATCCAACAAAATTGGAATTAAAGTAACCAACCAAACTACATAAGGCACTCTTACTATACAACAAACCCATTTGTGTTATGTATATGCATGTATACAAGATATATCATATATGTATACAATATATATCATTATCCTCTTTATAGAACTTTGATGACATTACTTAGGATTAAATTAATATCTTTCACACAAACAAACATTAAACAATATATCTAGTCTACTTGCTATAAGAGAGATCAATCATACTTCTATACTTAGTTATTTCAATTGGTTTACCTCCTTTGTCTGTACTTAAGTAGCAAGAAATGCTCATTAGTGTGGCCATCTGTTTGACATTCTTCATTCCAAATCTCGTGAGCAACTCCTTGTAATACTTCTTTTTATAGATGGATCTTCCATTCTTTATATGTTTGATTTATAGACCAAGGAAGAAGTTAAGTTCATCCATCATAGACATCTTAGATTCACTTACTTGGCGCTCCAATGTTGAATTTGACCCTACTTGGCACTCTAATGTCCCATCTTGGACTATCTGCTTAGCTAGGTACTGAACCGATTTTCAATTACTGCTTTTTCACTATTTGCATGCACTGGATACCTTCAAAAACTCCAACACTCAATTAAGTCAAGAAGTTTATGAGATGGTTTACGTATGGATGACAATGGGGCGGGATGGGGCGGGGAGTATTACCCTGCTCCTCGTCCCCCATTTTTCCTCTCATCCCCGTTTCCCGCCACAGAGAGTTTTTCTCCCCCATTCCCATTCCCCACGGATCGCGAGAATTCGGGGATCCTGAAAATTTATAATAAAAAAATTAACAGGTAATTAACTAAATTTCAATAAAATATAAAAACATTAAAAATCTTAAATATTTTAAGTTAAAACATTTTACAAGACATTGTAATAAGTTCAACCACAAATAGTACATCTATATTTTTAATATTTTATTTAATTAATAAAATAATATATTTTTAAAATTAATAAAATATATCTATAATATATATACACATATATTTATATGAATATTTTATTAATATTTTCGAGATAGAGGATCCCATGGGCCGTCCTCGTCCCTAAAGTGCCTTCGGGGGATATTCTCTCCCACCCCTATCCCTGAGGGGGAAAATTTCCTATCTGCGGGCTCCAAACGTGACAGTCCTCACAGGGATCCCTACATTCAGAATTGCCATCAAGTATAGGTAGATTAATGAATGTTTCAAAGTCCTTATTTTGTTGCCCTCTTCTACCGTTTATAGGGAGCCAATTATGATGACTTGGGGCAGACATTATAATGGTAACGTCGGTTTGGGGGCTATGGAGTGTCGATATCAGCTTGGTCATTGGCGCAAGTTTATTTAACTCTTATTTAACTATTATTATATCATTGAAAATATTTAACTCTTATTATAACTTCCTTAAAAGTCATACATATGATAATTCATGATTAATTAATAATATAAAAAACTTTACACTTATAATATATTAAAATTAAAGTTTCAAACATTTTCCTATCAAATACATATCAAGTATCAACTTTTTCATCAATTTTGCCTTTGGCGGATTATACTATTATTGCTTTAAAATTTGTTTGAGACAACGGAGAGGGGGCAAGGCCATGCTCACCCACGGTTATGACTAAAATTGCCAACCCCACCCAAAACGTCTAATGAGTAATGATGGTAATTAAAAACGAGAATAAAGGATAAACTTCGTTAAGAAAGGGATGAAGATATCCCTGGGAAGGAGAAAAGCTTAAAGCTTATATGAACAAAGATTCGCCCAAGATCTAGTCAATCAGCCAGCTCATAACGAGTCAATATCAACTATATATGCGTCTATAAGTTTTATGTTATTAGTATAGTCTTGTTGGTCATTGACTAATCAGGTTGAGCACCTTATTTATAGGAGAGTTTCACACTAGCTAGGTATTGGCAATAGGAATCTTAAATTTCAAATTTTGGTTTGGGATTTTTTTTTTGAAGGAGTGGGTTCTCATAAATGAACGACTTCCCCTTCATTGTTAAATAGAGGGAATGGGAAGTACACTTTGCTGTCTTTGAGCGTTTGACATCAATGAGGTTATATCCAAATTTTCGCCCAACCCCCTGCATGGAAGCCCATGACGTGAACAACTCATGCAGAGAAGCAATACTGAGTTTAATTGCAAGAATTGACAATATTTTACTTGCTTTCAAAGAATCCATTGAAATATCACGAAACTTAGATGCTTTTGTTGGTTTTTCACGAGAATAAAACATGCATATATATATATATAATAATCGATGTAAATACCTTATATTTGTATTAATGAGTGGTTACTTGTTACATACTAGTATATATTTTTTCATTGAAAAACAACAATATAAAGTACCTAACTTTACTTCAATTTTATCTCTTGAAATATACAATGATAGATGCATGGTGTTAATAGAACCAGGAAATCAAAATTAGCTGCTAAGTCAGGACATTTTAGACTTTCAATTTAATTAAAAAAATATGGAAAAAATCTTTAAATATTTTTTTGGCTAAAATACCATTTTGGTTCCTTAACTTATTTTTTAGTTTCAATTTGGTCCCTTAACTTTTAAAAGTTTCAATTTGGTCCCTTAATTTGTCTCTCTTAACACAAGTTACTCCTCTTCGTCAATGACATAAACAAAAGTGATCAAAGTGCTATACGTGTTAACAACTTAAAGGATCAATTTGAAAGTCATTTAAAATATAAGAGACCAATTTGAAACTCATTTAAAAGTTAAGAGACTAATTTGAAACTTGTTAACAATTTAAAGGATCAATTTAAAACTTATTTGCTTATCTCATTGATGGAGAGGACTAAATTGTGTTAAAAAGACAAGTTAATGGACCAAATTGAAACTTTTATAAGTTAAGGGATCAAACTGAAACTAAAAAATAAGTTAAGGGACCAAAATGATATTTTAGCCATTTTTTGGTGCTCAAATCTTTAAATATTTTAATCAGTGCATTTTAATTCTTATGTTTGAGTCTCCCTCCCATATTTTCAAAAATTGAAGGGTCAAAATATTTATCAATCAAAGTTAATAATGTAATTATATTTTTATTAAAAATTAGTATTATCCATCTAAAAATTAACAGTTGTGAATATAATATATATACTCATCTGCACATCTTTAAAACCCTCACTTTTTTTATGCTCGAAAGTTTAGGTGAGTTAGGTTACGAAACTTTCCAACATTTTAAAAGTCGAAGAATTACTGTCATGTAACCGTAAGTTTAGAGGGTTGTTTTGGGAGTTTTCTCCATATTAAATCATTGATCTTCAGATGTCTAGTGGGGCTCTGTCATATGAGACAGTGAGAGGAATAGCATATAAATCCTTCCACGGTGCTGAATTTGTACTTTATACTATCCCCATCTTCCAATCTCGGAAAAACAAGAAGAATCTTAAGTAAAAAGGCAACAGGGGGAAGAAAACAAAACTTGCAAGTTCAAATCTTCAGGAAGCAACAGTATTTTCAAATGCATCTGACAAGCCAGCTGAGTATAGTTGGGTTAAAAATTGTAACACAACCCTATAGTTAATTGAGCAAGATCTTCTGATTTATAATATAACTGAAGTGTAAGATTTTCACATGATTACTCTGAAAACATGGAAGCATTTTAAAACAGGTGAAAGATGACAAAACAACAATGATTAGATATACCGTATATTCAAGAAAACTAGTGCTTAGTGAATAGGGATGGAATTTTACCCAGCCAAATATAGCTGATCCTCTATGACTATAAACTAATTAAGGGTCTCTTTGAATTAGCTTTACAGAAAAGTAAAAGCGAAAATTATTATTAGAAGCAGAAATTATTTTATATTTAGATAGATTTAAAAAAATGTTTCTATGAGATTTATTGCAGTTAATTTATTATCCAATAATTTTCATAAAAAATGATCGATCCTCACTTTCTCTTTCAGGTATCTCCTTTTTTAAGAAGCTAATTTTAAAAGTTAGGAATAGTAACTTCTTAAAAAAAAAATTCAAAATATGTTTTCTCACTGTTTTTGTTTTCAAAAGTTCATTCATCTATTAAACATATTTATTAAAAAACACTTTTTTTAAAAAAAAAAATAAGCGTTTTTTTCTTACAAAAATCATCCTTAAACGGGCTCTAAAAGTAGCGGTTTTGCTAACATAACCTTTTAATTCATGAAATATATCCCTTCAATATTATTTTTAATAAAAAATTACTTTGTTATTTCTTAACCATCATCCTTAAAATAATGATAACAAAATTGTAAAACTAATTAAAGTAAACCTTAGTTTTGATTGACAAAGCTGTGAACATGGATTTAGAAGGTGGTTAGCTCAGATTCGCGTGCCCTATCACATGAATTTCCATAGTTTAATGACTGTTTGAAGTTTGTAACATTTTCTATGAACAGCATTAGTCAATTATGCGCCACGCCTCCACATGATCAGCGGCTTCCAGGTTCCAACTTCCATAGAGGGAAAGGTACTGTGCATATGCTAAAAATTGTATTAATCACATGATCATTAACTAGAAACTAAAACTAGTCAAGTCGTTAATATAAATATACTTGTTGCCTAAGCAGCTACTGTGTCTTTTTATATATCCCTGGGATATAATATTAGGAAACATGATAGAGCCCATGGAAGAAGGAAGAATAATTAAGAGAGAAAAGTAGAAAATATGGAATTGATAGAATAAGAAGTTAATTACAAATGAGTACATTAATTATTAATCAACTAACTATATATCTAATAGCCCCCCGCAAGTTGGAAGTGTTAGCACTTCAAGCTTGGGAATGAACAACAATCAAGAAATGATTAACAAGCAAGAAATGAATCTAAAAAAAAACACAAGTCGGAATTACATCGACTTATCAAGAAAAATTTGAAAATGGTAACGGCCGAAGTTCATAGATCTGAGAAGTCTTCGACCTTCTTTTGGGCCTTTTCGATCTTCTTTTTGCGTCTACACGGACTCGCTCCAAAAGCAAAAGAATCTCGCCAGAATGAACATTGACAAAAATATGAATTTGTATGTGAAATGAGCTGATTTGCTGGAATTAACATTAGTCATAAGGCGCTCCAAATTGGGCTCTTTAGGCCTCCAAATATCAATGCCAATTTCAGGTAAACGCTTAACCACCTTCATGGACAAAAGCCAAATTATGAATGCTTAACCACCATCATGCGCATAATGGGTCTTGACAATATGCTGACCCTTTGATTTGTGAAAAGATATGTCACCTTGGTAAGATATGTCACCTTTGATTCTTGATTTTGCATCTACGTTGGATAAAACATCTTCAAGGTCAACATCTACACTAGCATCTCCACCATTGTGGGACGTGGGGTGCGAGAAAAAAAAAGTGAAGTCTTCGACTTTGAGGGTGAAAAAGGATGTTTTTCGTTTAAGGCGCATATCTGATCTTGACAAGTGTGGGAGAAAGAAAATGGTGTTTCAATGAATCGAAATGGCTACACAAGAAGGAAAAAAAAATCTGTGTAACAGATTTTCTCAAGAATTGTGACTTCTTAATGTACAAAGATTCAAAGATAGAAGGTAATAGAGGTCACAAAGTGATTAAATTACACACCCGAGTTCTCCGTAAAAAAAAAAAAAACAGAGAAAGATGATATTTGAAGAAAATAGAGAAAGAGAAAGAAAAAACTTGCACCACGTGAACAATTAACTTTCTTGGGTGAATGCAGCGGAAAGATTTTCATGATAAGTGATATTTCTTTGATACCATATTGATACCATATTAGGAAACATGGTAGAGCCCATAAAAAAAGGAAGAATAATTAAGAGAGAAAAGTAGGAAATATGGAATTGATAGAATGAGAAGTTAATTACAAATGAGTACATTAAACTTTTATATAGGCTAATGATCTAACAATTAATTATTTATCAACTAACTAATTTGTCCGACTAACTATATATCTAATATATAATATAATCAAATGATAGCAAACCATTCCTTTCTATACATTTTTTGTTATTAGGTGAATTTTATATCAATCCATATGAAATCCGGCCACTTAAAGTGTATAGCTAGTATTAGTCTATAAAATATTACAAGTAATGGTGAACCACGTGGAGAAGGCATGTTCATGCCTTTTCATTTTCATTATATATATATATATATATATATATATATATCAAGATTTAAGTCTGATCCAAGTCTGCAACATTATCAGTACCTCTTACATCTTACCCCGTTTCTTAGTGAATCCATTCTCAATTTCTCATGAAGATCATCAGCCGCAGAGTTCTGGCTGCTGTGTTGGCCTTGGTTCTTGTTCACTCTATTTTGTTCTCTACTTTCTGTCTCTGCCATGAACAGAAGTTTTCAAGAGAGACAAGTCTGCCAAGGAAGTTACTATCTTCATCTTTTGATTCTGTTTCCACAAGTATAAGTAAATCAAGTGGAAGCAAGAAACAGCCCAAGAAAGCTGTGGAGCCAAGTTTGAGGAAAGCACCACCAAGTGTCCCAAATCCTACACAGAACAAGTAGGATTGGACAATCTCATCAAGGCAGAACTTGTTGTTAGTTTATGTGATTTGATACTATTTCTTCTTCTTTTTTTTGCCTGTTTCTAATATAATATACTAATTTCCTGAATTTTGGCTCTTTTCATGGGTATTTTTCTTCTTGTAAGGTTTAACTGTAGTAATCTGGAAGGGCTTAGGGGGTCTGGAATTCAGGATATAGGAATTGTACATATGTAAGTACTAGAATTAAACAAGTGTAGTGAAATAATTTTGCTTTGCAAATGGCAGAAATTTTATGGCAGAGGCTTTTGGTGTCAATTTTGATTTTGATGATGAAAATGCCTAGACTTATTTCGTTGTTATTGGTTGGTTTTTACTTCTTCCCCCTCTTTTTTCTTTAATTGCATGCTTTTTTTCTACCATCTTCATTCTTCCACAGTCAAAAATAGTAACCAAGTCCAGTAACAGCAATTAATGGAGCTGCTTTGTCCATATTATACTTAACGTTAAAGGAATTGTCACTACGACCGCAATCTAAAATCTCTATTATTATCAAGAGCAACACCATTTGGTATGACACATGTACAAAATTTGCAAATTAATAAAAGAATCACTAAGTAACTCATCACCATAACAGGTTGATGGAGTAAAAACCAGTGCAAAGTTGACACATCACATTTAGCACAGTTTCCTCAAAAACTTCCTGCTGTTTAGAAATTTTCTTGAGTAAAAGCTCAGTTTGGTACTTGACAAAAAGCATAGTGACATTTTGGTCCATAAGAAATGAAAATATCAATTTGATCCTCAAGAACGTAAAATGTGGGTTAAATTAGTCATTTTTGAGTAATTTTTAGGAAAATTTTAGTCCCTGTTAGGGATTATTTTGACCCACATTTTATATTATTGAAGATCAAATTTGTACTTTTCATTTATCAGGGACCAAAATGTCATCATATTTTTTTGTCGATGACCAATTTGAGTCTTTACTCAATTTTCTATAACTAATCCACCAATCTCTTCAAACATAATATTAAGATGGCATTTACAATTAGGCCCATATAGCATTTACAATGGGCTGTAATCAGTTAGTCTATTAGTCAAATGGTTAGAATTGTTACTGGGAATGGGGAATGCCCCTTTACCAAATGCTGAAATATAAATACCCTCATGTAATGTGTGATAATTGTTGTCTGATAATGTCTGCGAGCACTGTCCTTAAGGAATATTTCGGAGTAGTCGAAATTTCCCCTAAATACAGTTGACTCGTCTTACCTATTTAGATGTCAAGGCTCGATAAGAACTAACAGAGAATTATATTTTCGAATTAAGAGAAGATTATATAGGAAAATGATATTATCGTTTGAATGAACATGTCTTGCTAAATAATAAAATTATATTTTCGCAAAAGATAATTTAATTAAGCTCAACCCAAAAAGGTGAAACCCCCTTAATTGTGTGCAAGGGGAATTAGAGGATTTACATTACGTTGGCTCTCTCACAAGCCCTTTTGGAGTCTTAAAACATTTGTTGGTTTATAAACACTTGAGGAAGTCCATCACCAAACAATATGAAACAATATGAGATTTAACTTTTTTGAAATACTCACAAATTACAACAATTAATCAATAATGAGAATGATGCAATTATTCAATATCCAATACATAATATGCCACTGAAGGAAAATTAGCTTTCAGTTTAGCGTTATGGGGGGAGAGATCACGCAGGCTAGCATTCACGTGAACTATTTTCCATTTTGGAGAATAAATTATTGCAATTCTTGGCTTACACGCTTGGCTAGTGAGGATTCATTGTACTAAAAGAGGCCAATGTCAAAATTAGTCATAACAACAGATGGAAAAGTAAGGAGTGCACGTTTGGTTGTTGGCTAGTGTGCTGTTGGAACGTTTGGCCATGCACCTTTTAGGTATAAATTAAGTTGGCTTTACAACCAAAAAGATTGAACACCTCTTGGAGTTTATAGGAGCATTGTTTGGACGGTTTCATGGATGGTAGGATCCAAATACTTTTATGGTCTTCTTCCTCCACAATTCCTCGTCCCATAAATATCTTTTCATCATTAGAAATTATTCATTGTGCAAGACACGGATGAAAGGATGCA
The DNA here is from genome assembly GCA_039655645.1 of Ammopiptanthus mongolicus. NCBI lineage: Eukaryota > Viridiplantae > Streptophyta > Magnoliopsida > Fabales > Fabaceae > Ammopiptanthus > Ammopiptanthus mongolicus. Next base: position 24,292,844 of record CM077347.1, on the reverse strand, counting down.
AAATTTGTATTGTATATTTCCATACATTATCATCTATTTTGCTTATTATCTTTCCAATTTTATGTGCCTATTAAGCGTAACTAAGTGATAGAAACGAAAAATTTTATCACACAATTATAAGACTGACAATGTTGTACGGGACTAAATGTTGGGCGATTAAAGGTCAACAAAAGAACAAACTCAATATAACGGAGAGATGAGAATGTTGTGTTGGACGAGTGATCCTATTAGACAAGAGAGGATTAAGAACGATTGCATTAGAGAAAGAGTCGGGATAGCACCTATTGTAGAAAAGATAGTAGAAACTCATCTTAGGTGGTTTGACTTTTGAGCATGTGTTGGAGAAGATATGTTCCTAGTAAGGAGGGTAAATCAGATTGAGAGCAGTCCAATCGTTAGACGGAGAAGGAGGCCGAGAAAAACTATAGGTGAAACCGTTAAGAAAGATTTAGAGGTTAATGGTTTGTCTATAAACATGATTTATGATAGAATATTATGATATCGTTTGATCCATATAGTCGATCTCACGTAGTGAAAAAAGCTTTGGTTGTTGTTGTTGTTATATTAAGTGTAACTAAGTATAATATTTCAAAATGTGGGTGAATTTTTACTATTAATTAGATGGTGATGAGATTTCTCCTTTTTTTTTATCATGTTATGAGAGAGAAAGAGATAAAACAAATTTGAGTGGTCCCCACCAATAAAAGCAATTTTGGTTGTGTTTTTCTCTCACATGACATAATAGAAAACATGAGAGAAAAAAAGTGAGGATCGAAATCCAATGCATGTTTGTCGGGTTTACTCACCTTAAGATAAAACAAATGAATTCCAACATAATGTGAATGGATGTTAATGTTGAAAAAAAGTTACAACCGTTCACATCTTTGCCTTTTTTTCCTGCCTATTTGGCCTTTTATTTTTTATTTTTCATTTTGATACATCATGATTCAAATTCTCAACCCCAAACAGAAAAGGTGGCTGAAGTTGCTGAAAAGTATATTGAACTGTGCGAACATTTGAAATTGACAAGTGTTAGCTTTTGTGAATTTTTGTCACACACTGATTTTTGGCTATGGTTTTATCAAGTTTAAGCAAATTATTGTTATTTTCCCTGCAGAAATAAAATAAAAAACACTTGAGCTGCCGTAGAAGAATGGGGTTGATGACCCCAGGAAAAATGGCAATGAGCTGCTACTGCGAAAGAGATTTGGATTAGGTGCACTTATCTATTTTTATCTCTCTCCACTTGTATAATTTTTTTTGGATAAAATAAATTAAAGGTAAAGAATGTGAGAAAAATCAATCCAATAGTAATGGAATGAATGATTGCAGGGAACGCATGAAATCACTGACTACACCACGATCCCCACGAAAGGAGGCGACACAATTTGAAGAAAGCTCACAACACTCTCTCCAAAGAGCAACGAGTCGCGGCCCATGAAGAAGCACGCCACGACTCATCATCAGTAAAAAGGTGCATCAATATATTGGGAAGACAGCAACAGGTTACCCATGAGAACTGAGAAGCAAGCGCCGACTCAACCTGAAAATATTGAAGTCAGAGAGAGAGAGAGAGAGAGGAGAGAGAGAGAGAGAGACTAATCTGAATGCAATACATTTACAAAGGGGTATTTTATTTAGGTGCATGCTTTCCTACTTCAAGTGTAACTTATCTTATTTAGGTGGTCCAATCAAATGGTGATAATTATTTAACTTGACCCATAGCATGACCCATTTATTTGAGGTGGCGCATTGTGGTTGGACAAAGTAATTTTTACCCCAAAATTATTAGGGGTATTGGAGAAAGCATCTTTTATCTATGGTGAATTCTATGGTACCTCAAGGGTAACTTTATCCTGTCTAGGTGGACCAATCAGATGGTGAGAATCATTTGACTTGACCCACTAATATGACTTATTTAATTGAGGTGACGTATTCTGATTAGGTAAGATAACTTTTACCCCAAAATTATTGAGGGTATCGGAGAAGGCACCTTTTTTTATACCCAATACATAGTTAATTGCTTACATGCAACTAACTCCGTAACCGTTTTTCAACTAATTGCTAACTAATTATCAGATCACAAGGCTGATAATATAGATTAACTAAGGATTTGACTCCTCTAAAGTAAGTGAAATTCTAAAGTGAGAAAATAAGGGATTATCCATCATTGATTTTATTAACTACATAGAAATCTCAACTCACTAAATGATCTAAGGATGGATAACCTCTTACTTTCTTACTTTAGAGCACCACTCACTTAAAACGAGCACGGATACTACTGAGGAAAAAGAAAAGGAACCGATCAAAAGGAAGAAGAAATGAGTTGGAACGTGAAGGAATGGAAAAGACCCATTAGTAATGCCTTTAACACCTAATCAAAGAGGTTTTAATTTGCAGCTGAAGAGGGGTGACTACTAAATGCTCAATTATCAGAGGAGGAGGAGAAATGATTTGGAGTCGATCCCTACAAATTGATCAAGCTGCAAAAGTGTAAGGGGAAGGAGAGAACGTGGTTGGAGTCTAGCTAGAAGAGAGAAAATGAAGGTCCAGATTGTAGGATGAAGTTTTCTGAATATTTGGTGGGTGATCTTCTTTCCATTAGTCATGAGCTTAATTTGTCCTTGCTAGGGCCATGTTGTAGCCACTCATTTTTATGTAGAAATTTCTGGTTAACATTGTTATTCTGGATTATGTGTGAATATGCTATTATGCCTTTTGCTATTAAAAGGATTGACTATCTTTTAATTGTTTTGTTATGGAAGGACAAGGTCCAAAGATAATTCTGTGTACTACGATCTTATAAATGTTTTGTGAATTAAATGAAATAACAATCGGTAAAAACATAACTACGCATCCTAATATTATTCATGATATAAAAGTATTTGTAAAGTTTTTGACAGATGGGGATAAAAATGACCTAGAGAATGTCTCTCTTTCAGCAGAGCAGAATAATAATAATGTTGCTGAGGATCATAATTTTATAATACTTATGTCTAAATCTTAAAAATATAACCTGAGAAAGAATAAAAAGCTTAATCTTAGATTTACTTAATTTTTGTTTTTTTCATGACTTTTGATTTATGTCCCCCATGATTTTATTTTCTTTGTTTTTCTTCTTTTCAATAAATTTATGGTGACTTGATCACCTTGCTTAAAAAACAAAAAAAGAGGTAAAAACGTGACTAGTACAACATTGTAAGAATAATAGTCAACCTCAATGTATCTCTAATTATTTAAAGGGTTAAATATGTTTTTGGTCTCTTTAAAATAGAGAAAATTCGTGTTTAGTCCCTCATTTTTTAAAAGTCCTTTTTTGATTCCTAAATTTTTAAAATAGTTCACTTTGGGTCCCCAAAGTTAGCTCAATTTTCAAAATAAGGACTAAAGGTGAGCTATTTTGATAATCGAGTGATAAAAAAAAGATGTTTTGAAAATAAAGAACTAAAAACGAATTTTCGCCATTTACAAGGAGCAAAAACATATTTAACCCTTATAATATTCTTTTTCAATACTTTTTTATGAAATTTAATCAAAAGGATATACAACTCATAATTGTTCTATACGAATATCAAATAATCATATAATGCAATTATTATATAGTTTGGTTTTAAATTAAAGAATCATGCCATAAACTTATTAAATTTTTACTAATAAAAAAATAAATTTGCAAATATTATATATATTGTAATAAGTGTAAATTATTACTTTTTTGGTCATTTACTTGATTAGCATAATTTCAATTTTTCTTGGAATGTTTGTTATTATTCTTTTTTATCTAATTTTTCTCATATTTTTTAGAAATGCCCTTTATTAAATAATCAATTTAAATTAATTATCTATTATATATTACTCCTACCTATTTCAATTTATAATTAAGAATTATAATAATTATTTTTAATATAAAAATCACATCCTAATTATAATGATAGATTTCTTTTAATTCAATGTGCTATAAACCCAAACAATAAAACTTAATTAACACAATAGAGAGAATTGATATTATTCATCCATACTATTATAAAAAATGATTTCTCATCTCAATGTCTTATTTTTGTTTTTTAAATTATCATTGTCAATTATTCATTTAATAACTTAAAGTAATATAAAAAATATAATTACAAATATATTTTATTAAGGATGAAAAATTTACAAATAAACTTGTAAAGGATAATGTTTTAAATAAAATTTACTCACCTTTCAAATAGTTCTCACCTATTTAAATATGTTTTTGGTCCTCGTAAAATATTGAAAATTCGTTTTTGGTCCCCCAGCCCCTAATTTTTAAAATCATTTTTTCGTCCCTCAATTTTCAAAATAGCTCATATTTGGTTTCTATTTTAAAAATTGAGGGACCAAAAAATGAATTTTTAAAAATAAAAGACTAAAAATGAATTCTTATTATTTTACGGGGACCAAAAACATATCTAAGATAAGTTTGGTATAGCTTGAGAAGATATAGTGAACATTTTAATCCTGTTGTCACATGAGTGAAATTTCAGTCTCATAACTCGATTCATCAGCTTTCTATGAAAAATAGGAGTATATGGTTAATAATCCTTTGCTACTATTTTCTCACTTTGCTGCGTGTGACACTTGGAAGTTCAAATGTGATACACAATTTTTTGTTTTTGGTTAGAAATTTAAATATGACCTTAATTAGGACCAAAAACAAAATACGAGGGTTTCATTTGAACTATGGGCTATATAAATTGGACGAGAGAGTCATGACTCATGAGTTTTTCGAAGTTCGAATCCGAAGCTATAAAGAAAAATGTGGGTCATGGCCCATCAATGATTCAAAGTAGGACTGAAAATATAGTGTATCAGTATCACTTTCAGGAAAAGCTGTGCGCTGTTTGCTACCCAGATTTCAGTGCCCAATTTGGCAAATAAATCATCATTTTGATCCCTGAAAATATGAGTCGCTATCAATTTAGTCCCTGAAAATAGTTAAATTATGAAAAAGTTCCTCAATGTTAATTTTGTCAGTCAAATTAGTCCCTCAATATTAATTTCGGTAGTCAAGTTAGTCCTTGTCAGGGACTAATTTTTCTAAGGAAATTAATATTCCGAGACTTTTTCATAATTTAACTGCTTTCAGGGACTGAAATGACAGCGTCTCGCACTTTTAGGAACCAAAATAATGATTTACACTAATTTTTAATTAGGTAAATGTTTCATAAGTAATTAAAATATAGAAATTTTAAATTGAAAAATTGGAAATTTAATATATTAAAAATTTAAAAGTTATATTTACCGATGGAAAATTTTTATATTTTGATTCCTTAAATAGACCCTTTTAATTACTTTTTTTATGAATCATTGTAATTAAGATCTTTGCCTCCCCAGTGACATTTCGGGGTATCCCCATAAGTTTCGGTCATTTGGATAGGCTATGAGACTAATCCCCGATTAGTTGCTTGGAACACGAAATTAACCCTTAATTTTCGCAGCCTCCCAATTAGAGTATCTGCCACCAGAATTCGAGCTTGTGTTTTCCTTCTTATAGGATCGAGATGTTTACCACTCGACAAGCTTTTGGTTGGTAACATTTTTAATTATCTACTCGGGTTGTATATGGTCTCTTTATTTTTAAAAATTTTAAGGGATAGTTTTCTTCCACTTTACTCATATTTCTATATAATATATCTACTTTCACTATATAATATTATAATAATATTAAGACAAAATAGGTTGTTTGGTCCTATATGTTTTTTTATATTTCACATCGGTTCTTTAAATTTTATTTTTTTCAAATTGGTCTTACACATTTTGTTTCGTTTCCACATTGTCATTTTCGTCAATTTCGATCTTATGTCGTCAATCAAAAGCCATGTGTCTGATTAATGTGATAGTCACGTCAGGTCAAAACAGACGACGTTAGGTCGAAATTGACGAAAATGACTAACATGGAAATGAAACATAACGTATTGGACCAATTTAAAAAAAAATAAAATTTATAAAACTGATATGAAAAATAAAAAAAACATATTGGATCAATCAATCAATTTTACTTAACATTTAACTTCAGTCATAAAAATACAAATATTTCACGAGATTTCAAATATCGTAATATAAAAAACATTTTTTCCCGGATATTATCTTGGAGTTTGTACATTGATTGAAGCTAATTATGAGTCCGAATGACCAATTATTGAAGCTGGCATCCGAATTTGATTATGCTAACCAAAATGTAATTACCAAGGATATGATGATACCTGAACACATTAGTGTATATATGAGTAAGTTAAAATAATTGAAGTGAATTTAGCTAAAATTTAAGTATATAAATTTAATTAAAACTAAAGACTCATTTTAGTCTCTAACAATGCTTGAGGTATCACTTTTCGTCTTTGAGAAAAAAAAACTCACCAAATTGTCACTGACAATGACAAAAGAGGGAAACATTTCTCCCTCCGTCTGTCTTCATTCTAAACATATCGTTAGAGTGCTGATGTATATCGTCAGTGTGTCAAGGTGTCTATTAAACTCGTCCATATATGACCCGTGTTGGTGCATCTGGTGTGGTACATGTGTGTTGCTTGTAACATATATATAGGGACTAATGTGTCCCACGATAAAAATTGTCAGGGATTAAATTGGGTTACTTAAATAATAGTTGAGAACTTTATTAGACCAATTCATAATTATTCTCATGGCCTATTAGACATGTAGTGACTATTGCTTGGGTACCTGACATACTAACGATACATCGGCACTCTAATGGCGTGTTCTGGATGAAGACACATGGAGGGACTAAAATGTCCATCTTTTGTCATTCTCGGGGACTATTCACCTTTTTTTCAAGGGACGAAAGTGGTACCTCAAAAATTGTGAAAAATTTAAATGGGCCTTTTCTCTTTAATTAATTTCAAATGTTGTTAGGTGTGTAAATATATAAGAATGATGCAACAAGTAATGTACTAACAGTGCCACTCAATCACAAAGGCACAACTACAACATGGATATCTAAGTTAGGTGTTGAAGGCTGCAAACAGGTTCTGCATGGTAGGATTACCCTTTTGAAAGGCGATGTGCCGTGGAAAGCAGTTGATTTGCACATCAAGCTTTCAAAGATTTGGAAATTATCGGGTTCTTGGAATATGGTATCGCTTGGTAAGGGTTTCTTTGAATTTATTTTTGAATCTTTTGAAGATTTGCATAGTTTAAGATCGATTGATTCTTGGAATTTAAATCTAGTGTGTTACGGCTTTTTGCTTGGACTAAGGATTTTAATCCTGCTTTTATCAAACAAACCAATTTTCAATGTTGGGTTAAAATCCATGGTCTGCCAAGAGAATATTGGTTTCAATGTTGGATTAAAATCCAAGGTCTGCCAAGAGAATATTGGAGGAACAAGATTCTTTTTGAAATTGGAGGTGCACTTGGTTTTCCAATTGCTTTGGATGAGGCTACTAGGAAAAGGTCTTTTGGACATTATGCTAGAATCTTGATTGATATTGATTTAACATTGGTGCTTCGGGAGAAAATTCTTGTTGAAAGGGAGGGCTTTGCTTTTTGTGTGGATGTTGAGTATGAATGGTTGCCTCCCTTTTGCTCTTATTGTCAAGTTATTGGACACTCCTTGGAATTTTGTAGGATGAGTAACACTAACGCTGCTACTTTGAACCGTTCTTCAAGGGATGCTTCTAATAAAGGTAATAAGAAAGGTAATGTTCAATATGTTCCTAAGCGGAATAAAGAAATTGCTCAAGATAAGAATCCTGATAAATTGAATTCAAATATTGTGGTTGATGTTATTTCTGATCAAGACAATCATAATGTGGATAAGGAAACTCTTTCTAATGGAAATGACTTGGATCAGGCTCTTGCGCCAATTCCAGATGCGACAGCATAAGTTAATATAGATGTAATGGATTTGTTGGGTTTCAAATCAATTGATGCTAAGGTAAATTCAGGTTCAAATGAAGAAAGTCCTTTGATTTAGAATGCAACTTCTGGGAATTTGAATGGCCAAATTTCAGATGAGGATGCTGCTTCAATTAATTGAAACAACTTATGATGATTCTCTTCATCCAGATTCTCCAAATCAGGTTCCAGATTCTATGCCTAGTCTAATAGATGGATAACGATCGAATCAATGCATGTCCTTAACACCAGTCCATTTTCTGTTCAAGATCTTAACTCTTGTCCAGCAGTTGTTCAGAATAGTTTTAATGTTTTATCCGTTTTGTGGGCAAAACAAAGGATGCAAATACTTCTAAGGAAGAAGAGCAGAATAATGTTTATGCTGCTGAGGATGGTTTCACAATGATTATGTCTAAATCTCAGAAGAAGTATAACTTGAGAGAGAATATAAAGCCTAACTCTAGGTTCGCTTGATTCTCGTTTATTTTGCATGAGTTTTGGTTTATGTCCTCCAATGATTTTGTTTTCTTTTTTATTTTTATCAATAATTTTATGGTGACTTGTCACCTTGCTTAAACAAAAGTTATTATTTTGTACTAAATTTAACTTGCTTGAAATTCACAATTACATCCTGTCTTAACTACCACTTGTGCTATCAGGTTTCCTGTGATCCAAGAAGTATCATTGGAAGTGAGAAAACTGTAGGTAGAGATGCAGATCCAGCTCCACCATCTCATCCATTTGATCCTATCATAAATAAAATCCCAAGATTTTCCAGGAGTTCACTTAAAGGCAGTCCAATTTTAGGTTAAAAATTGTTAACAATACACTATTTTTAACATTATCTGTTATTTAGTGAATTTTATATAATACCTACTAAATCACATGAGTCTATTCTCTATTTAATGGATTTCACATATAATCTATCCTATAAGTGTGTTAAAGAGAGTATTGAAAAATGATGCTTTCTCCGGCACCCCTAATAATTTTGGGGTAAAAATTATCCTGTCCAATCAGAATTCGTCACCTCAATTAAATGAGTCATGTTAATGGATCAAGTCAAATGATTATCACCTTTTGATTAGACCACCTAGGCAGGATAAGTTACACTTGAGGTACCAGAGAATTTACCTTCAAAAAAAATGTATTCCATTACTCTTTATCGGATATCAAGGAGACTGTATTAAAGCTTCCATTTATCTCTCTATTAAAGTAGCTAAAGAAGCTTACGAATAAAGGAAATTCAGCAGAATAAAAGAGGCCTCAATATTGATGCCTTCCGGTTTTCCTTTACTGTCCTAAGAACCATGTACTAGCAAAAGGATTATCTTGACTAGTCTTAACTCCTGTAGTTCTAGTTTTACTCAATATAGATCAGATCACTAGATAGAGAAATACGTGAAAAGTAATTCAGTACAAAGAAAAGGAAATGTAACTATATCTAACATAAAATGACTCAGTAGTTGACAATATCCGAGGATGTGCATTGTATAAGCTAGCTACATATGCTGGTACTTATAACTCTCAAAGATTAATCACAATTGAGATTCCTTATCAATTATCATCGACCGTTTATACACTGTCCAATCATGCACACGCATCCGATGTAGACTACTACATATTTTATTATGTGAATTCTCAATTAATCAAACTTGGCCTCGCCCAAAGACAGTGCAGGCATCACATGGCTGAACAAGAAAATATTTATGTTCATATTTGCCTATCTTCCAAATTGTTTATCATTTGTTTAATTATAAGATTCTTACAGGGTTCTAAAATCCAACATCAATCAGACATGAAGTCCTACCATTGACCTAAGATCATCCTAGATTCCTAATCTACTTTCATAAAATCAATTATAATTTCTTCTTGGTAGAGACTACTTGAAATTAAATTTATGTTTCTGATTTTCAGGATCCCACTAGGCTAAAAAAAGAGTATTTCATCATTTATTTTACCAGATAAAACAAATTTAGCTTAATTATTGAGATCCCTACAAATTTAGTTTAAGTAGACCAAGAAATGCAACGGGCATATTTGATATGGGGACAAACATTCAAAGAAGGTGCCTTTTATGGTACACCCTCCTAAAAGTGGTGCATCATGCACCTTAAAAATTGAGACCATCTACACCATTCATCTTGCCAGCATGTAACAAGGATTCTTTTGCAAATTCCTCTCGTGGCTTGTTGGTCAAAGTGTCCTATTTGCATTATAGGGTGTTGATGGATATTTAATTTCTCCCTCACCTTGATTGACTTGTGTCTCCGCTACCACCCCACTCTCTACCCTCCGTCACCATCCACCGTCCGCGGCCGCACCACCCTGTCAGTCACCATGTCAAAACTCTCCCATGCCATTGTCGAAGCACACTTCCAGAATCGCCAGGAATGGCTTCTTCATCACCCTTCCATCTTAGCCGAAGCACGAGAAAGGGTGGTGATGGTGATGGGATCGCAGTCATCGCCGTGACGGAATGTAAAACCCGTCAAAAATAGCATAAGGTTTAATGAAAAATAAATAAATAAATAAATATATATAGAGGAAAGTTTTCAAATTTATTTGGCATGTTATTAATTATTTATTATTTATAACATGAGAACATTAGTATAGTGTAAATAAAAGTAAAAATAAAAATATTAATGTACATAAGAAATACAAATAAAATAAGGTGATTTTTATGATAAAGATAGGGACATATTTCCCTTTCTATCCAAGTGTTAAGTTATGAGTTAACTTAGCATCATGGGCTTTTCAGTAAAAGTAACGAGGTATAAATAGTTAGATAAAAAAGGATGGGCAGCCATTGGCAACCCTAACAGAAGAGAACAAATGATGGAGAGAAGAGGAGAAGAAGAAGAAGAACAAGTAGAGAAGAATAAAGGGAAAAAGAGAAGGAGAAGATGAAAGAGTAACAACGGCATAGGAAGAAACAAAATAGAGACTCAAGAACATCAAACAAGATGAGGGGTTTAGATTTAAGGTTGGATTGTTGATGTATTTTGGGCAAATTTTGGAGGTATGATAATTTGGGATTTTAGGTTATGATATTGTGTGATTTTGGTATGAAATTTGTATTAAATTAGTTTGATGTTGTTGATATATATGAGTAATGTTGTTTGGTTAGTCAAGTATGATGATATACAGAGAGTTTTGAGCTTTTCTTCATGTATTCGAGTTATTTTTGTGCATTGAAATGGTTGGATTTCTGCAGAACTTGCGTTTCTGCGATTCTACAGAAATCGCGTCAACGCTGGGCGCCAGGAACCCCGAGCTGAGCGCTAGGATGACAGAGAAGGACTGATATCTAGCGCTGGGCGCCCAAAAACCAGCGCTGAGCGTTGAAGCACCCGAGAGCAAGACCTAAAAACTCGACCCCTGCGCTGAGCGCCAATTTACCTGCGCTGAGCGCCAGTACCAGACAGTAAAATAATTATTTAGGCTTTTGTGTTTCTCTACTCTTGCTCTTGAAGAGGTAAGGAATTACAATGAGTGTAGACAAAGTAAACTAAATGTGAAGTACTATGATATCAAGGGAGGTTTATTAAAAACATGTTAGAAAAGATTATGGTGAAATTGGTGATAAAAGGAAAATTGTCATGAAGTGACATGTATGTAGAGGTATGAACATAGATGATTTGAATTATAAAAATTGATGAACTATACGTTAAAGTTCTTTGTGGCATAGTGTGAGGTAATAAATAAGTTGATGAAATGTCGAACATATATATATGATGGGATAGTTATGATGTGCCAATAAAATGAGAGATTTGAGAGATAACATGATAATACTTATTTAATGTTATTATAAGTAGGGTTAAGACATGTGTAATTAAGAGAAGTATAGCTGGTGTTGTCTTATAATCTTGAGTATGATTGATTAATGTGAGAATGTGTTTGAGGGTCGTGAACGACTTATTTTTTAGTTGGTGTAAAGTAATAATATCAAAGGAGAGGAACATAATTACGAACTATGTTTATGGGATGTGAGATTACAAAACACAAAAGGATGAGAGGAATTTATGAAAACTGGAATGAAGCTATATGATGGGGAATTAGACAAATGTAGTGGTAGGATTGTTATGTGGTACAAGTGTTTGTTTAAAGTGGGATAGTCAATGGTTATATTCTTGTTGAATTTAAGAATGGTTTTTCCTTATGATTAAGTTTATTCTTATGAAAAGAAGAGAGTATTGTTGCGAGCGTTACTGAGTAACTGTGCTAAATACGATAAGGAACGTTAGTTAAGACGGTCAATGTACACAAGTATTATGAAGAAAGTAATTAAGTGAAAATGAAGTAGATATATATGTGAATTATTATTGTGTTCTATGTTTATGATAGTTTATGGGCAATGGCCTTTTATTCACGTGTTTATTGAGTTATGAGGTTATTGTATTGTTTTTGTATATTGAGTTTTAAGCTTCGAAAGAGAAACAAATGCTTATTATGGTGAATAAGGTTTGCCATGAAATTATTGACAAATGTCAAGGTAAGGTCTATTGACTCAACTATGTATTTGCGTATGAAGCAAGTGTTGAAACTAATTGGTAAGATGCTTCTAATTTGTAAATGAAATGGCTATAATGTTGTCTACATGTATTTATGATTGAGATCATTATGAAATTTATTGATTACCGTTATAATGGTTATGTAAGCTATGTTGAGGCACATAGTGAAGATGTGATGTTGTGAGTTGATTTGCATGAACATGCCATGCATATGAAAAGGGGTTTGGTTTGGGACATTGAGCAAGACTTGGTGTATCCGACTGGTTAGCGGACACGACCGGGTTATAAATGTGACCGCTGGAGAAGGGGACTCTAGTGAACAACCCCGGAGTTTGGAGGGATATTGTGTAGTGACCGAGGTCACTTGCCGGTCAGCGGTTTCGACCGGGATAGAAATGCGACCGTCGGAGTAAGAGACTCTAGTGAATAACTCCAAGGGGATACACAAGCATCTTGTCCAATGCTAAATTGATATCATGGCAAGAAATGATCAGCTATGTATGGTTTCGTACGTTGTAATTTACATATTGGCATATGCTTAAATATATGGCTATATGTTATACTATTTGATATTATGTTTTGTTTATCCCTCACTGAGTTCTGGGACTCACCCTCGCCCTTTTTGGTCCAGATTCAGGTACTTCATGAAGGAAGTCATCTCAGGAAATCCTCGCACGTGTGTAGTGCTTGGGTAGCTGCTGCTGGTTCCTTTTGATTGGTTTTGTCATATGGGAAATCTTATTGTTTTAGAGTTTTCAATCTCCTTATGATTTGTAAACTCTTTTGGTTTGTTTCTTTTTTTAAAACTTCGGTATTTTAACTCAGGGCCGCCATGGCTTATGTTTTGTATAATCGTTTACTCTGATAATTACTGCTGATATATTACATATCTTGCTATGATTTGACTTATACATTCTTGAATGGCCTTGGGAATGGAACAACAGAGTTCCATTCTGACCGGTCAGGGGTGCCTAGGTTGGGTCCTGACACGGAACCCCATCGACGACCACCTCCTCCTGAGGTTCTTCAAGAACAAGGTGGATGACGCCCAGCTGCACTCGAAAATGGCCACAATGATGGCCCACCGCCACCCACTCCTGAACACCCACATCTTCTCTTCCATCTTCCTATTCTTTTCCGTTTTTTTGTTGGTTAGCAACCCAAGTTTCAGATCTGGCAAACACAAAAGATCCAAAAATTTCACTTTCGGATCCATCAAATAAAAGTTTTAAACTTTTTTAAGGGGGAGTTAGATTATGGCGGTTCGACGGGGTAGGGAACCTCGGAACAGAGTGTGGTACGTGGCGGCCAACGGAGTGGTGGTAGTGGTGGCCATACTGCAAATACTAAAAAACCAAGACCTGATGTGCAAATACAAATAATTGATATAAGTTTGACCCAATTTCAGCTGTTTGACCGGGTCAATGCACATGTGTCCAACTGAATGGTTGAGATTTCTCTAAAAAAGATGGTGCATGTTGCACTACTTTTATGTTGGTGTAACTTAGACAACACCTTCAAAGAAAGTGTCTATACAATGTATTCCTGAGAAAAGGCAGGAAATTTCACCCTGAGCTGACCTGGATAGTAACCAAAACTAATTGATGTCCGAATTCGGATAAAGTGTACTTTGCTTTGATTAAGTGCATCAGTACATGACATCAATGACTATATATGCTGTTGTCATTCACATGTGCTCTTCCTGCAGTAAGGTTACAAACTTTCCCTTTTCCTCTTTTTCTCACATATCTCTATTCTATCTAGTCAAGTGAGACAGAACACGAGCAGGAGGAAAGGAAAATCATTGGAATTAGTACATTTTCAGAAATCCATATGTTGACATGGTTATTTGAATTAGTATTACTTACTTGTGAACATGATTTTGGGTTTAAAAAGTACTACATGTATTGGATCTATCGCTATAACTATCTTGCCAGCATCTAATTTGTGTCTAGATGTCTGGTAGTGGGGAGAGTGCCTGCATCTTGATCCATGCAATTACCAATCTAATGGGGACCACGATTTTAATATTGTTGTTAATTATCTGAGTCAGTGTTAAGATTAATAGGATTCTTGGTTATGAACCCAAGAACTACAGTCTTTTCTGTAAGTGCATCGTCCACCTAAAGTGCTACAAAGAGCATACTTCGTACCTTCTTTATAATTTCCCCTTTCTTTTTATTTCTTGTTGAAAACTCATCAAATGTTTTTGAATATAATTAGTTCAAGGACAAACACTCAAACATAGGAGGATTGGAGCAGGTGGGTTGGGTATAGACTGAGTCCACCATTAAATCTTATGACATAGAAATATATTTTACATAACTAGTATATATATTCTTTATAGATATTCTGTGTCCTAAGTGAGTGTTAATATGTATCGAGATATACCATATTCTAAAGTGAAATAAATGTATTGTATGTTATTTATCCGGGAAAAAATGTATTGTATGTCAACGTGAGAAAATTATCAAAATATCATATTATGAGTATTCAAATTAATGAGATTATAGTACATATTATAAACTATTAAACTAAATAAGCTCACCTAGTGGGAAAATGATTGATTGTTGCTTTATTAAACTAAATAAAGTTGACGTCAGTTTTGCAAAACCATGGTCTATAGACTGACAAGTGCTTAGGATATATGGAATCAGCGAGAGATACGGTTTGGAAGCTTCAAGAGGCTTAAAATTTCGTACTTTCCCTGAAAACAAGGGGAGTAGGGGACCATGTATATTGTATACACACACGAAGGGTACCCAACTTGAAACTAGGGGCAACCTAGTAAATGAATGAATAAACACATGAATTGGTAGCCTGATATTTATTTCCCGTTCTTTTTGGCCACAACCCACACAAACAATAGCAAACAAGTGAGTGGAGAGTCATCTTGAAACGTATTGCTACACGGAGTGCATTGCATAGAAAAGGCATAATTCAATCACAAAATGATTTGAGTTATGTTTTATGTTTTCGGGATGAAGAAACGGTGGACCACTTATTTTTGGTTTGTGGAATTGCTAAAGCGATATGGAGGAGTGTTTTTGCTTAGATTGGAAGCTCGATAGGTGATACGGATAACATTGTCACTCATTTTGTGGAATTTGGGAATTTAGTGAAGGGAAAGAGACAAAGAAGAGTAAAACATCTTATATGGATGGCGGTTATTTGGAAACTATGGATGGCTCGAAACAAGGTAATTTTCAATGGGGAGGTGGTCTCCATTCCGGGTATATTAGACGGAATCAAGGATACGGCATGGAGTTGGTTCAAGGCAAGGCGAGGGAGGAATTGTACGGCGACGTGGGCGGATTGGTATAATTGCCCGACGGGTTGTTTTTCTATGTTGTAATCCAATCCTGTAATACTTTCTATTGAGAAGTTCATAGTTGGGGGAGAAGCAGTGGGTTAGGCTATATGCCCCACTGTTGTGCGTTTTCTTTCGTGCGAGGTACTCTTTTTCCTCTCTGAGTCTTTTTCCCAATAGGTTTTGGATCAGGGAGGTTTTGAGGAGGCCCTCCCCCTTTCCTTTGTAAAAGGCTGGACACGTCCTGTACTCCGCTTAATGAAACATTGCTTATCTAAAAAAAAAAAAAGTGAATAGCACCAAAAATCGCTTTAATTAATAATGGATAAGACGTTGTTGTCCACTAATTTAGAACGATATTTAGGTCCCCAGAAGACATGGCACAGTATAGGGTGATACCTTGCTTTGCATGTGAAGATCTCCCTGATTATATTTATGTCCTTATATAAACAACAAACTCTTTCTATAGCCTATATATGTGCATATATAAAATATATATGTAACTCCAATTTAGCTTAATTATGTAGAAATCAGTGGCAATTTATGTAGGATTTAATTGGTATGTATTATCACTGTAAAGATTTTTTAGACAGTCAATCAATCAGAAATTGACATATAAGTTAAAATGTTTGACTCTTATCCTAATTACCTTAAAAGTCACTCATATCATGATTTTTGATTAATTGACAGTGTAAAAAACTTTACACCGATAATGTATAGCAATTAAATTCATTTATATATATCATTTACCTTTTGGGAAATCAAAAATCACTTTTACAAAGTTTTATTTATATATGCAAATTCCTGGTAAGCAGATTACGTGGTTTTTGTACAAGAGCTAGACTGGTGAAGGGGGGGGGGGGGGGGGAGAGAGAGAGAGAGACTTTATTTGAAACTGCAGTTCCATTAAAACAAGCTTGCAACTGCAAGTTAAAACCACCATGAGTCCATGAATATGAACAAAATCATTGCACAATTATCCATCTTTCCCATGCATACTGTTGAATTCTTCAACTCCACCCTCCCCCTCTCCTCTTCATCTTTAAGTAACAATGAAGAAGAAGGCAAATATGATGAGTCGATGACCATATATAAATCAAAGGTAGTCCTCAATACACCCACCGGATATAACAAGCTTGAATAGAGTGAGCAAATGTATCCACTCTTAATTTATAAAATAAACTGCACAAATATCTTAACTCAGTAAATAATTTGAAAGTAGATACATCTTACTTGCTGACTTTAAATTCAAGTTATTTTTCCCAACAAACTTTCCCATGCCAATTAACTAGTGACTCAACTTGTAACAGAAACATCAGACACTTTGTTTGTTTCACAAACTCCTAGCCAACATTTCCTGAAACCTCCTATCAGACTCCTGCTTTTCCAACTTGAACTTCTCATGGCAATTGGCAATGAACATTTCTGCTAGCATATCAATCTTGTTAATATTATCCTTCTCATTTGTTGTAGTACTAATAATATCCTTACCGTCATCATGAACATTCTCCTCAAGCCACTGCAGGTACCCTGAAAGCTGTGAGTCAAGGCAATCCTCAATATCACCTGCAGCTTGTTGCTCAGCTGGAATCACAGTAGTGTTCCAGTTGGAGTCATAGCACAAATGGGTGGCACTATCTGCAGGCAACCCTTGATAAACCCGTTCTGCAACTGGCAGAACATGAGAAGATTTGGAAGAACACCAGTTATAGTGAAGCCTGAAGGAACCCATAATAATCTTCTTGTTTTTTCTGCAATGCTTTTTCTGAGAAAGGTAGGGGAAGTGAATATTGGAGTGGTTGTCCTTAAGAATCCCAATGATAAGGGTTTTGAGTTTGGAGAGTGCCCGAATGATTCGGCACATGTGGGAGAGTATGAGGGTGTGGATAAGGCTTTTGAGCTTCATGGAGCTTAAGGCTGAAGAAGATGGTGATGATTTTACTGAGAAAACTTGAAGAGGGTGCAAGGTTTTGAGACGAGATGGGCTAAACATCTTTGTTTGTGTGCGTCTTTGGGTGGGGGAGATAGAGGAATGATGTGTTTGTGAGTGAGTGTATGGGGTAAATGACTCTTAGAGATGCAGTTTATATGGGATCCCAAACCCATGTGGAATACTTTGCCCCTAAAAATAAAATAAATTAGAATCTGTGTTTGTTTGGCTATGTTTGTTGAAAAGTGATTTTAAGAAAATCTATTTCATTTGGATGGTGCAAAAAAATTATTTTTACGTGGTAAATTACGAAAAAAGGTATGAAGTTATTTATATAATTTAATTTAATAATATTTGTTTAGAAGTTAGTTTTATAGAGATAAATAGGGAAGAAAGTTCTGAGAAATAAAAATAATCAAATCACAATAATTTTAAGCTAAAACAAATTAGGTGACATAAAAGAATTTTTTCCCCAAAAATAACTTTTTAAAAAATTTAAGCAGTGTCAAACAAAAAAGATTTTTTCAAAACAATTTTTTTCATTCTAAACAGTTGAAATCCAAATAATTCAGCTTTCCGAAACGTGTTCTTCTTTTATTTATAGAAAAACCATTCAAATAAAATCTAAGTCATAAAAAAAAAACGATTTTTCTTAAATAAGGTTTCATGTTATAATATGTTTGGTTCTGTCTCGGACAAATCATGTCTCCAATGTCAATATTGTAATTTTTTTGGCTTTTTAACATGAAAGCTAACACATGCTAGGTTCGATAAAATCACGATTGCACCAAACCCAACTTGGCACCAATATACGCTGAGGTCCGTTTGATGATCAGGATAAGGGAGGTAGGATAAGATAAATTATCCTATTTTATTTTAATTTGTAGTTTGGTGAACCAACATGATAGGATAAGGTTATCATGTTAGTTTATCCTATTATGTTACTTAGTTATAATTCTATCCTGAGGGTGGAATTGAGTTAGAACCAACAACATAGGATAAGAAAATGTTTTCTCTTTTATCTCTTATCCTTAATATTGTTATTATTTAATTATGATTTCAAACCTAATTAATCAACCTTATTACTAATTAAAATATGTGGTTTAATTAACAATTTTTATAAAAAGTGAAAAAAGTTAATTTTTTATAATTTAAAAAAATGGACTAATTTATAATTAAAAATTCGAAAATATATATTATTAAATATTTTTAATTTAAATTTATAAAACAACCACATAATATTAAAATTTATTTTTGAAAAAAAATGTAATTTTGATATAAGCGTAATTTTATCATTTGTGGATATTTTATATCATATCCTGTTATTATCTGATACACATCAAACATTAGACAGAATAAGAGTTTATCATACTCATATCATATTCTATCCTTATTCAGCTCTCATATCCTATCAATCTTTATCCTATCCTGACCACCAAACGAACCCTTAGGGGATTATGATTTATGAATATAAAAAGATAGGCGCTAAGATAACTTTATTTCTTAAATAAGTCTTATCAATTCTAATCCAATTAGACCTCCAAAAAAAAAAGAAATTCTAATCCAATTAGTCAAGTTTAAAATATTTTTTAGACATCAATAAAATTGTCCATTCCCCTTCGCGAAAAATTCAAGCCATGTTCTCGTGATAAATTAATAGGTGAGGAGCAAGAAAAAGTTTCCTGTTCATTTTAATAAAAATATTACAGGTATTCAAGTCAGAGATAGTATTGACCTATGTATATAAGGTGATATTTATAAAAGGAAAATATTCATTTTATCATTTTTTTTTATCATACTACCTTTTTATACTTAAAATCTCAATAATCTATCCATTCTTGTTTTCAAAACAAAGTGATTTGATCAATGATTATAAAGTATTTGTAAAAATGGTGTAAAAAAATAGTGTGAGAATTTTGTTGTCATATATAAAATGATATAAGATTTTTTGTTCCTTATTATTTTGTGAATATATGTGATGTGTGCATAACACCCGCTTCCCACTTTTTAAAAAGTGGAGTGCTAGCAATATCACTTTTTAACACTCTCTTTAACATTACACTCATATATAGTTATTGAGTGAATTTCATATGAAACTCTGAATTTTATGTGGGGGACGCTCCATTTAGTAGGTCCCACATGAAATTCAATCAATAATAATGAATGGATTGGAAAGAGTTTTGAAAAGAAATTGTTGATAACATTTTTTTTTTTAAAATGTGGTTCGTTTTTGTGAGGTCACTGACACTCAAATTGCTAGCGCCAATTTTCTTTTTAATATTAGTATGTTATTTGTAATTTAGTCAACTATTAAAAATACGTGATTCAATTTTTAAATTATATATTCAAAATTATTTCATATTTGTAAGTACTAAAATATCATTCGACGTTAATTTGGTAAAGTGATGTTATTGATTTTCATAGAAGAGTTGCTTTTTTTTACTAAAAAAGTTATATAAATATAATTAGCATAGGTTTGGTTCTGCCTTTCTTGCTTTATAATCACGTTGGTGATGACAGTGTTATAATTTTTTTGCTGCCAAATTAATAATATTTTTTTGGTAGAATCTGAATTCTTTATATGAAAACAAAGTCCGTTTTATAAATAAAAAAAAGATATAGATATTATAGCAACGCGTTATAGTACTAGTATAGTATAGTATACAACTCGAGAATGGTGATTAAGGCTTAAGAGTACCAGAACTACAGATCAGAGGATTGTTATCCCATGATATATAATAGAGGATAATTTTTTAAAAAGAAAATTTATTGCGTGTTATTTTGACCCATTAAATTTACATTACTTATTTACAAACTAACAGATACGAGATATCTTTCCCGTAATAGAGGAACTATTATTAAATTTTCGTTATTTCTTGTGAAGTTCCCTAAACATATTGTAATTATTGAACAACGTAGACTTGTTTTTTTATTGCTCAGAACTTTCAACCAAATTTCAGCCAGAGCTGTCATTATTGTGTGTAAGCAACAACATCCTATAAACTCGTAATTTGACACTTTCTTTGTGTAGACCTTTATTTTTATTTTTATTTTATTTTTTTGAAATATTTTCACCCTATAGGTGGTAAATTAATTTTTCGGAGTACTCTCAGACATTTAAGCAGAGATCCCTCACAATAATATTTTTTTTACACATGAATTTAGGGATTTGACTCAAGACCATATGTTTAAACGATATAGACCTCTTTCACTTGAATCAATACATATTGATATTTAGAATTTTATTTGAATTATACATTGAGGGAAAACTATGTGTAATGGAATGACATATGAAAGCACATCAGCAAAAAAATTTAAAAATAATATTAGGGAAAAAAAACATATATAAGATGAGCAATCACCGCTTGATCAAATTGATGGTAGACGGGCCGTATATGCGTAATTCAATTATAACATCGTGTTTGTTTTTTTATGTTTTTTTCCTTTAGAAGTGATTCCAGGTCCAAATTTACCATTTTTCCATTTTTTTTAAATTTCTTGATTATATTTTCTGGCTGCACACATATTAAATGACAAGATTGAAAAATAATCCAACAAGAATTGTAATTGAAATTTTATTTTTCCACACGTATATTGTTGCAAGGACAATTAAACTTTTTCAAAGTAAATTAGGATCTGTTTAAATTGACTTATAAACAGTTTATTTGGATTTATCTACTGACATAAATATTTGTCAGAGTTTTTGGGAGAACTCATGGAAACAGCTTATAGACATGTTATAAGCTCTTATTCGCTTATATGATAAGCGTTTATCCTAAAAACGCTTAATTCAGCCGTTTACTCAAACATGCCATTGGTCCATAAAATAAGCAAGTGTGTATTTACACCTAAATTATTTAATGAGTTAGGAACATTATGTACTCTAGATTAACTATGTAGGTAGTGTTCTGCGGAGTTATTTTTGGGCTTCTCTTCTCCTTAAAAGGAGAAGAAGTTGGCTCAAACACTTTTAAGAAGAAACTCTTAAAAAAAGGAGTTTATTATTAAGGAAGAAAAATTGAAAATAAGTAGCTTTTAAGAAAGTTAATATGAAAAGCTTTTAAAAATAAAGAGTTTATCTCCCCACAAACAATGTCACTCTACAGCGACTCCAACACAATGGCAAACCATGGAGCTGCAATGCGCAGTCATGGAAACCTTTAGAACATGTTTGGAAAAGGATTATATCCTAAAAAAATGGCTTAAAAATTGGAGAAAAAAAAAACTATTCGAAGTTTAATCTGATATGTTTGACAAACTTGATTAAATTACAAAACAATTGTTTTTATGGGGGAAAAGTTATGAGTTTAATTGTTATATGCACTGTCAGTGTAAACTTTTTTTACACTGACAATCAATCAGAAATCATGATGTATGTGATTTTTAAGGTAGTTAGGATAAGAGTCAATATTTTAACTTATGTGGCAAATTCTGATTAATTGTCTGTGTAAAAAATCTTTACACTGACAATGTATACCAATTAAATCCAAAAGTTATTTTTAGAGAAACTTAATTAAAAAGTTATTATATTATTTTGAAATCAATAACATTTTTCTATTTCATCGTTACAAAATTAACTATCAAACAAATATAATTAAATTATACAAATAATTTCAAACCTTTTATTATAATTTTCTACATAAAAGTGATGTTTTACATCACTCAAACGAAATAAATCATCTTAAAATCACTTTTCAATAAACATATTTAAATATTAAACTGATTCTATTATAATCGAATTATACATAAAATAGATAATCAAAATTATCAATTTTTCACCTCTAACTCAAACATCCTAATTAAAAATGGGTTTCGTAATAACTTGAAGGAAGCGCAAGTCAAAAAAATGAAAGTAACTATTGATAAATACATGACCTGAATTTAACCTTATCAGACAAATATTTTATTTAAAATCATAATAGAACAATGGTTGGACTTCGAGCAACAAAAATTTGACTGGTTAATTATATCAAGAAATTTGACTGGTTAAACTGGATACGAATAAATGATGACGACACTGAAAATATGAAAGCAAAAGAAACCTTCACTATACTTATAATTACTAACTAATGACGTATACCTTTTAGTACAAACCAATAATTGATGTTTATCTGTTTACTTAATTTTTTTAATCGCTTTTCTCCAATAAGATGCTGAACCAATATTGCCTTCTTAAGATTATCTGAAATTTCGATATTGGAATTTATTTTGTTATTGAAATAAGTCCTACCAGACCTTGTTCATTGGGACTTGAATGAGAGAATACGTGCCCACAATTATTAACTATAATATGAGACTTTTGTATGCTGGTGACGAAAGAGGCCGTATATATCCACAGTATGAATTTCTTTGAACCTGCAGTTTTCTTTTATATATTTTCTGCACAACCTCAACAATAACCTAATCAACCATTTCCATTCCGTAGCAGTTTTAAGAACTCTTTTCCAAAGAATTCTGCAACAAAAGTGGAGCTTAAAAATTTAAAATGAACTTAATTTGATTAAAAAAAAAAAGTTTACAAAAGAGCTTGATTAACTAATGTATAATTTTCTAACAAAAAAAAAAAAGTAAAGACTCAAACTGATCCTCGACAAAAAATCATGGTGACATTTTGGTCCTGAGAAATGAAAAATATCAATTTGATCCTTAACAATATAAAATACGGGTCAAATTAGTCCTTTTAGAGTGATTTTTAGGAACATTTTAGTCCTTATCAGGGATTAATTTGACTTGCATTTTACATTATTAAGGATCAAATTGATATTTTTTATTTCTCAAGGATCAAAATATCACCTTATTTTTTTTATCAAGTATCAATTTGGACCTTTACTCAAAAAAAAAAAAAAAAACTGAAGTCTATCTTTTTTAATACTGTGCGTTATATTAGAATATGCTGGGGATATTTGTACAAAAAAATGGAATATGCTGGCACGAGGTGAGTCTAGTGAAACATCCATTTTATTTGTCCTTTTTGTTCGCATTGTAGTTAGTAGTATCAAACTTAACTTGTGTTTTTTTTTTTTTTTTTGCATGAGATATTTTCAACTATCAACCGATGCATAGAAATTATGAAAGTGAGTTTTACATCTCTTAACAAAGTTTTTGTTTCATACACACTATAAGAATAGAACCCCTGATAGCATGTTTAATAAATTCAGCTATCTACTAATTATGTTAGGTTGTTGCTTCAAACTTGTGTGTATCTTAAGTAATTCATGTTTTCTGTATATAGTTAAAAGCTAATCATCCATATAGAATGACAAAATTATTTTTTGCAGCGTAACTCCAATTAAATAATTAGCACAGCTAGATTCAAAGTTACAACCCCCCCCCCCCCCCCCCACCCGTCCACCCACACACACATATAGAAATAGTTAAGTAGAACAAAATAATTTAGAATCGAGACAAAGCCCACCTACTGTTAAAGATAATCATGCCAGCTTGGACTTTTAACTATATATGTCATATGTCATTGTTTTTAAATTTTGTTTTATTTTATACCATATGCCATTAATTTTTCATTAGAATAGTAAATGAATCATTAGTTTTCAGCACATGCTGGAGAAAAGTTGACTGACTGAGAATTCGACGACAGTAATCCAGCTTCGTGACAAGATCCTGTATCTTTTGCCTGCTTGCATTAACAAAATCACAGTAAAGTGTATGTGTTGTATATAATCAATAGCTATCATTAACGTCATCCTCATTATAAATATCATCTCATGGAGCAATGCTAGCTAATTAACCATTTCGAGGAAAAGTCATCGCAACGTGAGTGCATTTTTTAGTTCTTGTTTTCAATCTCCAGTAACAACATATATGTGTGTATATTTAATTAGGAGGGATTATTTAGTTTCAAATTCGTGTTTAATACAACGATTATATCCCAAATTAGTGTGATGTATACCTGAAAACCTTGAATTAGAATTGGCGAATTCTCTGGTAATCTCAATGGTAACCTTATTCTGTTTAAGTGACTCAATCAGACGGTGAAAATTATTTGACTTGATCCATTAACATGACTCATTAAATTGAGATGACATATTCTGATTGAGCAGTGTAACTTTTATCTCAAAATTATTGAGGGTATCAGAGGAGACACCATTAGAATTTTGGTATGTACTATATATGATGAAGTCATTACTAAATTCACAAACAAACTTGAACTTCAAGCCTTGAGTATCATTTTGTGTTCGCTGATTAGTGAGCTACCTCCGCCGCTCGAACTAGGACTGATTAAAAAGGGGTTAAGATCCTCTTCATTTTCTTTTTCCATTATTATAGTTTTAAGGATATAAATATGACGAATAAAATGAGAGGATCCAAATTCTTGCTACAACTCAAATTATTTGGCCCATAACAAGACTGTAGTTAACCAAAAAAAAAAAGGCCCGAAATAATATGGACCCCAAAAATAATGAACTCGTATTCAAAACATGATCTTGATTGAAGCCTTTGTATTGAAATTTGAAACCTTCTTTACGAGTGTGCCTTGAAAGGAACGGCTGCTTTTATTTATTTTATTTTTTTTTTTTTTTGCTTTTCCTTGTATACCTTTGTAGTTGCGTTTGGATATTTTTGGTTGTTCTTCTGATTGAGGAGTTATGAATTAAGGAATCGGTTTGTTTTGAAATGGTTCAGGGTTGGAAGCTTCATGTAAGTGGGCTAGGTTTGCAGCATGAGTCTAGTGCTCAAGACCAGCTAAAAATATGCTTAAATTGTGTTCGCGTGGTAGGATGACTTGAATAAGAATCATTTCAATCACATCAAATATAATCTGTTTAACTTGTATCAATTGAGAGAGGGGGTCCTTAAACAACATCCCCAAATCTCATGGATAGTTTAGTAATATATTGAGGCCAATCAGGATACATTTGGAATCTGGATTTCATTTAATTGAGATTACAGTGCAATGCACTACCTTCTAAATGCATAGATGCACTTGTTGAAAAAGTTGGTCAGCAACACCCTATCAACCACGAATCATGAACCACAAACAACGAACCATGAACACTAATAAAGATGTGAAGATCTAAGACATGTGAAGTCACATTATCCTTAAGGATTTATCCGTATGATGCGCAAATTCCTCATGATATAACAGGCTCATCCCGATGTAAGCCGAGGTATCAAAACAACAAGAAAATAGATGAAGCAGACAATGTATAACCTAGGAACAAAATAATGGAGGAAATGAAATTTTAGAAGAAGAAATGTGTACTCATAAAGTTCAACACTTTAGGCAGCCTCTTTTTTTAGCGAAGATTTTGTTAGATAATATAATGATAAAGATAAGATACGATTTAGATAAGATATGATAAAATAAAATCAAATCAGATTCCAACCGTTTCAAAATAATTAAGTGACCAAGTCAAAATTATACCCACTTTTAGATAAAACCAAGCCACGTGGGATCCAACAATTACCTTCTAGTTTTGCTCCTGATCGGGGTTTGAGACAGAGATCCAATGTCTTCCCTACTTGTTTGAGACTTATTTGTTTTAGCTTCTGGTTTGAAAAATAATGTTTATAAGTCACGTTTCCTGCCTTCTAAAAAAGTGCGTCGGAGCAAGGTGTTGAAGTATGGGCAAGTTCCTTGGCAATTATCAATTTACAGCAAACTTATCATTTGGGCAAGTTCCTTGGCTTTCCTTTGCTTAAAGGTAGAGTTCAAAATGTTGATTTTGCTTATATCATGGACAGTATTAACAGCAGATTGGCGGGTTGGAAGGAAAAATTATTAAATAGAGATAGGAGCGTTACCCTGGGAAAGACTGATATTTCATCCACTCCTAATTATACTATGCAGAACCTTTGGTTTCCTCAAACAATTTGTGACAGAATTGATGCTTCTATCTGCCACTTCATATGGGGCGGGGTAGCATCACTTCTAATTGGGTTAGCTGGAATGTTGTAACCCAGCCTAAGAATAATGGTGGTCTTGGCATCCATACAGCAAGGGAGACTAATACATCTTTATTAGGGAAGCATGTCTGGGACCTTATTCATAATCAGAATAAATTGTGGGTGAGGTTATTGTCTGATCAATATTTGACTGGGACTCACATTCTCAATGCTTCAAAATCTCAGCCTGCATCTTATACTTGGAGCTCCATTTTGAAAGCAACAGCTGCTTTGAAGAAGGGTTATTGTATTCACATTGGCAAAGGGTAAGTTTGGATGTGGTATGACAAATGGCTAAATGATGATTACATCTGTCACCTTGTTCCATATATACAGATTCATGATATTCATTTGCAAATAAAGGATATTTACTATGATGGTAAATGACATTTAGAAGATAAGATAGTAACAACTGTGAGATTATAACAGAATGATAATCTCAGCTAGTGATAACTCCAACAGCCTTTTCCAACCAATTCCTTTCGTTGTCCCAGGCATGTGTCTTTAGATGCCTCTTGTCATAGATGTGGTGCATCTCATGAAACAACTCTGCATACTCTCTGTGATTATTCAAAGTCGAGAAATATATGGGACATGTTGAATTGTGATCATCCAGAGTTTGATGTTGATACCTGCAGGAATTGGATTCAGGCGTGTACCGCAGACCATAATGGCACTCTTTTTACAGTAACTTACTGGAGTCTTTGGAAGTCAAGAAATGAAGAAATCTTTAATGACAAGCAGTGGACGGTTTGGTACATCTTGAACCAGATTCACTCTCTATTACAAGTCATTCACACTTCCTTTGGTTTATCTACCTCTGGTAAGATGGTCAGAGAGGTTCGGTGGTAATGACAGCTTTATAAGCTCTTGTTAGGCATTATCACTAATCAATATGGGACTTGGATTTCTCTTTTCGAGGAGTGCTAACAATACATTCTCTAACACTCTCTTTTCAACACATTATCTCCTATTGGTTGAAATTCATATGGGTCCCACTAATTCATATGGGTCCCACTTGAATTTTGTAGGACTCACATGAATTTCAACCAATAAAAGAGAGTGTGTTGGAAAGAAAGTGTTAGAGAGTGTTGCTAGCATTTCTCTTTTCCCAATACACCCCCTCACGCCCAGCACTATTGGGCTTGGTGCGTGGATAATATGGTGGGTGACCCAATGGATCTATGATAGCTTTGATATAATATTAGATTTTGGGCATAACTTAACCCCAAAAACTAACTCAAGAGGTGATGATTGCACAAGCTTTATAAACTCTTGTTAGGCATTATCACTAATGAATGTAGGACTTGGGTTTTTCCCAATAATACTCAAAAATTAGTCTGTATATATCTTTTCCGAACGAATAAATATGTCTCAAGAAAAATCAATGTCAAAGGAAGTGACATAACATATTAATGCGCTGAATATGTGCATATATTTTACTGTACCATTTGGCTTTTGGTAATGGGAAGCTTATTAAGATTACTGAACACTATTGGAAATTCTGTAGTTAAACTTCCATTTTCCTTTCAAGATGAATATAAAGTTTGTTACACTTTTCTGGTAATTTCTGATACCCCACTTTACAAGATGCATTGTCCGGCAATAGGGCAAGAATTTTAAGTCTATAATATATTTTCTTTTTTGGGAGAGAGAGATTTGATTTTATATGTATGTATTCCAAATCCATTATAAGAATAATTGCAGATCTGAATTTATGCCAGTATCCTTATCTAACATTTAATTATTTCACTATAGATACCCATAACAATATTCTCTAATTTTTAGGTGATGAATTTAGTATTCGATAATAGTATGAGATAGTTTTTTACCTTTAATTGTGACCCATTTCAAGCTTGGTTGCGTTAGCTTTCAACTTTCCTCTGATTCTTTTTCATTTCGTTTAAATTCACGTGACGACAACATTAGACAAAACTATTTGTTTGTTTGTACAGCTTTGTTCTTTTCATTGTTCTATACTTTGGTTATGTCAATCATTATATTTCATTCCTGTCCTTTTTTAAGAATAATAGCTAATGACCTTGTATGGTCGCATTTAGACAATTAGATACAAATCTTATTCCTGAAGCCTTCAGGAATATAAAAGAGAATTTTATGCCACAAAGCTGGAATTTAGCATTGTTCTTACCTTTCCAATCTTCTTGATCTTGTCCTTGTTCTTCTTCTTTCCTTCCCCTTCCACTTGGTGCTCCTTAATAAGGATGAACTTGTATAGAGTTCTGTTTGCTACCCAAGATTTTTGAACAGTTATCTAGCAATTTTGCTTGCCATCCAAGTCCAAAATTCGAGGGAATATTAGTCCAATCTGTAAATGAATGAGAATAAGGTTGATTGTCTTGGACAGATTCAACAAAGCCATGGACTAAATGGTGATATTAGTTCTGAATATGGCAATCATTCTTGTCAATATTTTGACATCAGACAGGGTTGGAATATGGGAACTTGGAGTCAGCCAATTGGAGGAGTAGAACAGCCTCCGTGCATTGGTCCTGCCAAATCATCTAGCACCATTATCAGCCGTTTTGAGTCACCAACTTCTGCCTTTTATGCAACAGAAATCTGCATGGGTTTCCCACAATATGATTTCCAACTTGGTAATCTCTCTTTGATATCTCAATTCTCTAAGACCAAAGATTTGGAATTCCCTTTGTATCAATCTCCCAGGGAAAACCTTTTTTTGGACTCATCAAACCAACCTGGCTCCAACTTTGAGTTGTCAAATAATACCTCCTTTCAAGCAATGGTGAAATCTCAATTGACTAGTGATCAATCTTGTAGATCTCCTCAAAAATCAAATATAATTCCATGTGGGAATTTTCCTAGCAGAAATTTCCTTCCAATTGAACAACATAAGTTGTTCATTGATGATGCTGCCTCAGTTAGTAGGAGCCCATCAATTCCTTCAAAAATAAATCAGGATCATCATACAGTAAGTACTTTTGCAAACCCCATATTTATTTTTGTCAGGTGTCAATTCATTGATTGCCTTTATATTATTGGATCTTTATGTTATGCAGGTTCCTTGTGGCTCATATAATTTACCTATTGCACAGCTGTCTCCAACAATTTCAGCAGGAAGTGTGTCATCTACTTTTGGAAACCCTGCTTCTAATGGGCCAGTGGTCTCAAGTAAAACACGTATAAGATGGACCCAGGATCTTCATGAGAAGTTTGTTGAATCTGTAAATCGCCTTGGGGGTGCTGAGAGTAAGTAACCTGCCAAATTTATCAATGGGAAATTACACTAAACTTCTTTAAGATTTGACTTAATTACACTTAGCATTCCTCTTGTTTGAAAAGCTATACTAATTTCAATCATCACCCTTCATAGAGGGAGGTAAGTGTAATGTTAACATAAATCTCAAGGGTGATTGATGTAATTTATAAAACAAGAAGGGTATCGAATGTAATCAAAATAATCCTCAGAAGATGTTGACTTAATTTATCATTTATCAAAGGCAGAAACCGTTATCGAGCTCTAAAAATATTTTTGGTTGCTTGATTGTAGAGGCAACCCCAAAAGCTATATTAAGGCTGATGGAATCAGATGGATTGACAATCTTTCATGTTAAAAGTCATTTGCAGAAATATAGAATTGCAAAATACATGGCAGAGTCAACTCATGGTAAGTTCTTAGCTTAGTTACAGCATATTTTGTTGCTTCTTGGTGGTTGAATTTATTACTCCCTCCATCTTATTTTACTGGTCCCATTTGGAATATTGTATTGTCTCAATTTACTTGTCTCTTTAGAAAATCAAGAAGTATTAATTATTTTTTTCCCCAAAAGTACCCCTTGTATCTCAACCAATCCATAAATTCATTGGGTTTAGCATGAGCTGTTGTATTTGAGTAGCAGAAAGTGTAGTGGTTGATGAGTAATTGCAGCTATCCAACCGTACAATTTACATAGGGATATTTTGGTCAAAGAGAATCATTTTATTATAAAATTAGTAAACTTAATCATTTTTTTAAGAGGTATGCATAATCAAATAAGACAAGTAAAATGAGACGGAAAGAGCAATATTCACGTCATAAATGGTGATCAAATGTTTGTGGTAGGTTGTAATCTAGAGGATGAGTTTATCTGTTTTCCTTAGTTTTGATTCATTAATAATTATCGAGACTTTAACAAACCAAGGTATAGGAAGTCCCAATGCAAAATAAATACCTAAGTTTGTCTATGAGAATAAAGTGTCTCCTAATTTAGCCTCCGATAAATAAAAAATCCCAACTTGAATACTTGATCACTAATATTCTTTGGTCAAACTAATTTCTTATAGGGACTAATATATCTCTAAAATTTGTTCTGAAAAAGACTAAATTGACATGCATTTGAAATTCTTGATCATCAAATTAAGATTTTTCATTTCTCATAAACTAAATTGGAGATATATATTTTCTTAGAAATGAATTTGGATATTTACTCATATATCTATATCTTCTTATATGATAGAAAGCATGAACTACTGAATGACAAATAAAGTCTAGTTTGTGTTCTAGAAAAATTAATACTTTAATGATATATAATAAGGATTTAATTGGTATAAACTGTCAGTGTAAAGATTTTTTACACAGTCAATCAATCATAAATTGACACATCCGCTAAAATATTTGACTCTTATCCTAACGACCTTAAAAGTCACTCATATCATGATTTTTGATTGGTTGACAATATTAAAAACTTTACACTGACAGTGTATAGCAATTAAACTCATATAATAAATAGATAAATAAATACTTTAGCGAGATTACCAACACATTAGAATGTTACGTGAAAATATCTCCGATTATTCATAATCTTCCTGACCCTTATTGTTCTTATTCACTTTCAAATTAGCAGGTTCACTTCCCATACTATACTAGGTCTAAACAACTGTTTCCTGTTTCAGGAAAATCTGACAGAAGAACCCATGTAGAAAATGTGCATCTTGATGTCAAAAGGTAATGCTACTTCTGTTGTCTAAACCACCGTTATGATTCTGTAATTCCATACTTCCATTTTTGGTTCTTTTCATATTGGCATAGATGTTGTTACTGTATAATCTACTAAACTTATTGTTATTGATTTGCAGTGGCTTACAAATTAGAGAGGCACTTCAGCTGCAGTTATATGTTCAAAGGCGTCTTCATGAACAGCTGGAGGTATATCCTTGCTATCCTTTTCTCGTATATATATGACTTGTAGATTAGCTAGTATATCCTCATCTTCTACAAACCTTGCAATTTCATATTTAGGGTCTTGGAAGAGCTTATATAGAATTTATTTGAACTTATAAGAATAATTTATAAAAATAATCTATAAAAATATTTTATGAAAATAGTGTAACCATCTTAATTTTTATAAGTTCTTTTAAGCTTATTTTAATAAGCTTGTCAAGAAAACTTATGAAAAAAAAAATTTAATTTATTTTAAAACAATTTATTAAATAAATATTTAATTAAATTATTTATTCAAATGCGTTCCTCATACTATTCTCTGATTTGAGATTTTCTTTTAATTTACTTACCGGGTCCAGATTCAGAGAAAATTACAGATGCGGATTGAGGAACAAGGTAAGCAGTTGAAGAAGATGTTTGACCAGCAACAGAAGACAAGTAATAGCCTTTTGAATACTCAGAATTTGGGCAATACTGTCAATAACGATAAACCAACTAGTCTTAAACATGTTGAGGTTTCAATTTCTGAAGGGTGTGGAAATTCCTTCTTCCCTTCCAAAATAAGTTAGCTCTCCGAGCCCATAATTTGTTAGCTCTATACATAAGTAACTAATTACAGTGTGCTACTAGTAAGAAAACATCATAATTGTAATTTTTATAGAATTTTTGTTATCTGTGTGATTTTGTACAATTCCATGAATCCGAAATTTGCCTTTGCCAAATTAGGATTATACGTAGCAATTGGTTATTCTTTAATTAGGTAAAGAGAATTAATTAGTCAAAGAATTGCGGGTTAATCAAAATTGAGAACTCAAACATCAATTATGGGTAGATGTGAATAATCCAAAAAGAGCATACTCAGAAGGTAGTATTTTGTATTTGATAAAAGGTAGTAAATGATGTATATGACTGTCTTATTTATAGAACTCAATTGCACTAATTTCATAACTAACTCCTAACAGAATTGCAACTGATCATATATTCTATTAGTAGTGTTATTTCATCAAGAGTAAATTTAATTGCCTGTTTGATAGTGCAAGTGATGAAGTGAAGTCACTCCTCTAACTTCTCTTTTTCATGTGGAAACCCAATCAAGTCATCATCTTTTACTTTATGTACCAAAAAATAAAATCATCACCTTTTACTTGTTTTTTTGTAACATAAATTTTAGATTAGGGAAAGGCACGTCCCCGTGCATGGCCAACCTCTATGAGGATTTATAATGGAATTTGTAACACTCTGTTTTTTTTTTTTTAAAAGAGCTTTCTAAAAGATTTCTAATATTAATTAAACAGTATTTATGAATTTATATTTTATTAGAGGGTCTAGAAAGTGAAATAAAATAAACGAGACCATAGTCAAGCTCTACACTATCGTAGGAAGCTATGGTTAAATTTTGGTCGAAAACTCAGACGGAGCCCAGTCTGTATTTTTTCACTGACAGTATGATTTTACTGCTCAGACGACCTAATTTTGACTCGTGAACGAAACAGTTAGGTTTTAAATAAAATTGCGAACAAAATTGACGTTTTTGAAAATTTTCAAAATAAATAAGTTCTCACGACTTCCTTAGGCGAAAACCCTAAATCGGGAAATCAACGGAATCGAGAACGGATGCGCGGGGACGAAACCAGACACCAGAGGAGGGACACGAGTCACCTGAGCAGGGTGAGTCAGAGGGTGAGTCACCACCATGACTCACCGCGTCATCATTGTGTTTCTACAAAATATCTGAGATATTTAGGACGAGAAAAGACCGTTTTGCCCTTAGGAACTGACGGAATTACGTTCGTGCCATGTGACTCATCACCATCATCATTACCTCTCCAAAATATCTAGATATTTTGGTTACTTTAAGGGTGAAATGATTATTTTACCCTTGGTCTTTTGTTGAAATGACAATTTTGTCCCAAAGTAAAATTATCATTTTCCCCCTAAAATATCCAAAAGTTGGGCCATGGGCCAAAAAGCCCACCAAGGGGGGGCCGCTACTTAGCCTATAAATACACCCTCCCTCCCTTTGTTTTCCTTCACATCTTTCTTCACAAAAAACTTGATCATCTTCTTCAAAGATCAAGCAACCTCCATTGTTGTCTTCAAGCGCAGGCTTTCTTCTTCACTTTCCTTCAAGCCTCAAGAGGTAAAATCTCTTATACTTACTCTCTTTGATCCATAAGCTTCATTGTTCTTCACTTAATTCTTGTTTTAAAGCCATGGTCACATAAGTTTCAACTTCTAATTTCTAAGTTCAAAAATTTCTAGAAAATTATAGAAAAATCCTTTTAATGTGAAATCAATTTCTATGATCTAGTTTCATCCTCTACTTTCATAATCCAAGAGCATGAAATCAAATAATCTTCCTAGCCTAATTAACCTAGAGGAACCAAACCTATACTTTGAGAAATCGTGGGTTTTGTTTCAAAGTTTTTGAGTAAAAAGACTTAATCTAGTATTATGTATGCTTGAGGATCACTGATCCAAGAGTTGGTAAAGTTTTAACACCTCTAACCTATTTTTATAAAAAGGGGCCGAACCTTAGTTCATAGGAACTAAGTGGGTTTTGTTGGATTATGTTAATTTATGATTGTGATTTGTGGTGAAGGATCAGACCGCGTTCGATCGTTCTAAAGCGTGTAAGGTTGCCAGTTGGAGGAGCGAGGCTGCGGTTGTGAGACTGTGCAGAGGAGCAAGAAGTGCTAGTGAGTTCGTGATCGTTGCTACGTTTGCTATCAGGTGGGGAGAAAGAACTGATATCGTCGGGAAGGCAAGCTTAGTATAGAATATATATGTGTGTGTAGGGGAACCCTTAAACCCTACTAGAGGTTGAGCCCTGGATAAAGTGCCTAGACCCTAGGTGTAGGTACTTTTGGGCTATCACCACTAAGTTGATAATATGGATGATGTGATTGATTGAGGTTGATGTGTTGAACTGTTTACTTGATTATCTGTTAGTTTATTTTGTTGAACTGCTTGTGTGATAAACTGTTGTCTGGCATTGTGATGATATTTATACTTGAATAAATTTCTATTGCTATATTTTATTGTGATTGGTTGGTTGAGTGTTGATGAGAGTATGGTGAGTGTTGATGTTGTTCGGGTTGATACCGTCGTGGTCCCGACCATGGAGCTGTGGCATGTAGACGCAAGGCGTCGTGATGCTGATGTTGATGTTGATGTGGATGCGGTGCGTCGTGGTCGTGGTCGAGTGCTTAGGTGTGAGGTCCCGGTATCAACCTGCGATGGATGTTTGTTGCATATCATATCATTTCATACCACAACATATTTGTCCCAAAGGGGGATGTCCAATTGGGGACGTGATGTTTTTAATCCCGAGGCGGGATGTCCAATGGGGGATGTGATGTTATGTTATCCCGACGGGGATGTCCAACTGGGGACGTGATGTATTGGCCGACATGCATATAGGGAAGTCAGCATATACATACGGACTAGTATCCCTCTTATAGATTTATCTGAGAGAATGACTTTTGAGATGGTTGAGGTGTATGACTTAAGAGATGTGTGATGTTGTGTTGATAATTTATGTGTGTTGTGTGATGCATGTATATATATGATGTACTGATGTCCCTCTCCCATATTGATGATATATGTTTCTTATCTCCCGTTATTTTCTATATGTGTTATTTTACTTTATGGGAAGACCCCATGGAGGAACCGCTTGCTGAGGAACTAGATGACATTCCGTATGAGTCCGATACTGGTGGACGAGCCCAGGATCCTAACCTCAAGGGGTTGGGAAGTGATCGTGGTTAGACAGAGAATTGTCTCTCGGCCTACTTTCATATTTTATTTTTGGTCTATATTAATATACTCTATATGTATTACGTTAACACCATAGCCCTACTGATGGGGCAAATGATGTATGTACGTATTTATTTATATTTTAAAAGCTGTGTACTCAGAAACGATGCGTGCCTTGAATTCGTTTCGATTCCACGTTTAATTTTTCGCTTCGCTTCGTAACAACAAGACGCGCTACGATTATAATACGATTAAGGTTAGTTAATATCTTAGGTTCTTTAATGGGACGGCGGGTCGTCTCAGAATTTACATATTACCTATCAACATGGGAGATCTAAGAATCGAACCCAAGCGACAACGAGTATGGACGGAAAACTCGACCAGATGTACCAACCTCTATTGACAAATCATCAACTTTTACTTTAAATTGTTATCTTTAATTTATTGTTCCTTTTGACGGTTGAATCTTATATATCTGTTCATTTCAATCAATTCATTGATTTGTTCACTTAATCAAATTTGAGTGAAATAAAAGTATGGAACTCAATCTTTGTAGACATAATATTTAACTCACTTTATATTGCTTGCTAGATTTGATACATTGAGTTCCAAAAAATAGTTACCAAGCTAGAGGCTCAATAGTATGAGCAATGACTATCTTTTGACGAAAGAATACACACAATGTTCTTAACGTCATATCCAATCCAGCTGCTATTCTGTGTTTGATTGTGCTTGAAATTGTGTGAGAGGCTTGGAATTTCAAAAATCAAGCTTCCTTGGAAGCATAGCCCGGCTCGGGCAAGCCACACCATTTCTCTTTTTATGCTTGACGTGGTTGACATTTGTGGGTGGGACCTGTTCATTCTATTTCTTTATTCTCATTTGTACTTATTTAGTAAACGAAATTGTCATGGAAACAGAAGTGTTAGATTTTGTTTGATGTATAAAATGATTTATTATCAATCAAATTATATTTTTGAGAATCTCATTTTTGAGAATATTTCTTTTCCACCTTCACATATGGGAATAGAGTTTATAACTATCATTCACTAATTTTATTCTCGGATATGTCTTATACATGAGAATAAATTTTTAAAACTTATAACAAACATGAGAAACTTTTATTCCCATGCCAACATTCCCATGAATATTTTTTTAAAGATGGATGAAGTGAAGTGGTTAGTACTTGTTAATAGAGTGAAGTGGTAAAAATATCTTAACACATTGTTTGAGTGTTTTTTTAAGTAATGAAGTGGAATGGTTAAGGATGTGAATTCAAACCACGCCGTACCACTCAAACCCTCAGGTTATGTTTGAGAGTTTCCAAGAAGATGGATTGAAGTGATTAGTAATATAGTGGTTAGTAATGGAGTAGAGTGGAAAGATAAAAATATAGCACTATTACTGCTAAGTTTAATGAGGGAATGAAGGGAAATCCCAAATCCCCAGAATGGTGGATATGAAAATTGGAGGATTTGGGTGGGGATGGAGTGATTTGGGTTACCATCCTTAACCATCCTACTCTATTACTCAAGAAACTCTCAAACAATAGGTTGATATTTTTTTACCGCTTCACTCCATCGATCCAAACCTAGTCTCAAGTTTTCGTACCCTCCAATTTGAGGGGGTTGTGATGGAATAGAGTCTAAACCACTCCATACTTTTTGTAATTCACTCTACTCCATTAATTTTCACTGTACTCCCGAACAATGGAGTGAAATCTCCCTCCATTCCCTCAATAAAACTTTCAAACAATGAAATGATATACTTTTACCTTTTTCACTCTACTTCATTCAAAATCATTCCATCACTAAACACTTAACTTCATCTCCTTAATTCAAAACTCTGAATGGTTCTAGCCATCTAGCCGCCTCTTACTCGATGAAAAGCACTCTTTTGACTTTCACTTGTTAACTAACCAACCTCCTTCATATTTATTGATATCCAAATTTATTTAGGTAAGTTTTACATCTTATACTATTATTTTTTAATTAGCTAAATCTAAACCAATTGGTCTATAAAAAAGTTGGGAGGAGTTAGAGCTCAATATAAGTTTTTCTTTAATAGATTAATTAAATGAGCTCATTCAAATTTTTAATATCAATAAAATATTAAATTTGTGATTTTGACAATATTAAAATTAAATAGGGTAATAGGAATAGTTAAATTTTTTTAAATAGCATTTTGTCGTGTCTATTTCTTTTTTGTTCTTTGTTTACTTTTTTCCTCACTACAACATTTTTGCTTTATAGGAACACTTAAAAAATATAGTCATAGTAAAGAAAAATGTTGCCTAATGTTTCAAGCAACAATTCTCAGCGTTGTCTATTCGAGTGTTACCTATTGTCTAAGGCAACATTTCTTTTTACCTTCTGACCACATTTTTCGCATAATTGTTGCCTATACTATAGGAATAGGCAACAGTTATCAAATAAGAAGTGTTGCCAAAGACATAGATACTATGGCAACAGTTCTAAATTGTTGGTTAATGTACTTTTAGGCAACATTTTTGACCTGTTGCTTATTCGAGCGTTACCTAAAACAAAAAATGTTGTAGTGCCTTTATGTTATTTTAATATCTATTAATAATATGTATGATTTTAATATTATTGCATTGATTTTGACTTATTCTCACAACTTTTTTTTTAAGATTTTGACGGTGAAATACCCGTAACTAGTTAGAGTGACGGGAAAATTATGGTTTCTTGAGGTGAAGACCGTTTTCTTAAGTTTTGCTAGGAGCGATAACGACCTAAAGGGATATCAATATAATCTTAATTCAAACTTTTTAAATGTGTGTAGTTTTCTGCTTTAAATATTTTTTATTAATAACTTTGATATGTTCTTGATTGTGAATTTCTTTATATAACTTAAAAATTTATTTATCAAGTAAACATTTTTTATTAGTGTTATGGATTAAGATTCGGACAATAAAATACTCAAAACTAGTTGGAGTGATGGCAAAATTATGATTTTCTTGAGACGAGGGTCATCTTTAAGGTTTTGCAAGTAGTGCTAATAGGGTCTTAAAGATACCAATATAATCCTAATCCAAATATTTTAAAATAATTTAATTTTTGTGATTTTGCCTTTCGAAAATCCGACCATAAAACTTTGCTGATGATAGAAAAGTTGAGAGATAATCGGAGTGACGGTCACATAAACTCTACCTCAACACTCTTGAATCTAATTTATTAGATTTAGCCAGGAGTGTTGATCGAGTCTAATTTTTGCAAATTAAAATATTTTATTAAAAGTAAAAAAACTTTGTCGACAATGACAAATTTGAAAGATAACTGGAGTGACGGTCACATAAACTCTACCCAACACTTTTGAGACTAATTTATTAGATTTAGTAAGGACTAAGGAGCGCTAGCCGAGTCTAACTTTCGCGAATCAAAATAAATAAAATATTCTCGTTAAACTAAAAGATAAAACTTTGCCAATGATAGAAAAGTTGGGAGAGAATTGGAATGACAGTCACATAACTTATTGAACTTTATCAGGAGTGCTGACAAACTCAATAGTGGTTGGTGGGAGCTCCAAAATTTCATTCTTCTAATTTATTTTCTGTGGTGTCTTATGAGATGGTTGCGACAGTGGAATATCCCTTTAGTGTGATTTTTGAGGCTCCAAAATGTGGGTGGGCTATGCTAAGAGATGAGAATAAGTGTTACATGGTGTAAAGGATTTTAAACATGTGGACAAGCTTGATCATTGGTGAAAAATCCCTACCTCTATTTTATATACTTGTTTATTTTTGTTTTATTTTTACCCTACGTTTTTCATCATTTGCATTCATGTTCAACTGCAATAATCACAATTTTCATTAAGTTTTAATCGCTTTTAAAATTTTTATATAGAAACTCAATTCATCTCTTCATGAATTTGAAGTCACTTCTCAACTAGCGACCTGAAGAGATCAGGGTACCAAAGAATACTTGTTGTAATTAATCTGAAGAGACTGAGTTCAAAGAATACTTAATAATGAAAATCTCAATGTTGTTTGGGAACTAGGCATAAGCCAAAGGTTTTGGTCAAGTCATGAAAAATTTCTTTGTTCCTTCTTATCCTGCACTTTTATATTTACTTTTATTTTATTTCATCTTAGATCTATATTGAACTAACAAAGGTTGAGCTTTGTGTTTTTATCAACTTCATATTATCGAAAGCTATTTAAAACCAAATCATTTCATTCTTCAAACGCAACAACAAATACTCAGAATACCTGCATAAGTATTCTGATATCTTTTTAAAGAAAGACTTCAAATTTGCTTGCTTTGTCTAAGACAAGCATCGTCTCAAATTTCCAATTAAATGAAGAAGTTTTTAAAACATAATTCAACTCTCCTTTTTATATCATTTTTCTCTCTTTTCATTAATCACACTACACTTCACACCAAGGTTGTACCTGGTTGCAAACTCAATAAACTTTAGTATGCATGACTGCGTATACAAAACACAAGGCGTATCAAATGCACATTAGGGTTATTTTGGTGGCCAGGATAAGAAAGATAGGATATGAGCTATCTTATTTTAATCTATGGTTTGGTGAGCCAATATGATAAGATAAGCTTATCCTTTTGAGTTATCATATCTTGGTCATTAGTTAAAATTTATCCTAGGGGGTTGGTTAGAAACAAGTAGGATAGGATCGAAAATTTGTTTCTCCTCTAACCCTCACCCCCGAATAAAATCCATAATCGTTGCATCTCCACGAACCCAGTTCTGCCGCGCAAACTTCATTTGTCACCCTCGCGACCTTGCCACTGTTCAGATCTGCTCCGCGTCTAGCGTTCATCGCTCATCCCAATTGTGCCTCCAGTGCTTATAGAACTGCGAGCCACTCCTTCGCGAACCTAGATGCACTTCGTTGTCCGATATGCGAGATCACCGTCATTCAAGTTCTCACTGCCATCCCGTGCACCACAAGTCGCAATGTGGGTGTGGTTAGAGAGGTCATCTGGCGGATCTTGAACCAAAAATTTGAGGGAGCCAAAATAAATTTTAATGCATAATTCAACAATATAATAACATAATATATTTCTAAAATTTAAGTTGTAATGTAAACTCAAAGTTAATCAAAAAACAATATTAAAGTAAATGACTAAGAAAGTAAGAATTACCACTACAAGAAAACACGCTATTTCCCACAGGTTTTTTACCACGGCCAAGTAGCCATGTGTAATTGTGAAATTTCCCACAGCTAAATCAGGTAGTTTTTGTTCCTCGCACTTTCCCACGGCCTAAACCCTCACAAAATAAAAAAGCAAATTTTCCCACGGTTAAGCCGTGGGTAAAGGATAGTGCAAAGTGGCGCCAATTCTGCCCACCTCGTTTCCCTCGGTTTTCCCACGGTCTAGCTGTAGGTTATAGTTTTAATTTTCCCACAGTCTTTACCGTGTGTAGTTACCAGTTTAAACTCTCGATTTTCCCACGGCCTGGACCGCGAGTACATGTTTTTTGTGCCGTGGGTAATGGTCAATTATTTCTCACGACTATAACCGCAGGTAAGGGTTTATTGGTTTCCCACGGTTATGCTGTGGGAAAGGGCGCTATATTCATAATCTGAAACCCTTCGGCTCATGCCCTCCCCTCCATTGCTGAAACGCCTCCTCCATTGCTCCACCGGCAAAGCCCCTCCCCTCCATTGCTCCGTCGGCAAAGCTCCACATGGCCTCCACCTCACTTCGAAAAGCCTGTGACCACCACTCGCTCTCGCACCTCACTTCGAAAAGCGCCACTTCCCTCTGCCTCACTCGGTCGGGTCTCCACCGTCTCCACCGCGTCTCAACTTCAAGCTCTGCGGCCATCGCTCCCTCTGCCTTGCTCGGTCGCATCTCCACCGTCTCCACCGCGTCTCAACTTCAAGCTCTGCGGCCACCGCTCCCTCTGCCTCGCTCGGCTGCGTCCTCCACTGTTCCACCGTCTCCACCGCGTCTCAACTTCAAGCTCTGCGGCCTGTCGCGTAGGTAAGTCACTTTCTTTCTTCAAGG
The DNA here is from genome assembly GCA_039655645.1 of Ammopiptanthus mongolicus. Taxonomy (NCBI): domain Eukaryota; kingdom Viridiplantae; phylum Streptophyta; class Magnoliopsida; order Fabales; family Fabaceae; genus Ammopiptanthus; species Ammopiptanthus mongolicus. Next base: position 24,251,383 of record CM077347.1, on the reverse strand, counting down.
TTACTACACATTTTCATTACTGTAAGTCTCGATTGGTGTCTGCATTACTGATGGATGTTTGGTTGATTTTGGTACTAATGGTGTCTGCATTGCTAGTGAATGTTTGCTGACGAATGTTTGCTTGATTTTGGTACTAATGGTGTCTGCATTGCTGATGAATGTTTGGTTGATTTTGATACTAATGGTGATTTTGGTTGAAGTGCTCACATGATCACATGGATATGTTTTCCAAAGCAAATCAAAACAAAGTCAAATAGTGTACAGTATACAATTTCATGCTAAAATTGTTCAAGATTTAGTTAGGCTAAGGTGACTTAGTTATGCAAGGGAAAGGGAATAGCAAATCTACAGTAACCCTTTTTCATTCTGCCCATCACACTATTATAACTACAAGACAAGCTAGATTTTATTGAATTTTTTATTTTTGGCTATAATATAGATTTTGCTACTAGTTTTTATCTATTATGTTCTAAATTTTGGTACACTGTCATTTCATCTATTATGTTCTAAGCTTAATGTTGCCTGCCCGACTGTTAACTGGGACTGTTGGAAGGATCTAGATCAAAGCCTTATGTTTTTTTTTAAATTTTTTTCTCCCTTTGAATTTTCTGCTGTTGCTATGATTATTACATGGTTGCTTTGATAAATTTTTTTATTAAATTGTCCCCCCACCCTAAACCAAAAAAATGTTAGTCAAGTCCACGCTTGATCCTATGGGTTGTATTGTGCTAAAAGAGGTATGCAACTTCAAACCTATTGAAGAAAATTAATAAATTGAAGAAAACATAATTCTCTATAAATTGTAGATTTCAACGTGATCTAGATGATTTTAATGTTGCAACTTCCATTTGCATTTTATTGTGTTTATATTTTATTGTGTTCAGGATGAAGTTATTACTTGCATATCTGCTATAAAATTATTTATAAAATTATAAATGATATAATAAATTAAATATTAAATAATAAAATGATAAAGTAAAAATGACTCGTGCCGTGATGGCGGTATGACGATATTGAGTTAATGGCGTGGTTGCAGTTCATGTGGCTCGATGGGAGATGTGAAAGTAAATTTAAAAATTATCAATAAAAAAATCATTGTTGATATGCGTTTTGACACGGGAGAGAAATGTGTTTGTTTGGACATAGAAGTTTCATGTGGTAGCATTTTGGTGGGACGCGGCGAAACTAGCTTAAACAAATATAACTAAATAATAATACTTAATAAGTTAAATAATTAAATAATTGTTTATATAACTAAATAATAATACTTAATAACTAAATAATTAATATTTATATAAATAAATAGTTAATATTGAAACTGAAATACATGAATAATTAAATAACAGAGTATACAAATTTCTCTTAGCACTTAAACAGGTGTTAAGCCTCATAATACGTAAAAAATATAAATAATTTTTTAGATGCATAGTTTTTTTTAGAATATTTAATTATGATTTTGTTTGTCAATTTTATGACTCCCTTATGCACTTTATCTATGTTGCAAAAGTAAAACGATTTGAGCAATTACTGCTTTTATGTACCCTTTGAACTTGAATTTTAAGTACAAAGGGTGTCCTATAGGGTCAAATTTTATTTTATATAATACTTGAGCAAAACCTTAGCTTCCCGTTTGAGGACTTGTTTACTTTTCTTATCAAGTGGATGAAATGTCACGTATAAATGAAGTCATTGAAGTTGAGTCGATTGGTTACTTACGTGACTTGCAAGTCCCTGGTGAAGAAGTGGACATCATTAATTTGTCGTCCATCCAGGAGCATTTGGATGAAGAAAACGATGGTTCTATGGAAGATAATGACTCAGTAAGATCTAAACATGATGAAGATAATGACTCAACAAGATCTGAAGACGAAGTCTCAAATTCTGAATAAAACTTGGATCATTTGTTTAAGTTTTATTTGTATTAGTGAATTATATTGTTTGACTTTATATATGACTTAGATATTGCTCTATCTTGGATTATTAGTGAGTCACATGTGTTAATTTATGGCTTAGATAACTTATATTATTGCTTTATCGAATGAGTTATATATTTCATGAATTTTATTTTAACATTAAAATGCTCTATAGACATGGCATCAGGAGGAGGATGTGACCCACCTCCACCCAGACCACCCACTGGTGATAAGGGTAAGGGTGTGGTCTCCGATGCTGACCCGCGTCCGACTCGTCGTCGGAACAGGCCCTCTCGCCATATAGTGATTCGTGAGTTTGTAGATGGATACTCGCTTATGCCTTCTACATCTACTCGGTCAGTGCCAGCACTCGCACCACGCCCATCCACACCTACACCGCGTCCATCCGCACCTACACCGTGCCCACCCCCACCTACATCGCGTCTACCTATAGCTACACCACCACCACCACTGCGAGTAGCTACACCACCTTCACCGATTGCACCTGAGATCGATACGATTCCCACTCTGAGGTTCATGACACATGCACACCAGGGCACTTCTACTTCAGCAAGTGTGGCTGAGATGTCACCTGCTCATCGTCAGGCTGAGGAGGAGCAGTATAGTCCTGGTTATTCACGCTCACCTTCAGAGGCAGGGGTGGGCGAGGATGAGTCAGAGGAGGTAGAGGAGATTGAGTTAATGCCCGATGGTCGACCTATTATCAGGCCGGTTGGTAATGGGTAAGAATTAATAAAGAAACATTTATTCGATTTTTATTATAATTTATTACAATGTCTTTGATTGATTCATGCTCTTTTATTGTTAAGGTTCCTTCCTTCGAAGAGAGCTGCGTCTGCCATCTCGTATGTTATTCATCAGAGGTATCATAGGGCATGTCCATCATAAGGGAGCACTTAATGATAGGGAGCGGAATATTATGTTTGAGGCTTTTAGAGTAAGTTGCAAAAATTCAATTTATTTAATGTGGTTTTTATTATTTCGTAAATAATTAGTATGACAAATATTATTTATGTTCTTCTAATACAGGGTCAAGTCGCAAGGAGGATTGAGCATGAGTCAGAGATTGAGAGGATCTTTCACATGAAAGCCTCTCGCCGCTTCTCCGACATGCTTAGGGAGGCCCGCAATTCAGGCTCACAGCCAGACTGGATTGGAGATGGAATTTGGGAGGACATGTGTCGTCACTGGGCTTCAGATGCATTTAAGAAAATGTCAGACCAAGCTAAGAAAAATACGGCATCGGAAAAGGGGGCTGCACACAAGAGGTTCCATCAGTCAGGCGCAGTACGCAGAACGTATGGTACGTTTATACTCTCATTTTTTATGCATTAAATGTATTTATTTCAAGATCAATAGTTTATTAATTATTTTCAATTTATTATCCATGCCTGTGTTATAGGCTATGAAGTATAAGCGAAATGTGAAGGTTAACGAGCTCCACCGCCGTACCCATACTAGGAAGGGTACAAGCGAGTATGTAGATGAGCGCTCGAGGCGCACTCAGGTAATAAATATACCCTTTATATGCCCTTTATTTTTAATTTAATAATTTTGTATCATATATGAGCTAATTAGTGTGTTTGGTCCTGAATAACAGAAGGAGTTTGAGGCGAGGATGTCTCAGGCTAAGTCGTCTTCATCCACTTCAGCTGACCCCGAGGAGGAGGACCGACTTGCATTGCGTATTTGGGCAGAGGTTGTTGGTGGTAAGTATAAGGGCCGCCTGAACGGTGCTGGAGATCTTGCTCGCAACTACTGGAAAGGGTCTTCGTGCATCTTGGACTTTCGAACTAAGACGTCCACCAGTCGCGGTAGTTGTCCTCGGGAGTCCGCGGAGATTGCTGAGCTGAGGCAGAGACTGGCCGCTTCCGAGGAGCGTGAGCGGCAGAGGGATGAGATGATGCAGCGAATGATGGAGACGATCCAGCGATTAGAGCAGCATCAGTCCACATAGCCCCCCCCACAGCAGCAGCCTCCGCAGCCTGGTCAGTCGACCCAGGGCACCTCAGAGGAGGACGATGACTCTTTTGACCAGCTTCTTGAGGATCCTTATAGAGATGAAAATTATTAGATTATGTTGTTAGGTTTTGTATGAATTTTAGTTTTTATTGATTGTAAAAAAAACATACATTACTTACGGTTTAAATTATGATGTGTATTCATGTGATTTGTATTTTATTTGTTTTGTCATATTTATTTACTTATTATTTTTAAATAATTAAAAAATATAATCTATGACCAAATGAATAAAAAATTATAAAAAAATATAAAAAAATATAATTATTTAACTAATTAATTAATTTTATTTATTATATTATTGAAAATATTTTTAAAAAAATAAATTAATAGAAATGGCAGTGGAAAATTTCCCTGGGCTTGACTGTGTGTAATTTCCTAGGGGCATAGCCGTGGGAAAGGCTTTTGAATTACCCAGGGTTTAGGCCGTGGAAAATTTCCCACAGCTTTTTAAAAATGGCCGTGGGAAAACAATTCCGACGCCTATTTTCCCGACAGCTGAGGAGCTGTGGCTAATCCGTGAGAAAAGGGTGTTTTCCCATGGATTTTTGTGTTTTCCCAGGGATTTAGGTCGTGGGAAACAACGAGTTCTCTTGTAGTGTACCTTAAAGTGCTACTCTCCGCTCTTTGAGTGACTTGAAATCATCAATAATTGAATAAGAACTAAAGCTTTCAGCAATCTCCCTTTCAATGTAAATTAGCATGGTATCTGCTAGAAACTCAGCTTCCATCTTGTGTCTCAACCTAGTCTTGATAATTTTCATTGCCGAAAAAGATCTTTCAGTTGTAGCCGTAGAAACCGAAAGAGTCATGACAAGGCGGAGTAGTCTGTCAATCAAGTAGTAAGCTTTTGACTTTTTTGTTGTTGCCAGACATGTACACAATTCCTGGATAGTTGATAAATTCTTCAAATTTGGTTCTTGACAAGCACTATTAATGAAATGCTGAAGTTGCTAGTGCAAATTAATCTTCTCCTGCTCATTGAAATCCATGGGATAATACTTTTCTACAAGAGTGCAAATATTATCAATGTTAAAAGCTTTGTAAGTATCCTTAGGAACCAAAGCAGAGCTTAGAGTTAACAACTCCATTGCTTGCTCATTAAACCTGGTATTCAACTCTTGTAATTGTTTGTCAATGGTAATACAAAATACTTCCACTTTAAAATAATGCTCTATTGTGATATGATCCTTTTGGTGACGAGAGCGCCCTTGTCTTGCTACATAAGGAGCATTGAATTGAGGAACCTCAATATCACGTTTTTCACAAAAAGATGTCACATTTTTTAACAACTTATCCCAACCATCTTCTCTCAAGTTTTGAATAAGTGCTTTTGTAGAACGAACTAAATGCATGGCATTGACTACATCTTGAGATTGTTGTTGCAAAGCTTGACAAAGAACATCTGTTATCCCCATAATATCTCTCATCAAATGCAAGATCAATATAAAATCAAATGAGGTCAAGCTATTGTAAGCAATATCAGCTTCCCCACGTTGAGAATAAGTTGACCCATCAGCAATAATTTTTTCTAAAACAGAACAAGTTGCACCATACATACTTATCAAGCTACAAACAGAAGAAAAATGTGATCCCCAACGAGTATCCCCAGCTCATTTCAAAGTACCAATTTGATTTGCCCCTCTACCAGTTTCAAGCTCATCAATTTCTGGTAAATGTGCAATTTCATCTAACTTGGCAGCTTGTAACTCATCATGACGCTTACTAGAAGAACAAACAATATTGATAATAAAAGTCAACTTTGAAAAGAATTGATGAATTGGAATAACTTCTCTTGATGCAGCAACCAAAGCAAGTTGTAACCGATGAGCAAAACAATGAATGTAGTATGCATAAGGACAATCATTCAAAAAAAAGTGCTTGTAAGCCTTTTCATTCTCCTCTCATGTTGCTAGCACCATCATACCCTTGACCAAGAATGTTAGAAACATCAAGATTATGTTGAGAAAGTATAGCACATACTTCTTCCTTAAGAGTTAATGCCGCAGTGTCTTTAACATGCACAATATCAAAAAACCGCTCTTGTATAAAACCACTTTTATCAACAAATCTCAAAATAAGAGCCATTTGTTTCTTTTTTGATTCGTCACGAGCTTCATCAACTATTATACAAAATTTGGAATCACCAATTTCCTCACGGATATAGTTATTCACTCTACAAGAAAGAATATGCAAGATCTCTTTTTGAATCTCATGTGAAGTATACTTGGAATTATATGGAGCATTTTCCAACACAACTTTTGCAACTTCATCATTGTAGGATGCTAAGAGTTTAATCATCTGAAGAAAATTACGTGGGTTTCATGATTCGTTGGTTTCGTCATGACCCCTAAAAGCACAAGCTTGAAGTGTTAAATGACGAACAGTGTCAACTGAAGTCTTGAGACGTAGTCGATTCTTCATAATTTGATCTTTGCTTTGAACATGAATAACATTCCTAATATGACCATCTTGATTCAACAAGTCTTGACAAGCTCTCATTGCATTATTGTGTGGTGAGCAAGGATCCTTCCCTATGTGTTTAAGAAAAGCACAATTCTTTCCATTATTAATTTTCCTCCAACTTTTAAAACCTGTAGCAATGAAAACATCTGATCCAGGGCGTCCACTTGGTCTTTTGCTGAAAAGATAACAAGGTAAGCAATATGCAACATCTTCTGAAGGTGAATATTCTAGCCATGTAGGAAAGATGCTACACCAAGTGTGTTGAAATCGTCTTGGATGATCATCTTTACCGGAAAAAGGATAGTGTTCTATATGCATTTGATATGGACCCCATTTCAGATAAGCTCTTCGTATTTCATCCACTTGATTTGGTGGGTATTGCCAAATGTGAGGGCGCTTTCCAGGATCACGTTCTAAAGAATTCTCAAATTCATCACATGACACTCTAGGAACCTTGAAAAGTTGCTTCTCATTTTCTTCAATTCTTGGGTTCTCAAGACATTTTTGGGGTTCAGATGTGGAAGTTATATTTTCTTCAACATTCTCACAAGCTTTCCTTTTGAAAAAAGAATCAATTCTTTTACTCTTCATCATTATTTTTCTGATGCAAAGGAACTACTACAAAGTGAGTCAAATATATCACAATAACAGTATCACAATTTACTGAGTCAAATATAAAAATAATTTAGTAAAAGAACAATAACGAAAAGCCTAATAAAATAACTGTACAAAAAGAACAGTAACAATAATTTAGCTAAATAACAAAAAGCCTAAATTATTTTAGGAATGCTTCAGGCGGGGTCGTGTAGCTTGTATCAAATATAAGGAATAATGATGTTATAAAAAAAATAACAATAAATGATATTATAATGTTGTGCTTGTCGTGCAGCTAGTATCAAATATCAAATATAAAAAATAAAATGCTTACCAAATAGTGGAGCGCAGGTGCAAAAGAGACGGTGTGAGGGGAACAAGTGGGGCAGGGTTTTTTTCGCATGGAGGGTGAAGGGTTTTGTCATTTCGATTTTGGGGATGGGGGGAATAGTCACATACAGGAGATTATAGATTTTGGGGGTGGGGAAATAGATTTTTTGGGTATGTTAGTTTTTGGGCTGTGCTTTTTAATAATTTTATATATAGGTTAAAAAAAATTATTTTCTTTTTGAGGGAGTCAAGGCTCCCCTATCATTGAAAAGCTTTATCATTGATCATTGACCTCCATGCACAAGCTTTTATTTGTGTGCGATTTTGAGTGTGTTTCATCCGGAAACCCATTTTAAATTGATTCAACTCAAAAGCCCCAAAATTTCATCACTTTTTGATGCAATTTTCTTGACATTCAAATTATGTACATGAGTATGAACCCTAAGCGTGACTTTCAGATCAAATTTGTCTATTATATAAAAAGCCAAAAAAAATAAATATATTAGAAGTTAATTTTTATAATTTAAAAAATGATCTAACGTATAAAAAGTCAAAAAATATATTAAAGTTTATTTTGAGAAAATTATATGTAATTTTGACATAAAACTAATATTGTGATTTGTATATAATTTATATCATATTTAGGTAGGTTATCTGATGCACATCAAACATGGGATATGATGAAAGCATATGAGATTTATATCCAATCATATTCTTATCCAACTCTCTTTTCCTATCCGTAGTCACCAAACAAGCCCTTACACTTTTTTTTCCGGTCTTTCATCGGGTATCCACCTAGGTATGCTATGAGACTAACCCTAAGGTCGGGGTGATTGTTAGATAAAGTCCTCTCTAGAATAACGACTTCATGATTCAAATACCTAATATTGCAAGTAAAGGTTGCATGGGATCGTAACCAACTTCCCGTGAGACCAAGTACTATTGGATAAAGAGGCTGTCACCTTAAAAAACTAGGAATGCATACTTAACTTTCATTATTACAATTTTTTTTTAAAAAATCATTAAATTTTTTTTGTCAGATCAACGCATATCAACACTCAGAAATGGTGATTATTGATTTATTTTAGAATTTAATTTTTATATACCAACAATATAAAACATTCAATTAAAAATTATCATGTCAACATATTTTTTTAATTCTTATCCTAATTACCTTAAGAGTGTGTTTGGAAAAGTTGGAAAAAATAGATTATGCTGATAATCAATTATAATCATAATCTGTTTTTTTTTGGGAATGTTTGCTGAAAATCGATTTTAAGATAATCTATTTCGTTTGGATGGTGCAAAAAAATCATTTTTACAGAGTAAATTACGAAAAATAGTATGAAGTTATTTGTATAATTTAATAATGTTTGTTTGGAAGTTAGTTTTGTAGGAATAAAAAAGGAAGAAAGTTTTGAGAATAAAAAATAATCAAATCACAACAATCTTAAGCTAAAACAAATTAGATGACATAAAATAGCTTTTTTCCCCAAAAAAAAGTTTTTTTTATAAATTTAAGTTAATTGTCAAACATGATAGATTAAATATGAAACAACTTTTTAGCCAAAAAAATAGTTGAAATGAGAAAAATCAATCTTTCCCAAACATGCTCTAATAGTCATCCATATCATGATTGGTGATTGGTTGACAGTTATAAGTGCATAACAATTAAACTGTTTATTTTATATATAAGATTTAATTAGTATATATTGTCATATTTTTTACATTGTCAACCAATTTTAAATTCTCACATCATTGAAAATATTTATCTATTTATAATATATTTATCTATCTATTTATTATAATATATTAAAATAGAATCCCAAAACCTTATTGACACATCAGATCACTATTTATCACCTCTCCCAATTTTTTCCACGTCTGCAATTAATCTAACGTGTCTCATCCATCCTTCCTCCGTCACCCCATCAGATACATTCTTCTCCTTCACTCCATCACAAAACCCTACCTGCAGCCTCTTCTACCCCAAGCCAATCACACCTCCATTCCTTGAGTTACAGACTCAGCGCACCAAACCCTCCTCCTTATCCCTGAAATTTCACAGACCAAATCGTGGTTTTCTCCCCTTCCAAACCGTGTCACATACACAACTCATGCATGGTAAGCATAGTTTCCTTCCATTCTTCGAAAATTACTCAACTTGTGATTGAACCCGAGATTGATGTGAGTATCTACTTCCATTTCCTTATTTATTTGGATTTTCCTTTTGGACATTCTGATCTGTTGACGAGGTTTCCATTTAGGACCAATTTGTCAAACACAAACACACCCAGATAGAGAGACCAGCTCAAAATACAGAGGGAGTGAGGCAGAAACGCAGCACCAAAAAGGGAGAAGGCACACAGTTAGGAAGCTGACTCGAATATACAGAGAGGGAAACATAATACAAGGGGATACTCCCAAACTTCAGAGTGAAGGAGGAAGGCGCAGGGAGAAAGGTACAAAAGGAGGGCGAGTTCCTAATACCTGGGGTACGAGATAAAGATTCATCAAGTTTCTAGCTGCAATTGATTATTGAGAGGCGAAGAAGGAGACTAAGAAGAGGATAAAGAATATTGCCACGTAGAGTAAGCAAAAAGGGTAAATAGGGTACAAATTTTTATATGTTTACTTTAAATGAGTGAGGAATTATATGTAATACAATCCTCTTGAATAATATTGATGGTTGTTTGTGAACTCAGTGGCATGGCTGATTTAGAATAATGCATTTGATGATCCTGGAGTGTTTTGGAGTGTACATTGGTTGTTTGTTAAAATGCCCAAGCCAATCCGAGGCACTGTTGTGATGAGAGTTCTTGATTAATTTATGCAAATATTAGCATATTGATTACTTACCTTGCCAAATGCTTGAAGCAACAAATTTTCTATTTTTGCATGTATTGGTTTAATCTGTTCTACAGCTGAGCATTCAAGTTATAGTGTTTATGGTTATGGATTAATGGGATGTGAGTGTGAAATTGTTTGGAGCCTTTACATATGCACTTCTGATAGTTCATCACTTTTTTTCTATGATCTGTGTTGTATGGAATTGCTATTCAATGTGTTGAATCTTGATGCAAAGTAATTAGAAAGCAGGTGAACCATGTTTGCATGTCAATTATTTAGTATGTTGGAAACTTATTTTTCGTCTCTGTCCATGGGAATTTTTTTTTTTGAACCTTGCACATGTCTATTGTACTTGGGGATGCTAAGAAATGCAAATTGCTATGATGTGCTATTAAAAAAGATGATGATTCGTATGGGTATGGTTTATTCCAGTATCACACACGTGTATAGGATGAGTGAATAAGTAAGGTTCCAGAATTAATAGCCAAAGGCAGGTTGAGCTTCTTTCTCCGATCCCAAATCCTTTAGATGAGAGAAAAAAACTACATAAAGAGAAGCTCGAGCTTGAGCCCAAAGGTGTTTCATTTAACTTTTCCTTTATTTACTTTTCAGTGATTCATTTGAATATGTGTAATAATGATTTTCTCTTTTTAGTTTTCCCCTAATCAATGTATGTGGTGGTGTTCAGCCGGCTTCCTCCGCAGATAAGCAATCCAATTATGTTGCCCTTGATTTGAAAATTGCCGAGTTTCCCTATATGGTGTTGATAATGAAGCTCAGTTTGAGTTTTTGTAGATTGAATAAAGTTTTGAATTTCTTAAAAAAAAGATTTGTTTTAGATTTTTAGATATGAGAACAACATATCTATTCTTATTTGTTTGTATTTGCTCTAAAATATTACTAGTGCTTTCCTTTGAATATTTGTACGGGCTTTCAGCAAGATGCTTCTTCTGGACAAAAGCAACCTACATTTGGGGCTGAGATAATGAAACGAAAAATTCAGTTTCCTGATAAAAAGTTGTGTTCATAGTTTGGTTTGGTTCATCTTTTCTTATTACTGGGTTAGTTTTATTTTGAGATGGTTTGAAAGAAAAACGGAGAACACTCTATGCAAAACATATATGTCTTTTCAGTATAGATTAATTTTTCTAAGTGGAATGACTCTTGGTGTCTCTTTTGAACTTCTAAACATAGACCTTGCTCACGGTTGAGTATCATATCACTTTGTTTGCATAATACTAAAATTTGTGAATGTGGAGGAAGATTGTGAAGACAAATTATAAATACTGCTTGCACTTGCAAATGTAGAACATGCTTTTCTTTTTATCCATTTTAAAGTTGGAAATAAAATGCCTTTTCTTTCTCATTGTTATTGTGACATCTGTGGACAAATTTTTTGTTAAATAATACAGGTATCTTACCGGGAACAAGGTCTTATGTACCATACCTGGCTGGGTCATTGGAAATAACAAAATTGTGTATCATAAATTCGTTGATACTTATGTTCCAATTTTTAATCTTACATCTTAATATTTGCTTTAGAGGCCACAGTGAATAAGGCATCAAGAAACATCTTTTCTTGTGCTTGATATGTTTCCGAGTACATTTAGAATAGAGCAACAATCAAAATTCTATTGGGTTGGGTGGATGATCAAATGATGTCATGGTTTCTACCATAAAACAAATTTTCATTAACTCCAATTTGAGTATTAAAAAATATGATGAAATAAAATAGAGTTGGATGGTTTATATTGCTTAGGAACTTTAATCTATTGATGTCCCCTAGACTTGTCTTTTGGTTTTGTCATGAGAAGGTATAATAACTTGCATATATATGTTTAGGAACATTGTTTACACCGCCTCAAGTTTTAGTTTTTTTTATGACCTTTATAAACTATTTTTAATAGTACACTTTAAGTAAAAAGAAGTCGAAAGTACATGAAAAGTTTGATGATACCACTTTCTATTTTAATTTCATTTTACAAGTTGATAAAAGCACTTTTTCAAGAAAAGAACTGGTAAAAAGTTATTCAACTATATAAGATATATGGACAGGGTGTGATTAAAAGAATCCATTATGAACTAAATGCGACGAAAAGAACAATTGAGTGTGATTAGAAATGAGTAAATTTTAATAGGGCTGTGATTTACTTTTTGTTCAAAAATAACATGTTTATTTTCTAAGCAGGTGAAACTTCAATGCTTTGTAAAAAGTTCATGGTTCATATTGAGATTTTCCTTTGTTTCCATTTCTTTTACCTAAGAACAAAGATTTATATCGATTGTTCTGCTTTACTATAGAAACTACAGACAAAAACAGAAAAGTTGGAGAAGGGTATAAGATTATGGTTATCTGGCAAGGAATCTGACATCCGGCTACTGCTTTCGACACTATCATGTAATGTTTTCTTCATCGTTGATCACTTATCACAGATAATTTATTGAATCTTCTGTAGTTTTATACCCCTTTGATGTATGCAAATAACAAGATAATTGGCATGGATGTATGTTTTCATTAACAGATTCTATGGCCAGAGTGGTTGGTATGATGTTCCTATTATGAGCCTAATAGAAAGCTTAGAAGTGAAGAAGGCATACTCTTGCTGGCATACTCTTAAATCTGTGCAAATATTGATAAAAATGTAATCTATTACTGTTTCATTTAAAGTGACAAATAGATTTTCTATTATCCTTTACTGTTTTACACAAATATTATCTTTTATTATCATTTCATTTATTGTTAATTTATTATCATTTTCATACTATAATTTTTTTTAAAGAATAAAACCAATTGCGCAATGTGCACATCACAATCTAATTATTTTAAAAATGAGACATGATAGTTTTCGATTGATTGTCATAAAAAAATTGTATGGTGAACCTATATCAAAATTAAACACTATCTACAATTCAGAATGAATTATGTATTTTGAAGCATCGTCCTCGCAAGTATTTTGAACCCATATTTATTTTTGTCAGGTGTCAATTCATTGATTGGCTTTATATTATTGGATCTTTATGTTATGCAGGTTGCTTGTGGCTCATATAATTTACCTATTGCACAGCTGTCTCCAACAATTTCAGCAGGAAGTGTGTACGTATAAGATGGCCCAGGATCTTCATGAGAAGTTTGTTGAATGTGTAAATCGCCTTGGGGGTGCTGAGAGTAAAATTTTTCAATGGGAAATTACACTAAACTTCTTTAATTAAGATTTGACTTAATTACACTTAACATTACTTTTCTTTAAAAAGCTATACTAATTTCAATCATCACCCTTCAGTGAGGGAGGTAAGTATAATGTTAACATATTAAGTGAGATTGTTGTAATTTAGAAACCAAAGAGGGTATCGAATGTAATCATCCTTCATCAACCGCAGAAACAATTATTGAGCTCTAAAAATATTTTTGGTTGCTTGATTGTACAGGCAACGCCAAAAGCTATATTAAGGCTGATGGAATCAGATGGATTGACAATCTTGCGTGTTAAAAGTCATTTGCAAAAATATAGAATTGCAAAATACATGCCAGGGTCAACTCATGGTAATTTCTTAGCATAGTTACAGTATAATTTCTTAATCGTGTCATGTACATTTGTTGCTTCTTGGTGGTTGAACTGACTAGCATTCACGTCTTAAATGGTGATCAAATGTTTATGGTAGGTTGATGAGTTCATATGTTTTCCTTAGTTTTGATTCATTAATAATTATTGAGACTTTAACAAACCAAGGTATAGGAAGTCCCAAAGCAGAAAAAATACATTTAAAGAAAATACCTAAGTTTGTCTAAGAGAACAATGTGTCATCTAATTTAGTCTTTAATAAATAAAAAAATTCAAATTGATCACTATATTAAAATATCTTTATACGTGCTTTTTGAACCGTGTGACCTGTCTTGATCCTGAAGACCTAATTCACCTGAACTTTTATGTATAAAAAAAACTAATTCTTACAGGGACTACTGTATATCTAAAATTTGTTTTGAAAATGACAAACTTGACCTCCATTTGAAATTCTTAATAATCAAATTGAGATTTTTCAATATTTCTCGGAAACTAAATTGGGGACACATTTTTTCTTAGAAGTGAATTTGGATATTTACTCATATATCTATATCCTTTATATGGTAGAAAGCGTGAACTACTGAATGACTAATAAAGTCTACTTTGTGTTCTAGAAAAATCAATACTTTAATGATATATAAAAAAAAATAAACAAATAAATACTTTAGCTAGATTACCAACACATTAGAATGTTACGTGAAAATATATCCGATTATTCATAATCTTCATTACCCCCCTTATTGTTCTTATTCACTTTCAAATTAGCAGGTTCACTTCCCATACTGGGTCTAAAAATCTGTTTCCTGTTTCAGGGAAATTAACCCATGTAGAAAATGTGCATCTTGATGTCAAAAGGTAGTGCTACTCTGCTGTCTAAAGTCTAAACCACTGTTATGATTCTATAATTCGAGTACTTTCATTGAAAATGATAAAATAGGGACATGTCAGTCCCTCTGTTTATCTCCATTCTAAACATCGTTTATCTCTATATATATATATATATATATAAATGTTCAAGTATCTATTAAACTCGTTTATATGACTTGTGTTGGTGCATCTGGTGTGGTGCATCTGGTGCATATGGTGTGTTGCTTGTAACAGGTAGAGACCATGGTTGTCAAACTCGCGACTCGTAGAATCGTCCGAGTCTACGTTTCTAGGTAGGCAAAACTGGTTAACTCGCAGGTAGAATCGGTTTCTGAGCAAACTCGGTCAAACTCGGTGTGAATCGGTCAGACTCGCTCAAAATCGCGAGTCTAGGTGCGAGTCACCGAGTTTGCACCGCGACTGGACAATCGGTTGAATCTCCTCCGCGAACAGAGCCGCAAACTGGTGCACCACCACAGACCACCACCGCGCGAAGCTGCTCCTCCCCATCCTTGCGAGTTTGCCACAAGCCACCGTGTCTTGCTTCTTACTGAGCCTGTCGAACCTATCACGAGTCCGCCGCCCCGCGCCTGCACAAAGGCAGCTGCGTGAAGGGATGGCCTTCCCCTTCTTGTTGGGCGCCGTTTCTGATGGTGTTAGAAAATCTAGGGTTAATCTTCTGCCTCAGTGTCTCTAGGTTGGGGAAGAAGATGGGGTTGGGCCTTAAAGGCCCATCTGGTCAAAATTAAAAACAAAAACACAGCAGCAAATAGTTTGGGCTGGTGAACTTCATAGGTCCAATTACATAATAATAATAATAATAATAGTAATAGTAGTAGTAATAATAATAATAATAATAATTATTATTATTATAATAGTAATACTAATAATTATAATAATAATAATTACTATTTTATGATTATGATTATGATATTACTCTTTTATGCTATGTATATATTTCATTTATACTTTTTTTTTATATTAGGTAGACCCTTACGAGTCTACGTGTCGAGTTTACGTATGCTCCACGAGTTTACGTAGACTCGCGAGTCTGACAACCTTGGTAGAGACTAATGTGTCCCACGGTAAAAATTGCCAGAGACTAAACTGGGTTAATTAAATAATAGTTGGGGACTTTATTGGATTAATGCATAATTATGATCATGATCTATTATGCATGTAGAAACTATTGTCTGGGCACCTGACCTACTAACGATATATATTAACACTCTGGCATGTTCAGGATGAAAATAAATGAAGGGACTAAAATGTCCATCTTTTATTATTCTCGAGGACTATTCGATGAGTTTTTTTTTCTCAAAGAAGAAACACGGTACCTCAAAAATTATTGGAGACTTAAATGTGTCTTTGCTTATAAAATAATTGAACTCAATCTTTGTAGAGATAATATTTAACTCACTTTATATTACATGCTAGATTGATGCACTTTGTTGAGTTTTTAAAAAGAGAAATGTTTTTTGGACATCAAAATATGGACAATAATATGGTGTCTTTTATTTTTTTGATAAATTTTTGAAATGCGTATATAAAAAGAAGATAAAAAGTAATTAAGAGATAGAAATAAAAAAATATGATATCATATATGATGTCTAAAATTTGATGTTAAAATAACACGAATATTTAAAAAGTAGTTACCAAGCCAGAGGCTCAAGAGTATGAGCAATGACCATCTTTTGACGAAAGTTTTTCCATTAATACACGATGTTTTTAACGTCATATCCTATCCAGCTACTATTCTGTGTTTGATTGTGCTTGAATTTGTGTGGTGAGGCTTAGAATTTCAAGAATCAAGCTTCCTTGGAAGCATAGCTCTTTGTTTTTATGCTTGACGTGGTTGACATTTGTGGGTGGACCTGTTCATTCTATTTCTTTATTCTCATTTTTACTTAGAAACCGAAATGGTCATGGAAATAGAAATGTTAAGGTTATCTTTGAATGGATGAATGAAGTGAATCAGGTAGTAATAAAGTGGAGTGATAATAAAGGGGAGTGTTAAGTTCTAAAGCTTGAATCCTCGAATCAGGATGATGATTAGATAAAATCATTTTCAGAATGACGATTTTTGGATTCAAATCCTTGATATTATTAATGAAGGTCGACATTTTAATTTTGTTTTTAAAAAAATTCATTACAATTTGTCTGTTACGTCACTGGCTACCAACATTGTGACAGGGTGATTA
This sequence comes from Ammopiptanthus mongolicus, assembly GCA_039655645.1. Taxonomy (NCBI): domain Eukaryota; kingdom Viridiplantae; phylum Streptophyta; class Magnoliopsida; order Fabales; family Fabaceae; genus Ammopiptanthus; species Ammopiptanthus mongolicus. The sequence continues at coordinate 24,234,562 of CM077347.1, read as the reverse complement.
TTGATTTATTTTATATAAGTACTAGGATTTAATTAATATATTTTGTTATTGTCAATCAAATCATAAATTATTACATTATTAAAAATGTTTGACTCTTATCATAATTATCTTAAAAATCAGACATATGCATTATAAAAAATTTGCCTTTGAGTGACAGGCAAAATCCATCACTACATGTTTGAAATCCGTAGGTATATGTAAAACTTACATTTATCTACGGTCGGTCCAACCGTCCATTATGAACGACGAATAACAATGGAAAATGACGGTCATTATATGTTTTACCTATGATCCACATATATTTACCTACAGTTATATTTGACTGTCAATAGGTTTTATCTATATTCCATCTATCTTTACCTACGATTAGACCGACATTAATACCTATACCTATAATTTTAACGATTGTCATTAAAAATTTCTATAAATATACAACATTTATTGTAATGTATTTATATTTTTCTAAATACAAACGGCAAAAAACACAACTCCCGATATAAATTTAACTTTCCAATAGACTTTGATACGAAACAACTATTTGAAGCTTTCATTGGGAGGCGTTTTCAAACGGGTATTAGGAATTGAAGAATCTGAAACATAGACACACTCATGATAGTTTTCGATTGATTGTCATAAAAACATAATTATATTAACAATATATTAATCTACAATTCAGAATGAATTATGTATTTTGAAGCATGGTCCTCACAAGTTGGTAGGAATAAGAACGTTGCCCCATACCATACACTCTTAACAGTGCTGGGCTGGTGGTTGGTATAATCATGGAGGGAGCAAAGTTGGTTAGTAAAGCTAAAGCCCCATCCCGGTCATCACACTCACTCAATCTCAGACTCAAGAAAAAGAAAGAAAAGTATTTTTATTATATTAAAAAAATAACAAAGTAGAAGGTGGTTTGTGGTGTGTCTAACTTTACGGCTTTACCTCCTTCACTTTGGTTTTGGACAGACAACAAGGAAGGGGTTGGGTTGGGTTGACACTTGGCTGGTTCTCCCTTCTCACTTCACTTCTCAGCGTACCATACTGACTGACTGACTTGACTCAGTGTCAGGTCCCTTTCTCTCTCTCTCTCACTTTACTCTCCCACTCCACTCCACTCCACTACTACCACGCGTTTCAACTTTCAACTTCACTTCACTTCACTTCACTCATCCTGTCCCCGTAATCCCAATGAAAATGAATGGACTCTAGTTATCTAGCTAGAGACATAACCAACCAACCATTCACTTATACCATCCATCAATGAGTTCTGTCACGAAACCACCATCCTCTTCCTCCAACGAATCCCTTGATGGCTTGAAATTTGGCCAAAAAATCTACTTTGAAGATGTGACTCTAGCAACTCAGACCAAACCCACTGGTGGTGGTGGTGGTGGTGCCTTATCATCATCATCATCATCATCATCTTCTTCTTCTTCAAAAAAGGGAAGGGGTGGTGGTGCTGTTCACTCAGCGGCTCAGCCTCCTAGGTGTCAGGTTGAAGGGTGTAAAGTAGATCTGAGTGATGCTAAGGCTTACTATTCTAGGCATAAAGTTTGTGGCATGCACTCTAAATCCCCTACTGTCCTTGTCGCTGGTCTCCAACAAAGGTTTTGCCAACAGTGTAGCAGGTTACATGTTCTTTACTTCTATTCTATATACCTTTGACCACTCTACTTTTTATTATTATAAAGAAGAAAATGAAAATCTTTGTATTGTTTTTTGGATTTTTGCTGTAATGGGTAGGTTCTGTTTTACTATTTCAAGTTCTGGAATTTCACCTGCTGTTTCCTCTGCCTAGTCTCATCTTACCCACCTTGATTTATCTCTTTATTTTAATATATTTTGTTCACCTGGCTGTGGGTGATTTGTTTTGTTTTGTGGCTACTTTGAAGAGATGGAATCAATTTATTATTAGTCATTCATTCTATTATGTCCATTTCATCCTAAAATATCCAAAAATAGTAATGTAATTTGGTTCCATTTTTGTTCCATTCCATTCCAGGTATCATTAAATATCCACAACAAAAAATCATACTGATTTTGTTTCTTGTGTTTGCTTTCTGGAGATTTTTTTGGTACAATTAATTGTAGATGGTGTGTCATTTACTTTATTTCCTTCACACCAAAGTGAATGTGAACGGAAGTCGGATAAGGCGTGTGCACATTTGGTTTTTCTTTGGTTTCAAATGCTTGTTCATGTTTGGAGACTGGTCCATATTTTTGGATTTGATGCATCTGTTGCTGGCTTGTTTTTATGAGTTATTCACGACATCATGGCCATGGTGCTTTTATGCGATTGTGATGCTTTTTCTTCTAATATTATGTAGTAACTGGTGTTGGATCATGCTCTACAAGACAGTGGTGCTATTGTGAGTTATTGTTGTTCCTTCTTTTCTCCTTCATTGTTTGTGATATCGCCCGGTGTTTCTAAAAGAAAAAACGGAGCTATTAAGGAAGTAAAATAGCTATTGAAATGAATGTGAAACATGAACTAAGATGCATAACATATTAACATGTGAAAAGATGTAGAATGGACTCAAGGATATGTGAAAAGTTCATGGTTGAGATATACCATGGCTGCAGGAGAGTCAATATTTAGATTTTGATTTGGGATTATAAGCCCATAAAAATATGATTTTTTAAACCTGTTATGCAGAATTGCTATTGTCCTTTGATTATGTATTGACACCCCTCTCATGTAAAGTTCATTTCATGGGGAAGGTGCTTTTTTCCACATGCTCATGTACAAGTCATGTTAGTTCTCATGCCCTGTCTTTGTCTTTTTAACTCTTCATTGGGAATGACTACAATTGATATTTCTAGATACTGCAATCTACGGTCACTTCCTTTGGTGTCTGATTCATCCCTTTTCTGTTTCATGGTTAAAGCATTATTACATTTGAAATTTCCTCAATTTGACTCATTGATGGTAGATGGTAGTCATAATTGGATAGTTTCTGACTATAAGATTGGGAAAACGTGGTCTATCTGTCTGCCAGTATATTTTTCAACAAAAAAAATGAGGGTGAAATAAAGAAGCCATGCTCGAACCTGTTAGCCGGTGCATAAAATGTTACACAATGATGCTTTACTGGCGAACCACTTATAAGATGATGGATTGAGGTATTTCAGGGAATGATTATCTCCATGCAAAACTAAAGTTTTCAAATTAAGATGTCTTTTATGGAATTGCTCAAGTTTTAAAGGTAAAATTTTTTTGCACTCTTTGGTCCCTTTTGAAGATCAATCTCATATGTGTATAGCTACTGGTATCTTGTGTAATCTGGGATCCATATGCGGATCATTTTTTAGTAAGAATGTCTGAAATAACTCTTAATATTTCACATAATATTTTGAAGACCCCCATATGTGGCCTTAAAGCCATGTGACATGTTCAATGGGGAAGGGGGGTGGCCGGTGGGTTGGAAATGTCCTATCGACTGAAAATTATGGGATGTTAATCAGCTATGTTATAAGAAAAGTATATTGAATGATGATGCGTAGCAACTAACAAGTGTTGGGAAATTTCTGGATGCTCTTCTGGTTCATATTGAGCATATGGCGTACTACAATTCTTGTAGATGACCCAATTTAGTGGCAATAAGGCTTAGTTTGGTTGTTGTTGCTCTTCTCCTTGCATGGTTCGAAGCATATGGTTTTGATTATTTGATACTTGTGGCTTATTCGTAACTGACTAAAATTTAAGTTTAGAATGATTTCACCAGGTGTTTAGATATTGTTGATGGGATAGTTTGTAAGTGCTATTTATAATTATTTGACTTACGGGTTCCTTTTCATAAAAGCTACACTGTTATATCTTTCTTGAACATTTGCTGTGTGTGTTTATTATGTGCTTAACTCAAATTTGTTCATGTTTTATATGACAAACAAGTGCTTAATCATACATTGGGTTAGTCTGCTAATTAAGCTTTTGTGTGGACTTCTAATCTGATGTTATTGTATTCAATAGTTGTTGTGACTATATATTGTAATAGTATTATCATGTTGTTAATTCTAAGAAAGTGCATAAAGGTTATGAAGCTACAATGTGGTAGCAATCCGCTCTTGTGCATGTGCAAATACAGTATATAATGCTTAAAAAGGTAATGAAAAGATAGCACAGATGGATGTTTTTCAAATCTTCTAATGTCAACTTCTAAAATGAGCATATGGTAATGGTAATTGGTGGAATAAAAGGTTATCTACCTTTATTTTTGTATTAACAAAGTGAATATATATTTTAAGGTGTGTACCCTGTATTCAAAGACTTCCCTTTGAAGATGCTACTATATCATACTAAGATAATGTTATCCCACTTGGCAACAAGAAAGACAGTTTATTGGTATTCATGTTAGTCTTATTTTATTAATATGTTGAAGTCAAGTTGAAGCTATCATGGAGCCATGGGATGTTCCTTCAGCCCATGTTTTGAGGATTTTTTTAATGCTATATCAGCCCTAAGATTTGAAAATTTGAGGCTTTGGCCGTGTTGCCAATATGTTATCAGTCATCCAATGCATGAACATTGCTAATATGTATGTTATGGTAAGATGTGGGAATTACATCTTATGGAAAAATACTTCTGTACTTGGGTTTATACAGAATAGCTTTGTTCTGTAATATTATCAGTGATGACTAAGTCAAGTGAGTTTGAAATTGTCATTTCTATGTGCATTTATCAAGAAAGGAGAAATACTTCAAGTGCTTCCAATTCCAAGGTAGCAACAGCATTGTATGCGATTCAGCAATTGACTTGTCATGATAGAATTTCTTAAATATTGTCTGCTCATGTTCACTTATGTATAACTCTTGCATAAATTTGGTAGAATTTATATTACAGTAAAGCTAATATCCTCTTTAATAGCCTTTTCCCAGATTTCATCAGCTTCCTGAATTTGATCAAGGAAAAAGAAGTTGCCGCAGGCGATTAGCTGGCCATAACGAACGTCGCAGAAAGCCCCCACCTAGCTCATTATTAACCTCTCGTTATGCCAGGCTTTCTTCACCTATTTTTGGTTAGAAATTATCAGTAAAACATCAATTCCAAATCTCTCTCTAGTCTCTGCTTAATTTATCCTTAGGGAAGCATAGCATCAATAGTCTATTCCTGACATGTAAAACATTCAAATGTTTGTCTCTTGTATCAACAGATAATAACATTGGCAGTGGTGGTGGCTTTCTGATGGATTTTTCTTCATACCCTAAGCTTACTATGAGAAATGCACTGCCAACTCCCAGATCATCCGAGCTAGTTCCTGGGAATCAAATGGCAACACTGACCTGGCAGGCCAACTCAGAGACACCGTCTGAGTTTTTCTTGCAGGGTTCGGTGGATGGGACAAGCTTCCCTGGTCCTTTACATCCTCCAGTGGAAAGTTACACTGAAGTCACAGACTCAAGCTGTGCTCTCTCTCTTCTGTCAAGTCAAACATGGGGTTCTAGAAACACGGCACCAAGTGTTGAACTGAACAACTTGTTGAATTTCAATGGGACACCCATGACACAAGTTGCTGCCTCTTCTCATGTTGCAGCCATCCATCAACTTCCAAATGCCTCATGGTGTTTCAAGGGCATTGATGCTGGTAATTGTTCACATGAGGTTGTCCCTGATCTCGGTCTGGGTCAAATTTCACAGCCTCTTCATAGCCATCCTCCTGGTGAACTTGATGTGTCACAGCAGCAGGGCAGGAAGCATTACATGGAACTAGGGCAGTCAAGGGCCTATGAGTCTCCTCACTGGTCACTTTAAAGCTCTTTGCTGTCAGGTATGTAATAACATGTTGCAAAAATAATCAAACTCAAGCAATTGAGATGTGAACCTGTGGCTGATTAATTAATTAGTCCACTGATTCTGAACTTATAAGCATGGTGGATATCCATGCTTCATTCCTCGAACTTTTCCGGTGTGCTTAGCTTGGCTTTGTTTGAACTTATTATAAGCAAGGTGGGGTATCCTTGCTTCAGTTTGTGGAATTTTATGATATTCTTATTTTGGTTTGTTTAAACTTATTATATAAGCAGGATCGATATTGTTAATGTTTTTTAGTCATCAAGTGTACTGTACAATGCGGTGTGGCCTTTTCAGGCATGTGATGCCTCTGTCTTGCTAGATATCACTCACACTTACACACACACACACACACAATAGGTGCCTAACACGGTGGGTTTTAGTTTTCTTCTTACCACTAGATACCTCAATATTTCTCCCATTGCTTATACCGTGCCTAGATTTAGTATCAAGGTTCAAAGATTAATTGAAATTGGACTCATTCCAAGCCTCAAACTTAATATAAAAAAACATCTAATTCCTTTTTAAATGTGGGTTCAGTTTCTCAAGCCTCACAAGCACCAAAATTTTATCTCCCATATCCCAAGACTTTATGACCATCAAAATAACCAATAAAATGAGGAGTGATCATGCTCCATTACTTTCATCAGATTCAAAAACATCAAGATCCAATCATGATCATATTTTTAACAATCAACCGTGCATGCATCAACTTCCTTTTCCTCTTCAACTCAACTCAACTCAACTCATGCCATCAAAATCAAACCATCAAGGATCATTTTTAGCAAGAGAACACATCAAGGTTTCATCTTTACAAAGATTCAATTACTAAACATGCTATGGCCACCACAAAAAACATGCAAAACAATCAAATCTCGGTTTCCAGAAGAGAAAAAACCAAATCAGAACATATCATGCATATTCCTTACTAGAACAGTACTAATAAGCAAACCATTCATTATATATGATCATAAGAGAGCAAATCCAACTCAACTGACAACCCAAAACTCCAAGATCAAAGCTTAGCATGTTCATCTTGATAAAACAGTACCCTTATAGCCTCTTGAACCAATTTCACAAGCATGCATGAATTAGAACTAAGGGATTTTTCCTCCTATCTCTTGTGATGCTTGCGGATTCAAGGAGAAAAATAGGGTAGAATTTATTTGTGTTGAGCTTCCTAGACTCGAAGCTAGTTCCTCCAAGCTTCAAGATCATAACCTCAAATTCTCACTCTCAAGCTCAAGCACTCAATGACCAAGTGTGTATGTGTTATAAATATGGAGTTCGGGTGGTGGAGGCCTAATGCCTCTATTTATAGAGGTTGGAGATACCTTACATCTTATTGACCATTTGGTTGATCTTTTGTAATTATATTATTATTATTTTATTACTTAAGTTATTATGGTAGTTAAGTATGTGCTTAATTGATTATCTTGTGCCTTCAGAGAAGTATATTATTATGCTTTTGGAAAAATAAATGATATTCTTCACTATATGTGTATCATTTCCATTTCATTTATTTGAAATGATACTCATAAATAGGGACAGAGGTACATGTATAAACTTTTGAAAAATGAAAAAAATATTAATAGTTTAAAATTATTACATTTATGTTAACGGTTGGTAAAAAAAATATAAAAGCAGAAGTTTATTATATATAAAGTGACGAGGAGTGCTACTAACACTCTCTTACTAACCAACTCTTATTTATTGGTTGAAATTTAAATGGGTCTCACGATTTTCGTGATATATAAGAGAGACATTTCGTGTTTTGATAGATTACTAATGTAATATACGTTTTGAAACATATAATTATGAATATTTTGTATGAAATTTGATGTGTTATATTTGTTGGGTGAATTTTATTTTTTATAGTTGGCCTCCCTAGTCATTCATGTCTGGCTCCGTCACTACACATATAGTGGAGAGTATCATTTATTTTCCTAAAAGCATAATAATGAGCCTCACCATTTCTCAATGGAGATGATCTTTTTTCCCCTTCTAGTCTTGGTCCAAAATATCCGTGTAAAACTAAGTTTTATCTTAGTCCAGAATAACTTTAATGCTAGTGACTGGCATAGAGTCATGACAGAGGATAACTAACATACTTAAACATGATAATCATAAAGTTTTTTTTTTTTATAACTATGATATAGGTACGAAGTATTCATTACCGTTAGTGGTGATTAATCTCCGTCAGGGAACTTGTTGGGCATACAAGGTGGGTTCTCTTCTCCCAATCAGGTTTTCTCCATATACAAGAGTCAAGATTCGAAATTCTGATTACTTGTTTAAGGTATCCGAGTCCCTTACAACTCGGACCAACCACATGTTGGTGATAATCATAAAGCTTCAAATCATGGAAAAGCATTTTAGAAAAAAAAAATGTAGAATTTTCGTGCACTCCACATTCTTTTCTAGGATTCGGTTAGGTTTCTTTTTGTACAAGGCGGGGCCTGACCCCAACAGAAAGTAGGTTTTTACCCACAATATTCAACGGACAACAAAATAAATAAATAAAAAAATCTAACAAGGTGATTCTTGCAACCGAGCTTTGTTTATTTCCCAATATTACGACTCTTTTTGGAATCTGATACTATTGTGCTCCTTTGAAATGAAAACCCTCATGCTATGTTTGAAAGTTTTCAAGGAGATGGAGTTGAGTGGTTAATAAAGAAGTGGTTAGTAATGGAGTGGAGTGAAAAAGTAAAAGTGTCTCACTCCATTGTTTGGAAGTTTAATGGGAAAATAAAAGAAAATTTTAAACCTCTCAATTTGGAGGGTATGAAAATGAAAGTTTGGATGGAGTGGAGTGATTTAGGTTATCATCCTAAACTATCCCACTCCATTAATGAATTTTTAACACTTCACTACATTACTAATCATCCTGTTTCATCCTCTCAAACATAGCCTCATGTTTTGTATGCTTTTCTGTGAAGCTTCCACGCCAGCTACAATAGCTCCAGTAAGAGGCTTTGCACTGTTAGTTTTTATTCTAACATGTGGACAAGTGGGAAGTGGGAATCAATCCCAGATTCCCAACAATCATATTCCATGGAAAATTAAGAAAAAGCTCTCTTTATTCTCAGTTAAGATTCGTAATGAAGAGGATGGCTTACACGCCAATACAGTTGGTTTCCACAAGGATCATTATTGAAAGGGAAAATTACACCGATTTCTTTTGAGATTGGTTAAAATTACATTTGATACCCTCTTGTTTGCATCTTACACTGACGCCCCTCATAAAGTCATAAACTTAAAGAGATATCACTATAATTTCTAAAAAGGTTTAATTACTCCTCAAGTTGTCGAATTATTTGAGAATTTTTAAATAGGTCATTGAACTAAAAAAATTTGTAATTGGATCTCTGAACTTTGATATACTTTGTAATTGGGTTCTTCTACTTTAAACGTTTGTAATCGAGTCCCAGAACTTGTTAATAGTTTGTAATTAGCTCTTTGAGATATTAGGCATTTTTAAAATCGTTATTATTGTGGTAATCCAATGGTTCTATTAACTTCCAAGGCCGACAAGAAACCTCGAAAAAGATTTATACGGTGCTCTAATTACGAAGTTCTTCTTCTATCACAAGGACCTAATTACAAATTATTTATAAGTTCAGGGACCTAATTATAAACGTTTAAAGTGCAAGGATCCAATTATAAAGTATTAAGAAGTTCAAGGACCCAATTATAAATTCCTTTAGTTTAGGGACCTATTTAAAAATTCCTAAATAATTCGGGGATCAACGAAGTAATTAAACCTTCTAAAAAAAAATGAGGTATTAGGTATAATTTTGACAAACCTTTATAATTTCTCCGCATTCATAACATGTTTTATTGTTTTTATTTCTTTTTTATTTCCGGGTTTTACTTTTTCACCCTCAGACAAACACTATAAAACCAGCCCTTAATTGAACTTAACTCATAATCTTCTGAGCTTAAACCTGTTTGAGAATCAAATACTACCACCAAGAACCAAGAACCCCTTCATCCATGGGTAATGAAAACTCAGCAATTTCAAAGCCACATGGCCAGAAAGCAAAGGTTGCATCACCCAAGCCACGGTATGTTTCAAGGCAGGGGAAACCCTCAACAAAAGCAGAGGTGGTGAGAATTGGGGTATACTCAGAGCAGCATGGTAAGAAATCATCACTAGATAATGATGACACTTTCACCAATTATATTCAACGTGCTAAGTATAAAATCAGAAGCTTGTCAAACATTGTTCGCGGTCGGGAACAGAGCAATCCTGCACCAGATGTGGCTAATGATACCAACGATAAGAAAAGCCAAAAAGACCAATTTTCAGATTTTATTCAGCATGCTAAGAAGAAGTTGAGAACAGTATCAAGAATTGGACAGAATAATTCCTTGAAAAGAGGGCAAGACTGAATATTGAACCATAATAGTGATCCACGTGTTGTGCTTCTAATATTCCTTGTTACGTGTTCAGCATGAAATTTCTCTAGTTCTCTATTATTGATGTATATCACCTAAGCTACATCATTTATATGTAAAGTGAGTAAAATAAAGCACTGCAAGATATGCAAGCAATAGCGTATGCTTTCTTCTAGTTTGATGATTTCATATGTATACATGCAGCTATGCTAAATAGTACAACACTTATTTGTATGAAATCACGACCTAAAACCTCTGTTAAATTTTTAGCCAATAAATATAGTTTAAAATATAAAAATAAAATAAAACTATTGGCCAAAATCACCCCCACTAGTTATGTTTCACACTAAACATCAATTCTCGCAGATAATTAGATATAGACAGAAGAAACTGTTATATGGCAATCTGTTTGTGAAGTTGAGATAAAAATATGGTGGGTCACGTAAACTATTTAGATGTTCACAATCTAAAGTTCATAAAATGAGAAGTTACATATGAACTGAAACATTTCACATAAACCATATATACCGATCCTTATCCTGCAATAGGGTGCAAACTTTGGTCCCTCGGGATGGAGATCAGGCAACCTCCAAGCTGAATTGTAATGAGAGTCCACTCCAAACAGACACAATTCATTTGTATTGACACAAGAAGCGCCATAAGGACACAGTGTTATGCACTAGCGGGAGCGACTTGAGACCCGATCATTCACCAGATGCATGCTTATCCATGTCCTTTGCAATATGTATTTACAGCCAATAGCACTTGCTTGGGAAAAAGAACAAATCTGATGCTATCCGCGTCCACATCAGAAACCATCAATTTAGTGGTCATCTTCATTGGTTCCAGGGCAGTTGGCCAAAAGGGCATCCCTTGTTTCGTACTGAAGAAATAAGGATGAAAAAGCAAAATCCGAAAAACCAAAGTTAGAGATTTATTAGTAATTGTATTGGATTTACCATTTCAACTTCTAAAAATATATGAAAATATTTTGAGTTTCTGCTAAATATATAAAAGAATATTGTGTCTACTCACCTTGCATCCACAAAAGAGGCAATAGTTAAACTCATCCCTCAGTTTCATCAAAACATCGTGCAATTCCTGCATCCATTTCATTGTCGTTGTCATCCCAATAGAGTTGCAACCAATGCAAAAATAGATTAACTAAGTTCAATAATAATTAATCATAGTAATCTAAGCATGTGTGCAGTTTCCAGACACTACTATTTCGGCATGCAACTTAAATAAATACCAAAACTAGTTTGAAATAAATTTCAAGTGAAAACTATATGGTTAAGTTACATACCTCTTCTGTTATTTCCTCCTCTTCATCTTCACTCTCTGCATCATCCTCATCCTTTTGTGGCTCCACAATTTCCCTATTCTCCAACTGATCAAGGACAGCCTTTGCCTTATTGAAATTAATTATAACTCTCTTACTCTGCCATCGTGACTTTTGCCTAGACCCAAATTCTTCCATTAGAGCCTCCTCTTTCCTCCTTTTCCTGTCCATCATGATTTCCTCCTTTCTCCTCTTCTCCTTGTGGGAATTATCTAAGCCTATACCAGCTCGTGAACGTCGAATTTCAAGTCCCACTGGCTCAGCCATGCCCAAGCCCTGCTTCCCAAGTGCAGAACCTGGCGTATAACCCATTTGTGTGAGCAGCTTAAACCCAATGTTGGATTGCGGTATTGGAACTTCCACTTTTGCTAAGGTCTGCTCATCCTCTTCTTGTTGCTTTCTTTCTCTTTCAAGTTTCCGTCGTTCTTGCCAGCTAAGAGTTTTCAACTGATTCTTAGAAGAGTTGGCGGGAGGGTCTTTCTTGTTAGAAATCTAAACGAGAGAAGGAAGTTATCACTCTGTACATTAAATGTAAAATGAAAGGCTAATGCAATTTGAGCACATAATATTGTTTCCATTCAATTTTTTTTTATAGAACTACTAAAAAAAATCAGGATACATCTTTAATCAGGCAAACAAAATAACTCCCATTTGAAAGCTATTTTTCTGGCTGAAACTTTCGAATTTTTCAGGCTTGAAGAATCCAGCAACCATGCCTTATATAGAAAACAGAACTGCTATCTTCATTGAATTCCTTGGCCTATGGAGGATTCTGTATGATTAAAATAATGGGTTAGGAAACTAAGGCTGTGTTTCAATAAGGAATTTGAGGAGAGAATGTAATTTTCTAGGGTCTTTGAAATACTATCAACTAGAATTCTTTGATTAAGGATTTTTAAAAATTATTTGGCCTTCTGATAGTGTAGGTTAAACAAAATAAAGGATTTGAAATTACACCTAAACAGGTGGAATTTCTGACATCCTCTCAACTGGATGAACCCGACAGTTACATTCCCATGTCTTCTCTCCCTTATGCTCATGTTCCCACAGCTTCTCCATGTTTCTCATTGGCAAGCTCAATCATGGATGAAAGTCGTGCTCTCTACTCTTGGAGTCCTGGGGTAGTCGAGAGTGCAACTCGATCATGGAAGCCAGTTGTCTCTGGTGAGGTTGGTTCTTGCTGCCATGGCTGCACATAAATCTAGGTATGAATGGTTCTCCATTTTTCTTTTGCAGTGTTGGGATCACAAGACTAAGAACTATTTTTACAAAAGAGTTCTCTGCAGGAGTGTTTCTTCCATTTTTTTTTCTTTCTATGCCTTCTCTCTTGGCCTAGAGTTTTAATGATCTTTCCTTGACATCTATGGCTATTATTTCACAATGAAAACAATTTTGCCTTTGATAATCCAAACAGAAAATTTGATAAGAACAGAATTTAATTGCATCAACTAAATTTCTCTGCATTTCAATTTTCTTAGGCATTCTGAGTTTATTCATGCAACACAGAGTAAAGGGATTCATAAGCAAAACAGGAAAAACATACATGCATCAACCTTTTCACAAATACAAAAAAAAAAAACTTCAAATTTTCTGGGACATTTTCTCTTTCATGTGGTCATGTCATGTGGAGAAGAGAGATAGACACAGATTATAAATAAAATTTCATAAATATTGACTGGAACCGCTAATGAAATCCCTTTGTCTCTATCTCTCCCGTCTACTTGACCACACGAGAGAAAAATGACATGGGAGAATTCATTCCCAAATTTTCTCCCAAGGGTATTAGTTGTATTAGGCTAAGCAGCATATGTTATTTCTAGTACAAGGGCCGTTTGTAAGAGCTTATTTAGGCTTATGAAAATAACCTTATGAAAATAGTCTATGATTTTAATATAAATTTTTAGTTTATTCAAAGAAAGCTTAATGAAGAAGTGCTTAATTAAGCTCTTTACACGCACCTAAAAGGAAACCAAACTGTTTAGTAATTACATCAAGCACCACCTTTTCTATATACCGCGGTGTTTGAGAGAATTTGATAAGCACAAAGTCAGCGAGAGATCCATAACCTTCAAAAGATCACGTGTTTGATTAAAATTGAAGTATTCACACAGGATTCCCACTCCACTCTCCTATAACCCTTTAGTGATTCGCATGTTTTTACAATTTTGTCTCGAATTTTGAGTTCACGAAACAACATAGGAGATAGGTAAAACGGGGAATGAACAAGTTACCTTTTTGCATGAAGGTTTTGGAGGATCAAGAGCCTCGGAAGTAAGAAAGCGAGAAAGGTCGCCCATGTAATCATCATCTGGTTGTTCTTCGTTTCCTTGTGCTCCATTGCAGCTCCCTGCTGAACCAGCCATCGCTTGCAGAAGACACGCACGCAGATGATCAATGTTGGATTGAAACCTACAATGGGCCCTGTGAAGCCCAGAGCTGATTCTTCAGACTGGACCAAACAAGATTTTCACCATGAAACGGAAGCCCGTATCGATTTGTTGTTTTTAAAAAAATGGTTAAACTAATACTTTGTTTTCTATACGTGAGACTGATTTTCAATTTAGTCCCTATAGGTAAAAACTTCTCAAATCAGGCCCTATATATACAATTATTTTTAATATGGTCCTCACCATTCATTGATGTTATAACGCCGTCATATGATAGAGACCAAGAAAATAATTGTCACATGTAGGGATCAAATTGAAAATTATTGTCACGTATGGGGACCGAATTCAATTTTTTGTTGTTGAATTCAGTCCCTACACGTGACAATCATTTTCAATTTAGTCCATATACTTTAACTCTAACAAATGACGTTATAATACAAATAAACGGCAAGGACTCAATTAAGAATAATTGTACATATAGGGACTGATTTGAAAATTTTCTATGTATAGGGACTAAATTGAAAATTAGTGTCACGTATAGGGACCAAATAATTAGTTTAACCAAAAAAAATTAGGGTTAAATATGTTTTTGATCATGGTAAAATAATGAAAATTCTTTTTAGTCATTCATTTTTAAAACGTCATTTTTTTGTTTCTCAATTTTTAAAATAGCTCATCTTTGATCCTTATTTTGAAAATTGAGCTAAGCTTAGGACCAAAAGTAAGCTATTTTGAAAATTAAGTGACCAAAAAAACATATTTTAAAAATGATATACTAAAAATGAATTTTCGCTATTTTACGATGACCAAAAACATATTTAACCCAAAATATTAAATTGCAAGTTATATGTTTTAAATTATGATCAATATACGATTAGAGATTGGATCGAGACCCTTTACTGCTTTCTCTTATGTTTCCTATCATGTTTTGAGGAAAAAGAAAAAAAGAAACAGAAGCAAATTTGAATGAAGCAAATAAAAAATTGTTTTTATCCCCCACCATCAACCCATCACTTTCTTTCATTGGAACACTAGCCCTTCCTATAAAATTTCAATTACAATTTGAATCAATTGGGGATCCCAATTATAGAATGAAACTAAATGAAGTGATTGAATCAAACAATTAAAATTAATATAAGGACGGAGAATGGTGTACCATACCGCATTTGAGCATTTTGAGAAGGGCGAGGAATGAGATGTAAACATGCTTAGATGAATCGAGGGTCGAGGGAATTTGGTGGAATATGAAGAGTATTATAATATATTTTGCATTGTCCTATTTGTGCTCTGCATTAATCACCACACAAACATACTGAACAAAAAAGTTGTGTCGTGACTCAACTACTTGTGTTATGCTATTCTACTTTGTTGTCTCTCAATATGCATACCCTAAGACTAAAAGAATGGTGACATGCATGGTTTATATTGTTCGCATTATTGCAAATCAAGGGTTGTGCACTTCTCAATTGCATTTAGCAAAAGAAAGTATTGGACATTAGAGCAATCCAAAACAAACATAACATCAAATATAATTTCATCTTAGTCATTGAGCTCTCATTATTGTAAGGGTGTTCATTAAATCTGATTAATCCGATGAACTAAAAAATAAATTCAATTCAATTAAATTGGTATTTGTTTTAAATAATTAGATCAAACCATGTCAAATCCAGTCAAACATGACCAAGTTTGGTTTTGATCATGGGTTGGTGAAGGGTGAAACCGAAACTTGACGGTGAACATGAAACAGTTTTGTTCGTATAATTCCAGTAAAAAATAATGTCTGTGTACGACATATAGTAGTGACATTTATTCATTACTAGTCATTAAACAAACAAAAAATAATTATCTCACATATCAAATGACAAATGAAGTAATGACATTCTTGTAAAAAAAATGAAGTAATGACATCAAATTAAGTGTATTATATAATTATTGTCTATTAAAATTTCATCTCAGTAAATAACGATGATAAATAATTGCTAATAAAATAAATTTTCTTTATTATGTATCTATACATATGGACTGTAATTTATATAAGTTTAATTTATATACACTTGTATAACTACCGTGTGTTTATTCAAGTGGGAGAGACTTATAATCCTTAACCACGTGAACGTGATCATGAGTTCGATCTCTCAATTCATGTGTATGAAAAAAAAATATTATTGGGAAGGGTCTCCATTTAGACGTCTGATAATATTCTAGGAGATTAGTCTATTACCTATTGAGTGAGAGGATATTTGGGAAACAAAAAAATATACAGGTGTATTAAAGTTAGAATAAAGTCTTTTGAAAGATAAAAAAAAAAAAGGAAATGCCAAAAAAAAAAAAAAAGTTTAGGAACATTCATTATTCATAGAGCCGAGGGCATGTGAGTGCTGCATTGCCCGTTGCGCGCCAAAACTAACTGCCTACCGAACTATTCTATAGGATCGTCGTCTAACTTTCTAAGTCTTCTTCTTCTTCATTGAGCGTTCTGTTCGTAACACAACGAACTCAGCTGCGTGGACCCCACCTTAACTGCATCGTGCAAACAGTTACAGAACACCAATCTCACACTCAACAGTGAGCCTCACTCTGAAGAATCAAGAAGCAGAATATTAGGTACTTTTTCATTCATCCATGTCATCCAAACCTTTAAGCTCTTCTTTCTTTAATCTTGCTTCTTTTTCTCTGTGTCTGAAACTGAGAAACCTGCGGAAAATGGAAATGGAATTCGGAACTCAAGAACTTTCAAGCTGAATCTGATGATTTTTGTGTGTTTTCATGAAAGGGAAGCAAGGAGTGTTGTTAGTGACGGATGGTTCTGATTCTCTGAATAAAATGGTTTGCAACTATGTGCATCTCGTCCTCGTTGTCTTCTCGGCAACTTTGATTTCTCATGGCTTGGCATTTACTGATCCGACTGACGGTAATTCAATATATAAAAAAAAAAACAATTATTCATTCTTGAACTATCGTAGATTAATCTTTTCTTGAAATCGATTAGTTGAACTTAAAATTTGGTTAAATAACTGCTCGCATGTTTGGTTGGTTGGTTGCTGAGAAAATATAGACACTGTATGTGATATACTTTGCCGTGTCATTGAATCTAATCACTTTCAAGACAAACGAAATGCTAACTACTGCAGTAAGGCATGAATTAAGGAATCAAAGATAAAAAGTTTCAATTGAAAGTGATGTATTCAATTCAAAAGTTATATTTTTCAATAAAATTATTCTATCTTTGAATTTCTTAAATAATGTCTATAGGACACTTGTTAACAACACCCTCAAGATAATAATAAAGAAAATTATAAGATTGGGATTTGGAATTTTGGGGGAGTATATAGACTTCCTTTTGTGTGGTTTGCCCTAATTAGGAAATCATCAAATACATCTATGTTTAATATGTAGGGAAATATTTGCATTCTGAATGAATTCCACTTAGTTTCTTTCGTATGTGCATTACAGTAAACTTAATGAAACCATAACGGAGACCACAAATATAATTTAAAATTAGGGAAATAACTTGAAGATGACAGATTTAGCTAGAGGAAAAAAATCTATGTAAACGAGAGAACAATTACACTCTCAGATTATATTGAACACAATTTTTGGCCTAGCTTTCTGTTCTTTCACTAAACTATAGATTTCTTGTAATTTTTTTATAAACAGTCACAGCTCTCCAGGATCTATACAGGACTTTAAACTACCCACCAGTGCTGCAAGGATGGAACGGTGGTGATCCTTGTGGGGAGTCTTGGACAGGAGTAGAATGTTCCGGGTCATCAGTTATACACCTGTAATGTACCAACTCTACTGATTATACTCCCATCCAGATAGATCATAATGCCACCAATAAACATTAGCCCTGTTCTTTGTCCTTATGCAGAAAAATTCAAGGATTAAACCTCACAGGGTATCTTGGAGGCTTGCTCTATAATCTACAGAATTTGAAGCATCTGTAAGTAATTATATTGCATTTAGTTCTTTTCAGGAATGGTTATTGTCAAATAATGCAATTTACTTACTTCCATATTCTGGTTTCTCTAGTGATGTCAGTTCTAACAACTTAGTGGGTGAAATACCATATGATTTACCCCCCAATGCCACACATATGTAAGCCTGCTGTTCTGCTCATTTTGTTCCTGCATGACTAAATTCTATGCTTACTAGTTTACCTGTATCTTCAGCAATGAGTTGTTCTGACAATTCTTCTTTTTTGCAGAAATATGGCTTGCAATTTTTTGAGCGAAAATATCCCCCATTCATTACCAACCATGAAAAAACTAAGACACCTGTGAGTTACATTAGTATTGATTTAATCCAAGCTTGATACAGGGGATAAACATGGGAATAATCTTAACCAAAAAGTCCATTGACAACTTGTTTATTTATGTTCTCATCTGTGTTGAGTATGATATAGCCATTGGGTTTTACAAACTGCTGTGAGATCATCATTGTTATCTACTTATCTTGCAGGAATTTAAGCCACAATTTCTTATACGGACCCGTTGGCAATGTGTTTACAGGCTTAGATAACCTCAAAGAAATGTATGTCTTCTTCAACTGAGTCTTTATTGTGTGTTTTCTATATCATTTGAATCAAAATATAAGGAATAAATGATTCACCAAGAAAATTCAGGGGCTTACCTAACCCATTTCAATAGATAGGTTTCTCTGTACATTACTAATCTTGAATATTCTGAATATGTAATGTAAGAGCAAACGATGAAGCCAATATTAACCTTCTCAATATTTAATGATTCACAAGGGCAAAAGTAGTATGTGTAATCATGTACTACTTTAAAAATAATACACTGTTGGAAATGCATATTTTAACTGAGACTTGAGAAGCAACAGAGATAGGCTGCTGCTTTTAATTTATTTTTTAAAAAAACCTCTAAGGTTAGCTGAAATGAAGCATTGTGATTAGACTATATAATGAAATTAGATTAAAATTGAATTGAGTTGTGAGAAAGTGAGGCAGCAAAATGTAAATGTTTTCACTGTGCTGTTCAAATTTTAATGTCACAAACAATTATTTCATTTCATCAGGGACCTTTCATACAATAATTTCACCGGAGATCTGCCAAGTTCATTTGGCTCTTTGACAAACCTTGATAAATTGTAAGTTTCTTGTTCCTTACACCCATCACCCTTTTTCCTAAACTTGGTTTGTATTTAATATTAAACTCCAAGAGATGACTTCTTTTATATTAGGGTTATGTTGGTTGGACTGTAACCTGGTGCTTATTTGCAGGTTCCTGCAGAATAACAGATTCAGTGGATCAGTAACCTACCTGGCCGAGCTTCCACTCATTGATTTGTAGGTTATCCCTTTTAACATTTTTAACAATATATGATTACAGTTCTATTATTTACTCATTTGCCTATTTTGTCAGGAACATTCAAGATAATCTGTTTAGTGGCATTCTTCCACAGCATTTTCAGTCCATACCAAACTTATGGTCAGTGATAACTAATACCAGTTTTAATTACCTGCTGCTTCGTTCTTGGATATGAATTACTGAACGCATAACGAAAAATCACACTCTATACCCTCAAGTAGGATTGGAGGGAATAAATTCCATGCAGTGGACGAGTCTCCTCCATGGGCTTTTCCTTTGGACACTGTACCAGTTGAGCACAATACTAGTCGCCCACCCACAACTCAGGCAAATGCGGTCGAGAACTATGCTCCTCCGAAAGTAAGAAAGCACAAGAAGAAACGTATGGGTCCTGGAGGAATAGCTTTTATGGTTGGTGGAGGAACATTATTGGCAACAGGATTGGCGCTCTTCATTGCAATCCATTTGAATAAGTTCCATGCACAGAGAATGAAGTGCATGGAAAGCAACCATATTTCATTGCCTTCTCATTCAATCGGTGCTGCCAAAGGTAATTCTTACATAGAGGCGTATAGTTAGTGAGGCACTCAACATGACTAAATACCCCTAACATTAAAATGATGTCAATATGCAGATTTAACATTAAAATTACTGAATATACAGTCAGACATTTCGTCTTTACAACTCAACTGGGATTTTAATATCCCACTACCATTTTTGGATCTTTACTCAAGACTTTGGGTGTGCTTAATAGGAGTGAAAATATAATGGGTAGAAGGGGAGTGAGCGAAAATTAGCCATGCATCAAAGTATGCATCTTGTCTAGATACATTGCCAATTTTCACTCAATTGTCTTACCCTCCAGTTTGCTTACACTCAATTTCTTTCTGTTTCTGTTTCACATTTCTGTGAATTCCGTTTACAAGTTCTGTGAATTCATTTCCCTCTTTAATGATGCTTTCTGTTTTTTCTTTTTATTTCTTTTCTATTTTTCCCTTTAGATGTCTCTTCTACGGTACTAGATGAGAGCCTGCAAATCCCACCTTTCAATTCTGCATCCCTTTTGGGTCCAAGGCGATTGCATTTCCAGAACCATAAAAAAACGGGGGAAATGTCAAGAAGAAGTTTCTCCGAAAGAGACAGAGTCACTGGAAGGACGAAAGTTTATACAGTAGCGGAAGTTCAGTTGGCTACAAACAGCTTCAACGAAGACAACCTTCTGGGAGAAGGGTCTCTTGGCCCTGTTTACAGAGCTGAATTTCCAGATAACAAGGTACGATTTTAAGCTATCTTTTAAACAGTAAATCATGTCCATATTTCAAAACTGTTGCTTTCAATTTTTTATAACACATTTCTTCTTCTTTTGGAAAGATTTTGGCCGTGAAAAATATCAACATGGCGGGCTTGTCTTTCAGTGAAGAGGAGAAGTTCTTAGATGTCATTTGCACCGCTGCCCGTCTGAAGCATCCCAACATCGTTGCACTTAAAGGTTACTGTTTGGAGCACGGACAACATCTTGTTATCTACGATTATGTCAGAAATTTAACTCTAGACGAAGCTCTTCATAGTGAAGCATACAAACCTTTATCTTGGGCCCTCCGTCTCAGGATTGCTGTAGGTGTTGCTCTGGCTCTGGAGTAAGTTCCATGTTGCCACTCAAATTTATTTCTTGTCAAATGTGAAAGTAGAGTCTTCTAGTCTAGCTTAATATGTCTCAACTCTTAAACGTCACATATACAAATGTTTTCAGCTATTTGCACTCCACGTTCTCCCCTCCTGTTGCACACGGCAACTTGAAGGCTGCCAATATTCTACTGGACGAAAATCTGATGCCTCGTGTTTGTGACTGTGGCTTGGCTGTTTTGAGACCACTGACGAGCAACAAAGTCAAAACTCGAGTAAGTTTTTGCAAGAATAAGCTTCATGTTTAAACTATAGCTCTATTGATGAACAATAGTAAGGTTGCTTTTAGCTTTTTTTGATGCTTTGTCTAAACTGACTAATTGGAAAACGGATGTACCAGAAGCTTGATATGGAGATATAGGTTAACTGATTACTTGGGTGACTGTTGGAAACAGGCTTCTGAGATTACTATTAGAGATACAGGCTACAGTTCACCTGACCATGGCCAAGCGGAAATCGGCAGCACAAAGAGTGACGTCTTTGCCTTTGGGGTGTTGCTTCTGGAACTGTTAACAGGAAGGAAACCTTTCGATGGGTATGTTTTTAATCTATAGAGTACTGTGGCATTTCATTTGTTTCCTCTCCTCTGACCCCGGGGTTAAACTGAATGCCCTTTGTTTCTCATGCAACAGTTCCAGGCCAAGGGAAGAGCAATATCTAGCAAAATGGGCTTCATCCAGGCTTCATGATAGCGAGAGTTTGGAGCAGATGGTGGATCAGGAAATTAAAAGGACATTTTCATCCAAGGCCCTTTCTCGTTATGCTGATATAGTCTCTCTTTGTATACAGGTATAGTATAGCACTTAAATAACGAGATTCTGTGTTGCCATTTTCGTCCTTCAAATTATATTCACTCTTTCTTTCTTTTGGTTGCAATGAAAATTGTGTGTCTTACATATAGCCTGTAAAGGAGTTTCGTCCTCAAATGTCTGAAGTTGTGGACTCTCTTGTATCTTTTTCGCAAAAGCTCAACATGTCAAATAGCGGTGTAGCAGATGGTACTGAACTTGATCCATTTGAGAGGTCTTTCCGTACAACCACCTCCCGCTTTATGGCTTCACCGACATTGAGCTATGTATCCGCCTGATGTATAAGTAGCATGCCAGAAATCTAAGTTGATTCCTGTTTTTCTGTTCTTTTGTGTTTCCTTGTCTGAGAGGTACAAAATTTTAATTCTTTTGTGAGAACTCACTGCTTGAATTTTTCCTGTGGAAAGGTTTATATGTTTTCAATAAATATCATCTTCCAATTTTCTTTATCACACCATCTTTACACTCATCATCTATCATCGGTTCATTTTAATTTTCAGAACAAAAGTCTTCTAATAAATAAAATGATTAAAGTAGGTGTAAAAAATTATCATGACTCTATTGTTTTTTTTGTCATTATCATGCTCTGTTAGAGTGTTGAATTTGGTCTCACCTAATAATTTAAGTAATTATAACCTCCTACCAATTTACAGGCATGTCATAACATGATAATGGTAATGATAATGCTAATGATAATAATAACAATAATGATAATGATAAAGATTATCATTATTATCATAGAATTAGGTTACAATATCATGTCTAGATTACTAAGGGTTATCTCTAAGAAAGGGAAATAGAAAATATAAGAGATACAATAATGAATATCAGATAATAATTCCTAAAATAGAATAGAAACTTAATAATCGGAACATTCCTGAATTAAATGTTTCAAAAATTAATAAAACAAATTTAGTAGATAAATTCCTCTACATTATCAAAACTTCCCAGTCTACAATAAATATTAATAAAACACAAGATAGTTTAGAATTAATAAATCCATTTATGATAAAAAAACAATATAGATAAGGTATATATTTCTGGATATAGGATTAATACAAGTAGCGGTCAAGTCATAGGTTAGGAATGGACCCCCTATTTGTCTCGGCTTAAAAGACAACAGACCTGCTCAATTTAAAGATCAAATACTCTCGATAATTAAATCCACTCTGTATGATACATGGCCCAACCTATTTCCATAACTTTTCCAATTATACCGTTTCTTTGGAAAGCTTACGAAAGAAAAAATATAATATAAAACTTGATATTAAAAAAAGAGATGGGATTTGAAATCCTAACTCCTACCTTTTAACAATTATATATATTATATATGATAACTATAAAGTAACGAGAACTAATACTTTTCCAAAAGCATTAAAGGCTTCCCGAACATAAGAAACATTGCTTCTACAATTAAACCTACACAAAACAAATGTGGTAACCCCTAAAAGCTTGCACCAAGATGACATATCTAGAAATCTTAATTGAAATTTAGAGGAATTTAGAGGAAATTTTGCCTCCTAACTAACCTGAAGCACCAAAGTTGAATAATATTGTAGAATACAAATCTAACAATAATATCAATAAATTTCACAATTCTAAATAGATGTGAATCTTCTAAAATATCTGAAGCTCCATCTAAACTATATGAAAATAATAGGATTTCATAAAATTCAAGGATTTCATTAGAGTTAGTAACCCTATTCAGTCTTTAAATCTTAAGGGATTAACGAATCATCTAGTAATTCCTCAACTTGAATATTAAGTTGAAATACCCCAGTCAACCCAATAGGAGAATGAGTCTCCTACGCAATCTAAGATAAATCAACGATTCGTTATTAATATATTTTAAATCAACAAAGATTTGTTAAGGCAAGAATTTCTTACAGAAAAAATAAAGAAAAGATAGAGTGGCTTTTGGCACTTTCTCTCAAGAAGAATTACCGCCTGTCTGAATGGGTTTTTGTGATGTAGAAATAAAAGCAAAAGTTAGTATTAGAAGCATACTCTATTTTGCGTTTGGATGAGCTTTTTAAAAAGGATTTTTATAAGATTTGTTGGCAAGACATTATTGCCTAACATTTTTGATTAAAGTGTTGATTTTAATTATATTAGAATATTGATGTTATTATTGGACAATTAGTCATGAATAATTATCTGTTTTATTGTAGTATCTTTGGATGTTGTATTTAGTAGATGCAAATCCAACCAAGCATCATTATCATCATTAGCCACCAAATTGTCATGGCCATCTAAAGATGCAGCATGAAGGGACGAACAACGGAGATGAACCACTTCTATCATTTTGCTTTTCTGCATTGTTGCATTGTAGGTTACGAAGGAAGGAATTAAAAATAGGATTCCCAATTAGGTTTTGTTTGTTTTTTTCACCTTTTTTTAAGTCTCTCCTTTTTCAACTTTTAATTTTAATTTCCTTTATCAGAAAACCTGTCAAATCCAATTTAAATCCGGTCCAACCCGATTTTTGATCGATTTTGTCCAGTTTAAACCTCTCTGACCATAGAAATGATTTTGATTTCTAATCAGAACCAGACAAAAGGATGATACCCGGTTTAGCCGGTCCGACTAGCTACTCAAATTCGATTTTCATAACATTGTAAGAAACTAACTATAATGAAAATAGGGGGAAAAAACAAATATACCAGTTTGGTCGTAGAGCAACTCTAATGACAGATGTTTAACAAGTTCTTAAAATTAAGGAGAAGTTCTTAGTAGGTTACACCATTGAAACAATATGATGTGAATGTCATATATAAGGACGTTTGCTTTTATAAGCAACCGTTTTTTATATAATAACCACCAATAAAAAAAAGAGAAAGAAGCACAACATTCAGCAATCCAATCACAAATGAATTAATATTTTAAAATTTAAGAAAAATAAATGTAAACAAAGATGTGAGATAACTTATGGAACACATTTAGTGAACTTTTAAGCGTTGCAACATTGGAGTGTAACATTGCTTAAAGTAGTATAAAGTAAAAAATGATAAGGTGACATGATATAACGCATAAAAAGTGAAGTTAAACAACTCCAATTGACTATACCATTGGAGATGTTGTTAGAATATAAATTGAAAAAATCTATGGTATCCTTTAGGTATTATATCTGTGTCTATGTGATCCAATCAGATTATTAGAATTTAGTTTAATGTGATATTAATATGATCATTTAATTGAGATAACTCATTTTAATTGAAAATTTGAATATCCAAACTCTTTATTTTTGAACGGTATGGTAGGAATGCCCATATCAATTACAATGATCGCCTTTCCAAAAACACCCTACAAAACAAAATGAAAGGTCGTCGTGCACTGTGCAAGTTTCCTGTTAAAGCACTCACACAGTGTTCATGATCACAAAGGTAAAATCAGTACCATCCATACTCTTTCTTCTTCTTTGTGTTCTAGTTTCTGCCTTCAAATTCTCAAATTTAAGATGAAATAGCTGAGGAATACTACGCTCTCCTACATTAAGGTGAGTCCCCTGATGCTCCCTTCTTGGCCAAGTACTCAGCTGCTTTGATTTCCTTCTCTGTAAATGTGTCACAGCGAAACGTCCCAGCGAAGAAGAATGTTGGCGTAACGCTGAAATCTTTGAGGGGTTTTGCCTTTTATTTTATCAATCAATGCGCTTTTTTTTTTTTAATGGTTTTGTTCATTTTCTGATAAGATAAATGACATGGACGCAAATGTTTATCTTATTTTCTTGAATCAGTTTTTCGGTGACACTTGCAATTACTTTGACCTGGATTCTTTAGCTAGCTAACTTGTGGTCACTTCACGTAACTCAAATTTGTACATTAGAATCACCACTTTTATACTTCAATTGAGTTTATGCGCAGAATCCGCGCTATATTTAGGATTTGGCTCTTCTAAAATGAAGAGATAATAAAGTAAGTAATCTCAATCATTTATGAGAAAATCAAGGGTTTATATTCTAATACATCCTTGATTTATTATGCATGTACATTTAATATCAATCTTTGATTTTCTCATCAACTATTACTTTACTCTCTAATGTGAATTCCTCACTTTTGAGGAGTTGGATCCTTGTATTTACTTGTTGGTAAATTAATAATGACTTTATGATCGAAAGCTTGTCTGCATTTGTATTGTCTAAAATAGAAACCCTTTGATTTCCTCTGATGCAAAAACATAAATATGTGATGCTAAAACAACATGATATGAGATGGAGACAATGGGGCATAGGAAATTTTTTTTATATGACACAATGATTTCAGGACAATTTACAAGTAAACTGTTTAGTTTTCTTCTTTCTCGGTTTCCCTTTTTCCTTTTATGAATGCCCACTTTTGTAAAATCATACCAATTAAAATTATCCTACAATTATTATTCACTTTTACAATAACATATCAACATAGATTAAATTTGCTTACAGTGCCAGAAGCTAGAAAGGTTAAATATTTTATTCTGAATGGTATGTGCAAGTTCCTGCATGCTTTACAGTCTCGTGTCTGATGACTCTGATTAGATGTCATATTTTTATATATGACCTAGAGTTGTGCCCTTGCAATATAATGGACTACTAAACTTATATTTTACATATTAAACAGATATTCTGAACATCTAATGGCATCTTCAGATGAAGAGGGTGAGATTGTCCCAGAATTCGTTAATAATTATTGGTTTGAAAATGATAAGGAGGAATTTGTGTCACTTTCTAGTTTGACATTATTGTGGAGCATTAGTGAGATCAAATGTGACCCGGAAGCCAATGTATTTTTGCATGGCACCACTAATGATGACCTCCAGAAAATTCACAAAAAGATTATAGGATGGAGATTTGAACTTTCCAATTGGAAGCCAGAGATTTCAGTGCTTTTGAAGGACAAAAAGTGGATAACTCTCCAAAGACCAAGAAAGTGTTTTGAAAGTACAATTAGGACAGTCCTGGTCACAATAAGTTGGCTCCATTTTGTGAAATGGAATCCAGAGGAAGCTAGAATATCTATTTGGAACAAAATACGGAAGGCCTTTAGGTTTGCATTTTATTTTGTCCTTCGCATATTCTGATCTCGCATATTCCAATTCAGTTCATTGATGACACGTCTGTTTTTGCAGCTCATTTGATGTTATACCATCTGAAAATGATGTTCTAAATTATGTGCCATTGATTAGAGAGGCTGCTAAAAGGGACAAAGATTTAGCAAAATCCAAGGTTCCTGTATTATTTTTATTAGAATACATTAAAGGGAATAATACAGTTGTATGATCAATGTGTGCTAGATGTCTGTAAAAACTGTGCAGTTGATAGAAACAATCCCTTTTTATTTCCCCTTCTTTTTTTGTTTTATAAATGACTTGTCCCAGTAATTGATATTTTATGTGTTTTATTATTCAAAAATCTAATTACTATGTTATCATTGCTGGTAGCAATTCATGCCACCAGATGACTTGTAGTTTTTAAAACTTCTAATAGATGCATAATGAGTTTGATGACATGATACCAACAAAAATTCAAAACCCAACCCATACAATGACAGACTTGTAATTGAGTAGCAACATAACTGTTGGGTTGCCATTAGCCCTTGTGTAAAGCATTTACCAATTTATTTAGAAGGTGCAAAAGCAAAGGCTGTTGGATCCTTTGGTTTTATTCAATCCAAGGTTAGGTGTAAGCTTGACCTTCTCTCCCCATAAAGATGAATATACCATCTATTTCACATATTTGCTAAACTACTGCTTTGAATACTGTCTTCAATTACTTTCTTCTTGAGCGATGTCCATTATGAACTCTGAAGTACATTATTTTATGTTTAGCCTAAGCAATGTATTTTTTAATTTACTGTAACTGTTAATTTTTTCCCCCATTTTTTTTCTTTAATGGACAGTATCTGCTTAACTTCATACAAAAGGTGTGTTTAAATGAAGGCTTTCATGAGGTCAGTGTAAAATTTTACTCTTCTTTCCAGTATACAATTTTTATAGTTCTTTCTTGTTCAAGGTTATATTGTTTAATTAGCAGGATGTTCATACTACAAAGAAATCAAAATTTATAGTTGACTCAGAAGAGGAAGAGAATGACGAATCTGATGGTGAACTCAATGCCGAAGGAGGGCAAAATATTGGATATGATACTGTTTGTGCACTTTGTGATAATGGTGGAGATATACTTCCGTATGTCTTTATCATCGGAGCCTACGACCATAAATGTTTTCCTTTGCTTACCATTCTTTATTGAGAGGCAATTAAACCTTTCTCATCTTTTACTTAATTATTTATTTTTGTTTTAATAATACAGTTGTGAAGGGCCATGTCTTAGATCCTTCCATGCAACTAAAGAGGCTGGGGAATTTTCATCGTGTGAATCTCTTGGCTACACTGGTGTTCAAGTTGAAGTAAGCACTGCATTTCTCATTTTTATTTACTATGTTTGGATTAGGGGGAATGAAAGGAAAGAATAGATTAGGACGGAAGGAACATTTGATTATTGTTTGGAAGTATTTTAAATTAGGAGGGAAAGGGAATGAAGGGGATCCAATTCTCCTCACTCCTCTTAGAGAATAAATTCTATTGCCCTCCAATTTGGGAGAGAAGTGAGCATAAATAAATTATGCTTTGAAAATAATTATCAAATTAAGAATTGAGTATTTTTTATTAGCAATCAAACAAGATGATGTTGAATATCTTTCTTTCCTGTTCATTTCCATCCTATTTCCTTCCCATTTCATAATAAATTCCCTGACTCATTGTTAGCATTATATTTCTTTGATTCCAATTGTCGCTTGATAAAATAAAATCTTAACTTTGCAGGCCATTCCAAACTTCTACTGTGAAAATTGTAAACATAAGCAGCACCAGTGCTTTGCTTGTGGCAAATTGGGTTCATCTGATGTATCATCTAATGCAGAGGTATATTTCAGATACAACTTAGCTTTCATTTACAATGTATCTTGTCTTTTTCAGTCTCAGGGAAAATTTCATATGAATAACATCCAAGGGTGCATGTCACTAGTCTTTTCTTTTCCACAGGTGTTCTTTTGTTGAGGAGTGAGTGTCCGAAGAATTTCATTATTATTTTGTGCAAAAATTGGGGGTTTAAAATGTTTGTAACCTTTGTTTCATTTGTTTACTGGCCTTTCGATATTAGATGTGTAAGCCATTTTTCTGCGACTATCACTATCTAAATAATAATGGATCCAAGTAGCAATAAATGGAGTGCTTCAGTCAGAATAGACATGGATGCTGCGGTGAAGGAACACATGGGAAGTTATTATGGATGTTGAAAGGGTCATGGCATTTAGTGTTGGATTTATCATGCTTGATTTTATTAGGTATGCATTGGTGATATGGTCCTAGTGGTAGAGTCAAGAGAGGGCATAAATGGTATACTAGAGTTATGGAGAGAAGCTTTGGATTCAATGCTTCCATTTAAGTAGAAGTAAAACACAGTATATGAAATGCAAGTTCAGCAAGACATACATTAGCATGGGCTTAGAGTTGAAAATGGGAGATCAAACTACATCACTAGTCACACAGTTTAGGTACCTTGGATGTATTATACTAAGTGATGGAGAATTGAGTGAGATGTAAATAATAGGATTCAAGCTGGGTGGATGAAATGGAGGAACGCTTAAGGTGTTATTTGCTGCACAACCATAAGACCGGTGATGCTTTATGGATTAATGTGGCAGAGATGATAATGCTGCATTGCATTGGATGAGTGGACATACAAGAAATGATAAGATTGGGAATGAATGTATTGGAGGGAAAGTGAAGTGGCACCTATTGAGGAAAAGATGGTAGAATCATGTCTGAGATGGTTTGGACATGTAAGAAGAAGACCAATAGAGGAGTTGTTGATCTATATTTATTCCCAACATTTTGGACTAATCCAATGGTCACCCTATGAACCTGTTACAAGTACTTGCATATTTTATGTTTTTTCCCCAATTTTTTGCACATATCACACAACTTGGACTCGTTCAAATTCTTACGTTCTTTTTTCCTTTTTAGTCTGGAGTGTAAATTTGTTTTAAAAGTTGAAATTAATTTATTTGTTTCTTGCTTTATAAGTTTGTCACATGGAGAAAAATTGTAATTGTTTGTTTTTCTTAGGTATTTCCTTGTATTACTGCAAATTGTGGTCAGTACTACCATCCTGAATGTGTTGCAAGGCTACTCTCCTCTGGCTTTGACACTGAAGGGAAAATAAAGAAAAGAGTTGCCACCGGGAAAACATTTATCTGTCCTCTTCATATGTGTTTTTCATGCAGAAAAGGTGAAAATAGAAATGTTCATGATTTACAGTTTGCAATATGTAGACGCTGCCCTAAGGCTTACCACAGGAAATGCTTACCCAAGTAGGTTTTTCTTGTTTTCATTTCATTTTCTTTTTTATAATTATTTTTTATTAGAGTTATTCATGTCAATAGAGTATTATGTGCCATTTGTTGAAAACACAATGTATAATGCTTCTTTTTGCATGCTCATGGATACTTCTATGTATCTCGACTCTATTTCTTTCTTCAGGGAAATTTCCTTCACACGTGATTATGACAAGGGCATTGAGCTAAGGGCTTGGGATTTTCTACTTGTCCATCGAATTTTGATGTACTGCATGTAAGTTGTTAGTGTTTCAATAATTGGATATTACATGTGTGTCTGAATTATGGATGTCTCCTTAACCCGTTGTTATTCAGGGATCATGAGATAGTTACTAAACTTGAGACTCCTGCTAGAAACCATCTGGTTTTTCCTGATATGGAAGTGAAAAGGAAGATATGCTGCTACAATTTATTAGACAAAGAGAAATATGCTATAACATTGAGGCAAAGTTTTGAAGATCTTCCTCCCAAGAGAACATTGGTACCAAATCAGATTACAAAGGAAAGTGTTAGCATCCAAAGTGGTGGTTCTGCCAAAGTTAGGGAGAAAATATGTTTTAAGAAAGATATATGTTTGTCAACTGGATCATTCCAGTTTGACATGGCTAGAAAATATTCGAAGGATGAAAAGATGTCTTTGTCCAATAAGTCCTTACCAAGTGCTGAAAATAAGTTGTCATTGAGAAATGATAACTTGTCCTACAGTTCAAGATTACATCATGCTAGATCTCAGAAGCGAAAATTGGTAAGCGGAAGAATTGAAAAACCAAGCTTGGAGAAGCCTCTGGTGAAAAAGGTCAGAAATTCACTTAACTTTGCCAATGCTGATATGGAAGAACGGTATTTTATGTGCATTATCATATGATTGTGCTTTTTATTGGATTAACTAAAGAAAAAGAGATTGATAGTTCAGTTGTTGAAATTTGGACATTACTGCAAAGCAGAATTTTGTCTTTGATGAAAGAATCCACATCTGCTTTTAATGAGGAAGAATTCAAGAAGAGCTGTCAAGTCTTCCATACAAGTTCGTATTTTACAGAAACTGTATTTGAAAAGAAGAACCTTACTCAAGGAAAAGTTGAGGGCTCTACTAAGGTTTGTCTTATTTTTACCACTTGATTGGAGCTGTCGGCATTGATGTCAAATAGAATCTGAGCATATACGTTGGAATGGTTGATTAGCTATTATTCTTCTAGTTACGGGATTTTGCTTTCATGCAGGCTATTCGAACAGCTTTACAGAGGTTAGAAGAAGGATGTAGTATTGAGGATGCAAAAGCTATTTGTGAGCCAGGGGTCCTCTATCAGCTTTTTATTTGGCAGGTTGGAACAAGTTATCCTAAATGACTATATGGTTTCTACAAAAAAAAAAAATAACTATATGGCCATTTTGGTCCCTCATTGAGGGCATCGGTCATTTTACTTCTCTGTTCAAGGAAATTGCCCTGGAAGTCCTTCATTTAGCAAAACCTTAGTCACTTTAGTCCAACCATTAACCAACCTCAGTTAAAGCTAACGAATATGTTTATGTGACACGTTAAGTGCCTTCTTTGCTACACACATGGCAAACCGCTCCCCCTTCCTAAACTCGAAATGAGTCATTTCTTATTAGGCAAAATAGGTTGATTAGTCTTATATTTTTTTTTTAAACTTTTCACATTTGTCCTATAAGTTTTTTTTTTTTTCAAATTGGTCCTACACGTTATGTTCTGTTTCCATGTTAGTCCTTTCTGTCAATTTCGACCTAACAACATCAGTTTTGACCTGAAGTGGCTATCATGTTAGTCCTACACTTGGCTTTTGATCTGACGCTGGAAAGTCGAAATTGACGGAAAAGACTAATGTGAAACGGAACATAACGTGTAGGACCAATTTGAAAAAAAAAAATTTATAGGACCGATGTGAAAAATAAAAAAAACGTACAGGACTAATCAACCTATTTTGCCTTATTATTATCATCTTCCTCAAAATTCCCTCAACAAACAACAAGGCAGTGAAAACAGTGCCACCATCGCCTCCTTCCACTTCACCCTCTTCCTCACCCTCGCAGTTTCCCTCACCACTCCCCCTCCAACCTTTGCAAGGACCACAACCATAACCATGGAAGTAGATCGATGTCATCCAAGAAGAAGGCCTTGTCCAAGGTGAAGATTGTGTCAATACTCTCCCTCGTCGCTGCTGCTTCCTCGCTTTGATTCCTCGCTTCCTTCTTCTCTTCACCTTCTTCCTCATCCTCTGGGGTGACAACAGACCTTTGAAACCCAAGATTTCCATCAAAGTTTTTGATTCCAAGTTTCAAATTTGTTCCTTGTTTTGAGGTTTTTAGGATGAAATATGAAATGGGCGTCGATCAATGTTTCATTTTTTATTTAATTTTTGTTTTATATATTTTTTGCATTTTGTTTAGCATAAAGTATGATTTCCATCGAGGTTTATAGGTTCCCAGTTTCATTTTTTATCTTTGTTTTGAGGTTTTTACTTTTTAGTCTAAAATCTGATCTGGCTCTTGATCAATTTTGCATTTTTTTCATTTTCAAAAGCACAAAGTTTGACAATGTTAGGGTCCAATTTAGATCAGTTTCCACAGGAATGACACTGATATGATAACCATGAATTCTATCATGAAAATTTCCCAAATATCCTCACTAATATCTCAAATTTTCTCCACCCATCATTTCTCAATGTCTTCCTTTGTCATGGGAAGAAAGGATTGAATTGGGGGTTAGGGATTAGGGCTGAGGGATGGAAATTTTGGGAAGACGATAGCAAGAACTGATGTATTCCATAGATAAAGCTCATCTAAAGTGAGCTTGAGTGTAGAGTGAGAAAGTAAGGGGAAGATGACAGAAAAAGTCATCGTTTTCCATTTAGGAAGCAGGAAAGGGAAGTGAGGTGCCACATTTGCAGCCAACAAGACACTTAACGTGCCACATAAGCTTGGCCTTAGCATTAACTGAGGCTGCATGACTAAATTGATTGACGTTAATGTTTAGCTGAATGATGGAGTCCTTCTTCTAGCATGATTTTCGTGAACGGGGGACTAAGATGAGTAAGGCCTAAAATGATAATTTGGTCAATCCTAAGTACATTCTCATAATTCTAAAGCATGACTTTTAATTCTGTGTTTACTGAGCTTGACGGTAGGCTAATGCGAACATCACTTGAGTCTTATTGGGGCTTGTGCTTGTTGTAGATTTGTTATAAACTAGTACTTGATCTAGATTATTAGTATTAATAGGTGTTTTGGTAATAGGTGTTACTGGTTTGTTGTATCATACACACATTCAGTATAGTATCCAGAGCCTCTTTTCCATCCTTTCCTAATAATTTCAACAATATCAATAGTAAGGGAAGAAAAAATATATTTATGAACAATTCATTTAAAACACACAAACACATGCAAAAGCTTATTGCATTGCAAGTTCTACCATACCTGTATTAAGCCCGCTCTTTTGGGTTTTATGATAATTTTCAACACCATGGAAGTGCTTATCTGTTAGCACTAGAAACATGAATGACTGTATATTTGAAGAAAACCTTAAATACCTCTAGGGTAGATAATCCTGATTATTAAATCACTTGCAGAAGAAGCTCAAGGTCTATCTTGCACCTTTTCTTCATGGCATGCGGTATACGTCCTTTGGTCGCCATTTTACTCAAATAGACAAGTTGAAGGAGGTAAATACGTTCGTTCTGAATTTTTCTCAAGCATTGTTTGCTAAGATGCTGAAAATTTGTTAGGTCCTTTAGCTTGAGCTGTGCAGTATACATAGACACCAAATTTTATGCTTCTGTATACGTGTGTGAGTGCATGTCAACCTAATTTTTCTTTGGTCTTTGAAATTTTATTATTTGGCTCACCATGGTTACAAAATGATGAGAGTAACACATAAGTCAAGACTATTGTATTGTTATTGTATAAGAATGATACTGTTCATCATTATCAAAACAACTTTGAGGGCTTCATTGTATCATAATAACTCGTAACTTAATTAGATGCCTAAATTTTGAAGTAGGCTATTTCCCCTTGCTCTTAGCCTCATATAAATAATGATTTTATGAATTAAAATGCTACAAATGAAATAACTTAAATGGTTAAACTTTCCAATGTTTTTTGCTTTCCCGGGTTCTTGCTTATACATATAGCTAATATAAGAGCTTTCAAATGCAGATTGTTGATAGGATCCATTGGTATGTGCAAAATGGTGACATGGTATGTAGTTCTTTATGCTTCTCTATTTTGGTTAAAGATACTGTTAAAGGAAATTAAGAATGGGAATGACTAACTTAATTTGTTAGTCTCCCTATTTATATATACACATTGAAAAATAGAGATTAGTCAGCACATGAAAAATAGGCCCAACTCAATAACACATAATAACCTAATAGCTATTGTCTAATGCTTCCCCTCAAGCAAAAGCATTGATATTAATCATGTTCAACTTGTTACAAATATAATACTTGAGAAAGGTTAGGCAATTTTGAAGGAGGAAATCTTTGAATTGCTTGATTGAATAGCACTAACTTGATATTTATATACATGCAAGAATAATAACAACTTATGATTACAAGATAATAAATAAGAGTGCTACTCCCCAAGTACATGTATGATACAACCTAGGTACATGAACATACAAATACATACATGAACTAGAAAGTTAATTACTGCTATTTCCAACACTGCCCCTCAAGCTGGAGCATATAAGTTAAATGCTCCAAGCTTGGAACAAATAAATTGAATTTGAAGGCCCCCAAGAGACTTGTAAAGACGTTTGTGAGTTTTTTAAACATCACCATGTAACCTTTTCCCCTAGTTCTCATAAAAACGTTGAACCTTTTGCCCTTGTTCATTCTGATGTATGGGTCCTGCATCTAATTCTAGTGTTACCGGTGCCAATTGGTTGTATCATTCATCGATGATTGTAATAGGGTCACTTGGCTTTTCGTAATGAAAGACAAATCATAAGTGTCTCAATTGTCTATTCAGTTTTATTCTATGGTTCATACATAATTTGGAAATCCTTCAAATGCTTGTACTAATGGTAGGGAGTATGTCAACCAACCTCCCTAAATTTTTTAAAGAACGTGGTATTGTTCGTGAACTCACATATGCTGATACTCCTCAACAAGATGGTGTTGCAGAAAAAAATCATCACTTGAAATCCCAGAGCAATAATGTTCCAAATGTCTGTTCCCCGTTTATATTGGGGCATGCTGTTTTGACTGCTACCTATCTAATTAATCGGTCACCCTCTCATGTCCTTGGTAATGTAACTCTTGTTCATCCCATGATATAGTTTTTTCCATCGACACCCTACAGGTCTTTTATCATTTGATCTTTCAACAAACTCTTAAGTTTCATTCCTCTCCCGTGCCGTGAGTAATGTAACTTCAAAGGAGGTATCGCAATAACTCCTTTGAAGTTGTTCTGTAACAATAAATATGTCATTAGCATTGCTCACAATCTGGTTCAGCATGACATAACAAAACATATTGAGAATTTGAGAGAGATCGGCACTTTATCAAGTAGAAGTTAGAAAGTGGGTTGATCACCACAACGTATGTTATTTTGGGACACAGATTGTTGACTTGTTAACTAAAGGGTTACCCACAAAGATAACCTTTTGAATCTACTCCCTCCTCTCACGCTTCCTGCATTCTCCATGGAAGCTCTTCCATCGTTAGCTGCAAACGAGGGATAATAGCAGATGCCTAACTGGTTTCTATGGTGCGCGACTCCCACCACTGAAACCAGGTCGATGTGTGTCCCTCCATGGCCAACATTACAGGTTGCATCCGTTCCCTTTCACCCATGGAATTCAGACAGAAGTAACTCTCCAGCCTATTAATCCAACCATAGATTTGGCCCGCAGAGCTTATTCCTTCAGTGTCTCCCTCCGGTTCATGGAGCCTGAAGATAATTGGTCCGTTATGATCATCATGTTGCCTGAAGCATATAAATTAATTGGATCCTTTCCGGTGGATAATTTCACGAAGTCATGTAAATTCCTATAGCTTATTGGTATAATATATTGAAATCAAAATTTTGTATTATTCAATTGTTATGGAGGATCTCAAGTTCATAAAATTTGTTTTAAGGAATGACAAATTATTTTTATATGAATTATTGTTGCTGGCAATTTCAATTGGATTTTATCATTGTTTCGACTAACTTGCATCATCCATACTTTATTCTTGCCAGGTTCTAGACTTCTGTTGTGGTTCTAATGACTTCAGTTGTCTAATGAAATCAAAGCTTGATCAGACGGGGAAGTTATGCTCATTTAAGAATTATGATTTGTTCCAAGCCAAGGTACATGTCTTGTTCTTTTGGCACTTTTCCCATTTAGCTTGTCTTGAAGTTAGATAAGTGCTAATTTTCTGAGGACAGAATTCATACTCTTGAGATCACAATACAATGAAACTTCTGTGAGGTGGGTGAGAATGCTCTTGCTCAAAGGTGTGTTGGAATAGGTGGCTTCGACTCAAGAGGGGGGTTGAATTGAGTTTATTAAATTTTCAATTGGGTCCCTAAACATATATAAATTTTTCAATTGGGTCCTTGGTTAGTAAATTCGTTACTGAACTATGAAATTGAACGGAATATCCGTGAGTCCCTCTAAGCTGGGACATCCAATTTCAGCAATTTATCTATAATTATGAGAATTTGGGACATCTAATCAAGTAATCAACCAAAAAATTTGATGCGTACACATGAGTATGATTTCAAATAATTATGCACAAATTGCTCATAGTTATTTTGTTCAATTTTACAGTTCAATAACAAATTTGTTATCCAGGGACTCAATTGAAAATTTTGTATGTGTTCAGGGATCCAATTAGATTTTTTTTAGTTTAGGGACCTACTTGAAAATTCAAAAATAGTTTTAGGGACGAACTCAATAATTAAAGTAAAACTTAACACACACAATGAAAATATTCAAAACGCTAAAGAAGAATATGAATAATAAATCACAAAGTAAAGAGATCGGGAAGAAAAGCTTGCAAACATGATTTATCCTGGTTTAGCCACCCACCATTATTGACCTACGTATAGCCCCCAGAATATATTTCCGGTTTTTTTTATACACTAATATCAAGCTTCAAGGTTAATGAAATACGTTTACACCACATAGCACTCTAATCACGCCTTTTGGGATGCCTCACCCACGATTAAGAGCCTCCGACTTATAGCACTCTCCTTCGTGCCTCTGGATGCCTCACCCGCGCGTCTGAACCTAAAGCCACACACAAGAGGGATGCCCCACCCTTTACAACAGAAGGATACCAGAGGGATACCTCACTCTATTTCTGAGTTAATACTAGAGTTGAAGAAATCGAAGCACTCTAGATAGTACAGATAATACACATTGAAGAACATGAGATTGATAGAGAAGGAACAATTGATGGCTCAAAGTTCAGAAGTATACAAGAATTGTTTGATTCAAAATGAAGTTTGTGTATTTCTCAATCTGTCACAAAACAGGAAAGTTATTCAAAAATTGCAAACCAAAGAAGGTAAGAAATTAAAATGCGTGGTTTCCTGATTTTCACCATAAATGAATGTAAAATCGATTTCACAAAATATCCAATCGATT
Source organism: Ammopiptanthus mongolicus (assembly GCA_039655645.1). Taxonomy (NCBI): domain Eukaryota; kingdom Viridiplantae; phylum Streptophyta; class Magnoliopsida; order Fabales; family Fabaceae; genus Ammopiptanthus; species Ammopiptanthus mongolicus. The sequence goes on along the minus strand of CM077347.1, from coordinate 24,196,850 downwards.
GACATAAAAACGTAAATTAAAAATAGTGCAACCAATCGATTTGCATAGGAGAGAAATCGATTGCCAAAACCGATTAAGAGAAAGTTCAAATCGAGGATTTGCATGTCAATTGAAAGAAAGCTTTTTGACTCAATTTGATTGAAAAACGTATATGCACCGCATGATTCAATTGATAAAATTCAACATTTAATTGAATAAAAAATATATCTAATTCTTTAAAGTTAAACCCTTTTCTTTGAAAAAGTGATTATTTCAAAAACGTGTTGCGTATTATATGTTTTATCATCATTAATTATTTGAGCCAAACGAGAGTACGAGACCTAATCAAATCAATCTCTTACAAAAGTATTGAAGACCTAATGATTTACCCAATGAAGTCTTTGATCTTGATACTTGCATTTCTTGGTACTTCAGAATAATTTGAATTTTGCTCTCGGTACCTGCATTCTATAAGAAATATTCTTTTGCCTTTTATTAGCGTTTGTTATTATTAAAACATATAAATATGTAATTACAAGGTGTACGGCATATTTTGTGGATTCTGCGCATATTTTGGGGAGATAATTTCTCATGGATCTAGGCCCTGCACATAGTGGGAGCTTTATAGCATCAGGTTGCCCTTTAACAAATCAAACGTGGATGAAAATTTTCCACTGTTTAAATTATGTCTTTGCTGTGTTAGGAGGGTTAACTTTGACAAACAAATGGGTTTTATATATGGCTCTGTTCTGGGGTCTATCTACAAATAGCTGACACATGCAGAAGTTAATAAATTTGGTTATTACTAAATTGGGAAATTGTTTCTAATCTTTTGAGCTCATGTTGGATGCCAACAAGTTTTAGAGGTATTGTAGCTTTAGTTATAATCTTAATGGAAAAATTGTCTAGTCAAGAGGCAGATTCATGGGTATTCTGTGGTTCAGCTAGCATTTTACATTTCCTTACAGTATAGTGACACTTATTAATGAATTCATTTGGTGTCTATGTTGAACTGTCTATTAAAGTTATACATGCTATAGTTATTTTATTTATGGCTGCTTCCTGCTTCAATTTTAAAACTGCCAGATGCTTATTCTATTAATTTGTTCCTACAGTATATTTGTTATCATCCTTTTTCCTTCTCCCTTTTCCCTGCTACAAACTTGGCTTTTATTAGTAAGGGAGTCTTTTTGCTTTTAGAATGATTTCAACTTTGAAAAGAGAGATTGGATGAGCATAAATGCGGAAGAATTACCCAATGGCTCTCAACTTGTAAGACCCTATAGCTTTCGCTTCACAATTTATATAGATAAATGGATACACTTATGTTTAATATATATCTTTGCTAATTTCTTTTCCTTTCACTGTTGATACTTGAATAGATCATAGGGCTAAATCCTCCTTTTGGAGTTAAGGGTTACCTTGCTAACAAATTTATTGACAAGGCACTGACGTTTAAGCCAAAACTTCTTATACTTATTGTTCCAAAAGTAACTAAACGGTTAGTATTGTTTGATTTTATTTCCCAGTGTTTCTGATTTAATGAGAAAAGGCTCATGTCCCTACTACCTATTTCTACTTTGCCAGACTTGACAGAAAGAAAGGTGGATATGATTTAATCTGGGAGGATGATAAGGTGCTTTCAGGAAAGGTGAGTTAGCAAAAAATTCCATGATTTCAATCTCAAAATTGCGGTATTAAGTCGAGGGACATGTAAAATAGCTTATCTTTTTCTTTTTGTTTATTCCTCCAGTCATTTTATCTACCTGGTTCTGTTGATATACGTGACAAGCAATTGGAAGACTGGAACCTGCAGCCACCACCTCTCTACCTTTGGAGTCGCCCTGATTGGACTGCTCGGCACAGGGAAATTGCTCAAAAGCATTGCCACATCAAGGAGAAATATGATGTGCATGTAAAGAATTATCTTATGGAGGAGAATCATGATTGTTATCAGGATTACCCTGGCTTGCATGCACCCGGTGATTTTTCAAGTATATTTGATGGTGTTCCAGATGATGGTTGTGACATTGCACCCGAGGAAGGTGCAACTACCAATATTCCGGGCCAGTTGAAGGAGTCAGTGTTTCCTTATTGTGGAAGAGAAATAGACTGGGAGAATGGGTTACCCTCTGATGAAGTAGAGGAAATATTTAATGATGATATGGAATTATCATCTCCCTAGAATGAGGATGAATTCATGGTGCTCAGAGGGTTATTGGGTGCAGAAACAATCTCATGAAAAATATGCAACTCTACTGAAATCGAATTTCGACCGAAGTGATTGGATAGAGATGATGTATCAAGCAGTTGAATTAACTAATAACAGAGAATATTTGATTGATAATTATAATGACTAAGAATACCAAATTTCTGAAGATAGCTTTTAAACTAAGTTGAATTCATGCAATTGTTACTAGCATACCAAGTTCCTTTGCGACTCTATCTATTTCTATGAACTTACAAAATTTAGGGGTGCCGTCTACCGTGGCACTGTTTGGGTTGGAGTTTGTTGGTAAAGATGTTCAGTCATTGATACTCATCTGGAAAAGATTAGAACTTTCTTCCAAATATTAGTTCCCAGTATAGATTGCATTTGTTTCTCTCTCTTGCTCAATTTGACATTTCTGGTTCAATTTTTATATGATGTTGGGATTTTGTTAATGTGATAAACTCATAATTCCTCTTCCTCATAAAATAACCAAACAAAAAACTAAGTTTAAGGTTTGTTGTGGGCGACAATTTCCACATAATTTAAGGTGAGTAGTGTTGTAATTGTAAGTAGCAACGTAATTTCTTTTGTTTTCTTTTCTTGCTTTCCGAATGATCAAAAAAAATAGTAGCAACGTGGTTGTTTTACTGTTTTGCCCTTCGTTTTTACTTTCTCTATCTCATTATATATGTCACATTTACAAAAATAAAATTTATCCCAAAATATGTCATTTTTTAGTATCAATCTAATATTAAATGCTTTCTATCAATTGTATCTTTCAATAATCTACTTTGCATTTATGACAATAGTTAATACATCAATGGTTAATAATGTTAATTTGGTAAAATTATTACTCTTTTTTTATTTATTATTTTTTCTTAAATTGTATGATTTAATCAAATATGATATATATATTGGGATGGAGGGAGTAATTTTTTTGAATAAATTATTATAAACTACTATATTGACATTTTGGAATAATCAAATCCAAGGAAGCTTGTCTCTATTGAAACCAACTTGTCTCTATTGTAACCAATTTGGTCATGACTCATGAGACTTTTTCATGTTTTCCTCTCGTTCTATATGTTATATTTGGTTAAATCATAATGTTTAAAAAAAAAGAGTTTAATTACTATACATTGTCAGTGTAAAGTTTTTTACACTGATGATCAATCAGAAATCATGGTGTCTGTGACTTTTAAGGTAATTAGAATAAGAGTCCAACACTTTAGCTTATGTGGCAAATTCTGATTAGTTGTCTGTGTAAAAAATATTTACACTGACAGTGTATACCAATTAAATCCTAAGAAAAAATAATAAATGAAAGAAAGTGAACAACAATTTTACCAAATTAACATTTTTTATATTTTCTTTATTTTTACAAATTTTATTATCATTAATGATAAAATACATTCAATGAGAAAAAATAAGTATTCCAACACATTGAAAATAGAACAAAATACAGCTATTAGACACTCAAATGTTTTACTTTGAAAATAAAAAAGTGATAGCTTCGGTTAATACATCACATAACAAAATTCTAAAAACATAATTAGGGATAAAATTGACAGAAAATATTTAATATTACATTGAAAATAGAAAATAACATATTTTTGGACATTAAAACCATGATGGAATTGAATAAACTTTTAACAACTTCAGGGATATTTTCGAAATTTTGAAAATGTTAGGAATTAAGTTGATATGACCTTACAAATTCAATGATCAAATTAGAGATTTACAATATAAATGTCTATCGTTCATGGGATCACGATTCGCTGCAGTCAATTATGACTGCATTGACTACATTCAACATATATTATAGTCATTGGATTTCTTAACTTTAAATCATGATCATTGATTTTTTTAAAATAAAATGATAAAAAAAAAACATGTGAGTGAAGAGAGAATGAGAGACCTGAATGGAGAGAATAACAATCTGTCGTTCATGAACGGAGAGGTAGTATCGTTTACCAACAGAATTGCCAACGATGTAGACAGGCCAGACAAAACAAAATTATTAATTAGGTGCAAGATTTTATAATCGTTACCCGAGCTATCCAAAGAAATCTTACGTAAGTCGTGTTCAAGGAGCACATCACGGTCTTCTTCGTCAGCTTAAGCTTCTTTGAAAAATGGAATCAAATCTACATACGCATTCTACATCCACCACAATAACCTATGTCACCTTAAATTGGTAAGAGTTTTGCTATTTTCCATGCGAAATTTTCTTAATATTAAATAAATAAAATAATAAATGAAAAAGAATAATGTATCTAATATTTTAAAATCTAAAAAAGCATTTAATATTTTTTGTTTGGTATGTAGGAGGATTAAAAAGAGGATATATAATATCGATATCTGATTGGTCCGAGTGATAAAGGATTCGGACACCTTAAGAAAATGATCAGGGATTCGAATCCTGACTCTTGTGTATGGAGAAAACCTGGTTGAGAAGGGAGATCACACCTTATATGTCCAACAAGTTCCTCGACAGAGATTAATCACTACTAACGATAATAGATACTTCATATTTATATTATGATTATAAAAAAAACAAAAAGAGGATATATAATTATTCAACTAGTAAACATATCTATCAAAATCTAGCTAATATATCTTTGGTTTCTCATAAAATCTTCTTATCCAATATAAGATAGATTAATCTTGTTTGATAAAAAAAAAAGATAGATTAATCTTTCAGAATACGATTAGATGTTTAAATGAGAATCCCTCGTAATAATATTTTATACATACGAATGAATCTGGAATGTTTACAGTATTTCATTAATTAAGTACAAAAAGACTTCTTGAAAAAGTGTTTTTATGGTATAGTAAGTAAAGACTCGGTTAAAAGAAAAGTATATGGCGGTTTCATTTTTAATGTATTAAACTAATAAAGAATCCCTTATTACAAGGCAAGGCAAGAAAATAATAATATAATAATAACTAATATAAAGCACAAAAATACATTCATGGCCTCTAAAAGTTGACCCATTGATTTACAAAGAGCAATATGAAGAATAAGAATAACACTCCCCTCGTATATTTTTAAAGTGAGTAAGTAAGAATATGTTTATCATTGATTTAATAAAATGGATTAAGATCAATGATAAAAATATCTTTACTTATTCATTTTAAAGACAAACTCATTTTAAAAAAACTTTTTTCAAAGAATAAAATCATCCAATTTAATCTCTAATTTATTTTAATTTTAATTAATTAATATTTCTTTCCACTCAGGTGCACACCATCCATTAAGTTATGGTGGTGACTAGTGATGTGATAAAGGTCTATCCCTACTCCTTTCTTTCATATCACGATGACCTTTTGCCTCATAAAAAATCTCACCTAATCAATTATTAAAGTCTAATTAACGAATGTCGTAAGAATATTAATTGAGAACACTAATTAAGGAATAAATAAAAAAAAAATTTATATTAAAAAAATTAAATGTGACATTTTTTAATATATTAAATATATCATTTTTTTTTTTTGATTCCTTAACTAAGACATGTGCTTCTACCATCTCGGTGGGTGTTTATTTTCTTTATTTTTGTTTTTTTCATTCACAATACCTAAATAAAAAGTGAAAACTTAAATATTCTTACAAACTGCTTAAAATCTTCCATTATCTAAGTAGTTTTACCTTTCTTACAACACCAAAGTTTGAAGATTTTCATTAAGGTTAATTAAAATATAATAATATTTTATTTAAAAAATCCAAATTAATTTTTTTTTCAAAAACATTATATATAAACAAGTTTTAATTAAGTTTTTAGTCTCTGAAAAGTAAGTCAGTTTTGATTTTGGTCCCTGCACTTTTTTCCGTTAAATTTGACCCCCGTAAGTTACAAACCTTTGATTTTTGTCCCTGTCGTCATTATCCATCTATTAAGTGTTGACGTGGTTAACGGACCCTAACGTCAGCACTGTCATATAGGCAAGTTGTATAATATTTAATATCATGTATGAGTAAATATTAATTTTTTCATATTCTTTTAATATGTCAGCACTGCCATGTAGACTAATTTTATAATATTTAATGTCACATATGATTAAATATTATTTTTTATATTCTTTTAATTTATAAAAGTATATTAAAAAATTACTATTTAATCCTACATGTTATTAAATAATATAAAATTAGTCTACATGGTAGTGTTGATGTGACGGTATGTTAGTCATGTCAGTATTTAACAGTTGTATAGTGATGGTAGGGACCAAAACCAAAGTTTTGAAACTTGCAGGGATTAAAACTAACGAAAAACAAGTAGAAGGCCTAAAACCAAAACTGATCATATTTTTGGAACTAAGAAGTTAATTGAACCTGTAAACAAACGTAACATTCAAAACAACGGGATAAATACACTACAAGCAGCCATGAACAGCAGCTACACCACAATAGGTAGCCAACGAGGTACTGCGCCCACTTAGCACCTACCACAGATTTGAATTTTCTATTGGTGAAACCCAATTATAAAAGGAATGTATGACCACCCTCTTTTTCACAAAACCAATACACAAGGCAACTAAAGCCAATTTAGCATTCCTGCCTTATGGTAAGTATACTCCATAGAGCTGAAATGGCAGCAATTACAGTCCCTGAAGTGGTTCTCCACTCTTCCGCCGGGCAGCGGAGGATACCGGTGATCGGCCTCGGCACCTCGCCGGAAGCAGCCAGTAAGGTTACCACAAAAGATGCAGTCCTTGAGGCCATCAAGCAAGGATATAGGCATTTTGATACTGCTGCTGCATATGGGGTGGAGCAGTCTGTTGGAGAAGCCATAGCAGAAGCACTTAAACTTGGCCTAATTGCATCCAGAGATGACCTCTTCATTGCTACCCAATTATGGGTCACTGATAATCATCCTGAACTTCTTGTTCCTGCCCTGCAGAAATCTCTTCGGTGAGGAAAACTCAAAATAGTTTTTCGCTATTGTACATACAACAAAACTTAGGTGCAGTTGTATTGGTACTTGGGGTGGTGTCTTCTCATGAGAAGAAGACATGTGTAACAGAAACAGTTATTATACATATCTTATTCTTATTGAAAAACAACACCACAAGTATCAATAGAATAGTATCTATGTTTTGTCAAATTACATAAATGTTGTGGATCTCTTCTTCTGCCGCTTTTGCCATATGTATGTTAACCTCACTGTCAATACGTACATCAATGCAGGACACTTCAACTAGAATACTTAGACCTCTTTCTGATCCAGTTTCCCATAGCTACTAAACCAGGAAAGGTTACATACCCCATTGAAGTATCAGAGATAGTGGAATTTGACATGAAGGGTGTGTGGACATCTATGGAAGAATGCCAAAGACTTGGCCTCACCAAAGCCATTGGAGTCAGTAACTTCTCTATCAAGAAGCTTGAAAAATTGCTCTCTTTTGCCACCATCCCTCCTGCAGTGAATCAAGTAATTAATAATTTAGCTCTTTAATTAGTTTATATAACCCTTAATATCAATATATATATGTGGTGAGTGGTACATTAATTTGAAATAAATAATAATCATTGATTAAAACCTAATTAATCATAATAGGTGGAAGTTAACCTTGGGTGGCAACAAGAGAAACTCAGAGATTTCTGCAAGGCAAAGGGTATCACCATAACTGCTTTCTCACCCCTGAGGAAAGGTGCCGGTAGGGGAGCTAATTTTGTGATGGATAATGATATACTGAAAGAATTGGCAGATGCTCATGGCAAGACTGTGGCTCAGGTATATATATTATGATGATCATGACCTATATGTAGTAGTATATACCATTTCTAAGTACCATAAGTGATTCAGAAATGTTTTTTTATAATAATCATTAATCTCTCAAAATTGTACAGGTTTGTCTTAGATGGATATATGAACAAGGGTTGACTTTTGTGGTTAAGAGCTATGACAAGGAGAGAATGAAGCAAAACTTGGAGATCTTTGATTGGTCACTGACAGAGGATGATTACAAGAAAATAAGTGAAATCCATCAAGAGAGGTTGATCAAAGCGCCAACCAAGCCTCTTCTCGATGATCTATGGGATTAAGAATGAACAATCACCTAATTAATTTGAAAGTTCGGTTGTTGCTGCTTACTCTGAATAAAGCAATAGTAGTCTCATCATTCCCATTATATATATATATATATATAAATGTTGAGATATATATAATATGGTCATGAAGGATCTAAAGGCACTTTGCCGATCGAGTGTAACTGCCATTAATCTGTGTTTTTAATCTATATATGAAGTTTGAGTAATTAAGATTCTATTTTTAATTCAATACCAATATGGTTTGGTTCCACTTCTGGAGACACCAAAAATGCTTCTACCTCTATCAAACGTGATTTTGGTAAAAATATAGGTGTTCGGCTACTTTTTGATAAAATTGATTTTGCCTTCAAACGTAATTCTAGTAGAAGCTACAAAATAGTAGCTTCTGCATTGAATTGAAAAATTTACACTAATTTTTACATCAAATTTGCTTTCAAAATAAAAATATCCAAACATAAATAACTTCATTTCAAACTTAATTCTACATAACCAATTCTACATAATCAATTCTATTCAAAATTACGTTTGTCAAACGTTTATCCAAACATATGCGTACTTTAACAGTGCAATAAATTGGTAAGACTTTTCAAAAATTAAAATCGTCTAGATTTATTGTTTATAAAACATATTAGTTATTTCAATGACTTCTAAAATTTCACCTCTCACTGTGTTTTTTTTTGTTGGAACACATCATAATTAGAGCATTTTGTTCCTTAGTGGATTCACGATGTATCCCGAAGCTTAGATCTTTTGGACTCGTTATGGGACTAATCTCCACTTGGGTGCTTACTCACAGTTAAAGTTCTTCAACTCTCCCCAACAATGCGTTCTGCGGGATTCGTACTCAGAAAATATTTTTTTATATATATATTTTTATAATGATGTTATAGGTACGGAGTATCCATCACCGTTAGGTGATGATTAATCTCCATCGGGGAACCAAGTTTTCTCCATACACAAAAGTCAGGATTCGAACCCCTAACCACTTGCATAAGGTGTCCGAGTCCCTTACACTCGAGTCAACACATGTTGGTATATTTTTTTTTATATATAAATAGAAATTAAGATGTACTGTATTTTGATAATATATATATATATATATATATATATATATATATATAAGTACTTGGGTCAACCCAATCGCATGCTTCTTTTTGCATGCTCATGGATACTTCTATGTATCTAGTCTCTATTTCTTTCTTCAGGGAAATTTCCTTCACACGTGATTATGATAAGGGCATTGAGCTAAGGGCTTGGGATTTTCTACTTGTCCCTCGAATTTTGATGTACTGCATGTAAGTTGTTAGTGTTTCAATAATTGGATATTACGTGTATCTGAATTATGGATGTCTCCTTAACCCATTGTTATTCAGGGATCATGAGATAGTTGCTAAACTTGAGACTCCTGCTAGAAACCATCTGGTTTTTCCTGATATGGAAGTGAAAAGGAATATATCCAGCTACAATTTATTAGACAAAGAGAAGGATGCTATGACATTGAGGCAAAGTTTTGAAGATCTTCCCCCCAAGAGAGCATTGGTACCAAATCAGATTACAAAGGAAAGTGTTAGCATCCAAAGTGGTGGTTCTGCCAAAGTTAGGGAGAAAATATGTTTTAAGAAAGATATATGTTTGTCAACTGGATCATTCCAGTTTGACATGGCTAGAAAATATTCGAAGGATGAAAAGATGTCTTTGTCCAAGAAGTCCTTACCAAGTGCTGAAAATAAGTTGTCATTGAGAAATGATAACTTGTCCTACAGTTCAAGATTACATCATGCTAGATCTCAGAAGCGAAAATTGGTAAGCGGAAGAATTGAAAAACCAAGCTTGGAGAAGCCTCTGGTGAAAAAGGTCAAAAATTCACTTAACTTTGCCAATGCTGATATGGAAGAACGGTATTTTATGTGCATAATCATATGATAGTGCTTTTTATTGGATAAACTAAAGAAAAAGAGATTGATAGTTCAGTTGTTGATATTTGGACATTACTGCAATGCAGAATTTTGTCTTTGATGAAAGAATCCACATCTGCTTTTAATGAGGAAGAATTCAAGAAGAGCTGTCAAGTCTTCTATACAAGTTCGTATTTTACAGAAACTGTATTCGAAAAGAAGAACCTTACTCAAGGAAAAGTTGAGGGCTCTACTAAGGTTTGTCTTATTTTTACCACTTGAATGTGGCTGTCGGCATTGATGTCAAATAGAATCTGAGCATATACGTTGGAATGGTTGATCAGCTATTATTCTTCTAGTTACGGGATTTTGCTTTCATGCAGGCTATTCGAACAGCTTTACAGAGGTTAGAAGAAGGATGTAGTATTGAGGATGCAAAAGCTATTGGTGAGCCAGGGGTTCTTTATCAGCTTTTTATTTGGCAGGTTGGAACAAGTTATCCTAAATGACTATATGGTTTCTACAAAAAAAAAAAAAAATGACTATATGGACATTGTGGTCCCTCATTGAGGGCATCGGTCATTTTACTTCTCTATTCAAGGAAATTGCCCTGGAAGTCCCTCATTTAGCAAAACCTCAGTCACTTTAGTCCAACCATTAACCAACCTCAGTTAAAGCTAACGAATATGTTTATGTGACACATTAAGTGCCTTCTTTGCTGCACACGTGACAAACCGCTCCCCCTTCCTAAACTCGAAATGAGTCATTGCTTATTAGGCAAAATAGGTTGATTAGTCTTATACGTTTTTTTATTTTTTTTACTTTTCATATCGGTCCTATAAGTTTTTTTTTTTTTCAAATTGGTCCTACACGTTATGTTCTGTTTCCATGTTAGTCCTTTCTGTCAATTTCGACCTAACGACATCAGTTTTGACCTGAAGTGGCTATCATGTTAGTCCTACACTTGGCTTTTGGTCTGACGCTGTAAGGTCGAAATTGACGGAAAAGACTAATGTGAAACGGAACATAACGTGTAGGACCACTTTAAAAAAAAAAAATTATAGGACCGATGTGAAAAATAAAAAAAAAAAACGTATAGAATTAATCAACCTATTTTGCCTTCTTATTATCATCTTCCTCAAAATTCCCTCAACAAACAACAAGGCAGTGAAAGCACTGCCACCATCGCCTCCTTCCACTTCACCCTCTTCCTCACCCTCGCCGTTTTCCCTCACCACTCCCCTTCCAACCTTTGCAAGGACCACAACCACAACCATGGAAGCAAATCGATGTTATCCAAGAAGAAGGCCTTGTCCAAGGTGAAGATTGTGTCAATACCCTCCCTCGTCGCTGCTGCTTCCTCGCTTTGATTCCCTGCTTCTTTCTTCTCTTCACCTTCTTCCTCATCCTCTGGGGTGACAACAGGCCTATGAAACCCAAGATTTCCATCAAAGTTTTTGATTCCAAGTTTCAAATTTGCTCCTTGTTTTGAGGTTATTAGGATGAAATATGAAATGGGCGTCGATCAATGTTTCATTTTTTATTTAATTTTTATTTTATATATTTTTTTTGCATTTTGTTTAGCATAAAGTACGATTTCCATCAAGGTTTATAGGTTCCCAGTTTCATTTTTAATCTTTGTTTTGAGGTTTTTACCTTTTAGGCTAAAATCTGATCAATTTTGCATTTTTTCATTTTCAAAAGCACAAAGTTTGAGAATGTTAGGGTCCAATTTAGATCAGTTTCCACAGGAGTGACACTGATATGATAACCATGAATTCTACCTTGAAAATTTCCCAAATATCCTCACTAATATCTCAAATTTTCTCCACCCATCATTTCTCAATGTCTTCCTAAAATCCTCTATTGCAATGGGAAGAAAGGATTGAATTGGGGGTTAGGGATTTGGGGACTAGGGCTGAGGGATGGAAAATTTGGGAAGACGATAACAAGAACTAATGTATTCCATAGATAAAGCTCATCTAAAGTTAGCTTGAGTGTAGAGTGAGAAAGTAAGAGGAAGATGACAGAAAAAGTCGTCGTTTTCCATTTAGGAAGCAGGAAAGGGAAGTGGGGTGCCACAGTTGCAGCCAATAAGACACTTAACATGCCACATAAACTTAGCCTTAGCTTTAACTGAGGTTGCATGACTAAATTGATTGATGTTGATGTTTAGCTAAATGATGGACTCCTTCTTCTAGTATGATTTCCGTGAACGAGGGACTAAGATGAATAAGGCCTAAAATGATAATTTGGTCAATCCTAAGTATATTCTCATAATTCTAAAGCATGACTTTTAATTCTGCGTTTATTGAGCTTGACGGTAGGCTAATGCGAACATCACCTATTAGTCTTATTGGTTTGGGCTTGTGCTTGTTGTAGATTTGTTATAAACTAGTACTTGACCTAGATTATTAGTATTAATAGGTGTTTTGGTAATAGGTGTTAGTGGTTTGTTGTATCATACACACATTCAGTATATTATCCAGAGCCTCTTTTCCATCCTTTCCTAATAATTTCAACAATATCAATAGTAAGGGAAGAAAAAATATATTTATGAACAATTCATTTAACACACAAACACATGCAAAAGCTTATTGCATTGCAAGTTCAACCATACCTGTATTAAGCCCGCCCTTTTGGGTTTTATGATAACTTTCAACACCATGGAAGTGCTTATCTGTTAGTACTAGAAACATGAATGACCGTATATTTGAAGAAAACCTTAAATACCTCTAGGGTAGATAATCCTGATTTTTAAATCACTTGCAGAAGCAGCTCAAGGTCTATCTTGCACCTTTCTTCATGGCATGCGGTATACGTCCTTTGGTCGCCATTTTACTCAAATAGACAAGTTGAAGTAGGTAAATACGTTCGTTCTGAATTTTTCTCAAGCATTGGTTGCCAAGATGCTGAACATTTGTTAGGTCCTTTAGCTTGAGCTGTGCAGTATACATAGACACCAAAATTTATGCTTCTGTATACGTGTGTGCGTGCATGTCAACCTAATTTTTCTTTGGTCTTTGAAATTTATTATTTGGCTCACCATGGTTACACAATGATGAGAGTAAAACATAAGTCAAGACTATCGTATTGTTATTGTATAAGAATGATATTGTTCATCATTATCAAAACAACTTTGAGGGCTTCATTGTATATAACTCGTAACTTAATTAGATGCCTAAATTTTGAAGTAGGCTATTTCCCCTTGTTCTTAGCCTCGTATAAATAATGATTTTATGAATTAAAATGCTACAAATGAAATAACTTAAATGGTTAAACTTTCCAATGTTTTTTGCCTTCCCGAGTTCTTGCTTATACATATAGCTAACATAAGAGCTTTCTAATGCAGATTGTTGATAGGATTCATTGGTATGTGCAAAATGGTGATATGGTATGTAGTTCTTTATGCTTCTCTATTTTGGTTAAAGATACTGTTAAAGGAAATTAAGAATGGGAATGACTAACTTAATTTGTTAGTCTCCCTATTTATATATACACATTGAAAAATAGTGATTAGTAAGTACATGAAAAATAGGCCCAACTCAATAACACATAATAACCTAATAGCTATTGTCTAATGCTTCCCCTCAAGCAAAAGCATTGATATTAATCATGTTCAACTTGTTACAAATATAATACTTGAGAAAGGTTAGTCAATTTTGAAGGAGAAAATCTTTGAATTGCTTGATTGAATAGCACTAACTTGATATTTATATACATGCAAGAATAATTACAACTTATAATTACAAGATAATAAATAAGAGTGCTACTTCCCAAGTACATGTATGATACAACCTAGGAACATGAACATACAAATACATACATGAACTAGAAAGTTAATTACTGCTATTTCTAACACTACCCCTCAAGCTGGAGCATATAAGTTAAATGCTCCAAGCTTGGAACAAATTTGAAGTCCCCCAAGAGACTTTGTAAAGACGTTTGTGAGTTTTTTAAACATCACCATGTAACCATTTCCCCTAGTTCTCATAAAAACGTTGAACCTTTTGCCCTTGTTCATTCTGATGTATGGGTCCTGCATCTAATTCTAGTGTTAAACGGCGCCAATTGGTTGTATCATTCATCGATGATTGTAATAGGGTCACTTGGCTTTCGTAATGAAAGACAAATCAGAAGTTTCTCAATTGTCTATTCAGTTTTATTCTATGGTTCAGACACAATTTGGAACTCTATCAAATGCTTGTACTAAGGGTAGGGAGTATGTCAACCAACCTCCCTAAATTCTTTAAAGAACTTGGTATTGTTCATGAACTCACATAAGTTGATACTCTTCAACAAAATGGTGTTGCAGAAAAAAATCATCACTTGAAATCCCAGAGCAATAATGTTCCAAATGTATGTTCCCCATTTATATTGGGGTCATGCTGTTTTGACTGCTACCTATCTGATTAATCGGTTACCTTCTCGTGTCCTTGGTAATGTAACTCTTGTTCATCCCATGATATAGTTTTTTCCATCGACGTCCTACATGTCTTTTATCATTTGATCTTTCAACAAACTCTTAAGTTTCATTCCTCTCCCGTGCCGTGAATAATGTAACTTCAAAGGAGGTAACGCAATAACTCCTTTGAAGTTGTTCTGTAACAATAAATATTTCATTAGCATTGCTCACAATCTGATTCAGCATGACATAACAAAACATATTGAGAATTTGAGATAGATCGCCACTTTATCAAGTAGAAGTTAAAGTAAAGTAGAAGTTAGAAAGTGGGTTGATCACCACAACGTATGTTACTTTTGGGACACAGATTGTTGACGTGTTAACTAAAGGGTTACCACAAAGAGATTTCATGATCTTACTTGCAAGTTGGGAATGATATATATTCATTCAAAAGCTCCATTTGGCCCACTGCTCAGGCTTTGAACCTGTTAAACATCGCAAATAGGTCTCTAGGCATATATTAACAACCTCAGTTTGGCCATTGGACTCAGGGTGGTAGGCAAAACTAAAGTTGAATTTGGTATCTACCATCTTGAACAACTCAGTCTAGAATTAACTGAGAAAAAGCCTATCTCTATCAGAGATTATATATTGTTGACGGGAAGCCATACAATTTGAGAATTTCTAGTAAATAGCTCGCCCAATTCCAGCCCGTGTAAGGGTGACTAAAAGTCACAAAGTCGGCATATTTAGTGAACCTGTCCACTATAACCATAATATTATCCACCCCCTAGGCGTTGGGTAATTCTCCAATAAACTCTATGGAAATATCTGTCCAAATCTGGGTCGGCTACAGTAACCCATCAGGAGATTAAGGTTTAGCACTTGTTTCGTTGACGAACATTGCAAGCTACCATATACTCTTGTATAATCTTCTTCATACCTTCCCAAAAAACAACCTATTAATTTGCTTACAAGTTATGGGAAAGCCTAAATGCCCTCCTATGCTATGGCAGAATCATGAAATTCCATGAGAATTAAAGGAATTTTTTGGGAAGATTTAGGGAGGACAAACCTAGTTGTATAGAGCAGCCTGCCTCCTTGGATTTGGAATCCTAGACGTGAGTCAGGTTTGCTCTGTAGGTCCTGTATGATTACTCAGCTTGCACTTGCTCTGTCACCTCTTCCTAGCCTGTGAATTGAATGGCAGAGATGGCTGAAAATAACATTCTCCTAGATATATAGCGCATAAGCTACCTTATTCTCTACCCCGGGCTTATAATAGCAGATGCCTAACTAGTTTCTATGGTGCGCGACTCCCACCACTGAAACCAATTCAATGTGTGTCCCTCCAGGGCCAACATTACAGATTGCAACCGTTCCTTTTCACCCATGGAATTCAGACAGAAGTACCTCTCCACCCTATCAATCCAACCATAGATTTGGCCCGACAGAGCTTATTCCTTCAGTGTCTCCCTCCGGTTCATGAAGCCTGAAGATAATTGGTCCGCTATGATCATCATGTTGCCTGAAGCATATAAATTAATTGGATCCTTTCCATTGGATAATTTCACTAATTTGAAGTCATGTAAATTCGTATAGCTTATTGGTATAAGATATTGAAATCAAAATTTTGTATTATTCAATTGCTATGGAGGATCTCAAGTTCATAAAATTTGTTTTAAGGGATGACAAATTATTTTTATATGAATTATTGTTGCTGGCAATTTCAATTGGATTTTATCATTGTTTCGACTAACTTGCATCATCCATACTTTATTCTTGTCAGGTTATAGACTTCTGTTGTAGTTCTAATGACTTCAGTTGTCGAATGAAATCAAAGCTTGATCAGACGGGGAAGTTATGCTCATTTAAGAATTATGATTTGTTCCAAGCCAAGGTACGTGTCTTGTTATTTTGGCACTTTTCCCATTTAGCCTGTCTTGAAGTTACGTAAGTGCTAATTTTCTGAGGACAGAATTCATATTCTTGAGATCACAATACAATGAAACTTCTGTGAGGTGGGTGGGAATACTCTTGCTTGAAAGTGTGTTAGAATAGGTGGCTTCGACTCAAGAGGAGGGGGCTGAATTGAGTTTATGAAATTTTCAATTTATTTCTAATATAATTTTGGTTTAATTATTGAGTTGGTTCCTGAACTATTTGGGAATTTTCAAGTAGGTCCTTGAATTAAAAAAGTTTCTAATTGAGTCCTTAAACATATATTAAATTTTCAATTGGGTCCCTAGACATATATAAATTTTTCAATTGGGTCCCTGGGTAGTAAATTTGTTACTGAACTATGAAATTGAATGGAATATCCGTGAGTCCCTCTAAGCTGGGACATCCATATCAACAATTTATCTATAATTATTGAGAATTTGAGACATAATCAAGTAATCAACCAAACATTTTGATGCGTACACACGAGTATAATTTCAAATAATTATGCACAAATTGTTGATATGGGTGTTCGGCTTGGATGGACTCATAGTTATTCTGTTCAATTTCACAGTTCAATAACAAATTTGTTATCCAGGGACCCAATTGAAAATTTTATATATGTTCAGGGACCCAATTAGATTTTTTTTTAGTTTAGGGACCTACTTGAAAATTCAAAAATAGTTCTAGGGACCAACTTAATAATTAAACCTATAATTTTCTCAAGTAAAACTTAACACACACAACGAAAATATTCAAAACGCTAAAGAAGAATATGAATAATAAATCACAAAGTAAAGAGATAGGGAAGAAAAGCTTGCAAACTCGATTTATCCTGGTTTAGCCTACCTACGTATAGTCCCTAGAATATATTTCCGGGTTTTGTACACTAATATCAAGCTTCAAGGTTAATGAAATACTTTACACCACATAGCACTCTAATCACGCCTTCTGGGATGCCTCACCCATGTTTAAGAGCCTCAACGACCTATAGCACTCTCCTTCGTGCCTCTGGATGCCTCACCTGCGCGTCTGAACCTAAAGCCACACATAAGAGGGATGCCTCACCCTTTACAATAGAAGGATACCTGAGGGATACCTCACTCTATTTCTGAGTTGATACAAGATTTGAAGAAATCGAAGCACTCTAGATAGTACAAATAATACACATTGAAGAACATGAGATTGATAGAGAAGGAACAATTGATGGCTCAGAGTTCAGAAGTATACAAGAATTGTTTGATTCAAAATGAAGTTTGTGTATTTCTCAATCTGTCACAAAACAGGAAAGTTATTCAAAAATTGCAAACCAAAGAAGGTAAGAAATTAAAATGCGTGGTTTCCTGATTTTCACCATAAATGAATGTAAAAATCGATTTCACAAAATATCCAATCGATTGACATAAAACCGTAAATTAAAAATAGCACAACCAATCGATTTGCATAGGAGAGCAATCGATTGCCAAAATCGATTAAGAGAAAGTTCAAATCGAGGATTTGCATGTCAATTGAAAGGAAGCTTTTTGAGACGACCCGCCGTCCCATCAGTAGAACCTAAGATATTAACTAATCTTAATCGCATAATAAACGTTAGCGAGCCTTATTAAAACGAAGCGAAGCGAAAAATTTAGCGCGGAAGCAAACAAATACACGGCACGCAACGCTTCAGAGTACACAGCTTAAAATATAAAGAAATATATCACATACAGTATTGCCCCATCAGTAGGGCTACAGTAATACAGTAATACATACGAGTATACTCTTACAAACCAAAATAAAAGTATGAAAGGTAGGCCGAGAGATAGCTCTCCGACTAATCACGATCATTGCCCAACCTCTCGAAGCTAGGGTCCGCGGCACGTCCTCTAGCGTCAGGCTCGTAAGGAATGCCGTCCAGCTCTTCAGCAACTGGTTCCTCCTCGGGGTCTTCCCATAAAATAAGAGCAACACATACAGAAAAATAGCGGGAGATAAGAAACATATATCATCAATATGGGAGAGGGGCATCAGTACAGCATATATATATACATCACACAGCACAGATAACATATATAACACAACCTCATCCATCTCTTAAGTCACCAATCACAATCATCTCAAACATCGTTCTCTCGAATAAGCCTATGGGAGGGATACTAATCCCTATGTATATGCTGTCTTCCCTATATGCATGTCGGCCGATACATCACGTCCCCAATTGGACATCCCCGTCGGGATCACATCACATCACATCACATCATATCCCGCCTCGGGATTTTACGTAACGTCCCCAATTGGACATCCCCCTTTGGGACCAAATGCTGTGGTATGAAATGTTATGAAAATGCAACAAACATCCATCGCAGGTTGATATCGGAACCTCACGCCTAAACACTCGTCCACGACCACGACACATCGCATCACATCAACGTCAACATCAATCATCACATCAACATCACATCATCATCAACATCACATCAGCATCAACATCACGACGCCTTGCGTCTACGAGCCACAGCTCCACGGTCGGGACCACAACGATATCAACCCGAACAACATCAACGCTCACCATACTCTCATCAACACTCAATCAATCAAATCACATTATCATCACAACAGTAATTCTACCAGTACAGCTATCATCATAAAGTCAAACAATAATTCATCATGTAGCCAGTTCAACAAAATAAAACCAACAAATAATCAAATAACCAATTCAACACATCAACCTCAATAAACTACAATAGTCATATCATCAACTTAGTGGTGATAGCCCAAAAGTACCTACACCCAGGGTCCAGGCACTTTTCCAGGGCTCAACCTCTAGTAGGGTTTTAGGGTTTCCCTACACAGATATATATATATATATATATATATATATATATATATATTCTATACTAGCTTGCCTTCCCGACGATATGAGTTCTTTCTCCCCACCTTAGTAAAGCTTTCGAGAGATTTCGAACGCGGCTCCGCAACAGTCAATCGGGTGCGCGGTTGGAAGTTCGAGTCCTGTCCGATTCTATACCACAAAACACAACCACAAATTCATATAATTAAATCATAAGTTCCCTGTATTTTTTGTATGGGTTGAAATGAAGATGATTTAAGAAAGAAAGTAAAACAGGTAGAAGTCCGCTAAGCGATTTTATTTCGCTAAGCGAAATTTGAAAGGAAGTAAAGCTGTCAGAATTCCGCTAAGCGATTTTATTTCGCTAAGCGAAATTTCTCCAGAATGTAAAAACCCATTTTCTCCAAAATATACATCCATTCGGCCTCTTTAAGAAAAATAGGCTAGAAAGCTTATTTGATTTCAATCTCTTGGATTATGATAGTAGGGGATGATACTAGATCATAGAAATTGGTTTGGCATTAAAATGATTTTTCTACAATTTTTTAGAGATTTTTGAAGTTTAGATCTAGAAATTGCAATTCATGAAAATAAAGGGAGAAAATAAATATTGAGAGCTCAAGGATGAAATCTATACCTTCTAGGTTGTAGAGGAGGATGAGAAGAGCAACTTTGCTTCACAAACTTGCTTGAAAAAGCTTGAGGAAGCTTGAGGAAAAAGAGGTTGAAAATGGAGGAAGAAGAAGGAAGAAGAAAGAAGAAGAAGGAAGAAGAAGAAGAAAGAAGAAGAGAGATGCAGGAGAACAGCAGCTGCCCACGTGAAATGAGGGGGAGAAAAAGGTGAAATGGGGTATTAAAGGTAAAAGTAATAGTGGGTAATTAGCAAAAACTAACCAAGGGCAATTTGGTCAATTCACGTCCCGATAAATTTGAAAATCCTCACCACATTTGTAGGAGTCCCAAAATGATTTAACATAGTCCTGATATGAAAATCATTGGCTCAAGGTTCTCGAAAAACCCTAAGACAACTCGAATCGTCTCCTCGATCGATTTTCGGTCCGAATATAAAATATTATTTATATTTTTGGACGTCAGGACACATTTTAGCAAAAAGGTAGAGAATTGAATTTTAAGACTAATGGTTTTGACCGTTAGTCAAAATGAGGCCATGATAGTAGAAAAACACTATCATCCGAAAAAACATAGATCGGGCTCCGTTTGAGTTTTCGGTCCAAAACTTAACCATAGCCTCCTACGATAGCGTAGAGCGTGACTATGGCATCGGAATAATTTATTTAATTTTCTAGACCCTCTAATAAAATACAATTACTTAAATACTAGTTAAATAAAAAGATTAAGAAAATCGGGGTATTACACTTTTTGACTCAATTTGATTGAAAAACGTATATGCACCGCATGATTCAATTGATAAAATTCATCATTTAATTGAATAAAAAATATACCTAATTCTTTAAAGTTAAACCCTTTTCTTTGAAAAAGTGATTATTTCAAAAACGTGTTGGTTATTATATGTTTTATCATCATTAATTATTTGAGCCAAACGAGAGTATGAGACCTAATCAAATCAATCTCTTACAAAAGTATTGAAGACCTAATGATTTACCCAATGAAGTCTTTGATCTTGATACTTGCATTTCTTGGTACTTTAGAATAATTTGAATTTTGCTCTCGGTACCTGCATTCTATAAGAAATATTCTTTTGCCTTTTATTAGTGTTTGTTATTATCAAAACATATAAATATGTAATTGCAAGGTGTACTGCATATTTTGGGGAGATAATTTCTCATGGATCTAGACCCTGCACATAGTGGGAGCTTTATAGCACCAGGTTGCCCTTTAACAAATTGAACGTGGATGAAAAATTTCCACTATTTAAATTATGTCTTTGCTATGTTAGGAGGGTTAACTTTGACAAACAAATGGGTGTTATGGATCTGTTCTGGGGTCTATCTACAAATTGCTGACACATGCAGAAGTTAATAAATTTGGTTATTACTAAATTGGGAAATTGTTTCTAATCTTTTGAGCTCATGTTGGATGCCAACAAGTTTTAGGGATATTGTTGCTTTAGTTATAATCTTAATGGAAAAATTGTCTAGTCAATAGGCAGATTCATGGGAATTCTTGGTTCAGCTAGCATTTTACATTTCCTTACAGTATAGTGACACTTATTAATGAATTCATTTGGTTTTTATGTTGAACTGTCTATTAAAGGTATATATGCTATAGTTATTTTATTTATGGCTGCTTCGTGCTTCAATTTTAATACTGCCAAATGCTTATTCTATTAATTTGTTTCTACAGTATATTTTTTATAATCCTTTTTCTTTCTCCCTTTTCCCTGCTACAAACTTGGCTTTTATTAGTAAGGGAGTCTTTTTGCTTTTAGAATGATTTCAACTTTGTAAAGAAAGATTGGATGAGCATAAATGCGGAAGAATTACCCAATGGCTCTCAACTTGTAAGACCCTATAGCTTTCGCTTCACAATTTATATAGATAAATGGATACACTTATGTTTAATATCTTTGCTAATTTCTTTTCCTTTCACTGTTGATACTTGACTATATCATAGGGCTAAATCCTCCTTTTGGAGTTAAGGGTTACCTTGCTAACAAATTTATTGACAAGGCACTGACGTTTAAGCCAAAACTTCTTATACTTATTGTGCCAAAAGTAACTAAACGGTTAGTATTGTTTGATTTTATTTCCCAAAGTTTCTGATTTAATGAGAAAAGACTCATGTCCCTACTACCTATTTCTACTTTGCTAGACTTGACAAAAAGAAAGGTGGATATGATTTAATCTGGGAGAATGATAAGATGCTTTCAGGAAAGGTGAGTTAGCAAAAAATTCCATGATTTCAATCTCAAAATTGCGGTATTAAGTCGAGGGACATGTAAAATAGCTTATCTTTTTCTTTTTGTTTATTCCTCCAGTCATTTTATCTACATGGTTCTGTTGATATACGTGACAAGCAATTGGAAGACTGGAACCTGCAGCCACCGCCTCTCTACCTTTAGAGTCGCCCTGATTGGACTGCTAAGCCCAGGGAAATTGCTCAAAAGCATTGCCACAAATGGAGAATATGGAAGGCTTGGTGTTCTCTGCTCAAAGAGTGTCACCTCTCATAAATAAACCACCGGATATTAGAGAGGAAGGTCATACGCAAGGGAAGAAGATTTCTTTTAGAGATAAGTTATTGGGAAGCAAGATTTCTCCTCCTCCTAGAGAGAAATTAGACCTTATAGCGAAGGGGCTGGTCAAGTTGGAGTTTACGGGTGGAAACCGTCTTCTCCCGAAAGTTTTAATTGATGAGGATATGTTCAAGGAGCTTTGTAACCCTTGGAAGGAAGCTTTAATCGTAAAACTCCTTGGAAAAAAGATAGGGTTCAGGATGATGCAACAAAGGCTTGCTTCATTATGGAAGCCTACTGGTGACTTTGAAATAATGGATGTGGATCATGGTTTTTTCATGGTCAAGTTTGATAGAGAGGAAGACAGGGAGAAGGTTATAGGTGAGGGTCCCTAGATGATTTTTGACCATTATTTAGCAGTGTCTACTTGGAGTCCAGACTTTGTTTCCTCTACGGCAAAGATTGAGAAGACACTAGTGTGGATTAGATTTCCCGGGATGAATTTGGTCTTTTAAGATGAAAGCCTTTTGTTAGCTATGGCCTCTGGGGTAGGTACACCTATCAAAGTGGATGAAAATACCCTGAAAGTTGAAAGGGGCAGGTTTGGAGAATTTGCGTAGAGATTGATCTTAGCAAACCAGTTGTCGGGAAGATTTGGGTGAGAGGTGTGTGGTATAAGGTTGAGTATGAGGGGCTCCATGTAATTTGTGGTAACTGTGGTTGCTACGGTCATGTTACTAGAAATTGCATGGTTCAGAATATAGTTCCAGAGGTGGTTGTGGGTGGCGATTCTATTGTTGGGGACGGTGGTGAAAATATTATTAATGGTGGTGAAGATGGTCCTACTCCCAGGTAGGGCAGCGCCGTTGACATTCAGGTGGAAACTTCCAATGCAACGGTTACGCCCGAGATTCCTGCTAAGCCATTTAATTCTCATGTTAATGATAAGGAGCCTAGCATGATTGAGATCCCGTCAGTTTTGCCTATTATTGAGGAACCAACTCATGGAGATTGGTTGGTGGTTTCTAGAAGATAAAAGAATCAGAAAAAAAAAACGATTAAAGCAAGAGAAACAAATCATGCTTTTAAAGGAAAAGATTTGAAAGTTAAAGTGGATAAGATTCCCTTTGCTCATGGTTCGGGAAATACTTCTAAATTCAAGGAGGGGAACGTTGAGGCCCATGTGGCCTTAGGGAAGAAAAGTACTTCTAATGCTACAGGAGGTGGGTCATCTAAATCTATGACCCAAGCTTTTTCAGATATTAAAAGGAGGCTCGGGAGAAATGAACCAACTCAGAAGAGTTTTAAGCCTGTGTTGTCTAGCTCTTTATTGGTCTTAACTGATAAATGTAAAAGCAAAGTGGTAGGCCCAACTAGTCTGCAGCAAAAATCTAATGGGTCCATTGTTTCTGGGAAGGAGAAAAGCAAGTCCAGGGAAGCTACCCATCAGATGTCGATTTTCTCTTCTCCTGGGAAGCAAGAAAATGCGAATAAATTCTCTTCCACGTCATCTATGTTGCCTATTTCTATGGGAAGTAGTCTATCTGATAAAATGGAAGGGATCTCAGTGAGTGATCATGAGAGTCTGCATGAAAATAACGCCGGTACTACTTTGGTGCCTCATAACACATCCATGCAAAATGGAGGTACGTGCTAGATGGTGTAAGTGGGCCTTTATTTTTAGCTGGTATTTAATGATTGAGTTGGGAGGAGACATTCTCGTGACTTGGTGAGGAAGCATAAGCCTTCTTTGATTGTGCTTATGGAGACTCATTGTCCTTTCAAGAGGGCAGAAAAATTCTGGCAGAAGCTTGGTTTTGAGTTGGTTGGCTGTGCTGAAGCTCAGGGTCATGCTGGTGGTATTTGGATTTTGGGGGAGAGTGGTAGAGATTTCTCTATTTCGGTGGTAGATTTGTTTCATCAAGTTGTGACAGTGTTGATCTCTAAAGGGAATAAAAAGTGGTTCTTCTCTGCGATTTATGCTAGTCCCGTGCCAGCTGCTAGAGAAGTGTTATGGGAGCATTTGCAGGATATCAGAGGTACAGTTACAGACCCCCTGGCTTCTAATGGGGGATTTTAATGAGGTGCTTATGCCTTCTGAAGTTAGAGGTGGGAATTTTTCCTTTAATAGAGCTCTTAAATTTTCTTCGATGCTTCAGCATTGTGAGCTCCTTGACATGGGTGCAATTGGTAGTAAATATACTTGGTTTCGTAGAGATGTGGGATCTCAGGCTATCTCAAAAAGGTTGGATCGTGCTTTGGTTGATAGTGTTTGGAGGAGGAGTTTTCAGGAAGCCTATGTTGAGAATCTTGTGCGTTTACATTCTGACCATTGCCCTATGATTCTTTGTATGCAAAGTATGGTTCCTGATAAGAGGGAGCGTTTCTTTCATTTTCAAGCGGCTTGGCTAAATCATAAGGACTTCCCCTTGGTTATTCATGAAGCCTGCCAAAAAGGTGATAATTATGTGGTTAGCGGTCTTGCACAGGTGAAGGAGGATGCTCAAGCTTTTAATAATGAAGTTTTTGGTAATATTTTTAAAAGAAAAAGAACCTTGGAAGCTAGATTAAGGGGTTTGCAAAAGTCCTTGGAGACCTGTGATATTCTTCATCTAACTTTGCTTGAAGCTGAGTTACAAAAAGATTACAATGATGTTTTGAAGCATGAGGAAATGCTTTGGTTTCAGAAATCAAGGGAGAAATGGGTCCGCTTTGGTGACAGAAATACCAAGTTTTTCCACACTCAAACAATCATTTGGAGAAAGAGAAATCGTGTTCATCGTCTTATCTTGTCTAGCGATGAGTGGTGCTCTGATCCATCTACTCTAAGGTTAGAAGCTCTAGCTTTTTTCAAAATCTATTCACATCGGATGTTAGCTATTCTCCTGCTGATTTTCATGTCCCAGTTTCAAAGAAGAATTAGCCATAGAGGGTGTTTAGCTTTGACAGCTTCCGTGGGTAAAGAAGAGGTTCGTCAAGCAACTTTTAGTATGAAATCTTACAAGGCCTCGGGTCCTGATGGTTTCCGGTCTTTATTCTTCAAGCATTTTTGGGACCTTGTGGGAGATGATGTTTGGTCCCTTTTTAAGAATGCTTTTGTTAATGGCTTCTCTGATGATCGTTTGGCAGAAATTATGATTGTGCTAATCCCTAAGGTAGATCAACCTAGGTACTTTAAGGAATTTCGTCCAATCTGTCTTTGTAATGTGGCCTACAAAATTATCACTAAAGTTCTGGTGCAGCGGTTGAGACCCTATTTGGATGAATTAATTGGCCCTTTGCAGAGTAGTTTTATTCCCGGTAGAGGTACTACTGATAATGCTATTATTGTCCAGGAGGTGATGAATTTCATGCATCATTCAAAGGCTAAGAATGGGGTTGTTGCTTACAAGATTGATTTGGAGAAAGCGTATGATAGGATGAGTTGGGATTTCCTTGAATTAACTCTCAAAGAATTTGGTTTCCCTAATAGTACCATTAGTTTGATCATGTGGTGTGTTCGAGCTGCCAAGTTATCTTTACTTTGGAATGGTTCCAAGTTAGAGAGCTTTAAGCCTAATAGGGGTCTCCGTCAAGGGGATCCTCTATCTCCTTATTTATTTGTGCTTTGCATGGAACGTTTAGCTCTGAATATTCAGTACAAGGTGGATAGTGGGCATTGGCATCCTATTCATATTTCTAGAGGTGGCCCCGGCCTTTCTCATCTATTTTTTGCAGACGATATTATGCTGTTCTGCCGGGCTAATAGAGATCAGGTTCAACTTCTCACTAATATGCTTGCGGATTTTTGTGATGCTTCTGGGCTTAAGGTAAATGTTAATAAGTCTAAAGCAATGTGCTCCCCAAGAGTTTCAAGATCTAAGAGACAGATGCTTTCTAGGATATCTTATATCCGCTTCGTCCCTGATTTAGGGGTTTACTTGGGTTTCCCCTTAACCCAAGGGAGAGTTCCTGCTAGTACTTATAATGTGGTCATTGAAAAAAATCCAAAAAAGAATGGCAGCTTGGAAGGGTAGTCTCATAAACAAGGCAGGGAAATTTTGTTTGGCCAAATCAGTAGCTGCAGCCATACCTATAGGCTATATATTCCATGCAACTACAACTTCTTCCCAAAAAGGTTTGCAATAAAGTTGACTCTTTGTTAAAAAGCTTTATTTGGTCGAATATATAATGGTAGTCAGAAGGGGTGGCATTTGGTGAACTAGGAGATCCTGAAGATGCCGAGGAAGCTTGGAGGGCTTGGCTTTCGTGATTCTCGCATGACCAATCTATCCTTGTTAGGGAAACTTGTTTGGAGCTTAGTGCATGAACCAAATAAGTTTTGGGTACAACTCTTAACCCATAAATACCTTGGTTCTAATTCTATTTGGAGTGCGAAATCGAGACCTGCAGCCTCATCCACGTGGAAGAGTATTTTTCATACAGCCAAGGCTTTACGTGAGGGTTTTTCCATGCGTTTGGGCTCGGGAAATTTGTCTATCTTGTTTGTTGATTGGTTGGGTATTGGGCCTCTTGGTAGCTTCCTGGATTATGTTCATATTTCTGACAGTAATTTGAAGGTCAAATATTTATGGGTGAATGGTGTTTGGTCCTTTGACATGATTGCTCCTCCTTTGCCTCATGATATTAAAGAGATGATTAGCCTTATTCCTATTCCCCAGGTTGAGGTTAACTCTCTGTCTGATAGTTGGGTTTGGCTTGGAAATAAAGATGGTAGCTATAAAGCATCTTCAGGTTATCTTTGGTTACTTAACAGATCTGGTAATTGGAACAATCATCAGAACTGGATGTGGGTTTGGAAGTTAGGTGTGCCTACTAAAGTTCAGTTTCTGGTTGAGAATTGGCTACTGTTCTAAGCTGCATTTCTTAAGTCAACGTGATGTGGTTGAGTGGATCCGCAAGTTTGCTTTGTGTGACTCATCCATCTTGTTTCTTTCTACTCTTTGGTGGATTTGGTGCTGGAGGAATAACATGGTGCTTGGTCAAGAGAAGTGGGATGTGCATTTGGTGGTTAATAGGATTGCAAACTCTTTTTCAGAAGCATCTATTCTCCTTAATAATGGTGATCAGCTGGTTACTATGGGGAGATGGTTTGCTCGTTGGATTTATCCTCCAGAGGGTTTTTTGAAGTTGAATGTTGATGGGAGTTTGATCGAGTCTTCGGATGGAACTTAGGTTTCAGGCTTCTCTAGTTGTGAGGAGAGAGGAGAGATTTTACTCGCTGAGTTGTTAGCAATTAAGCTTGGTCTCTCCCTTGCTTGGTCCTGTGGGTTTAGATTTGTTATTTGCAAAACTGACGCTTTGGAAGCTGCTCAGTTGCTGAACGATGATGATAATGTTGATCTTCATGTTTATGCTCCTACGGTGCTTGAGATCAGGGAATTACTTAGCAGATCTTGGTGTGTTTCAGTTGTTCATATCTTCCGGGAAGCAAATGCTTGTGCAGATTTCTTGGCTAAGTTTGGTGCTAGGAATTGTAATGGTTACAAGGTCTGGGAGTCTCCTCCTCCATCCATGGGTTCCTTATTGTTGAAAGACCAGCTGGGGGTTCTGTCCTTAGGCTAGTGTTCTACGTTTGTGTTCTTTTGATTATTCATTTGTATAAAAAAAAAAATACCCTCTAAAAGTTGATCCATTAATTTAATAAGGATATGTTTATCATTGATTTAATATGGTAGATTAAGATCAAGAATAAAAAAATCCTTATATATTCATTTTATAAATAAATTCACTTTAGAAAAACTTTTTTCGAACAATAAAATCATCCAATTTAATCTCTAATTTATGTTAATTTTAATTTTAATTAATTAATATTTCTTTCCACTCAGGTGCACACCATCCATTAAGTTATGGTAGTGATGTGATAAAAAAGACCCGGTCTATCCCTACTCCTTTCTTTCATATCATGATGACGTTTTGCCTCATAAAAATTTCTCACCTAATTAATTGTTAGAGTTTTGTTAACTAATATTCTAAGTACACTAGTTAAGAATATTATTTAAAGAATCAATAAAAAAAAAATTTGTATTGAAAAATTAAATATGATATTTTTTAATATATTTAATATATCATTTTTTTCCTTTTCTGATTCATAACTAGGACATGTGCTTCTACCCTCTCTGTGGGTGTTTATTTTCTTTATTTTTCTTTTTCATTAACAATACCTAAATTAAAAAGTGAAAACTTAAATACTCTTATAAACTGTTTAAAATCTTCCAATATCTGAGAGTAAAGATATTTGGACACAAAATTTAGACACTTTGTATAGACACCGTAGAGCTTATAAATGTCTTGGGAGTGATAAAATACATGATGATAGAGAAGAAAACAATAAGTAAATTGGAATAAATACTTTTATACAATGTTGGATACCATTTTTGTGTCCAAATATTATTACTCATTATCTAAGTAGTTTTACCTATCTTACAACACCAACGTTAGTAGATTTTCATTAAGGTTAATTAAAATATAATAATATTTTATTTAAAAAATCCAAATTAAAAAATTTATTTTTTTCAAAAACATTATATATATAAACAAACGTAACATCCAAAACTATGGGATAACGCACTACAAGCAGCCTTGAACAACAGCTACCACACCACAGTAGGTAGTCAAAGAGGTACTGCGCCCACCTACCACAGATTTGAATTTTCTATTGGTGAAACCCGATTATAAAAGGAATGTATGACCACCCTCTTTTTCACAAAACCAACACACAAGGCAACTAAAGCCAATTTAGCATTCCTGCCTTATAGTAAGTATACTCCATATCCATAGAGCTGAAATGGCAGCAATTACAGTCCCTGACGTGGTTCTCCTCTCTTCCTCCGGGCAGCGGAGGATGCCGGTGATCGGCCTCGGCACCGCGCCGGAAGCAGCCAGTAAGGTTACCACAAAAGATGCAGTCCTTGAGGCCATCAAGCAAGGATATAGGCATTTTGATGCTGCTGCTGCATATGGGGTGGAGCAGTCTGTTGGAGAAGCCATAGCAGAAGCACTTAAACTTGGCCTAATTGCATCCAGAGATGACCTCTTCATTACTACCAAATTATGGGTCACTGATAATCATCCTGAACTTCTTGTTCCTGCCCTGCAGAAATCTCTTAGGTGAGGAAAACTCACTATAGTTTTGAGCTATTGTACATAGGACAAAACTTGGATGCAGTTCTAACGGTACTTGTGGTGGTGTTATCTGATGAGAAGAAGACATGTGTAACAAAAACAGTTATTATACATATCTTATTCTCATTGAAAAACAACATCACAAGTATGTATAGAATAGTATCTATGTTTTGTCAAATTACATAAATGCTGTTGATCTTTTCTGCTGCTGCTTTTGCCATATGTATGTTAACCTCACTGTCTACACGTACATCAATGCAGGACACTTCAACTAGAATACTTAGACCTCTTTCTGATCCACTGGCCCATAGCTACTAAACCAGGAAAGGTTACATACCCAATTGAAGTATCAGAGATAGTGGAATTTGACATGAAGGGTGTGTGGACATCTATGGAAGAATGCCAAAGACTTGGCCTCACCAAAGCCATTGGAGTCAGCAACTTCTCTATTAAGAAGCTTGAAAAATTGCTCTCTTTTGCCACCATCCCTCCTGCAGTGAATCAAGTAATTAATAATTTAGCTCTTTAATTAGTTTATATAACCCTTAACATCATTATATATATGTGGTGAGTGGTCCATTAATTTGAAATAAATAATAATCATTGATTAAAACCTAATTAATCATAATAGGTGGAAGTTAACCTTGGGTGGCAACAAGAGAAACTCAGAGATTTCTGCAAGGCAAAGGGTATCACCATAACTGCTTTCTCACCCCTGAGGAAAGGTGCCAGTCGGGGAGCTAATTTAGTGATGGATAATGATATACTGAAAGAATTGGCAGATGCTCATGGCAAGACTGTGGCTCAGGTATATATATTATGATGATCTTGACCTATATGTAGTAGTATATACCATTTCTAAGTAGCATTAATGATTAACTCTCATTTTTTTGCTGTTAAAGTATTGTGATTCAGAAATGTTTTGTATAATTATTAATCTCTCAAAATTGTACAGATTTGTCTTAGATGGATATATGAACAAGGGTTGACTTTTGTGGTTAAGAGCTATGACAAGGAGAGAATGAAGCAAAACTTGGGGATCTTTGATTGGTCACTGACAGAGGATGATTACAAGAAAATAAGTGAAATCCATCAAGAGAGGTTGATCAAAGGGCCAACCAAGCCTCTTCTCGATGATCTATGGGATGAAGAATGAACAATCACCTAATTAATTTGGAAGTTCGGTTGTTGCTGCTTACTCTGAATAAAGCAATGGTAGTCTCATCATTCCCTTGATGATACATATATATATGGTCATGAAGGATCTAAAGGCACTTTGCCTATCGAGTGTAACTGCCATTAGTCTGTGTTTTTAAGCTATATATGAAGTTGCAGTAATTAAGATTCTATATTTAATTCGACTGAGTCTTTTTGATGTGTTTAGTTCCACTGCCCATGAGATTTTGGTAAAAACACCTGTGTTTGATTACTATATGATAACATTGATTTTTCCTTAAAATGTGATTCTAGTCTTTTCTGTTGAATTAAAAAATTTACACTAAATTTTACATCAAACTTGCTTTCAAAATAAAAACATCCAAACATAAATAACTTCGTTACAAATTCAATTATATTAAAATCAATTCTATATAATCAATTCTATCCGAAATCACATTTATCAAACGTTTATCCGGATATATACTTTCTTTAAGTGTACAATATATTCGTACGACTTTTCAAAAATTAAAGTCGTCCAGATTTACTGTACATATTGGTTATTTCAATCACTTCTAAAATTCCACCTCATCATTTTTTTGGTTGAACATACCGTAATTAGGACATTTGGTTTCCTAGTAGGTCACGGAGTGTCCATAAGCTTAGATCTTTTGGACCTTTTATGGTGCTAATCTCCGTTCGGGTGCTTAGTCACAACTGAAGTTCTTCGCCTCTCTCCAACGATGCGTTCTGCGAGAATTCGTACTCGGGGAATATTTTTTCATACATATATTTGTTTATAACCATGTTATAGGTACGACGTATCCACAACCATTAGGTAATGACTAATCTCCGTCGGGGAACCTGTTGGACACACAAGATAGGTTCTCCCCTTCCAACCAGGTTTTCTCCATATGCAAAAGTTAGAATTCGAATCCCTAACCAGTTGCTTACGGTGTCCGAGTCCCTTACACTTGAACCAATCATGTGTTGATATATTTGTTTTATATATAAATAGGTATTAAGATATACTGTATTTTAAAATAAAATATATATATTTGAGTGAAGGATCAAATTGGTCCCGAAAAAGGGACACATTAATCCTTAGATTTAGTTTTGGTGTCCATTTACTTTTCACGGTAGAAATTCGTCATAGGCCACGTAGGATCACTAACAGGGCAAGTAGGATGGTTAATGGGACATGTAGGCAAGTAAATGGATGTCGAAACTAAACCTAGGGACTAATGTGTTCTGTATTTATAAATTTGAAGGACTAAATAATTAATTTATTTTTTCAGGGACCAAAAGTAGGTCTCGAAAATTTCACTCTATTCATTTTGATAACAAATATGGGTAATTAAATCATCAGTGCAGTGGATCAGATCTAGAACTACCCACTGTGTTGAGACTTTGGTACTGCTGAGTGAGACTCCAGCTGCATTAATCCCTCTGCTATTAGCAGATGCCTCGGGTGTTCACTGTACTAGGAAGTAGTTTGCTAGCCTGTTTCTGTCTTTCTGTTTTTTTTCCTTTTTCTATTCTCTTTTGTACCCAAAAAAAAAAAAAAAGATATAAACTACCTTTAATAATTTGTGTACTCATAAATCCTATTTTTTATTCATGAGATGCAGACTTTGTATATTATTCCGCTATAAAAAAATCATATCCTGTAGATCCATTGTGATATTTTAAATAATGGAAACAATATATAGTTTTCATTGAAAAGTGGACTGTCTTGAACTTAACCTAATAATTGTCCAAACCACTCTATAATAAGTTATCATATTTGTATGAAGAAGTGAATTTCTTTCCTTGAACAGTAGCTCCGACGTCATAGTGGGATGAGCACCAAGGTATCAAGAAAATAATATAATTGATGTGAACGTCGTTTAGTATCTAGGTATATATATTCCAAATTTACAAAGATAAAGTCTACTTTTGTCCCCTACTTTAGGGTGGAGTCTAGGATGAAGCATTTGAAAAAATGCCACACCCATGAAGCACCTGTTTTGAGCGTTGGATTTAAGTGTAAAATATTTAACGGGTGAGATTTCAAGGTCCAAAAAAAAAAGGATGACCTCCAACTCTTTTAGCAGGTTTAGTTGTATTTTTTAATTGGTCCATGCTTTTTGGTTGTCAATTTTGCAGAGAAGCCCCCGACCCATGGGACTCCTCTCTGTTTTCGTCTCTCCCGTGTACGAGACCGAAACCTTGACCCAAACTCAAGGTTAGAAGCACCGTACCGCACAATGAAACCACCACCATCACTTTCCACTTTCACCATTCATCCACTGTTACCAAAATGACCCAATCAACGAGACTCATCTTTGTCGCCGAAGCTTCTCCCATGGCTGCTTGCTATTGGTGATGATGATGAACGAATAAAGAAGCTATTTGGACCACATATCTGAAATCTATTTCATATGGGGATGGGATGACGTCTCCTTTCCATAAAGGATGGGACGTTGGAGAAGAAGGAGGAGGAAGGTAACAATATAATTTGCAAAATAAAAAGAAATTAAAAAGTAAATAAAAAATTGAAAAACTTACTATTGCAGGTCATTTTAGTGATTCATGGGTATACCAGCTGATTGGATACTTCACCCTAGAATCCACCCTACTTTAGGCTACAACAAGTCTTGAAATAGGAAATTAGACGTTCATAGCATTTATGGTTGGATCTCGAATCCATGCGAAGTCTAATACAAAGGTTAATTATTACGATTAATTTCAATTTTTTTTTGAAAAGTTCTAAATGTTAACTCGACATGACATCAAGACAGCAATGTGATATGGGCTAGTTTAGTGATATATTTCTTAGGTTTAAGCCTTTAAAATGCTTTTAGTAGTATAGTATGTAATATGAAATCCTTGTTTGAAGTCTAATGTTCTTCCTTCCTAATTGAAGGATGGTGGGAACAAGAAGAGATGCATCGAACGAATCCCCTCGTGAGGGATCTCCACATCATGAGAGGGAAAGTAACCCACCTCATAAGCGAGAAGCCATCTAGACCTCAATGCCACCTTGCAACCGATGGCCAATGCCATCGTCTCGCTGGCATAGAGGCTACTACGGGCTAGTAATCCTACACCATATGGAGATCCTTTGGAGTCCACCGCTGACCCTAGTTGGACCCCAAGAAGGATGTCTCCACCACCTCCACCTCTGTCGGGACCACCCTTATTGACTTCCTTGATAGAGTTCAGAAAGCTGAAGATCTGAGGAAGAGCATTCGATCTTCTTAGAGGAGTTAGAGAGGCTGCTTCGGGCCTTGGGATGCACCCCTAAGAGGTATGTGGAGTTAGCCATCTTTCAGCTACAGGGCACCGCTAAAGAATAGTTCACCGCTTTCAATGCTTAGAGGGAGTTGGATGATAGTGTTCTTGGTGTCCTTCTTACCTCGAGGTGGGAGAGAGAAGAGGCCATAAAATTTGAGTAGTCGATGCAGGGGAACATGTCTGTGATGAAGTATAGGAATGAGTTTCTGCAACTATCAAGATATGCTCCACATTTGGTTGCAGATCCACATCTGAGGGTATCACAATTTGCATATTGGTTGAGATTTGGCTGAGCCGGTCCATGCCAATGATGAACGATACCTCTTTTCAGCAGGTTATGAGTTTGACCATCAGGGTCAATACTAGTCTGAATAAGGTCAAATATTACCGAAGGCAGCCGAAGAAGGCTAGGAAGAATGAGTCTAGAGGCGAGTCAGCAAGTGAGAGGCCAGTTTCAAGGCCACCATTTCAATAGAGGTCTTCTCCAGTTGAAGGACCTGATCGATCATCTTTTCAGCCCCATAGATCATGCCTGACTGCTTCAGGTGGGAAGCAGAAGAGCTATGGTTCTTCCACAGCTTCCTTTAGTGCTCTAGTGTATAGGAATTATGGGAAGAACCACAATGAGACTTGCTATCAGGAATTAACAATATGCTACTCTTGTCAATGGCCAGGTCACCTCCATGCTCAGTGCCCTACAACGGCGAGATCAACAGGCAAGTTCACTCCAGCTGCGGGTTCCTCGGCTCCTAGTGTGAACCAGAGGGCTAAGACTTGAGGAGGACCGCCTGAGAGGCAGAGTCAGGGAGAGGCTACCATAGCCAAAACCAAGTTGTATGCCTTGAGTCAACAGGAGGCACAGGTCGCACCAGAGATGATTAAATGTATACTTCCGACGGACGTACATGTGACGGGAATGCCCTTGGAGGCTTTACCTTTCCCTTTGGAGGTTTTCACTACTTTGGAAGGGAAATGTGAATTCGATTCTTATGTCAGAGACTTTGAGGTCAGGATAAACAGGGGTACCTTTCCGACTGGTTTAATGTTGCTAGAGCAGCTTCGAACGATTACCTTGGCACTGTCGAGAGCGGACACCTTAGTTTTTCAAGGGTATTGTGTTATGACGCATCGGTGTTTGGTATTGGCTTTGAGGGCAGAAAGACTTGAGACGAGGTTGCTTGGAGTTCTTAGCTATGGTTAGTGCAAGTGGTGGAGTGATTTCGGGCAGTGTTGAGAACATGCCTATAGATAGAGACTACAGGGACATGTTTCCTCATGAGTTAACGGATTCGAGATAAAGTTCTCCATCGACTTGGTACTGGGTACCTAACACACACATCTCCCTACCTCATTACCGTCGATTTGAAAGAGTTGAAAGGACAACTTAAGGATTTATTGGATATCGAGTACCTCTCCTTCGGAAGATCTTGTCTTGTTATTAAGATCCATGATCTAAGCACAAATTGCTGAAACTGTATATACTAATTACCATACGTGCAAAATCGCATAGTATAGTAGCTATCACAATAAGTCAATAACAATTTTAGTCCAGTAAGTCATCGAATTTCGTGAAAAGATCAAGAAAATGTCCCTACCAAAAAACAAAAAAAAAAAATCAAAGAAATTACGATTACCCAAAGGGAGTTACTCCCGTGCCTTCTTTCTTTAGAGGGCATAGTGCAGTTATAATATATTTTATTGCTTCTTTTTTTTTTTAGTTAATATTTATTTATCCATCCAAAATTTTTATTATCTCTTCTCTTATACCTAGAGACATGAGCTAATCTTTGTTTGGCTTTATCTTAAATATTCTGAGTTATTTCTCTATGTTCCAAATATTGATTTTGAAGTATCATTCCCTCTCGATGTTTTATTTTTATCCTAAGATACTTTCATAGCTTCTTTTATTTTCATTACCTGTATAGTACCAAATCCTTCTATTAGGGTAATTACTTCTTCTTTCATATGTAATCATATATCTTCTAGATATCCTTCCATTCTGAACTCTCTATATTTCTTAATCGATTTTTTAATTAAATAAGTCTATTTTCTCTTCGAATTAGACTTTCTTCTACAAATTCTCTTACTAGTCTTTCGATATCATGTTCCCCTTTATTTTTAATAAGATTTTCTAAGTATTCATAATCAATTTTAATTGCTTCATTAAGGATTCTAATTTTTTCTTTTAAAAATTCTTTTAAATCTTCACTCATTTTTAAATATACTACCAAGGATTTTTCCTGGTAGCTCTGATACCAAAATAATAATTCGGGCATGCAATTCCAAATAATTCATATTTATTTTAAAATATAGAGTTAAATCATTAACCTGATTTAATAATTTTTTAATATCATTATCATCTTTAGTTCTTTCGGATTATAGGAAACTAATTGGTCTTGGTATTTGAGTTATTTTTAATGATTCTGATCTTTCTAAGAAAGTTCCTAACTGTTTTATTTCATTTCATTTTGGATAATAAATTTTTTCTATTTCTTTGAATAAACTTGGGGCATCTATTCTATCATTATCTCTAAAAGTAATACTATGATGTGAATTGGTTAATGGATAATTAACACAATATGTTACTGAGAATATTTTATCTCCCGGTCTCGTTAGATTTCTCCTTAGAAATTTGTGTTCTAGAATTAATCATTGGTCTAGCCTTTGAGTAGTTAGAGGTATTCCAATATTTGGATGAATTTCAAATTTTAATTTTACATAAGCTAAATTTTCTTCTATTACTCCCAATATTTTATCTCTTGGATCAGTTATTCTTTCATCTTTTAATATTAATTCTATAGGCGAATTTATTCCTTCCTGAAAAGTTGATTTAATTAGTATTTGTATAGTTCTGATATGAATATATCCTATTTTCCTTCTATGTTTTTCTTTCTTTAAACTCTGCTTTAGTTATGCAAGTCTTTTCCTATTTAACAATTATATACAAGTATTTCCTTGAGCTTATGTTATATCTATTGATGTTTCATTAATTATTTTCACATAATATATAATATTTTCTTTCTGAGTAAATCTCTTTATTATCCCTCCAAGTCTTTCTTTTCCTTTCATATTTGCATTTTTTACTAGATCTAACTCTTCTTTTTGTATCTTCTGGAATAATCATGGATTTATTAAAATACTTCCATTATAGTTTCCATCTTCTTCAGTAATCCGAAGATGTTCTATATCATTATTATCTATTTTTTCTCTATCCGTTGCTATTTCAGACATACTAACTAAGTCTAGAATACGTAGCTAGTAACGGCGATATAGAGTGGATGAGTAAACATACCTGTTTGAAGTTCTTAGGAAGATACGCCGAGTAAAATTTTAGGAAGATTGATCTCTCCCCTGCAACATTTCTTCTGAACAATTGAACTGCTTCCTTGAAGTAGTATGGGAATAAGCTAATTTCTTTAAGATTTTTGCTTAAATAAAGACATTCAATAAGTCCAAATTGGAACATATTGAACGCCAATATTGGTGGAGCTTCTGGAGTAATTACTGCCTTGGTACCAAATAACTTTCGATCAACCATATAAAAACAATTGATTTTTTCCTTTTCATTCCCGTATGTAAGTTTTTTAAGATGTTCATTAAACTTTTCTTTCGGAAATTGAACTTGAAGTTCATGTTCTTTTCTGGTAATTATTTGATAATTATCTAGGGAGGAAGGGATCTTCCCCAAGACTTTCATTGATGTTTTTCAGTTCTGGTTTGAGTGTTGTCGTTTCTGCAAAAGTTCTTAGTCCGAGATAAATCTCTTTACCTTTCTTTAATCTTTCTGCTTCTTGGTATTCCTTTAATGCTTTGTTTGCTTCTTCCTTGGATGCATAGGATTTATGGATAATGCTTGAAATCTTTTGACAATGTGGTGCTGCTTTATGCCACTTGTCGTAGATTCCTGGAAATGGTCCGTTGAAGATGGTATACCATTTTTGATTTTCTTCATCTCGGGCTTGTTTTCGAAATTGCTTTTTCGAGGATGTCTTCAATCTCCAATTGTAGATCTCGTACTTTAATGTCTGCTTCAATCAGTTCTAATTCCTATAGCTTCTGAGCTCTTAATGCCTTCTTGAGTTCACGTTGCTTTTTTAGCATCTTTGCTGTGCCTCGCTCCATTCTCTTAATAAAATATCTGTAAGAACATTCTTTTCACCTTTAATATGTGATATTGAGTAATTATGTTCGGCTAATTTCATCTAGCATCTAATTAATCTTCCTTACTTATATGTGCCTTTGTGATTGATATTCTTGAAACCTGCAACATAAGTAGAATCTGTTCTAACAATAAATTCTTTATCAAGCACATAAATTCGATGTTTTTCTAAAATTCGAATTATGCCAATGTTTCTTTTTCATGAGTAGGATAATTAATTTTACTGTCTGAAAAAGTTCCAGACATGTATCGGCACAATAATTCTTTCTTTTGTCCAGGGGTTTTGCTTTCATAACTCCTCCCCAACATTCATTCGAGGCATCTGTCTCGATAATAATTAAATCATCGTCAGATGGATCGTATAATTCTGGAAGATTCTGACAAAAGTATTTTATTTTGGAAATAATTGTTTCGTCTTCCTCTGTTTAGGACGAGAGAGCATCCTTCTTTAATTTTAGCTGAAGAATTTTTCTTTCTGCTTCAAGATTCTTTATAAAACCTTTATTGGAAATATATGTTAGCAGACCAAGAAATCTTTGTAATTCCTTTTTATCCTTTAGTTTAGTTGGGAAATTTTGAAGTTTTTCCAGTACGTGTTTCTGCATTATTATTTTTCCTTTTTCAATTTCTAATCCTAAATAATTAATTTTATTTTGAGCTGGAACAGCTTTCTTCTTGCTTAAGACTACCCCATGTTCTAAACATCTAGTAAGAACTAAGGCAACCTTATTAAAATGGTCTTCTAAGTCTTTATTTGTAAAGACTAATATATCATCAATGTAGA
The DNA here is from genome assembly GCA_039655645.1 of Ammopiptanthus mongolicus. Classification (NCBI taxonomy): domain Eukaryota; kingdom Viridiplantae; phylum Streptophyta; class Magnoliopsida; order Fabales; family Fabaceae; genus Ammopiptanthus; species Ammopiptanthus mongolicus. Next base: position 24,157,880 of record CM077347.1, on the reverse strand, counting down.
TAAGACAAAAATCTTTATATTATTTGAGTATGGAATCCATTCTTCGTTGAAAGATTCCTGGTGATTGTTTCATTCCCATTGGGAGTATATTCCATTCATATTATCCTTCTGGACAACTAAATGTTGTTAATGCTTTAGGTTCTTCAGATAATCTTATCTGATAAAATCCGGACTTGCAATCAAACGTTCTAAACCAGTTCATATTTCTTAACCTTTCAATAATTAAATCCTTTCTTGGTAGAAAATATGCATCTCCTTCCATTGCATCATTTATTTGCTTATAATTAATTATCATTCTTTTCTTTCCTCTTTTTATTTCGTTATGATTTTCTACATAAAATGCTGGAGCAGAATGCTTACTTTTTTATGGTCTTATTAATCCTTTATCACACATTTGCTTAATATCTTCTGAAAATTCATCCCTATCTTGTTTGGTGTAAATCATAAGTTGACATTTTACTTCTTTAGTTGGATTTTTTAATTTTAGTTCTATCAGTTCTGTATTTTTATTGTTAATTGTTGGGTCTAAAGGATTTTCACTATATATATTGTCTAAAAGTTCTTCTATATAGGCTGGAATTCTTCTTCTTGATTCTAAATTTATTAACGCATAGTGAATTTTTTGACAAATAATGGCTACTAATTCACCACTGTTCAGCTTGCTAAACTATGATTGTTTCTTTGAATAAATACATTCAGAAGAATGGATAATAGGAATATTAAGTATCTCTCTTAATTGTTTAACTCAAATATAGGGTGTTTTAAGGGAGATATATTCTCAGTATTGATAAAAGGGGGAATATTATCGTAAGAAATTATTTCCTATTATCATATCTGGACTAGTTTCTTGTTGATATAGTGTAGGTACTATAAATAATTTATTTTGTATTTGTAAAGTTATTCTTTTTGCTATCCAATACAGAGGATGTATTGATCCATCCGCTATTTGTATTTTTAGAGGTTTTTCTAATCTTTCTCATTTGTCAAATAAGGCTTTCGTTGCAAAACAGACACTTGCTTCTATATATATATACGCTTCAGTTTCTTTATTAGTTTTTTCTATTATAATTTTAATATAAGTGCTATTCAGATTCTGTTTCTTCTGAAAATAATTCATTTTCTGCATATTCATATATGCTTTCTTCAATATCACTAATTTCTTCCTCTAGTGGTTCTAAATTATATATCTTATATACCTTTTTTATTATTTTTTATTTTTCCTTGAAATCTTTATCTTTCCTTTGGAGGTATTCATTTGCATAGTGGCCTTCTATATTACATATCCAAAATATATATTTCTTTTTTGGCTTAATTGCACTTTTGGTCCCCCAGGTATCACGATTGTGCAATTTTGGTCCCCCGGGTTTTAATTGCGCCAATTGGGTCCTCCAAGTATCACGATTGTGCAATTTTGGTCCCTCAAGTTTCAATTGCGCCAATTGGGTCCCCCACGTATCATGATTGTGCAATTTTGGTCCCCCAATTATCACGATTGTGCAATTTTTACTGTCAGTAGCCTACATAGGACACGTGGGACTAATTTGACACTTAGTGAAGTCAACTTGACAGTTTATAGGACATTCTTATAAGACAACATTGCCATATCACACAATTTAATGGTCAAATGCACGTCATTAAATGTCACATAAGAATGACACGTAAGCTGTCAAACTTGTCTCATTAAGTGTCAAATCAGTCGCACATGTGCTTCGTAGGCTACTGAGGTTAAAAGTTGCACAATCGTGATACTTGGAGGACCAAAATTGCACAATCGTGATACTTGGGGATCAAAATTGCACAATCATGATACGTGGGGGACCCAATTGGCGCAATTGAAAATTAGGGGACCAAAGTTACACAATTATGATATTTAGAGGACCCAATTTGTGCAATCAAAACCCGGGGGACCAAAATTGCACAATCGTGATACCTGAGGGACCAAAAGTGCAATTAAGCCTTTTTTTTTTTCTTTCGGACAATATTTTCTAGGTATTTGTCTTTTCTAAAGTATTTTTTCTTAGTATTTTTATATGCTTTTTTCTTTGGATACGTTTTTCTTAGGTTAGGTTTCTTCCTATATTTTTTTATTTTTGTTGGCTTATTACATCCATAATTTCCTAGTCACAACAAATTACATTTCTTCCTCTATTTAGTTGTCTAATTGTTTCTCTATTTAGACATTGATCTCTTAGTTCTTTGTATAAAATTTGGATAATTCCTCCAAGAGTATTAGCAGTTTCATTTGGTTTCATCTGCCAAATAGTTTTATTTTGGTATTAAGTGGATATGGTAACTTGTCTATAAAGATCTCTTTATATGTTTCTTTTGTTTCCATATTTAATTGATAATTATTTTTGGAATTCACAAATAATACTTTCTACTTCACACATATTACATATCTGAAGTCTATTTAGGTGTGCTTTGGCTTTTCATGTAGAAACCTATTTGCCTCTGCACTATGTTCTAGAATATTATATCCTATAAATTCTTTATAGATTAAGTTCATAATTAATCTAGCAAATTCTTGATTATTGTTTGCGGATCTTATATAGTGCTGCCAACTTTCTTCTCTTATTCCCATCAAAAAATTTTGTACATTTCTTGCTGATTTATAAATTAGAAATTTTTTTACATCCATTAGATTTAGACCACTAAATTTTTCATTTGTTGCAATTAATAATGTTATCTCATTAGTCCATTGCATAAGTACTTCTTTATTCCTTGCGTAATCAATATTTAATATATCCTCTATTCTAATCGATTCATAATGAGGTTTAAATTCTTCTTGGATTTTTGTCCATCTATTATTTTTTCTAGCATGTCCTCTATTATATATTGTTTCTTGTTCATATTTATCCCAAGATTTTCCCTGAGGATTTCAATATTCTTCCCATTTTCTTTTGGATTTTATGACTTGTTTCTCCTTTTACCATTCGAATTTCATCATAATTTAATTTGGATTCTGAAGAAGAACTATAATTTAGTACTACCTCCTCATTTTCTTTATTTTCCCTATTTGTTTCAATTTGTTCTATTTTTTGTATTTAATTCTTTTCTTCTTCAACTATTTTTAATTGTTCTAATAATTATTGAATTTCTTCTATATCATTTGATTTCTTTATTGTTTCCATATATTCTCCTTTTATCCTCTCCATAAGGTTATTGGTGCTAGTAATTTTGAGGGTTCAAGATTATGTTCTTACTTTATTACTATTTTTTCTAATTCTTTTGGTTTTGCTAATAAATCTTCCAATTCTCTTCCGGTTACACATTTATTATTCACTTCGTCTTCCAAGAGTGTTTCTAATTGTTAAAGAATTTCTTTTATTTTCATAATATTTTCATTTTCATTATTTATTTCTTTTCCCTTACTTATATTATTTAATGTTTCTTTTATATTAGTTATTTCGCTTTGACCTTTTTGTATTCTATTGTAATTGTAATTCGCAATTTTATTAATATTTTTTATTAATAAAATTATATTTTTATTAATTTCTTCTTATAAAATTCCTAATTCTTATATTTTATATCAATTTCTTCTACTAGATCCATTATTTCATTTATATTATTATTATTATTATATTATGAAGGTACGGTGCCGGGGGTCACCGAAGAAACTCCTTTACACAAAAGCCGAAAGATATTTGATTGTCTATGTGTTTCTTTGCCGAGTTACGATAATCAAGCGGTGACAATGACACTAATTATTGTAGATTCACTTTCCAGAGCTTAAAAGGCAAGCCATCAGTTCATCGAACTTGCAACTTTTATTTGATCAGCCATACATTTTCTTTGCCCTTCAAACAAATGAACATTGTTTTTTCTTTGAAAGAAAAATAATACGAAATAACCATAATTCTTGCACAGCACATTGCTTAACACTTTCCACTATCTACATCAGTCAAATTTCTCTGAAGTCTGAACATTCAAATGTAGGATAAAATGTTGCCTAACCTTGTTGTCATGACTCATGAGCATAACTTTGAAATTTAAAACATTATACTAAGCAAGGAAATTGCATTCAGTATAAATAAGGACACAATTTCAAAATGAATGAATACCAAGTTATTCATTCATCTCTTATTAAGAATTTTCAACATGGATCCTTCACATTGTCAAGAATTGAACAGGTGTAAAAAAATAAGAATAGCTATAAAAGAAAAGGCTCTACCCCATCAAACACATCATTCTTCAGTTATTTGGCAAGCCATTATCCATATAAAGGCTTCATCGTTATCGGAGGAAGCTTCTCTTCTTCATGCTCCAAGGCCACTTGTCAAAAGAGTGTTGATCTCTCCAATTATATTAACAGGTCTTCCATCAAACATGGATGAAAGTGTACCTTCACACAGTTTTTTCAGCTCCTTTGTTTTTGCCAGAGCCGCATCCTGCAATTCACGCAACATTTAGTCTCTGTCTCTTGTACAAGAACAGATGAGGGGGAAATGGGGTGGGGGGTGGGGAGATAGCATCAATGAGCACATTGTTAGTGAAATTCAGTTGTCAACAAATGCATATGGAACAGAGATTTTAGTCTGCTAGGTAGCAAAGAATTAAGAATTTGTGGAATGGAAACAAGACGGGGATTTTGGTTTGTGTTAAAAACAGTCAAAAAGTGGAAGGACGGAAGCAATATATTGATCTCTATCTCCTAAGAGAAGCATAAGTGAAAAATAAAAAGAAATGACATTATTCTGTTCTTGTAAAACACCATCTCATCCCATTTCATAATATATCAATAAAAAAAATCAAGGTAAATCACCGATGCTATGAGACCATTTTGTGGGTTGATAATGATGCCCACTGTAGCTTCTTTCCGGCATATTTCTCCTCCCTGCCAAGTAAGATTTAAGTACTCATCTGTCCTATTTACTTTTTTCCAAATTAATGCATGTTTGGATTACCGTTGGAAAATCGCAAACGTACGTTTGGAGCAAAGTATCTATAGAGTTCCTTTAAGGCAACTATAAACCAAACATACCCTTAATCTCACTCCCATAAAGAAAATCTGGACAACTTAATGTGAATAAGTGGTAAAAGAGACTCCTCTTCTGAGCCAGGAGGTACAACGCGTTTTCAGATTTCTTTTTTCCTTTACTAATTTGGGGCCTGCCTGCATGTTGCGATAATTGATACATCTCATATTTTCAACACACATTATAAACGCAAAATTTTCATACATGTGCATTTTAGAATAAAAACTTTTACAGGAAGTTGACTCTAATTAAAACAAACAGGCTGCTGAAATACAATTATGAACATATTAATATGAGTATAATACACTAACCCTCCATGAACTTTGCTAATATGACACTTAATCCCATTTTGAAGAGAAAATGACACTCCACCCAGGTCCTTTGTTGACTAACAGTGGTTTTAACATTTTCCTCCTCAGTTAACAATGATTAAGCTCATCAAATTAATCATGGTTCAATCACTCCGACTGCCGAAACCCTAAACACAACATCATCTTCTCCATGGAAATCCACCAAAGCTACCACTACAAAATCTAAAATGCAGACCGAACCAGCAAAAAGAAAAAAGAAAACCATGAAATAAACCCAGTTTCATTTTATCTAAATCAACAATTTGAATTTGTTCTGCATAATTATATTCAATAAATACTGTGTAGATCTACCTAGACTTGATCTAAGACCCCTTATGTTAGAGGATGAGACATTAAAAGACTGTACAAATCCTTCCCAAACTCGATCAACTCTCTCATTCCTTTCCCATAAACACAACACCACACAAGAGCCGGCGCAAACAGCCACAATGCTGTTAGAACACAATCACCACCGTGAGCAGCCACAACAGCAACCTTGGCAACTGCCACTTCCCTTTGAATGCCTTCTTGAAGGCAACCTCAAAGGCCAAACACACCCTGTAATTGTGCTCATGTTGCATGAGGGGAACTGGACTTCTGTAATAAGGACGAGAGGTGTGGAGTGAGTGTGGTTCATCTGTTGAATCCTTGCAAGATTTGGATATGTACCCTGTTTCATTGCTAACCTAGGTTGTGCACTGGAGTTGTATAAAGCAAATGGTGCTTGTGTTGCACAGAAGCTTGTTGAGATGGATGTTGAGGGGTCCAAGAAACTGTTGGAATGCCTTGGTCGTGGTAAGATATGGGGAGGTTTTGCAAGACCCAGACATGGAAAATATTTTTCAATTTCCAAAATCACAGTACAGGATAAAGTGTTGATCATTGATATGTATAGGTGTGTTTTCAGGTTTTGTTTTTTTTCCTTTTTTCTCGTACTTGTTAATAATTTATTTTTATTTCTCATTGATAAAGTGTTTGTTCTTGTTAATTCATTGTTTATTTCTCATTGATATGTATAAAGTATCCATGTCTAATAATATATACACATTTATTATGCTTCTGGGTTTGGTTTCTTTCTTCTTGGCTTAGACCAAGTCATTGAATTTAGAAGGCTCGGTTATAATTGGAGGCAGCTCAAACTTTGAAAACGAATTATACAAATCAAACTTATCATTTTTCCTGGCCACAGAATTCTTGTCTACATGACAACATTAGTTGTGTTGGAGTTTAGCCTGCACCACAAGAGGTGGACAAGGAAACCATTCTTCGGATTCTCACTGGGAATAACACGGTCTGTTCTAAATTCTGGGTAGGAGATTCTGATTCCACAGAGCTATCAAATGGGATGGATTACTCAGGTAGGGAGGCGGATTCAGTCCACACGGTTTAACGGTCCACCCATTGTTTTCTTTTTTTCATTTTAATAGCACCAACCATGGTTGATAAGCAGCATATTCTGTGAGATTCTGTTACTACCACTTTTAGTCAACAAGTCAAATGGGGTGTAATGTCATTTTTTGCACAAAGGGCTAAGTGACATATTTACAAAGTTCAAGACGGGTTAGTATATTTCACACATACTATTTACCAAGAAAGTGTATCTAGTAAATAGTTCAAACAGGTCAGGGCTCAAATGTCCCTTCTTTCGCTACAAAAACAACAGGAACAAAGAAATGTGTGTTTGGGGGGGGAGGGGGAGGAAGGGTTTGTCAGACAAAATTGAGATCCTAAATTGGACTATAATGCATGAAATTTGTTGAATACTATGAACACTCTCCCCTAAAAATTGCAAGCACACAAAAGTAGAACTCACTTGCTTTGGCCACGATGAAGATAAAGAATTGTGCAGTTCCATACGTTTAGTAGCCAAGTCCTGTAACCCCTCTTTCAACTTCACTTCATGATGCTTCTTTTCCTCCATTGAATTCACTAGTCTGTCAAGAAATCTGAAATTTGGTCCAATGCCGCTAATCAATTAACACATAGATAAGATACTAGGAATGCTACCCAAGAAAGAAGAGACAACTAAAGCATTACCAAATGCCATTAATATACTTGATGGGGATTAGGGTGAGTAACTTCCAAAATATCAACAAGCAGTCAAGCACAAGCATATATCTACACAGAAAACTGCTCACTGTCCTACTTGTGTATGTTGATGACATCATTATATCCGAGGATGACTTGGCTGAGAAACAACTGCTAAAAGCAAAATTAGCAGCTGAGTTTGAGATAAAGGACTTTGGAAGAATGAAGTACTTCCTTGGGATTGAAGTTACGTACTCCAAACAAGGCACCTTTGGGCTTGTTTGACTATGTTCTAGTTTTATTTGTTTTTTAAAACAATTTTGTAAAGTAGTTCTTAAAAACTGTCTTTAGAATAAAAGATGAAAAAATTGCTTGAAAACATTGTTTTGAATGCAGTTTTAAAAATTAGAAAGCCATCACGAATGCATCACCCTCCATAAAGCCCTTCTTCCCTAAATTTCGTAGCGTGTTGGAAGAAGGAAGGGGAAAGAAAAATTCAATTTATTTACGAAATTGTCATTAATGAAGTTGTATTATTACAACTCTGCAACCATGAAAACAAAAAACATCAAAACACTTTTTGAGAACATCTAAAAGATGTTATGTTTTTTGTTTTAAAAACTAATTATTCTGAAAAGTTATTAAAAATTCAACCAAGAATAACTACTTTCAAACATGTTTTTTTGTTTTTTGTCTTTGAAAAAAAAAAACTATTTTTGAAAACAGAAATCAAACATGCCCTATATTTCTCAAAGGAAATATGTTCTTGATCTTCTCAAGGAAACCAAAAAGTTGGGCTGTAAGGCCACTGGTGTACCTATTGAACAGAACCATGGGATGGAAAATGATGAAGAAAGCTCAAAGGTTGATAGAGCTCGATATCAAAGGTTAGCAGGAAAATTGATACACCCGACACATACTAGACCAAATTTAGCATGTCAATTTATGCATGACCCAAGGGTAAGACACTTGCAGGCCATGGACAGAATTCGAAAGCATCTTAAAACTACACCTAGAAGAGGATTGTTATTCAAGAGAGGTGAAAATTTGTCCGTGGAAGTGTATATAGATGCTGATTATGGAGGATCAATTGTTGACGGAAAGTCAACCTCTGGTTACTGCAAGTTTTTGGGTGGAAACTTAGTAACCTGGAGGAGTAAGAAGCAAAAACTTAGCCTTTTGAGATACAATTGAAACCTAAATAGACAAAATGAAATCTGCAACAAATCATCATCTTTGTACATAATAAATCAATTACTGAAGCCTTCAACTCTTACTTCTGTTACGCAGATCAAACAAATCATACGTCTGAATAAACTATATTCGAACAAGGTATGGCTCAACCTGAAATCATTTTGTCTGGTTTTTGTTTAAAACACAGACTTAAATCATTTATCCTTCAAAGTTCAAATTACCATCTTCCTGTTAAGAATAAGTAATTCAGTATGTAAACTTGAATTTTCATGAGTTTCCATTTTGAAGGCCAAATTTAAACTCCATTTAGTCATCATAGAAATTCATGCAAAACTGTGAAAATATGATACAACCGAATTTGAATCCGTGAACGTGGTTCTCATAAGCATGAAATCTTAGGTATAGATATCAACCCCTACCTTTTGGAGTTGAGAATCATAATAAGATCCCTTGTCTTCCTATTTGTCAGCAATGAAATTGCCAAAGAAATATCGCTTTGCATTGTCTCTATAGCATCAGGAGCATACTGCTGTAGTGCAAAGGGAGCAACTGCCTGGACTTGATGTTGTAGGGACAAAGTTTCCTCATTCCTCAACTCAGCCAATCGTTGATTTAAAAAGGATTTCATCTAATGGCATAAAAAATCAAACCAAAATTTAAAATTTAATCTGGAAAAAGAACAATATCAAAGTAACAAGTTCATACATTTCAGATAACTGTTAAGCAGGAAAAAAACAAAATGCAAACAAAATTTGTTTTATTTATGTTTCATTCTGTCTGTCTTGGGGTGTAATTTTTTAAATTATATAGGCAAAACCAAGAACTTATTAGAATAAAGACAGTAAGTTAGAATATATATTATACCTCGTATAGATCATCTAGAATCTTATTTCTGTACTCTGTATCTAAAAGCTGGCTCCTTTCTTCCTTGTTTTCTGTCAATTGAGATAGGGTATCTGGAAAAGAAGTCTGATAGTCCAGCACAGCATTTGGAGCACTAACATCATCAATCACATCAACTTGAGGAGTCTCAACACTAATATCCCAAGATATATCAGCAAGTGAGCCTAGTTCTTGGTTTGATATTGTTGGATCAGATCCGACGTCCTCAGTTTGTGATGAAGTCTGTATGACATCAGAGGCATTAATGATTTCATAAGGACCCAAGCCATTACCAGTATCCTCTGTTTCTTCCATGGTTCCAATGTCCCAATCAATTTGTGAACTTTCCACTGAAATATCCCAGTCAATGTCAGGAGCAGCAACTTCCACATTGCTTATTTCAGGATTTAATTCATTGTTGCTTGACTGAACACTAACGTCATTAATAATCTCAGATCCAACAGAAACATTTAAAGATGGGGGATTTTCACACATGTTCCTCAAGTTTTGTAGAACAGCTCTTGAAGATGTCTGCAGTCATGATTATATCCTAATTAATATATGTACTGAACCATGTCAACCCTAGCCCCATCCTTGTAGTAACATCATTCAAAAGAATTGCAGGAAAGCATCAGCTATTGAATGAGAACTATAAAATGAATAAGACTTCCAGTTCTGCCTTACATCCTTTTCAGTGTGAGCATCTCTGACAAAATTGGAATAATATTCAATCGCCTGTGACATGTTGTCACTATTTACAACATCCAAGATCCTGCTAAATGTGCTTGGAAGTGATTTTGCTGTCTCCAAAAGCTCCAGTCTGACATTTTTCCCCTGTAAAAAATATAATCATTATCTCCTTGTAACAGAAAGTAAATCATTTTAACTACGGCTCAAACACCAGCAAATGTAACCTGTAATCCAAGCTCCTGACAAGCTTCAGCATATTTGACTGCTGAGAGATTGGCACTTCTTTTTATATCAGCTTCCTTGCGATCTAGTTCTAACAGCTGTTGTTGAATCCTCTGCACCTGTTTTCTCTGATAAGGGCTTCATATTGGAAACAACGTACAGTGATAAAAATCAAAACATTTAAAGAAATAGAACAAACACTCACTAAGTGGTTTTCTTCATAAAATGTAATGAAAACCATAAGATTACAATGCTTACATTTCATAGTTCACATTTTGAATCATAATCTGTGCAGCCTCACCAAGGAAAACATGATCCTTCTCATAAGATCGCACAATTGCCTCCCATGCACCCTACCAAAACCAAAATTTATATATATATATATATATATATATACACATACATACATACATACATACATACATATAATATATTCTCAGAAACATTGAAAAGTGAACAGATCAGGGATCTGCTTGTTTAAGCTTAAAAAAAGTGATTTTAAAATACTCTAAAAGCGATTTTTGTTGTATAGCTTTATGTAAATAGGAAGCTATTTTGCGTTTGGATACAGTTATAAAAAGTACTAATTTTGCCTTTTCTCTTCTTTCGCGAAAGCTTTTTTGAGAAATGTACTAATTTACTCTTTTTTGAGAAATGTACTAATTTACTTTTTGGATACAGTTATAAAAAGTACTAATTTTTCAACTTTTTCTTACTTGGGCTTTTTTATTTTCATAAAGTCCCAACCATACAAACATGTAAGCATCAGAAGTGATTTTTTAATTAAAAATCCATTCTTTGGTGTTAAAAAGCTGAAAGAAGCGGAGCCTAGGAAGGCTATCTTACCGCAGAACCTGATAGCCGGCCAAATATGTTCCGGCTTTCTGGAGTAGACTTCAAGAGCATATCATATATTTGTTTGGCCTCCAAATAACCAATCCCTGAAAATAGCAATGCCACTCTGTTGATAATAATTGATACCATGCCATTCCAATGCTGCTTTTAATCTCATTTTATGTAAGTTAGCTCACAACCCACCAAAATTTCTTATCAAAGCATTATACTTCGGCTAATAATAATACATTTTTACAACATATAATGCAAACACATGAACCAGATAAAAACTCGTCAATTTTTTTTTACTTTGACCAAAAAAAAAAAAAAAGGAAAGAAAAACTAACCTTCAGGGTCTAGGGTTTGAAAATACGGATCAGAATCCTTCGGGAGCGATGAGAATTCCTTGGAAATTCGAGCCCTGATTGCCGCCACGCGTTTTCGCCAATCCGCGGGTACCCTCTTGCGATCGACCAACCATTCTTCAATGGTGACAAATTTCAAATCATGAATGAACTAAAAAAATTAGAGAGAGAAAGAGAGAAATTTGGAAATTGAGAATGATATGTAAAATTTACCTCCGAGACGTGAAAAGGTGATGTCTATGGGGAGGTTGCGAACGTCATCGGAGGAGTGCATTGCGATTGATAATAAGAACTCGATGGTCGAATCGTTTGTTGATTACGAATCTGGGTTTTTGGATTTTGCAGCACTCTCTATTATGCTTAATACCCTGCTACTTCCCTGTAATTTTGACCACCGCTTTTACACTCTCAAGAGACGATGTGTTATTTTTTTTATTACTCCCCTCCCTATTAGCTTTTTTTTCATTCACAATAGTCAAGATTTGATCACTTACTTATAAAGAGTCTATGCTCATATCACTTGAATCAACTTAAGTTGGTAATGATATATTATTTTTATTTTGATTAAAGTAATAATTTACTACCTATATATCACATTCACTTTGAATTTGATCTTTATCAGTGAAAATTTTTTAACTACATTCTTATATATATAATATTTTTAATTTAATAATCGTCATTTATTAATATTATAATACTATCATATAATAAGAATTAAATAAAAAATGATTGTCATCAATCAAATTCAAAAATTATTTTTTTAAATTCATCCCCACATATGACAATCATTTTAATTTTGTTCCTATGATTAACTTTAACAAATCGCGTTATAGTCCCAATAAATCGTGATCATCAAATTATTAAAAATTAAAATTAATTATATATATAGGGACTGATTTCAAAAAAAATTACGTATAGGGACCACATTCAAAAATAGTATCATATATTGAAACTAAATGATTAGTTTAACCTTTTTATTTCTTATCTCACTTTAGACTTTAAGGAGTAATTTGATACTGAGTTTTAAATTAATGATTAATTCATAAAATAATTAAACTCAAAGACCAAATTGTAAGTGATAAATAACTACAGTGACTACATTACTAATTTACCTCAAGATATATATTATATTATATTATTTTAATTTCATTATATTACACTTGATCCAAAAAATACATTATAGATAGTTACAATTTAGATATAAAAAAAGTGGTGTAATAAAATATGATAAAATAAACATTTTTAAAAAAATATTTGCAAGACAGTTTTTTTTTTTTTTTTTAACGAGCTAGTTCATAGATAACTTTAAAATGACGGGATAAAGTGAGATTTTGTAAGGCAACGCTAAATAAGGCAATGTTTGGTTCGAAGGAGGGGAGGGAAGAAAATTAATTAGGTAAATGTTTGGTTGAGAAAAAGGGAGAGGTGGGATTTTAATGGAAGGAAGAGGAAGTAACATTTTTCATGTTTGGTCCATAAATGGAGGAGAGAGATTTTAAAACTTTTTTACGTTTTTTTCTCTTATAATTTTAGATTTCAAAATATATTAGTTAACATATTTTAGAGTGCGTTTGTTTAAGATTATTTGATTATATAAATCATTTTTTTAAGTTAAAAATCATTTTTAGTGGTTTTAATTGTATTTGTTTAAGCTTTTTTGGGAAATCATTTTTAGGACTAAAATGAAAAACTAATCCCATTAGCTTTTGGAAAAAATAGCCTATGAAAGTAACCTTTTTTCTTTAAAAAAATGATTCTTTTATGATTGTAAACAAATGTAAAATAGCTTTTGCTTTTCTTTAAAATCTCCAAATTACTGAATGTCAAAATCATTTTTTTTTAATCGGTAAGAAACGACTCTTAGTCAATACTTTAAAAATACTTTAAAACCCCTCCTCTCCAAATCCCCCAGTACCCGGGGGAGCCAAAATTCAGTGAGTAAAGATTTTTCTCCTCTCCATTTCTCTCTCAACCCCTCTATTCCCCTCCAACCAAACACTATATAAAACTACTAAGCATGTGTTTGGATGAATATTTGACAAACGTGATTTTGGGTGGAATTGATTTCAATACAATTGAGTTTGAAGTAAAATAATTTATATTTGGATGTTTTTATTTTTAAAGCAAGTTTGATGTAAAACTAGTATAATTTTTTAATCCAAAAGTAGAAACTACTCCAAGATACTTCTAATAGAATCGATTTTGGATGCAAAATTGTTTCCCCAAACGTGTAATCAAACACCTATTTTCTTTACTAAAATCAAGTTTGACAGATGTAAAAGCACTTATGATGTCTCCAGAAGTGGAATCAAATACACACTAACAGAATTCTGTTAACGAGTATTTTTTAGCACTAGTTAAGGAATCAATGGAAGTATAAAGTTTGTATTGAAAAATTAAATGAATATAATAAATATCAATTTCACATAAAAACCTTCCATTTTTCATTGTTGGGCACCGGTTAGTATTCTAAAAAATATATATTTAAGATGTTCATGCTTTCTAAAAAGCATTGAGAGCGGGTATTAGCGGGCGCAGATTCTCTCATGTTGAAAAAAAAATAAGGAGTTATATTTTTAATCCTCATCATTCGATACTCCTATCCCCTTCCCCATTTTTAATATTTTCAACACTCTCTATCCTTCAACATTTTAGATGGAGGTTGAGATTCAACCTAAGAAAAAATTAACATGAGGGACCATTCCCCGTATTAGCATGCTCATATCAGTATCAGTTTATCTCGGAAATCTAAAGAACTTTCTTCTTGCACACTTTTTTGTTAATAAAAGAAGAACTTCATTCTTGAACAATACCAGTAGATTTATCGTAGTTCAAATTCAGTATCCACAAAATGAAGTACAATTGAGGTACCCGAGGATCAATTTAAGAAAACTGGGTATAGATTTTGTTTGGGTCCACAGCATCTAAACAAATGCGAAAACAAAATGATTGAGGAAATGATTGGAAATTTATTTGTTGGATAATTACCACAGATTCAAAGCTGTTCACATTTCTATTTAAAAAAATAAAAAAAAAGTGTACAAATCATTCATTATTTATTTCTGGAAACTATAAACTAGAAATGATTTGCAAGAGTGTCCTTCATGAAGCAAAACACGAATTTCCAGTGATTCAGCAACAACGGTAAGAGAACACAGAGAATGCGATAAACATTTGGCAGAAGCTTGAGTGAGTCCCACAGGAATTCGTAGCAAAAGAGAAATGCTAGCAACACACTTTTTTCAACATTCTATCCAACACACTCTTGGTTATTGTGATTTCATCTAAGACCAGGTATATAAAAAGTGGACTCAAATTATTTAGTGAATCTTATATGAAATTCACCTAATAATAAAGAGTGTGTTGAAGAGAATGTGTTGTTAACTATCCTTCGATTTTGGAAGCATTGATTTCCTGCCATGGATTGCTCAGTGAGTTAGGGTTAGTGATTTTGGAGAAGGATTCCTATGAGAGGGGGACCAGTGAGGCAAAGAAATTGCTTTGCACATTTTAAAAGAAAATAGGGATCGAGAAATACATTTTAAACGCTAGGGACTAAAATGCATATGGCCGAAACTTTACTATACTACAATACATTTTCCACGCCAAACTGCCCTTTGAAGTACTAATCTTTCGAGTCCTCTTGCTTTCTGAATTTACTGCAAGCTTACTTATAAGTAAAGAGCAATGTTAGTTTAATGATGACTTAAGACAACTTTTTTACATAGCTGATTTCAGTATCTTAACCATAAATAAGCCAATTTGTCAATATATACTGCCAATACTATTTCTCCACCAATCTTTTCATTCGGGTTGATTGTAGTGATAAGTTATTCCTCCCGTTATGTTAAATATTAGAATATGTTTGTGGCTGTTTATTATGCTTCCAATATATGTTGTGTTAGGTTCAAATCGCAAAATTTGTGTTCATTCTTAGGAACAATGTTGCGTATAACCCTGGAAACCCCCAAAATCAAATCGATCTATATATACAATACAGACCAAGAAATCAACCAAGTACACCAGATCTTGGCAGTGTAAACAAAGGCCATTAATTTAGACTAACAAAATATTACATTAATTATTTCCACACAAAAAATTACAATCAGATTACCGATTGTATTTTTCATTCCATTCTGGGCACTGAGTGATGTGACCGCATAAATAGTAAGGGCAATTCACGTCATCAGACCTCAGTTACCTATGGGGCCAATAGAATTAGCAAGAGGAATTGAAGAGGAGGATCAAAAAGGAAACCAGAAACCTTCGGAATTTACTGTCATTAACTGTGTAATATCATCGACTGAGAAGGATCAATCACCTTGTAGACAATAAAGTTGACGAATGTTCCCTGAAGCTGCAGCATAGAAAACAAATTATTAGCATAATCAATTTATCTTTGTATTGACAAGATTAATTAAAGCAGTCAGCTCTTAAAACAACAACAACAAATCCCCTCCAGTTGCAATACACTGCTCAACCAAGCCTTCTGATGACAGGCTAGCATTTATTCCTTCTTAATGACCCCCCCCCCCCCCCCCCCAAAAAAAAAAGTCCTTTGCATTAAGAAGAGTTTATCTGAAAAATATTTGAAACCTGGGGTTATCCTACGATAAAAGCATGGACGCGTATTTATATGTTAACCAAACTACTGCCTGGTCCAGAATTGTCATGAGTAATTGCATGTACCGATATAAATATATATGTTAAATTAAAGCATGATATCAAGTGTATCGTACTCGATCTGCACAAATGAATGCATGTGTTCCATCAAGCAGAGGAAAATTAAACCCATGAACAAAGCCAGAGGTTTCTTTAATTGCTCACTTATATAGCTAGTTATATTCAGGAGATTATGAAAATTAGAAAATCAAGAAGGGTTGCTTGAGCAAAACTTCAAAGCGAAGATGAATGAAGTTGATAATTAAACTGAGTTCTCTTCCAAAGCATAGGCACCAAACACACAAAAATAAGTCCAAGTTTGAAGGACGTCAATTTTAAAAAATGAAAGAGTTTAAACGGAAAGAAACGGTATTCCTTGTAGATGTGGAAGTCAAATATGGTTGAATAAAGGACATAAAAGAAAAGGAACGACAGTTACCATATAACCAGTCCTTGAAGTACACATGAATCGCAGACGACAATTCTCGTTTACGACTCTCTTCTAAAGAAGCTTCCTTTAGTAGTTGCTTTATCTCCCCTAAATTTTTTTGCTGAAGATCAAATAATTTTATTGAATTAAACCAATTTGAAACTAAAACCACCGAAATATCCAACAAATGACTTTGTAGACATACATTTCTATGCTGAGATGCCACATAAGCATCTGGCAGTGTAAATGGATTATCTTTTGTAGACCCGGTGGATTCTCCTGCAAGCCAGTTTGGGATCTGCACATGAAAAAATATGGAGTAAAAGGACCTAAATGAAAAGTAGAAAAAAGAACATACTTTTAAGTTACTGATACAGAATACAACGAACATGTTTAAAAAATGACTAATAAAAGAAAGAAAGAAAAATAAACCTCAACCATTTGTCATCCCCGAATATTTATTGAACAATCACAAGATACAAGCCAATGAACACATATCAAAATCCATTAAATGTGACAGTAATAAAAAAATCTACACTTTCCCTATAAGTCAGTTATCAGTATAACAGAGTAACAGTCATACCACAAAATTGGTAAACTGATCAGGGTCCACCCGTGTAGCAGACTCAGCTTGGACATCAGAGCCACCCGCTGGATGAGATAATGAATCATGAGGATCAACCATACCCAATGCCAGAGGTTCATCCCATTTGTTCACTGTGGGCAGTATTCCAACTTCACTCATGTGCGCCTCCAACTGGGGGTAAAATGTATTATAAGGCGCCACCTGATGAGTTACAAGAGACAAAGTAATTTCAAATAATAAATCTAGCTGAGAAGTGAGGATTTTAGAAAAAATATTCATAATCAGAAGCTAGTACCACTAGAAGAAGCAGAAATTTGGAGAGAAAAAAATAGAGCTTTTTGAGGTCACAGGACCAAAGACCCATTTTGTAGTTATCTAAATGAATGGTTAGTAGAACTTTAACTACATAACATAAACTCAAATGCCTGCTCTTGTAGAGCATCAAATATACAAATCTTGCAACTTGCAATACTTCTATCCATTTTATCACTTGAAGCTTAATTGTGGAGCTAACATTTTTTTATCTTTTTCTCTTCTCATATTAACCACAGCATGCATGCCCTGAGTTTTAAAATTTAATAATTACAACCTTTAGAGGTAATATAAAATAATAACAACAGTTGACAACTATTGTCAGATTAATATGAGATGCTCGAGCAAATGTCATATGCCTACAACCCACAAACAAGTTCAATGTACACCCACTTAAGAAATCAAACTGTTTGATTTAGTCATGTATCGGTTGATTTTATAGTATAGGTGATTTGATAAATAGTTGGCCAGTATTTTTAGTGACTTTATTAACTCTTTAATGAGTCTTTAAGAAACAATGAATAACGTATGAGGCCAAATAACATCTCAATCTGCAATAACATAGCTCCCAATAACACCTTTGATTTACAAGTTGTTTACCATCACAGATGTTTTGGAGCATACAAGTAAATATATTAAGTTACTAACTAGCACCTACATAGTTCTATAAAAATTGACAAGACAAAAATAAGATTGCAATAAATTCAGGAATTTAATGTTTTACACTTACTCCAGGTATTTAGCCTGGAAGTGCTACAATGGTTCTTTGGTCATAATTCATAGCTAAAAACTAACCGCATCTGCCTCTCAAAAATACTCTGATAAAGTCAATGTAAAACTATAGAAACATCGGCCAAAAAGTTTACTCTACTTGTATGTGGAAATATATACACTAAGGTACAATAAGTAGGAATAGATTGTGGAAGAACAGACATAGGTCCCTTTAAACCATGGGTGGGTCTAGAAAATTAAGGGTTGAACAAGTACTCGGTTTTTTTAGGGGCATGAGAAGTATAATATATTGAGTGTAATATTTGAAGTTAAAAATATCTGGGAACTTATGGATGTTGGTAGAGGAATGAATATATTACCTTCGGAATTTTATTTTATTTCTACCATGTAATTATACAATTGCTGAGGACAAATAATTGGTGATGAGACAAGAATCCTAACCCCAAAATCATGAGCAAAATCCCACATCTAAGGCAAAACTCTGGAAACTACATAATCAACAGGAAAAAGGTATGGTAAAACTTCAAAATGAACAAAATGCAATTAGTTATAATTTGCCAAGAAACTTGCATTATTAGCCAATTCGTCT
Organism: Ammopiptanthus mongolicus; assembly: GCA_039655645.1. Classification (NCBI taxonomy): domain Eukaryota; kingdom Viridiplantae; phylum Streptophyta; class Magnoliopsida; order Fabales; family Fabaceae; genus Ammopiptanthus; species Ammopiptanthus mongolicus. The sequence goes on along the minus strand of CM077347.1, from coordinate 24,139,028 downwards.
TTTGGGTTAAATCATAAAACAACATAGTATGATATATCACAAATCAACCATTTTGCAATTTTTGTAGTGGCATCTCATTTGAGGCATCAACCCAATTCAGAAACTTCACAAAGTTAGATTCGCATGTAAGAACCAACAAGGAAGGATAGAGCACCCACTGGCCCGCAACTTCATAGATCATGCAGTGAGTGAAGACACTCACCTGCAGTTTATGGTTATCACCAACAATAAGAGGTTGCTGGTTCACTCCCAAAAAGAAAACACATTCCCGGCAGTTGGCAATACAAATATGTTTTGCTGCCACAATCACATGAACTCGTTCACAGTGTTCTAATCTCACAGCCTGCCAAACGAAAAAATATGTGAAGATCAACTTTAACGCTGATAATGAAGCACTAGCTATTTCTAACATTCATAGTAGGCAGAACAGGGCAAACCAAACAGTATTCTAGTACTAACCAAGTCAGTGTTCCAAATCAAATATGTTTTAAGCAGTAACAAAACCTCCAGTGATACAAGTACAAAAGAGATTTTATTTGGGGAAAAAATGAAAATGAGGAACAGAGATAAAAACCCACGTAATAATACCTATTCTCCTTCATTAACAAATTTACCTTTTGAAAACAGTTCTCCTATCTTTTAAAAACATTTCTTTACGGAAAAAAATTAGGAAGAAAGAAAATTACTAAAGCAGGTGACAAGAACATACAGCGTATATGATGTCAAATATGATTGTTGCTGGACTTATCTTCATAGTTCTTTAGATTTAGACAAATAATTCAAAGCCACATAGTGAGATTGTTCTTCTCCGGCAGGAAGAGATTGAGACTATTGGCTCCAAAGAATGTAACTTTATCTAAAGGGCTCATATATACAATTGTTAATTGTTAAATTGCATACAACTACTTCTATATTGAACTATTGTATAAATAAAAATGCCCAATGGTATAGCTAACTTAATGAATCGTTATTAAGAAACTTACTTCCTAATGATACTGCAGTTCATGGTTAGATAAGGCAGGTTGAGGACCACACAAGATTTACTTGTAAATTAAAATGTGCAGACAGTGTCGGAAAATCCCCAGTGCAGATCTAGGAAAGAGGAGGGATCATACATGTTTTGGTATGTACAGATACACAAAGACTGATATTACCACATAAAAGTTGATAACAAGCAGTTGGAAAAACCTCCTTAATTGCGGTCCGTCCCTAGCCGCCTTAATTACCGAAACTTTGGGCTGCCTTCATTGCAGCCTCCAGCACCTTCATTGTGTTGGATGTGAGAAGGTGTGTTTAGTCCCACATCGCCTAGAGATATGGCATAAGTAGTGCTTATAAGGCTTGGGCAATTCTCACCTTACAAGCCGGTTTTGTAGGGTTGAATTAGACCCAAACACAAATTCTAAGATGGTATCAGAGCCTATCCTAGATCCATTGTTGGGCCGCCCGCATCGTCCACGCTCCAGGTGCATAGCTCTGGACATGAGGGGGTGTGTTGGAAAAGCCGCCTTAATTACGGTCCACCCCTACCCGCCTTAATTGCTGCAACTTTTGGCTGCCTTCATTGTAGCCTCCAACACCTTCATTGTGTTGAGTGTGAAGGGGTGTGTTTAGTCCCACATCGCCTAGAGATATGGCCTAAGTATTGTTTATAAAGCTTAGGCAATCCTCACCTTATAAGCCGGTTTTGTGGCGTTGAGTTAGACCCAAGCCCAAATTTTAAGACAAGCAACTAATGCCTCAAACTAAAAATGCAATCCTATCAGAAAAATTTAGCAGATTTTCTTTGATCAAAAGGATGAGATTCTAGTTTATCAATTCATGAGTAGAAGATTTCTGCTGTTCTGTACCACGGATCTTGATCATTGGCAAATTTCATTCGCAAAAACATGGCAGCTAACAAGAAGCTTCAATTCCAAAAGGTACTAATATTTAAAAGTTTAGTTTGATACAAGAATAGGACGTAGGATTGCAAGCTTTTCATCTAAAATGCAGAAGATAATCCTTTCAATATGATGAGTAAATAATGCTCAATTATCTTTTTAAAGTAGCTCTTTAAAATGCTTGCAAGTGAGTCCAAAATCCAAACAGATATTCCTCCAAGAGATAAAAAACAGGCACCTGAATACACCTTGTTGAAAGGTGACTAGTAGGTGATGGACAGAGAATTTTGACATTAATTTGCTCCCTTGGTCAGGAAAGTAACATCAAAGTCGTCCTATGATTGAGGGACTAAATTGATGTTTTTTGGAGGACCAAATTGATGTCACTTTCTATGACTGAGGGACAAAATTGATGTCAACTTTCTTTGGAAGGCCAAAATGATAACACTTGTATCTTTGGGGACTAAAATGGATGTTTACTAAAAACAAATATTGAAAAAGGCATTCAACTCAATGAAAACACAGAATACATCAACCTCATATACAATAGCATATATCAATTTAGTCATCAGAGTTTGACACTTCATATGGGACGCATAGAAACAGGACAATGATAATGTTCTTTGAGGGGGGGAAAGAATAGGATGTACATATAACCGTGAAAAAGGAAATTAAAACCAGGCGCTCTTTTTGCTCTAGGCAAAATGTCTATTTTCCTTCTTGCTAATTAACAAGCAGTTCATGCATAAATGAAAGGAAAAAAATGTAGCTGCACAACCGATGCTATAGAATGGAACACAAGCACTGATGATAGTCCAGCTTACACTAGTAAGACAATACTTAATAGAAACTAGAAAGAGGTAGTTCCATTCTCCATCCCCCTTATCTACTAGAACTTTAATAACCTAAGAAAACCTCATGCTCTTGAAGCCAGGTTACCAGTATCATACAGTTTCATCTTCTGTGTATCTCACTTTACCACTTAAGACGAGATATCATTTCCAGCAGTACAGTTAGAAATCAAAATCCATAGATCTTCTATTACATTAATAGACTCATTATGCTCCTTTTAAAAGCAGAAAACTGAATTATTAATTACCTTGCCAACTGCTCCTAGAACTACTGTAGCATCTGAGCATCCATAGACAGTGGCATATCTCAAAGGTGCTAAGATGTAGATCGTAGACTCTTGGCAATTTAGAACCTGCAATGACCAAACACAATTTTAATTTTTTAATTGCATAATGATTTCCATAATCATCTAGAAATATATCTCAATGTACAAAACATGTGAAGTAAGATACATCAGGTGCTGACTAAGATCAGAAAAAGAACACTGATTGGTAAATAATCAAACAAAACCTATAACACTAGCCAAGGAATCCACCACAAAAGCTTAATCTGTTATGAGCAGGACATTTTTATATCTCTAACCCCATTCAAAAGTCAAAAAAACAATGTGGACATTAAAATACAAAGCACAAACAGCATCATTTGTCCACACGCAGAATATGTGTGTGTATATATATTCAACACAATCACAAAGTGTTAGCCACAAATCCAGTTTTTTTTAAAGTTCAAAATGCATTTATATGATACCGTTGAAAAAACGATAGAGGACGTGAGCCCTAGTATAGACAAGAACAAAACTGAACCAATTAACCCAATAAAAAAGGTTTCAAGCAAAAAGCAACAATATTTGTGTTGGAAATTTTTTCCTGAAATAATTTGATTTTTGGAAGGTTTTAAATTCACCATTTATTACAATTTATTTTCTCCAACATGTCCTTTAATGTTTTGATTCTTTTTTATTACATTTCACTCAAGGCTTTTAATAGCTTGGCCCATTACTCTCAAAATCTCAGCGCGTTCTTCCTTATGGTTTTTGATAATATTAAAATGGTTTTAAGAGTTTTAGAATCTTTGAACCGAATGTTCAATTTTATTAGAAAGAAATGGTGCTTTTGCTTTGAAATAGGCTTTTCAAGTGGACCTGTCTCTTTGGAAATAAAATAGTGTTTTCTTCTTTTGGTTTATATATCTATTGCTATCATTAGAGATAAGAGAAGATTGGCTATTCCTTCTGCCTCTGTGCATATGTGATATTAGAAAAACGCAAAAGGAGGAGTGATAAGGTAGCTTGGTGGTTTGGGGGGGGGGGGGGGGGACATAGGGTTTGGAGTGATAAGGAGGTCATGGGTTCAATTCCCCTTATAACAAATACTAACAAACTAACATTTGCCTATTAAAAAAAAACGCAAACGGAGTTTTTCTTTGATTTACTTGATGGCTGAAGCACTTTCATTTCTATTTTTGAAAGACAAATTTGTCACTTCTTCCTTTGTAAGTATGAGTTAATATTATTTTTGTTGTTTTGAGTACCCAAAATAATATTATTCTGGAAGAGTCTATTAAATCCTGGGAGGTATCCGCATTATTATTATTATTACTATTATTGTGGCGAAATAATCCTCAAGGATAGTATCTTGGACACGCTCAGGCTATAAACTTCATTGGTGTTCTTCTCCTTTCCTAGATTTGATTTTTGATAAATGTTTATATATTATTTTTCTAACATTTTGTTAATTGAATACATCCAGTTGAACAGAAGATTGACCATAAAAAGATGTCATCCAAGAGTATAGCCATTTGCCCTAATATAATCTTAAATTACACAGTGATGACGAATCACTTATATATGTTTCAGATGCAATTTGCATTTGCATTGTAAAACAAATGCAACAACTTGAATACAATCTGATAGTCTGTAATGCAAATTAACAACTGAATCTGCACAGCATAAGTCAGGAATGATGTCCAACGCTTACCCAACAATGCATTGGGCACTCGGAATAAAATTCAAATCATAAACCTAAGAATTCATCTGGTAACATGTTAGGGCCAATAACTCTAACTTATTCTAGGAAGTTGAAGCACTGCACTAGGAGAGAGAACAAAGGGAAGAATGAAGGATCCGTTAATGACATGGAGACTAACAATGTATTAATTGCAAACAAATTTAGGAACAATGAGACTATTGAATTCGAGGAATGTGGAAGAGAACAAAGAGACAGAATGGGAGGAGGAAGGCTTTTGAAAAGGTAGTGTAAGGAGTGGAGAGGGAGTAGAGAAAAATTGTGAACACAGATTCCGGATTGTGGGGTAGGCCTCCCCTAAGGTTGGGGGCTCAATGTTACGTTGAGTCATTTTCATTTCATATTTTTTGTTCTTTTATTTCCTTTTCTTGTGTTTTTGAATTCCAACAAATCCAGAATATACAAGTCTGGACAGAATATGACCAAGTCTTTTTCACCAGTGCTCTGGTTTTCCTTTCCAGCTTTTTCATATATCTAATTCTATATTACATAACAATTGGTATCCGAGCTCCTGATCCTGAAGCTAAGGATAGAAGCAGTGGAAAGAAGGTTAGAAGGAGAAAGGAGACTTGAGGAGATGATTGCTGGATTACAACGTCAGAATCAAAGGAGGAATGGATGACCAAATGATACTGGTTCAGGGGCAAATGGTGATAGATGGGGAGGTGGTGGGGACTGATTCAGAAGGATGGAGATGCTGTATTTTACAAGAGAATATCCATATGGCTGGATTTATAAGCGGTACTTTCCTATTAACCAAATACCCGAAGCTAAGAAGGTGACTGCTGCTGCTGTTTGGAAGGAAGAGGAATAATTTAGTTTTAATGGTGGGAGCTCCAAACACAACAAGATCAGCTTTCAAAACTGCACTGGTCAGAATATTCCAGCTGGCAATGGAGAAACTCCTGGCGCAGACAGAACTGGATGGTGAACACCGAGAACAGAATGAGACAAGTGGTGTTCCACTGCACCGCACCGGAGGAGGAGACACAGGTTAGCCACAGCAAACTGAACGAAGGCCCACGCGACACACCGCTGATGAAAGTCAAGAAAGAGATACGCAAGGAATGAAGGCCTCCTAACCTAATGGGCCAGGCCCAAACTGTTAAGGAGAGTAGCTAGACCTTTGGGGAAAATGGACATCACTCAGGTGTTAATGGGATTCTTACAGAAAGCAGTCAACCCACTGGAACCATCATAATGGATCTTGGGCTGCGACCCAGTATGCAAACTGAGTCTGGCGGTAGAAGAGACACTGAAATGGGAATGGGTGATCAACTGAGAAGAGATCTGCTGCGTCAGAAATCTTGGAAGCATCAAACCAGTGAATTTATTCATCTTAATACTGAAGCCATAAGAGCTTCCAATATAGACAAATCAAATTCCAGCCCCTATAAGCATTTTGCTAATGTTTCAACATTGAACATTGTCACACAGCATTCAAATTTAAATATTGACAATCATGCATCTGTGGGGAGGAGAGAAGAACGGGCAAAGGCACCTGTTGTCGATGGCCATGTTGGGAATTCCTTCTTTTTCCAGCAATCGGACCCTGTTAGGAATTCTTTTGGTTTTCATAGGATAGGTCCCCAAAACTCAAACTTATTCTAGAAAGTTTAAACATGGAAATAAAAGAGAGAACAAGGAGGATGAAGGATCCATTCATGACATGAGGACTAAGAAAGTATTAATTGCAGACCAATTTGGGAATAATGAGACTATTGAGTTCAAGGAAAGTTGAAGAGAAGACAAAAAGAGAATGGGAGGAGGAAGGCTTTTAAAAGGCAGTGCACGGAGTGGAGAGCGAGCAGAAAAAAATTGTGAACACTGGTTCTAATTTTTCCGATAGGCCTCTCCTAAGGCTGGGGGATCAATGCTACATTGAGTCATTTCTGGTTTGTTGTTTCCTTTTCTTGTGTTTTGAATTCCTACAAATCCAGAATACACAACAGATACCTAGTCTTTTTCACCATGCTCTGGTTTTCCTGCTCTTACATTTATCAAGTTTTATAGTACACAACATAACATAACATGTATCTGGAAAAAAAAAAATTAATTATGTTGTAGCACTGAAATACTAGGCACTCCTTCCATCCACTTTTTGACTAGTATGTAACTAATAAATCCTAATCCAACTCGTTTTCAAAATGGCTTACTTGTCAAAATGTGAATGAAAGGACTACTCACTTTTTCAGTATTATGGATAGGACTAGAAGTTTTATGTCCAGATCCAAGTTTAACACAAAAGCAACTCAGAGACTATTAGAATGTCTACAAAATATATTAAAATATCTTCAGAGTATCTTTAGGATATCATTCATATATTATAGGACCGATAGTCCTGTAATTAAGGAGCAATCTTAGGAGTCGTTTCCTAATCTGTTTCCTTGTTTGATTTAATTAGGGTTAGAAGCATGTTATATATGCGGGCTAGGGCTTGCACTAATAGTAGTAAATGATAGGTACCCGATCACAATGGAGTCAATACAATCCCAGTATGGGGTACCTGCAGGCTGCTGGCCCAAATGTCCAGGACCCATTTAGAGAGAAGAGTTAGTTATAGAGAGAGGAGAGGAGAAAGGAGGTTACAAATAGGAGGGGTTCTGAGTGAGAGAGACGTCTTTGGAAATTCATGGAATTTGTTATGGATAGAGAGCTAGCAATAGCTCTCTATAGGAGCCTAGCTCTGTGGCAGTTAGAGTGCTACTCTACTGTAAATTCTCACTTAGTTGCATAAATAATACAAATCTCTCTCTATTTTCATTCTCTTTTACTGTTCTTGCTGTTCATTGGTTTTTGGTATGCATCAAACCGGTCCGACCTGCCGAATACTCGAGGGGGAGCCAGTGTTGTCGGAGATGAAGGACATGTGGGCCAAGAAGGTGGAGCTGCCGGACTTTACAGGGACCGACCCCGTTGGGTGGATCGCTAGAGCCGAAAGGTTCTTTGAGGATCAAGAAATTCACCCGTCTGATAATCTACAATGGGCGTTCATGAACATGGAGGGCGTAGCCATGCTTTGGTTTAGTTATTGGTGCCAAAAGGACCTCGATGCAAATTGGGAATCTTTTTCCCTTGCTCTGATTAAAAGGTTTGGAGCATTGATGGAGCACTCGATGGAGAAGTTGGTGAACAAAATCGGAATTGGTGGTTGTTGATGGTGGAGAGGAGAAGCTGATGTTGGAAAATCAAGCAACACAACCAAAGTCGGTGATTGTCAACGGTGTAGAAGAGGCTCACCATCGAAAATTAGAAGACCAAAAAGGTCGTTGATGCAGTGGCGGAAAGGAGACCAGAAAAAATGGGTGACAAGGAAATGAGTAGGGAGGAAGGGGTTGTGGTCAACCCACCATCTCCGTCGGAGCCTCCAGACGCTGGTCCACTAGCGGTGGCCCTTCCACAATCGGAGCCACCGGATCCATGTCCTCGTACAGAGAGCGCGATGACAATGGAGCTCGAGGTTTTTGAAATACCGACCCAGCGTCCACTTCCCAGACCTCCGAAATCACCGGAGCCGCCTGCGCCGCCGCCTGAACCACCGGACAGTGGTTCTCACACAGTAGTTGCTACAGAGATCCAAGCTATAGGTGGATCGGCCATGCCCCCACCGCCACCAAAGCCGCCGGATGCTAAAGGTGGTGGTTAGTGGGTCTCTGGCGGCAAAGCGACCATGGGTGTCGATAATGGTGATGTTTTCCTCCTGTGAATTGTTGCTGGCGAAAAAGAAACATAGAGGGGCAAAACAGGTATTCTGTGAGTTGAATCCAAATTTTGACCTAATGGGCCTGACCCAATGTGATGTTGGTATCTGGGTTAAAGAGCAAAGGGTCTTAAATTGCCTAATTCTGAGCATCATTTCATTGGGCCAAGTCGTAGGAGTCCGAGACAAAAATGTTGTCTATTGTGTTGGCAGAAATGCAAGTTCTGACCATTATTGTCCATAGGATTCATTCCTTGAAGTGGTCTGCCTTTGCCATCACATTAGTACCTATAAGAAAACCCAGGTTGCTCGTATTCATGGAATTTCAAGGGGTGGAGGTGCAGCCTTGATAGTCCCATTGAAGGTCTCAATTGTAACCGAAAAGAATGGGCAATTAGGTGAACCCTCGACACTTGACACTTGGCACCGACGAATTCTTCTTCCGCCATGTTTATATGTTTCTATCGTTGGAGTATCGACGACCGCTATGAGGGTGGTGGCGGAGATATTTTGGTGGAGACCATAGTTGGTGGTGAGCGTGTGCCGCCGCCGGAACCTCAAAATTGGGACAGGTATATGGAGGAGGATGGGTCATTTGCGGAAGGGGAGTTGAGGACTTCAAACGTGGCATGTTACATAGCCATGCCCCCACCGCCACCGAAACCACCGAACGCTAACTCACATGTGGCAATGTGTGGGTCTTTACCAACCGTGTTGTTGTGGGTATGTACCAAAATTGTTGTTTGCACGGAGGGATGGATTCTAGAAGGAGAGGAAGAAGAAAGGGTCGAATGGGTCTTCAGCTAATTGGGGCTGTTTCCGGAGCTAATAGGTTGAGCTCAAATAGGCTATAAAGGAAAAATAAAGGGGAAATTCTGCCAACCAACCTCTGTTCTGGAGATCAGGGGCCAACACCCAACCCAAGGAATTCAAAGGAAATATGCAGCCATCCTCTTTTTGTTTTTGCAGCCACTTTTCTTGGGCTTAATGGGCCAATCAGAGTTACTTAACAAAAAGGAGAAAGTATGGCGCACAACCCCTGTTTTTGAGCGCACAAAACAGATTTCCCCATTTCAAGGAAAACAGCTTGTTAGGAAGTATCTGGAGGTGGGAAGACAGAATGGGCATGCAAGCAAGAGCGGGAAGACTAAATCAGAGTTCGGGAACTGCCACATTATTGCAGAAATTTAGAGGAAGTGTGTTAGATATGTTTTATCATCCTACTCCCAATCTCAGAGACTGTTTGAAGCGGTCAAAGCAATTAACAACATAAATGAGCATACTTATGTGGCTGAGCATCTGAAATTTCAACTTCACATAGTCTGCACAATGCCATGGACGCCTACTAATGAATCCCATCATCCTCCCTCCCGGGTTAAACAACAAACAGGATTCATACTGTCATATCCATCTTCTGGATACATAGTTGAGCAAGCAGAGGCAGCAAGGTCTATGGTGAAGCCCTATGAAGTAGAACATGAAGTAGTACCTGCATGCAATGAGAGTAGGCATCATGGCAGAACTGTGATTGAGTGGCTCATCCCTTGGAAGGCCCAGACAGCTGAAGAAGCTACTTGGGAGGAAGCGAATCTTATCAAGGCAGTAGGAAGGTGCTTGAGGGTGGGAAAGTGGAAGCAACTATCACAGAGCAATTTCCTTTTCTCTGCCTTGAGGACAAGGCAGAATTTAAAGGAGGTGGTATTGATAGGTACCCAATGACTATGGATTCAATACAATCCCGGTATGGGATACCTGCAGACTGCAGGCCCAAATGTCCAGGGCCCATTTAGAGAGAAGATTTAGTTATAGAGAGAGGAGAGGAGAAAGGAGGTTACAAATGGGAGGGGTGCTGAGTGAGAGAGACATCTTTGGAAATTCATGGAATCTGTTATGGATAGATAGCAATAGCTCTCTATAGGAGCCTAGCTCTGTGGCAGTTAGAGTGCTACTCTACTGTAAATTCTCACTTGGTTGCATAAAGGAGGAAGCAACTATCACAGAGCAATTTCCTTTTCTCTGCCCTGAGGACAAGGCAAAAATTAAAGGAGGTGGTATTGATAGGTACCCAATCACTATGGATTCAATACAATCCCAGTATGGGATACCTGCAGGCTGCAGGCCCAAATGTCCAGGGCCCATTTAGAGAGAAGAGTTAGTTATAGAGAGAGGAGAGGAGAAAGGAGGTTACAAATAGGAGGGGTGCTGAGTGAGAGAGACATCTTTGGAAATTCATGGAATCTGTTATGGATAGATAGCAATAGCTCTCTATAGGAGCCTAGCTCTGTGGCAGTTAGAGTGCTACTCTACTGTAAATTCTCACTTGGTTGCATAAATAAGACGAATCTCTCTCTTTTCATTCTCTTTTACTGTTCTTGCTGTTCACTGGTTTTTGGTACGCATCAGTAAACTAGTATTTGACCAAATTACTAGTATAAATATGTGGTGGTACTTACTGTTTAACACATTACACCATGTCAATCTAATATCTTATTATTCAGTCTGTATTATCTTTTCCTCCAACCCAGACAGTCCTGCAGTTTCAACTTTCTGATAGATACTTCCATGTGAATAAAACCCAAAAGAAAGCATCTGTCATTTCATCATATTTAGTTGGAATATGAAGAGCATAGTAGCCCACTCCTTCAGAAGCACATGAATATTAGAAACATAACACCAGTTATTAGTAGCCATAGAAGAAATAATAATATGAAGAGTTAAATTTCCTACTTAGGATCAATAGTTTCAGTGATATACTTAACAGCCATAAATATAAAATACCAGCAACGCTGTATCTGAAGAAAGTCAAAAAGCCAAATAATGGAAAGAAGGCTATAAGAAACAAACCTTAACGGAGGAACCTTTAATGTCAGATGCATGCTTCACATATGAAGATTTAGAGATCCCTTCTATGAAACTTGGACCTCTGGTGCTTGTTGAGACCTTTACTGAGACAGTGGATGCATCAGTCATAGAAACATCCTGATCAGTGGCACTGGCTGACCCATTTTCCTTTGTAGAAGTCCTTTCAGAAATATGTTCCAAAGAAGAAGTTATATTCTGCATAAGCCAATCATGAACTTGCCCAGCAGGAACAGGAGCAGCAGGCATGTCAGGATCCGAGTTTGAAAAAAAAGGAGATGATTGACTCAAAGAATTTCCTTCAGCCTTATCACCAAACTGAATTAGAAGCCCAAGGTGCTCAAATCTATCCATAGTTAAAACCTAAAACAATGAGGTCAAATAAGCAAAATACTAATATGACTAAGAACTAAAACCATATTAAATTTTGAAGATTCATTAGGAAGGAAAAATACTGAAATGAAACATACAATCATAGACGAAAAAATTTTCTCAAGATTCCTTACGTATCTTCCTTTAACAGTGCATGATCTTATGCTACAAAGTTGAATTCACAAAGGGTCGATTTTTATGTTTGGAACAAATGAAGAATTGATAAAAAGAATAGCAATTCTAAATTGAATATCAATTGTATTGTTTGAATAATTTATCAAGCATATCTAAAACATAATTAAATTAAAGTTTGCGTTGTTGGATTTGAATTACTATAAATTAATTGTCAATAAAGCTTGTGTTGTTGGATTATGTCATGGATGCAAAAAAAATGTTGGCAGCAACATGGTTGGAGGCAACATGGGCGGAGTGTACTAGCGGCGACAGTGATCAAAGAATGCTAGCAACAACAATGATCAGAGGACATTGGTGATGATAGTAATTGAAGGACACCTTCAATGACGTTGATCAGATGGTGTAGGTGACAACAGTAGTCGAAGAACACCAGCTATGACAGTGATTGGAGGATGGCCCCAGCAACAACTGTGGTGGAAGGACGCCAATGACAATGATGATTCAAAGACACTATCAGACACATGATTGGCATACACCAACAACAACTATGGCTGGAGTATGCATGTGACAATGATAATGAACAATACCAAAACAACAAACACAACTGGCCCATCAGAGATGGTGAAATATCCTATCCTATGATCTTCAATCTGGTACTCCGATATATGGAAGTGGTGCATTTCTTTGAGGGAAACTGGCCCATAGCCCTCTGGTCAAAGGTCTAAAACTGATGAATCAAAGCCTATCAACCTGGGAGCAAATAGGTAGTGTGTTCTGTTTTTTGAATATGGGGGTTCTATGGTCGGAGAGGGGGGTTACTACTTGACTAATAAATGTTGATTGGAGGGGAACTTCTTTCTCTTCCCCAACTGGGAAAGTCATGTCAGGGCAAGAAGTAGCTATGGTAAACTCAAAATTCTCTTCTTTATTTATACTATCTTACAATAATAGGTAAGATCCTATGTTCTGTGCTGTAATCTCACGTTTTACGTTCCTACCTCCCTTGTCCGATTCAAGGTAGGATCTACGAGTTTGACAACCTTGTTAACAACGGGCCACTGATGATTGGGTATGAGTCTTAAAAATAAGGGCCAATATAGTGTATTATCCACACCATACCCAGTTCACTATATGTCACCATATATTGGAATAAGTGAAAATCATTCAACCAAATTCTCTTGGCATCAAGAGAACTAGCAAATAACTTACATCAAAGCTCAAAAAGAAGTGGAAATGCTTCAAAAATTACAACTATATTACTCTCTGTGACTATAAAATGCAGGGAGCAATGAGAACATAAGCCATCTGATAATGTTATCATCAGATAAATGGAACATTTGTTAGCACTGATTGCTCAAAAGAATTTTGATTAAATATAGTAGCATTTGCCCAAGATTCTTATTCTTACATGCAAACCTGCCATCCACCCAATCAAATGAAACGAGAATGAGACATACTGCAGTACAGACTACAGAATCATGTTTTCTGCCATCAAGAAGGATTCTGCGGTGCTTGTGATATGTCATAAATCAGAATATAAGGTTGCAATCATATTGGAAGCGACACAAAGGGTATCTATCTGCTCCAAATAATAGAGTAATATATATATATATATATATAGAGTATATATATATATATATATATATATGATTTACCCAATTTATTTTTTAAGCAATACGAGAAAACTAACCAACGTCATTTCACAGGAGTTAAAACTTTAGATGCAGCAGTTTTACATAACATGCATACAAAACTCAGATCTCATCCTGGTTTGCATGGGATGGCACCAAATCAGCATATTAATTCCAATAATGGATCGAAAGACAAAAAAAATCATAACATAGATATATGCTAATATTTTATTTTATATGGCATATATGAAATAAAATATTGAAGTGAATAATTAGAAAACCATGAGTAGCATGCAGTAATTAACACACCAGAGATTCTTCACTTTCCCCTTCCACGGGCTCTGCTAGAAGTGATAGAATGTTAGCCATGTGCTTTTGCAGATATGATAACTGATGTGCCTCTTCATCAGCCTGAGACGGCATAAAGCGCCGACTGTTGCTGCGAACAAGCTGCAAAATATAGAATTTGAAATGCAGGATATCAACACTTTTGAGCTTCAACATTATTACTAGAAAACTGAAATGAGCTTGTTAGAAGCTTAATATAGAAATAGAATAGAATTGCCTTCTAAAATATATAATAAATCCAAGGGGTACAAAACAACCACCACCACAACAACAATAACTAAGGGTGCCTTTGGTTTGGAAAAGGTTTTCTGTTTTCATTAATTATTGCAAATAAGCCGGCTTGTTTTCATTTTGTTTCCTATTTTCAAATATTTGTACAGTAAACGGCGAAAAAAATGTGACATCTTTTGCAATTATTAATGAAAATAGAAACCATTTTCCAAACCAAATGCACCCTTAGTCTTTTTCCAGTTTCCACTATGGGTGCATTTGGAAGAGCTTATAGAAAGCTTATCTGGACTTATAAAAATAGCTTATTGAAATAAACTTATGCAAATAGTATCTGAAAATAGTTTATAATCTTCCTATAATCTCTGTTTAGCTTATTTTCGTAAGCTCCTAATATCTAAAAATAAATTATTTTTAGCTTATTTGAAAAAAAACCTTATTAAATAGGCGCTTAATTAAGATGTTTCGCAAACATACCCTAGGTAGGGTCGGCAACCTATATCCAATGACCACATAATATCCTATTGTAAACAGTACACAAAAACCACGATATATTAACCCACATATGACTGGGAACACCCGCTGATGATAGAGGTTTCAGATTCTACTTTAAACATAGCAATCCTGATCTCCAACAACACTCAAAATCGATTGCATCACATCACATACATTACATTGCATTGCAAGAACCGAAATCGAAGAAATGAGTTTCACCTGCAGCGGCGAGAGAGCGGACAAGTAACCGTCAAAGGCGGAAGTGGAAGGCCAAACGTCGGTTACGGCGTGAGAGTCCTTGTGGGACCGGGGAAGCAATCTCTTGTAAGATTGGATGTAGAGGAACAGAACTAGATCATGCACGTCTGCACCAACGGCGTCGTTTTCTCCAGGACCGGCCCGAACGAGAGGTTCGGAATCGGAGTGGAGGACGGAGGCGAGGGTATCCAGGAGGAGCCTGGCGTGGTCGATGGGGATCTGGAGGGACTCGGAGATTGCTGCCGAGTCGACTCGGTGATTAGAAGAAGAATCGAGAAGCTTTTGCTTGAGGGGGATTAGGGTTTGAGTGGGGTCGGAGAAGATGAGCTTTGGTATGGGTAAGAGTCCATATTCGAAAGGCTCGCGCCTTGGGTGAATCATCATGGTGCTCGAAGACGACGTGGAAGGTTCGATTGGGTCGGTCATGGTGCGAATCGGAGAGAGAGATGCAGATCGTTGGAGATGAAAGATGATGATGGGAAAGAAAGAGGAAGGTGCGATTCAGCGTCTTGGAGTAGAGTGGCGTGGCGAGATGTGGTTGGGTGTCGTTGAACATAGACCAATTGGTTTGTACCACGTTTGACTTTTTCACTCGTGAGATACTATTCGTACCAAACTGCGTTGTACTTCCAAGTATTTCTTACGGACTTCCACCAGGCATGACATTAATTTTGATAAATGTTATTTGTAAATCGAGAAACAACCACAAAATTCGATAATAATTTTCATAATTAATATAATTTAAAAATATAATTAATAAAATATTTAATTTGATTAATACATGTATTAAGGTATAGTAACTCGTTAACGATCAACTAAAATTCATTACTCACGATTTTAAACGTTATTAACCATAATTTTCAAATATTCAAATAGTTCAAAAAATCGTAGACTAAATTATAAATACTACATTAATAATTTTTTGGTTTGAATGTGAACTTCATTATACATACTATATATATATATTTGAATACCGAAAAATCATGGTTAATGACATTCAAAATCATGGTTAATGAGTTACGACACATTGGTATATTCATTAACCAACACAACACTTCTTTAACCATATTTTTGAATTGCATTAACCATGGAAGTTGTTGCCAATTTTGTTGTCAAATTCTGATGTTCAAATAACGAGATCGTTAATTTTGAATAAATTTTCGGTGTAAGAGTTATTTTTTACATTATCACTTAATTATAAATAAGTCGGGCTCAAGGGTGAAGCAACTAAATCCCTAGCTTTGGGCCCACTAGCAACAAAATATTTACTTTTAGTTTTTATAAAACAAAAATGTCACACAAGCTGATAAAAAGGCTCAACCTAAAATAAACCTGACATAGGTACACTCTCTCACTTAAAACAAAAAGGACTCACACAAAATTTGTTTTAAGCCTCACTCACTCTTGGCCGACCTTGATTATAAATCATTGCATGTGTGACATTTAAGGTAGTTATAATGAGAGATGTCACAATTTATGATAGGTTATCCGCGTAAAAATTTTGTACACTTACGGTACATATCAATTAAATTATTGGCAAAATAGGTTGATTGGTCCTATACGTTTATTTAATTTTTCACATCTGTCCCATAAGTTTTTCTTTTTCAAATTGGTCCCGCACGTTATGTTTCATTTTCACATCAGTCTTTTCCGTCAATTTCGACCTTACGGCGTCAAATCAAGAGTCACGTGTCGCACTAATATTTTGCCATGTCAGCTCAAAACTAACGGCGCTAGGTCGAAATTAACGGAAAGGACTAACGTGAAAACGGAATATAACATGTATGAACAAATTGAAAAAAAAAACTTATGGAACCGATGTGAAAATTTAAATAAACGTATAGGACCAATCAACTTATTTTGCCTAAATTATTTCAAGTTTGTATACTTTTTTAGGTTAATTTTGATATAGGTACTGTGAATGAATCATAAAATATTCTATGTGTGATTTTTAAGGTAGTTATCATAAAAGTCAAATATTTTTAATGATGTGACAATTCATAAGCCATGCAAAAAAACTTTATATTAATATTGCATAAATAATATGACAATTCATAAGTCATTTATAATGTAAAAAAAAACTTTATATTAATTAATAGTGGATAACAATTCAATCTTTTTCCCGATACAATTTGTGTATGTCTAGATGCATTTCGAAATTAATTTTACATGAGTTGTTGGAAGCGTATCTCATATCTCATACTTCAATTAAATTTCCATCTTATTTTCGCTAGATAGTTATGTGGTTTTGGTTATGAAGTTAATTTTTCCTTTTTTTAGTTGTGTACATAAGATTTGCAGACAAGACAAATAATTGAGAATTATGATAAAGTCCATAGACTATTTGAGTTCAGTGATATTCGTGTTTCTCAATATGAGTTCAGTGATATTCGTGTTTCTCAATATTCTACTTCAAATCTTTGTGTGGTTTCTATTGCGTGAACCAACATCCTAGTCACATTTTCTCGATAAGGAGGAGTTTCTTCATTATACTTTATTTCAAACAGCTAAGTAACTCGCCTAATAGAAGTATTATTTTCACTTCCCATTTTGATTTTGTGTATTATGATATTTATGGATTATCTCCCACAGTAACTATAGAGACATGTGCATTGTGATATTCATTAATGATTATTATCGTTTTAGTAAAACATCATTAAGAGCTCCATCAAATCTATATTATTGTTGCTACCATGATTAAAACTCATTTCTTGAAATTGATTAAAGCTTTTCAACGTTGTACTATGCTTTAGAATGTTCATATGACACCTGCAAGTTAGGTTTGGATTATACCAAGTAAGAAATTGTGGTTCTAAGGGATGTACAGGTTTCCTGCAATCAAATGACGATCAAATAGTCGTCAAAGCAAATCTGTATTAGAGATACACAATCTTGAAAAATGGAGAGATTTTGAGCACGAAAACATTCTTGGTCTTGAAATTTTGGCCAAGTTAAAGGATAATTTGGGTGCTTTTGTGGAGGTGTGGTGGATAACGGGTGCATGCAGAGCGAGTAGAGTTATATGGTTAAGGTGCAGGCATATAATTTATTTGGTATTGTGGAAGTGGGGTGATGGGTAGCTTGGTTTGTCGAGGTGGATAAAATGGTGTAGGTTTCTAATGTGGTATTAGGCATCTTTATGTAGGCATATAATGAGGTCTAAAAGTATGTTGGTTTTGTACATAATTCACCTAAAATTCTTTCTTTTTCACCTGAAATCCTTTAGTAGGTGCACCACTCTCTACATCACCAATCTAAAATTTCTCAACTTTATCTAAAATTTCAATTTAATAGTCTACAACGATTAAGTCAAAGAAATATTTATAGGTAGTTCCACCATCACCTCAATAAAAAGAGCTCTTAAAGTTCCCAAAAATTATGACCGCATTTCAGCTAGCGTCAATCGGGCTGGACATGTGCAGCCAAGGCCATCCACCTATGCATGTACTATTTGAAGGACTCCTTCATTCCTTTTATGCATTTCACTCAACTGTTCACGCATAGGCTACATCCAAGTTGAACTTGTATTATTTGTCCACCTGGAGATCCTAAGATGGTCCATTCAAAAATACCACTCTAATACTGGATATGGCAAACTCTCATGAAAAAACTCATAAGGAATTTGTCATCCTTGGATCAAATGTCCATCTCGATAGCATCATCGATTAGTTCAATTCATGGATTTCCACTTTCGTCATACTTGGCAAAATCAGAGATCTTGAAATTCTCGAGGATCACAACATCCATGGCAAGACACAATTATTTTATCTTGAGAAGGTTTTAAGCAGAGACGGATTTAGGGAGGGGCACCTAGGGGCTCTAGCCCCTCCCTACCTAATGCCTTTTTGTTAATAATTGATTGGTATATGCTTTTTATTCTCAAGCATTTACCTATGTAATATATCAAATATTTGATAATTTAATTTTAAAATTTAAAAGGAAAGAAAAAAAGAAGAGTTTAATTGTTATGCACTGTCAGTGTAAAATTGTTTACACTGTCAATCAATCATAAATCATGGTATGAGTGACTTTTAAGGTAGTTAGTCTATGATAGGAACCAAAAGAGCAAAATATAGAATGTAGGAGAAAATGATTATGAAATGGAAATATGTTTTGTATTATCTGCTGAAAAGAAAGAAATACAAAGGAGATGTGATAAGCTACCCAATGATTCTTCTTGATATCTTTTTTCTCCTCCCCAATCTCTCTTATAACTGAAAGCCACTCACACACCCTGCTCTCATCATTTTCTCTCTCTGCCACCTCAGCAACAACACTCTCAACATTCATTCCTTACCCCTTCTTATTTTCCTAGTACTAGTATAGACCCTCCAAGTTACAGGCTGGATGGCTCCTGAGCTATTGGCTCATTTGGACCCAAGTCCACCACATATGAGGTTTTATCAGTATAGGAATCAAATATTTTAACTTATGTGATAATTTTTAATTAATTGACAGTGTAAAAAATCTTTACACCGACAATATATATCAATTAAATCTAACAAAGAAATAAATATAGAAAATAATATAATGAAAATTTATTACTCAATATTTATTATTAATCATTTTCGCCCCCCATTTGATAAACTTTTGGATCCGTCCGTGGTTTTAAGTACTCAAATCCTTCACTGTCTTAATATGCTACTCCATTTTCTCCATTCTTTCCTCTCTATTTTTTAACCTTTTTACTCACCATATTAATGTTCTTATGATAAGCTCCATTGGTTGCCTGAGAATGGATACGTAGGGCTGCTCCCATGTAGGCCTTGCATGGCTAAGAGCTTCGTTATAAACATTTTCCCAAGAAGGATATCATTCCCCAATAGGAATTATTTTTGGCGTCATGCGACGCAACTTCTCATGGCTAGGCATCCCCTAAGTAAGGCACGTGGGCATGTTTGAGAAAATTGGTGTTGATATTATGGAAGAGATTGGCAATTGACCTCTATTTGCGCTGGGCAGGCTAAGAGACTCCCTGTGCGTTGTAGTATTGCTTATAACATGGTTTGGGTCTCGGTCAACTCACCTATTCTTTCCATCATTTTATCAATTTCCAAGCCCAAGTTCGTTCCCGCCTCAGGATTGTAGGAAGCCACTCTGGACTTTTTTGGATTATCTTTTGTTTAAAAAGCTCACTTTCTCCTATAAATATCGATAAAACAAAATATCACAAAGGTCCGATCGATTTGATCATTTCTTGTTTTTATTTTTAATGAAAATAGAAAATGAACTTGAAAATACATTTGGTTGAGTTTAGTGAAAATATTTTCACTGAAAACATTTATTGAATTTGACCCAAATCTAAAAACAAAAAAATTTGTTTTCAATATTTCCTTCCCAAATTTTTGAAAATAGGAAATGAAAAGAGAAAACAGGAATTCAAAACCAACACGTTTTCAATTTTTTCAAAATTCAAAAATGAAAACAATTTTCAAAAAATAGAAATAAAAAATGAAAATGCAATTCAAACAGGCTTAAGGTTTGTTTATTTTATTTCCAAATTCCTTTTTTCATTTCATGTTTTCCTATTTGAAATCAGGAAATAGAAAGGGTGGCAGATTTGCCATTATTTTTGAAAATAGGAAATCAAAATAAAAAACTGAAAATAAAGCAAACAAGCCTCTAATTACTAAGATCCATAAAGCCTTTGTTGGCTAAAGTTAACGTCTTTTGTTTAATAGCAAGAAATACGACCCCCACTCCTTTCCGTGGGCATATTGCCCATAAAATGGAGATGTGGTTGACCCAAGGCATGAACTTTAGCTTTTTTATTGGATCCATCGCAGGTTTCAAAGGTGATTTTAATTATCTATTATATATACAATTAGGACACACAAATGGCAATTTTATCCAGGTGGCACAACCATATTGAAAAGTGGTTTTAATCAGTTCGAAAAACATACCATTTTTGGCCCATTTGTTGCAAAAAGAAAAAAAAACGCATTTCTTGCAGAAAGAAGAACACACACAGGCCCATTTCTTGCAGAAAGAAAAAAACGGCCCAAAATGCATGTACAACTCGAGCAAAACGCATTTTCTCATTCTCCGAAACGCGAAGAGAGAGAAAACGCATCCCTTCGTGTTTCCAAATGGTGTTGTCGATAGCAGAGCAGTAGGGTTTCTATGAAAGTGTTTTTCGTGCCTCCATGGTTCCATAGGCGGTATAGATACAAATTTGTGAAACTTTGTTTACTTGGCAGTGGTTTTATGGTGTTTCCGAAGTGGTATCATCTTTCTCCGTCTCTTTTCTTTGTATCAGATTTAGGGTTTCTTTGACCATGGACAGCAGCGCTTCGCCGCCTGACACTATGCTTCGGTCAGATAAACACCATAAGAGGGCAGAGAGATGAAACTTTTTACTTTGTTTGACTCGATTTCTTCTTTCATGCAAGGTAATTTGAATATGACAACCTGTATATCACGTTTTGTGAATTTTAATTTTGGGTTGATTATGAATACCTGTATATTACAACCTGTATATCACGTTTTGGGGAGTTTTATTTTGATTATCATATATGATATTTGATATTTTATTTTTTAATTAATTGTTTAATGTTTTTGTTCTTTTAAAATCGTCTATAAATGGTGTGTCTTCGTTGGTCTACAATCCATACTTTCCAACCAAACCCTACCCTGAGGTGCTAATTTCTCTGTTTGAGAAATGTCTATGGTGGTACACTTCGATTCCATTTGTGATATCACGGCTGAGAGACAGAGCTGGATTATCAAGGCTAAGGTCATAAGGCTATGGGTGGTTTCTGATCTCAACAAGAGTAAATTACCTTTTTCTATGGAATTAGTCTTGCTGGATGACAAGGTTGTGATGAAATCTTCATCTTTTATAATTTCATAATACATTTTTAGTTCTATTTACTTTTGTTTGTAGAGTTGTTAATATTTGTTCTGTTTTTTGTTTCAGGGTGACAGGATACACGCTTCTGTGAGGAGGTCTCTTATTTACAAGTTTGAGAAGCTGCTAAAGGAGGGTTCTATTTACTCTTTTCAATATTTTGGTGTTGGTTCTAATGGGGGAAGTTATAGAACTTCCCATCACCGTTACAAGTTAAATTTCCAGTTTACCATCAGGGTTGAGAAATCGCCAAATGCTTCCATAGCTGCAAGTATCTATGACTTTGTGCCCATTTCTGAGATTAGTCGTGGTTGCCATGATCCCGACTATTTAGCTGGTAAGATTTTATTACTCATTTCAAATACATTTGAGGTTTTTTGTTGTTGTTATTTAGTTATTTATTAGTTATTTATGTTGTTATTTAGTTATTTATTTAACTCATTTAACTGATTTCAATTTAAATAATTTTTACAGATGTCATTGGATGTCTCACTGCTGTTGGAACTGAAAGGGAATACGAGAAAAATGGTAAAAGGACTAAGCTTAATGTCATTACTTTACAGGCTGATGGGTAAGGATTAAGTTTTTTTTCCCATTATTTCATGATTCATTATTTTATATTAACTTAATTATTTTACTCTTTTACCGTTTGTTCTCATTTGTTTTGCATGTTGTTTGTAATAGTCATAGAATTGAATGCACTCTATTCGGTTCTTATGTTGATGAATTAAACCTGTTCCTTGCTGCTGGTGAACACAATAATGTTGTCGTCATTGTTCAATTTGGCAAAGTAAAAGAGTTCCAAGGTTTGGATTTAGTAACCACTTTGTATCTACTTAGCTTTCAAATTTTAGTCTTTGTTTTCTGAAATAGCTATTATTCATTCATGTAGCTAAAATGAATATGCAAAATTGCATTGATTGCACTAAGATTATCTTCAATCCAACCATTCATGAGGTTGTGCAACTTCGACTGAGGTTATTTGACATTTTGCATTAACATTTTAGTATTTCAGTTTTATTCCAGTATTAATTCAATTCAAATATTAAAATCTTTTTTTGTATGTATGTATGTATGTATTAAACATGGATGCTGGAGAACAACCAAGGATCACCCAGCCAAGGTTTGAGTCAGATCAATGAAGCTGTAACAGTTGGAGTAGCGGAGGATTTTCTTGAAAATACATCTAGAAAGACCATTGATGGTCTGAAAGATTGCACACGGGTTAACATTGTCATTTAAAGTTTTTATTTAAATTTTTTATACACTTTTGGTTCTGTATTGGACATGTTAGTTAATGTGCTTCTGATGATGTCTATGCAGGAAGGTTCTTATGTTGTTTTTGCCACAATCAAGCACATCATCGATGATGATGACTGGTGGTACACTGCCTGCGTTTGTAACAAGGGAGTGTACCTAGACTCCAAGATGTTTTTCTATGTAAAGTGCAATAAGCATGTGATGAAAGTTATCCCTAGGTATTGAATACATCAGTCATTTCATTTTTCTTTTTGGGTTTAGTGATCATAACTGTTCATACTTTTTCTCCCATTAACTTTCACTGATGAATGCAGTTATTTACGAATACATTTATTTATAGCAACCGACTTATATTAATTTTTCACACCTACACTAGGTACCGTATAAAGGTACGTGTGATAGACTCCACTGATTCGGCCACATTTGTCATATTTGACCAAGATGCTGAAAAGATTTTCAACAAGGCATACACTAATATGTTTGAAATCCATGACAAGGTACATTTTACATATTTTGTATTTTCTTAATCATTGTTATCAAATTAATATGAGGATTTATTTACAGTAAAAAATTCTGTTTATTATAGACGGATGGTGCTGGATCGTTTCCAAGGGAGATAGCTGAATTGGTTGATAAATCGTTCCTTTTTAAAGTGAAGTCTAAGCATGATTCAACTTCAAATTTTGAGCAATCATTTAGAGTGAACAAGATCTATAATGATGTATCGATCATCAACAAATTCCATGAAGTTGGTGTGAAATCAGTTATAAGTACAAAATTATTCTTATAATTTTAAAGTACATTCTTATACCCTTTTATCTATCTTTGTCATACCTAACTGCTGAGTTCTTTATATTAGGATGTTCAGTCTGACAGTCATCATTTGGGAAGTGGAAATGTGGCAACAGTTCACGGCTCATGTATTGATCTTGCTGAGGTATTTTCAAAATGTGTTATATGTGTTTTACTATAACATAAAGAAATGAAAGGTGATAATTATTTTTTCAAACTGACATTTTTATGGTCACACTCTGTAGGATTTGATGCCAAAATTTTCAAGTTCCGCTGTTGATTTGGATTCCCAGAGTTCTGGTGCTGATTTGTCAAAGGTTAATAAGGACGACACTACTCCAAAAAGTGACCTGCTGAATGACCACAAGGGTAAGGGCAAAGCAGAGGTTGCAGACATAGCTGAGGTTGAACTCCCCCTCAAATGGATGAAAAAGAATATCAAAATGGAGAAGGATTAGGAACCAGTGAGGGTTGGAAGATCTATTTTGAGCAGCTGCTCTAGGCTCTATTTGGGGAATGCTGCTGCTTTTGGTTATGTTATGTTTAAGCTATTTCATGCTATGTTATTTCATTTCATGTTTTGAATTTTCTGGACAATTTGGCTACACCAGCTTTAGGTGGTTATGTAATGTGTGTGCTGCTCTATTTAAGTAAGATAATGTGCTCTGTTTTGTAAAAGTCTAACTATTGTTTATGTTTATTATTATTATTATTATGTTTATGCATGATTGAACAATCTAACATGAATAAATTTAACTCTTCAATGACACTGTAAAAATTGAAGCTTAAAAAATTAGCCCAAAATAATAAAAGCAAAAATCTTCAAGACATGTCCATATTTGTACACCCCAAAAAAAAAGGAGTACAAAAAAACTGAAAAAGAAGATCCATATTTAAAAAATCATGACTGCATTTGATTTGATTTTTCAGAATCTCCCACATGAATTTGCTAATTTGTTATGGAAAACTTCATTGCCTACCCTACATTTGGTTGGTTTTATTGGAACGTACAAAAAGTGTGATGTCTTACATTGCAATGTCCCAAAAAAATCAATGAAGATGGGTAGCAGCTGGAAGGCATTTTGTAAGCAACAAGAGTTCAATGTTGGAGATGAGTGTTTTTGGATTTCATGAAGGAATTATTTTAAGAATAAGTTGACTTGATGTTGGTCAACCACTTATTTTAATAAGTTGTTTTTGGAAGAAAAGATTTTCAAGAACCGAGAGTTTCATAGTTAATCAAGATAATTTTTAAAGGATTTTGAGATAGTGATTATGATGGATCTTCACTTGGTTTTGATGTTATGCATAGTGGTGGATGATGGATGCTAACATGAAGTATCTCAGCATGTGGCACATCGGTGAGAGAGTTTTTTGACCGTGCATAGCCGATTTATGCGGCATTTGTAGGTAAGTAAAGCTTAAGTAATTGCAGACAAGTCCTATTAACTTATGAGAGGAGGGATATTCGAGAAAATTTGGGAGGCTGCCACCACAATTTGTAATCAATTACCCATTGAAATTGGTAACCAATTTCAATTTGGTAATCGATTACCCATTGAAATCGGTAATCGATTACCAAAATTTGTAATCGATTATCCATTGAAATTGGTAATCGAATATGACAAATATTTAACAAATATAACTTGAAATAGATAATAATAATTAATATATTTAGCTAATTATAAGAACCTAATCTAACATACTTAATTTGATATTGTGAAAATAAGAGCATCTTTAGTGGGAGTTCCATAGAGGTTCCTTAAAAATAAAATATTATTATAATATGTCATATATGATTTTAGGTTCTTTAAATTTAAAATTGGTTCCTTATCTAAGGAACCTAAGGAACCTAAAAAGAGAGTTTCATTGCATTTAAATATATATATATATATATATATATATATATATATATATATTTGTATTTGATAGTGTAAAAGTGAGAGAGAATATGGGATGTTGAGGAGAGAGATGTTAAGAAACTTGATAATAGAAACCCCATTGAAAGTGTTGTAATCCCTATACTTCTATTTTGGATGTAGATACATATATTAATTTATTCGTGTCTATCATTTGTTGGTTATGAACATTTACATTTCTTTCCTCTGTGTCCAATCCTTTTTATATTCAGTGTCATTTAAATTATTTTAACTGTCAGTTGAATTTTTGATGCAGTATAACACAGTTACTTCATTCATTCATGTCATTGTAAGTACTAAATCTATTATGTGCTTAGACTGCAGTACTTGGTTGTACAAATCGTTCGTACAGGTCATATTCCGACATTTTCGCAATTTAGACCCGCACCTACCAACATAATCAACATCTTTGCACTCCATCTACTTTCAATTTCAGGTACCTTCATAACTTAAATCTTATTTATTTCTTAAATAACATTTTATATTTATTATTGCTCAAAATATTATTTATAGATTATTTATTTTCAAAACAATGTAATTGTTAACAATTGAATGCTTCCTCCAAGTTATAGCAAGAAATACGACCCCCACTCCTTTCCGTGGGCAATATGCCCATAAAATGGACATGTGGTTGACCCAAGGCATGAACTGTAGCTTTTTTATTGGACCAATCGCAGGTTTCAAAGGTGATTTTAATTATTGTTAACAATTGAATGCTTCCTCCAAGTTTAATCAACTAAGAGCGTCTTTGAGTTATAAGTTATTTTCATAAGCTATCTTGGAGAGCTTATCAAAATAAGCTGAAAACAGCTTATGGACATGTCATAATCTGTTTCTATAAACTCTCCCAAACACTCTGATAAGCGCTTATGCCAGTAGATAAGTCCAAATAAGCTGTTTATAAACCAATCCAAACAGACCCTAAGCATCATTCAAATTCAAACATTACATTAGAACAATAGTGATAGAAAACAAAAGGATTAAATATTTTTTTAGTCCTTAGAAAATGAGCGAATTTTGATTTTGGTTCCTGTAAATAAATTTCTTTGATTTTCATTCTTCTAAACTATGAAATTACTAATTTTGGTCCCTATAAAATGAGCAAATTTTGGTTTTAATCCCTTTAAATTGTTTTGCTTTGGTTTTTATCCCTCTAAAATTTAATATCATCATTTTTAGTCCCCAGCATTCATTTTAGGATAGATAAATATAATTCATTTTAGGGTTCAAGGAAATTTTTAGGGGAATCATATGCTTACATGACACCACGGAAGTTATTAAGTGTCAGCTGGGATGACCATATGACCTTCTGTTAGATATATAAGTAGTTAATGAATGTCACATGACAATAGGGACAAAAAATAGTGATTTTAGATTTTAGAGAGACAAAAACCAAAGAAATTTTTTTACAGGGACCAAACCAAAACTCGCTCATTTTACGAGTACTAAAAACATATTTAACCCAAAACAAAAACATAAAATTAAAACAAAACAAAAACAAAATGCAAAATAAAAACATGAACAACAAAAATATCACTAGGATAGAAAATAGAAACGAAAATCGCAAACAAAAACGGAAAACAAAATAAAGGCTATATTACATTTTTGATCCCTTATTTTATTTTTTTAGATTCAATTTGATTTCTTCCTTATTAAAAGGTTCAAGTTGGTTCTCAATTTTTTCACACTTATACAATATTGATCCTTTCTGTCACTTCCATCATTAACAATGTTAAGTCGGTCTGACGTGTCACAGACTTGCTGACATGGCCTTCCTTCCCCATCTCTCCTTTCATATCTCTCTCTCTCCATCTCAGAGAAATAATAATGGCGGTTTTATTTCATGATAAACAAGTTGTCTTTCAATATTTTATTTATGAGATGGTCTTCTCCCATAATAATGAAAGACAAATTAATTCCAACCAATGGCTAATTAATCATGTAGAAATAAAAGGGGATTGGGGTCGGTTAACCATAAAACATGCCCAAAATTTTTATACAATAAACCAATTGCATCAAGAACAATTATGGTTTTCAAATCATGCATGATAGGTCTATAACCCCAATGAACCCATAAAATTCAGAACAACCCAATAGTTTGGAATTTAACCGATTAACCACTAGAGAATAAGCACAACAACATAACCCCTAAACAAATTGGATCAAACAACACCCAAGTAGCAATAATGAAGCAAGATTGAATGGGCAGTTTGGGCAAAATTAACCCAAAAAATTGCAAAACGAAATTGGGCAACAAAAAAATTCCAGAACTAACGGCAATCCGTCCCAACTATCTCAAATATTCATCATTTCATAAGGAAATCAACCTAACCCACTAGTATATATCAAGACCATGCGGAATTGATGAAAGACCCAAATTTTTGTTTACATTTTTTGGGATTAATAAAAAAGAAATAAAACAAGATGAATCCAAGCAAAATGACCAAATCGGCCCAGGAACAAAAGGAGGGCAACAAGCGAAAATCAAGAAGTAAAAAGGATAACTAATCTTACTTTGATTAAGCTTTGATACCAACCTGATATGAACCTCAAGTAGAGACTTGAAACCCACACATCACAAGTCAAGTAGCTTTGCCCAAGTAAGCCAAGCAAGACCGTTAAAACAAAGACAAGTTCTTGGACCCATTGCTTAGAGAAGCAAGAAACCAAAGAATAAGTTTATGTTTAATTTTGAAAGACAAAACACTACCTATTTACCAGATGGTCTTCTGTCAAAATATTGAAAGACAACTTGCTTCTCATGAAACCGCCATTGTTGCTCTGCAGATGCAAAAAGGGAGAGAGAGAGAGATGAAAGGAGATAGAGGGGGAGATGAAGGGAGTGAGGAAGGAGGGAAGGCCAAGTCAGCAAGTCTTTGACACTTTCGACAGACTTAAAGTGATGAAAAGGATCAAGTTTGTACGATAGGGAGGACCAATTGAAAATTTTAAAAATAAAATAAGGAATCCAAAGTATAATTTAATCAAAAATAAAATAACAAAAAATAGAAATAAAAAATAAAAATGAAAAACAACAAAAACATTAAAAAAAACAAAATTATAATCAGTAGCATAAAATTGATAACAACAACCTAAAAACTCCTCTCTTTCATTATTCCTAAACTACTAGCAAAATTAAAAAAAATGAGAGTAATAAATGTCAATAAAAAACATAGGTATAAAAGCTGCATAGGTGAAAAACATGAGAGACTAAGGATATGTTTGGATATTTTAAAATGAATGAAATGGAACAGAATGGAATGAAGCAAATCTTCCATTCCATTATTTAGATATTTTATGATGAAACGGAACAAAGTTTCCATTCCATCATTTGGAAAATAAACGGAATGAAATGATTTATAGTTTTTTATTCCTTTTTTACCTTTATTTAAAAAGAAAGAATGTCATTTTTGTAAAAGGAAAAAAATCAATAATTAAATATTTATAATAATCAATACTACACTAATCATTTATTTTTAGATTTAACACTTTTATTTTTGGTGTTTTTTTAAATATATGTATGGACTTTATTTATATAATATACGTTCTAAGTTTTTTTTTTCGGGTAACCATGTTATTAGTACGAAGAGTCCATCATCGTAAACAGTGACTAACCTCCATCGAATGACCTGGATGACATTTAAGGGTTGTCCCCTCCCAGCCATGTTTTCTTCATAAGCAAGAGTCAGGAATCGAACCCCTGACCACTTGCTCAAGGGGCCCGAGCTCGTTACCACTAGGATCAACCACATGTTGGTGTTCTATGTTTAAATATATATATATATATATATATATATATATATAATAAATATGAAAATCAAAATGGGAAAAAATATTTCTGGTGGCTTGTAACACCCATCATTCAGGTGTCACTTTCGTAACCCCAAATAACCAAAAAGTATAAAAAAGGTTAAATTACTTTTTTGGTCACTTATTTGTTTTAATCTATTCAACTTGGTCCCTCTATTTTAAAAATGTTCAAATTGGTCCCTTATTTACCAAACGTTAGTCAATTTGGACATTTCCGTTAAGTTTTACCGTTAACTTTTTTCCTCGTCGAAAAACTCATCGAAATCTGAAAATTTCGTCGGATTCTGAAAATTTCGCAAGAATCATCTTCTCTCTTCTCTATTTTCCCCTCTCTCTTCCATTTTCTTCCCCTCCCTTCCCCCCTCTCTCTCTCCCTTCTCTAGAAATACAAATGCTGGATCCATAGAGAGAGGAAATCAAGCCCGTTGTATTGGGAACTTGCATACGCAAATAAACCAAGCTGTGCTTGCCAAATTCTCATTGTTTTTTCCAATTCTTTAACATCACTTCTCCTATATTTGTAACCATAATCTTATTCTCCAACCAATATGATTTTGGGGTTTCAATTCTGGCTTCCATTCTTTGTATTTTCATTTGAGCTAACCCCACCTCATAGAAGCAACAAGTTTCAAACTTGAAGATAACCTAATGTACAGTGAGGCGTTGATGTTGAATGGAAAAGAGCCTTCATTGATTTTGAGGTCATGGGTACCGGCCGTATCAACGCCTTGTTCTCCTTCCGAGCACTGAGGAGCCTCTTTATGTTCCTCAACGCCGTAGTTTTTGCTCATTTTCTTACCCTCCCGTGTTCTGGTTTTGCTCTCGCCTCCAAGGACGACCATCGTAAAGGGGCAGTAGTGCGAGTTCCGGTGACCATAGTGGCATGGAAGAGTAGCAGTAGCATCTCCAAGAGGGTGATGGCCATACGGAGAGTGATGGAGGAGGAGATGAAGGGGGAGAGAGAGAGAGAAAGAGAGAGAGGAAGGGATGGGAAGAGAGAAAAGAAGTTTCCGGCGAAATTTTCAGATTCCGGAGAGGTTTTCCGACGAAGGAAAAACTTAATGGTCAAATTTAACGGAAATGATCAAATTGACTAAGGTTTGTCAAAAAAGGAACCAACTTGAACATTTTTAAAATAGAGGGACCAACTTGAATAAATTAAAACAAATGAGTGACCAAAATAGTAATTTAGCCTATAAAAAAAGATTTGCGGTTTAACTTTTGAAAAATAGATTCCTTTACTTAGGTCTTACTGTGAAAATCATGATAAAATTCTTTCTTCTCACACAACATTAAGTTATATATATATATATATATATATATATATATATATATAGGTATCATTAGTTAACAACATACCTAGGAGACCTTGGACAACACGTCCGTCTTCCAAAGATAAGTTAATTGAAGTAAATACTGTAAGCCTACAAACTAGGTAGCGACAGTTTGGGAAACCACATTTCCAAAATCACGGCCATCAGTAGCCGACAACCGACTACCCAAAAGACACTACCTCAAAAGAAACCCTAAGCTGGTCTAACAGTAACAAAAGACGTACTACCTAGCATACACCGCACCAGTGAGATTGGGTCTTGTCTTCAACCATCCACACCTCTTCATCGTCAGCATCGAGCAATTCATGCTACAGGGTCCCGAAGTGACCCCGAGGACTGTTGATAAACATCTGTACATATATCCAAAAACACAACAGGGTGTCCAACATGTACAGGCAAGGGTGAGAAACCAATATATGAATCCAAAAAGGACAACTATACACTCCAAACACAAACAACATATTCATATAGGCATGTCTCATATAGTCATCAAAATGATCAACACAGCGCAGAATATCATGGTACTAACAGTAAAGCACAAGGGCCTCGTGCCCAACAGTCATCATTATTTTCAAAACGTATGCATGAGCACTTCTACATATATCATCTAACGTTTAGCTCTTAATTTCCGGAAATCCTATCATCTTTCAACGAGCTGATTAGGCTCAAAATTCATTGGCTCCCAGGCAACAATGACTAGCACCAACTTGCTAAACATAAGTACATGAATCCCATGAGATCTCACATGAGCGCGCAAATCAGAGGTACTTACAATGTAATCATGCCATACTATATTTTCCAACTCAAAACACAATACGTTCTCATAACGCGTATGACCCCATTGTCCATCAAGGCACACTGTTACACAATGACATAAGTCATCCCCAGGTTTCCTTGCCATCAAGGTCCCCTCATTTATACGGCACGTCTACCAAAAACATATGCATGGGCAAACTTTTGTTTTCGTCAGTTTATCTTTGTCGCATCATTATTTCCTTGTTGAAGTATCAACTCAATCGACCACCATAATGTTTTAGACTCTTTTAGCTCTTTACAACATTTTCTCAAAAACAGGACACTCAGTCCAAAACTCAAAACGGACATGTAGTCCAACAGCCCAAACCCAAAAATCCCTAACCGATGCACCAATTTCGGATTTTGGATTCTAAAGCTTACAAGAAGTCCACAAGCCTACAGGACCACAAAGAATGTCCACAAGCTTATAAGACCAACACATTAACACGGATCTTTGATCCACGTGTTCTGCAGAACCCTAGATCTACGACATCTCAGTTTCTAGGTTCAGATAAAAAACTCGCATTTTCTCTTTTTAAAACCTAAAACCAAAACCCATACCTCCGAAGCTTATACACAAAGCCTTCGGGGCCGGTTTTCCATAAAACGATTTTTGGTCAAAACCCACTTTTTTTCTCTTTTGAAATGTTTCGGTAAACCACAAAACTTTGAAATACAATTTGTGAACACCTTTTATTGGATGAAACAATTTATTTTGAAACAATATTTCCAAACGCACTTTTACTTGAACTAGTTTACTTTATCACTTCAAAAACGGTCGATGTCTCCAAAACTTACTTTTTTTCTTCTAAACCTTACTTCTCTCAACAAAAACATTCTTCTCTCCTTTTTCCATTTATGTCAACTCATCTTTTAGTAACGTAGATCTTATTCTTCTTTATTTCCCAAAAGACATTAGTTTTCCTTTTTCACTTAAAAGAAAAACTTTGAAACTTTAATCATTTTATTATCTTATCCAACGTTCCAAGCTTTTCAAAGCTTTTAACATTTCATGATTTTGGATCCTAACCGATGTTAGGTCCTTTAACGCAATAATCACCGCAACAGGCATAATATGCACCCATTCACCATAATCAAACGCCATGCAATTATATCAGGCATAAGCAGGTATTTTCAGGCATAAACAAATATGAGCAGGTGAAATTAAACCACTCCACATCAGCCAAACACAGATAAATAATTACAATCCAAATAAACAACACAACATACAGCTGTCGGAATTGGAATTCCTCAGGTTTATCTTCATAGCCGTTGAAGTTTTCCTCCAAGCAAAAATCGTCCAATCGACCCGCGAATTCTCCCGATTCCTCGTCCGATTACCCAACAACTACACACATACAATCAATCAATGCATCAACATTAAATCACAATTTTCCTAATCTCTTTCATCTAGGGTTCGGCCATGGCTAGGAAAATTAGCTAGGGAGGTCCAAAAATTTCTATCTCTTGGATTAAATACTTACTAGGTGTGACAAGACTAGATTAAGGCTTAAAATACCAAAATCTCAACCAAACCCTACTCACCCAAAGATGGTAGGTTCGGCCTTTTTTTACCCATTGGAGCTAGAGAGATCTTTTGGTTTCAATCTTTTGGATTATGATAGAAAACAATGAATCTAGCTCAAAGAAATTGGTTTGACATTAGAATGATTTTTCTACAAATTTTCATGAATTTTTGAAGTTCGAAGCTTCAAGTTAAGAAAATCATGAAAATGCAAAAATCAATGGAGGAAACATGAATTTTAAGAGCTCAAGGAGGAAGTCCATACCTCCTAGATGTTAAGGATGAGCAAAGGATCAACTTTGCTTCACAACTTCTTTGAAGAATCTTAAGAGAATTGGATAGAAAATGGAGGAGAAAGTTGAAAAAGAAGAAAGAAAATTAAGAGAGAAAAGATAGGGGGTGGGAATGAGAGGAGGAAGAGATAAGGTGGTGCACATTTTTCATTAAGGGCAATTTGATCATTTCACCATATGTTAAATGGTGATTTCATGGAAGTTCAAGGGCATTTTGATCATTTTACGTCCAGATATTTTCTAAACGTAATCATGACACTGACACGCTTCCTAATGTGATGTGACTTGATATGACATCAATTTTATCCGTTAGCGGATCCCAAGAAATCCATACGCAGCTTCGTTCGTCCCCGATTCGAGTTTTCGCCTGAATAGTTTATATTATTTTCACTTTTTAAAGTCAAAAACCAGTTTTAGGAAAATTGTAGAGAATTGAATTCTAAGACTAACTGCCTCGTCTATGAGTCAAAATTAGGTCTTTATAGTAGTAAAATATTACTATCTGTGAAAATCGTAGATCATGCTCTGTCTGAGTTTTCGACCCAAAATTTAATCGTAACTCCCTATGATAGCGTAAAGCGTGACTATGGTCTTAGTTTATTTTATTTCACTCTTTAGACCCTCCAATAAAATACAAACTCATAAATACTGTTTATTAATATTAGAACGCTTGAAAAATCAGGGTGTTACAGATGTTGCCCATGCTGCTACTAAAAATGATCCAAGAATCAATTGGCTCTATAATCTAGTGCACAAACACTGGGAGTTGCATGGGCTCACCTTTGCTGGGAAACATAACAGCAGTTTGCAGGTAAAGGACACCTGTACCACAAGGCACGTCTATCCTGCAAGGAAACTTGGAAGAGAAACAACACTTTCCCTTTGTCGTTATCGTTGATTGTTGCAGCGGTGGAAGTAACTTGCAGCGGCCTGCATGGAGCAAAAGAAGATGCGATAGAGACAAGAGAGGAAGAAAAGACCCGTTCGTGTGTATGTAAAATAGAATAGGGATAAATTAGTAATAATTAACTAATTAGGAAGATGGACTCCATTGCATATCCCCCAAATTGGGGGGAAGAAAAATAAGAGAAGAGGATGGAATGAGATGGAATTGATGGCACCACGTTCCATTCCATTCCATCAATCCAAACAAACCCTAAAAGTGCAACAAAGCCAATTTATAGGCCTACCAAGCATGTGGCAAATCGTTAGCCATGTAAGGAGGTTCGGTTAGTTTACTGACGATAACTTGACGTAGCGATAAACGTTTCACGATTTCAAAAATGAGATGATCAAGTGTCATAAAAGAAAAACTGAGAGACGAGAGTCGAACAAGTGAAAAAGACGAGAGACAAAAAGTGTAATTAAACCTTAATTTCATAGGATGTACGGTCCATTCCCATTTAATTATCAAGTTGGGTGAAGTTGTAATTTGTTCAAGTGAATTTTGAATCCTAAACTTTTACAATGTATGTAAAGTGTAGTCCAACAAAACTGATATGAAGGTTTTATTTTTATGAATTTAATTTTAATACATTGTTGAGTTTAGTTTTGATATACTGACTGTGTAAACTTTTTTACACTGTCAATCAAACACAAATTATGCTATGTGTGACATTTGAGATAGTTATGATAAGTCAAACATTTTTAATGTTGTGAGAATTTATTATTGGTTAGCAGTGTAAAAATCTTTACACTGATAATGTATACCAATTAAATCTTACATTGTTAGTATAAAGATTTTTTACACTATTAGCTAATTATGTATTATTATAAAAAACATTTGACTCTTATAAGAACTACTTTGAAAGTGATATATGGGATAATGTATGATTGATTGATAGAATAAAATTTTTTATATGGACAACATATCAAAATTATACTATTTTGTTATATTAATATTTTTGTTTATAAGAAAAAAATAGGCATTAAACGATTATATAAAAAAGTTACTCACTTTTATGTTTATTCATTAATTCATATCAATTACATTATTTCAATGGTAAAAAGTAGATTTTTTTAGGGTTTAGTAAAGCATTTTGACACAAACATCCAATCATAAATTGTTATATCAATCAAAATATTTGACTCTTATCCTAACTATCTCAAAATTTATTTATATCATGATTGGTGATTGGTTGATAGTGTAATTTTAAATCTTCATAATCAATTCTCTTAATAGTTTCCTTAATTTTTAAATAAAAAATAGGATTTAATTGCAGTGTAAAAATTTTTTATACTGTCAACCAATCAGAAATTGTTTTATATCCTAAAATGATTAGGTCTTATCCTAATACCTTAAAAGTCATGCATATCATGATTTCTGATTAATTGACAGTGTAAAATATTTTATATTAACATTGCATAACAATTAAACTCTAAAAAATATTAGATATCTTTCATGTTTACAAAATATTAAATAGAGTTTAGTTTTTATACACTATCAGTATAAAGTTTTTACACTATCAACCAATCAGAAATCACAGTATATGAGACTTTTAAAGTAGTTAGGATAAGAGTCAAATATTTTAGCTGATGTAACAAATTATGATTGATTGACAGTATAAAAAATCTTTACACTGTCTGTGCATATCATCAATTAAATCCTATTAAATATACTTTGTTTTTTTATTCAATATTTTTAGGAGAATGATAATGAGTGCCAAACAAAACTTTTCATTAAAAATTAATATATTTAATATTTGAAAAAATGACATATTTAATTTTTTAATACAAAACTTTTTTTTTTTTTAGTTTCTTTAAAAAGTATTGTGAGGATACTCGTGGACATGAGTCTATTTTTTATTGTCTTAGAAAACTCCTCCTTCAGGCTTCAACGTCTCGTTGTTGAATTGCGTTTTTTTTGATCGGTTCAAGTGTAAGCTAACGTTTTTAATCAGTCCCTTACGGTTTTTGCTTTGCATGAATTTTTAAAAAATCAATAACTACAATCTATAACCGTTGTCAAAACAATTTTTTGACAAATAGTTGAACAAACTTCCCTTGCCCATTAATTGCTGTATTATGAATGCAAAAGAAGTATCATTACTGAGTAGTTTTTGAATTTAATTAATATTTATGACATAGTTTCTTACTTTAATCAATATGCATGTAGATAAATAGAACCTACCAAATTTGCCAGCGGGTTCAATAAATAATAATCCGAAAAAGTGAGTGGCTCCAATTCCATTATTGTCCAACCTCATAAGACACCTAAGGCCTGCAAGTTAAGAATCCAATGACGAACCCCACTTACGGTGTGTTTACTTCAAAATTTAGACTTACAAAAGTTTCGGACAAAAATTAATTTTACGATAAATAAACAGATATAAAATTTGCGATAAATAAAGTTACTAATCGATCCTTAAAATAATTTTTTTTATCTAATTTCAGTCCAAAAAAAAAGTGCACACTTTATTTATTAGAGAAGATGGTCAATATTTTTCCTAATCCATACTGGTTATAATTAGAATGTTAATAATATATTCTTTAAGATATTTTTTTAACACACTTTGATTATTAGGTCAATTTGACGTAAAACTTAAATTATATATAAATATTTATTAAATTTTATGGGATAAGAAGTTAAAAAAGATAAGTTTTTATTGAAAAATGGTATATTTATCATATCAAAAAATAATATACTCCTTCCGATCTTTATTATAAGCAAAACTTAAATGAAACACACATATTAAAGAAGCTAGTTAATCATATTTAATATTGTTAAAAAATAAAGTATATTACTTAAAATAACCTTCATTGAAAATTTCAATTTTTATTAAAAGTATTTCACATTGAGTTATTGAAAAATAAAATTGGTATTAAATGAAAGGTATTTTAGGAACAATGTCATTAAATAAGATGAAAGTAATGAAAATTTGCTTATATATTTGATCAAAAAAGTTGGGATTTTTTTTTTGCTTATAATAGGGACCGAATGGAATACGGGCCTGTTTGATTTGTTTCTAGTTTCATGTTTTATTTCCTACTTTTATAAATAATTACAACACAAATAATTATAAAATTGTCACATCATTTTTATTTTGTTTCTTATTTTAAAAAATTTATATAGAAAACACTGAGTTTTTATTTATTTTTATTATTTTCTATATAAATCTTTAAAAATAAAAAATAAAATAAAAATAATATATCAATTTTATAATTATTATATTATAATTATTTTTAAAATCAAAAAATAAAAACAGAAAACGAATGGAGACCGAAACCAAAATGACCCATAGATAAGAACTTATCACACATCCATTTGTTAGATGGACATTAAAAATTTATTAGAATATATATATAAAAATGATCTTATTGATAAGTATTTTAAGGATATTAATTAAGAAATTTAAATATAAAAAATTTACATTAAAAATTATAATTTTTAAATTCTGAAAAAATTAAATATATCAATTTTTAATATAAATATTTTATTTTTATTTTTTTAATCAATACCCGTAAAATAATGATTAACATTTCCGTGTAAAAAAATTGTTTTAATAAGCTAAACAGAGGTCCAGCGCTGTGCAATAAAGCAGGGAAGGGCTTTTGTGCATATTTGGCAAATATTCATCTGATCCTGGCCCCACAATCAAACAAATAAAGCAGAGAGACAGAGAGTGGGAGTAACATACACAAACACCCAAAAGCAAACTATACATCTCCTAAGCTCTCCTCACCCCTCATTACCAACAGGAGTGAGTTTGTTTGTTTTTTTGAGTTTCTCTTCTTCTTACTCTCCATTTCTCTATCAATGTCTCTTCACTTTTTTGGTCCACTCTCCCTCTCTTGAAGAGTTCTCAGCTCCACTGCTTCTGCTTGCAAATTTTTTACCACACTTGAGAACAACTCCATTTGGCAAGGTATGCCCTTTCTGAATCCTCCGCATTTTTAGTTCTTAAATTAAACATTCAAAAAAGCATAGAAGAAAAAGCTTAAAAAACTGCTACTTTATTTTCTTTTTCTTTTTTTTTTGTAAAAAATAAATAAATTCTGGGAAGTGATGTGTTGATGATGTCTCTGGTTACTCAAGTTAAGGGAGTGGTTGTTTTTTCACATGGAGCTCTCAGAATGCGGAAAGTACAAACGTTACTTTTTCCATCTTGTGCTGCATTCTGTCACCCACTACACTCGTACATTATAAATGCTTTTGTGTTCTTTTTTTTTTTCTTCCTATTTTCTTTTGCTTATTTTTGTTGTGCTTATAGGGTAAACAATCGGATCTACAGACTTTAAAGAAAGCTCTTGGTTTTCTCCGAACTGTTTGTGAAATCAGAGATCTAGGTTTGCCATCCACCATTTATGTTTTAGCCTTTATCACTAAATTTATTCTGTATATATTTTGTTAAATTAGTTATAAAATATGTAGTATTTTTTATAAAAAAATCTTTTTTATATATATAGAGAGAGAGAGGAGGGATACTTTTATACTAATGTATATATATTTTTTCATTTACTCTCATCTTTAGCGGTTGATTTCAATTTCATCCAATGATAATATAAGGAGCTAAAACTTTGTTATCTAAGAAACAAAAACAATGAATCTTCACCATTGAATTTTATCTAAATTAATTAATAAATGTACATGCTTTTCTTTTAAGTGCTTATGTGATTAATATATATATATATATATATATATGTATGTATGTCTGTGTGTCTGTGTGTTTGTGTGTGGCTTTTTCTTCTTTCATGTCTTCTCGATCCTTCTCTCAAGTCTAATAGCCGTTTCTTGAGTTTCAGCTGTTGTCACCTCGTATGTATCTTCTTTTTTTTTTTTTTGTGTGTTTTATTTTTATTTATTACTATTATTATTATTTTTATTTTTATTCAAAAAATTACTATTATTATTATTATTATTTGATAGAAAAATTGAGTTTTAAATTTGCCCAGATTTTTAGGTGCCTCGAATCGCTAGCATGTAACGGCTATCTGACTGTGTTTTCCTTGTTTATAGGCTCTTTGGAACGGTTGTATTTATTCAAAGTCAGTTCCTACGTTGGTAACATTCAATTGTTCTACTACTCCAGCTTGGACTGTTTTGAATTGCGTTACTCGTTCTTTGACCAACAAGAAGATGCAGAGGCCTCCACCTGAAGATTTTCTGTTGAAGGAGACCAAACCCCACCTTGGAGGGGGAAAGGTCTCCGGTGATAAACTAACCAGCACATATGACCTTGTTGAGCAAATGCAATACCTTTATGTGAGGGTTGTTAAGGCTAAGGACTTGCCTGCAAAGGATGTCACTGGCAGTTGTGACCCTTATGTGGAAGTCAAATTGGGAAACTACAAAGGAACTACTAGGCACTTTGAGAAGAAAACTAATCCTGAATGGAACCAAGTTTTTGCTTTCTCAAAAGACCGAATTCAGGCTTCGGTGCTGGAGGTTACTGTGAAAGATAAGGATGTCATGAAGGATGACTTCATTGGTCGTGTTTGGTTTGACATGAATGAGATACCTAAAAGGGTGCCCCCGGATAGCCCTCTGGCACCGCAGTGGTATAGACTGGAGGGCAGTAAGGGTGATAAGGCAAAGGGAGAGCTAATGCTGGCTGTTTGGATGGGTACACAGGCTGATGAAGCATTTCCTGAAGCTTGGCATTCAGATGCTGCAACAGTTAGTGGGACCGATGCTCTCGCCAACATTAGATCTAAAGTGTATCTGTCACCTAAGCTTTGGTATTTGAGGGTTAATGTTATAGAGGCACAAGACTTGCAACCAACTGATAAGGGTAGATATCCAGAAGTTTATGTGAAGGCTATTCTGGGAAATCAGGCCATGAGGACTAGAATCTCTCAGAGCAGGAGTATCAATCCAATGTGGAATGAGGATTTGATGTTTGTGGCAGCAGAACCATTTGAGGAGCCCTTGATTTTGAGTGTGGAAGACAGAGTTGCCCCTAACAAAGAGGAAGTGTTGGGAAGGTGTGCAATTCCTTTGCAGTATGTGGACAGGAGACTAGATCACAAAGCTGTGAACACTAGGTGGTTCAATCTGGAAAGACACATTGTTGTAGAAGGGGAAAAGAAGAAGGAAACCAAATTCGCAAGCAGGATTCATATGAGGGTTTGTCTAGAAGGTGGTTATCATGTTTTGGACGAATCAACACACTACAGCAGCGATCTTCGCCCAACAGCAAAACAGCTATGGAAGTCCAGTATTGGTGTTCTTGAAGTGGGGATATTGAATGCTCAGGGTTTGATGCCAATGAAAACAAAAGATGGGAGGGGGACAACAGATGCTTATTGTGTAGCAAAATATGGGCAGAAGTGGGTCCGGACAAGGACAATCATTGATAGCTTTACCCCTAGGTGGAATGAGCAATATACCTGGGAGGTTTTTGATCCTTGCACTGTCATTACAATTGGTGTATTTGATAACTGTCATTTGCATGGTGGTGACAAGGCTGGAGGGGCAAAAGATTCAAGGATTGGAAAGGTCCGTATTCGTCTTTCCACTCTTGAGACTGATAGGGTCTATACACATTCCTATCCACTTCTAGTTCTTCACCCAAATGGGCTGAAGAAAATGGGTGAGATTCACTTAGCTGTGAGGTTCACTTGTTCTTCTTTGCTCAATATGATGCACATGTATTCACAACCCTTGTTGCCAAAGATGCACTATATTCACCCATTGACTGTTAGCCAGCTTGACAGTTTAAGGCATCAAGCTA
The DNA here is from genome assembly GCA_039655645.1 of Ammopiptanthus mongolicus. Lineage (NCBI taxonomy): Eukaryota > Viridiplantae > Streptophyta > Magnoliopsida > Fabales > Fabaceae > Ammopiptanthus > Ammopiptanthus mongolicus. The sequence goes on along the minus strand of CM077347.1, from coordinate 24,097,992 downwards.
CTCAGATTGTTTCAATGAGACTGACTCGTTCTGAGCCACCATTGAGAAAGGAGATAGTGGAATACATGCTGGATGTTGGTTCCCACATGTGGAGTATGAGAAGAAGCAAAGCTAACTTCTTCAGGATTATGGGAGTGTTGAGTGCATTAGTTGCTGTAGGAAAATGGTTTGATCAGATTTGCAATTGGAAGAATCCAATTACAACGGTTCTGATCCATATCTTGTTCATAATACTGGTGATGTATCCAGAGCTTATCTTACCCACAGTTTTCCTTTACCTCTTCTTGATTGGAATTTGGCACTATCGATGGAGGCCAAGGCACCCTCCTCACATGGACACTCGGCTCTCTCATGCGGATTCTGCGCATCCTGATGAACTAGATGAAGAATTTGACACATTCCCAACATCTCGACCTGCTGACATTGTGAGGATGAGGTATGATCGTCTTAGAAGTATTGCTGGGAGGATACAGACCGTAGTTGGGGACTTAGCCACTCAAGGAGAAAGGATGCAGTCTTTGCTCAGCTGGCGAGATCCTAGAGCTACAGCCCTGTTTGTGATTTTCTGTCTGGTTGCTGCTAGTGTACTGTATGTCACTCCATTCCAAGTTGTGGCCTTCCTGATTGGAATTTATGTATTGAGGCATCCAAGGTTCCGTCGTAAGCTTCCTTCGGCGCCTCTGAATTTCTTCAGGAGGCTGCCTGCAAGAACTGATTGCATGCTTTGAATCAACCCAGCTTTATAAGTCAAGGACAGCACAGAAAGGAGCCTGCTTTGCTTTCATTGTTCAGCACCAGGTTTTGTTTTCTGGTTTGATGTATGTAACCTTCTCCTGAAGGTAGTAGATTTTGTGGATTTGAAGTTCATTATTATGTTATAGGATTTTCTATTTTGAACTTTTCATGGTAGTCCTTGTTAATTTGTAATTTTGCAGGTTTGAATTGAAATTAACTTCTGCTGAATTACTTTCATGCCTCTAATTAGATGTAGTAATGTTTCTAAATGAGGAGTTTGAGTTGTTATGGCGATGAAGGTAATTTCTGTTTCATTGGTTTAATGATTACTTGGATGTATGGCAATTGTTGCGATGGGGAGAGGGATTCGGTGAGCGATGAAGAAGGGAATAGGTTTTAGTTTTGTGATGAGGGCTCTCTTTGGCAAGTCCAATAAGCTAGTTTATAGCATATTTGACTGGCTTATAAGCTTGTTTGACTGAAATAAAAGTGTTTGGTAACCAAGCTTATCTCATTAGATTATAGCTTTTCTTCAAAAGCTATTTTATTTAGCTTATGATTTATAGCTTATTGACTTTTCTCTCATTTTTACCCTCGTTCATTTAGTGAAATTCTCGCTTTACCATGCTTGTCATAAATGTCTTTTTATGTTTATAAGTTAGTTCAATAACTAATTTTATAAAACACTTCAAATTCAATTATCTAGTTTTTCAGTAAAAATTAGATAAGCAAGCTTATCACCCATTTTTGCCCAACTGAGCCCCAATATAGGCATACTGTTTGCAGATGTAAGATAAGTGTCAACTGAGGTGGCACTTTTTCTTTTTCTCTCTTTCGGCCTGGATTAATGGTTTGTGAAGAAATTTCAGCATGCTCTTATAATAAAGAGGGTGATTGGGTAAGATTATTTTACCCAAATAACTATTTTTTTAAGGTAACAGCTATTTTTTTGGTAGAAGTTGATATATCTGAATAAACTGATTAAATTGTAAAATAACTGGTTTTATGAGAAAAAACTATTTTTAGAAAAGTTTGAAGTTTGAAGCTTATTTAAAAAATTATTATATTATTTTGAAATCAATAACATTTTTCCTATTTCACCCTTACAAAAGTAACTATTAAATAAATATTATTAAATTATGTAAATAAATCCATATTCTTTTTAGTAATTTATATTGTATAAGTGATTTTTTTACACAATTTAAAAGAAATAAATTATCTAATAATCGTTTTTTAACGAACACATCCAAATATAAAATTAATTCTATTATAATCGATTTAAGCAATAATCGATTATTCATCTAATCGATTATTGAAATAATCAAATTTTTACCGTTGATTTAAACACACTAAATGTATGATTTTTATCATTAATTTTAAATAAACTTTAGATTATCAACTTAAAATTAATAGTAGAGATCTTTTCAGGACTATGCATCTATTGTTTTTAAAAGCATACAATACATTTTCGAGTTTTGAGGGCAAAAATTCGAATATGGGCATACAGAGATTGCATTCGCAATAAGTGGGTTTATTTTTTTGTAATCAAGTTATAGGTATGAAGTATCAATCAATATTAGCAGTGACTAATCTTTGTCGGGAAGTTTGTTGGGCACATAAGGTGAATTTCTCCCTCCTAATCAGGTTTTCTCCATACACAAGAGATAGGATTCGAATCCCTGATCGCAATAAATGGGTTTTGTATACATGTTTTTCTTTTGGTGTGTGTAGATTAGTAGATTATTTAAACAATGAATTGTTATAATCAAGTATAGGATCAGCTTTATATTTGAATATATATGTTGAAAAATGATTTTAAAATAAATTATTTTGTTTGATTTGTATAAAAAATCATTTTTATAATAGATTAGAAAAAATATTTAAAGTTATTTTTTTAAATTAATAGTATTTATGTTATAGTTAGTTTTATATAGGTGAAATGAAAAAAAATGTGAAATGTTTCAAAGGAATTAAATAAATTTAAAAATCATATTTTTTCTCATGTTTCATAATTTAATTAAATTTGTCAAATATATTAGATCAAACTTAAGACAATTTTTTCTTTAAAAAATGATAAAAAAATGACTACCGTACAAAAATATCTTTAGCAGACACCCTCTTTCTGACGTGAGTGATATTTTTGGATGGACTGCGTCGCTGCATAATAAAATAAGAACACCCTATTTCTGGTTTTGTGCAGTTTACTTTATAGATCAAATGTACCTTGATCACAGAAGATGAATAAAAACATTTTAGGATTTATGATTGGTTGATGGTCATAAATATATAATATATAAATAATTGACATTTTATACTCAGAATATATTAAAATTAAACTATTCATTTTTATATCATCTATTTTTTATGATAAAATATATTTCAACCCATTCCCTCTACTTTTTATTTTCCAAACAAATAAGATACAAATAATGAAGTAATTATTTTAACGTGGACATAACTTTCCTTTTCAAAGGTTACTACACTGCCCAGTGCCGAGTTTATCAATCATTACATGTATCATTATCATTAAGTCTAAGTACATGTTTGGTTTACGGTTGAAAAATTCTAAACGTATGTTTGTAGTAAAGTATCTATAGAGTTCTTTTAGGACAAACATACGTTTGGATCGTTTGCAATGGTAAATCAAACATGTCCTAACACAGTCACAGACTCATTATCAGAAAAAATGTTGCAGATTGGTACTTAGCTTTATGTTAAGGACTCGTACGTGAGTCAAAAATAACACGAGAATTAAAATTTGATGACAAATGTGTCCACCAAAAAGAACAAAAGAAATGGATAATTCACTTATGAAAAAGAGCAGCATAATTTCTTCTCTTTGCTTTGTGCTTCATTTGGAGCATAATTACTGAATTCACCATTATAAAGATTCACCTTAAATAAAGTTTTTATAATAATAATAATAATGTAAAAAACAATGAACGGTATACCCAAATAAATCAGGAATGTGTACCACGTTGCTGGTTGGTAACTATGATTTGGAGCCTCAAAGCATGCTGTCTGCACGAGATGGCAACCTCCTGAAGAAATTGCTAGGAACCGAGGGTAGCTTGCTTCGAAACTTCGGGTGCCTGAGCCAGAAAATGCCAGCAACTGAAGCAACTATCTTGAAAGGTGTTATGTATAATGCCACAGCTGCAATGAGGCAGAACATCAAAAAGAGGCTTGTTGCTCTTGGGTCTCTCCAACTGAGCAGTGCATGAAATCTCTCACCCTGTGTTGCAATATCTCCCACCACTGTTTGTATTCTTCCTGCCACACTTCTAAGCCTATCATACCTCATTCTTATCACATCCTGAGGCTTGGAAGTAGGGAAAGTATCAAACTCTTCATCCAATTCATCTGGGTGTGCTGCTTCTGCCCATGAAAGCTTAGTATCCATGTGTGGAGGGTGCCTTGGCCTGAACCTAAAATTCCATATTCCAATGAGAAACATGTAGAGGAAGATAGTAGGAAGGATCAGTTCTGGATAACATATTAAGATGAAAAACAAAACATGAACTAGAATTGTGGTCACTGGGTTCTTCCACCGTTGCACCTCACCAAGCCACCTGCTCATAGATATTAAACCTGAAAATAGTGACATGATCCTGAAGAAATTAGCTTTGCTTCTTCTCAAACTCCATATATGAGAATCCACATCCAGCATGTACTCCACAACCTCTTTCCTAAGGGGTGGTTCTGCCCTGCCAAGCCTTACTGCTACAATGTTCATAGCCTGGTATCTCAAACTGTCTAATTGGTTCACAGTGAATGGTTGTAAGTAATGCATTTTTGGTAGCAAAGGGTGACCGTAAAGGTAAATTATGTGAGCTAGGGAGAGACAAGTGAAGCGAATAGCCAATTGCAGTTCCCCCATCTTCTTCAATCCGGAGGGACGCAGAACAAGTAGTGGATAGGAGTTGGTGTAAATCCTATCCATTTCCAAGGTTGACAAACGAATTCTTACCTTACCAATTCTTGAGTCAATCTTGGCTCCACTTGGCTGAGAACCTCCACCTCCCAAATGACAGTTGTCAAAAACTCCCAAAGTTATGACAGTGCAAGGGTCATAAACTTCCCATGTGTATTGCTCATTCCATTTAGGATTGAAGCTCTCAGTGATTGTTCTTGTTCTCACCCATTTCTGTCCATACTTGGCCACACAATAAGCATCTGTGGACCCTTTGCCATCGTTTGTCTTCATAGGTTGGAGCCCTTGAGCACTCAATATTCCAACTTCAAGAATGCCAATTGGCTGCTTCCATAGCTGCCTAGCAGTTGGCCTTGTATCACTAATGTACATAGTGGATTCATCTAAGACATGATAGGCACCCTCAAGACAAACTCTGAGGTGAATTCTACTTGAGAACTTGTGTTCATGCCTCTTATCACCCTCCAGAACACCAAACCCAAATCTTTCTAGGTTGAACCAACGCGAGTGTACTAGCCGGTGATCCAAACGCTTCTCAAATTGGTGCAGCTGCAAGCTACTTCTCCCCAAAACTTCATCTTTTGCAGGGGTGGACTTGTTTTCCACTGTCAACACAAGCTGTTCTTCAAAGGGTTCTGCTACTACAAACACCAGATCTTCATTCCACATTGGGTTGGTGGTTTTTGTTGGACATAGCTTAGTCTTGAGCACTTGTTGTCCAACTTGAGCCTTTACAAACACTTGGGGTGGCTGGCTTTTATCCTGTGGCTCCACATCCTGAGCTTCAATTACATTAACTCTTAGATACCATAGTTTTGGGTTAACATAAACCTTTGATCTGATAGTATAAACCCCCTCTCCATGAACTGAAGCAGAATCTGCATGCCAAGCCTCTGCAAATGCTTCATCAGCTTGTGTTCCCATCCAAACTGCTAGCATGATTTCTCCTCTCACCTTGGTATTCCCCTTCCTGTCCTCTAGTCTATACCACTGAGGAGCCAAGGGGCTATCTGGGGGAACTCTTGTTGGCACTTCATGCATGTCAAAGTTCACCTTGCCAATGTAGTCATCTCTAGCCACCATTTCTTTGTCTCTTACATACACTTCAACAACTGAAGACTGTATCTTGTCCTTTGAGAATGCAAAAACCTGCTTCCATTCAGGGTTGGTTTTCTTCTCAAAATGCCTTGTTTTTCCCTTGTAATTCCCAACCTTCACTTCTACATAAGGGTCAACGTTTCCGGTGACAGGCTTCGGTGGTAGGTCTTTGGCTTTCACAACTCGAACATAGAGGTAGAACATCTGTTCCACTAGGTCATAAGTGCTTGTAGCCCTTTCACTTGAAATCCATCCACTGCCACCACGTTGTCCTCCATGTGGCCAACGTTCTCCAAGCTCAGGCTTTGTGTCCTTCAACTTGTATTCATCTTGGTTTGACTTTGAATCAGCTTTAGAACTCATGGTGCCTAGTTTGGAAGCTTCACCTTTCAAATTTCTTGTGTCTAGTGATGAAATGATTTTTAATGGTGCAACTTCTATGATGTCTTCTTAGAAATGGTCACCATACCAGTAAATTTCTACTTCATCTTTGAACAAGAGGAAGTATCTTTTCACAAGTATTGTTGCACCTGGAATAGCAGCATTGAGATAATGAAAATAGGAGAAAAGGAGAGCTAATTGGACTCTCTTGAACATAGAGATATGAGACTTTGTGTCACCTTTAAGACTCTGACATGAAAGGTGGTCTTAAGGAAAATGTTTCGAGAACTGATACCTGACATTTTTTGGACAACTTTAATTTTTAGAATATAAAATAATTGTACTTTTTGTGTTATAAAAAGTAAAATTGTCAGAAAAGTTACTGAAATTTTGTTCAGGAGAGTCTTATTTACTAGTTGATATTGTTAGTTATCCTCACTCAACGTGAATGGTTCTTTGTATTTCAATTTCTACTACGAGCCCTTACCTCCCCTCTTAAATATGAAATAGTTCTTTCCCTTCCATGTCATATGATCTAAATAACAATTTGAAGACACATGAAGGCTAACTTTCGGTCTCTTTCTTTGTTGTTCCCTTTCGTGTTTATTTATTTTTGGTGCAATAGTGAGTCTCTTTCGCCAATTTCTATCTCCACTCCCAGCATCATGATATATAATATTGACGTGCTTTCTAACTGCAATAGAGGAGCATTTATTCTAGATGCATTTGCTTTTATGTAAATGCTTTGTTAATTAAAGTAGAGATAGAAAAAAGCTACTTCGAATTCCACAGTTGTGTAAAGAATAAAACTGATGCCCCACTAGACAGGACAACGATAGTCTTTTAGAATAAAGCTATGTTAATTAAAATAAAACATTGAGAAGATATCCTACTAATTACATGTATTTATATACACATACGGTACATTCATTCTAGTTCTACATACAATATATGATAGTATCTAGTTAGAGTCATATTAAAGAGGATCATGTTCCATGCAGGTTTGTATTTGGAGTGTGCATAAAACACTTTCCTTTAGAATAAAATAAAATAGCGGTGGACTTGTACATAATATGGCTCCCCACTTATCTATATTTTTTTGTCTTCTAAAACTTTCCTTAATGGCAAGTTATCTGTTTAAAGACCACTTTGCCCCCGTTTTATCTTGTTTTAAAAACTTTGCAGCGTATGAGACATGGCTTTTGTTATCATTTGATTTGATCAGCAATTCGCATCTGTTTCTTTCTATCTATCTGTTGCACAGCTAAACAACTAACTAAAGATGTATGTTAAGCTCAAACTAAAGGAAAAAGCATCACAGAAAGCTTATGGAGTAAGTGACCCTCCAAAAGATACTTTAGAACGTTATTCTCCCATCTTTATTCGTCTTTAACATAAGGTTAGCTAAACTTTGGAATTTATGCTATTGGGGGAGGCATCAGAAATTCCATTGGTTTTAATCCAATGATGATGCTTTTACCCCCACCCTGATCTCTTTTATTTATTGGGAATGAAGTGAGAGGAGTACAAGGGATTTTTATGCCAAATTATATGCCAAACTATTTATTTTAAAGAAGAATGGCCCAAGAAATCAAGAAAGGATATTAAGTGCTAATGCTTCTTCCACAAAATCTGGTATGTTGATATATAGTGTGCCAATCCGGAACTACAAAAATCAGGGAATTGCTTATCCAAACAAGCAAGGAATGAGGGTTCATACCAGCCTATGGAACCCAGACAACTGGGCGGGCTTGTTAAGACTAACTGGAGTGATGCACCATTCAGATTTCAGAGCCAGATTCATCATTTCAGAATAAAAATTGATAAACTTGCAATGTAAATCAATGCATTGGGATGATAATAAAAGAAGATCATTATAGTGACTAGGGGCAAGACAGGCACCGGCCGCATTTTTATTTTTTTCATTATGTGCATCTTTGTTTGGTTATTTTATTTGTTATTTTGCCGTTCCGACTAAACATGCATGTTTGATTGGTTTTTGTATACACAAATATTAATATGTTAAATAAAATGATGTTGCAAGTAATTGTAAACATACTTAAAATAAAGAAATAAACTAAAATAAAGCCAAAAAAATAAAGTATTAATTTTTTACGAAATATTATTGCTTTGTCATCATGAAAAGAAATATATAACTGTTACAGATGTGTACAATTTTTTTATTCGGAATCACTTAATCATCACAAGTAAATAACCATATTATATTTTCCAACAAAAAAACTAACCATGTTATATTTTAAACATAATATGTTGATAGGTCTTATACGTTTTTTTTTACTTTTCACATCGATTTTATGAGTTTTATTTTTTTCAAATTAGTTCTATACGTTATATTCGGTTTCCATGTTAGTACTTTCCATCAATTTCGACCTTAAGACGTCAGATCAAAAGCCACGTGTTGGACTAACGTGATAGTCACGTTAGGTCAAAACTGACGGCGTTAGGTCGAAATTGACGAAAATGACTAACATCGAAACATAACATAATGTGTAGGACAAAATTGAAAAATATAAAACTTATTGGAACAATATAAAAAATAAAAAAATATATAAAATCAATCAATCTATTTGTTTATATTTTAAATTTTAAATAAAATAATAAAGTACACCACATTTAAGACAATTGAATAGTATTTCATTTTAGAGTCATCATATAGGTGATAAGTCAACAAAAGTCCAAAGGAGGATCAAGTAGGATATGAAGCCCAATAGATAAACTATAAGCATAGTTAGCAAGTCAATCTGCCACGCGGTTTCCTTTACGAAGACCATGAGTAAATCTTGTTGTCCAAGCCTTGAATTTTTTGTTATTAGAGTTCATTGTAACCTGTATAATGTGATTCTTAGATTTTTATGTAATATGAGCGTAATAATCCGATATTTATCATTTGGCCCTAAATTTTAATCTCATAGCATGTATTACCATGTGGCATTTTGTGATGTCTTCAGTGGATTAGGTAGGATTAAATGTGAAAATTAGACTTTAACGAACATTCGTTAAAGTCAATTCAAAATTTAATTGAAAAAGTTATTTGTTCAAGTTTAATTAGTTAATTGCTTTCTTCAATTAGATATTTAAACTTTAATTAGTTATCTAAACTTTATTCTCTGTTTGTACCAAAAATTGGAGTATGCAGATTAAAGATGTGATTTCAGCTGGTATCATCCACATTTTATGGACTATATGGCATTGTAGGAATAAGATTAGGTTTGAAAATAAGCGAATTCCATACAATTCTGCCATTAGTATGATTTTTGGTCTTATTGCTTTATCTGGAAACTTATCTATTAACTATATGAATGCTTCAATGGATGACTTTGCTCTGTTGAAGTTTTTTGGTATTGTTTGCAAACTAAGAAAAGCACCTTATGTGGTTAAGGTGGATTGGCTGCCCCTCCTTTTGGTTGGATTAAAGTCGATATAGATGGAGCATCAAGAGGTTGTCCAGGCCATTCTTCTGGTGGAGGAATCTTCAGAGATAGAAGTGGAGCTGTCTTTGGATGCTTTGCTCCATATTTTGGCATTACTTATTCATTGAATGCAGAAGTATTGGCAGCCATGCTTGCCATTGAAGCAGCATACTCAAGAGGTTGACATAAGTTGTGGTTGGAATGTGACTCACAACTTGTAGCATTGGCTTTCCATTCATCAAATCTGGTTCCTTGGAGATTAAGAAACAGATGGAGTAATTGTCTTATAATGCTTTCTTTTATGGATTTTAGAGTTTCACATATATTCAGAGAAGGCAATGTTTGTGCAGACAAATTAGCAAATTTTGGAAATTCTATTCAAAGCTTTTCTTGGTGGGAGTCAATACCAGATTTTATTAAAGTAGATTTCTTTAGAAATAAGCTAGGCCTTCCTAGCCATAGATTCAAGTGATTGTTTTTTTTTTTTTTTTACATGGGTAAGGTTTATATCCCCCCATATTTTGTATTCTTTTCTTTTTATTGTTTTTAATAAAATTTTGATGTGTTGCAAATGATAAATAGATTATGGGGTGCCAACCTAGTTGAGATGTCATAATTCTATAGTGATGTTTTTGCACATCATTTGAAAAAAAAATAGATAATTTTTAAATATATAAAAATATTGATATAATTTTTTATTGTCAAATCTTAACTTTTTATACCTTATGTTGTACTTCATCATATTTTTTTCTGGGACCCTTTTTGGATTTGCATCATCTGAATGTTTTGTAACTGAACTTTTTTCCTGTTAGAAAGGGTATGTTGTTATTAACATAGAAGTTACTAATAGTATAGAATACAGCAATAAGAGAGCTAATGAGTAGAATTAAATCAAGACTGAAAGGAGGTTATGGTATTTTTCTTAAAAAAATTACATTTTAAATAGATAGATTCATGTCACAAAGTTTTCTTATTTTTAGATTCTAATGTCTGATTGCTTTTGTGGGGTGAATCACATAGGTGGTTGGTTACTGCTGCGAATCCCACATCGGGTGGTTAACGAGCCTGGCCGTTGCTTATATAGCTAGGTAGACCATCCCCTCATAAGCCGGTTTTTGAGGGGACCATTCGGATGTTTAAATTCTTAACATGGTATCAGAGCCACGTTCTGTCCGGTGGTGTGGATAGTGCCGCTAGCCCTCGCTTGTGGTGACGAGCCCAGGCTTGAGGGAGCGTGTTACGAGTCCCACATCGGATGGTTGATTATACCCCTAGCAGTATTCTTCCTTAAACTTAATGTAGCCATGGATTGTAGTCTAAAACAGCAGCATATCAACCCAAAAAGTCAGCAACTTCTCCTCTTTTCCTATAAAAGCTGCAGCCAACTTACACCCAGAAACACCAAGAAGTTTTTGAAGGGGGCACTCAGTTGCTAAACTATTGGTTAAAACTTGGAACTCCAGATTACCTATGTTCACGTCGTTTTTGGATCTGCATCAAAATGAACATTATGGCTCCATTTTGGCATTTGGTTCAAAGCTTTTTGTCAAGGGTACCCCTAATATTACTTTTTTTAGAGGGCACCTTATCTTCTATGTTATTTTCCTATTTGGGTAAATTTCTTTTTCAATCCATACAATAACATATATATAAATTAACAATTATTTTTTCAGCAAAGAATATAAATAATTATTGAAGTTGCAATTTTCAAGTTTTAACAGGATAGAGGATAATGGACTATTATGACATAATATCCACTGGTATAAAGAAATGTCCCTAGGAACACTTTGAATTATTTTAGAAAATGATCAGAAACTTAACCTTTTAGTGGTCAAGCTTCTCCACTGCACCAAGATATATAACGGGGAACTTGGTCTTGCTTGACTCGTGCTTTGTGAACCCTCGCACATGCATTTCATCTATACTATAATAATAACAGGGTATTGGGACGCAGAGTGGAAATGAATGGGAGAATAACAAAGAAAGTAATTGAGAAGTTACCATAAAAGAAGTAAAGTAGAAGAAAATATGGGAATTTGAATTGAGTTCGTGTGAGATTGAAATTAAATGGATGAAAATGAGTGGTCCGTTACATGAGTTTTAGTCAGTATTTTTTTTTTGTAACCGCATTTGTGGGAGTTAAATTTTATTTCAAAGTGTTTTAGACAAAGGGAGTAAAGATCTTTTCCATTTCTTTTGAGAAATGGAGGGCTCCATTACTATAATTTTTGGTGTATAAAGACATTTATTTCTAAAGTGGATGACATTTATTAGGCTTTTATGTACTTTATATATCCAAAACTATAGTAATGGAACCCTCCATTTCTTTTGAGAAATGGAGAGGATCTTTACTCAGATAAAGGACCACTTCCATAAGTGCATTAGGTGCTGTTTTCCAATGAGAATAAAATATGTGTAAAGGTTCATCAATAAAAATATAATATATGTAACAACTATTACACATGTCATATTCCCATTGGAAAACAACATCTAATGTACCTATGAAATTGCACCTAAGTTTTGTCCTTAGATAAACTGTTTTAGACATATGATGATAAAGGTTTGAGGGGTAATTAAGGGATATAAAATTTAGGACACCAAAATTTGAACTTTCCTATTATATATTAGTATTAGTATAGATATGATAAAAGTAGTGCCAATGTTTTTTTTTTTTTTATTCTTGTATGGTATCTCACAAAATTTTATTCAAATGGATATGATATATCGAATGGGTGTGACTTAATTGGTTGTGCAAGCTGAACTTGTAGCGGAGGATCTGAGTTCGAATCCGGCAGAACACATCCTTGGGAAGGGACGAAGGACCTTAATTGCGGTTAAGCATCCGAGCGGAGATTAGTCTTATAGCGGGTCCAAAGGAACTAAGTTTATAAAAATAATCGATGGATCCATCGAAAAATCAAAGGTCCTAATTACGATGGGTTTCAAAAAAAAAAAAACAAGATATGATATATTTTTAATTGAGTTTAGTAAAAAAAAAAAACAATTGAGTAAATATGGGAATAGACATATGATGGACTTTAGATTAAATCAATCGCAAATTCATCCTTATTTAATCGGTTTAGTGACAAACTTCCTTTATAAAAAAATTCCTTTCAAATGGGATTCAATCCCTTACCATTGTAGGTAAAGCTTGCCTCCCTCAAATTTTAGCTTACTTATGACTTAAGCTACATCCTTACCTGATCTTTGGTACAAGAGACATTTTAATATTTTCAAGAGTGTAACGCGTGAAATAAAAGTTTCTCAAGTTTTGGAACAAGAGATAAAAAATTAATGCTAAATATAAAAAATATCCAGAAATACAATCAACTAATGAAAGTTAAACATTTAATTTTCGTGTGAGATTGAGAAAAAATATTCCTAAAGGAATGGGAAGGTATTGAGAGTTAAATTAATCAATTACCCCCAGCTTGTTTAAAATTGAGTGTTCTCTGTTCTCTATTCACGTTCTCTATCTCCCGACCTCTCTTAGTTATGGGTCTCAGAATCTCTGCGCTTTCTCAGTATGAAGCATAATGACCTTACACGTATGGTTGAATTTGGAAAACTATGCAAATATCTTGTTGGAACAAACGATTTTGGTAACCAAACACCTGAAAAATTTCCTCAAATAGTTAATTTCCTGAAATATTTCACATGAATCAAATGAGGGGATGAAATTTATTGGGAATACAACATATCATTTATAGAAAATGAAGTGGCAACCAAACACATTTTACTAACCCATGTGTCTCATTTCTGGGAATTTTATTTTCAGGAATGTAATTTATCAGGAAATCAAACATTCCGTGAATCAAACGTCACCTAGATATAACGGAGCGGTAATGGTTTAATGGTGTTTCCAAAAGATGAAACATAATATATTTTTAAATTAATCTTTTAGTTTGGATCATTTGATGAAATAGTAGTTATTAAATATTGAATCTTATCATTAAGATTTAGTCGATTCAAGTGGAAAGGGACTCGAGCATCTAAGCAAGTGGTCGCGGGTCGAATATTAATATTAGGCTAAATTATACATTTGGTCTCTTATTTTTATTTTAGATTTCATTGGTCTCTCTTTTATTTTTTGTTCCGAATTGGTCCCTTATTTTTATTTTATGTTTCAATATGGTCTTTTCCGTTTAAATTGGGATACGGAGAGGACCACATTGATATAACTTTTGTAAAATAAGGGACCATTTTGGAACCAAAAAAAATAAAAGAGGGATCATGTAGGAACAAAAAAAGAAATTACATTGATATAATTTTATAAAATAAGGGATCATTTCGAACAAAAGAGGGAGGAACCAAAAGTATATTTTTGCGAATTATAAATAATTTAAGGGGAAAAACAACTGATGGTCAGAAGAGAAAGCGTGGAGCGCCCAATTCCTAGTTTCTGATCCTCATACGATCTCTCTCTCCCTGTAAACCCTAGCCACAGCCACAGCCACAGCCACAGCCCGTTTCGCCTCCACCTGACCTGACACCTCCTCCGCTCTATTGGTAAGCTCTTAATATTCATCCATCCTTTTGGTGGAAGCTACAAAATAATTGCATACATACCATTCTTTTTTGTTACGTGTGCACTGAGCTTTACATATTATGGGAACTCTCTTAGTTACTCCCTCTGTCATTTGCTGCATTTTTCCAAAATAGCTTTGCTTTTTAAGTGCATATAGGTCAATTACCTGCAGGGTGTTCTGAGTTTCAATGATCCTTAGCATGAAATAAATTTGCATTAGTTTCCTTAGTTTCTAAACTACCCAATGCGTGTTGATCCGAGTGGTAAGGAGCTCATTTTCCTTAAGCAAGGTCTCGGGTTCCAATATGCCGAATAAAAAAAACTAGGTGCTAGGAGAGCTTTGTCCTATCGATCTTCTCAGCTCGACTCGGATTAGTTGGAGTTCAAAGTATTTTCCAGATACTGAGGGTGTCAAACCAAAACGCTACTCGATCTAGTTGAGATGAGGGGTGAGATTTGGGTTCTTAAAAGGGAGCAATGAGATTAATAGCATTAGCATTTATCAAAGATTGATTTAAATTTATATGCCCCCGCTATGACACTACTTTCTTTTTACGCTTCTACTTTTCTTGCTTTTCTTTTTCTGTTTTAGGACTAACACTATGAATTAATGTTTTTGTTGTCTGCAGTTGAATCATCAGGAGCATAAGTGTGACATTGTGCTCACTGTTTCTATCTTTCAGAATTCACCAAGATGGCTGGGATTTTAGGATATAGGAGCCTTCCACCCAAGGCCAAGAATTTGGTAGTTGCTGGGGGTTTGACAGCTTTTGTCTTTGGGACGTACTTCTACACCATGAGAGCCGTTGGAGGTACAGATGAACTGCAGATAGCAATAGATAAATTTGAAGCAGACAGGAGCAAGAAAGAGGGTGATGCAAGCATTCCATCAAAGGTCTAAAGCTGATTGCTTGTGGAACAAAAACAATACTTTGGGTGTGTTCACTATTTTGGTTTAGGATCAAGTTTTTTTTTTTTTCTCAGCATGAGAATATTAAAACATGATATTGAATCTACTAGTTAGTAAGTTTCAACCAGCTTGATGTACGATAACAGAGTGGTAAGGCAACTACTTTGGGATTATTTTTTGGCCATTATTGAAACATTTTGATGATAAAACAAATCTGGAATCATGATACATGTAAGAAAAGCTGCTAATGTTTCAGTGTTATCGTTTATGGGAGTTGGGGGAGAATGCCATTAGAAACTTAAAATGAAAACCTTTAGCTCTGATTCTATTTATGCTATATATTATCTTCACTGTATTTATGTCTGATCCCTTTGCAGTCTTTCGTCCTTGGATGTGATTTTATCCCAGTTGTGTACATTTCCATTGTGACTTAGTGAGGTAATGTGAGACAGGATAATTTCCTATTACTTATTCTTTAATGGCTTCTGTAAGTAACATCAAATTGACACGAACAAGATGCTTGCGTCATAGTTGAGTCTATAGTGTATAGGCATTGTGCCTCCTTGTTGTCCTTTAAAAAATGATTTTTCCCCATTACGAGTGTTACTAAAAAATTGTTTATGTTTAGCCAAATATTTGAAAGTATTTTTTAAGAGTAAATACTTTGGTCCCCTGGGATGACTAATAATGTAGAAGTGTCCCTTTTTCAAGTCATCACTATCAAATTTAACGTAATGCTACTGTGGCATGTTATCTATTCATTTGGTGTTTGATCGAATATCTCCATAGGCAAGCTATGAGATTAACTCTCAGATTGGGTGGTGGTGGTTAGGTACAATCCTCACCAGAGTGACGACTTCAGGATTTGAATCTCTCAAATTGCATGTGAATGTCGTCTGGGATTACAGTCCACTTCATTTATGATCAACCATTATTGGGTGACATGTGATTGATTGTTAATGTAATGATTCTTTACAAATGCATTGTAATTAAATCCTTAAAACAACATCATCTAGTGATTTAAAAAAGATACAAATCCCAAATTATCTTCTTCAACAAACTCACTACAACCTCAGATTTCATGGTGTCAGCAATAAATGTCTGGAATTGAAAAGTTTCACTTGGTCCCATAGAATATCACACGCCGATCAAATTAGTCCTTGTTAGAACAAATTTTAGGGAGACATTAGTCAACATTTGAGATTCTTATGCATAAAATTGAAATTTTTCATTTCTCAATGAGAAACACATTTTTTTCGCAGATGAACTTGATATTTACTTAATGAACAATACTAATGCTGTGTTTGGGATCACGTTTACCGTGCCCAACGTGCATCTACATCCCCTCACCGTGGAAGCTGCTCCGTAGTAGCTTTTGCTTTTTGTTGGAAAAAATAGCAAAATTGCCACTTTCACCTTGTTTTGCTCATCACCGTGATTTCTTGCCGCAACACCAAACATGCACTAAGTGAAGCGTTGCTTATTTATTGATTTCTCTAGGGGTACAACAGTTGATGTTAATCACAAGGAAAGAATTAAAATGAATTCCTTAACTATAGGAAGGGGCATATGGTTAAGCACGTTCACATGTTATTGACCTTCGACTCTCGTCACAATTTAAGGAATTTGTTTCCTTATTTGTTGTAGTCATATCAGTCTCACAATCAGTATTTGATTCACTCTTCTTTTTTATATCAATCTCATAATCAGTATCATTAAAGGTTGGATTTTGTCCTTTATAATACCCCCTCAAGCTGGTAGGTGGATGTGACCAGCTTGTTTAGAAATGTAGTAATGCATCCTTAGCTACTGGTTTGGTGAAGATTTTTGCTAGCTGGTTTGTTGTTGGGATATAGCAAGTAACGAGAGCTCCCATGGCTACTTTTTCTTGAACAAAGTGATAGTCAAGCTCAAAATATTTCGTACGAGAATGAAACATTGGGTTAACTATCATATGAAGAGCACTAATGTTACCTCAAAATTGTTGTGGGACTCGAGTGAGAGAAAAACACCAATGTCTTGAAGGAGATAAGTATCCATGTTAATTCTGCAGTAATGTGAGCCATGGAACGATACTCTGCTTCTGTGCTTGATCGGGTAATAGTGAGTTGTTTCTTAGAGGACCAAGAGATGCAATTGGCACCGAAAAAGATGCAATAACTTGTATTACTGCGTCTAATAACATGGCACTCAACCCAATAAGCATCACTAAAACCATACAAGAAAGGTGGAATGTTTGAGAGATAACAAAGTTCCCATTTTTGTGTGCCCTTAAGATAGCATAATATGTGTAACGACCTTTAAATTTGTCATAGTAAGTTGGTGATGTCTGTACAGGTGAAAGTCAAATATGAAGTGCGCTTACAATGATGCGAAACTCAGTAGCATCAGTAGTAATATCATCATGTGAATGTGAAGTGATCTTCTTTTTAGGACTTGTGGTGTGGCAATGGCATTACTGGTCAACAATTTTTTTCTGCATAGCAAATCATTTGTGCACTTCTGTTGAGTCAGGAAAAGACCACGCTTGAAGGGAATTAACTTTATACCCAAGAAGTGGTGCAAATATGGTCCAAGATCTTTCATGGCAAACTCATGACTAAGTTGGTGTAAGAAGTTGCATTGAAGGAACCATTGTTGCCTGCAACTAAAATATCATCAAAATAGGTAAAAACATTGTGGTCATTGAGCTTGTTTTAAAAATAAATAATGAAGAATTTGCTTTGCAGCAAAGAAAATCATGATGAAGCAAAAATATGGATAGACGACCGAACCATGTTTGGGCTGCTTGTTTGAGTCCATATAGGAAACAAACATGGTTAATTGTGCAACGATTCATATACTCAAGGGGTTGCTCCATACAAACAATCATGTAGGAATGCATTTTTCACATCATGTTGTCTCAAACTTTGATTTAGAGATGAGAAAGCAATAACAAGGCAAATGGTAGTTTGTTTGACCAAAGATGATATAAGTGGAGATGCACGTGGGAAGTGTGACAAGGACGAGAAGCTAGAAGAGATAGTCATGCCAACGGGACCCTTCCGTTCCATGACTCAAGTCCAAGAAGCTTAAAAGAGACATTTCAAGGATTTGTCGATCAAGAGATGGTGGCATGTGCATGGTCAAAGAAAGGGGCTTTAATTGAAGTACCAAGACCAAGTTCTAGCTCCCACATAGACCATTATGTTATTTAAGTATGTCATGTGTCAATCATTCATTAAGGGAAAAGTTGGGCTTTAAGGCCCAATCCATTCGGCTTAGGTTTTAATAGGATTTGCTTGTAAGGCAATAAATCCCTAAAACTTGTAAGATAACAGTATTGGTGATTGATTGAATGAATTTATTTCTCTCTTGCAAGTGAGGATTGACTAGTCTCTATTATTTTCTTCAGGGATTTGTGACAGCCTTATCAAAGATTAGTAATCTTGGTGGCGTCAATTCCTCCATAAATATATTCTAAGTTCTTGAATATCATTGTTTTTGTGTTCTTGCATGATAAAGGGGTTTAGGGTTATTGAACACTTAATTTGGGGGTTTCAAGACTCGTTCTTGAGGTTTCTGCATCAAAATCAATTCCAAAAATGAATGTTTCATCAAAATCAATTCCAAAAATTTGAGTAAAGCCCTTGACAACTTTCCAGGCCTTTAAACGTGCAATGGAGCCATATTCTTTGACCTTGATGCCATAAAACATTGGCTGGCATTAGCAGGTCGCGAGACAAGCTCCCAAGTCTGTTTTGAATGTGCAATGTAGATACCAGCAACCTGTTTATCAAATAAACATCAGTGAGAAAAACTTCAATCCACAAAGATAATGGAATATTGGCATGAAACATCATGGTTAGCAATGAAACTGGAAAATCTTGATTTTCCTCCAAATTTCTAAAATTTGAGCAAGCAATCTAGAAATCCTGACTTTCTCTTTAACGGATATATCCATGTAAATTGAGAATAATCATCTATAAAAAGTGTGTAGTACCAAAAATTTTGACTAGAAGCTAAAGGTGCAGGTCCCCAAAGATCATAATGAATTTTGTTAAGAGGAAATTCTGAAATTTCATTAGAACTTTGAAATGGCAATTTACAGTTTTTTTTCCCATTTGACAACTAACACAAACAACGGGTTTTGATACCCAATGTGTGATATTGATCTTGTCTTTCAACAAAGATAGGATTTTTGAGTTTGGGTGTCCAAGCCATTTATGCCAAACAGTAGAAGGGGAACCTCCTCATGTTGCACTCAGAGCCTCTTGGTAGCCCCCTTTTAGTGTATACAACTATCCTTCCTTTTGCCCCCTCACTATCATCCTTTGATTTCGATCCTTAACAATAAAACCAGAAGAAGTGAATTCAAAACTAGAATGGTTATTAGAGGTAGTTTTTCCAACAAAATATCAAATTCTTTTTCAAGTCAGGAACTACAAGAACATCTTCCAATTTTAATCCCTGGTACTTGTGGTAATATTCACATCATCAGTATGTGGTATGCTATTTCCATCACCCATATAGATTACATTATTTCCATGATAAGGCTTAGTGTAGTACAAATTACCTGCATCATTGACCATTTGGGATGTGGCTCCAGAATCCAAAATGAAAGATTGGTCCTATGAGAGCATCAAAGCAGCAAGTGCTTGTGGAAAGTAATTTGACTGATAAGAACAATCACACCTGTACCAGCAATCAATAGCATCATGATTCATTCTTTTACATATTTGACAAGGAACTTTACACTCATTTGTCTGAGTATTTTGATGTTGTTTCTCTCCCTTTGAGTTGTTGTTCTCCTCTTCCTTGAGTTATAGTGACCTCTGCTGCCACGTCTGTTTCAACCTCGACCTCGCTGGCCAAAGAATGCTTATGCGTGTTCTATGGAGTGCTAATAGAAACTGACTAAAGGAAGGGTAAAGTGGTTTGCTAAGCATAACCACACGAAAAGTCTCATACCTTGGTCCAATGCCATAAGCAAACTGAAACACCTTCTTGGTCAGAAACTGGTTCTTTTATTGCAGCTAGATTGTCATAAACTTATTTGAATTCCCTTAGTTATTCTTCAAGTGATCTTGATCCCTTCTTAATGGTCATTAGCATGTTTTTCAAGCTAGGTGATTTTTCTATCGTGTCAAGCAGTAGCTGTTCTTCAATGGAGGTCCAAATCTCATATGCGGTGTAACCATTGGTCATGGTCAGCACTTCTTTTTTTCAAGGTTCCAAGAAGCCACAAGCTCAATAGGCCATCATTGTCAATCCATCTTTGATAGTCTGGATTTGGACTACTCTCCCGTGTCACCCTTAACTTCCCCTTAAGAGATTTGCATTCACAAATCACAAACAACTAACAGGTTGGTAGAATTATAATATATGCACTAGGTAAGCCAAGTTATATCAACACAAATCGATTGTTATAGGGTGAAAATGGATGGTATTTATTGGGGCTCAACTTTTAAGGAATGAAAAATACAACATAGCCAAATAATTATGGTATCATAGTCGATCCATCTTTGATGGTCTGGATTTGGACTACTTTCCCCTGTGTCACCCTTAACTTTCTTTGCTGGTTTTTCACCACTAGTGAGGTGGTGGAGAACACCAAGACTTCAAACTAAGGGTGTGATTTGATTACACCACAATAGGAAGTTGTTTGAGCTCAGTTTTATGGAGAAAATAGGTCTTCCGACGACACTAGGACAACTTTTGAATCGTGAATCATAAATCGTGATTTTTGTTACGTTTCGAGAGATGAAAAATCGTGCAATTCATGCGATACTAGCTACACTGGTTTCGTCGTTGTTGTTTTCTTTGTGATTTATTATGACGTGAATGTTTATTTATTTTGAAGTTTCTATTTCAGTTTATTAGTTATATAATGAGTTATTTGACTTTAAAATGCTGATATTTATTGTTTATGTGAAATAATTATTTATGTTACTTTAATTATTGGTCATTTATTTTATAATTAATTATTCGATTTGATTCATGATTCAGAAAATAGATCTTCTGATTCACCATTCAGAATATAGATCTTCCAATTCACGATTCAAATCCCGATTTGATAACCATGATCACAATTATCTAATCAGGATTCAAATCGTGAATTACTAGGCTAATTTTTGAACGTGGTTTGCCATTTTCAAGTGTGATTCTTCCTCCTTTTTGATTCACACCAAGTTTTGCATCACCAGCCAACAATTATGTTGCATATCGCGAAATGAATCATGTAATTCATGTGATACTAACTACATTGGTTTCGTCATTGTTGTTTTCTTTTTGATTTATTATGACTTGAATGTTCATTTATTTTGAAGTTTCTATTTCACTTTATTGGTTAATAATGAGTTATTTGACTTTAAAATGCTAATATATATATTGTATCTTTACGTGAAAATATATTTTGTTATTTTAATTATTGGTCATGAATCTTACTATTCGATAGATTTATGATTCACAATTCAGAAAATAGGCCTAATGATTCATGATTCGAATCCCAAATCGTTAGACCTATTTTCTGAATCGTGAATCGTAGATCATATCAAATTGTAAGATTCATAAACATAATGAAAAATAGCTTGAAATATATCATTTAAATGATGTATTATGTGTATATGCCCACCATATGAATAAAAAAACAAAAAACATAAATTCATAAATCATAAGTTCATAATTACTGTCAACATTAACACTAATATAAGCTAATAAATTAAGACAAACACATAACACATAAGTAAAAATAATTCAAATCTATAACTAGTTATTTTCCTACCCTACTCATGAATCATCAAGACTAATGTTATCACTACCACTATCAGTTGTATCATCATTTAGCATAACTAATCCTTCATCCTCTTTATCTTCAGTCTCACTATCATCATCTCTAATATCTCGTTCATCAAATGAGCCTTTTCCATTGTCGTTCTTGTTGGTACTGACGGTGCTTTTCCCTTTATCATTCTTATTGTCATTGGCATTATCTTGTATGATGATGCCTTTTCCTTTGCCATTTTTTATCACATTAAGATTTCGAGGACCAAATAATATATAATATATATAATACATATGTAAATATATTAGATAATAGATAAAGTAAAATAGTAAATGACTAGAAGAAGAAAAAATGATTTACCAAAAAGATGTTTAATATTTCAATTTGCAAGTGTAATATATATACCTCTTTTCTCTTTCTGCTTTGATTTCCTACATTAATATTGAAGCACTCGAGTCTTGAGTATCCATCCAAGAGTTCCCATCCATTAGAAAAGGTTCCTCTTGCCCAATCATTCATTCATTATCAGATGATAAATCTAATAAGCAAATAGGATCATATATATCCCCCTTTTCTTCACTCTGCTTTTGAATAATCTCCCGTTAGAGATCGTATATAACAAGTACAAGAGCATTCAACCTTTGTTGCTCTAAGGGTACATTTGGGTAAACAGCTTAATTAAACACTTATTCAATAAGCTCTTTTTCAAATAAGCTAAAAACAACTTATTTTCATAAGCTTCTTTAACTATCTTATGAAAATAAGCTAAAAAGAGCTTATGGAAAGACCATAAACTATTTGTATGAGTTTAATTCTATAAGTTATTCTCATAAACTCTCTATAAGTTTTTTCAAACGCAAACTAAGTGACTTCTTTTCTTAGAATGAATTTGATCAAATACGCTCCAATTCGTCACACCCAGTAGCACTATAAGTGAGGCTTAGAATACGAATACCTAATGATTGTAGCTCTTTGCACTCATCTCCAAAACTATTCCACCATAAACTAACAAAAAAGTTATAAATAAATACTTGGTTAATTACTTAATCTTTAAATATTTTTTAAAATAATAAATATATAATCAAGTAAGTGAAAAACCAATTACAAGGTTGTTTCCTTTCTCTGGTTGTGATCGCTAAACTATCTCTCGTCAATTTTCTCAATTTGGGAATTAATTTTAACCCTTGTCTCAATATTTGGACACATCATCTCCAATGTCTTGTACAAATCAATTTAAACCCCTGTAGTAATTGTAATTTGTATATTTATAATAAGATAAAGAAATTATATTGCACAAAAATATAAAGTTTTAATATTTACTTGGGGATTAAGAAAATGTCATGTTGCATGAAGACTAAGTAATCAATCCCGGATAGTGACATGGAGCGGCTGACCCCAACCGCTATAGCGGGATGGCCGCTATAACCATGATTAAGAAAACAATATAAGTAATTTATATTATATACACATAAATGCTCAAAAATAAAGATATATTCATGATTAATAATCAAAACGCAATGTCACTAAATATTATATACTTTGATAAATATTTTTGATAAATCATATGAAAGAATAATATTAAGATGAATTAAGATAAAATATTTTCCCCTTCTAACCAAATGAGCCGGTCCCAAGAGTAGCTGAACCTTCGGGGAAAATGGACATCACACAAGTGTTGGTGGGATTCTTACAGAAAGCAGTCAACCCACTAAAACCATAATAATGGATCTTGGGCTGCGAGGTGCGAGCTAGTATGCAAACTGTGTCTGGGGTAAGAAGAGACGCTGAAACTGGAATGGGTGATCAACCGAGAAGAGATCTGCTGCTTCAGAAATCTGGGAGGCAATCAGGCATCAAACCACAGTGAATTTATTCATCTTAATACTGAAGTCATAATAGCTTCCATTCTAGACAATTCAAATTCCAGCCCCAACAAGCATTTTTGTTATGTTTCAACATTGAACGTTGTCACATAGCATTCAAATTTAAATATTGACAATCATGCATATGTGGGGAGGACAGAGGAACGGGCGAAGGCTCTTGGTGTTGATGGCCATGTCTGGGAGTTCCTTCTTGGAGCAACGAGAGCCTGTTGGGAATTCCTTCTTTGGTTGTCATAGGATCGGTCCCAAAACTCAAATTTATTATAGGAAGTTTAAACATGGAAATAGGAGAGAGAAAAAGGGGGTGAAGGATCCATTCATGACTTGGGGAGTAACAAAGTATTAATTGCAGACCAATTTGGGAATAATGAAATTATTGAGTTCAAGGAAAGTGGAAGAGAAGACAAAAAGACAGAATGGGAGGAGGAAGACTTTTAAAAGGAAGTGCAAGGAGTGGCGGGAGCAGAGAAAATTGTGAACACTGGTTCCGAGTTTTCGGATAGAAATCTCCTAAGGCTGGGGGCTCAATGCTACATCCAGTGATTTTCACTTCCTAATTTCTGGTTTGCTATTTCCTTTTCTTGTTTTGAATTCCAGCAAATCCAGAAAACACAACCGATACCAAGTCTTTTTCACCAGTGCTCTGGTTTTCCTGCTCTTACATTTATCAAGTTTCATAATACACAACATTACATAACATGTACTGAGCTGGAAAACTTTTTGATCATGCCATAGCACTGAAATACTAGGCACTCCTTCCATTCACTTTTTGACTAGTATGTAACTAATAACTCCTAATCCAACTCGTTTTCAAAATAGCTTGCTTGTCAAAATATGAATGAAAGGACTACTCGCTTTTTCAGTATTATGGTTAGGACTAGAAATTATATGTCCAGATCCGAGTTTAACACAATGCACAGACTGTTAGAATGTCTACAAAATATCTTGAATATCTTCAGAGTATCTTTAGAATATCATGCATATATTATAGGATCGATAGTCCTGTAATTGAGGATCAATCTTCGGTGTTTTTTCCTAATTTCATTAGGTTTCCTAATCTGTTTCTTTATTTAATTTAATTAGGGTTAGAAGTCATGTTATATTTGTGGACTAGGGATGCACTAATAGTATTAAAGTAGTATTTCACCAAATTAATAGTATAAATATGTGGTTGTAACTGGTACTTAGTACTTTACACATTACATTACACCATGTCAATCTAATATCTTATTATTCAGCGTCAAATTCTCTTTTCCACCAACTAAGCCAGTCCAACAGTTTCAACTTTCTGATAGATAACTCCATGTGAATAAAACCCAAAAGAAAGCATCAGTCATTTCATTATATTTAGTTGGAATATGAAGAGCATAGTAGCCCACTCGGCCACTCCTTTAGAATCAGATGAATATTTGAAACATAACACCAGTTATTGGTAGCCATGTAAGAAATAATAATATGAAGTGTTAAATATTTTACTTAGGATCAATAGTTTCAATGATATACTTAAAAGCCATAAATATAAACTGCCAGCAACACTGTATCTGAATAAAGTCAAAAAGCAAAATAATGGAAAGAAGGCGTGTAACAGACCTTAACAGAGAAACCTTTAAAGTCAGATGACTCAGATGCATGCTTCACATATGAAGATTTAGAGATCCCTTCTATGAAACTTAGACCTCTATTGCTTGTAGAGACAGTGGATGCATCAGTCATAGCAACGTCCTGATCAGTGGCACCAGATGACCCATTTTCCTTTGTAGAAGTCTTTTCAGAAATATGTTCCAAAGAAGCTATATTCTGCATAAGCCAATCATGAACTTGCACAGCAGGAACAGGAGCAGCAGCCATATCAGGATCCAAGTTTGCAAAAAAAGGAGATGATTGACTCAGATTTTCCTTTAGCCTTATCACCAAATTGAATTAGAAGCCCAAGGTGCTCAAATCTATCCATAGGTTAATTAAAACTTAAAACAATGAGGTCAAATAAGCAAAATACTAATACGACTAAGAACTAAAAAACAATATTAAAATTTGAAGATTCATTAGGAAGGACAAATACTGAAATGAAACCTACAATCAAAGAGGGCAAAAAATCTCAAAATTCCTTACATATATTCCTTTAACACTGCATGGTTTTATGCTACAAAGTTGAATTCACAAAGGGTCGATTGGGATGACAAAATTGGAATTACAGTTCAGAATTCTAATTGATTAAGAAACTTAATTTTTATGTTTGGAACAAATAAAGAATTGATAAACGAATAGCAATTCTGAATTGAATTTGAATTGTATTGTTTGTGATCATCAAGACAGTCCATATAGAAATCTGCATTCACAGCCTCCTCTACTCCGCACTCATATTTCTCTATCTCTTTGTCTTTCTGGGATATTATTTTCAGGACCCTAACAAATCATCTCTAATACCTGTTCAGTAGTATCACCCAACCTCAACCCATTGCTTGTAATCTACACGCAGAAAAGAGTCAAAGGAAAAAACTTGAAAGTTTAAACTAAAATGTTCTACAAAGTTCTTACAAGAAAATTTTAGGAATGGCCAAACTAAAGTCATGGACTACTTAAAAAAACAATAACATAAGTTGTGGATTATATATAATATAATTAAAAGAAACTTTTTTCAGTAAATTGTGGTTGTGAATAACGACTTTATAGAGGTAAACATTAAAAATATAAGTCGAGGTTGGAAACCACGGCTTTGTTAAAAGCTAAATATAACTTGCGATTGACAACAACGAGTTTGCTAAAGTTGACCCACTCCTTGGAAATTTTTTTTTTTGATTGACAAATGTTAGTGTTAATGTTAGTATTTTGTTAGTGGGTGAGGTTTGAACCCTCAACCTCCATATCACTCCACTCCTTAACTCCCACACCCAAACCACCAAGTCAACCTTATAACCCCCACTCCTTGGAATTAATTCAAAAGTTAAACTATTGCGTTAATTTTAAAAGCAACTTACACTAGTCAGGTAAAGAAGCCTTGAGCCTTACACGGTTGACAGCTTCTTCAACTCTCCAAAGGCTTGTAGAAGCAGTCCTGTTAAGTCCTTGTTTAAAAAAGATAATAGCGACAAAATTCAGGAATCAAACAAGGAGGGCAAATCATAAAAACGGAACTATTCATTCTTTGCCTTTGGTTTGCCGGGCTCTTTTGGTTGTGAAGTTTTTCGTATACTAAGTGCTTGTTTAGAATCTATGGGGAAATGAATTTTTTACATTCGATAGGAGAATTAACATACAGAAGTATACATAACAAAAGAAACAAAAGAATCAAATTTTAATTAATTTCTCTGGAAGAAAATTGATAGCAAACCTTGCCATCCATATCTCCAACAGAATTTGTCTTGTTTAATCTGTTTGTTGTGGATTGAACTGAATCCATTTCATGGCATCTGGATTTGAGTGAGTCCCAAGCATCTCTTTGTTGATATTGCAGCTTTAACTTCTTGACCGCACTCCCTACAACTGGCCTGATCATAATATCATTCAAAACATTATCTGTTGATCTCAAAATTATAGAAAAGTTTTCTTTTTCTATCTTGGCCATCAAAATAAATTGAAGTATGTGATACAGATTAGGCTGGCTTCTATCGATGTTTAATGAAATTATATTGATCTCTTCTCTAGTTTCAAATTAGAGTAACATCTACTTTGAAATTTTACTAGATAAATTCCCCTTATTATTATTTTAGGCACATACAATCCCTCCATACAATTTAGATAAGCTTATGTTCAAAATTCTCCATACAGAGCTTTTAGCTGAAAAGCTATTTTTGTGTAAAAACTGGAGCAGCAAAATTTGTACACTACATTTAGATGCATGCAAGTCAAATGAACAATGGCACAAAACTTCAGTAATGCTCTATAAAAACAAACTCTCCCTGAATGATACAGTTTATGAAGTATGAACTGCACTCACATTCAACAGTTACATGTTCTCTTCACAGCAAAAGACACGACAGTAATTAATGAAGAATATCAGACTTTACGAGCCCGTGTCCTCTGCTTAGTTCCATGCTGTACTACTTTTTCCTCCACGGGAAGGCCCTTACGCCGTCTGACTGTGTCAATTAACTTTCTTGCTGTATTTGGAAGAACACTAGAACCATCTCCAAACTCTTCACGTTCCTCTTCTGTTTTAGGTACAAAGAAAGGATCCTCAGAAAGTGCTTCCCAGTGGCTAAGGACAAGAAGTGCACTTGCAGCACCCGAAGTCCACCTCCTAAGCTCATCAGCAAAACCAAAGCTCTCAGAAACAGGAACATATGCATGCACAGTGAAGAAAGGGGATCCTTCCTGCATTTCCTCCTTCAGAACTCGGGCTCGTCTTCGGGCAAGTACAGCATACATGGGACCCAAATATTCAGTAGGGGTATTCAATTCACAGAAGTACATTGCTTCCACAAGCCGTGGCTTATTCTGAAGCACAGCTGCTCTACAAGCATCTTTGACAGTTGCAATTACCTGCCCTGCAAAGATGCCATAGTGCTCAGATTGTTGGTGTGGTTCAGATTCATCATTCGGCCTTGTAAATGGAGATATTCGTGCCTCAACGACAAATGCCAAACCCCACATAGGTTCTTCACATAAGGGTCCAGCCGCAGTGGCCAGTTCGAAACCAGATACAACACTACTCTCAAGACCAGATACAACACTACTCTCAAGATGCTCAGCATCTGCGTACAAAGCTTGGCTCATGTCTGAAGATGTCTCAGCAACTGAGCTACTATTATTAGAATCAGCAATAAAGCCCAACCTTTCAGATATGTGAGAACAACCACGTATTAGAACAGAGCTATCAGTACTCTCTGCTTTAATATCGGGAGTAAAGAGAATGTTGGGACCAATCTGCCTAGGCCCAAGTGCCCATATCCTCCTCAAAAGCTTTAACCACTTTAATTTACATTTCTCAGCATGGTCCTTGTCATTTTCATTGCTGTTCAAAATATCACTCTCCATTGCATCTATTATGCGTTTTTTTAGCACTTCAGCTGGATTATTATCATTTTTGAGAATACTCGGTCTGTGAGTTTCCAAACTTTTGACTGTCTGTCCTGACTTTATTCCAATGATATCTCCAAGTAAATCAGAACTTTCATCGAGCACCTTCGTAAGAGAGGGCAGAAGTTTTATAACACGCACACGAACAACACATCTTCCATTGGGTGTTGTTTTCTCGACATAATCCGAGGAGCTCCTACTAAGAGCGTTCAAATTTTCCAGCATGTTGGATACCTCCCCCTCAATGGTCTCCCTGTAGGACACAAGAGGTGGAGAAACTTCCAAGCTTACTTTCGCGAATCTATCCTTTAAATCCTTTATGCATCTCTCGAGATGAACTTCCCCAGCCGCAGCGAGAACATGTTCTCCTCTTGCAGAAACAGTCACCTCGACAAACGGATCTGCTCGATTCAGAAGCCTCAAGCCTTTCAGCATTGCACCCAAATCTGCAGGGTCAGATGGCTCAATTGCAACTCTCAAAGTTGGGGCAACTTGGAATGCCATACTTGAAAAAGGCCAACAGTTCCTAGTAGAACAAAGAGTAGCACTTTTCAATATATGCTGACCAAGGCCTCGGATAGCAACAATATTTCCAGCCTTGGCAGATGTCACTACTTTCAAGCCTTGGCCCATCATCAGATACAGGGATTGTAATTCAGCCTCCTGGACATGCTTTTGAATTGATTCCCCTTTCAGTGGATCATACAAAGCAGAGAGCACAAAAACTCTCTGACCAGCATTCAAAACTCCACTGAAGATCCTAGCAAATGCAAGGAAACACTCATCTGACTCACCCTCTCCTCCATCATCATAACCATTCTTCATCAACTCCCCCCTCTGGGGAGGAACCATTTTAACCGGAACTGCAAACATCTTCGAAACAAAAGCAACACAAGGAGCATCAGGCCTCAAATCACACGCCTCCACCGATTTCCTCACTAGCTCAGCCTCTTCCAACACTCTCCTATCATTCTCATTATCAACCTCAACAACAACCTCTCGCTTCGGAAGCAAGCGAGACACACGAAACGACTGCGCCACGATAGGATCCGGCATACACTTAACCACCATCGACAACACAGCATCGGAAAGCGGAAGCCAACGGCTCATAACTGCTTGAAGCACGCTTTTTGGATCCTTATTCTGAAGCTCTCGAGCCGGTACAGACAAATTAAACGACTTAATAACCTTATCAATCAATCCTCTTCCTCCTTTATCACCACAATCATCACTCTCTAGAGCACCCTGGTAAACCAGCCAAAGCGGTTCCAGCACAAACTGTACAAACATAGGCTTAGCAACCCTACTACTTCCTCCACCTCCAATTCCTTTCTTCCCAACAATCATTTTAGTCTTCGGATTAAAATACCGTGGACCCCACAACGCTTTCTGCAATGCATTAACACTGGCACCAAGCTTTGAAGCATAAAACTCAGCAAATTCATGAACCCTAAAACCCCAACCATCCAAAGCACAAACAAACGCCACGTTACCTCTCTGCGGTTGGAAAGTATCGTCCTCGTCGTCCTCGACCGGCTCGGCGTCAGCGTCAGCATCAGCGGTGGGTCCCGCCGCGATCATGGAATCCACGTCGGATAAGTATTTCTCCGATTTATAAGCGCTGACGATGCCGTTAACGTCGTGGACAATTCTCGACAAGCGAGCGTAAGCCTCTGCGGGAGTGAGCTTGAGTTCGGTGATTAAACGGTCGATTTTGTTGAGGACTAAACAAGGGGAGAGTTTCTCGATCCAGCACTGGCGAAGAACGGCGTGGGTTTGGATGTGAACGCCTTCGACGGCGTCGACGAGGATTAACGCGCCGTCGCTGAGTCGCGCAGCGGTGGAGACCTCGCTGCAGAAGTCCATGTGACCTGGTGAGTCGATTAGGTTTATGGAGTGGTCTTTGTAGTGGAGAGAGATTGAGGAGCTTTTCATTGTTATGGCTCTTCGCTGCTCTTCGTCTAGGTAATCCATGAATCGTACTCGTCCGGCGAGTTTTGGGTGGAGTAGGGCGCCGCCCGCCGCCGCTATCAGGTGGTCGGCGAGGGTGGTCTTGCCGTGGTCCACGTGAGCCAGAATGCATATGTTACGGATTTTGTGAGTGTCGATGTCGGGACCGCCCTCGCCCATTTCTGAGATCAATCTCAATGTGATAGTGGAATGGGAATAGAAAAAACCCTAAACGCTACGGATGGAGAAATAAAGACGAAGCTATGGAATGTAGGGCTGGACAATGATCGGATTCATGCCCAAACGATCCCGTCCAAACCAATCCGTCCATCTATATTTATAATCCATTTTTGTTCGGAGGGTCTGTTGGTTTGGGCGGGTGACGGCTTTGCGGGTTGGGCGGGTTAGTGAGTGGGTTGGATCCAATTTTTTTAAAGGGTCAGAATGAAAAGGGTACAATCAGAGAGAAAATCGGGTTAGGGTTATTGTTTGGACTATGGCTTCTCTCCCATATTTTGGTGCTGCTGCAGAGACACCGGAGGTGAAGCAAAATTGCAGATGGCGGCGAAACGCCACCGGAGGTGAAGCAGATGATGGTGTTCTTCTCGCGAAGAAGGTGGCAGCGACGTGACATTCTTCGCACGAAACAGATTGTGACGATTTGGATGTGGATCGAAGAACAACCGCCAGACGCGGTGCCATCGCGAGAAGGAGATAGAGCGCCGTTTCAACATAGATCAGCCCAGCCTTGTTCGTCACCCTCGTGCCATGCTCTGCGCCGCGTGCACTGCCCTTGAGAGAGAAAAGAGTGAGGGTTACTATAATGGGTTAGAGTTTTCTTATTTTTAGGGTTTTCTTTTTCTCTTCCCTTATGGGCTTATGGCCCATTATTTTTCTATTTCCTTATTGTAATATCGGGTCACGACCCTTATGGCTCATACTTAGCTTGCCCCCTTTCTCTCTTCCCACCTTCAGTATCTTATTCTTTATGCTTTTCCTTCTGCTACCATCCATGGCTTCTCCTTCCATCTCTCTGGTCGGTCAGGTACGGGCGGTAACAAAATTTTTTTGCCACACCCGAACCCGCCCGTGTGTAGCCGTTTGAAATTGAAGCTCATAACCTGTGACCCGTAGACCCGCCCATATGCCTGCACATTCCTAATGGGTTGATCGAGTGTCGGTCGGCAGCGTAGATTTGTCCAGCCCTAGTCGTATGTGCTCCGAAACTTTGTCTCTGAGTAAGTGAATACAAGGATAGGGTTATCCCACAACCACATGAGTTCGAATCTCGTTGTCGATGTAAGGAGTGACGACTAATCTGTAAATACATGTTTAAGTGCTCTATGAGTCATTAGGTCTGCCCTAATTCTGATGAGTCCCCGAGACCTAACTCACCTAAACTTATTTATCACAAAAAAAAAATATAATGATAGAGTAAATTACCACATTGCTCATTGAGAAATAACACTCCTAAATATGAAAATTTTATTTTCATCCTTAAAAATATCAAATGTCCATTAAAGTAGTTTTTAATAGGGATTAGAGTGGCCTTGAAATAATTAAAAAAGTAAAAAGAAATAATTTGACCGATATTTGAGATTTTTGAAGATCGAGTTGAATTTTTTTATTTTTCAGAAATTAAATGTGTCTCTTCAAGGACCAATTTTGACATTTACATAAAATGTTTGGAACATTGTTACTAATTTTCAAAATATATCAATGTAAGCACTAAATATATGCAATATAATTTTTATCGATCTATCATCTATATTATCTGTCTCAATTTTTGGAAATTCTGAACATGAATAAAAATATAATCAAATTGCTTTTATTTTCATATATTTTAAAAGTATACATTACATTAAACTTAATATATATCAATGAGGTAGTAAACAATTTGAGATTAATCTATTTATACCAATGTAAATCATTTCCACTCAACCTACTTTAAGTCATTTATCTTATTTCATCTAATGTGTAAACTATTACTAAAGTTAAAATCAACACACATTGTTGGATGAAAATAAGGTCAATGGTCGAAGCTTCATTGTTCCCTAGGATTGGCTTGGGCTTTTCTGGCATAGTTTAGGTGGAGGGCGAAGAAGACCCCCTTCCAAGAGGCTTCGAACAGTCAGTGAGATACCACTCTGGAATAGTTCTAACCTTCTGCCAGAACCTACGAACCAAGGGACAAATTCTTTGGGGCATAGGTCTTTGTTGGTGTAAGTGAAAAATGGTTTACACTTGCTTGTCATATTTATAATATCACCAAATAATTTATTAATACACATTAAAAGAATTTGTCTATTATAATTAGAGAAGTTTTATTTTAACCGAGAATCACTTTGGACTCCGAGCAATTTAAGTTGGGTCAAGAAGGTCCATTTAAAGGAACAAACCCCTCTCAGCACCTACTTTTATCATTGACAAGTCTCGAAGCCAAAACCTATTTAAGGGGAATTGAACTCTTTGCCACTCGTCCTAACAAGTATTCGAGTTAAATTGTACGTACTTGGATATATATATATATATATATATATATATATATATTTTACATATAAGTATTTTTTATAAATGTACGAAATATTTTTTTGATCAACAAATGTACATAATATTAATATTTCTATTCATATTAACTAAATAAGATTTATTAAAATTTTATAATATTAAAAAACAATTTAAACCTGTCAATATTTGGGTTTATCACGTGTTTAATAGCATCCTTAAACACTTTGTCTAGACAATAGAATAGAATGGGGAAAAAGTCTTATATAACCGCAAGAGAAAGTCTTATATAGACACAAACTTAACTAGGGATGGCAACGGGACGGGCACGGGTATTACTCCCCTATTCCCACCGTGCTCGAGCGGATACCCGCTAAACGGTTTTTATCGGATTTTACGGATATCTACGGATATTACGGATATCCACGGGCATATAAAAAAACTATGATCCATTCCATATTTGATAAAAAAAAAAAACTTCAATACTCTTTCTGATGGATAACTCTGAAATTGTAGTTATAAGTCAACACACGGATCAATATGTAAATACTCTTTTTGATTGAAAGGAATAGTGTGAGTTCTAAGTCAGCACACAGGTCACAAGATGTCCTGCAAATTTTGTGCTTATAACCTTGTCAAAGATACTTGCTAAAAATTTTCTTACCGTAACAGCTTGTAATAGTCATGTCACATCTAGTGGATCAAAAAAAGTTTAGCTACTTTTATGTAAATAAAACTTGAATTTGGTATTACTTTGTTTTTGGAATATGCTTACCTTGTGAAGTTTTGAACCAAAATTTAAAACATTAATAAATCACATTTAGCGGGTACCCGCTGGTACGGGTGCCTCAATACCCACCCCGCCTCATTAACAAAACGGGTATCCATTAAGCCCCCCATCTCGTGTGTGTTACGGATTTTATCCGTGGGTACGGGTAAAATTGTCATCCCAAACTTAACACCTCACTTTTGAGCACAACCAATAAAATAATGCCAAGACATTAAAATATAAATAAAACAAGTAATAGATGGGACCCACTAAATTCAATCACCAAAGTTATCCTCTCTATTCCTATTTCTTGCTTTCTCCTCCATCAAACCCAGGCATGGCAGGGGAGGGGGCAAAATCCAACCATGACTTGGTTTTGACGGAGGAGAAAGCCAGAAATAGGAGCAGAGAGAGTAACTTTGGTGATTGGGTTTAGTGGGTCTCATCTATTATTTCTTTGATTTATATTTTAATGTCTTGTTTTGACATCGTTTTATTCGCCGTGCTCAAAAGTGAGGTGTTGGGTTTTATCTATATAAGACTTTCTCTAGAATGAGAGAAAGTGCACCTTACTTGAGGAGGGTGTTGCAAGTGAGCAAATGGGGGCATATTTACTTATTACCTTATGAATGATGAATGTTTATGGTTATAAGTTAAGATTGCTACTCTTGTGCATGTCTTATAAAATTATGACTAATATGATTATTAATCGACTAGTAAATACATGATAGTTATAAATTGGGCGATGCTGATCAATTTTTTTTACTAAAAAATATATTCAATCTTTTAACTTGGTAAAATACATCGAAAACAACATAAATTTAATAGCGCTAAAAACCGAAAAAGATGAATTTGCGAACAAACTCACAGCATCCAGGTTAATAGCATAAAACAGTAAAATACCTACAAATGTGACAAAATCAAAGTGACCGGAATACAATGTCTCCGGATCTGTAACGTTGACGCCTAAGTCGTGACTGAATCTGTAATGGATCGAAGTTGATCTATCAATCTGATCCAAACGAACACCGCAACAAGAAGAGAAACCAAACAACGCCGCACCGAGATGACGAACAAAACAACGTCACACTCAGACGATAAAATCACAGAAAAACAAAAAAAAAACCAGATCTATGTGAAAAAACCACTTATTTAGATAAAATGTGAGAAAAAACGATATAGAAGGGTGATTCCAGGCAAAAAAAATGGTCCAAAATCATCCCCTCCGGTGGATAAGGAAGAAGGAAGAGAGAAGTAGAGGGAAGGTTGAGAGAGAGGCGGTTCTAAGTTTGTTTGGCTATAAATAATATAATGGTAAGTCAATTAGTAAAATGGATAAAAAAAAATTGGTAGTGTAAGCTGGTAACTAATCGTGATATTCTTAGCTTATTTAAGTTTATAAATTCTGCATATAAATAAAGGACAAGACTTAGCTATAATTTCATAGGTATATTAGGTGCTGTTTTCCGATGAGAATAAGACATGTGTAAAGGCTTATCAATGAAAAGATAACATGTGTGACAACTATTACACATATCATATTCTCATTGGAAAACAACATCTAATGTACCTATGGAATTGTATCTAAATTTTGTCCATAAATAAATTGTATGAGCTTCTGGTTAAGTAAGTTATGGGACATGTCACATTGATTTGGGAATGAGATAGTGTCTTCTTTTTTTGTGACTAGAATGAGATAGTGTCTTAACGTATCGTTTGTCTGAGGTGATTTTCGGGGGAGGGATGTGGGAGAGAACTTCCCCACTTCCATTGTTTGTTTCCATAGAAATCAAGGAGGAAGAGAAATTTTTGGTGTGGGTCCCACACAAAAAAATTTCTTTCCTCATCAGACGAGAGATGCAGGGAAAAATAGAAAAAAAATTGACTGGACAATTCTACCCTTGGTTTGTACTGTGCAAATATATTATTAGGGGCAAATTTGTCTTTTTAACAAAATATTTCTTTTCTTTCTTCTATTTCTTTTCTACTTTTTTCAATCCAAACAACTTAAAAATCTACTCATTTTCTACTCATTCTCTCTTCTCTCCTACTTCTCTCTTCCCTATTTCTCTCCTTCCAACTTCTCTCATTACCCAAACAAAGCATTAAAGTTTGTGTTTTTATATTTAATGAGTTTATCTCACGTATTCATATAGAAGTCATTAATTATTTCTTTTCTGATGAAAATGATGCACAGGCTATATCTAGGGATGACAATGGGTATGATAAGAGCAGGATAATATAATACCTGTCCTCATACCAGCGTTTTAAAAAAGTACCCGTACCCGTTCCCATACCCGCGTTTTAAAAAAGTACCCGTACCCATCCCCATACCCGCGTGGGTAACACCTTGATACCCGTACCCTCACCCGTTGGGTACCTAAGTACCCGTACCCATTGCCCGCACTTTAGTATAAGAAATTTGTGAATTTTGAAAATAAAATAAGTAAATATGGTATACCCAAAGGTTTTTCGATTGATATAATTTTCATATTATTTACTTTAAATAATAAAATGACTTATTTTTATACTTACATAAAGTTACATTACACATAGTAAATATCCTGCATACCAAACTAAAAATGCAATCCGTAGATTTAATAATTAATTTGTGAATATGAAATATATGAAATGCATGGGTTCAAATACAAAACGTCCAATAATCAATCTCCAAAACATTAATTAAATATTACAATAAAAAATGATACATTACACTAAAAGGAATTTTCAGTAAAAAAAAAAAAGGAGTGCTATTGAATTGCAGAAAAAACAATATTAATATCTTCTTTTTATTTCTTTGCCAACGCTTGATGATTATCATTATTGTCAGATTTGTTCACAAGATAGAAGAAAACACATCGAGATTATTGTAAATATGAAGATACTAAATTAAGAAGGAAAACATAGCAACCCAGGGAGATGGTTTGTTCATATTAATCAATAAGTAACATACAAAGTATAGGCGACAATGACGCTAGCCAAGTGGAACTGACGAAGAAGTCTAGTTTTTTTTTTTAATTGTTTTTAACTCAATATATTATAATTAAGACATGATGAAGTAACATACAAAGTTGACGACAATGAAGCTAGCTAAGTGAAACTAACGATGAAGCTTTGGAACTGACAATGAAGCTCTAGTTTTTTTTTCAATTTTTTTAATATAATATATATATATATATATATATATATATATATATATATATATATTAGTGCGGGTATGGGGCGGGGTGGGTATTACAGTACCCATACCCGAGCTCAACCCCATTAATTTTTACGTGGTAATTACTCTCACCCGCATCCATACTCATTAAGCGTGTAATTATCCTACTGATCATGAATAATTTTTACGAGTACCTATTGGGTCTGGTACCCATTACCATCCCTAGCTATATTTGATCATAGCATTCCTATTAGAGCTTTGCAAGAACTAAAACTCGTCCAAATTATCTAAATGATTACCACTGCAATCTTGCTAACCCTTCTGCATCTACACATGTTGGTAATAACTGTCACCCTTATGCGTTGTCATCTTTTCTTTCATATGACAAGTTATCCTCTTCTTATAAACATTTTGCTCTGCTATTTCTTCATCCATTGAACCTAAGACTTACAAGCAGGCCATTAAACACTACTGCTGGAAAATTGCAATGGATGCAGAAATAGCATCATTAGAACACAATAACTCTTGGATCATTATTGATTTACATGCAAACAAAAACCCTATATATAGGTTGCAAATGGGTTTATCGTATTAAATATAATTCTGATAGTAGTATTGAAAGATATAAAGCTAGGCTTTTTGCCAAAGGCTATAATCAACTAGAGGGTGTTGATTATTTTGAAACTTTTTCTCTTGTTGTGAAATATACTACGATCAGATTAGTTCTTGCCATTGCAATCACCAAAAATTGGCATTTATATCAATTAGATATAAACAATGCCTTCCTTTATGCTGACTGATAATCCGTTGGCTTATCATGTTTTACCTATTATTTTCGAGTGGATTTCAAATAATTAAGTTGAGTTGAATGCTTGATTTATCCTTGTTTGTCTATTTTATTGTTTAGAGTTAATTTATTAATTTTATTAATTTTAATTTGATTTTCTACATTTTATAATTTTTAGGATTTAGGAAAATATAAAGAAAAAGGATGGAAGGGAAACTGATGAAAGAAAGAAAACATGAAGCTTGAAAGGAGACTTCAATCGGATTTAGGCTGCAAGGCCACGCCCAACTTGAACTAAGGTGCAGGGATTCATTGAAATTGAACTCAAGCAAGTGGGGCCCACAATTAACATGAAGAGAAAAAGAAGTGCAATGGAAACAGAAGAAGAGTATGCTTGTTTGCTTGAAGAGAATGTACTGGGACAAGAGTAAAGTTGGAATTCAATTTATTGGATATTTAACTTTATCTACAAGATGATCACGTGAGCACACAGGAGTTGATCCATTCGCTTTAGCAAATATAAAAGGCACTGCTGGGTCCCACGTGGATTGCAATTAAAAATAATTGCAAAAGAATGTCTATTTCAAAAAGTGAAGCAAATTAGTCAAGGTTCCCAATGAATTTTGATTTGGCATATCAATAGGGATTGAATTTGTTAATAACATGACGAGCGGATAGGAAAAGAGCGTGATAGCTCTATCCTTGAGGAGCGGATAGTACACATACACAGCGCTGCAGAGAGTGTAAACGAGATTCACGGACGCTATTTACAATTTAATTTGTAATTGCGTAGAAATTGAAAAGAAGATAAAGAGCGTGAATTAAAGAGCCACTTTGATATAATTAGCTTTTAACTAATAAGCTAGCGGATGAGATAGATAATAGTGGATAGTGGATAAACTAGCTGAACTAGCTGAAAGTGTTTGGTAAATTTAACGGTTGAATTAGCTGAAAAATGATATAAAATGATATCTTCATTAATAATTTTACATAAAAGAGAGAGAATATGATAAAGGTAAAATTAAATAAAGCTAATAAAGATAAAGTGGAAGAAATAATGAAACACTATAAGCTATAAGCTCAAACCCTATTTCAAGTAGTGTCTGAAAAAAACGCTATAAGCTCCTGAAAAAACGCTACAAGCTCATGACAGAGACGCTTGCCAAACGGGACTACTTTCTCATCCACTATAAACTATTCGCTATAAGCTCGCAAAAGGGGCGTGCCAAACAGGCTCAAAGATTAAAAGAGATAACAAATCAGTTTGCACACTGTTTATAAGAAGTGCCGTACAAGAAAACGATTCTCAGAATTCTTCACGACTCCGGATTTTATTTTATTTATTTTTTCTTCTTCTTTCTTTTTTTTTAGTTATGAACTAAATCCTTTTTCTAGAGTGACGATGTAACCGCGTCATGAAGGCTTGATAATTTTATTTCAGTTTTCTTAATTTCTTATTCTTTTCTACTTGTGTTTTATTTTCGTTCTTAATACTTCTAATTGTTTGATCATCAATTAGATGATAGACTAATCATAATGAGACCGGGAGGAGATTTATGTGTCAAGGGTATTGAGATAAAATCATAGGGTAACTTGAGATCGATAGGAGATACGAGCCTTATGCAACTTCTATAGAGAATCATTAAGCTTAATAAACTGCTTGGTTAATAATCATCATAGAAATATAGTTGATTAGGAATTTAGGGGTAAACTTTAGTGTGCTCTAACCAAGACATTAAAATAAATTAGGATTCTTGGTTGACATTAGAAGTTGATTAAGAGATTAGGAAGAATTGACATAATTGAACCATACTAAGTGGGATTAGGATTCCTTGTCTATGAGGAATCTATATTCATATCGTTGGTGAAATTAGATCCCTAAAGTTTTCTTTCATTGTTTGTTCATCATTTTATTTTTGTTTTCTAATTAATTAATTCAAAAACTCAAAAATATTTATTTTCTTTCAGTGTTTCTTTATTTTCCTTTCAAGCCAAATTATTGAAGTCTAAATAGTCGTTAATTTTGTGAAGTGGTACCTGGTCTCCCAATCCCTGAGTTCGATACTCGGTTTCTCACCGTTTTATTATTACTTGCTTCGATCCGGTATACTTGTTGAAGCCCATCAGTGACGTTAATTGACTATTCCTCCTGGATTTCAATCCTCCAGGCCAAACCAAGTTTGCAGACTAACTAAATCTCTTTATGGTCTAAAACAGGCTAGTCGCCAATGGAACCAAAAACTTACATCTGTTATTCTGACTCTTGGATATACTCTTTCATCTTCTGATCATTCCCTTTTTGTCAAAAATTCTGAATCTCACATAACTATTTTATTAGTGTTTGTAGATGATCAAATCCTTGCAGGAGATCATCTTGAAGAAATAAATTCTGTCAAGGCTTTCCTTGATAAACATTTTAGCATTAATGACTTGGGCAATTTAAGGTACTTCCTAGGATTGGAAGTAGCTAGATCCAACAAAGGCATCTTTCTCACACAACGAAAGCATGCATTGGAAATTTTGGAAGATGCTGGCCTTCTAGGCTGCAAACCGGCAACCTCTCATATGCTTCCAAATCAAAAACTCAAAGAATGATGGACACCCTTATCATGATCCTACTTGTTACAGAAGACTTATAGGTAGGTTATTATATCTAACTAATACCCGAACCTTTGCTGTCAACATGTTAAGGCAATTTGTGTCAAATCCCATTTTGTGTCAATAGGTTAAGTCACTATGTTGTTGCTGTAAGAGTGCTTCAATACATCAAGTTTGCTCCAGGAAAAGGAATTTTACTCTCTTCAAGTTCTGATCAGAAATTATCTGCCTATAGTGACTCTGATGCATGCCCGATTCTCGGAAGTCCATTACAGGTTTCACTATATTCCTTGGCTCCTCCATCATTTCCTGGAAATCAAGAAAACAAAACATTGTTTCACGGTCATCTTCAGAGGCAGAATACAGGACTCTTACCACCACAGTTTGTGAGGTCCAATGGATTTTATACCTATTGAAAGATTTGCATTTTCCTATGACAGAGGTTGTCCCTTTATACTGTGACAACAGATCTGCTATTCAAATAACAAAAATCCAACTTTTCATGAAAGAACCAAGCACATAGAGCTTGATTGTCACTTGGTTCGCGACAAAGTTCAACTTGGAACTATTGTCCTCATTTGAATTGACTGCCATTCCCAACTGGTTGACATTCATACAAAAGGCCTTACCACCAAATATTTTTACCTCCTTTTTGTCAAAATTGGTCATAACAGATTTATATGCTCCAGTTTGAGAGGGGTCTTAGAGTAACTACCTTATGCCATTAAAGTATACTTATTTATTTAGAAATGTTAACTGTACATGCATCTTGTACAAGTCTTAGTCTATGTTGTATAATCAATATATGTTAAAAGAGTTAGTTACTCTTCTTTATATTAGTGATCAGTTGGTTGGGAAATTTCTGTTTTTGTAACATGAGACTATTTTTTAAGTCTCAAATAATCAATGAATAGAGTTGAGTTTCTCATTTGTTTTTGCTCTAATAGAACGGATAAGGCCACTTTGCTGGTTCTATAGAGCATGGTCCCCTGAACTTGGACCCATAGTCAAATTGGTCGATCCTATGGGAAACAAGACTCAACTATCCGTAGCTATAGATGGGAATAATTCATGGTTAGTACAGGGGTTTGAAGAATTTAGGAATTCTTATCAAATTAACAGCTTTGCTATTGTCTTTTCATTACACTGGTTTGAATAGATTTGACTTTAGACTTTGAGACATCTATAATATTGACATTGATTACCTCGAACCACATTCAGTTGGGGTAGTTAACTTTGAAATAGTTTTAAATTAAGATGGAGTTGAAAATGATGAACAGATTTATGTTCATGCTGATGGCAATTGTTTTACGTCTTATTAGGTTAAATACTTAATTAATTTTAAGAACTAATATACATCTGACTTTATATTGTTGACATTATAAGGAATACCACCAGATACTGTTAGTGATTCTTATTTCTGAGGGAAAGAGAGGCCGAAGGTCAAGTAATTTAAGAACTACATATACATCTAATTATATATTACTAGAGATGCTTATTTCTGTTCACGAAAAAAAAAAAAAAGATGCTTATTTCCTAGAATTGTAATTCTTAAATTTTATTATTGTTAGTAATTATAAATAATCATGTTTAATTATATTTTGTATGAAGAGTATATTTGGCGTCGAGATGAGGCTCATGCATGTACAAAGGAGGAGGGTGCTTCTAGTCAGGGACAACACTTTCCGATATTTTACAATACCATTTTATAAAGTTTGTTGGAGGTATGTATAAGAAGCGGCATGTATATGAGATAGGAAAGTTGGCGTTGTGATTGTGTCAAAGATTGACACAGAACCAGGACCTAGAAAGAGTAATCAAGATTGAATGCAATTAATGAACCAAGATATGCAGTATCATTAATGAAACATCAAACAAGAATTAAGGGAACAAACACACCAAGAATTGATTACGGAGTTCGGCCAAATAGATGCCTACGTCTCCGGGACTTTGCACCAGCTTAGTCCAACTTTATTGAAGAGCCAAAACAAAGTTACAATCAGTTCTGCTTTCCCTTCCTTGTCTCGTGAGTGCACACCCCTTGATCCCAATTACACCCAAAGAGTATCCTCACTGAATTCTCTCTTGTTCAGTCTCACCCTCTCTTGGTCACTTTGTAATTTCTCAAGCTTATTGTGTTCTTACTCTATTCATGCTCTCTCTCTCTGAGTTATGCTTATATATGCATACTGCAGAACAACTGAGCTACTAACATAAGGGATCGGGAAAGCATAAAGTAACTAACTTAACTAACTAGTTAATCACCTAACTACCTAACTAACTAACAGCCAAGAGAATTAACTGAACTGCCATATCAGCTACAGTTGGGCAATGAGTTTCTGGGCTCACCGTCTAGTCAATTCAACCCCATCGACATCAATGCATAGCAACTGAAGCAGATAAGCGAGACTATCACAAATGTCAAGAGCGAGCTCGCAAAAAGGATGCCGGAGGAGATGGTGGCACAGTTGGCCGAACAACGATAGCTTTTTCATCAGCAAGAGGAGCGGATGCAGTATAGGAGGGGGCCGAATTCAGCAAAATTTCCATCACCTGAACATTCAGCCTGCCGGACCACCACCTCCAGCATCATCGCTCGCTGCAAACGACCGAATATACCAGTCACTAAACCGCAAGTTATAACTTAGCGACTGATGTAGCGACCACTACTTTGGTC
Source organism: Ammopiptanthus mongolicus (assembly GCA_039655645.1). Lineage (NCBI taxonomy): Eukaryota > Viridiplantae > Streptophyta > Magnoliopsida > Fabales > Fabaceae > Ammopiptanthus > Ammopiptanthus mongolicus. The sequence continues at coordinate 24,054,867 of CM077347.1, read as the reverse complement.
GCTAAGTTGGCTCAGGTTAACCATTTATACAAATAGCGACCGTTATAACAATTGCTAAGTTGGTCTCCCAGAATAACATGTGACTAACAATCAGTGACCGCTTATTATACATTAGTGACTGATTACAATTATCGTTATATATTTAGAGACCGGTCATAGTATTGGTCGTTAAATGACTTAGGGACAAGGGTTTTAGCCATCAGTGCACACCGATAGTTATTTCAGTCGCTAAACTATTTAAAAATCGATTTAAAGCCTTTAGAGATCGATTTTTTCCGTCGCTAAAACTGATTTTTTTTTTTTTTTTTTTGTAGTGTATTAAGAAGATTGTCAAGAGGGAGAAATGAACATTCTATACTATATATTATATTCATATTAAGAAAGGTCACTTATTATTGAAGTTCACGGAGAACAGTACACTTTCTTTTATATTATATGAAAAGCATGAAGTTCTAAATCTTCAAATTGACATGTTAATAACAGTTTATTTTTCATAAAATAGTTATTACTGACACACTCCACCCATTTGCTGCAGAAATTTTCCAATACACTTTCTCAATCGCCTACACAATAGAAGGAAAGGAATTGAAGCGAGGCACAGGGACAAGGAGTAAAGGATGAGCCCTTGGAAGTGTCATCCCGGGTTTCTCTTCCATGTCAACAGTCCCATTGTTTCCTCCAACAACCTTCCACTCAAAACACTGAATCATTGCAGCAAGAATAGTAGGTATAACTTGTAGTGCTAGTGAGGCTCCAGGACACACCCTTCTTCCTGTCCCAAAAGGAATCAGCTGAAAATGTTGTCCCCTCACATCTAACTGGCTCTCTCCAATGATAAACCTCTCTGGCTTGAACTCAAGTGGGTTCTCCCATACGTTGGGGTCCCTGCCCATAGACCACATATTAACATATAACACAGTCTTTGCTGGGATGTCATAACCACAAACATTACAGCTTTCAGATGATTCTCTCCCTATTAATGGTGCTGTGGGGTGAATCCTTAGTGTTTCTTTAACTATGGCTCGCAGGTAAGGAAGGTTGGCAAGATCTGTCTCTTCTATTAATCTACTCTTTTTTGTTACCGAATCTATCTCTTGTCTTGCTTTCTCCATCACATGCGGGTTGTTGATTAACTCAGCTAGAGCCCATTCGGTGGTTATTGCAGATGTGTCTGTTCCTGCCATAAATATGTCCTGCATAGCATAATTTAAAATTGTAATATACATAAGTTAATTTTGTTGAACAAAATTAATATGCTGTAGCTTCCTTTGCATTCTGGCATGGCAGCTGCTGGCTCAAAGAATTTGTCAACGATAAGCATTTGTGTGTATATTTAAAATTGAGTTTAGACTTTTTAGGTAGTGATAATCATACTGAGGCTTCTCTAATTAATAATTTAACAATACATTATATGGATAGCACATAAAATTATTTTTTTTTAAAGTTGATCCATGATTGAGCTACTTAGGGTAATTATATATGAGAAGGAAGTCAACACAAGTAAAGTTAAAGAAATACAGATAATATCAACATGCAATTTGATTAAGTGTACTAACACTGAAGCCACTGCTTTTAAATATATTTTCTAAACCTGATCAGGATTCTTGTTAAGTTGTTCATCTCCTTAATTAGTCCTTATTTCCCATTAGCTTCTGGAATTAAATATTTGAAATAAAATAATTCCATTAAATAAACGACATCTATCATTGCTTATGTACAGCTAAGATCTTTTGAAATATGCAAAATCTAATTTGCCTTGAAAAGCTAGAGTTGTTTTGATGTCCCCTTCAATCGGTAGAGAACTCATATGTTGAACAAAATAAACAGCTAAAAATATTTTCATAATATTTTTAAGACGTGAAATTCATATGAGATTCCCTAAATATAGAGATTAGTGTAATTTAACGAGTCTCACATAAAATTTACTTAGTAAGAAGAGTATATGAGAGAGAGTGTTAGATAGAGTGGACAAGTAATTGACTTGATTACCAAGATGAAAGCCTTGATATTCTCTCTGGTCAATTTTATCTCAGTGCTAGTATCTTCATGTATGTCCAACAAAATATCAAGTATATCCCTAACTTGAACACTTTCACCTCTTTCCTTCCTTTTGTCCTTTCTTCTTCATGCTCCTGTATCACCCTCTCCATCATGGTGTCAAACCTATCCAGTATTTCTTTTAGCCTTTTGTTCAATCCCTGCAAATCCAAATTCTTACAAAACCAAATAAAGTCTGACAAGTTAAACTTCCCTGCCAGCTCAGCTGTATCTATCACCATCTTTCTCACATCTTCTGTATCATTATCACTTTCACAACACGTTTTGCTCATAGTCATTCTTGATATGATACTATTCGTAAGAGTCAAGAGCTCACCACCGACATCAACAACTTCACCAGCTTCTCCTTTCTTCTGTAGAAACCTCAGAAACCTAAGTGTCTCTTGTTGCCTCAGTGGAAAGAGAAGGTCGAGGGTTCTGCCACCGAGAAGCTCAGACATGCATAGCTTCTTCATGAACTTCCAATAGTTTCCATAAGGTGCAAATAAGAAGCCTTTGGAGCCGTAGGATAAGTAGTCAACTGCAGTTGTTATAAAGCGGTTGGAGAAGCTAGTTTCGTGAGTTTTGAGGAACTCTTTGGCTATTTCAGGATTGGAAGCTATGATACAAGGGATAGACCCTAAAAAAAGTTGCATTATGGGTCCATAGCGGGTTGAGAGGTTGTGAAAACTTTGGTGTGGTATTGAAGAGATAAGGTGAAGGTGTCCAATTATAGGTAGGGATGGTGGGCTAGGTGGATGAACACCTTTGTTCTGCTTTTTGGTGAGTATGGCTCGAACCAGAATGGTTGAAAGTAGCCAAATGAGGAAAAGTAAGATATAGCCTTGAAATTCAGCCATACCTGAAAGTTTTTGGAAGAAATTAAGTATAAAACATGCTGGTTATAAACTTAAAACTATAAGGTAAGTTCAATCAGTCTTGGGAAAGAAGCAAAAGGAAACGTGTGGGTAATGCTTATCAGCTTAATGATGCAAACGTGTGGGTACTTAAATTTGCCCCCTGTGATTTGAAGTTTGATCCACAACTTGGAGGAAAATATTAGAGTATTGATAAAAAAACAAAAAGTTGACAATAATTAATGCCTTCTCAAATTATTCACCTAAACTACTAAAATATAATTTAATTACATCTTAAACTAATAAAATACAATTTATTTTATTTTAGTTCAATTTTTTCTAGAATTCAAATTCTAAAAAAAAATCCCTATAACATAATAAGGGGGATGAACTCACTCTAGATCATCGGGAAAGCAGAGGGGTCCCCCTCTGGTTGAGTTTGGTCATTTTTATAATAGTATTTTGTTTGTATATAGTTGGGCTTTTTTTTGTTTATAAGTTTGAAAGGTCCGTAAGAAAAAGAAAAGACTTAGAAAGAGAATACCAGCTCCCGAAAAAGGTGGAGTTGCTTTCGGTAAGTTTGAAGAGTTGCAGGGCATGGACAGCTACACTGTTGGAAGCATTTTCCAGCTAGTGATTAGACATTATCTCCATCTCTACGGGTCCATCTCTTCTTCCATTTTCAATCTTCCACAAGTTTGAAGGACCCGTCTGATGGCTATCAGTGAAGCACCTTTTAAATGTTTATCCGTCTGATGGCTATCAGTGAAGCACCTTTTAGTGAAGCACCTTTTAAATGATAACCCATCTTATAGTCATCAGACGGGTTACCGTCTGATTGTCATTAGACTGGTGAACATTTAAAAGATACTTCACTGATACTTATCAGACGGGTTATCATTTAAAATGTTCACCCTTCTGATGAGTATCAGTGAAGAACCTTTTAAATGATCACCCTTTAAATGACTATCAGTGAAGGATTCGTCTGATGATTATCAGTGAAGGACCTTTTAAATATTCATCCGTCTGATGACTATGAGTGAAGAACCTTTTAAATAATAACCCGTCTGATGAACATCAGTGAAGGACCCGTCTGAAGACTTTCAGTGAAGGACCCGTATGATGATTATCAGTGAAGGACCTTTTAAATGTTCACTCTTCTGATGACTATCAGTGAAGGACCCGCGTCTAATGACTATCAGTGAATCAACTTTTAAATGTTCACCCGTCTGATGACTATCAGTAAAGGACTCATCTGATGACTATCAATGAAGGACCTTTTAAATGTTCACCCGTCTGATGACTATCAGTGAAGAACCTTTTAAATGTTCACCCGTATTGATGCAAACCAAGAATGATGTCCAATTTAAGGCCAAATTGATTTTTGATGAAACTTTATTTTCATTAATGATGAACACGTCTACTTGTTTTGGCTGTATCTCGCGCTACAGATCTCCGATTGATGCATTCTTTAGTGCGTTAGAAAGCTAAGGAAATTATCTACGAATAGTATTTCAATCCTCTTGACCAGATTCGGCTTCTATCATGGTGAAAAATGAGCTGGAAGTTAAGCACGAAATTCTGGACGGAGTTGACCCTTTTGTTTTAGGCTTGTATTTAGTTTTTATTTCAATATGATGTGGGGGTCGAATTTTATGACAAGAAAGGAGGTTAACTTTTGGCTTGCATGCCTTGTTAACTCCTTGGTAGGTTATGGAATCTTGGCCACTTATTGGAGAGTCATTATGTGGTGGTTATGAAGTTAATAGCCACTCATTAGTGATTTCTTTATTTGGTGGTTTTGGTTTCATTTTTCTTTTACTAGCTTTAATGGGTTATTTTCTATTTTTATGAGGGAGTTAGTTCACTTTATGGTGACATTTTGTTTGCATCTTCATGCAATCACCCTACTCTATATGTAAGTCAAAGTTGATGAATGAAAAGCACTTTTGGTTGTTGTCAATTTGGCTAAGTCCATTTGGAGAGTGCATAGTCTCTCATAGGTTCTTCATTGAGCCAACCCCCTTTGATCTTATCAAGAGTCCAAGACTTTTGTGGCGATCCTCACCTTGGCTTATCAATTCCCCTTGGAATTGTGGCGCCTACCTTCCATTCCTTATCTGGGCCATTTATTTTGTATTCTTCTTGTTTGAATTTTGATTGTCACTCAAGGATAGATCCGAATTTTTATATGTTCCATCTTGGATCATATCATTTGGTAATCAGAGCTTAGGTTCTTTGTCAGGTGTTATCTATCCTTTTCAATTTTGTCCTTGAATTTTTGTTCAAATAAAAAAAAAAATTTAAAGTTTCAATTTTTTTTTATTTTGTGGTTGTATGTCATGGAAGTCATGAAAAGGAAGAGTATTATCTATACTTTATGCTGTGTGAAGGATAAGATATATAGGTTGGACATTGATAGAAAGTATTGGATCAATATGGCCAGTACAATCATGGTGGAGAAGTTGGGACTTCCTGTTTTAGACGATCCTGACCCTTATAGGCTTGAAAGTCTCGAGGATCCAGAATTTAAAGATATGGGTGCTGTGATGGTGACCAAACAAGTACTAGTGTCGTTTAAATTCGAGGGTAATGAAGATGAGGTACTATGTGATGTGGTGCCTACAAAAACAAGGCACTTGCTACTTGGGCGTCCATGGAGGCATCAACGACAAGCAAGTCGTGTTGAAGAGAAAGAAAGAATGAGAGCAAAAAAATAAAATGAGGTGAAAAAAGATAACTTGAATGCTGGTTTTGATGCTATTCCTAATTCTTTGCCTAGTTGTGTTGATTCTCTTTTGAAGGAAATTGAGTTTGTTCCTCCAAAGGAAGTTTGCAAGACATTCAATAAAATTGAAGATGTGATTCCAAAGGAGGCTTGTAAGACATTCAATGAAATTGAAGATGTTATTCCAAAGGATGCTTTCAAGTGTATTAATGAAATTGAAGATGCGATTCCAAAGGAAGCTTGCAAGACAACCAATGAAATTAAAGATTTAATCCCAAAGGAAGTACCCCATGGTTTGGGAACTCGCATGGTTTCCCAAAAGTATGATGTTCATTTGGTTCATCATAACAACTTTGAGGAATGTGCTGGGATGTTGATTGCACAAGATGGAAATGTATTCCACCTACTTGCTACATTTGATGATTTCTATCAATTTCCATTTGACCCAGGAGGATGAAGATGATTCCTTAAGGCAGTAAATTCGAGGTCGAATTCTCTTCAAGAGGGAGGGAATGATGCAAACCAAGAATGATGTCCAATTTAAGGCCAAATTGATTTTTGATGAAACTTTATTTTCATTAATGATGAACAATATTTTCATTAATGATGAACACGTCTACTTGTTTTGGCTGTATCTCGCGCTACAGATTTCCGATTGATGCATTCTTTAGTGCGTTAGAAAGCTAAGGAAATTATCTACGAATAGTATTTCAATCCTCTTGACCAGATTCGGCTTCTATCATGGTGAAAAATGGGCTGGAAGTTAAGCACAAAATTCTGGACGGATTTGACCCTTTTGTTTTAGGCTTATATTTAGTTTTTATTTCAATATGATGTGGGGGTCGAATTTTATGACAAGAAAGGAGGTTAACTTTTGGCTTGCATGCCTTGTTAACTCCTTGGTAGGTTATGGAAACTTGGCCACTTATTGGAGAGTCATTAAGTGGTGGTTATGAAGTTAATAGCCACTCATTAGTGATTTCTTTATTTGGTGGTTTTGGTTTCATTTTTCTTTTACTAGCTTTAGTGGGTTATTTTCTATTTTTATGAGGGAGTTAGTTCACTTTATGGTGACATTTTGTTTGCATCTTCATGCAATCACCCTACTCTATATGTAAGTCAAAGTTGATGAATGAAAAGCACTTTTGGTTGTTGTCAATTTGGCTAAGTCCATTTGGAGAGTGCATAGGTTCTTCATTGAGCCAACCCCCTTTGATCTTATCAAGAGTCCGAGACTTTTGTGGCGATCCTCACCTTGGCTTATCAATTCCCCTTGGAATTGTGGCGCCTACCTTCCATTCCTTATCTTGGCCATTTTTTTTGTATTCTTCTTGTTTGAATTCTGATTGTCACTCAAGGATAGATCCGAATTTTTATATGTTCCATCTTGGATCATATCACGTATGATGTAACTGAAACAATTTCAGTTAAGTTGTAATGATGACGATGAAGCATGCTCTGTTGTTAAGAATGTTGTTTACAAGGAAGTTTTCCAAAAAATATAATATGATGTAACTGAAACAATTTCATAAAATATATGTCTTTATTTTTGTTATTAGTTTTTTATATTAATTGTCGCAGCTTTGTTCTTTACTTATATTTTTGTTTTTTTATACTATTTCTTTAACTTTATCTTTATTGTCAAACTATTATGTTATTTGGCCGACGTTTGAGAGTATATATTTTTATTTCTATCTTTTGCTTGATTTTTATCTTCTTTGCATATACGCATTGAAAGAATACATAAAAAATAATGTTGTATTCATGTACCTATTTTGATGTTAAAGAATGATTTTTCATTTTAAAATTAAAATTGCTAAACTTAACATTTATAATAAATTAAGAAGAAACAAAAACTATTAAAAACCAACCTACCCTAAGGGTCTTGATCTAAAAGGTCACCCTTGCGTTTTGCACGGGTTACAACACTAGTTACAATACAAACTCCATCACACGAATAGAAGGTTACAATTAGAAGTTCTAAACTAATATTGTTGTGAGCTTTGTTAAGATATATTACCGCGATTAATGGTACAAGAAAATGGAAGATTATCGATGAATTATTACCTACGGATTAAAAATGCAACCATATATATTTCTATTCTTTCAATTAAAAACAAAGAAGCGTAAGTGTAATTAGAATTCAATTCAAATCCTTGATCACGCTGCTACAGATATGTAGCGCAGTTCTTGGATGCTTTTGAAAATCTTTTAGGTGATTTTATGAAGTCAAGAATTGCTGAGGTAAGAAGAAAATATAAGGATAGAACAATCTGATAATTTTGGTTTTAAGCTTCAATTTAACTCTATCAATTTCACCCATTGAGTCACCCTCTCCCCTCCCAAAAATTAAAATAAAATTCCAAACAACAAATAAGTAACAAGCTTACAATTGACTGTAGGATAATTGAAAATCCAATCCATCTAGTTTTGCAAATTATTATTTTCTTTCTTTTTTTGTTCTTAGTCTATGGCTGACAACAAGAATCAGCTAGCATGACATGGAGGGAAAAGGTATGAGTCTGGGTTTTGGGACACAAATCAGGGGTTGAGCTCTTGAAAGAATAAATGAAGGTCCCTCTTTCGTGTCAACAGTACTGCCACTCCCTTCCTCTCCAACCTTCCATTCAAAGCATTGAATCATAGCAGCAAGGGTGGTCTCAGCAACATTTAATGCTAGGGAAGTTCCAGGACATCCTCTTCTTCCACTCCCAAAGGGTAAAAGTTGATAATGCTATCCTCTAACTCCAAGTAATTGGTTCTTATTTCCACTCTCATCTTTGGAAACAAACCTTTCTGGCCTGAACTCAAGAGGGTCATCCCAGTGCTTTGGATCCCTTCCAATAGCACACACATTAATGAAAACCTGAGTTTTGGCAGGAATGTCATATCCACCAATGGTGCAGTTCTCAGTTGACTCTCTTAATACAAATGGAGAAGGAGGGTGAAGCCTCAGTGTCTCCTTTACTATGGCTTGGAGATAAGGAAGATTAGCTATATCTGATTCCACTACTATTTTTTCCTTGCCAACCACACAGTCAATCTCCTTCCATACTTTCTCTGTGACAGTTGGGTGGTTAATGAGTTCTGCCAGCGACCATTCTATAGCAATGGCAGTTGTATCTGTCCCCCCTGTGAACATATCCTGAGAAATTATAAGGAAACGTTGTTACTCAGAGCCTTTGTTATTGAATCAAGATCTTAGCATCTATTATGTCAAAATGTAGGATAAAACTCCTCTAAAATGAGATTGATTATAAAGTGTGAAAGTAATTAATTAAAGTGTATTTAGATCACAACTCACTTTAGGTAATCAGCGATAGATACATGCTTACTTTTACACTTTTCACTTTTGTTCACTTTAGAGAGCCTAATCCCATGTAACTCAATTATTCATATCCTAGATGCTTGGCTATCATATTTACCGATTGTTGTTAAAACTTTCATGTCCTTGTTGGTAGTATCATTAAGGACAAAACTTAGGTGTAGTTCATTAGATACTTTGTTTTTCAATGGAAATGAGACACGGATAACCGTTAGCTCATTAATGAAATTATAACATATGTAACTTTTGTTACGCAGGTTCTATTTCTATTGAAAAACAACACCTAAAATACCTTTAAAATTTTACTTAAGTTTTTTCCTATCAATAATTGGCTAATTTGAATGGAAGCTATTTTATGTGATAGGATTGTGGCCTAGCTAGCTAGTCGGTGTTAATTTTTATGTATATAGTGTTTGAAAGAGGGTCGATTATTACCGCCAAGAAGCCTTTAATGTTGTCTCTGGCTATTTTAACCTCTGAGCTTTGGTCTTCTGATATAGTCAGAAGAGCATCGAGTACATTCTTTGCAGCATCCTTCGTGGTAGATTTATTTCTTGCCTCTTCATGTTCCTGAATTATACTTTCCATCATGGTGTCAAACCTGTCACGAACCTCCTTTAGCTTCTTCCCAATTCCTTGAAGATCCAATCTCTTACAAAACCAGAAATAATCAGCCAAGTTAAAAATTCCACTCATCTCGGAAAACTCTTTCACCCTTTCTGTCACCTTATGAGCTTCATCATCGCTATTAAAACAGCTTTTGCTTATTGCCATTCTCATAACGATGTTTGTTGTTAGCTTTAAAAGCTCATCTGCAACATTGACATGCTCACACGCTTCACCTTTCTTTTGTATCATCTTCACAAACCTGTTCATCTCTTCTTGCCTTATGGGAAAGAGTTGATCCAGCATCCTTCCATTAAGAAGTTCTGACATGCAAAGTTTCTTCATGAACTTCCAGTAGGTTCCATAAGGAGAGAATGCTAAATCGGAAGCGTTATAAGTGAGATAACTAATAGCAACATTTGCGGGTCGGTTTGAGAAAGAAGGTTCATGAGTTTTAAGAATCTCTTTAGCTATTTCAGCAGAGGAAACAAAAACTATTGGAGTGGACCCAAGATACATGTGAATCAAGGTTCCATAACGATCTGAGATCTTCTGAATGGTTTTGTGAAGGGGTGGTTTGTCCAATGATTGGTAAGGCTAATGGACTAGGTGGAAGGCGAAACTTTGATCGAGTTTTGGTGAATATGGCTTGGAGCAATATAGTGGCAGCAAGCCAAATCAGGAAGATTGGTAAGTATCCTTGAATACTGTCCATTGTGGTGTCCATAATTTCACTGCAGGATATATATGAGTAAGAGTGGCCTATTTAATATTTATAGAGGGTAATTTGTTACATTTTGGACAGGTGGAGTTTAAGTGTGTGTTTGGATCAACTGGGAAAATCTCATTATTTCAACATAATCGATTATTGTTATAATCGATTATAATAGAATCAATTTTATGTTTGGATATGTATGTTAAATAGTAATTATAAGATAATCTATTTCGTTTAAGTTATGTAAAAAAATCACTTATATATAATAAATTACTAAAAAATATATGAAGTTATTTGTATAATAATTTAATAATATTTATTTGATAGTTAGTTTTGTAAGGGTGAAATGGAAAGAATGTTATTAGTTTCAAAATAATTTAACAGATTTTTAAATAAACTTCAAACTTTTAACTTTTCTAAAAACAACTTTTTCTCTCTTAAAAACAGTTGTTTTGCAATTTAATCAGTTTACCCAAACTGACATGCTAGTTTCTACTGAAAAACAGGTTTTACCATAAAAAACAGTTGTTTAAATAAGATTTTGAGTAAGATTAAATCTTATCCAAACACATATGTATCCTTAATTAGATCGGAAATTATTACTTTTCTACCTCTGAGTGAGACAACATATGTTGGAGACAAACCTATTGGAGAGACTTCCATATGCTATTTTCCTTTTTTAATCTTGTAATATAATCAGACAAGAAAAAATAATTGTATTAAAATATAAAAACATAATATTAATATTTACCAATATCTTACAAATAATAGAATTTAACTTGCATGGAAAGTTAACTATAGGAAGCATGATGTATATCTCTTAACTTTGATATTCTCACCCCAATATTCTCACCATTTTGCACACCTTTCATGTTAGTGGTGGCCGGTCGCCACCAACTTCAAGCGACCTCCGACGATTGCCATTAGCTTCTGGCAACCTTAGATGAAGACAATTGTTGCTTACCTCTGGCGATCGCTACCAATGATCTCTGGTGACAACATTTGCAATTTTCGACAATCCCAACTTATGTAATCATCTCGATTGCTATCGTGGGCCATTATTGTTGCCACCTCTACTACTGAGACTCAACATTTTTGAATTTTTTTTAATTGTTTAAAAAAGAATGATGTGGACAAATATAGTGATGTGGAGGAGGTGATATGAAAAAATGGATGATGTGAAATGGGTGTAAAATATGGTGTATGAAAATGTAGAGATGCTTTTCCTGGTACCCTAATAATTTTAGGGTAAAAGTTACACTGTCAATCAGAATGCGTCATCTCAATTAAATGAGTCAACAAATCTCACATAAAACTGAGTTCTCGACATATGATTTGGCTACCTAGACAAGATAAATGTTATCCTAAGGGCAGGGCCGACCCTGAGATTTTGGGTGCTCTGTACGAACTGAGAAGTTGGTGCCCTTATAATCATTTGAGCACTGTCCTCCTTGCATTTTTTGCTGCAAAATCATTAATAAACCGTTCATAATCAAGATTTTTAAAAAAATAATTTTCGATAAAAATTAAAGCAAGACTATTTAATCTACCTTGTGACATAGTAGATCGTATATAAGATTTTAACAATTTCAATTTAGAAAGACTTCTCTCGACAAATGCAATAGTAACATGAATAATTAATATTATTCTATAAGTTATGTATGCATTAGGAAAACAATTAAATGTTTTAAAAGAACTCAATATCATAAAGCTTGATTTTGATTCAACTATCAAAACCACTCTAATGACTTTTAGTTCTTCAAATAGTATTTCACCATTAAGATCATAAGAATTATCATGTTTTTGATAAGTTTCAAGATGTGTGCAACATAATATTAAGTCCTTATCAGAAAATGACATAAGTTTTTCAATACTAAACAAAGAAGGAGTAACTATTGAACTACGATGTAGTTGAAAAAAAGAATTAGGGATTGAGTCATTGAGAGACAAAGAGTCACCGAAAAAAAAAAGAAAGAAAGAAAATATGTTTAAATCAATTAGTAGTGCAGCTATTTAGGTGTATTAATTTAAATCTAAATATATTTCAATAATAATAGATATACTTTAAGGAATAATTATTGTTTATTGCTACTAAGTAAATTATATAAAAATTTATTTTAACACTTATAATATATATATATATATATATATATATATATATATATATATATATATATATATATATATATGGTGCCGCTTAACATGAAAAACAAATTAATTATATAAATTTTTTATTTTAATATTATCAATTTTATATATACAAAATATATAAGAAAAATTTGATGTCCCTGACAAAATGGGATCCTATGCGATCACTCCTCTCATGCATGCTCAGGATCATTACTGTCTAGAGGTATAAGAGAATTTACCCAAAGTGGATGATATTTTTTCTTGTTATCTGATGAAAGCATTATGTCACGTCACCTATTTTCTGAGTTTGACAAATACATACAACTTCCATGTATTGTCTTTTGTGAACTATATAGAATTAAAAATGTTTATGGTGTCACGTAGCTTCGGCAAAAAAATTAATGTAGAATAGAACAATTTCCCAGACCGGTTATTGTTGTTGGAGCTTCTACTTCAACTTTCACTACCAAGAATCTCTGTTCTGCTGCCAAAATTAGTATTACGTGGTTGGGATAGCATAGATAGCGCCGTTAGCCGTCTTCCATTGTTCAAATAGTTATCAGAAATATTTAATGGACATATTTTTGTTGTGCTTGATGTGATACCTTACGTTTTTTTCCATTGATTTTCTCTCCTTCACTTATGGTTTTTTATGTAGGCTCGCTGTTCTCCCTGCACGCATGACTGAGTCCCCAAAGATCCCTATCTCCGTACTTCACCAGTAGTTTATGCATAGCTGTCTAGTAACTTTCATGGAGCATTTTATATTCTTCACGGCTGCATATGATTAACATCATTATGCATTTATGTTCTTGTCGTCTCTTACGGTTTTGATTATTTACTTACTTTTTTAATTGTTTGAAACCATTCAAAAGGAAATGAAGTGATACATAAATATTTGGATAATAATCCTTTTCATGAAATAAAAGGAGACCCCCAATAATTTGGCTAACGTTGCTGCATTTCTAGAGTTAGGATTCGAATCCAAAATCTATGATTAAACTGAAAGAGATATGTGTCATCTCGTCCCAGCATTCTTGGATAAGACCAATGAACTTTAAATAGTATAATCAATTCATATATATTAAATTCAAGAATTAATTCTTGAATGTGAGTCGTTAATTCATATATATTAAATGAGTCTCGCTAACGAATGTCTCAACGACATTGTTTAAAGAATTAACAAAAGAAAAATTTTTAATGAGAAATTAAGTGTAACATTTTTTAATATATTAAATACATCATTTACCTATGTAAAATTTTCTTTCTTGATTTTTTAACCATGTCCTAAGGACACTTATTAGTATTCTCCATATTAAATTAGAGTGTTTACTATTGAACGTGAGGCATTCTCCAACAAAAAATTACTCTCCTTTCATTGGGCTACATGACTTCACTTATTTTAAATCATTTTCAAATATTCTAATTAATTATTATTTATAACTATCTAATCTTCTTATCGTTTGCTTATTTTCATTTAATCCTTTTTTTCATGATAAAGGTTTCTAATTAATTGATATTATATCTTATTCAAATTATTATCTTTTTTTATAGGTCGAGGAAAAACAAGACAAAACTAAGCAACAACTCGAGGAATGCTGCTACCTAGAGCATCCTCTCTTAAAATCAAAGCTAAAGAAGGAGAAGCCTTATTGATGACCCTTTTTCGCTATAAAATTCGTATACCGATTAGCCTCACGATAAACATGCATAACCGAGACCTGCCAATCATCCTTATGAATAAGATCCAGAACTTCCTGTAACAGAGGTTGGAGGAATTGGTTCTGGCTACTTCTCATATGCACCATATTCACAACAACTTGAGAATCAAGCTCAAACAAAATCGGGTTGAGAGAAAGAGTTCTTGCAAACTTAATACCCAAGCGGAGGGCCCAAAGTTCGGCCCACACTAAATTACACGGACTTAAGTTGCAAAAGAAGCTTTTTACCAAAGAACTAGAGGAATTTCTTATCAACCCTCCACAAGCAGCCATACCCGAACTACTACGGTAAGAACCATAAACATTTATTTTATAGGCATTAGTTGGGGGAGCTACCCAAGACACATGAATCTCACGTAAACTTTTCTCAATAAACATCGGGATATAGGACTGGAAAGTTCTCTACAAATCATCAGGACTTGACTTTAGACAATAGATTAGATGGAATCCGGAAACGAAGATTTTCCATTGAAAACCAGTTGATTCCTGTCTAACCACACTTCCTTGATGGCCACCCCAAATACAACTAGCTAATTAGCAAACTGGTTAGTCAACTCCCTCGATGAAAGATTGAAAGCAAGCTAAGCATGGAGGCCCAGACTAAAGAACTGACTCCATGCCTCCTGAGAGAGCACCTTAGACCAAAAGGATCTGACCTTATCATAGTCACGAAGAGCTTGCATGAGGGACTCAGGTTGAGCATAACACCGAGGCAATCTTCCTGCACTGCTAACCCACGTTTACAGCGATCAACATTTGTAAGCAAACGGCCATGAGCAACCTGCCAAAGAAAAGTACGATTTCGCTGCAGCCCCTGCCAACGCCAAATAGAAGAAAACTGAAAAGGGACCATGCTTGACGCGGGTTCATTACCAGAAAGGTAGGAATAAGCAGCTTTTATCATGAACACCACATCAGAAGAAAAGGTCCAAATTGGGAAGTCCTCCTTAATTGCAGAAGGAGGTTTGATCGAAGCAATCCTTGCACAAACCTGACTTGGAAGGATATTCTGGATGACATCCCACATCCAACCATCATTAGAAGTAAAGGCCGATATTGTAGCCTATAAATCCTCAGGATGTAGATTCGTGAAGCAAAAATCAACAAGCCTATCGCATCCGAGAACTGAAACATCCATCCAGAAACGAGCATGGTTCCCATCAACTTATTATCTTTTAATATTAACTCAAACACTAATTATTATTTGCCTATTACGATAAACAAAATCTCTAAAAAATTAATTTTTTTATATAATATTCTAAAATTCATTCAAATATAAATTATGCTTTTTTCACAAGCATTTATAAAAGACACATTTCTTTCTAATTTCTCTTCTTTTAATATTAAAGTTAGCTTTTTAAATTAATTATGCACATCTACTTTTTTAATTTAAATATATTCTTATTTAATCTATATTTTTTAAATTCCTTTTTGATAACCATATTATAGGTAGAAAGTATTCACTACCATTAGCAGTGGTTAATATCCGTCGGGGAATCTGTTGGGTACACAAGATTGATTCTCCCCTTCCAATCAGGTTTTTTCCATACACAAGAGTCAAAATTCGAACTTTTGATCACTTGTTTAAGGTGTCTAACTCCTTTGCCACTAGGACGAACCACTTTGGTTATATTTTTTAAATTCTTCTTGAATTAATTATGTATGTATAATTTATAATTTTAAATTTATCTTATATACTTTTATTTTATTTTATATATTTGTAATTATCTTCTTTTACTAATTTGTTACCAATGTGTTTTTTTTTTCAAAACTTAATCTTATAACCTCATACAAGCTACATAAATAGTTCATGATTATTAATCTACTCCTAGGAATTTCTTTTAGTGCACTAGTAACTTAATGTTTGTTTTTTGTACACAACGGGACTAACCGCCTAAACAAATAAAAATTAACTAATGAGGGAAGATGGAACCAGCGTTTTTGTTGGCAACAAGGACGGATCCAGAAATGTTAACTAATGGGGATAAAATTACATAATATAAATATTCTATAAAAAAAATATAAATGCATAAGCTATAAAATAATGACATCATTATCATTTAGCAAAAAATTGGAGATTAAAAAAATTATATCATTACACACCCAAAAAATTGAAGATATCTCAACTTCTACAAATTATAATTGCTCTCTACGTATCTTCATATTTTGAGATTGCTGTATGATTTTTTTCATTTTCAACACTATAAAAAATATCTTCCTATGTATGTAACCAAACAATCATTTAACAATTTATCTCCCATATGATTGCGCGGATGATTCTTTACAAAAAAGAGTAAAAAAGGTTTCAACATAGAGAGAAGGGAGTAAAAACGGGTTAGTGGGGACAGTATTTATTTTTTAGTGGGGTCAAAAGTAAAAATATTCAATAACTATTAAAAAAAAAATTTGAAAGTCAGTGAGGGCAGCTGCCCCCATTTTGGTATACATGAATCCGCCCTGATTGGCAAATTGCAAGTTTGCAACATCTATGCCTCCCGGTTTTATGGAACTTTTTACAAAAATACTGCATTCATGTATCATTAAATCAATTATTATAAGTGTTTGAAAAAGTATATGATTGATCCAACTGTGTGTGAATATGTGAATGCATTTTGAATGCAGTGAATTCATTGCTCAATGGAGGCACTAGAATATGTGGTCTCGTTGGTATTATTCCATTTTTTTTAGAATAAAACTTTAATTTTGTACTAAAATGGTTAAAAGATATCACTCAAATTGCATTCATGCAAACCCTCAAAATTTCATATCGTATTGAGGTTTGGGATAAAATAGAGTGGAGTAAATAGCCAATTTGGTCCCTGAAAGTGTAAAGCGATATCAACCTAGTTCCTGAATTTAACTAAATAGCAAAAACGTCCCTAAAGTTGTAAAACGTTAATAAACTTGATCCCTCCGTCAATCCCAGTTAGCTGACGCCTTTAACAGCGCTGATGTGACACGTTAAGTGCCCTGTTGGCACCGTTGTCACTGGTTAGGTGGTGTCCACGTGGTCGGGGACCAATTTGAAATTTTAAACCAGGGACTAAATTGATACTCGCAACAGTCTTATTCTTCTTCTTCTTTATGTTTACCCTCTCTATCTTTGCTTCCTCTGTTCGCGCTCTCTCTCTAACCACCCGTCTATAGAACCACCCATATATAGACGAGTCCTTTCTCTCTTTGCTCTCTCTCTATGGTTAGAGAGAGCGCGAGATAGAGGAAGTAAAGAGAGAGCAGAGAGAAAGGGGAAATATAAAGAAGAAGAAGAAGACCGTTGCGAGTATCAATTTAGTCCTGGTTCAGAGTTTCAAATTCGTCCCTGACCATGTGGACATCACCTAACCAGTGACAACGGTGCCAACATGGCACTTAATGTGTCACATCAGCGCCGTTAATGGCGTCAGCTAACTGGGTTTGACGGAGGGACCAAGTTGATTAACGTTTTACAACTTTAGAGACGTTTTTATTATTTAGTTAAATTTAGGGACTAAATTAATATCATATTATAATTTCAGGATCAAATTAACTATTTACACAATAGAATGTAAAGTGTAAACGAATTCATATTCATATTACGTCGTTCCATTAATTATTATTGTCATTTCCAAAAATACAATAAAATTTGCTTGTATTGCCGTTAAAACTTCTTCCACAATAATGAATGGTACCTTTCCACTCTAAAACGCTCCAGTATGTGCCTATCAGTCATAAAAGAACTTCCCGGAAGAGGACCGGCTTTCTCTAGAAACAATTTGGAAATTTACTACGTTTCTTGCCCCATTTATATGCCAATTATTATTCTTTTCTTCAACTCCAGACTACTATAGCTTTTCTTCCATCTGCTTCTCGTGTTTCATCCTCTGGGTTTTTCTCTTTTTTTTTTAGAATCCCAATCACTCACTCTTCATGTTTCGCTTGCTTCAACAGGTTTGGTTTTCCTCACCCCTTTCACTTCTCATTGGGTTCCTCTCCGTTGCTTTTTTTCTATAATTGTATTTAGCTAGGAATTCACATTTTCTTTTTCCTTTTTTATATTATATATTGTATTTTATGTCCTTAGACCTTAACTCCCGGCAGACCCGTATTAAAAAAAATCACATGTTTGCTATGTTAACACTTTGCAAATTATAATAGGTTGTAATCTGTGAAAGATCTTTTATTTATTTATTTTAATTAAAAATGGGTGTCATTGTGATTGTTTGAATTGTTGAGGCTAACTGATATGGATTCAATGTCATCAATAAATAAAAGAGAAAAAAAAACTGGATATGGTTTCAATTTGGATTGGAAGGAAAAATATAATCCCATGTTAATAACTGAGATTACCAGTTTAAGGGTGGGATAAAGAACATAAGAATAGAAGGAACCAAAAGCTTTACTAGGAATGCAATTTGTTTTCAACTTTTCATTTGTAGTTTCTTGTAGCCAAACCTAAATTGAAAATAGGACTTATTTGATGGCTATGATTTTTTTGCCAAAAAAAGATAGTTCAGTTTACTCTTGTCTTGAAGTTTCTTAGCCACTTGGGTCATCACTTCGTATTGATAAATCCTTCTCTTGTGAAACGTATGAAGGGACCAAAACATGCAGTGATGCGATAAAGTATCAAATTTAGTGAATTCTAAGTTCATGACAAGCAGGATCGTAAAGACGTCACCTATAAAATCTTTTAAACTTTCAGGGATTAATTCACCAACTTGGAACATGCTTGAATAATATACAACATCTGTCTGTGTAAGGATGCATCTTTACTTTGTCTCGAAATAGAAGTGGCGAAGTTTTCTAACTTATATTTTTGCTCTTTCACAAATATAGAGTAATCTATATTTGTTAATTAGAGATTTCTGAAGTGCTGGGAAAGGACCTGATGACAAGTGTAAGTATGGAACAGTAGAGTCTCTGTTGATAAATAGGAGAAAAGAACCACTGCAGGGCTTGAACAATTCTTAACCTTATTGAGTAGATCGCATAAATCAATGGTCTAAAGGATGGCAAAATGAAAGACTAAGATGCATTCAAAGGAGGGAATTGCATGGTTGTCGTCTGACTTGATTTCCGTTGTAGTGCTTAATGGCATATACTTAGTCTGGCTTTTCACAGGATATTAGTTCTTTGGTGGTTGATACTTAATAGTGTTAAGTGATATATTGTGGGTGTGATATGAATAGAGGGGAATTCTAAAGGAGGAAGATAATGGAATTTAAACGTCGAAATCACTTTTTTTTTTTTTTTTTGAAGTTTGAAACTGTATTTTGAGCTTTCCAGCTGTCCAGATGGTTCATTATTTATATGAAATCTAATGGTTGTCAATGCCATAATACCCAGTGTAATGTAACAATTTTCTTGTTTCTTTTTTTTTTTTGGTAAATAGAATCATGAACTTTTTTAAAGTTATTCTTCAATTGGTGTAAGGCTAAGAGTCTTGCTAGGATTTTACCAATGAGTAGAGAAGGTTTGAGAGAAGATAGAGTTAAACACAGCCAATGGCTGGTTCTTCTGGGGTAACAAACTAGGAAAGAAGAAAATTCTTCTTGATAATTCTGGGTTTAATATTCATGTAAAGGATCTTCCATACAAAGGCTAAGGGTTAGCTTTTTTTTATTTGATAGAAGAGGTCAAACATATAGGGTCAAAGACCAGTTAATACTGTTCATACATTCAAATCATTTTATTGAGTGTGATTTTAACTAACCCTGCTGTTGGACTATAGCATTTGATGTGTTGATATGGCATTCTGAGCTTCTGATGAATTGGTCACTAACCACTACTCTAAGTAGTTGACATTTTTTGTACTTTGAACCACTGTAACAGTAGTTTTAAATAATAATAATAATGATGCAATTTATACTAAATTACTAATTTTCAAGTGATATGAGTACATGATCAACATGATAACTGAATAGGACTTATAAATTCTCTGAACTGATTCTCTTGAGAATTTAGCTAGCCACTGGCGTGAAATATATTTTTGTGGGGAGATTGATGTCAAAATGCATGCAATATTTTGGATAGTTTCTGATGAATATACTTGGATTTGATGCAGGCAATGTAAACATGAGTGTTTGCCTTCCTATTAGTCAATCTTCAATAAATGCTGTTGTCCTGAAAGGTAATACTCAGCTGCTGATGAGTAGTAAAATCTGTGGTCTTTGGTCCCGAGGAATATCCAGTTCATGTTCTTTCAGCTTGTGCCTGGGGAATTCAGAGATAAATAATGTTAGTATTTCTATTTGCACAAAATCCTCTTGTTCAACTATTACGGGCCAAAGAATCAGAGGAGGTTGCCGTGGAACATGCTGCTCCAAGCAAAGGGGCAACATTCAATTCTCTAGTTCTGTAATACCGTGGAAGAAGCATCGTGAAATTTCATTTGCATGCCAAAGTATGAATATGAGGCTTTTGGTGCCTAAAGAAAAAGTGCTTTCCAAAGTCAAGTGTACTGTGGGACCGATAACTTGGCAACATGGATTTGCATCGGTTGGCTTGATTTTTGGATTACTTGTATGTAATTTAAGTTCTGAACCCGCACATGCTGAGGCAAATTCTGAAAATGAGAATAGGAAAGATGAATGCAACGAGTACGAGTTAAATGTTAAATTCTCACATGGGAAGAAAGTTTACACTGACTACTCTGTAATTGGTGAGCTGCACATTCTGCTAAGAGTCTACTTAGATACATGTAGATAGCATATTCATATATTTACTTATGCATTAATATATACAAATAGACAAAGATAAGAACCTATGCATTTGTATTTGTTCACTGCATTAGTCATGAAACTTGTCATGCTGAGCAGGAATACCCGGGGATGGAAGATGTTTGTTTCGCTCTGTTGCTCATGGGGCTTGTTTGAGGTCTGGAAAGCCGCCTCCTAGTGAAAGCTATCAGAGAAAGCTAGCCGATGATTTACGGGCCAGAGTATGCTTTAAATATCTCTATGCAATTACGTTTAGAAACCACCCCCTCCCCCCATTGAACCAAAAATAAATGGAAAAACACAAAACAGAAGAATTGAAGGCACAGTATTGATTACAATTCTAAGTAATTGCTAAGTTTATATTGACAGAAGATTGCTTTCTTCCACATTTCACATTATTCTTTTAGTAATTTACAATCAAGCTGTTTGTAGTTATCTAGTGACTTCCCCTCTAAATTTTGCAGCTGCCAATATTCTTGATTTTTGTCTGTTCTATTTGTCAGGTTGCTGATGAGTTTATCAAAAGAAGGGAAGAGACAGAGTGGTGAGTTTCTGTAGTGGATATCCATAGCATTCTGGTGATTATATTACATGAATGGCATTTTTTTTAATCAAGGAGGGTTCTTTCAATCCCCCCCCCCCCTCTCTCTATAATACATATAACACTTCTGTATGCAGTTAGAGAAACAATAGAGTGATTTTGGTATCAAAATCACCCTATTTCTACTATTAATAAAAACAGCAAGAGTCCATTTTCAATCTTCATGTTTTGTCCTCAAAAGGTCCTTATTTTATTCGCATGATAAACATGTACTTGTATAGAAACAGATTCCCTACTTGGTGTCCAATTTTATTTCCCAAAAGTAAAGTTTTTTATGCTGCAAATAAAAAGAATAGGAGAAAATTGTCATGTTAAGTTGATCTCAGAAGCCAACCTCTTACTCCACTCAGTATTGTCTTGGAACTTTTTTTTTTTTTTTTGAGAAAAATAAAAGTTCTATTTAATTTACTCCTAGAAGCCTACCTCTTACACTCGCATCATAATACTGGAGAATTTCTTTTGTAAATTTTTTCACAAACAGCAGTTTTTATTTCAATTTTCAATTTCCCTCATTTTTAGAAGTTTAGAGAGAAATAATTGTCATCCTATGTTTATTTAAATAAAAATCTGTATTTTCTCTTCAATCCCTCATCATGAGTGTCAAATGCTATTGAATTAATAGAAGATATGAAATTCCAAATGTAATTTTTGATTTGAAATAAAATAGAATAAAATTGCTTTAGATACCTATATCTCCACATTCCTGGTGCCTTCTCTCTCCTCATCACTTTACTTTTATGTATTTATTTACAAATTGCACACCTTTAATATATGTCCTACTTCTACTGATACAATAATATAACCCATTCATCACTTTTGGAGCAGATGTATCAAAACTCCAATCACAATGTTGTCAAATTAGGCTATTTATGTCTATATAAGAATAATGTTTCTTTGTTTAATGTATAATGATGAAAATAATGAATTATTTTTCTGCTAATGAACATGGTTGTCTCGTGATATCTTCAGGTTTATTGAAGGTGATTTTGATACATATATTTCAAAAATAAGGAAGCCTCATGTGTGGGGAGGTGAGCCTGAATTGTTCATTGCTTCACATGTTTTGCAGTAAGTGCCTCTCTCTCTTCCTTGTGGGCAAGTGAATTTATCTTTCTTTATGCAGTTATGTATATACACATTTTGTTGATCTGGTGGGTGGGTGGGTGGGTGGGGGGGGGGGGGGGTCAATTCTGCAGGATGCCAATCACAGTGTACATGTATGATCAGGATGCAGGTGGCTTGATATCAATTGCTGAGTATGGCCAAGAATACGGCAAGGAAAATCCAATTAGAGTTCTCTACCACGGGTTTGGTCATTATGATGCATTGGAGATTCCTCGAAGGAAGGGTCCTAAACCACGACTCTAGCATTTTATATTTCTAATGTAAAAGAGATTAAAGACAGAAGGGATTTCCTTCAGTAACATTTGTAATTCGTAGTTCCAGTGGCAAGACGCTCGAAATGCCACATATTATGCCTTTCAGGTCTTGGAGGATCCAAGTTTACTAGCTAATCAACACATACTGTTAACTAACTTTTAATGCACCATTAACCGACGTAACAACTTTTTCAGTTTCTTTTTTGGGTTTAATTATAATATATTTTCATTGTTATACCAAAAAAAAATATATATATATATATATATATATTTTCATTGTAAAAACTTTTACATTAATTATTAATTGTCATATTATTAAAAATATTTAATTTTTATATTAATTATAAACCATACATTTGCTGAGCCGTTTATGATAAAAAAAAAAATCATACATATGATAATTGTCATATCATTAAAAATGTTTGATTCTAATATTAATTATAAGTCATAGATATGGTGATATATTAATGAGTAAAGACTTAAATTGGTCCTCGACAAAAAATCACAGTGACATTTTGATTTTTGAAAAATGAAAAATATTAATTTGATCCTCATGAATATAAAATGCGGGTCAAATTTTTAAATTATATAAATCTATTTCAAAATTCTCCAATAATTCGAGAACTCCCGATTAATTAACCCTAGATTATACATTGACTTGGAGGGGAGGGGACGTCCATCCCATACTCAATTTCTCAAACTGCGACCCTCTCTTCCTTGCACCTCCCTCCCATATATATGATCTGATCTTCCCTCTTTTGTATCAGCTCAACCAGTCCACCGTTTTCTTTTTCTGATATGTGATCGATTCAACTAATAAGAAAGGGCCCCCATGCCATTTCCATATCTAGTTTGAGGATTTGATTGACGGGGGCAAAATTCAATTGGGATGTCGAACTTGTACGGCGATTACAACCAGAAGATTGATTACGTGTTCAAAGTGGTCTTGATCGGGGACTCCGCTGTCGGCAAGACCCAGCTCCTCGCACGCTTTTCCAGAAACGAATTTAGCATCGATTCCAAAGCTACCATTGGGGTTGAGTTTCAGACCAAAACGCTCGTCGTTGATCACAAGACCGTCAAGGCTCAAATATGGGACACTGCTGGCCAAGAAAGGTGCTGGTTACCTTAACTCCCTTCAATTTCATATATAACAGCTATCACAATATATTATTGAAAATCAACTTCCTTAGTTAGTCCCTTATTATAATTTGCATATCATATTGGCTGTTCACATATTTTTATTCTGAAAATGACTTTGCTACTAGATTTTGAGCGTGTTTGGAACCACGTGCAAAATGGTCATAATCCCGTTTCAAATGTGAAAGCTACTCACCGGAGTTTTTCCAAAATGCACGTGAAGCTATTTTCCAAACGCTTTTCAAAACACAGGCCTTATTTTCTGCACATTTTCATCATTTAATAAGTTATTTTGATTTTCACCCGCTGGCGAGAAGAAACTACTCTGCAATGCCGTCAAATTAGGTTACAGCCCTAGCCACACGCAAATGTGGTAGGTTGGCTTACCAAAAAGGACAAAACTTTGCTCAAATTCTATTGATGCCGATGGTACTGATTTTCAACGAGAGAAAAAGGCATCTGTAACAATTCATTAATGAAAATATAACATTTGTTACACATGTCTTATTATAATTGGGGAACGACACCACAATCACTTATAGAATAATACCTAAGAGATAAGAACCAGTCGTTACATGGGATCATTGTTGGAGCATCGGTGACATGACATCCAATTGTAAGCATCATTGCTTATAGAAGTAATTACTTCTTATAGAAGCACTCCAACTTTTCAGAGTTGTATCACTAGAGTGGAGAATTGCTTAATGTAGTATAAGGTAAAAAGCGGTGATGTGATATGATGGAACCCATAAAAAGAGAAATTAAGCAACTCCAACCGGTTACATCATTAAAGATGGTCTTAGTTTTGTCCTACGAAAAAACCAAGTCACAGGGACTTGGGGTCTGCGTGGCTCGACTCACTTAACCTGTGAGTTAAGCATTATGAGATGGGTTGACTCACGTGTTCCATTTAATGGTCAAATTGAATGGTTGTGTCAGTCTCAATTCCACGGTCTTAGTATTTTTGCGTCCTTATAATGTGGGGATACAAGTGGAAAAGGGAAATTCATTTGCTGCTCAGTCAGCAAATTTATTAATAATTCTCCACATTGCTTTTTTGTTAATAAATAAACAAAGTATCTTGGACAGGTCATTGTAAACAAAAGAAAAGACATGATGATACTATCATGGTGAACAGGAGAACAAGGTTTTTTGGAATCGTAAGATTATGTGATGAAGGTTTGCATAGTGGTTTTTAAATCTGACACCATAGTGCTAACTGTTCCTTGTGAGTTGTGACTTATGAGTTGTTGAGATAGTTGGTTCGGCATGCAAGTTGATATAAGTAAGCTAAGCTATCTTGCCTGCTTTTCATTTTGCTTGTATAGATATGGTCTCAACATTACATTAGCTTGGTTTGCATCTTAGTTGGACACCACCTGAATTGTTTCTTTCCATTTTTTTTTTTTTTTACTTTATTTAGTATGCAGCTTCTGAAAGTCGTGTCCGCATTCTTGCAGGTACAGGGCAGTTACTAGTGCATATTATCGTGGTGCTGTTGGAGCAATGTTAGTTTATGACATGACTAAACGGCAATCATTTGATCACATGGCAAGGTGGTTAGAGGAACTGAGAGGTCATGCTGATAAAAATATTACTATAATGCTAATTGGCAACAAGTGTGATCTGGGAACTTTTAGGGCAGTGCCAACTGAAGATGCCCAGGAGTTTGCGCAAAGAGAGAACCTATTCTTTATGGAGACTTCAGCACTTGAGTCTACTAATGTTGAAACTGCCTTTGTGACTATTCTAACTGAGATATACCGAATCATGAGCAAGAAAACACTTACTGCTAATGATGAGGCAGATCCCAGTGGGAGTTCAGGGCTTCTGAAAGGAACTAAGATAATTGTTCCTAGCCAAGACATTAATTCTGTTCAACAGAAGAGTGGTTGCTGTTTGTAATCCTAACTTTTGCTTGTTCTGATTCTTGGTGCGGTAGCATATTGCTTACTGAGGATACACGCGGGCGTTTGTAGACAGGTATATAATTTGATCAGAAAAGTTTAGGCTGTATGTATTTACTGTTGTGCTTGTTGGTTGCTAACAGACTGTTTTTCTTCTTCTTTGATGGCCCTTTCCAGCTTTAGGATTTCAATTTTGTTAATACAAATTACAAATTCCAAGTTGTGAAGGCATGGTATGGATAGAAGAATTAACTGTATAACTTGATGCATTTATTTATGGAATATATTAAAGGTTTTCAGGTACTTATGATTTTTCGGCAGTTTATGAAGGGTTGGCTTATTCACCACCTATTGCAATGAAATTTAATCCCAAAGGCATTATTGTGCACAAGATAAAGGATATGTAATATCTTAAAGGTTATAAACAAAACCAATAAGAAATTAAATTCATTTAATTAAGTATATTATAGTTCTATCTTAAACATTATCGTGCAGGTCCCCTGAGGGAGATTAGTCACTGTTTGTAATGGTGGATATTTGTATCAATAACATGACTATCCAAAACAATATTGTCGTTGTATGTTTTTGGAACATGATTCCAATTTATATAGAGGGAAAACCATCAAAGTTACTTGTAATAGCACATAAAAATCGTGACAACAGGCCACCAGACTCCCTAATAGGTTGATCTTACACTTACAAATGATGACCCCCTTGGAAATCAAATAGAATGATGACATTTTTTTCAATCGTTTGAAATCCGTAAGATAAGAGTAAAAAGGAAAAAAAAGACTGAAAATGACTCTAATGCTCAATCATGCCCCACTTGAGCGGAATTCTTGAGTATTTGGTGGTTTCACCAAGAGTTTAGTTTGTCTCTAAATCTGATCTTACATGCTCTTTTTCATACTTACTGTAGTTGTCCATCATCTACAACATTGTCACTTAGCCTCCATTTTGTTAGGAAAACTTTTGACATAGGGACCTCACGGTGGATCCATGAAGAACGTTCTGTGCTTTAATACTCGTCACACCCAAACCATTAACTCTGATATCACTTGTTAAGATACGGAAGCCCAAACATCAGGGAGATATGCATCAAATGGGCTAAGCAAAGAATCATATAAGTGGTCTTGACACCACATTTTGACCCAAAACCTTATGGTATTAGGTCTTTGGGTATTTTCCACTTATATAGTCTTTAACTTATTCTTTTCTTTTAATGTTGACTTTCTTCACTCATATCTTACTTACACTTGGAATTCCTAATGATGAACACGAGAAACTTACCTAATTGAAATCCACAATGGAAGTGGAATTTTCAACATATCATATTCTACCGCCTAACTATTTTCATGCAATGCATACATTCAACTCATGTACAAATATGAAAAATCATGATCGGAAAATAAAAATATCCCTAAAAAACCATCTTATAATTTAAAAAAAAAAAACATATATTGAACCCTAAAATTGATCAACACTCGGCCAAAATATGGGAAAGAAAAGCACAATATACTTTATAATAATATTAATGAATATCAATACCATCTCTTTGCCATTAGCTCGACCCATTGGATCCATCTTGCAACTATATAGTCTTTAAAGACTCTCCCACATAGAAGAGTTTCAATGTTTGCCCATTGACCTTGAAAGGACACAACATTTTTTTCTCAAATTTCAATCCCACCATTTGGAGATATCTTGAACACTTGTGGTCGGCCAAATTGTAGACCGAGCATGGTTCAAAGAGGCTTAAGGTTTAGTTTTGGTGTGTCTTTCTTATGTTATAGAAAGGTTAGTTTATCTTAAGCTTGTTTGATACGAACCCTAAAGGCATTCGACCACATAACCCACAAGCAAATTGATAGACTCGTCCAAAGATTCCCTTAAATAAATTTGTGAAATTTGGACTTGCTGTTTATAGAGAATCAAGAATCTAAAGTGCAGGTTAAATGTTACAAAGATGACTTTTTGATAAGTTTAGGATTAGTTTTTGAAGAACGTTAATAAAGAATCTCTCAAAGTTTTCTATATTAAAGCAAAAGGGAGGCTATTTATAATTGTTGCATAATCAATCCTAATAATAAGAAGTCCAGACCCTACTAAAGTCAACATCCATTTTATAATAATAACATAAAAAGTCTAAAAAATATAACATCGATGACTCAAAACTAATTATTTCTTAACTGAACTAAAAGCTAGTTATTCATTATGGTAAGCCCACCATTAATGGATTGAGATCCTCTCAATTTTCCTTTTCCATTACTATAATTTTAGGGATATAAACGTCATAATTTAACATTGGATGAGATCCAAATCTTCTATACACCCCAAATCATAGTAATGGAGCTCTCCATTTCTCGGAGAGGATCTTTACCCCCATCTAAAACTTGAATCACATTGTCGAGTTTGTGATTTTCTTTAACCAACCCTGATGTCCACTTGTTAGGGGCCATCTTTGTCTAATTTGAATAATGAATTGAATACACTTTCCGAAAATAGCAAGAGTAATTTTTATCATTCAGGGACTAACATTACCAATGTTGTATTTTCCAAGGAAATGTCTATAGTTACTCCTAATTCATAAATTTTATACAAAATGAGTTAAATTAAATCATTGAATCAAAATAAATCAAAAATTATTTAATCAAAAAAGTTATAAATAAAAAAAGGCAATAACTACCCAAACAAGTTTGGTATAGTGGAAGCATGCTAGGTCCGCAAGATAGGGCGAATGTATACAAAGATACTCTCCAGTGAGAGATCTCTGATTCGATTTCCACCTTGTGCAAAATAAATTCCTTCGGGATAGGCCCCACTCATGTTGCTCCAGGTCTCAGAGTGGTAACTCATTTCCTATCATTTTTAGCCTACCAAAAAGAAAAAAGACAATAAATACAAATAAGTGACATAAACACTCTCATCTCCACACCAAAAAAAGACTCTCATCTTTCGTGGACCAATTTTACCATTTACTCATTGGATTTGTTTTTTTACTACAATCCAATATGGGCTTGAAATGCTTGGGCCTAATTGAACGCAGTTTGGTTCAAAATGCATGAGATCGAAAACCTAATAATTTTAAAATAAAATAAAATAAGAGACCGCCTTGAAGTTTCAGGAAAAGGAATGGATATTGACGCCACACTCAAGATGTAGGTGTGAAGGTGAGTGATAAGTCATGTGTTTGATCGCCACAAGTTACCTTAATAAGATCGGATTTAGTTCTTTTACCCAAGAACCCAAGGGAAGCTCTCACAATAGAGAAAACTCTTCAAATTTCATTAATCTTCCAAAACTGATTTGAGTAGTACATGAGTTCCCTATTTATAGGCTAAGCTTAAACTCTTGAGATACTAGGAATAAATTCCCACAACCATGCATTTACCTAGAAAATAAGCATAAACTTGATGATAAATCCCCACTAGCCACTATAATGACTTCGAGCACTATTAGGAAGCATTTAGTGAGGCTAGGAGGATGCAAAAGGTCATCATAAAATTCAGCCTAAAAAATAGTACGAAAATTAAAAATAAAATGATAAAAATTGGACTTAATTATTATCTAATAAACCCATTAATAATTAATAGTCCACTAATCAACCCATGAATGCTTCTTGTCATGTGAATTGGGCTTTCCATTGTGTTGTCTTCAAGATGGACTCAAAGCATCTTCATCAAATTGAAGAAAAGTAACCCATTGGTTATCCTTCAACCGAGCTTATCAAAGAAAACTTGAACCGGATCCGAATATGCTTCTTTCCACATGCTTAATGAATTCATGATCACATCATAACATAAAAAGTCTAAAAAATATAACATCGATGACTCAAAACTAATTATTTCTTAACTGGCCCATCATTAATGGGTTGAGATCATCTCAATTTTCCCTTTCCATTACTATAATTTTAGGGGTATAAACGTCATAATTTAACATTGGATGAGATCCAAATCCTCTATACACCCCAAATCATAGTAATGAAGCTTTCCATTTCTCATAAGAAATGGAGAAGATCTTTACCCCCATCTAAGACTTGAATCATATTGTCGAGTTTGTGATTTTATTTAACCATCCCTATGTCCACTTGTTAGGGGGCATCTTTGTCTAATTTGAATAATGAATTGAATACACATTCAGAAATAGCTCGAGTAATTTTTATCATTCAGGGACTAACATTACCAATGTTGTGTCTTCCAAGGAAATGTCTATAGTTACTCCTAATTCATAAATTTTATACAAAATGAGTTAAATTAAACCATTGAATCAAAATAAATCAAAAATTATTTAATAAAAAAAATTATAAATAAAAAAAGACAAAAACTACCCAAACAAGTTTGGCATAGTGAAAGCATGCTAGGTCTGCAAGATAGGACGAATGTATACAAAGATACTCTCCTGTGAGAGATCTCAGGTTCGATTTTCACCTTGTGCAAAATAAATTCCTTAGGGATAGGCCCCACTCATGTTGCTCCAGTCCCGGAATGGTAACTCATTTCCTATCATTTTTAGCTTACCAAAAAGACAAAAAGACAATAAATAAAAATAAGTGACATAAACACTCTCATCTCCACACCAAAAAAAAGACTCCCATCTTTGGTGGACTAATTTTACCATTTACTCATGGGCTTTAATTTTCATACCCCCATTTTCAATTTCATACCCCCTTTAACCTACCAAAATTACCAACTCACCCTCCAATAATGCAAGTTTTTCACGCGTATTTTAAGCTTGTTTGATACGAACCCTAAAGGCATTCGACCACATAACCCACAAGCAAATTGATAGACTCGTCCAAAGATTCCCTTAAATAAATTTGTGAAACTTAGACTTGTTTATAGAGAATCAAGAATCTAAAGTGCAGGTTAAATGTTACAAAGATGACTTTTTGATAAGTTTAGGATTAGTTTTTGAAGAACGTTAATAAAGAATCTCTCAAAATTTTCTATATTAAAGCGAAAGGGAGGCTATTTATAATGTTACGTAATCAATCCTAATAATAAGAAGTGAAGACCGTATTAAAGTCAACATCCATTTTATAATAATAACATAAAAAGTCTAAAAAATATAATATCGATGGATCAAAACTAATTATTTCTTAACTGACTTAAAAGCTAATTATTCATTATGGCAAGCCCACCATTAATGGGTTGAGATCCTTTCAATTTTCTCTTCATTATTATAATTTTAGGGATATAGACATGATAATTTAACATTGGATGAAATCCAAATCCTCTATACACCCCAAATCGTAGTAATGGAGATCTTTGCCCCCGTCTAAGACTTGAATCACATTGTCGAGTTTGTGATTTTCTTTAACCATCCGTGATGTTCACTTGTTAGGGGGTATCTTTGTCTAATTTGAATAATGAATTGAATACACATTCAGAAAATATCAAGAGTAATTTTTATCATTCAGGGACTAACATTATCAATGTTGTATCTTCCAAGGAAATGTCTATAGTCACTCCTAATTCTTAAATTTTATACAAAATGAATTAAATTAAACCACTGAATGAGAGCACAAAAAAAAAACATTGAATCAAAATAAATCAAAAGTTATAAATAAAAAAAGACAATAACTACCCAAACGGAATTGACATAGTGGAAGCATACTAGGTTCACAAGATAGGGCGAATGTATACATGGATACTCTTCAGTGAGATGTCTCTGATTCGATCCCCACTTTATGCAAAATAAATTCCTTGGGGAGGGTCTCCGCTCATTTTGTTCCAGGCCCTAGAGTGGTAGTTCACTTCCTATCATTTTAAAGCTTAACAAAAAGAAAAAAGACAATAAATACAAATAAGTGACATAAACACTCTCATCTCCACACTAAAAAAAAGACTGTCATCTTTCATCGACTAATTTTACCATTTACTCATTGCATTTGTTTTTTTACTACAATCGAATATGGGCTTGAAATGCTTGGGCCTGATTGAACGCAGTTAGGTTCAAAACGCATGAGATCGAAAACCTAATAATTTTTAAAAAATAAAATAAGAGAGAGAAAAATCCAAAATTGTAGAACCAAAACAAACGCGAGAAGAATACTCTAACTGCTCTTCTCTCTCTTCGGCCAATTTGCTTTTCAGGTGTCAATCTGATCCACCACACCAAAGCATGCCGGCCCCAATACCATTAAGCAGCGCCTCCGCCATGCTTCGCAGCCGCTTACTCCCATCCCTCCGTACCCGAGGCGGCGGATCCTCCGGTCCGAGCCGCTGGACAAGCCCGGGCCACGAGGAGCGGCCCAAGGGCCTTCCCTTAAACAGGACCCCACCTCCCCCAGGGCAGTCTCGCAAGTGGGAAGACTGGGAACTCCCTTGCTACATCACCAGCTTCCTCACCATCGTGATCCTCGGCGTTGGGCTCAACGCCAAGCCCGATTTGACCATTGAAACCTGGGCCCACGAGAAAGCCCTCGAACGCCTCAAGATGGAGAATAACCTCACCGCCTCCAACACCGAATCGGAGTGAAACCCGATCCGAATTTCGCGGGTGAATGGGACTGGGTGTAATAAGGGTATAACTGGAATTTAGACTCCTTTCGAAGCTTGATGATTGCTTCATTTGTTAGTTTCGAATTTAATGTTTAGCGTGTTAATTTTTGAAGATGCTTATGAGATTGTTGACTCGCTTTTGTTGTTATCTTTTTTTGAATGTGGTACATAGGTGTTGGTTTTGTTGTGGTTGGAATATTTTGCTATTTATATTGCTTTATCAAATATGATATTATATCTAAATTTGCTATGATTTGTGTCTTGTTGGTCGTTCTGAAACTAATTGAGCCTTAATTTAGGTTTTTCAAATCAGTCCTTATATGTACAATTATTTTTAACTTGATCCTCGTCGTTTATTGGTATTATAACGTCGTCATATAACAGGGACTAAATTAAAAGTGATTGTCATATATAGGGACCAAATTGAAAATGATTGTCACATGTAGGGACTGAATTCAACAACAAAAAATTGAATTCGGTCCCTACACGTGACAATCATTTTCAATTTGGTCCCTATACTTAAACTCCAACAAACGACGTTAAAATATTAATAAACAACGAGGATCAAATTAAAAATAATTGTACATATAGGGACTGATTTGAAAACTTTTTACGTATAGGGACTAAATTGAAAATCAGTGTCACGTATAGGGACTAAAGTATTAATTTAACCCTTAATTTAGCTTGATTTTAGTATGGATTTAGAAAATAGAAGTAGTTCCCTTTGGCTATTGATGAGTACAAGGTTTTAAATTGTGGTTGCCGGTTGCAACTGTGGTTACCTTGTGTTTAACGTCACTGCGGATAATTGCGGGAAAAAGCGGTCGATGCGGCTGCAATTGTGATCGTGATGCAGTTGCGTAGACTACTAAAACCACAATGTTGTGGCCTCAATTGTGGTTGCAGACCTCATTTTAAATCCGTGATTGAGTGTCAAAAAGTTAACCTCGGAGATTTTACGATATTGGGTTTCCTGCCTGTTTATGTTTACATGTATGCTTGTATAGTCATGTGGATGAGTCAGAATTTATGGGTTATAGACACATTGTGTTGTGATTGACCTTTTGAAGATTATGGATCATATGAGTGATTTAGCTGTAGCCTATAGGTTCAAAGTTTCTAGTGTTCTATACTGAGAGAACCTATCAGTTCCTTGGCCTTTACTGTTTGTTAGGTTCTAATTATTGAATTTTTTTTCCAGATCTCATTGAAATACTACCTGTTAGAGATAGTTAGAGTCGGTTACAAATTAGTTAGAGATTAGTTGGTTGGTTAACTAGCTTATGTAGTATATAAGGACTACTATACACAAATTGTATCATTTTTACATATTCAATCTATACACAGTTCAGTTTTTCTCTCAATTATTTTCTTCTTCTATGGGCTCTGCCATGTTTTCTAACAACTCTGTCTTAGCTTACGGTTCCAACTCCACTATATAGCTGTATTTTTATAGTTATTTCCAAATTCTATTGCTGGAATTTCAGTTTATATCTATTTGAACTTAATACCATCAATCAGTTAATAGATTGCACAAATACTTACATGAGAGTTGTCTTGAAACTAGTTCATATGGACTACGGACCAATTGTGGCATTTCCTTTAAATATATGAATTAGTGGGCTATTGACATAGCTTTGCATCTGTGCTTTTGTTATTTTGGTCCAACTCTTATCGGAATTTATCAACCTTTTCTACTAGTCCGATCTGAAAGAAAGGTTGAATGGACTTTGTGAATTGTAAGTATGGTTTGATCTGATCACTTAGTGTACCTGTACAAAAAGGGAGGACACAGGCAGGTTGAAGCTGCCAACACGGAACTTCTGAAGTTTAGGATGTGATATTCAATTTTCTGATTAGTTGTTGTTTTGTCTGAAAAGCTTTTGAGCAGTTTTATACTTGACCTTCTTGATGTTTGTTGGTTTACTGAAGTTTGCTGTATGTTCTTGTTTGGTGGAGCTAAGCTGTTAGATTTTTTTTTGTGAATTATTATGGAGCTAATGTTGATTGAAGTTGCGAAGCCATTAAGTTTGTTAAATTTAATTAATAGTTGCCTTGGATGTGAGAAAGGGAATTTTAATATGACGGTTTCTTCCACTTGCCATTCCCACCTCTTTGCTGCCCTTGCATCTGTGCCCTTTATTTGTGAGTACTTTCGGAGTTACTGGAATTGGTATCTAGTTTTTCAGTTTCTTATTCATTTTGTGCTGTCATCCACAGATAAATGAAACTTTTACTCAGCATCGGGTTGTGTGCATTGTGTTTGGGAGTCAAGTTACATTGAGAAATAGAAGTATTAATCACGCGGTTACTGTTGTTTCTCATATAAAATTATGGGTGTTGCTCAATCTGGATGACTTTATCTTTTGCCGATCTGAAAAATGACAGACCCTTTGAAACTGGAGTTGGTCTTCCTAACATGCTTTCAGAATTATTTCGGTTGTCTCATTTTAGATGAACGTTTCAAGCCATATTAAAATGGCGATGGATCGTGAATTTTATTTTACTTTTTCCTTCATCAAACAACCGATTCTATTATTTTCTCCTTCAATTGCACTCATGTTCTCTAAGCTAATCAAGTGCAGTCTACTTTAGTCCCGTTAGTGCTTGCGAGGCTGCTAGTGCCACAAATTTGATTTAGCCTTTGCATTCCCACGACATAGGACTACCAGGAAAGGTTGTACAGGTTGCAGGACTTGCATATGATGAGTGGTTCATCATGCAAGATAAGATTACTGATTCTGTAAATTACTAGCGAGGTGTTTGGTTAAGCAAGTCTAGAGATGTGGCTGTCTCGGTTTGCAGTACGGGGTACGATGTTGATATGGTGGGAAAGTTAAACAGTATATATGGCAAGGAGCCGTTTGCAATTTTTGGGTTGGAAAACATCCAAAATATGAGTGAATAACATAAATTTATATTGTATTATTATGAGTACCATGGACCGTGCTCAGATCCTGGAGGGGTTGGAGGCTGCCTTCCGTGGTAGGAGGGTCCCTTCTGGACCACATTGACCTGTTTCTAAGGTAGAGAAGCAAGTGGCCGGCCTCCACTTATCATCCCTAGTGTGTTCGGAAATGCGTAGACACGAGATATCCATCGTGATTTCAAACATGGTAGCATCCTTAGATGTCAATTATCCTCTTATTTCCAAGAATTAGAAAACGGGCAAGAGACGATTCAAGGTCCACAAGGAAAGCTTTCTTCAACCTCCAAAGCACGATCATACTCTTCGGTGGATCAAGAGAGGGGCACCCCTACTCACTGGCACCCCTCTTCACATCATAAAACTTGGGGAGCATATTGCAAGATCAAAATGATCATGTAAACCCTTATTACATAACAACTTGATTTATTAAATCAAATAGAATTACTTAAATAGTTAAATAACCAATTTAATGACTTAGTTACATTTTCTAATTTAATTAAAATATGTCATTACTCAAAATATTATTTTGAGGACAATTTAATAATTTATTGAATTTAGCCGAGCCGTAAGGTTAGGCTGAACCCACCAAGGGAGTTTGAACAGAAGCAATGTCATAATGGATCTGATGGCAGAAACACAAGGGACATTGAGTAGAAGCGGACTCAAGCCTACTATGCTACCAAGAGAAGGTTGATAAACTTAAGCTATGTTTGATGGATGAAATTGAGTGGTTAGTAATGTAGTGAAGAGATAAAAGACTTTAACTTGTTGTTTGGGAGTTTTTTAAGTAATGAAGTAAAATATTTAAGGATGTCCAAACCATTTCATACCATTTAAACCCTCAAATTTTCATACCCTCAAATTTGAGAGGTTTAGGATGAAGTGGTGTGTAAACCACTTCATACCTTTTGTAATTCACTCCGCTTCATTAATTTTCATTGTGACTTCCAAACAATAGAGTAAAATCTCTCTCCATTCTCTCATTAAACTTTCAAATAATGGAATGATATATTTTTATATTTTCACTTGATTCCATTCTAATTTCTAAATCACTCAATTACTAATTAGTACACTTAATTTCATTCAATACTTTCAAACATAACCTTAGAGAATACTAGAGAAAGAGTTTCGGTGAATTAGCTTAAGTGAATCATGCACTCAACAATTTGATATATTTATACACACTTTGATAATGAATACACTTATATTTAAAAGAAATAATTGAGCTATTTCCTAAGCAACAATAATCCAGATATATCCTAATTTAAGAGTTCCAATACTGTTTGTTATTTCCAACAATTATAACTTTTTTTTTTACTGAAACCAACAATTATAACATATTCTATCTTGTTTCAGAATGATACTTTAACTCTATTAGTTAGACATATGTGAAATATTTGTATGTAAC
Source organism: Ammopiptanthus mongolicus (assembly GCA_039655645.1). Taxonomy (NCBI): domain Eukaryota; kingdom Viridiplantae; phylum Streptophyta; class Magnoliopsida; order Fabales; family Fabaceae; genus Ammopiptanthus; species Ammopiptanthus mongolicus. Next base: position 24,018,183 of record CM077347.1, on the reverse strand, counting down.
ATTTTCTATTAGAAAAGTTAATTTGACCAACATTTTTCATTTGAGGTTTGACTTAATTACATTCGACATTTTTCTTGTTTCGAAAGTTACATTCACATGCCCTTAGAGAAGATTATGTAATTTCAATCACCACCCCTTTAGTGGAGGTAAGTTTAATAATAACATAATTTTTAGGGGAGGTTAGTGTAATTTTTAAAATAAGATATATATTTAGTGTAATTAAACTAAATATCAAGGGATGTTAGTATAATTTCTCCTTCTCTATCTTTTGAGGTACAAGGACACTGACATCCGGACTTTGTGCTTGGAACATTTTCAATTATGCAAGCAATATAATTCCTTTTCCGATAATTTTCCATAACTATATATCACTAGTAGCCTTGAAAAATGTCAACATTTTTTAGGACGAGGTAAAACAATTACAGTATGATTGTACCCAAAAATGAAGTAAAATAAACTATAAATAAAAGATAAAATTATATAAAGATAAAGTAATGTATATATAAGTTTGTATCTATTTTTATTATTCTTTAAGTTAGGTCACCAATTAAATAAACTATTTTTATTATTCTTCCTCTGCAAAGGGGAAGGCCCCAAAGGCCAAAGAAAATGCCTCTTCATCAAAAAAGGCCAAAGGCTCATTAGTCCTTGCTGGACTAGCAAAGCAAAAACGCCAAGTTGCGTCCAAATCATCCGGGTCATCCACCCAATCTGGGTCATCCACCCAGCAAACTACCAAAGTTGGGTCATCCACTCAACAGCCAACCAAAGCCCAAGTGGCCCAATCCGTTCAAACGGCCAAACAATCCAAAGCAGACTATGCTATACCAATCTTTTGCAGCTTTGCAATCTACTCTAACCAAAAATCTTTGATTAAGTAAATCTGATTGAAATTTTGAGATGCATAAAACAATTGCTAAAATTTCCTTTTTGACAGTTGAATAATTCAATTGTGCAGAATTCCAGTGTTTAGAAGTATATGCAATGATATGTTCTTTTTCTGAAATTCTTTGTTTCAAAATTCCACCATAACCAATGTCTGAGGCATCAGTTTCAACAATTTTGAGAAAACATCCGAAAGACTGAGCACAGCTAATGACTCAAAACTTAGGATCAATTACAAATTATCCAAAGCAATAATAGAAAATCATGGTCTTAAGGTAGAAACCCCGTTCCCCAGATTCTCCACAAGATTCTGGTCAACAAACCCAAAACCAATATGGACTAAGAAGCAAAGGCCCAACTGGTCCAACGATTAATGTCATTGATGAAACTAGCTCAGATCGGGAATCTGTGGCTTCTTCATCTAAAACAAAAAATGAACCCCCTTTCAACATCAATCCGGTTTTCTCCAAACCTTGGAAAAAATCCACAAAGCTTTATTACCCTAGAGCAACTCCTCCAGATTTGCTCTTAGAAGAAAAGCCTCCAACATTCAAAAGCTTCAATGCCAATAACATCTATGAATGGAACATAGATGGTTTACCAGAATACCAAATCATGACCACATTGCAACATATGACAATGATGGCCACAGCTTATCAAGCTGCTAATGATGCTTTTGAAGAAGTAATTTGTAATATCCTCGTAGCAGGATTTACAGGCCAATTGAAAGGATGGTGGGATCATTCTTTCACTGATGAGCAGAAAGAAGAAGTCTTTACTGCTATCAAAACTGAAGTTGATGGTACACCAATCACAAGTGATGGTGAACCCATACCTGATGCGGTTAACACCCTAATATTTTCCATAGCTGAACATTTTATTGGAAATACCTCAGTGTGGAAAAATAAAACTGCTGATTTATTAGCCAATCTCAAATGTAGATCCTTATCAGAATTTAGGTGGTATAGAGATACCTTCCTAACGAGGGTTTACACCAGAGAAGATTGTCAGGATCGTCTCTGGAAAGAGAAATTTGTAACAGGTCTTCCTACTGCTTTAGGAGACATTGTTAGGGATGAGCTGGCAGCTCATGCCCCTGAGGGTAAAATCCCTTATGACAAATTAACCTATGGACAACTGATTGCAGTTATCCAAAAAATTGGTACACGACTTTGTCAAGAAGACTGCATTTTGGGACAGAAAGAAACATGTAGTTGATTTGCCTTACGAACAAGATTTCACTGATAGGCAAATCCCTACCAAAGCTAGACCTATTCAAATGAACCAAGAATTACTCCAATATTGTCAAAAAGAGATTAATGATCTCTTACAAAAGGGTTTAATTAGACCAAGCAAATCCCCATGGTCTTGCGCAGCTTTTTATGTTAATAAAAATGCTGAAATTGAGCGTGGAACTCCTCGCTTAGTTCAAAATTACAAACCTCTCAATCAAGCGCTTAAGTGGGTTAGGTATCCAATTCCAAATAAAAAGGATTTACTTAGTCGCTTACACAATGCAAAAATATTTTCCAAATTTGATATGAAATCTGGTTATTATCAAATTGAAATCAAAGAGAGTGATCTTCCCTGATAATCATCCAATTTTATCCAAAGCATCTTATGTGAAGTGGTGGGCAGAATTCGACTACTCTGCTGCAACTTCAGAGAATCTCAAATTATGGTTACAGCAACACCCAAAATGGATGAAAGCTGCTAACCCACAGACTTGTGAGTTCTTGAATCAAAAGGCAAAAGCCATTGCTGCCCTTGCTGCATCAACAAGCAGAGACAGCTTCACGAAGAATTTACAAGTTATTGCCAAATTGGCAAGAGAAGAAACCAAAGCTCAAGAAGCTCAAAGTTCTTCTTCACAGCAGAATCTCCCTCTTTCCGAAGAAGAAGATGAAGATCAATCCCAAGAGTCAGATCCATTCTATCAGAATGAAGATGACTGCTTTGGCATAGACACTACTGTTCATTTGTCTGATGATTAGTAGTACTATTCACTCGTCTAAAGAATATTCATACGTCTAAAGACCCAATTACCCGTCTGAAGACTGTTCATCCGTCTGAAGGCCCAATCACTGTTGGCCCATAACTGTTCACACGTCTGAACACTGTTCTGTCGACACTACAGTTCCAGTCAAGATACCGGCACTGTGCACTAATTATTGTAATAGGTCATGTTACCGGTACTGTTGTAATAGTGATTTTTCAATTCTATTTAAGAGAGGCTGCGTCCCTCATTCAATTCATTCGAAGTTTTAGGAATTCTAGAGAGAGAACTTAGAGAGAGACGCTCTGATAAGTGAGCCATCTCCCTCTCCCCTCTTCTCCTTTTTCCTTTTCTTCGTTTTCAATCTTGTAACGTTTGTTTCATATCAATAAAACTTCAATCTTTCTTCACTTGCATGCATTAATTGCATTTTCTATTCTCCCTCTACCAGTCCCGGTGAGGCATATATATATATAGTGGGGATTAAGTTACTCCAAGAGTAGTTTTAAAAGAGTTATTCCAAATCTCTATCCTTAATTTTATTATAATCAAATGACCTACATTAATTCATTAAAAAAATCACTTAACTTCTATTGGTTTACAATAAAACAAAGGAGATGATTTCAATTAACTATTTTAAAATTATTCTTGGAATAACTTGATTCTTACTATAATATATATATAAGGTTTTTTAATAATATATAAAACATTTTTTATATATGTAAATATATAATGGCCTGTCTCTATAAAAAAATCTTTACCGTTATAATATATTACAATTAAATTCTTATTTCTATTTTTAGTTGGGAAGAAGGAAGGATTGATAGTAGAAATTCTCACACTCACAACAAAGCCAGAAAATACAAATTAAATGTGTTTGTATTTCAGTTGCAAATTTAAATTTACCTCATAAAATAATGCATGTTTGATTTACAATTGGATAACTTTAAACATACATTTAAGATAAAATATCTATAAAATTAATTTAGGACATAGATACGCTTTTACATTTACAACCATAAATCAGTCATAATCATAAATTTTTTTCTTTGACGTTGAATTCACTTTTATTTACCAAAAATACCCTTCCAATCTAACCTTATGGAAATGTAGACATAACCTCGCTAGTTTCCTGAATTGGGTTTATAGAATACAGATAATCAGGATCTGCTGCTTCAGTGCTTCACTGTTTTGACTTCTGGCTTCTTCTGGAGTTTTCCATGGAGAATAATCACAAGATGGAAGACTACGAAGTAATAGAGCAAATTGGTAGAGGAGTATTGGGTACCACTTTTCTCGTTCTCCACAAGACTGAGAAACAGAGGTAAGACACTGTTTCCTTCTATCTCTGTCTTCTGTAATTGCTAATCATGCAACATGAACAGTCCGAGATCGATTTTCCACTTAAAAATTGACCACCCCACTGAGAAATCTTCGATCTTTTTATGATTTTAGTACTCAGTTGTGGAAATTGATGTCCTGCCAGTTCAATAGCAGTTAGCTTTTAGCATGAGCAATTGAGGAATTTTCAGTTCAGAAATGGACAACCCAACAAAGAAAAATTCAATTTTTTTATATACTTTTTGTTTTAGATTTTTTTTTTTAATTGTTGAGATTGAAAACATAGGTAGTTCAATATTAGTTAGCTTTTCAACTTCAGTTGTTATTATTCCTCTTCATGATGATTTCATACACGATAGGTACGTTCTGAAGAAAATTCGCTTGGCCAAGCAAACAGAGAAGTTCAAACTTACAGTGCACCAAGAGGTTGGTTTAACAAAACCTTCAAGCTGATACATCAGTGTCAACCATGCAATTATTTATTTATTAGTACAGCACACAAATTTTGACAACATTAATCACGTTTTGTACATCATTAAGCACAATTCCGACAACATTAACCAACTTGTCAAATACCCACATGACATCATTAACCACGATTTGTACATCCATGAACCATGTTGTCTGATGTCTAGATGTACAAATATCATTTTTGTTTTTAGTATTTTATTTTCATTGGACAAACTATTCTTTTGCACAATTACCCACATTACTGTTTTATTTCTCCTTTTCGCTTCTATATAATCTTTCTTAACCTGTCCCACATTACCAAGAATAAATAGTAACAATTGATACGTCATACTTGGCTTGAATCTGCCCAATCTAACAATTTGTTTGTACCTCTCAATATCTTTATTCCTGCTACAGATAAACCAGTCATCTGAATATGAGTTAATTCCAGAACTAACATTCCATCTGCACTGACACAGAAAGACTAAAAGGAATACCAGGAAACTCAAATTGAATTTCATTTTATTTGATGAAGAATAGGTGCTATGCTACTGCCTACTCGTCATTGCCTTTTGAAGTACTGATCAAACTTCAAAAGTTGAGGATTTTGTTTGTGAAACTTATTATGCTTACAAAATGCTGTGAGCACCATGTAGTTTTGAGACAAGTACCCTCTCAATCTAGGTTTTCTATAAATGCAAGATGGTATTCTTAATAATGGTTTCACTGACTTCAATGCTAAGAGGTTGTGTGAATCTGGTTTCAAACGAATTTTTTGTACCTTCTTACAATTTACATCAAAACGACAATATTGTCTCCTTTTCTGTTACAGATGAACCTGATTGCAAAACTGAATAACCCTTTTATCGTGGAGTACAGAGATGCTTGGATGGAGAAAGTAAGGACATAATCTTTCTTTTTTTTCTTCAAGTTTTCATTTGTGCATTTATAGAGATGAAGTTGAAAGTGTTTGTGAAATGGCTTGAGGAATCAAAATCCACGGCTGTCCGTTTATACATTCTATTATACAATACCATCTCTAATGATATTAGAAAGGCAAAATAGGTTTTTTCGTCCTCTAAATTTAGTGTCATTTATGACACCCACACCTATTGAGATCCTTACCCGTGAAATAAGGAACTTCAACTCCTTTTCCCAATCCCTTCCTCTTAATTCTTCTCCACCATCGGATCCACCATTGTTGCTTCTCTGACATTTTTGTCTTCACCTTTAGAGTCATCCCTCCTATTTCTAATTGTTGCCTCTATCCTTTTCGTCAACACTCGCATCATCTCGGCCATCTGCCTTTCAATGGCCTAGATGTCGCCCATCCCTTGAACGTTTTTATTTTGTTTTGCATATGTTAGTAACATTAGTAGGCCCCTTAGAATCAGCAGCTCTGATACCAATTGATAAGAACCTTGGGAGAACCACACTGCAAAAGCTAGCTTATGTGGTTGGAGAACCCAAGCATATATAAACCTCACACTAGAACCCCATAGTTCCGATGTGAGACTCAAGTCCCATACCTTGCAATTGGATCTTAACACATTCACAATTTTCTCTAGGAACCAGTGTTATCGATGGCGGATGGCGGCCTATGGAGGCCAGCCAAAAATCCGCCATACAATATGGCGGATGGCGATGCGGTCATATGGTGGATGTCATGGCGGACAAAATGAAAATTATATATATATATATATATATATATATATATATATATATATATATATATATATATATATATATATATATATATATATATATATATATATATAAAAACTGCAGAAATAAATATAAGTCTCATATCATAGGCAGCCTTGCTATTTATAATTAATTAACTAATTACATGTTATGTTTACAAGGAGAAATAAATGCAAGTACAACTTCCTAAACTCCCAAAGTATATAAACCTCATAATCAATTACATGTTATGTTTACAAGGAGAAATAAATGCAAGTACAACTTCCTAAACTCCCTAAGTATATACACTTCATAATTAATTACATGTTATGTTTACAAGGAGAAATAAATACAAGTACAGCTTCCTAAACTCCCTAAGTACATGAATCTAAACATAAATGAGCCTAAGACTTAAAAGTGCTCCTCCTATTTCCAATGAGAAAACATACATATACATAATATTGATGTTTCCAACATTTAGAGACATGTATTATTAGTATTAGTGGTAGAAAAGTGAAAAGTCACGAAACTGAAAAATCAGAAAGAGAATAAATACAGGAGTAGGCTTGTCGCCGGAGGTCGGTGGTCGCCGGACGGATGGTGGTCCCCGGACGGCTGTGGTTTCATGAAAAAAAAGAAGAAGCAAAACGTAAGAGACTTTCTTTCTGCCATTCATTAGGGTTTTTACCCATTTTGGGCCGAAAATCCGGGTTGGGTCGCACGACCCAAGCTCCTCTGTTCCACTTTTTTTGTAAGTTTTCCGCCTTTTCCGCCATGGCTGGCGCATCTGCCATGCAGCCGCCACGGACCACCATGCGAAATCCGCATCGCTACCAGCACAGTATGTCGGTTCCTTCAAAATCCGCCCTTCAAAACCCGCCACCGCCTTCCGCCATGGTGCCGCCATGGCCGCTTTTCGATAACACTTAGGAACCCTTGGAACAAAATAACAAGTGTCCTGAGTATGGCCTATTCTTTTACAATAAGAGTATTGGGGGCGACCTCCTCTGCCTCCAAGTCCACCATGAGACCTTGAGGTGCTCACCATGGCCGATGCTTCAATTGTAGTCGAGTGGAAGTCAGAAGAAGTCTTAGGTGCAGGACCTTTCAGAAGACGAGTGATCAGATTAGGTTCTACATTGTGGGGACTTCTTCACCCCCGAGACTGGTCACAAACATGCTCAAAATTGGGGTGCATAGCACGTAAAACCAGTACCACGTACAAGTTATCCAATTTGGTCAACAGACCTTGATAACCGTTATCAACCTGCAAAAACATTTTTAAATCCTCTACTGCAGCCTGTCCCTGAGTAACAAAAATAGCCACGTCGTGAGATGGTTGCTTAAGTAAAACATGTTTGAAACATTCGGAAATTAGCCAAAATAATTGGTTCCACAGATTGGCATAACAAAGCACACAACTGTTAATCAAACTTTTACCATCGACTACGATTTTATGAGGGAATATCAAAGGCTGACTTTTCAAGATGATTATCTTGGCCTTGACCTAAATACCAATGTTCGATTGAGGCTGACCAAGCCAAATAATTCTTATCATTCAACGTGAGGACATCACCCGAAGAGTTTCACACCTGAAGTGAAAGAGCCAGACCGTGGCTGGGTTGGATTAGGCTCTTCATTCATAGTCGAAGACATGGTGGCACAAGAAGATAAAACTCACGAAGAACAAAGACTGTGAGAGCCTAGGACCAATACCCACAATGAAGCGAGGTACAATTGGGGCTTCCGACCACTGGGACAGGAAAAGGATACTCCAGTGACCTGAATGAGACCAGCGGCGAGGTGGTTGGCAAACAGGAAGGAGGCATGTGGCTTAGACGTGATATCAGTTGTAGGCGCGCGTGGAGGCATGGGGAACGATTACAATGAGGTATGGCTGCCTAGGACCTGCCGTGACTAGCTGTGACTAGGAAACCATCCTAATGAAATCCTAAAATAATCTAAGGAATATACAGATCATATCCTAATATATTTACTGATAATAACGGTGATATTTTCCATAAGTAAGATATTAAGATTTAAGAGATATTTTTCCTAGTATTGGCTTATTTCAATATTTATGACTTCTTAACATTTATGATATTTTCATGTTTTGTAGGACAATATATGCATTATTACTGGCTATTATGAAGGAGGTGACATGTAAGTAGAGTAATATCTGTTAGTAACACTAACGATATCTAGCATAAATTAAAGATTTGAGCTTATTGTTTTCGATTACAGAGAATGACATATAGTAATATCTAAGAAGAAAGAAAATATTTTTTTCCGCAATCTATATGTAAACTACCTATAAGGATGCTAGAATGTTTTTCTTACCTTCTAACACATGCTTTCAGGTGAAGGCCTACTGGACTTGAAATGCGGATAAAATATAAACTTCTATCTTGGACTGAAACTACGCAGAATTTTATACTAAGTACCTTTGGAATGAAAATGAACTTTTAATTATTTTTAGACTTTACCAAGAAAAAATGGTTTGATTATTTGACTGGGGCAACAAACATTAAACTTTAGACTTGTTCAATTTGACTCTAATACCATGTTAAATAAACTATTGACCTAAAAATTTGAGCTGTTAGACAGAGGGATAGGAGCTTCCATATTACTCTGACACAAAAGTCTTCTGTAATTAATATATTTTGGAGAACCTTGAAGGTTCCATGTTGATTGATGTTTAATTTTTTGCAATAACCCAAAATAACCTTTCTAGTCACTCCCTCCATTTTACAATAACTGTCATTTTATTGAGTACATTTTGTTTCATTTTATCTGTCATTTTAGAAAATTAAGAAGACATTAATTACTTTTTCTAACTTTATCCTTGTCTCTAGTTATCTCTACTAAGTAGAATAAGAGTGACATTAATGATAGTACTGATTAATTTAGTCAAATTAAGTTCTATTTCCTAAAATTGAGAATCTTTAATTGCTTTATTAGTTTGTGTGCAAAAACCCTAAACAACAAATATTATGAAACTGAGGAAGTAGAAGCACGACACAGAAATATATTCAAAAGATCATTTTATGACATTAGTAATTTTAATCCCATTCTATGTGTGAAATGAAATACAGTTGGATAAAGGCTTTGTGATTCTGTGTCTCATGTATTATAAAAGATAGTATATATACTTATATACACATTTATCTGCCACTTAGTAGAATTATAACCAGTGACGGGAAGTCCTAATCATGGAATACTACATTTTTGTTGAGCAGGGCTGAGAATATAAAGAAAACTCGAGGATCATTTTTTACTGAGGAGGTAATTAATAAGGTTTTATGTATCATTCCGTAGGGTATGTTTGGATGGAGGGGAATGGAAGACAAGGGAGGGGGAGTGAAAGGTTTCAATTGATCTCTCCCTTGTTTGGGAGCCTTTTAAAATAAGAGGAGGAAATAGAGGAATTATCATGTAATCCTCTAAAACTCTCCCTTATTATTTTTATGAAAATTTTATAGTTCCTCCAATTGTAGGACTTAAGAGTATTTTAAGTATCCAAACAAGAGGAACGGTTTATTTACTTAACCTTTACTCTTCCTTTCTCTTCCCCTTCATTCTCTTTGTTTTCCTTCCCATGCCTTCCCTTCCCCTCCAAATGCCTAAACATACACTGTAATATTTTCTTATATGAGTATTCCTTACCCACTTTACATCGCCATTTTCTCCTTTAGAAAATCTGCAAATGGATGACTCAATTGTTGCTTGCCGTGGACTACCTGCACTCTAATCGTGTACTCCACAGAGATCTTAAGGTATGTTATCTAGTCCCGTATCCTGGCAAAGAAATCCTTACATGATGTTTAAATTATAGCAACTTCATTTGATTTCAGTGTTCCAACATATTCCTCACCAAAGACAATAATGTTCGGCTAGGTATGAAGGCATCCTTTGAAAGCTGATAACTTTTGGCTTTGGTACCATTTTGTCTAAAGAAATGTGTATTGCATGGACAATGCAGGTGACTTTGGTCTTGCAAAGCTACTTGATTCAGAAGACCTTGCTCCCTTGGTATTGTATATATATCAGCGTTGTTGTTATTATAATTTTTATTTTATGCAAGTGTTTTCCACATGACAAAGAGGCATTGGTATATCATTAATATCTTAGCATTTTATCTGCTGCCTTCTGAAGAACTTGTCTGTAGTTGTTCCCCTTGTAATGGACCATCATGCCAAGTAATTGATGCTTTTAACTTGCAATCGATAACTTTTTCCTTCTTTATTTGAACTTCTTATCAGTAATTAGTAATTAGTAATTAAAATATGTTAGTAGGCCTCCAATCAAGAGGGTGTATGTACGGCGAAATAAAATAGGGGATAGGGAATTTCGTGCCACTACAATGGTGATGCGAATCAGACCTGAGCCATAGGATGGAGTAGTTAATAGTAAGCTGGGAGGAACAATCGGAGGAATGAACAGAGTGATGAGAGACCAAAGTCGAGAGGGTATGGGAGCCAATGGCACAGGAATGGGAATAGGAGAGGAACAATGGAGGAAATTTGAAATTCTCTGTTTTCCAAGTGAAGACGCGGAGAACTGTGTTAATAGGGTTGAACGCTATTTCGAACTCGAAGGAGTAGCAGATGTAGAAAGATTACAGGCAGAGATGGTGGCAATGGAAAGGCGAGCACTTTCATGGTTTCAATGGTGGGAGTTTTGTGTTTTGTTGATGAAATAGGCCAGGTAGCCTATCAACTCCAGTTACCAGCGTATTGTCACGTCCATACCGTCTTCCACGTATCCATTTTGAAGAAAGTTGTTTCTCCTCAAGTCACTCCTCCACAACTACCACCTATTTTGACAGAAGAGTTGGAATTACAGGTGCATCCGGATGATGTTGTAGCTATATATGATCACCCTTCTAGTAGCACCGGAGTGTTAATACATTGGCACAGTCTTCCTGCTTTTGAAGTCTCTTGGGAATAAAATTTTCCTGAATTTTACCTTGAGAACAAGGTGAAACTTTTGTGGTAGTATTGTTAGTAAGCTTCCAATCAAGATGGTGTATTGATTGGACCCAACTGTTGCTGCTATTAACAGTGGTAACTGAAATGACAATTGTGAATTAGTGACAGCTGGATAGTTAGTGGGAGTGAGAACTATAACTGAAATGGGTGGGGCTCACAAATATAACGAGGAGAAGGGAGAGTGGGTTTAGGTAAGTTGAGTGAAATTGAGAGAAATTCTCACTTTGTACATTCAGTCTTCATCTTCTTGACTCTGTAATCTTACTGATTCAGAAGCAAGACGGAGAGCATCATTAATAAGATTTCCTATTCTTCCTATCAGTGCTTGGTTATTTCATGTCCAGTTTCTATTACAATGCTACTTTACTAAATCCACATATTGATTCCTGTTTATTGTACGTGCTATTCTTTTATCTTGTGTAGGTTGTTGGAACTCCAAAACACATGTGCCCTGAGATCCTTGCTGATATACCTTATGGTTATAAATCTGATATATGGTCGCTCGGTAAGAATTACAGATGCCTGATTATAATGTGCAAAGCCGTATGATATGATGATATCTGTCCGTGTGTGGTAATGACATCTCTTTGTATGTAAAGGTTGCTGCATGTTTGAAATTGTTGCACATCAGCCTGCATTTCGTGCTCCAGTAAGAACAAACTTGAACCATCTAGAAGAGTTTGATGTTATTACTGGCAATGGAGTCTCTAATTTTCAATATATTTTCAAGTAAAACAATTTGTTGAATGAATCAAACAGGACATGGCAGGACTTATCAATAAAATAAATAGATCCTCCATTTCTCCACTGCCAATTGTTTACTCTTCCACACTGTAAGTAACTTCTTCAAAACCATTAACTGTCACACTGTTGTCATGCTTTTTTCACTTGTGCTTTTGATAAATGATTCAAGCATTTTTATAAAGTGAACCAGTTAATCTCTGTTTTCCTTTTAAAATTCCATTGAGATGCTGAAATTGAAGCAAGACGACTTATGTTCGTTATGTGCAACAGGAAACAACTTATCAAGAGCATGCTGAGGAAAAACCCAGAACATAGACCAACAGTGAGTTCAACCGAGCCTTTCTTGTGTGATTAATTCAGATGGAACTGTTCATTCAATTGAAAGAGGGAATGAATAATTTCTGAATTGCTTGTGTTAACTCACACATAGCATAGTGGTAATCTATTTATATACTAGAGGAATTAATTACAACTATGATAATTACAAGATAACTAAATGAGGTAACTATTCCCCAAGTTCATGAACTAGAGGCTACATGAATCTAATTAATTACAATATCTATTTCCTAAGCTATTAATGATTGTTCATGAACCTTGGATGGTGGTCAGCTGATTCCAACACATTCTTATGATGCTTCTCTTTGTTGACAGCCAGCTGAATTGTTAAGGCATCCTCATTTACAACATTATGTTCTCCGGTGTCGTAATGCATCACCTGTTTTTCTACCAGTACATCTCATAAATAACTCGAAAGATCAGATAAAAAGATCTAGCAAATCTAGTAGTGGCAAAGACCCTAGGGACAAAGATGCAGGTTTAGCAAATCGCTTGGAGCAGGGTTATCCGATTGAGGGGAGTGGAGGTTTACAGACAAGCAATCAACTAAACAATAGCAAGTCAACAGTCTCAATCAGCGCAGAAGACAATGTTGAGACCAAGATGGTTGATCCTACCAGTTACATGGTGGAATCTTCAACTAGTATCAGTGGCTCAAAAGATGGTTCAACAACATCTGTATCAAACATTTGCAGTGTGTGCAGGGAAGCAGACTTTAAAAGTAGACCAGCAACAAGGGAAACAGTTGATTGTGAGATCACATCAAAGAGTACACTAGATTCTGTGCGTGAAGAACACGGATTTGCTGCTGAAAATTTTCAGAAGTCCGATGCGATTGACGTAAATGCAGTGGCTACAAAGGGTGAAGATACTATCTCCAACGAAGTTTTGGAGAAAGCTGAAGCACAGGGGGAAGATGCAAAACCTAATGACTCCAGTAAGTCAATAATGTCATGTGAAGACAGCAGAGGCGATGTTAAAGATGTGTCCATTGATGAGGAATGTTCACCAATTTTGTATCCTATGAGGGTTGAACATGACACTGAATCTGGTAGCCGCTTAATGAAAAGTGAAAACCCTGATGCATTTACAGAAGGCTCACACATGGACTTGTCTTCTGGGAGAAATGATACACTTCCAGATAAGGATGAAACTAGAGCAAACACACACATCATCAGTTGCTCCATGCATAAAGAAAATGATAATGCTGGTGTGGTTGATAAGACAGAGAATGACATTTCATCGAGTACACCTACTGCAATAGGTGGTGCAGAAACAGAAAGTTTGTTGGTAAATCCGTGTCAGCAAAGAGTTGATGCTCTGGAATCTCTGCTTGAGTTATGTGCTCAGCTACTTAAGGAAGAAAAACTTGAAGAGTTGGCTGCTGTGCTTAGACCATTTGGAGAAGATGCTGTCTCATCAAGAGAAACAGCTATATGGCTGACGAAAAGCCTCATGTCCTCACCAAAGTTTAATAAAAAAACCTAGTTTGTCACTCCTCACTAATTATAAATTATTGTAAGAAATGTGTATTTCCAAACGTTACATGAGCTTGTTTCTTCGAGACTACTGGTTGATTGATGATTGGAGGCTCCAAAATAACTTTTCTCTTAATAAAAGGCAGCATGTACTTTTCTCTTCATTTGATGGTAGTGGGAGGCAGACGGGCCGAAGGGTGTTAAACATTGGATGGAAATTTCCCACAGTCGGATGGTATAAACTTAATACAGATGATGCTTCTAAAGTATTGCAGGTTGTGGTGGATTAGTTCGTGATGATTCAGGGATGTGGGTTTCTGGCTATGGATTCAACATTGGTATTTGCTCTGCATTTAAGGCTAAATTATGGGGAGTTCTCAAAGGATTGGAGCTAGCTTGGGAGTATTCACAATATAATTGTTGAGTCCGATTCTGCTGTTGTAGTTTCCACTATTCTTTCTCATAATGGTGGAAATATCAGGAATAAATTACTAGCAGGAATTCTTGATTGGAAGCAAAAAGAGTGGTCCATTTCTTTTGTTCACGTCTGTAGGGAAGGAAACCAGTGTGCATATTAGTTAGCTAATTGGAGGAGTCTCTCTCAGGATATTGGTTTTCACTTAGTTGAAGATCTTCATTCTGATCTTGTTAGACTGTTGCATTATGATTTTTCTGGGGTTTGTTTACCCCGTTCATTTTCTACTATTGTTAGTTAGTTAGTTTGTGTAGTTTGGGCGTTTTAGCTCCTTTAATAATAATAAAAAAAAAGGGCAGCATGTACTAAGCAACTATGTTATCTTATTATATTTATGAAACTTTAAACACACCTTATGCTAATATTATTAGTATGAGTAAAACAGATATATATTATGAATGAAATATACAAAGTTAAATAAAATTATGATATTATTAAAATATTATAAGAACAATAAAATTAAAATGTTATTAAAAATTATGTATGTTTGAAAAACCCTTCCAGTTGTTCCAACTCTTCCTTCCCTTTCAATCATAAATCCGACAAAAAACGTAGTTTGTCATTGTTGTTAGTATTGAAAAATAATACTATATGTCGAAAAATATAGTTAGATGGGCCTTTGTTGGTTTTTTGGTACACAATCCCTCATATCTGTGTCTAGCAAATTAAAGGATTTGATTCAAGTATTTTTTTCATTTACATTTCAGTCATTTAAAATTCAATGTAAAGTCTTTAAATTTTATTTACTTTTTAAGTCTTGTTCTTTAAATTTCTTTACGTTTCTGCATTGTTCAGTTCATTTACATTCACGCCTTTTATATCTCCTACACTTTACATCTCTTGTACCATTGACTGTTTTCTTCTAATTTTCAGTTCTTTACATGCTTGCTTTTACTTGGGTTTAATTCCGCTGCACTTTTAAACCTTTTCTTTCAGTGCAATGTTTGTGCTTTAATACATAGTTTTTAATAAAAAAATGTTAAATATTCAATTATTTCTCAAGATTTCATAAATACCCTTTAGAATTATTATGTAACAAATTAAATATATAAATATTTGTTAGAGTTTGATTTTGACATATTATTAATATTAATTTTTTACCCTATTAACTAATTATATATCTATCACCACAATAAAAACTGTGTTGTTAATGGGCCAGCCCTCCTGCCTGGGCCGGGATCGGGCCCATATGGTGGAATAGAAAGAACACCTTGCCTTTATAATGATAGATGGGAATAGATATAGATCACAGTTGAGGCACGAACATAAGGCGTATATTCTCTCTCAACGTCTGGCTCGCGTGTATGCGTTCTTCCTTCGTCCCTCTCCTGTGTTTTTGTTTCGTCTCCTCCCTCTGTTTCTCGTTGCTTGCTGGTTCGCTGCTGTTTGGGGTTTTATAGGCTCAAACATAAAGCGGCTCCTTCTAGTTTGTAATGCAGCGTGTGCTTTGTTTCGCACTTTCTTTGACGATGTTGCTTCAGTTTTCATAGTTCTTGCAATTTGATGATTCAAGAATCTCCAATCTCGATGTGCAGAAATATAATTGGCTGTACAAACCCTAGACGTTGTGATTCGGACACCGAAAACTTTAACAGTCTGAACGCAACTGTGAGATGAATCCTCTATTCACAATCTGAATTTAGACGGTATGTTTGAGAGCCTATGACCCTAAATTCGATGAGTTCTTCATTTAATAATTTGAAATTTGATGGTATTTTCAAGTCTAAGACCCTAAATTCGACTGCAATGTGGATTCTTTATTCCATGTTTTTAGATTTGGATGGAACCCTAAATAAGACCCTAAATTCGATTGCAAGATCCATTCTTTTTTCATGATTTAAATTCGGCTGGAACCCTAAATTCGATTGCTTGATGGATTCTTTATTCAATGGTTTTAAATTCGTATGGTGCCTAAATAAATAAATGCTTTTGTGGCCCTAAATGCAATGGAAATATGATTCTTTATACAAATTGTAAATTGGGATAGAATGTTGGAGCCTTTGATCCTTAATGCAATTACATTATGACTTCCTATATTCATAAAGTAAAGGCAGTAATGCTATGCACTTTTCTGGATGATCCGAATATCAAGTATAATATGAATTTAAACTTGGGAAGAGATGGTTGACCCTTGATGATCCGAATATTAAGTTTAATATGAATTCAAACTTGGGAAGATATGGTTGGCCCTTGATGACCCGAATATCAAGTTTAGTATGAATTTAAACTGACCCTTGATGACCCGAATATCAAGTTTACTATGAATTTAAACTTGGGAAGAGATGGTTGGCCCTTGATGACCTGAACCTTGATGACCCGAATATCAAGTTTAATATGAATTTAAACTTGGGATGAGATGGATGACCCTTGATGACCCGAATATCAAGTTTAATATGAATTTAAACTTGGGATGAGATGGATGACCCTTGATGGTTGGCCCTTGATGACCCGACCCTTGATGACCCGAATATCAAGTTTAATATGAATTTAAACTTGGGAAGAGATGGTTGGCCCTTGATTACCCGAACCTTGATGACCCGAATATCAAGTTTAATATGAATTTAAACTTGGGATGAGATGGATGACCCTTGATGACCCGAATATCAAGTTTAATATGAATTTAAACTTGGGAAGAGATGGTTGGCCCTTGATGACCCGAACCTTGATGACCCGAATATCAAGTTTAATATGAATTTAAACTTGGGATGAGATGGCTGGCCCTTGATGACCCTTGATGACCCGAATATCAAGTTTAATATGAATTTAGACTTGGGAAGAGATGGGATGGTTGGCTCTTGATGACCCTTGATGATCCAAATATCAAGTTTAATATGAATTTAAACTTGGGAAGAGATGGGATGGTTGGCCCTTGATGACAGTTGATGACCTGAATATCAAGTTTAATATGAATTTAAATGTGGGAAGAGATGGTTGGCCCTTGATGACCCAAATATCAAGTTTAATATGAATTTAAACTTGGGAAGAGATGGCTGGCCCTTGATGACCCGAATATGAAGTTTAATATGAATCTAAACTTAGGATGAGATGGTTGGCCCTTGATGACCCGAATATCAAGTTTAATATGAATTTAAACGTGGGAAGAGATGGTTCGCCCTTGATGACCCTTGATGACCCCGAATATCAAGTTTAATATGAATTTAAACATGGGAAGAGATGGGATGGTTCGCCCTTGATGACCCTTGACGACCCAAATATCAAGTTTAATATGAATTTAAACTTGAGAAGAGATGATTGGCCCTCTGTGACCCTTGATGACCCGAATATCAAGTTTAATATGAATTTAAACTTGGGAAGAGATGGGATGGTTGGCCCTTGATGACCCGAATATCATGTATAATTTGAATTTAAACTTGGGAAGAGATGGTTGGCCCTTGATGACCCAAATATCAAGTTTAATGAATTTAAACTTGGGAAGAGATGGGTGGCCCTTGATGACCCTTGATGACCCGAATATCAAGTTTAATATGAATTTAGACTTGGGAAGAGATGGGATGGTTGGCTCTTGATGACCCTTGATGATCCAAATATCAAGTTTAATATGAATTTAAACTTGGGAAGAGATGGGATGGTTGGCCCTTGATGACACTTGATGACCTAAATATCAAGTTTAATATGAATTTAAATGTGGGAAGAGATGGTTGGCCCTTGATGACCCAAATATCAAGTTTAATATGAATTTAAACTTGGGAAGAGATGGCTGGCCCTTGATGACCCGAATATGAAGTTTAATATGAATCTAAACTTAGGATGAGATGGTTGGCCCTTGATGACCCGAATATCAAGTTTAATATGAATTTAAACGTGTGAAGAGATGGTTCGCCCTTGATGACCCGAATATCAAGTTTAATATGAATTTGAACTTGGGATGAGATGGTTGGCCCTTGATGACCCTTGATGACCCCGAATATCAAGTTTAATATGAATTTAAACATGGGAAGAGATGGGATGGTTCGCCCTTGATGACCCTTGACGACCCAAATATCAAGTTTAATATGAATTTAAACTTGAGAAGAGATGGTTGGCCCTCTGTGACCCTTGATGACCCGAATATCAAGTTTAATATGAATTTAAACTTGGGAAGAGATGGGATGGTTGGCCCTTGATGACCCGAATATCATGTATAATTTGAATTTAAACTTGGGAAGAGATGGTTGGCCCTTGATGACCCAAATATCAAGTTTAATATGAATTTAAACTTGGGAAGAGATGGGTGGCTATTGATGACCCTTGATGACCCGAATATCAAGTTTAATATGAATTTAAACTTGGGATGAGATGGTTGGCCCTTGATGACCCGAATATCAAGTTTAATATGAATTTAAACTTGGGATGAGATGGTTGGCCCTTGATGACCCGAATATCAAGTTTAATATGAATTTAAACGGTTGGCTCTTGATGACCCTTGATGACCCGAATATCAAGTGTTGGCCCTTGATGACACTTGAAGACTCGAATATCAAGTTTAATATGAATTTAAACTTGGGAAGAGATGGGATGGTTGGCCCTTGTTGACCCTTGATGATCCGAATATCAAGTTTAATATGAATTTAAACTTGGGAATAGATAGGATGGTTGGCCCTTGATGATCCGAATATCAAGTTTAATATGAATTTAAACTTGGGAATAGATAGGATGGTTGATGACCCGAATATCATGTATTATTTGAATTTAAACTTGGGAAGAGATGGTTGGCCCTTGATGACCCAAATATCAAGTTTAATATGAATTTAAACTTGGGAAGAGATGGGTGGCTCTTGATGACCCTTGATGACCCGAATATCAAGTTTAATATGAATTTAAACTTGGGATGAGATGGTTGGCCCTTGATGGCCCTTGTTGATCCGAATATCAAGTTTAATATGAATTCAAACTTGGGAAGAGATGGGATGGTTGGCCCTTGATGACCCTTGATGACCCCAATATCATGTTTAATATGAATTTAAACTTGGGATGAGATTGTTGGCCCTTGATGACCTGAATATCAAGTTTAATATGAATTTAAACTTGGGAAGAGATGAGATGGTTGGCCCTTGTTGACCCGAATATCAAGTTTAATATGAATTTAAACTTGGGAATAGATCCGATGATTGACCCTTGATGACCCGAATATCAAGTTTAATATGAATTTAAACTTGAGAAGAGATGGTTGGCCCTTGACTACCCGAATATCAAGTTTAATATGAATTTAAACTTGGGATGCGATTGGATGATTGGCCCTTGATGACCCTTGATGACCCGAATATCAAGTTTAATATGAATTTAAACTTGGGAAGAGATGGGATGGTTGGCCCTTGATGACCCGAATATCAAGTTTAATATGTATTTAAACTTGGGAAGAGATGGTTGGCCCTTGATGACCCTTGATGACCAGAATATCAAGTTTAATATGAATTTAAACTTGGGATGAGATGGTTGGCCCTTGATGACCCTTGATGATCCGAATATCAAGTTTAATATGAATTTAAACTTAGGATGAGATGGTTGGCCCTTGATGACCCGAATATCAAGTTTAATATGAATTTAAACTTGGGATGAGATGGGATGGTTGGCCCTTGACCCGAATATTAAGTTGAAAATTAAAAAAAACTTGGGAAGGGATGATTGTTCCTTCGAATTCTTTATTTATAATCTAAATTCTAGATGGTATATGTGGACCCTAAATTCAACTTCATCTACAATATGAATTCTTTATTCATATTAGAAAGGTATGTTTAAGCCTACATGAGCGTTAATGTAATTGTAATATTAGTTCTATAATTCATAATGTAAATCATGAGCCTATATGCAACTGTCTTGGTATGATTTCTTCATTCAAAATTAAAATCAGGATGACATATTTGAGTCTTGATGACCGTGAATGCAATTGCAATATTAATTTTTTTATTAATATTGTAATATTGGTATGACATGCATTTTTCCTTGATGACCCTAATGCAACTTCAATATGAAATCGGGATGGTATGCTTGAGCCTTGAGGAACCTAAATTTAAGAAGGATCAAGAGTTAGAACAAATTTCAATTTAAGTGTGAGAGGGCTCAAATAACGATCAAGATATTAATGATTTATATGGAGTGCCTATATCCTTAAGGTGATTTTAGCTGTAATAGCCTCACTCTTTTTAATAGAATGCAGTGCATTCTTGAATCAAATTTAACATCCTGCATGTTTCATCTATGTTTATGCATGTTGGTAATACTAACTGGATATGGCAGGTCGTAGATTTTCCTGTAGGAATAGAAAAATTCATTACTAAAATGAGGTTTATATTTAAATCGCTTAACACCTCTGCTACCTTGTCATTGATGTCCACATGCAGCTGGTTTTGTGCAGGCCTTCTTTTGCATGTCCTCATGTAATAACATGAAAATGAAACTGATTGATATCAATAATATTATGCCAGTGACGATGTTGCTGTTAAGATATATATAATGACGTGGTTACACTTCAAACTGTGGACACTATCTTCAATCACTGCTGGAAATTCCTTCCCCGCCCATGGTTAAGTAGCTGCTGTTCTCTAAATCATGGGAAAAGCTATCAAAACAATTATAAACAGGGACTACCGAAACAAGCTTGGAAAAATAGATTAAAAGTGCGGTGCCAATCTCTTGCATATTAGAATTAGAAGCTCATTTTGTTACAATTTTCCTACATTTCGCTTGCTATATCTTGAAGATAAGTAAGAATTTCTCTCTTTATTCACTGTTTGGTTCTCAAGAAAATCCTATACATCGGTTCCTCGTAATTTCAATTGAAATAGGTATACTTTTGAGTTCTAATCGTTCTACTTCATTTCTCCTTCCTCACTGGCTTCTGTTTCACCTCATTTCTATTACAGCTTCTCAATTTTCTCTCTTATTCTCTGTTGCAAACAGTAGCCACAAAGAGTTGATTTTGTTTGCATATTTCTGCTTAAAAGCTTGCATGATTGTTAAGCACACAAAGGCTGACGTTCCATGTTTGTGACAAGGTTCATGGCAACACCTTCCTTGAGCAACATCTTCCTTTACATGGCAACTCAACAAGTAAGCTTACATGGTTGCATTCTTAGTTTTTAATTGTGCTGTTTGAAAATAATTTGAGGAGAAACTTGAAACTTGGTGGAATGGTTGAAAGAGATCTAAATTTTCGGATGTTCCTCTGATTCCTTGAAATTCTTTAGCTTCTTGCCCGGAAACCGTGTTACTGTGTTGCATGATTTAAATTCGGATTGGAACCCTAAATAAGACCCTAAATTCGATTGCTAGATGGATTCTTTTATTCCATGATTTTAAATTCGGATGGAACGTAAATAAATAAATGCTTTGGTAGCCTAAATGCAATTGAAATATGAATTCTTTACCCAAATTGTAAAATTGGGCTGGAATGTGTGTGCCTTTGTCCCTAAATGCAATTGCAATATGAATTCCTATATTCATAAAGTAACAGCAGATGATGTTATGCAATTTGCCTTCATGACCCTTATTTCAAGTTCAATAGGAATTTAAACTTGGGATGGGATGGTTGACCCTTCATGACCCTAAAATGTAATGACATTATGAGTTTTTTATTCATAATCTAAATTCTAGATGGTATGTTTGAGCTTTGTTGACCCTAAATTCAATTGCAATATGAATTCTTTATTCATATTAGAAAGGTATGTTTCAGCCTACATGACCGTTAATGTAACTGTAATATTAGTTCTTTATTCATAATGTAAAATTATGAGCCTAAATGCAACTGTCTCTGTATGATTTCTATATTCAAAATTGAAATCAGGATTGCATATTTGAGTCTTGAATTTGATGACCCTGACTGCAATTGCAATATTAATTTTTTATTAATGTTGTAAAATTGGGATGACATGCATTTTTCCTTGATGACCCTCAATGCAACTGCAATATGAAATCAGGATGGTATGCTTGAGCCTCGAGGAACCTAAATTTAAGAAGGATCAAGAGTTAGAACACGGTTCAATTTGAGTGTGAGAGGACTCAAATAACGATCAAGATATTAATGATTTATATGGAGTGCCTATATCCTTAAGGTGATTTTAGCTGTAATAGACTTACGTCTTTTTAATAGAATGCAGTCCATTCTTGAATTAAATGGAGCATCCTGCATGTTTCTTCTATGTTCATGCATGTCATGGCAATACTAACTGGATATGGCAGGTCGTTGATTTTCCTGTGGGAAATTCATTCCTAAAAGGAGGTTTATATCTAAATCGCCTAACACCTCTGCTACCTTGTCATTGATGTCCACAGGCAGCTGGTTTTTTTGTAGACCTTCACATCCTTGACCTACTATTGCATTATTTTTGCATGTCCTCGTATAATAACATGAAAATGAAACTGATTGATATCAGTAATATCATGTCAGTGAGGAGGTTGCTGTTAAGATGTATAATGGCGTGGTTACACTTCAAACTGTGGCACTATCTTCTATCACTATTGGAACTTCCTTCGCCGCCCATGGTTAAGTAGCCACTGTTCTCTAAATCATGGGAAAAGCTATCAAAATAAGTCTAAATAGGGACTATCGAAACAAGCTTGGAAAAATAGATTAAAAATGCGGTGTCAATCTCTTGCATATAAGAATTAGAAGCTCATTTTGTTACAATTTTCCTACATTTCATGCACTATATCTTGAAGATAAGTAAGAATTTTTCTCTTTATTCACTGTTTGGTTCTCAAGAATATCCTGAACATCGGTTCCTCGAAATTTCAATTGCAATTGATTTACTTTTGAGTTCTAATTGTTCTGCTCCACTTCTTTCTTCACTGGCTTGTGCTTCACCTCATTTTTGTTACAACTTCTCGATTTTCTTCTTTCATTCTCTGCTGCAAACACTAGCCACAAAGAGTTGATTTTGTTTGCATATTTCTGCTTAAGTGCTTCCATGATTGCTAAGCACACAAAGGCTGACGTTCCATGTTTGCGACAAGGTTCATGGCGACACCTTCCTTGAGCTGGTAATCATTTTTTTTGAGCAGGCAACATCTCCCTTGAGCTGGCAACTCAACAGGTAAGCTTACATGGTTGCATTCTTAGTTTTTATGTGCTGTTTGAAATAATTTGAGGAGAAACTTGAAACTTGTTGGAATGGTTTAACGAGATCAAAATTTTGGGATATTCCTCTAATTCCTTGAAGTTCTTCAGCTTCTTGCCCCTCTTGTTCTGTGTTTTTCAAAGTTCAGCATTTTGAATTTTATTTCTATTTTGTCTTGCTATTTAATTGTTAGTACTACTTAGCTCTTGTCTTGTTAGTACAACATGCTTTTTACTGAGCCAAAGCTTTACTTATGTTTGAGGTGATGTTAGTCATTACATAAAGGTCGTAGTTAAAGTAAAAGCTGAAGTAAAGAAGGAATCAGGTTAATGGTGCAATTAGAAGGCTTTCCTTCTTTTTTTATCCCCTTTCCTTAGGTTCCTACAGATGCTGTCTATATATAGCTTTTTGTGTAACATCTTGATTCATGCGTGATCAGTGTGTGAAAGCAGGGAAGATTTGGAGAATATATATTAAGCTTTCTTTCGCAAGGAAAATCACATCTTTTGTATAATTCATACAAAAAGCTATTTAATTTGTGCTTACAAATTCCAGATAATTCAGCTCGAATTGGATGATTTCCACGTTGCTTGATACCCTGATTAGAACTCTCACTGCTTTTAATATATGTATGTTCTCTGCCAGGGTGTTAACATGCTGTTTAGTTCCAAGTCCTAGGTGCTCTTCTGTGGGATATGGAGTAACATGCAAGATTGACCCATTTTTAGTGGATATAGCGAGCAGGTGAATCTCTTTTAATTTTTAAGTGTTATTTATATCCTTGCTTTCACATTTCTAAATGATGAGTTCTGAGGTTGCTGACAAAGATACAGAACAAGTTGCAAGTATTAAAAGCTTTGTATATTCAACTTGCGATGCGAAGATTCTGGGATGAGTAGTTTCTAATTGATAATATACATTTTACATTTCAAAAAGTAACTTCTCTGGCAGTGCTCAAACCTTCATTTCCATGGTTTTTTTTTCATGTTTCCTTTCTTAGATTTTTCTGTTATTGCAGTTTCAACATGTACATTAAGCAGGTAATTTCACTTTGAATTGTAGTTTCTTTTTAACTTTTTAACTTTATTTTGGTTTTCTTCTGTTGTAACCTTTTTTTTGGACATCTCTTCTTTTTATGGTAGTACTAGATTGGCTAAACCACTTATAGTTTACCATAGAAACCAAATATAAAAAGGGAAACATAGAAAATCATGTCTGCCACATCTTAATCCATCTCGTCAAGTGAAAGTTCTGATTTTGAACTTCCTCAACTATTAGAGCCCTCTCTAGTGCACTTCAAAAAATCCTCTCAGCTTCTAGCAATGCTGACTCTTTTGACTTTGTGAGTAGATCCAAAGCTTTCTTATCTTCTTGTAGTGCTGTAATCTATGAGGCCAAATTCGATGTTAGTACTGTCAGTTTGCACAATTCACTTATATTGTGATATTATTATTTCCTTTTAAATTCATCCTTTCTGGAAATTGCACTATTTCATTCTTACACATTTCAATCTCAACTTCAAGAGGAGCAATCACATTCTCAATTAGATCAAAATCTTCATCTTTTTTCATTTGCATGTACCATTCTTACTGTTGCTTCTGCAGCATATTATGCAGCCAATGCATCTTTCTTTTCATTTGTCAGTTTCTTGATCTCTAGATTCTGCATATTAATAGATTTCGTATATTATACATTTTAGAGTTCCAACTTCCAAGAAATACTAGTAAGAGTTCGGTGCAGTTTTTGTTTAGGATGATCCTCAGTAACTATAGGTCTCTCTTCTAATTTACTGACTTCATTTCTCAACTGGAAGTGGAGAAAGATAATTGCAGCTAATATTAGTACTGAGAAATTTATAATTTATAATGTTTTTATATTTTTATGTTTTTTTTTTTTTTTTTTTGGAATTCATTTTCGCATCTTCCTTTAGTATCAACAAATGACAATAAATTGTCATGGTTTTGTTCATAAGTTGGGCTATACTTGTCGAATTTATGTGCCGTTTTCTTAGAAAGCTAAGACATAAGGTTTTGATATGTAAAAGTATCAGATTTTCAAAATCAAGGCTATTCCTAAATAACTGCTGTCTTGGTCCAAACTCACTTTTCTTGATATCTTTAGCTACAAGCCTCTAATTTGTACACGGTTTGTTGCATTGTAAAGCTAAAACATAAGGTTTTCAATGGTAAATATTTCAGCCCATGAAACCTTGTTAGTTGATAGCAAAGTTTGTCCAAAATCATGTTTTCGGCACTTGCTTTTCATGTCTTTTATGGTGAGCTTTTATGCTTATCTTTTGATTTTACGTTTATTTTAGGTCTTATTCTATTTATAATTATTTTGATCAAATAAAATCCTACAATAGATACTCTGAAACATGGAACACGTATCAGATTATGGAAGTACATCACTCGACTCATATGTCAGCAGTAACAATTTCATTTTTATTTAGACCATCTTGGTACTTTTGAAAGTAGCATGATAGGCCCCCATAATAAAAGTTACAGTAGAAGGGGAAGAATGTGGAAGGAGCAAGGGAATGGTGGGCTGGCTACCAAGGAAATGCAATAGAGGGAAAATAACTGAAGTTGTTAGCGGAGAGAGAGATCAGTAACTGATTGGACAAGTGGCAAAGGGAGATTGGAGGAGAAGATTCTAGATAATGAGAGAGCAGAGGGTAACAACTTAAAAGGAGGAAGGATCATGCAGGGGGGTATCTTGGAAAATCATTTTGGATTAGTTATGGGCATTGCTCTTTGTAGGAGCTCAGCTCTGGGCAGTAGGAGTATCATTCTACCGTAATTTTTCCTTTTCAGAAATAATACATACATTGTTCATTCCATTGTTAAGTGTTTGTTGTGTTATTTTC
This sequence comes from Ammopiptanthus mongolicus, assembly GCA_039655645.1. NCBI lineage: Eukaryota > Viridiplantae > Streptophyta > Magnoliopsida > Fabales > Fabaceae > Ammopiptanthus > Ammopiptanthus mongolicus. The sequence continues at coordinate 23,991,882 of CM077347.1, read as the reverse complement.
TCTGAGTTGGATTCAGGTTCCTATCATAGCATGTCACGGATGTGTTTATGAAGCTTTGTAATTGAGGGATGTCACAGTGGGCAAGGGCAAGGAAAGAGATGCTAAGGTATTCAATTTGCTAAAAAATAACGTGATCTGCTCAGAATGAATCAAAGTAAAGGAATTAAAAGTAGCAAACAAGATCCATTTACCTGATTGTGGAAATTAAGAGCAAAATTCTTTCCTCTGCCATTTAGCTGCTTTAAATTCCCTCCAACCAAGCATCTTATCCTCTCCTATTTTTTAGGGTTTAGATTCCTGTGAATAAGAGATTTCAGTGTATAAAGTAATTGCCACTTCTGTTTATATAGAAAGCCGCTCTATCATATATCAATGTGCAGAATTTTTCAGAGAAAATTTTTTTCCTGTGTTTTCTTACTTTTACATGGTGTCAAAAGCAGGTTCTGATCTAATTTTGTTCTAAAAATTTCCCAACAACTGTGAGATAATCAAATAGTTGTTTTCTGCATTTTTATGGCTGAGACCTCAAAAAGCATCTCATTACCTCTCGAGTAGTTCTGATTGCCCAAGAGATTTTCTTGTTCCTTATCCACTAAAAGGCACCAATTATTCGATTTGGAAGAGGTCCATTACCAATGCTCTACGTACGAAGCACAAATTGGGCTTTGTGGATGGTATTTTAACAAAACCAAAGGCGAGAGATCCAGAGGAGGACAATTGGCTAACCTGTAATGCTATGTTGCTCGCTTGGTTGACAAGCCCATTGAATGAGGAGCTGCATAACAGTGTAGCTTATCATGAAGAGTCATAGAAGAGAAGCTACATCAATTCCTCATGGGTCTAAGTGATGCCTATGCAGTGGTTTGCTCAAGTATCCTGTGCAAGGACCCACTACTTCCATCTTCGCTGTCCTTTTGCTGCTTACTGCTGAATCAGGCTACCATAACTACATCAGGTTCATCACAACAGGTAATATTAAGTACAGCAAGTTTGTCTTTTATTCAATTCGATCAGTTGATTTCTCTTCTTGGAGGAAATCAATCAACCACTCCCTTAGTAAATCCTGATGTCAACTTCATTGATAAGCCTCTTGAAACAAAAATATACCTTGGATTATAGATAGTGATACCTCTGACCGTATCATATCCATGGATCATACTTTTATAGCCAATAGTGAAAGGAATATTATGTTGCATGTTACCTTACCGGATTGTCGACAAGCAAAGGTTTATTCTACCGGTGATATTAATTTGAGATGTTATCTGGTTCTGGAGAAAGCTCTGTATCTTATCTATTTCACTGGTAATCTCCTTTCAGTTAGTAAACTCATCAAGGATTCAAATTGTTTTGTTACCTTTTCTCCTACTGGGGGTATCTTGTAGGAGCTAGTCTCCAAGAAGGTGATTGGAGTGGGCAAGTTAAAGGGATGGCTCTACTTTCTTCAAGGCAACCAGATTGTTCATGCTAATGAAGTATCTAGTGCAGTTAACATGGATATTATGCATCGACATCTTGCAAGTACCCATTATGCCAAAATGCAGTCTTTATTTCCTTGTTTTGGTTCTAATAAATTCACTACTCCATGAGATGTGTGCCATCGAGCATGACAAACTCGTTTGGTTTTTCAAGAAAGTAATAATATTTCAAAGAATGTGTTTGATTTGGTTCATTTAGACACATGAGGTTCCTATTCCTGGTGCATCCTATTTTCTTACTGTTGTTTATGATTATTCATGTAGCACCGGGGTTCACTTGATGAAATCCAAGAGTGAAGCTTCTTCTCTTTTCAGTTTGTCCAGATGATCGAAACACAATTTGATAAGCAAATTAAAGCTTTTCGTACATATAATGCTCTTGAGCTAATTGGTGGACAAATCCAAGGCATTCTTACTAGCTCAAGGAATGATTTATCAAACCACAGTGGACAATCTACACACACCTCAACCAAATGGTGTAGTAGAAAGAATGCACAAACATTTGCTAGAGATGGCTAAGGCCCTTCACTTCCACGCTGACCTACCTATCAAGTTTTGGAGTGAATGTGTTGCAACAGCTGCACACATCATCAATTTGTTACCTTCTCGATTAGATAACAAGTCTCCTTATGAAATTCTGTGTAACTCCAAACCATCTTAGGATAAGTTTAGAGTTTTTGGTTGCTTATGTTATATCTTAACTAAACCAAAACCTCTTGATAAGTATGCTGCAAGATAAAAAAAAGGTGTGTTTTTCTAGGATATCTTGAAGGGGGAAAAGGGTACACAAGGTTATGGAATTAGATATTGGGAGACTAGTGGAATCACGAGATGTTATATTTTGATGATTGCTTTTCCTTTCAAGAAAACTCTGCTCCTCTTGTGCAATCTTAATTTCCTCTGTTGCCTCCTTTAATTGATTATGTTGAACTGCTGATGATTTGATAGAGGATTTTCAGGTTGAGTCGAGTTATACTGATCAGTCACCAAATGTGCTATGAGATTTAGATGTAACACTTGTTAATGATGATACAAGTGAGAACATACCAGCTGATGTGCCATCTACTTCTAGCAGGCCTCACCGTGATCGTCAACACCCTAAGTATCTTGATTATGTGATGCACTGTAATAGTTCAACCTCATCATCCTTTTTCATTCATTCTCTTATCAATCACACTCTTGTAGAACATTCAGAACTTATTATAGAGCCTACAACTTTTGAGGAAACAATAATTCACCCTCAATAAGGAATTGCAAACCCTAGTCCAATAATAGTGCTTGGAGTGTTGTTTACTTAACACAAGGTAAGAAGGCAATCGGCAATAAATAGGTTTTCAAAATTAAAAGAAGAGCAGATCGATCTATTGAATGCTATAAAACCCGTTTAGTAGCTAAAGGCTTCGGCCAAGTGGAAGGTATGGATTATAATGTCACATTTGCATCTGTGCTGAAATTCGCTATTGTATGTTGCCTATTATCCCTTGCTGCTACTTCGGTTGGGAAATACATCCACTTGATGTTGATAATTCTTTCCTCCATAGTGATTTGGAGGAAGATGTGTTCATGCAAGTTCCTAAAAGGTCTTGGTGTTATTGTCTCCAAACTTATGTGCAGGCTTCATAAGTCCCTATATGGCCTTAAACAAGGCCCTAGGAAATGGTTTGGGAAATTATATTCTCCTCTTCTTACTTATCGTTTTGAAGTGAGTACTTGGATTACTCTTTATTCACTTTACATGATGGAGATGTTGGGGTTAGTCCTAGTGGTCAATCTATTTTGAATAGATAATCATTTGTATCATGACTTTGATAATATATTTGATATATGTATAAGACATTTATTTATTAAGTTATATTTGATGATCATATTTACAGCCTAATAAAGTCCTTATAATAGGTACTTCATTTAATAGAAAGACAAGTATGACTTGAACGTGAGATGTCATTAAGTTATAGAACATTATTCTTAAATATTCATAGTCAAGTATTATTATTAATAAGGATAATAATAATACATTGAGACTATTATCTGAGTGTACTGGTGATCACATCTCACGAGTCATATATATAAGATATCAAGTATTCACATAGATATAAATATTAGTGGAATATTTATACTAAAGTGATCCGTTATGAGAACGCTGTATAATAGTTATATAAGTGTCATAAGCGATTCTTATGGTGACCATAGTGAAGTAGTCCTTCGATTTGAAGTCACTACGATTCCTAATATACGTAGTTGTAAGCTTTAATCCTATCAAACGTTGTCTGTAACAAGACAACTATAAAGATAGTTATTGGGCCTACAATGAAACATGTTGAGGAATGCGAGTGATGTAGATATGATTCGTCTCTTCTACATAATAGGGGTAATGTTTATAAGCCTCTTGATGGTATGCGACATAGGAATGCATGGTCATGCTAAGGTGAACAATATGAGATATTGGGCTCAAATGATCGTACGTGAATTACTAGATTAAGAAATAAATAATTGAACTTAACAAGGATAACACATTTATGCCTTGTGTTCAATTAAGACATTGAGACGAAAGGACATTGACTGCATATTATATATGGTTAAAATAAGGTTTTAATTGTATCATCAATATTCTAATTAATTGGATAGCAACGATATATTGCTAGATGTCGCTCGTTGTTTATAATATTAATTGATTAATTGATTATTAATATGATTAATAATAATTAATATTATTGCAAATTCATTGAGAACTTATAGGGTCACACGCGTAGAGCAAATGTTCAGAGAATTAATTTAATTGATTAAATTAAATATGATTTAATTAATAATTAAAATAGAATCAGTTTAATTGATTAATTAAATATGATTTAATTAATAATTAAACATTGGGCCTGTAGCGTATAATAGCCCAACTGGGTTAGGTTAAGTGAGTAACAACTATTAGTAAGCTGTGCATGTCACATAAAGTACACACAACACAGAGCACTTTTAACGACCGTGGGACACCCTTGACAGGTGCGTCCTCTTCTCTCTCTATGTGCCGTGCCTCTCCCAATCTTGATAGCTAGCATTACGCTATCTCTGACATTGGTTTGCTCGCGTGGACTGAGTAAGGGTATTGCTACTTTGCAATACTGGTGATAGAGAAGCCTTTCCTTATGGTGGTTATGGCTGAACAGTTATCGTAATTTCGAGATCCGAGATTCGTTAACCTTTGGATTGGGTTGATTTTTGGACAGCAGGTTCGTGACATGTGGTTCTACATCTTTACCGTTCACTTTGCGATAAGAGGTCTGAAGGGAAAGTTATGAGCATCGCAAGTATCAACGCTTTTGGCTAATCGGTGTCGTTGGCGTGCTCACAGTGTTCGCGGTAAAGCTACGCTTCAAGAGGTAAACACAATATCCTTGTGATTCATGTACAATACGTGGTCCTTTAGTAAAGGGGTTTTTCCGCTCAAGAAGTTTATATAAATTGTTTTTAAAAATTATCCCTTTTGAAATCCCAACAGTGGTATCGGAGCATCTGGCCGTAATTTGCCATGTATCCTATGATTGTTTGCCATTATATGATAATATATTTATTGCTTTTAAATATGATTTCTATGTTTAAAAGCTTGTTTGTATGATTTGTATGTGATATAAATCTCTTTGAACATGTTTTGTGTGCTTGGTTGTGCTCCTGATATTAACAAGGATTCGCTTTTGGAATCTTGCTGCGTCGTTTGGCACGGCCGTGAATGGGTAGCACGGCTGTGCACCGTTTGGCAAGACCGTATCACTTTTGAACAGCGTCAGTGAGGTTTTAGCATGACTGTGCGCTGTTTGGCACGGACATGCACATGTTGAACAACGTCAGGGAGTTTTCAGCACGGCCATGCGCTGTTTGCACGGCAGTGCTGATGGATCGAATGTGATTTTGTCCCTTGTTGCATATTTATAAATTGTTTAGTAAATATGCGGTATATGGTTATGGTCCTAGTTTTAGTGTTTATTTTATTTGATAAATATGGTTTGCGTGTCATGATTTGTTGTATTTATTTTATAAATACGGCTTGCGTGTCGTGACATTTACTTTATTTATTTTATTTTAACTTTTGTAAATTGCTTGGGATGACATAGAGGCAACACCAAATCATGACGCCAGTGGGAGGAACTTTGGAAGTTTCCTCGAGGGTCAAAGATTGTAATAATTAGTTTTAATTATTGCATATTAGGAGGCCATAATTACAATACCTTTTATATGTCTTCTATGTTTATGTATGTGATGCATGAAATGTATGATTTAAATTGTATAATAGCATGTATGTCATTGTATGCTTAATATGTTTTGAATGTATGTAAGTTAGTATGTAATGTATGCTATGAGAGACATTTATATGATAAACATGTCGGTGAGATCACTTAATTATTAAATTCCCTCGATAAATTAAGTTATTAAATGCCTCCTGATGCGTGGCACTCGTCAAGGTCAGAATCATTTAAGTGTGGGTCATGCCATAGCTGAGCACCTAAATATATTTTGGTGAGACGCGAAAGGTGAAATAACCAACTGCCAACCATTAGGTTGAACTTAACTAAGTGTATTCAATAGGATTGAAACGACTTAGAGGTATGGGGTTGGGCATTAATCTATATGATGGATTAGAATTAGAATAAGGAGTTACTCACCCAACTGCTCCAAAAATTACATTAGATGTAATTAAAAAGGAGTTTCCTACCTAAATAGCTGAGTTCTGGGCGATCAACCACAGCTGACTCAGAACGAGGTGAAATATGGATTTTGGTCCCATTAGAAAATCTTTCAACGAGATTTTCCGAGTCAATGATGAGGGTTATCGATTTGAGTAAAATAGTGGGAGCGTATTTAATGAAAGACTTACTAAATATGTTTTAATCATGATACTTATATTCTGTATAAATGGCTACAAACAAAATTTGTATTTTATCGTTGCGATACATCCTTAAGAAGGACGAGTTATCTAGAATTAATTTTTTGTATTGGTACAAATTTTGAGGATTGTCCTCAAGTACAAGAAAAGAACTGTATGTTATCAAGCAATTAATTCACAAGCAATTTGTTGCTACTGGCATAAGGGTCGAAAGGGATGCTTAATAGAAGCATCAAGTCGATATCATTGGTGTACGACATCTCATGCTTGCAATCATGGAGACGTGTGATATGATCATACACCTTATGATGCTCTAACAAGAGTTAGCAAGGCATAAGAGGTACTAGAAAGAGTATAAAGACAAGAAAGGAAGTATGATTTACTGTACAGACATATTTGTTATAAAAGTCAACATATCTACTCAAACATTATGGGTATTGGATATCGCATATGGATCTCACATTAATGTGAAAGATTAAAACGAGTAGGACATTGACTAAAAGGTAAAGGTCTACCCTAAGAGTGAAAATGACGCAAAAGTTGCTACATTGACTATAGGAATTTGAATTTACCATTAGGTAAAAGTCTATCCTATGAGTGAAGATGAAACAAAAGTTGCTACATTGACTATACGAATTGGAATTTACCATTAGGTAAAGTTCTATTATATGAGTGGAAATGGAGCAAAAGTTGCTACATTAAATATAAGAGTTTGAATTTGCCTTATGGGCATTAATGGAAGTAAATAACTGTTATTTTATTCCAGTTGGTAATAGAAACATCATTTCTATATCTTGTATAGACATTAAAGAATTTTAAGTTGCAATAAATGGACAATTGTTGTTCCATTTATTCAACTGATGTCTTTTGTGTTTGTATTCATATGAGATATGGACTTTGTATCCTTGATCTCGATATGTCAATCTATAACATAAATGCGAATAGGGTCAAACCAAGTAATTTGGACCTTCTATGTCTTTAGCAATATTTTTAGACCATATAAGTAAGGAACACATTTCCAAGCTCCACTAATATGGACTCTTGGACTCATCCAATTATGAATTGTTTGAGGTCTGCGAATCTTAATTGTTTGGAAAGATGACTAAGCTCCATTCACTAATAAGGTGGAAGGGCTGGTAATCTTTTGGCATGATACATTGTGATGTATGAGAGTCTCTAAACAAGTTTGATAGAAGACAAGATTTCATACTTCATCTCGTTTACTGATAGCTTCAATAAAGATGGATTTGTGTATGACACAAGTCAGAAATCTTTGAAATGTTCAAAGAATTCAAGAACGAAGTGGATAACTAATTTTCGAAAAGTATTAAGAACATGCGATCAAATCGTGGTGGTAAGTACTTAAGCCCACTGTTTGATGACAATCCGATGGAGTATGAGATTATATCTCAACTCACTTCTCTTGGAACACCATAATGGAATGGTGTGTCCGAGAGGAGAAATTGTACCTTGTTGGACATAGTACATTCTATAAAGAGTCAATCAGACTTCTTTGACTCTTTCAGGGGATATGCCTTACATACAACAGCTTTCACATCTAAACATGTTCCATTTAAGACAGCTGAAAGGCACCATATGAGATATGGACGGGTATGCGACCAAGTGTATCTTTCATTAAGATTTGGAGTGGCAAATTTATTGAAGCGTTTAGTCTCAGATAAACTTTTACCCAAGTCTGACAAATGTATCTTTGTGGGGTGTCCTAAGGAAACAAACAGACGCTATTTCTACAACACCTCCGAGGACAAAATGTTTGTCGCTAGGACTGGAGTGTTCCTTTTCAAGGAACACATCTCCAAGGGAGACAGTGGGAGGAATGTAGAACTTGGATAAATCCAAGCACCACAGAGTATTGACTCGCTTGCAATGGAACAAGGATCGGTTCCACAAGATATTGTGGTCCAACCACCAACTCAAGTAACACAAGACTCACGTAAGTCAAACAGGACATGTCATCAACCTGAGAGATATGGAATACTCCTAACTCAAGAAGGTGATGAACAGCTCATGGATCATGATGAGCCTGTGACTTATTAGGAGGCCGTCGTTGGCCTAGATTTTGAGAAGTGGCTAGGAGCCATGGGATCCGAAGTAGAATCCATGTACATCAACCGGGTATGCATGGACCTCGGTTGAGTCACCTGAAAGGGGTAAAACCCTTAACGTGCAAGTGGGTCTTCAACACGAAGACTAACATGGATGGGAATGTGAATACCTTTAAGGAGCGACTGATTATGAAAGGTTTCAAGCAAATTCATTAATGACTATGATAAGACCATTTTGTCCAGTTACATGCATTCAGATCTCACTTGCTATTGCTTCATAGTATGACTATAAGATCTGGCAAATGAATGTCAAAACAGAATTTCTTGACAGGAATCTTCTCGAGGATGTGTACATGACACAACTTGAGAGTTTTGTTTATTCAAAGAATGCTGGGAAGGTTTTGCAAGTTGAAAACATCCATTTATGGATTAAAGCAAACTTCTAGAAGTTGGAATCTTCGTTTTTGATGTGAACTGTAAGACAATTTGGAATCATCAAGAACGAAGATGGACCTTGTGTGTACAAGAAGGTTAGTGAGAGTATAATTATTTTTTCTCATATTGTATGTGTATGACATACTACTCATGGAAACAATATTCCTACACCACAAAATGTGAAAACATGATTAAGGAATTATTTTTCAATGAAGGACTTAGGCGAAACATCCTATGTATTAGGAATCAGGATCTATGGAGATAGATCGCTGGAATTGTTAGGCCTTAGTCAAAGGTACATAAATTGACAAAGTGCTTGGGCGCTTTAAATGTGCATGATTCCAAAAGGGGTATTTTGCCTACAACATATGGCGTATACATGTCCAAGGGACAGCCTCTGTTACATCAGATGTAGAGGGAACACATGAATAAGATTCTGTATGCTTTAGTAATTGAATCTATTATGCATGCCATGATATGTACTCGAACAGACGTCTCGTATGCTTTGAGCATGATGAGAATGTACCAATCCAATCCCAATGAAGGTCATTGGATCACAGCCAAAAATATCCCGAGGTACTTGAGAAGCACTAAGGATTATTGATCTGTGATGGTGAGGAAGAGCTCGTTGTAAGAGGTTACACCGATACTAGCTTCCAAACTATTAAAGATAATTTTAGATCACAGTCTGATTTTGTGTTTTGCCTTAATGGTCGCACTGTGAGCTTGAAAAAGGTTTCTTGCTAATTTTATTAGAAGGGCCGACTATATAGTTGCCTTAAATACAGATTTAGAGGTCGTTTGGATCAGGAAGTTCATTTATGAACTAATCGTAGTTCTTAACTTTGCGAATTCCATTGATCTCGTTGCGATGATGATGGAGTAATCGCGTAAGCTAAGGAAACATGATCTCACCAGTGATTCGAACATATACTTAGGTGCTTCCATCTCATTTGATAAATGATCGATAGAGGAGATGTGAAGATGTGCAGAATGACAACACTGGACAATCCATTATTGGAGTATCTTGCTCAGTGGAAGCATGACACTCACACTAGACCGATGGGTGTTATATTGATGCCCGATTGGCTATAGTGCTAGTGGGAGATTGTTGAGGTTAGCCTTAGTGGCCAATCTATTTTGAATAGATAATCATTTGTATCATGATTTTGATCATATATATATATATATATATATATATATATATATATATATATATATATATATATATATATATAAGAAATTTATTTATTATGTTATATTTGATGATCATATTTATAGCATAATAAAGTTCTTAGAATAGGTAGTTCATTTAATGGAACGTCAAGTATGACTTGAACGTGAGATGCCATTGAGTTATAGAACACTATTCTTAAATATTCATAGTCAAGTATTATTATTAATAAGGACAATAATACATTGAGATTATTATGTGAGTATACTGATGACCACATCTCACAGGTCATAGATATAAGATATCAAGTCTTCACATAAGTATAAATATTAGTGGAATAGTTATACTTGAGTGATCCGCTATGAGAACACTGCATAATAGTTATGTAAGTGTCATAACCGATTCTCATGGTGATCATAGTGAAATAGTGCTTCGACTTGAAGTCACTACGATTCCTAACAGACGTAGTTGTAGGCTTTAATACTATCAAACATTATCTGTAACAGGACAGCTATAAAGATAGTTATTGGGTCTGCAATGAAACATGTTGAGGAATGTGAGTGATTTAGATAGGATTCGTCTCTCCTACATAACGGGTAATGTCTATAGGTCTCTTGATGGTATGCGACATAGAAATGAATGGTCATGCTAAGATGGACAAGATGAGATATTGAGTCTACATGATCGTGCGTCAATTGCTAGAGCAAGAAATAAATAATTGCGCTTAACAAGGATGACACATTTATGCCTTTTCTTCAATTTAAACATTGAGACGAAAGGACATTGACTGCATATTATATATGATTGCAAGGTTTTAATTGTATCACCAATATTCTAATTAATTAGGTTGCAATGATGTATTGCTAGATGCTGCTCATTGTTTATAATATTAATTGATTTTTAATATGATTAATAATAATTAATATTATTACCAATTAATTGATAACTTATAGGGTCATACGCATAGAGCAAATGTTCAGAGAATTAATTTAATTGATTAAATTAAATATGATTTAATTAATAATTAAAATGGAATCAGTTTAATTGATTAATTAAATATGATTTAATTAATAATTAAACAGTGGGATGTAACATACAGTAGTCCAACTGGGTTAGGTTAAGTGAGTGACACCTATTAGTAAGCTGTGCACGTCACATTAGGTACACACAACACGGCACTCATAACGGCCGCGGTATACCCTTGACAGGCGCACCCTCTTTTCTCTCTCCGTGTGTCGTGCCTCTCCCAATCCTAATAGCTAGCACTACGCTATCTCTGACATTGGCTTGCTCGCGTGAACTGTGTACAGGTATTGTTACTTTGCAATACTGGTGATAAAGAAGCCTTTCCTTATGGTGGTTATGGATAGACAGTTATCGTAATCTCGTTATCCGAGATTCCTTAACCATTGGATTAGGCTGATTTTTGGACAGCAGATTCGTAACATGTGGTTCTACATCTTCATCGTTCAGTTTTGCGATACGAGGTCTGGAACGAAAGTTATGAGCATCGCAAGTGTTTTTGGCTAACAGCAAATCATGGGATATGTTTTTGGCTAATCGGTGTCGTTGGCGCTCTCATAGTGTTCGCGATAAAGCTACGTTTCAAGAGGTAAACACAATATCCTTGTGATTCATGTGCAATATGTTGTCCTTTAGCAAAGGGGTTTTTCCGCTCAAGAGGTTTTTTATAAATTGTTTTTAAAAATTATCCCTCTTGAAACCCCAAGAAATGTTATTATGATGTTGTTAGTATATGTTGATGATATTATTCTATTGGGTGAGGTTGAGTCTTGGTACAACGGTAAGGTTGTTGCTTTGTGACCTGAAGGTTAAATGTTCAAATTCTAGAAACAATCTCTCAGCTTATGGGGATAAAACTGAGTACATCTACCCTCTCCAGATCCCCCTAGGTGGGAGTCTCGTACACTGGGATGCCCTTATTATTCTAGTAGGTAATGACTCCAGGTGTTGTACTTATTTCAATTACTTATCTTCAAGGATGCTCTCAAATTAAGGATCTTGGTCCTTTACGCTATTTTTTGGGCCTTGAAGTAACTCATTCTACCACGGTATATTTTTCAACCAGCAACCTTGTGATGCTCTTTAAATCATTCAAGAACATGGCCTTGTAAATGCCAAGCTCCAATTCCTCAAGAACATGGACTGTCTAGTGAAAATAGATATCTTCTCACCGATGTTGCTCTCTATAGATGTCTTATAAGGCGGTTGATCTACCTAACTATTGCTCGGCACAACATTTCATACTTAGTTCAGGCCCTCAGTCAATTTATGCAATCACTTGGTGTACCTCATCTTAATGTGGCTCATCGCTTGTTGTGCTATATCAAGCACACATGCTCTCACGGTATTAGTTATTCCAAAAATAGTTCCCTCACTATGCAAGCTTATTGTGAGTCTGATTACAATTAACCATTCTGTTATAATTGTCACTTAACAATTATAACACAGTTAGTTCCTAATAGGTACCTAACGATACTCCCCCCTCTAAAAATTCACCTTGTTCTCATGGTGGACAGCAAGCGGGCTTTGAAGACAAATGTTTTTTCTTGTCACGAGATTTTATTAGTAGGTCCAGTCAAGATTTGTAAATTCATTTTCATAACTTTTGTATTTATTTTTCTTGTTCACATGACTACGTGTCAAGAAAAAAATGTAACAAAATTTGGTAATAGCATGATGTTAGTAATATTTCCAATAAAAAAAATAGTTTTATCGCACTTCTTGAGAAGTAATTTTAGCAATTATAGTATCATTATTGTTTTTCTTTAAAATAATTTATTTCCTAATTAATTATGGTAAAATATAGAGATAATATCAATATTTGATTTGATGCAAAATTGCTCTTTTCGAAATATAGTAGAGGGTAGTATTAATGCTACCTATGAGTTTTTCTCGTTAGGCTATCTGGTACTAAAAAGATGATGAAACCTAATTATTTTGGTATTGTTATGTTGATTTATTTTTACACGAATTGTGGATTTGATGTCTATTGATTTTATTTGCCTCTTATTAATATAATTGAATCTTAGATAAGTTCAATCATGTTTTTTTTTTTTCATTTTTTGAATTTATTGGTGTTATTTTGAGTGTTGGCGGTAATTGTTGGCTATCAATTGTAATTTTGTATTGGAGGTACCTTTGATAGTCGGTGAATTCTCTAATATTCTAAGGGTAACTTTATCCTGTTTGGGTGATTCAATTAGATGGTGAGAATCATTTGACTTGACCCACTAATATGATTCATTTAATTAAGGTGACACATTCTGGTTGGACAGAGTAACTTTTATCCCAAAATTATTGGGGGTACTGGAGAATGAACCTTGATGATTTGATAATTGCTATTAAATTGGGAGATTAAATCATATATTTGATTATTATTTTGGACAAAACTTAGATACAGTTCCATAGGTATATTAGGTGTTATTTTTCAATGGGAATATGACATGTGTAATAGTTATTACACATGTTATATTTTAATTGATGAGTCTTTACACATGTCTTATTATCATTGGAAAACAATATTTAATGTACATATAGAATTATATCTAAGTCTTGTCCTCTTATTTTTATATATTCATTGATAAATCTTCCGTGAGTACATGCTAAGTCGTTAGATGTCTGTGAGATTAATTATTTGGGTAGAATAATTAACATAACTACTGTTAAAAATTGAACCTTGGCCATTTTTAATATGGTTAAAATTCAATTTATTTCCTTGCTTTCTTTTTAAGTTTCTACTTATTTTAATTATTCATTTTATTTTTCGGTTGTTTCCTTTGATTATTTTAAGGTTAATTGGTATGTATTTTTAGTGTAAATGTGTTTTATACTGTTAATCAATCATAAATTATTACATCAGTAATAATGTTTTATTCTTATCGTAATTTCCTTAAAAGTCATTCATACCATAATTTATGCTTAATTGATAGTGTAAAAAATTTTACATTGACAATGCATAGCAATTAAACTGTTATTTTAATTGTGCAACTAGGTTAACACTAAGTCTTTGTGGAGTGTGAGTGTTTTTAGATTGTGAAAAATATAAATAAAATAAATATAATATAATTTAAAAATATTTAAAATTATAAATACTATATACATAATTAATTTAAGTAGAATCTAAAAAGTATAAATTAAAAGAGAAAACATTTAAATCTAGAAAGAAGATATACATAATTAATTCTAAATTTAAATTTAAATGTTAAATTCAAAATAAATTAAGAATGACATCTGTCATTTTATAAATGATTATAGCCTAAGAGATTTAACCATTCTTAAGATAATACATTTTAATTTAATATATAAGTGTGAATATTTTTATTTTAGAAATCTTTATCTTGAAAAGGAAAAGAATTAAATGAAAATAAGTAAATGATATGTAGATTTAATAGTAACAATTATTAATTAGTATATTTGAAAATATAATAAAAAATAAAAAATTACGAAATTGCTGGACGTCGATGACGTCACTTGACTTACTAAGGTATGAGTGTTGCAATTACTCTATTCTAGTTAGGATTAATCTTGCTGTTGTTTTTGGTATGTTGTATTGTAAATTCCGTTTATTATCTTCAAAATAATTTTCTGGCATTATACAGATGAAGTGCATTTGGTCCTGTTAAGAACTTGGTAATGAGCACCTTATATTTGATTAATGAATGTAAGATTTGATTTCTGTGTGTGGGTTGCCTGTTGAGCTTGTGCCCTCGGTTTCTGGATTGACGGTAAGATTTGATTTGTTCTGTGTTTTTGGTTGTTTAAAGATTCGGATGTGCTATTTAGTTCGAAGAACTATTATACGAAAAGCAACAAACGCTTTATCCATCAATTGGATAAAGAGTAAATACTCAATTTAATTTCTGAAATTGTAGGGTCATATCAACTTAATCCTCCATATTATCAATATTTTAAAATGATTCTTAGAATTCTAAAATGTAGTAAATGTATCCCTGACATTATTCACTTGGTTTCAAATGCATCCCTAATATTACCAACTTAATATCATTATAGTCCATGCAAATATCAACGAAAGGATGAGTCTGATTAACTTTCTGTAATTCTAGAGATCATTTTGGAATATTGATAATATGGGGGATTAAATTGATACGACCCTATAATTTCAGGATCAAATTGAATGTTTACTCATTGGATAAAGCTTTAGTGTTAAAAAAATAAAAAATAAAAGGAATGTGGGAGTGCGGCTTTCATTGCAAATATGGTGATGAAATTCGTCTCGTAATAACTATCAATTCTCTTAAAGATTTATAAATTAGTGATGTGTTACATGTTTTTTGAATGACATTCCATACTTGATTGTGTTATAAATCAGTATTGTGTTGGTGTTTGCTGCTTGGTGGTTACTGCTGGGTGCTTGTTACTACTAATTGGTGTTTATTGTTTGGTGTTTACTGCTCAGTTAGGCATGTTTCTCCCTCTCTGTCTTTTTTATTGGTGGAATTTGTGTATATGCTTGCTGAATTTCCTTGTAGTGACTCAAACTGTGTTTTGCTATTTTTTTTACAAAATTATGTTTGTTTTTTCTGTTTTTAATCTGCTAGGAAAAGATGGTTAGTATGTTGATTGTGAACCAATTTTTGTGTATAACTGCAGCAGGTATTAATTAATTTAATACTTACAAACATGCTTTCTGATTCACATGTTTGGTTGGTTTTGTCTTTGGATTCTATACCATATGCAAATGGACTATCACAACGTTAACTAATCAAATATCAAAAGTTTGTAGTGGGTATGAAGTCATAATGCCAAACCTGGAAATTACTTAATTATTTAACTATATAAAAATTAAATAATTAAATAAATGAGTCCTTTATAACTAAATAAATAAGTCCTTTATATATTTAATTATTTTGTTTTTCTTTAAATGTTATCGACGACCTTTCGGTCGGTAAAAGAGGCAATTACCTACAGACTTTACTGATGGGAAGGTCGTTGATAATTACTAATGACTTCTTAAAATTCGTTGGTAATATTTACAGACGAGGGGGGAAAAATTAGAAAGCCTTCTCAATATATTACTCCTTTTCCATGATTTACAGTTTACACTTTAATTTTCTCTTTGGAAGAGCCCCTCTCATACCTTAACGTCCAACAATTGATGGTTTAAAATGCAGTTTCATATTTCTCACATCTATAGGGAAGGAAACACATCTACTGATAAATTAGCTAGTTTTGCTTTTACTAGTAGATGCTTTACTTGGTGGGAATTACCACCAAATTTTATAATTGATGACTTTAATAGTAATAGCATAGGTTTGTCTTTTTATAGGTTTAGATGATTTTTCCTAATTCTTCCATGGGTATTGGTATAGTACCCCCATGTTTTTACTTTGTATTCATTTTTTCTTTTTTCAATAATACTTTTGATGTGCTGCAAATGATGGGTAGAGATTGAGGTGCCAACCTAGTTGGGATTTGCTTCCTTACAATTATGTCTTTACACATCAAGTTTGCTTAAAAAAAAGTGATTTCTTAACAAATTCTTTTTGAATTTAACTTCTCTAAAGATAAATATATACTTTAGAGGGAGAATATAGAATCTCAATCAGTAATGAAAAAAAAATCAAATTCTCATCTGCCTTTAATATAATACTATAATATTATAATGCTTTTATTTATAAAATTTCAACATTTAAAAATAAAATTTGAAAATTATTGTTTCATTATTAATAATGAAAGTTTAACATGGAGTTTTTTGTGCTAACTTTTTCTATTTTATCAAATACACTCTAAGAAGAGTGTATTCTCTAATAAACGTGTATTCAATTAGAATTTTAAAATATTTTAAAAGACCGTTTGAGATAAATAAGTTTAATTTAAGGTTTTCAATTAACACTTTCAAATAATCTAAAAAGTTTTGTGATACTCAATAATACTATTAGAATTTTTTAAAGAAAGTCCAAATCTAGTGGTATTCAAAGAAGACTTTATAAAAATAAAAGTCTTTTGGTATTCAAAAAATCATACTAATTTTGATGAATTGTTTTTTAATATGGATTTTGACTTTTTAGTAACAAAAAGTCTCTCCTTAATTCATCGGATTTCTCATGATTCTCAATCCTTATTTCTCTTCACCTTATGCCTTCGCCCCCTCTCTCCTCCTACCCTTCATTCTCTCATTTCTCCCCCTCCCTCCCTCCCCCACGGTTGTCGTTGAACCCAATATAAATTACCAAATAGCTTTTGCTTTACTTTTAAAGCTCTTATTTTTAATTTTAACTTTAAAGTAACTTTTAAGCCAAAAAAATTGCGTCAAATGCTACCTAAGTATATAGTAGAATTGATTGCATTACTGTGTACACATTTAGCTATGACACGACAAATTTATATAATCTTTATTAGGTCTCCAAACGTTTGAGTGTCTTACTATATGTTTGATAGTTTGTGCTAAGTGTCTGTTCCCTGTGTTTTGATGTATCTAAACATTAGGTTAATGACTTAAATGAACTGTGTGAATATCGATAATGATTTACTTGTGTTTGTAGATTATAAGCATTATATCTAATCTCTCCTAGAGAATCTCAAGTCAAGTGTTGAAGCGTCTGTTAAATAAGTGAAGCTTTCTTTCATGAAGACCTTCGGCAACAACCTTTAGCTAAAACCTTATGTGTCTGAAGAACATAAGAAGTCAATTATTCTTTCGAAGCGTCTGATAAATGCAAGCAACAAAGAATAATATTCTTGATACGTCCAATATTTCATTCTCTGAAGAATATTAAATCAAAGCTCAAAGTAGTGTCTGAAGAGAATAAAGAAGAAACCCTGTCTGAAGCATCTAATATCTTTTAAGATTTTTTCAAGAAAGCATCCAAGACATCTTCTAGGAAAAGACTTCAAGACTTTCATCTAGAAGCATCTGAAGTAAAAGATTGTCTGGACTTAATAAGGACAAGACATCGTTTCGGTATTTTCAAAGCAAGCCAAGTATGCAATATTTAATCCAAGCGTCTTATGGAAAGTCTGGAAGAAGACATGTCAACTAAGCGTTTACGATTTGTCTGCTAAGAGTTCTTTTGCATTAATGATCGCTTAAAACTTGTGAAGAAAAGCAATCACAAAAGAAGACAAAGTCGTAGAATGTCTCACAACGAATCTTTACTATGTGAAGACTATTTAAGAAGACTTCGGTACAATTTGCAAATAAGAGAATACACACAAGTGAACAATAATACTTTCAAGAGAATCTGAATACAGAATATAGCAAACACTTTCAAAAGATCAAGTTGAAAAGCTGTCTGAGTCATTCATTGCAAACTATCTTCTCTTCTCTATTCATCTGTAAATCTTTTAGAGAAGTTCTTTCATTATAGCAGTCACACATTTACAATTTATATTCACTTTTTGAGTGTTATCTAGTTGACTAGCTTACTGTAATCTGAAGTTGCTGCTTTAAAACAAATCATTTCATTTGTAAAGTCTGAAGAGGTTAACTGAAGAATACTTGTTGAGCCTAAAGAGGCTAGGTGTGCAAAGAATATTCGTCTGTAATCTGATTAGTTATAGTGAAAAACTTAGCTAAGCCGAGGACTGGATGTAGCCCAAAGGTTAGGGTGAACCAGGATAAATCTTATGTGTTCTTCTCTCTATAGCTTTAGCTTTGACACTGCTTTATCATTATCTTTTTATTTATCTGTGTTTAACCTTGGAGTTAAAGTGTGCATATTCAAATACTCTTTGTGAAAACTGTCTTTGCTTTGATAAACCAGACGCCTGATAGCGTCTGGGCCTTTGCTTTGCTTTAGTCTCTCCGTTAAGTGTCTGCTTATATTGACCTTTGTTTTAAAACTTACATTTTCAA
Source organism: Ammopiptanthus mongolicus (assembly GCA_039655645.1). Classification (NCBI taxonomy): domain Eukaryota; kingdom Viridiplantae; phylum Streptophyta; class Magnoliopsida; order Fabales; family Fabaceae; genus Ammopiptanthus; species Ammopiptanthus mongolicus. The sequence goes on along the minus strand of CM077347.1, from coordinate 23,973,023 downwards.
AATAGTTTGAGTAAACACGATTCAATCTCCCTTCTTAGTGTATACCTATGGTACCTTCACTCTTGATGGCAAACACATCAGTTATAGCAAACAATAAAAGTATAGAATGCAGTATTGAAGTTTACAATTTCTTTTTTCACTACATACATACAATAACATGTGAACAAAACAACTCAGTGAATATGTTGTCCTCTTCACTATAAAATTGAATTTGGTTTGTGATGTAATAATTAGAGTTCGTGTTTATTCTCCACTATTGAAATAGAATCTAATTTATAAATTCTGATTTTATTATCGACCATGTGTTCCTTTTAAATCTTATAAATTCGTATAATACTTTCAAATCTTATAAAAATCTATTAAAATTCAAACATAAAAATCTTGATTATAGCAATCTTTTAAAAAAATCTTTTAAGTCATTACATATCTAAATAGTCTTTTAAAATTCACACAGCCTTTTTATGTTAAAAATTTAAAATAGTCTTTTAAAATCCTACTTGAATACAACCCCTAAATGTAAAGGTGGGAGAAATAAGATAAGATTAAAAAAAATGGACAACACATCAGGGACAAAAAAGGTGAACAAATTGGAAGTGAAAAAAAGGGGAAAAAATTCCCAATTTGTGAGGGCATCTGAGGGTGGAATATTTAGGCTTTGTTTAGTTTGTTTCTAGTTTTTTGTTTTCATTTCCTGATTTCAAAAATAATTACAACATAAGTAATTACAAAATTGTCATATTGTTTTCGCTTTGGTTATTGTTCCGAAAGATCTGTACAGGACAAAAAGTTGTTTTCAGTGTTTCTTATATAAAATTTTGAAAATAAGAAATAAAATGAAAACAATATGATAATTTTATAATTATCTGTGTTATGATTATTTATATAAAATTAAAAAATGAAAATAAGAAAATAGAAATAAAGCAAACGGGCCTTTAGAAATTTTGTTTGATAAAATGGATTATGACAACCTGTACAAAGCATAGCAAGAGGTTGACAAACTTTTTGTGCCACAAATATATTAGGAGGCCAACACTTGGCACACAACCTATTGATGACAACCCTGGAACCTTGCAAAACCATCCATGCATGACCCTTTCACAACCAAACAAAGTAACATTTTTCCCAAAATAAATCCAAATGCTGTCCTTTAAAGCCCATGCCAACACCCCCATTCTGCCTCGGACCTGCAAGACTGATAAGATAATCAAACAGACTTAATTTCTTCATCAGCAAAATTAATTAACCAGCGGGTCTCCTTAATTAACAAGTACATATTTCAGTTATCATCATGGACATGAAGAAGGTAACATGTGCTGTTCTCATCGCAGCTGCCTCCATGAGTGCAGCAGTTGCTGCCGTAGAGGTTCCTGCCCCAGCCCCCGGCCCAACCAGCGGTGCTTCAACCACTGTTGTTGGTTCCTTGGTTGGTGCCTCAGTGTTGTCTTTCATTGCCTTGTTCCACTAAGCTCGATCAGAAAACATGATGTGACAGGGCAGTAGGGGGGGAAGAAAGATGCAGTTCAAGGAAGAAGGAATTATATATATATATCTGTACGGAATAAAGAGTGACAACAATTATGTGAATTGATGTGTTGTTGAACGTAATATTGATTTGTTCCATATATAATATAGTTTGTCTGCAGAAAATATTTTCCTTTCATCTTACGTAGTTCAATACCTATCTCGATTCTACATGATATATATCCTAAGCAGCTGAAGCAATATACACAAAAGGAAACGTGCAAGATTGCCACGGTTAAATGTATAACAAGTGATGTTACACATCTTCTTGTTGGGATCAATTTAGCGGCTACAGAAGTATTAAGGTCGCTAAATCGTAACTTAATTAAGCAACTGATATATTGGCTGGTATTTTTTTCTTCTTATTTGTATTTTTAAAAACAAATATTTTTTTTATAAAATTTATAAAATCAAATAGAATAATAAAATTTATATTTTATTAATAAAATATAAAGAATTTTACAATAAAAAATACATAAAGTAAATGAAACTAAAAAAAATGTCCTAAATCATGGTTACGGGTCTAGTGGCAGGGCAGTGTCATCAGTGTTGTCATCTGCAGTTGGGCAATGATGTTGGAGGTGGTGGCTCAACAAGCTAGATGTTCAAGTGATGCAAAAGCTGCTGAATCGTGAGGCTCTATTGTTGCATCCGCTCCTCCTGCTCATTGAAGCGCTCTCGCTGTTCAACCAATTGTGCCGCCATCTGCTCCATATTGGCGTCTTTTACGACGAGCTCAATATTGAGGTTTATGTCTCCCTCATCTGCCTCAACTGCTGTGCATCGATGTCGTTGGGGTCAGACTGGCTAGACGATGAGGTCAGGAACTCATCGCCCAAATGTCCTAGTCTATGCACACGTCCTTTCTTATTCCTACCTCCAACAACCTCCAAAAGATGGTATTGTCGGAGGTCGGAGAGTGTTGCCCCTGGCTAGAAGCACCCTCCTCATCGACACATGCATGAGCCTCGTCTCGACCTCAAATATACTCTTCTTGCAATATCTAATTAAACATGAATTTTTACAATTATTAACAATAATAAAATATAAGAATTAAAATTTTAAGATTGCATTTACAATTAAAGCAATTGTCTGTGTCTTCTCATTAACCTACTCTCCCAACTTGAGGTTTTTAGTCTTTTCCATCACATCAAATGCCACCGGTTTTAAGACATTTGCAAATGTTGCTATATAAAAATAGAATTTAGTTTTATATATTTGAAATCATTTAAATAAACTAAACATGCGTCAAGTTAAAAAAAGAATGTTATTACTATTCTCTTCTTATGCTCGATAGCAAAGATGGAGCCACCAATGTACAGAGAGGCTCCACTAACAACAACCTTGTTCTGCTTCCCAATGGCGTTCTTCTTTTGGAATTCCTCTCCAGCCCAGTGTGCCTCTAAGGCTTCCATGACCTCGGGAGAAATCCACAGCCCCTTGTCCTTGTCGGTTCTGAGCTTTTTCATTGCATTTTATTAATGCAAGAACCTTCAAGCTTAAAACCAACTCTAATCACATGCTCGTGTCGAGACCCCCTCTTAAATTTTTTTATGCATGAAAATACGTATTAGGCACAAAAATAATACATAGGGAATTAAAATTAGAATACAAATCTTGCATTGGTGTTGCAAGTCTAGGACTTTTTTTGACTAGTGACACCTCTACCTCCAAATCATTCACCCGTTTCTCCCCATTGTGCTTCGAGAATGGATTCTTCACAATGCTAGGCCCAAACTCATCTTCAAAATCTAATCTTCCACACGCAATCAACTTTCTCACCATATTGTCTTGAAGGCCTCACAATCTTCAACCGTTGGACATCCATGTGATACTTGCAATTCAGGTTCACATTTGTACTCAGCATGAAATGGTTGGGCCAAAGGACGTACAGAGTTTCCCACGATCAAGTGACAGTCAAACAATTTTTGGAATAAATTTTCGTTTAAGATAGAAATCTCGAAAAAGGTTGCAGATTTTGAGTGTGGAGACGTCCCTGGTCTTGGAAATTCGTCAGAGGGCGATGATAGCTTGGGCAATTTTGTGGTAACATGCATATGTGGTGATGGTTGGAGAAGCTTAATTAGTGGGGTGGATAAAATGGTATTTGTCTTGTATGGAACGTAAAGGTTACGGTCATGTGGTGCTTGGTACTTTGGGTATGAGGGTACATGTTGAGGTCTAAAGGTTGACATTGTATATAGGGTGTGTTTGGGAATATAACTTATTTAAGTGCTTATATAATAAGCTCTTTTTTAAATAAGCTAAAAACAGCTTATTTTCATAAGCTTCTCTGACAAGCTTATGGAAATAAGTCAAAAACAGCTTATGGAAAGATCATAAAATATTTTCATAAACTATTTGTATAAATTTAATTCCATAAGCTATTCTCGTAAGCTTTCCATAAGCTCTTCCAAACACATCCATAGTTCTCCTCGATAGACTTCTTTCTTCCTAGGTTGAAATCCTTTGTTAGGTTAGGTACACTACCCTCTGTCCATCGAGAGATCTTAGAATGGTCTAATTGAAAATACCACTCTAATGCCATGAAATGTCTCACCTGTTGGGGGGTAAGGTAATCTTAGTAACCAAGTTTATGGCGAATTTAAAGGGTTCTATTTGTTACTTGCTTTAAGCTTACTTGTTGAAAATGGTGATCCATCTCTTGGCATTTTGTAAGAATAGCTTTATGATGATTAACAGCATGTAATTTGTACAAGTACTCGGCTATTGGTGTGAGCTTATGAGCGTATATGTAGTTGTTGAACTCCTTGTAATTGATGAATGTAGTTGTTTCACTTTATTAAATTCTACAAAAGTTACCATCTTCGTCATTACTGAGCGCTGCTTTGCCCAAAATAATTACATTCAAAGTACAATAACAGGATAAATAAATTAAAACGCTTCAACTTGGAAGTAAATTTTAGGTTATTCTATTGAATGCTATATACAATCGGTTTGTCTATTTTGTGTAAAGTTAGTAACTAGTGATCAGATGTGCATTGTACTTTCAACCATAACATTGAAAAGAAAATGAGAACGAAAACAGTGCAATGTTTAAGAAGCAGTCCCCTTGGACTCCTTTGTGTCCAACTCATGTTCTGCTACCATAACACAGGAATCTGCTTCCAGGGATGAGACTGAGCTCTTATCCTTCGTTGAAATATTCTTGGTTGAATTAAGCATTTCTGTGGTGCACTGCACGTCAGGCATTATCCCAACCTGATCTATGTCATGAAGTGCCGGTGATAGATATTTAGCTACTGTAACAAAGAGAGCCGATCCATCATGAAGCTCTGTGACACTCTGCCATGAGAATGAAACATCCCACAATTAACTAGGATATGACAAAATTGGCAAGAAGGTTTGGAACTAAATTTATTGTTTATTTTGAAAAATGGATGTTGATGGTAAAACATCAATTGCCACAGTCCTTTAAGAGAACAACCATCAAAATGGTTGTTGTCATTGAATTACTTCAATGAATACAGGGTTAGAATATGGGTCATATAGTCCCCGTGAGTCAGCTCCATTGATGAAGGTGCGGGACATGATTTGTGAGTGCGCGGGTTCAAATCCCGCAATGTGCTTCACTCCTTTCCTATTCCCTTCCCCCCTCTCCCCTTCCCTCATGTTAGACCTTTTATGAGCCTCCCCTTAGACAAAAAATAAAATAAAATAAGAATACGGGTCATAGAATTGCAGCAACTTCATTCAAAATCAGAACATCTATATAAGCGCGGACAGTAAATGCCTTTAAAACTAAAAACATTCTTAAGGGAGATTCAGAGTAATTTATCCACCTCGTATGTACATTATTATATCTCTTGTTTCATGCTTTTCCTTATCATAATCTATGTTAATAACAACATTTAAATACTTAAAACATCTCAGTATGATCATTATTTAACAAAAAGAATAATGCTACCTGAATCTTTCCTTTACCAAATGTTTTGTGCCCCACAAGAATAGCTCGACCATTATCATGTAATGCCCCAGCTAAAATCTCACTGGCACTCGCACTTCCCTCGTTGACCTGTTAAAGAAACAAAAATTGCAATTCATTAACAAAGGAAGCAATGCCAGCAAATGATGCAAACCAGAACAATCACACCAAATAGAATGTATGTATTTTACTACTAAAACGACGGAAGAGTGTCTAATGCAGCACTTCCCTCGTTGACCTGTGATTCTTGGGACAGTAATACAACATGAATAGATATGCCATCGATGCAATAAAAGGGAAGCAAGAGAAACAGAATGACAAATTGTCTCTTTACCATGAAAGGTAACTTAAAAAAATAGAAAAATAGAAGAGGAATTTTCAGCATTTTTTAGTGTTTTATTTTCCATAACAGAAACAGACTTGGAAATATACATTGGTATTATACAATATAAGAAAAATAATAGGATTTAATTGGTATACACTCTTAGAGTAAAGATTTCTTACACTGACCAATCACAAATCATCACGTCATTAAAAATATTTGAATCTTATCATAATTATCTTAAAAGTCACACATATGATAATTTGTGATTGGTTGACAATGTAAAAAACTTTACACTAACAGTGTATCAAAATAAAACTCAAAATAGTAAACATTTCAATGCAAATGTAAAATCAGATACTGCAGTACCAAATTTGTTGCTTGTTCAGAGATTGTAGAATTAAAAGGCAAAGTCAATGCTATTAATATCAAGCGACTAAAGTAAGTACTCACAATCACCACAAGTGGATCATGTGTTAAAGCATGTCCATTGATCATATTAATTGGTAACATCTCCCCGCTTCTATCTATTGTGTTCACTAGAGTCTCATCTCCATCTAACCACATCTGGGCAACATCAAGGCCGGCTTTTACCAAACCACCCTGGGACAAAATTACAGGGAAAAAGAATGAGGAAAATACTTATGAATTTCTTTAATCCAGAGACCAGGTAACACTGAATGAAAATTTCCACAAAAGAAGTAAATTACAGGGTTGTTCCTTAGATCAAGTATATATGACTGCACTCCTTGATTTTCCAATTCCTGAATAGCATTCTTCATGTCTTGTGCAGCAGTCTATCAAAATCAAATAGGAAGAGTTTATATATGGCTCTCGTACTGAAATCAGTTGGAGAACAAAAGGGTAGTTGGTTTAAATACTTTTTCTTTTAACTAAATACAGAATTGCAATTTTATTTGATAGCTGATTCTTGTTCACCTGAGAGAAGGCTGACAATTTCACATAGCCAGTTTTTGTCAGCTCCCCATCTGGGGATCTATGAGGGATGATGGCACTGGATATTGGAGAGAGCTTAATATATTCTCGTGGAAGATTGATCTTCAAGTGTATGGAGCAGTATTAGATCAGCAATAAAATATTGTGATTTGTGAACTTCGAAGTTCAAATAAAAGGGAAAAAGCTTGTCAGATTAATCCTATGTATAAAATAAGAACATAAAATAAAATAGAAGAAATAAGTTAATGTTTCATGAATCATAATCACTAAAACGTAAATGTCAAAATTACCACTCGGATACCAGAGTTTTTCCCCGAGTCTTTGACCTGGAGAAGAAAAGTATAAATTAGTTTTAACTTTAAGCATGATGCTCAAATGCTCCAGAAAGCTTGTAAGGAGTGGAAGAATTAAGCTAACAATATTTTCTATAGATAGCACCCTCTCTCATATACTACTCCTTTAAAATTGTCTCAAAAAGTTTTCAATTTTTTAGGAATGAAGTTTGAAGTCATCGCCCAGCCCCAGGAAAAAAAATGAAGTTTGAAAATTGAACTATATCCAATAAAAGAAATCAACATTTCAAAGGCAATACAAAAACACCTGTCTGAAGCATAAGTCAATAGTTCAAATAATGCTTATACTAAAAGAAAATGGAACACTGATAATTACACTGTGAACCTTTACGGTAACAGTTGTTCCAGCATTCCCTCTAAGCCTCTGTGCTGCAGCTTCACTATCAATGCCATCAAGCCTCTCCCCTGCAGAACCAGAAATGTTTTCAAATAAAAGAAAATCACTTGTATTTACAACAAAAAAAAGGAAGAGAAAATCACTTGTTTTCTCTTCAGAGAAAAATCTTAATTCCCAATAAATATTGACTGAGCCTAGGTAGAAATTTATGAAACGTCTATATAATAAATGTTCAGCAAGATTAAAGAAGAGAAACAGAATTAAATGATATTATGCCCCAAACCAAGATAGGGCATTAGCTATAGCCCTTTTCTACACCAATTCAATCTAAGCAGTATTAAGTATGCCAACTTTCGCATGTTCTCACAAGTGACAATAATGGTTTTCTATGATAAAGCAAAAATAATTTCTCATGACTTAGTGCATAATTCTGCTGTACTACTTTTTTCAAATAAACTAGTTTAGAATAATTACAGAAAACTTGATCTGAGTAGCTTCATAAAACAGAAAAAGATCAGATACTTGGTCAGTACCATTTATCTCAACCAATTCATCTCCTTGATGTATACCAGCACGAGCAGCAGGACTGCCTTCAATGCAGGACAAAACAACCTGTGATTTCAGTTCGAAAAAAATAATCATAATTACAAAAAATAATACGGGTTCATTATCAGGTGATACTGAGAGATAATATTATTACAATAAAAAATTCTTGAAACAGGACATGCACGGTTCCATGACCTATATCTAGTTCTAGCCTCTGCCAAGAATTTCAAATGGGAAAATGAAGCCAACTTTTTATAAAAGGGGGAGAGGGTCACTAGCATAATCAAATCACCTCAGAACAATAAGCATAAATATTGGATGTGGCTGATTGCAGAAATTTATAGGAAGTGATCACAAGTAACTGACCAGATGTCCTGTTCTTGGTTCAACATTTATGAAGAGGCCGACTCCTTGTAAGTTCCCATCACTTCCAATTCTAAATCCTTGGTATTCCTGTAAGTAGGAATCACTGTTAAACCCAACCTCAAAAGCTGACTTTTAGAGCAGACTTGTTAATCTAAAAAAAGGTATAGTCTGAATAGTCTATTTCATATGGAAGTGTGTTACAATTATAATAGAATAAATTTTATGTTTGGATGTGTTTGTTGAAATACGATTTTAAGATAATCAATTTTGTTTAGGTTGTGTCAAAAAATAAAGTAAATTAAAAAAATGGTATGAAATTATTTATATAATTTAATAATATTTGTTTGGTAATCAGGTTTGCAAGGATAAATGGAAAGTGTGATATTGATTTAAAAATAATCTAACCATTTTATTAAATAAGCTTCAAACTTTTTCTCTAAAAAGCACCTTTTTTTCATAAAAACAACTTTTTTATAATTTAATCAGGTTTGTCAAACTTATCTAATTAAAAAATTGTTTTTCAAAATAAAAGTTGTTTCCTGGATTATAATCTTTCCCACATACTCGAAGTCTATGGATCTATAATGATCTCTCTAGTTACTACCTTTTCTATTTACCAAGAAGGTAAGATTGAGATTCCAGAGAAAAGAAATGTTAGTTGTAAGACCTTTGGACTTATAATTCGGGTGAAAGGATCTCCAAGGGTAGAAAGCATTCCTCTGATTTTTGTGTATGCTGCATCAGCTGAGTTCAAGGGAAACATCTCCACCATGGTTTGCTGCAACTTCAAATCCCAATCTACAAATAAACATGTTGATATTATTATTTGTCAATGCATTTATGCAATCATTAATAACTGTGGAACTAATCATCAAGAAAAGGTTTGGTCCTAAAGTCTGGTTCAATAGGTTTGAGTTAACTTATTATTCTCAACAATTAAATACTCAAGTACGAAACTATTTGGTGGCATTAAATATAAAAAAGCCAAATAGATGTAAGCATGATGCATTCTGATTTCACCACTCAGTACATTCAAGGTAGAATATGATAAAGAAATCAGAAATACCTTGATGATTAAATGTAGGATCAACAAATGTTTCTCGAATTAAACCCCATGCTTCCACAAGAGTTCTTTGAACTGCATTTACCTAGCAAACGAATCTTTATCCAACTCAGCACGGTTGGTGTTGAGGTTATGAACAAACATACTCTATTATTAGCATAGTATGCTGAAAGCTCACTACTGTTTTACTTTAAACGTGGACATTCAGATTTCTGTTCAGCATCACAATGGAGCAAGTTTACTTGCCAAATTTTCAACAAATGTGGCATCGAATTACGGTAGCCTTCAAATTACAAAGCAAAATATTCCATGCTTATCATCTTGAAACTAAAAAGTATAATGACATATTTGATATGGGAATCAATGAACTACTCATCGCATAAAACCCACTGATATATGGATTTAGTAAATTAAAAGCAGCAAGCGAAACATAAAAGGCTTGTAGTTTGATTTTGATCGCTTTTGTAGTCTTAGTTGTTAATTCTCATAATAAATGTTTAAAATCCATTAAATCTTACTAGCAACCAATAAATATATTCAACAAATGATAAGAAAAAAAAAATTGGGTTACTGTATATTAATCCATATGTGAAGCTAACATTGCTTTGACATGGCAGGGCATTTGATTGCATTATTGTTGTTGGCTGTTGCAATTATAATTAGAACAAAAGATAAAAGTTGTTTGAATTGTTTTTCTTTTTATCTTTATTTTTAGTTGATATTTATTATTTATAATTATAAAAATGGCATTTTATTGTCATTTTTTGGTCTCTATAAAAACAAATAGCACTTTTGTATATACTTAATAAAAAGAATATTTCAGATGAAATTTTGAAACAAGCTAAATACACCCTAAGTTAAGCTGCCTTTGGTTGGACAAGAATGGAGGAAGGGGGGGGGGGGGGGGGGCGAGATTAAAGAAAAAATGAGAAGTCCAAAATCCCTCCGCTCCAAAAATTGGGAGATTTTGAAGGATAAGGAAAATGTCAAAATGATCAAAGACATAAAAAATATTTAATAAATTGTATACTATTAATTAATCATGAATTATTGTATTATTAAAAAAATATTTGATTCTTATAAGAAATCATAATTTATAATTGAGTGAGAATGTAAAAAACTTTACGATTACAATATATCAAATTTAAATTCATAAATTAAATTGCCCTCATTTTTTTAAATTCCAAAACTGCCCCTAGTTTTTCTGTATAGCATGACAGAGTAAAATAGTAAATATAATTTTTATCTTCACTCCCCTCCCCTTCTACAAACAAGGAAATGTTACCTTCCCAGGCCACACCCTCTCAAGTCCCCCCCAAAAAAATGTGTTGATTGTTGAATTTGATTACCTCAGGTGCCCGTGAAACTGGAAAAGCCACGGTGAGGGACTCCGCGAGAGCCGGCGGCGACTCCCACAAGACAGAGAACAAAAAAGCAGCTGAAACACCAAATCCAAAAGCGCTTTTTGCAGCAGATTTAATCCACCCTTGCCCGCCGCACTGCAACCTCAACTTGGCCGACACCGACACCGACAACGACACCTTCCGTGTGTTGTTGTTTCTATGGCATGTCGGAAACGAAAAAAATCTACGAGGAAGCAAAACTATGGAACTTGGTTTTGCGAGCTTAGCTGGAAATCTAGCTTTAAGATCAAAGTTCTGACAAAGATTGTCCATTTTTTTTTTCTTCTTTTGCAGCTGAGTGGTGTCCGTGTTGGTGTTAGTGGCAACCGTTGTGTTATACGTTTGTGCTGTTGTTGAAACTGGGTGTGGGGCCCACTCGAATCTTCTTCGGTTGTGGCTGTGCTCGCAAATCCTCCTCTATGCATGCGTGTACGTATCCAACAGCAAGAAAAATCAGAAAATATTTTTTTTACTCATTTACGAGTAACAACTTGGATGGGTTGATTCTCGGGCGACGGCTAGGGTGAGTAAATCGCTCACCGTGGAAGATTTGTTGTAGCCGTTAGATTTTATGAAGAAAAAGTTGGACGGGCTTGATGAAAACATGCAACCGGTTCTTTTTGTTTACTTTGAAATTGCCGACCACCTCTTCCCCTCTCCACCGATGATGACAAGTTACAAAACCTCAAGAACCTCAACTCCCTCCTTCTCAAAAAAACCTCCCAACACAGGGAATATCAACTCAACCGTTCAATCCTTGGTCGTCGTTAACTACGCTCTCAAGTCTTCACCCAACCGTCTTGTCATGCAAAATCAACTCCTAGAGTCTCGCCTCTCTAAACAAAAATGGGGTTTCTCTTTGCTTCATTGCTCGTAGAGAAAAACGACATGGAACACGCCGTTACTCATAGAGGGTCCCAGGTTGCATTTTTGGAGGGTGAAGTGGATGAACTCAAGAAGATTCTCGAAAACGAGAGGGTTCGGTTCAGTAGGGTGAGCGTAGAGAGGGACTAGATGGAACACGATTTTGTTGGTCTTGTTGTTGATGCAAATGGGTTGAAGGAGAAGCTTCTAGAAACATAGAACAGAGAGAGGAAGCTTCTAGAAGAAGCAGAGCAGTTGAAGTTGGAAGGGGAGAAGTTAATGGAGGAAGGGTTTATAAAGGGGACAAGATTGCGAAATTGTTTTCATCCAACTTTCAATTTTCATTTTTGAATCTTTCCACCCGAAATTGTTTTCTTTCTTTTTCATTCAAATTGGGTCAAGTTCGAGTTTTTTTGCCTAATTAATATTTGTTGTATTTTGTGAAATTGTCATCTTTGCATTGAACTCAACTTTTGTGTAATCTAAAGTTCGGTTTTATTTTCTATTACACTTCTCAGAAGTGACGTTGGTGAGTTTGATTCATGGTAAGTTTTGGAAATGATGAATAATAGTGATTTGGGGTTGGTATGTTGATGTCATTCTAGGGTTGGAAAATATGGGATCGGTACAAGTGTTTATAGGTGCTTCAAATACTGATTATTGTCTTGCAAATTCTGCCGTTATTCGTGAAATTGTTCAGTTTGTTAATGAAGTTGGTCTAATCCCATTTGCACGCCCACTTCCTCGGTTTCCAGTCGTGAAAGAATGGGTGCTGACTCCGAGTTTTTCGCAAATAGGAGAAGAGCCTCCTTGGAGCATGTTCCTGCTTGGTTACCTGCATTTTACCTACTATAGCCTGTAAAATTCGCTCTCTCACAGTGAGAGACTTTCCAACCTTTCTCATCCTAGCAAAAGCCTGATTCTCAAATGAACGATGAATCCAAAAACACCATTTTTTTTAATTTTTTTTTTGTAATAATACCTAAATTTGTCTATAAAAAATTATGATTTATATTTTAAGAATTATAAATGTCAGTTGAAATTAGTACTTTTAAGATAAATTTTAAAGATACAATAGTTTTTGTTGAAGACTATTTTAATCAACTAGATTTTTAGGAAAATTAGAATTTTATATTTTTTTAATTTTACCAAGTGATGGGATTTTTCCTAGTAAATTTGAGTACTTAATTTATTTTTAGCCATGACTTTTAGGGTGAGGCATCAAGAATATGTTGCAGGGGTGGATCATAACTCTCAACCATCAGATATATTAATAAAACAAGTGTATGATCTAAATTAAAATCGGCCAAATGAACTAACAGGTTACAACGAAATAAAATTACAACTTTGTCCTTACCCAATCTCCATCCGCGCTCCTCCACGAATAGAGATCCGACCACCCAACCATGTAACTGCCCGTTCCCTAACCATCCCCCTCGAAGATCGTCGCGCCGAGCTCCGGATGTCTTCTACGATCATCTCAAATTTGCTTTCTCTCTTCTTTCTATTTTCTCTAGTTTCTCTCTCTCCTTTCAGATCTGCCTCTGACATGGGTTTGGGTTTGGCTAAAATATGTTTTTGGTCCTCTAACATATTATTGGTTTCAAGTTGGCTCTCTAACTAATAAACATTTTGTTTGGGGTCCTGTAACTCATAAACGTTAGTCCAAGTTAGTTCTTTCTATCAACTTTGTTATAAAAGTGTTATATTTCACCATTAGTTCATCGGAATTTCTATAGAATTTCGTTGGAATCTTGTCGGGACCCTCCCTACTCTTCTTCATTTTCTCACTCTTCACCCCACTACCACCACCACACATCCTCTCTATCCCTCCAACTCCAACCCCCATTATTCCTCCACCATTTTCACCATTAACCAACCTCCACCCATACTCTTCCTCTAAGATGTTGGCCTTTTATCTTTGTTTAGTTTTCGAGAGAACAAAAATTTTCAAATAAAAAAACTCCATAGAGCATATCATATTCAACCATCTTTAACAAAAACCACCAATACCTCAAGACTCATCCATAGCTACTCACCACCATAGCTACTCGCCACCATACTTAATTAGATCACACCCGCATACCTCCATTTTATCTATCTACAAGCCATTACCCAAATCTCTGCACACCAAAACAACACCAGAAAAACAAATCACAAACATTTATTGACAACCAACAAAACAACTAAGTTGAACCATTCGACCATCATTCACTCCATCCTCCTCAAAGAACACAAAAACTCCCAACAACACCATCATTATCTAACACCATTCAAACACAGTAGCAACAATAACGCGTCCCCACCACATTTAGCCTCATGCTGCCACAACGTCGAGTAGACTTGCCACCACTATGTGGCCAGAGGCGTGACCGCCTTCACTAGTAACGCACTGCCCATACACCGTCTATTTGGTTCTCTATTTCTACAATATGGGGCCTTAGTGAAAGAACTCAAAAAGGGACATAATGAGGCAAAAAAATAGTGGCGGGGTGAAGAGAGAAGAGGGTGAAGGGCTCCAGCGAGATTCCGGCGACCTAACTATGAAATGAAACACCTTTATAACAAAGTGACGGAGAAGACTAACATTGACTTACAGTCCACGACCATGGAACGAAACACGCGCTACCTATGTTTCTTGTTGTGTTGGCTTGTGTTCTTACAATTGAAGAAACATGGCACGTGTTCTTGAGAACCTACTCTTAGATCTTTGTTGCACACTGTTGATTATTATTAACAAAAATTCACCATAAACAACTACAAAAGAGGTAAATCGCGATTCGGGAGAAATTTTACTATAATAATACCAGAAGTTAAATAGTCTCTTAAAAAAGAGTTTTAATTAACCAGTATACGATCCATCTTATATCATGTGAGCAAAGAAAAAAATCAACCATTGTATATTAAATTAGAGTATTCACCCTTAAATTTGAGTCATTATTCATAATATCTATCCCCCTTAGTGAGTTATGTGACATCACCTATATCAAATAAATTTTTATTTTTTAATGTATTTTCAAATTTATTAATTAATAATTATTACTACCAAATCTACCTATCGTTTACTTATTTTCGTTTAATTCCTTTTCTTGTCTGTATATATATTCAAATCTATTAATTAATAATCATTACTATCAAATCCACTCATCATTAAGTTATTTCTATTTTTTTTTTCTATTCAGGACAAATATTTCTAAAAGAAAATATTCACACCTATTTATTAAATTAGAACATATTCTCTTAAGAGTTCTTAACTGCCCTCATTTATATAATGACATATCTTATTTTTAATTTTTAATATTGAAAAATAAATTTTCAAATTAATCGTAAATAGTTTATTTTAAATTAATTTTTTATTTTACTTAATATTTTTAAAATTTTACTTGAATTAATTATTTATATATCATTTATAATTTTATATTTTTTATAATTTAAAAAGAGTTTTAGTTTGATATATTTATTAAACTTTAAAGCAATCTCAATTTGTCGTATGTGTGACTTTAATATAATAATTATAAGAGTGAAATATTTTTTATAATATATTAATTCATAATTTATTTTTTTGATATAAAGGAGGGTAAAATCCAAAAACTAAACTTGTTCCTTCCAGAATCTATTCCTTGAAGGCTAAGCAAATTGGGTCTCTATCTTTCTGAAAGCTCACCAAAGAGACTATATAAAAAGACATCTAGCAAGAGACTCTTAGACTCGCACACATCATTAGTTTAGGATTCATACTTGTACCCTAGCTGGTATTCAATAAGTCAGATTTAGCTCTTGTAATTTGATATTCATCCAATGAATTTATTCTCGGAGTTGGAGTGATAAGGTAACTTGGTGATTTGAGAGAGAGACATAAGATTTGAAATGATAAGGAGATTATGAATTTAACTCTCCCCACTAACATATAATAAATATTAACAAAACTAACATTCACTTATAAACAAAAATTATTGTCGAAGTTATTGTTTTCTATTGGTCCAAACAAAACTAAAGTAGTACTCCGTATGAGGGAAGGAAACTGCCATCAAATTATGAAAAAGCAACTCTCCACACCCAGGAAGAGGGAGATCAGTTCATAATGGATTTACTATGAGGGTGGATGACAATTAAATCCATCTAGAAATACTTAGGTATAAATACTTATTATGAACTCCTACTAGTTATATTAAATTAAAACCTCCCAATCATAGTAGGTAATTAAAAAACGGCAAAAGGGCAATACAGTCTTCTACTCCTCACGTAAAAATTAGCTGGTTCAAACTCCACGAAAAACCTTGGCAGCTTCCGAAGTGAAAAGGAACAACCCAGATTCCCCCCTACACTGTTAATTTATTTTCAAATTACGAAATCGAAAGTGAAACCCCCAACAAAGAAATGTTACATACGGAGAACGTGACAACGTAGTGGCCCCATATATAATTTTAGTTGACAACTTTGGTTCAGAGAGTTGCCGGAAAAATAAAAATAAAAAGAAACTTGTTGCCACCCCTTCGTGTTGTGTATAGCTGGAATTCGAAAGGAGCCACCTTTTCAGATCCGAGTGAGGTGAGTCAATAGTAGGAAAATGTCATAATTCAATTATAATTATCGTTGCTCCTACTAATATAAGATTACGTGGTGATTGCCTTAACACTTTGTGGTTCTTCAATTTGTGTGCTGAAAATTCCAAATGGGTTTGCATTAGTACCAGTAAATTACTACTGTTTAATTGCTTTCTGTTTGTATGCTCCTCCTGTCAAAGACAAAGACTCTCTAATTTTAAGTATAGTTTTTTGAGTTTTGTTATATAATGGCTGTGTTTTTCTGATATGTGCCTATGGGCTAGGAGTTTATGATTGTGTTCATTGTTTGTAAGCAATAATGATGTTATTGTTGATATTTTCAGGTTATGATGTCAAGAAGGCCTGGTGATTTGGGAAAACTTGTTTTCTAGCGTTGTGGTGAAGTATGGCAAGAGACTTATTAGATTTGTTCTCCATCAAAAAATGGAGCTGCTCTTGGTCTCTTGTGGCAACAATTGCTTCTGTTTTGGCATTGGTTTCTATAGTACATATGTTCTTGTTCCCTTTGACACCTTCTTTCAATTATTTTATGCTAGCTCGGGACTCTTGCGTTCCGACTAACGCGTCTGCAGAGTTAACGAGCAATCTTGACAAGGAAGAACCCGCAATTGATCTGAAACATCAGTTCCCAGTTGATTTGCATGGAGCAGTTGTTTATAAGGGTGCACCTTGGAAGGCTGAGATTGGCCAGTGGCTTGCAGGTTGTGATTTTGTTACAAAGGAAGTCAACATTACTGAGGTGATGACAAGTGATACCTTTTGCTTGGATTTTCCTCTTTTGTGTACATTTTCTTCTTCTTTATGAGTTGTTAATTCGGAGGTTCTGTGGTTTTGTTAGTCCTAAGTTTCTTAGAAGTTGTCTGGTTGTTTTGTTATTGGCATTGACTTGGTCGCTGGTTACCAAAATTAATTTTTGCTCATGAATAATATGGTCTGTTAACAGATAATAGGTGGCAATAACTGCAAAAATGACTGCAGTGGCTTGGGCGTTTGTAATCGAGAATTGGGACAATGTCGATGCTTTCATGGTTATGCTGGTTAGTTCTGTTCCCTCCTTTCATCTCATTTCGACAAACTTGCAATTCTAGCTTTCTCATATCATTTATTGACTCCCTTTAAAAAGTGGTGATCTGGTAATTCAGAAACAATCCCTCACTCAAGGACCCACCGAGTTATTTAAACCCAAGTGCACCTCAAGTCATTGTTCTCAAATGAAAGGATGTTATTAGTAGTTAGATACAAAAGTCTTTACAAAGTGCATTGGAGCTAAGCATTATATCCATGATATATCCCCTGCATCATTTATTCTACCAGCTAATGGTTGATGTGTTACTTTTATTCGGGGCTCATACCAATGTTTTTGAGCTTTGTATTAAAATCCTGGCTCATGAAGATGTAAGATTCTTTTATTGTTGAATAACCGGCAATGAATTTTAAATTAAGTTCTACTTATCCATTGCAAACAGTTCTCTTGTTATTCTGCAAAAGGAGTGGGAGAAGAAAGAACAAGAATAGGGTTGTTAACTTCAAAAATGGAAATGCTTTTAATTATTTTGGCATATCAAACATTTCTGTTTTGATTCTTTTCAATTCCCTGAATTTTGTATGGTATCATCTTTGCTTCTATAATGTAGAGCAAAATGTTTTGTAGTACACAAACACTCTGTAGTATGGGTATGTATGAAGCTATTCTTAGGGAGAGAAGGAGGAGTGTATTGGTTTGTGGTACCATTATGGAGATTTTAGTATATTGGACTTGTCATGTTGGAAAGTCTGGCTCACGCTAACTTTGTTGGGAGAAGCAGTGTCAAATTTCTTTTCATGCTTTGTAGTTTCTCGTTGAGACTTTTATAGTTGGGTTCCAGTCAATCATTATTTTGTGAAGTAGAGAGACTTGGGAAATTTGTACCCAATATGGGTGCATCTCTCTATATTTATGCTAAGTACAAAGAATATGAATAGTCACAACTCACAATACATTATTCACATGCATGCACACTTCTCAACAGCACACATTTCTCAACACTCCCCCTCAAGTTGGATAGATGTTAAGCATGCCCAAACTTGTTACAAAAGTACTCAACTCTACTCCATTAAGTGCGTTTGTGAAGATGTGAGCTATATGTTCTGCATTTCTAACATGTTTAGTAGATACAAGTCCTTGTTGAATCATTTCCCGAATAAAGTGGCAATCGGCTTCTACGTGTTTCATTCTATATAACACTGTGTTTGAGGCAATGTGAATAGCATCTTGATTATCACAGCAAAGTTTCATAGGTAGAGGGCCCTTGAACCCAATCTCATTGAGTAGATGATGCACCTATAATAACTCACTAGAAGTTTGGGCCGTTGCTTGATATTCAGATGCTGCCATTGACCTCGCTTCTACATTTTGTTTTTTTTACTTTTCCAAGAAATCAAATTTTCTCCAAGGAACACACAATACCTAGAGGTTGATTTTCGATCAATTGGAGTCATAGGACATCCAGCCCAATCTGCACCAGAAAAACCTGCTACTTTATTGTGCCCATTGTCATTATAAAAAATCCGAGGACTTTGAGATGACATGAACCGACTGGCTACACTTACTAAGAAAGAAATGTCTAGACG
This sequence comes from Ammopiptanthus mongolicus, assembly GCA_039655645.1. NCBI lineage: Eukaryota > Viridiplantae > Streptophyta > Magnoliopsida > Fabales > Fabaceae > Ammopiptanthus > Ammopiptanthus mongolicus. Next base: position 23,954,170 of record CM077347.1, on the reverse strand, counting down.
TGTAACAATAAGATAATTAAGTTTACCAACTAACTTCATGTACCTTTTTGGACTAGATAGTAACTCCATCATTTGCCATGAATTTTACATTTGAAACCATTGGAGTATCACATGGTCTAATTCCTGACATGTCAACCTCATAGAGGAGATAAAAAATTATTTTCATTGAGAGAAAAAATCCCTTTTTACTTCGACTTACTTCAGTTCCCAAAGGATACTTCAAAGGGCCTAAATCCTTTATTGGAATTTGGTTTGAAGGAAGTTCTTGAGTTCTGCACTACCAAATATGTCATTCCCAGTTATTACTACGTCATCAACATAGACCACCGTAAGAATACAATCACCTTCGAAATTCCGATAAAAGCCAGAGTCATCATAGCTACTCCTATCTATGCCAAAGTCAATAACCACTTCGCTTAACCTCCCAAACCAAGCCTAAGGAAATATTTTCAATCCATATAGGCATCTTTTGAGCCAACAAACCTTCCCATACTCCGCTTGAGCAACAAAGCCAGGCAGTTAGTCGATATAAATTTCTTCTTGTAAATCACCATAGATAAAGACATTCTTAACATTAGCTTGGTGCAACGACCAATGATGGATGCAGCCAACGAGATGAACAAGTGAACAGTATCCAATTTAGGCATAGGAGAGAAGGTTTTAGAGTAGTCAATGAGAGGAATGCCATAGAGGCGTTGTGTTGTTGGTGTAAAAGACTTTGGCTTGTTCCCAAACGGACTCACTAGTGATATGGGCACAGAAGATCTGCTTCAGAGACAGATGAATAATGGACTTGATAATGCTGCACAAGTGGGCATCAATCTTGTTCCACCGTGAGCGCTCAGCAGCAGGCACGTCATCGACTTTCTTAGTCAAATGGTCAAACATAGTCTTGCCTGTTCAACTAGAGTTTAATATCAGACGCCCATGTGTCATAGTTGCTTCCACCCAATTTGTCAATGCCGAGAAGGGCACTAACATAACTGGTGAAAGCAAGGTCTCACCTTGGAGGAGTCCTTTGCAGCATATGAGGAGCCAAAACTAGCCATAGGTTAGAAAACAAAATGAAAAAACCCGAATTTACGGCTACCCGAAAGTCTCCATGCAAGGGGAGAAACAAATCAATGATCTGATGAGGGATGTGTGACCAGATCTGGAAAAAGGGGACAGAGGCGAGTCAGGCGAACTAAACGGAAGTTGAGAGTGCGTCCATGCACGGAGGGAAGTGGCGCGCGTGACGACGCGTCGCTGCTCGAATGGACATGGGCTTCTGGGGACATGCTGATCGGAGGGCGATAATTCCAATGACATGGTCGCTAGTTGGAAAGGTTGCCTGAAAGTGAGGGATGGCGGCAGGAATAGAGCTGCCGGAAAGATGGCGGTGTATAGAGAGAGAAAGGCTGGCAGACCGGAGTGGAAAACATGGTTGGCTGGAAAAAAAATCACCGGTGGGAGGTGGATCTACCTGGTACTTGCGGATTAGGATTGCCTCTCTTTAGGCTCTGGAGTCTAGATACCATGTTAAGAGTAATGAAAATAGAAACAGATGATGAAATCCATGTGTTTCAACTACACAACGGAACTTCCTTTATATAGGCTTAATGAAATAATGCACAATAAATATAGAGAATTCTTTCCCTATTTACATGATATGATACGATATGATATGCCTATACAATAAATCTACATAATATATACAAAGATTCCAACATGAACAAGGAAAGAAAATTACATAACTTTTTTGCTACTATTTTTTGAATATGTTTGATTATTGCACGAAACATATTTAGTTCATTATTTGGTCCACAATCATACTATTTTCTGAGGTGACAGGAGATGAATGCACTGAGAGATTGCAATTGGAATGCAACCACCCAGGATCACCAGATCAGCCATTCGGGCGATGGGTTGTCTCAATTTGCCCTGCCAACTGCGACAAAACAAGAGCAATGTGCTTCTGCGGAGAAGGCACAAAATATCCCAATCGACCACTGGCAGAGACATGTGGGTTTCAATTTAAGTATGTAAAATCAAATTCCTAGGTTTGAGTTTTATTGGCTAATTTTCTCAATGGATACCAATTAAGTCTTGCTGTTTATGTCTGTTTCAGTCCACCTTCTGAACCTGGTGGTCCCAAACTAGTGGATTGGACAAAAATTGACCTTGATGTGTTCACAACTAATGGTAGCGTACCAGGTTGGTGTAATGTGGACCCAGCTGAAGCATATGCTGGCAAGGTGAAAATCAAAGAGGAATGTAACTGCAAATATGATAGTCTTTGGGGGCGATTTTGTGAAGTACCTGTGGAATCTGTTTGCATTAATCAGTGCTCTGGACATGGCCACTGTCGTGGTGGATTTTGTCAGGTGATTCTTTCGTTTATTAATTCAGCACTTATTTGGTGTCTGACTTGCTTACTAGAAGAAAATCTTCGTCAACCATCTATTATTTTCGTCTATTGCAGTCATAGGGATTGGTTGGTAATGTGGCAAATAAAACATATTAGGTAAAAGAAATTATTTTAAACATTTAGGTTTATTATAAGAAAGTCTTAAAAATCATTAAAAAAGTTACTACCAACTATATATCTTTGTTTAAGGGTCAGATAACTTGATGCTGGAGGAGAATAAACTCGGAATGAAAAAAATGCAAAAGAAAGAGAAAAGAAAGGTTAATGAAGGATTAGATATTCAGGAGAATATGCGTAGGCTTACAACTGTGGAAACCTTCTGTAGAATCTCCAAGGGTTTGTGATTTTTATTGTCATTTTTTAGGGGTCTGTAGAACTAAGAGGCCTATAATGTGAACCTTTGATGCTGGGAATACAAGGTATTACCTGTCCAAGATAATGTCTAATTTTAATGTCTAATTTTGTTCCTTTAAAACACATTTATAAATTTCTCAAGGGCAACAGTAGTAAGATAAAGTAAAACCACTCTGACATTTTGCGCTGTATAAATTCTATTAGTTTCCGTTTAATGTCTGCAAATAAATTGAATGTAGTGTATTTTCAGTGTGCCAATGGCTGGTATGGAGTAGATTGCAGCACTCCATCTGTGATATCTTCTATAAGAGAGTGGCCTAGTTGGCTTCGTCCTGCTCGGGTTGATGTTCCTGACAATCTTCATGTCAGTGGAAAAATTATCAATCTTAATGCTGTGGTGGCAAAGAAAAGGCCTCTTATATACATTTATGATTTGCCCCCAGAGTTCAACAGCCTGCTCTTTGAGGTCAGGATTATCTGAGTGTCAGTCACTCTTGTTTACATCCCAGGAGCAAGATTTGATGTTTTTCTATTCTAATTTTTCTCATTTTTGGTTATTGTAGGGACGTCATTTTAAGTTTGAGTGTGTAAATAGAATTTATGATGGGAATAATGCAACATTGTGGACAGATCAACTGTATGGTGCCCAGGTATTTCATGAATTCAAATGGGAGCTTTTCTATTGGTCAGCTTTAAGATTTATTGCAACATATTTATCCTGTGGTGCTGCTTGTCTGCAGATGGCACTTTATGAGAGTATGTTAGCTAGTCCTCATCGAACTCTAAATGGTGAAGAAGCAGACTTTTTCTTTGTTCCTGTTCTTGATTCATGTATCATAACTCGTGCTGATGATGCTCCTCACTTGAGTGTGCAGGTATATTATATTAACTGTTACGCTCTACCAGAATATATCAGTGGGATGTATATTACTGCATGTGGCATGTGGATAACACAGACTGCATCTGTGTTTCATGCCTGTGCATGTTCGTAGTGCTTTCAGAGCTTTCTGAATTACAATATCTGTGATTAATTGGATGATGGTCAGTGGTCACTATCCTGACATCTATGTTATGATGTACTTGGATTTGCTTTCTATTGATGTACATTAGTAATTTCTAAGCAGGATAGAAATAACATCGGTTATTTGTTAATTATTTTCTCTTACTATCAGCAATGTGCAGACTTTGTGACGTTACTCTTGGGTTGTAGATCTGTATATAGATATATTGATATAGCGTTAGCTATAGATTCCATGTGTTACACTATTACTTCTCACTTTTTCATACATTTTCTTGTATAATAACATTCAGGAACACAAGGGGTTGAGGAGCTCTCTCACTTTGGAATATTATAAGAATGCATATAACCACATTGTTGAGCAATATCCTTACTGGAATCGCTCTTCAGGAAGGGACCATATCTGGGTATGTGTAAGAGGAATTGTTTTTCCTGATTTGGAAATCTTTTAATGAAGTAAAGTGAACTTTATTTGCTTGTGAGAAGCACGGGCTAATAATGTCACTTATGTTTCTGAAGGCAGTTCTTTTCATGGGATGAAGGTGCTTGCTATGCCCCTAAGGAGATATGGAATAGCATGATGTTAGTTCACTGGGGAAACACAAATACAAAGCATAACCATTCAACCACAGCCTATTGGGCTGACAACTGGGATAACATTCCTTCTGATAGAAGAGGCATTCATCCATGTTTTGACCCTGACAAAGATCTCGTGCTTCCTGCTTGGAAAGTGCCCGATGTTAATGTGTTGACTTCAAAACTTTGGGCTTGGTAAAAATTTGTGGAGAAATTAATTGTCACCTCGTTCATTTGCTTTGTTTTTATGGTCATGCTTGAATCTAGGATTCTATTTAAGCCCATGAAATCAAACAATGTGTTAGATACTCGAGCATAGAACTGTTAATGTGTCATTAACAGAAATAACAATAGTAACTGTTAGAGAGGACAGCTGGAGTTAATTACTTGGCAGCTAAGAGTTTTTAAGACAGTTAGAGGGGAGGAGCGAGAGGGTTCGTCAATTGTATTGGAAATAAGAGGGAAGTAAGGAGAGTTCAGGTCTCTCAAATACCTGGAGTGAGAGGACGAGAGGACGAGAGTTCTGTAATCAGTGTTCTACAATTGTAACCTCAGTGTCCATATCAATAAAACACCGTATGTCTCATTCAATCTGGTCCAGTTCTATCAACTGGATATTGTCTGATACTCGAGCATAGTATAGCATGGGGATTAGGACCTATTTTGTTAGACATAAGTTCATATGCTAGTGTCATTAACAGAATAACAATAGTAACTGTTAGAGAGGACAGCTGGAGTTAATTACTTGGAGGCTAAGAGTTTATAAGACCGTTACAGGGGAGAGGTGAGGGGATTCATCGATTGTATTGGAACGAAGAAGGAAGTAAGGAGAGTTCAGATCTCTCAAATACCTGGAGCGAGAGGACGATAGTTCGATAATCAGTGTTCTACACTTGTAATCACAGTGTTCATATTAATAAAACACCATATTTCTCATTCATTCTGGTCCAGTTTTATCACAATGCAACCATGTTATGGTTTGTTTTCAGGCCCCATGAGAAGCGGAAGACACTGTTCTACTTTAATGGGAATTTAGGACCAGCTTACAATCATGGAAGACCAGAAGATTCGTAAGTTTAATTGTTTTGGAATTTGAATAAGGCAGCTGTACTATGGTGCATATTCTGCGTTTAAAGCATTTTTGCGTTGTCCCTGGTTTTATATGAAATAGAATAACTTCTCTCACTTTCTTGTTAACTAACATGATTGGATGTGTTGTTGGTCACCTGAAGTTACTTCTTTTGGTATAAATATGTTATTGCAATGTTGTAGAAGATCCAGTTTCAAGTATGTTGGAAATGATGCAGGTATAGCATGGGAATCAGACAGAAACTGGCAGAAGAGTTTGGATCCAGCCCTAACAAGGAGGGAAATTTTGGGAAACAGCATGCCAAAGATGTCATTGTGACCCCAGTGCGTTCTGAAAACTATCATGTGGAAATAGCTAGTTCTGTTTTCTGTGGAGTGTTTCCTGGAGATGGTTGGAGTGGACGCATGGAAGACAGTATTTTGCAAGGATGCATTCCTGTGGTCATTCAGGTAGTAAGCTATGGTCTTTTTCCCCCTTTATTTTCCCCAATAGAATTAATTTATAAACTGGCTTTGTTAAGCTTGTCATTAATTCCAAGTTGCTTGCTGGGTTCTTGATCTAGTGAACTGGCTTTATCACTGTTAAAGAGGTTTAAGTGGATTGATCAGCAGATTATACCAGATGCTTGGACCTATACATTTAAAATCATAAAAAATGGATTTAACAGGATGATGGTTCATAATGTATAGATTGTGACAAGGTGATACACAATGAAAATAACTTTTGGTTCATCTTCAAAATGTTTTCATGCCTTTACTTCCCATGAGTGCTTTAAAAATGATTCATGGCTATTTTGGTTAGAGATGAAAGTAGCTATTTAGGCTTCCCTGTTCATTTTAATAGTCTTTTGTATCTTACAAACTTAATTATTAAGAGGCTGAAATTATCAATAATGGTAACTGCATGGCTTTTGACTTTTTGTTTCCTTTTTCTGTAGGATGGGATTTTCCTACCATACGAGAATGTTCTCAACTATGACAGTTTTGCTGTTCGAATACCTGAAGAGGAAATTCCAAACTTGATAAAGATTCTTCGGGTGCTTAATTCCCCCCTTTTTTCTATTTCTTGTTTCTGGGTATTACATAATTGACATTTAAATCAAGACATGGCATAAAGTTGTCATCTTAATCAAGATTGTTTGAGTGGTTGGTGATCTGCTTCTTTCAGGGATTCAATGATACAGAGATCAAATTCAAGCTGGCAAATGTTCAGAAAATCTGGCAAAGATTCTTATACCGTGATTCTATTATGCTTGAAGCTGAAAGGCAAAAAGCTGCTTTTGGACATGTTGATGATTGGGCAGTTGAATTCTTAAAACTGACAGAAGATGATGTCTTCGCCACTTTAATACAGGTATTTATCTTCCTTTGTCAAAACTACTTTAGAAATTAGTAACTAGATTCATGATACTCAAACCTTGATGATATAGAGAAAACAAAGTTGGAAGTAAACAAAAAGTTCACATTGATTGCACAAAATGCTGATTGTATGCCCCCTCCTCAAGTCACTAAAAAAGAAAAAGAGGAAATCAAAATTGTTATTATATTGAAACTTCTATTTTGAAGACAGCTAATAGAACCTTGTTAATTACACTTTTCAATAGCTTTTCTTGGGATTTGTTTATCTTTGGGATCAACTGCTAGTTCTCACCATGATCATTTTGCACACCATGTTTCAGCTTCAAAGGAGATAAGAAATCCTTTGTGATTTCATAAGGATGATAATTTTCCAATTTTTAATTCAGTCATGTTATGAGATTGTAGGACAGGTCAGATGGTTTCCTAATAATCTAATCCTACAAAAGCTTACTCTAGGATCATGTTATTTGATTTGTGCCAAGTAATTTCAAGTTGACCCATGACTAAAATGTCTTGGAGGCTCCTCTATTTGAGCCAAAATTGGATACTTTATGACTGCACACACTATGGATGAGTAGAAGCATAATGCTGTATCATTTACATAGTGTACAAAGTGGAAAATAACTATTGTACTTGTTCAATTTATTGGTGTATTATCTGTATTTTACCATTTGACCTGTATTTTTTGTGTTAAATAAGGTTTTGCATTACAAGTTACATAATGAACCTTGGAGGAAACTAGTTCCCTTTGACAAGAGGTGTGGATTACCTAATCAGTGTCTGGTAAGCACCAACTGAGTAGCTTGATTACTGTGAAGGTTATTCAGAAGACTACAGTCTACATGGCCAAGATACTTCCTGCGGAGTGAGGGAATGGATGAACTTTGTGCTTTATCTCAGAAGTCAAGATTCAAAATTTTTTTCTCTCCATGTGTAAACCTGGGTGAAGTTCAAGTTCCTAGTAGTTGTTACAATCGCCAGTGCAGTAAATCATTCAACCAGGGTGGATATACATTATTCTTTTTCCCTTCTCACATAAATTTGTTCATGTAAAGTGCATTTTCGGTTCTTTTTTCAGAGCTATTGTACCTCAGGCTGTCACACCCGAGGAAATGTAAAATAATGGCAATCACTAAAGTTATTTTTGGTTAAAAAAAAAAAATCAAAAAAGAAAAAAATTACGAATTTCTTTTCCTTGTTCATTTTTTGTTCCCTTGATATATTATTAAGTGGAAATTGCAGGTCTTTGATTTGGGTTGACGTGGTGTTATACTGCACTCTGTACAACATGGTCATTCTATATTCCGTCTTCTTTATGTTTACTGCGAAAAGAAAGGGTATGACGGTAATATGTCAGAAGGGGATAGTTAAAAAAGAAACATAAAAACATCATCATACTTTGGAGAGACTGGAATAGATATGGACCAGAAAAGAATACAAAAGATGAAATTTCATTGATAGAACTCCCCTCTCTTTGACCTTGGACCACTATGATGCAGAACCAAGAGATGGGATACAAAAATTACAAAGAACAGTAGTAGAAACACTAATGTTAAGTCTTGTCACTCTCCTCTTTCTCTATTCCTTACTCCAAATTTACCTAACCTCTCCACAAACCCCCTCCTTATTTATATTCAACTTCTTTACTCACTTACAGTTAGCATTCTGTTAGTTAGTTATTTTAACTAAATTATATCCTGATTGTTCCTGTTTTGTCCAGAATAAAGAGGCTCACATGTTTCATTTGAGGGTAATACTGCAATTATTGATAGAGCATCAATAAGAAGAAATGCAATTTTGGGTAGCATCAGAATGAATACCCAAGGTTGAAGCAATGGTATAGGGGCCAATTCCTACTGATGTAAGGGGGTGAGAGGATTTTTTGATCTGACCGGTTACTATAGGAAGTTTGTTAGAGGCAGAGGGTATGGTGTAACATCTTTTTTTCTAGCTAAATGAACTAAATTATTATTATCCTTAAAATATTATTTCGAGTAATAATGAAGTATTTTAATTTAAAATAAGGTTAAGGGATTAAATTAGTTATTACTTAATTATATAAAGCAAATACGGGTTACATAGGTGGCGATACAAGAGAGCAAGAGAGTGACAAGTTAGTGTGTGGTGGTGCAAAAGAGCAAGAGAATGACAAGTATGAGTACGGTGACGCAAGAGAGCAAGAGAGTGACAAATGTATGTGGGGTGAGTAGTGTCATGTAAAAGGAGGTATCTGTGTCCATGTGTAACATGTGTCTGACGAAAAGTAAGAGTGCTTGTGTTGTGTCTATGTGAGCAGTAAATCAAGCTCCACAGCCAAGAAAATATTGAAAGAAAGGTAGACTCACTGCATAGTTGAAATTGTTGAAAACTCAACTTGAAAAGGAAAAAAAAAAAAAAAAAGCTAATTTCCAGATGTAATTTTCTTACACAAATGGGTTTGTCATTTCATATTATCTTGTTGTGTAATATTTTTGCCTATAAAAGGCAACACATGTAAGGTGATTTGCATTACAATTCAAAGTGAATGAAAATCGAGTGTTGTAGTGTCTTCCTCTCTTACCACGTGAGTGTGTGTTTCTGAGAAAAACATTTTTTTTTTTTTGGGTTATGTGTTCCTCATATCAAATTGGCATCAGAGCTATTTGAATTCATCATATTTTATTATTATTTATGAGACACAAGGGTGTTATTATATTTTTAATTTTTTTTTGTCAAGAGTTAGTGGTGTTCAAGAAGGAGCTGATACTACCGCTCAAAGGAAGAACTAATTGGTGTTGTCACAAATTTATGTAGGTGTTGATTATTCAGTTTTGACAAAATAGCAAATGTCAAAACTGTCAAAGAAGTGTAGAATATTTTGAAGCTGTCATACGACGATGTAGCGAAGGCATAAAAATCCAAATTTCAGTTCATGTGAACTAAAATCTACAGCTTTGTGTCCGAACTTCCCATAATAGAAGCAATTAAAATTACTTATTTCCTAGTAGTTGGCATCTCTTCCTCTTCCTCCATTGGTAGGCCCAAAATTATTCCCACCTCTTCCTTGGTTAAGTGGTCTGAAATTGTTATCTCCTCCCTGATTGAAATTGTCATGTCTTCTTCCTCAGGAATTTCCTTGTCCTCTTCCTTTGTAATTTTCTCTTCTTCCACGATTGAAATCACGATCTCTAGTGTCAACATTTTGGTTAGATTCATCTATCTTGTTGAGATTACCTGACTTTTCAAGGCTTCTTCATTTAATTTTTCTGTTTTCTGCAAGATTCTTCTTACGTGGCTTTTCATGCTCCTTGCAACTCTGTTACAGTCATTGTAGTCACTACCTGGTCAAATTTCATCGGCAGGATACATAGAATTTTCTCTACTACCTTACTATCTGGGATGACTTCCCCATATACCCTCATCTTGTTGATGAGATTTGTGACACGTGAAAAATAATGTTCTATAGTTTCTTAATTGAACATTTCATACCTTCTGTATTCTCTACGTAGGGATTGGAATTTAGCTTTCCGGGTTTTTCTACTCCTTTGTATGACAGCTTCAAGATGTCCAATGCTTCTTTAGCAGTTTTGGCATTTGCAATTTTACCAAAAATGAATAATCTACACCTTCGTGAATTTGTGTAAGTGCCAATTGATCCCTCCTTTGAACAGTAACATCAGCTCTTTCTTGTAATCCTGGTTCAACGAGACTCCAAATAATGTGAGCCTTTAGGTGAGTAGACATTAGGATCTCCCAATAATTGAAATCGAGTTTCTCATCTAATTTGGGACAAGACCAAACAATATTATCATTATTTGCTATCTCTTACCTTTCAATAACACTAACTCTAGACAAAAAAAAAAATTGTAAATATGAGAACACTATGTTCCTCACTAATACTCAAAAATTGGTGTTGGACTTAACCAGCTCTAATACTAATTTGATATCAAAAACACACTCACCAAGTTAACTTTCTTTCACACTCAGAGAGAACTCACGCAGCAAATAGGAGAGGAAGAGAAGCAAATAAACTAACAACGAAGAAAATATGAAAGGTATGAGATGTCCAACTCAGTAAGCGTTGAACAATATTTTTCTTGTATTACTTACCTTGTCAACAAGATGAGGGTGTATGGAGAAAACATATCAGATAGCAAGGTGGTTGAAAAAAAATTCTTCTCACTATGCCGATCAAGTTTGACCATGTCGTAACTACAATCCTAGAGTCATATGATACAGATACAATGACGATTGCAGAGTTGCAAGGAAACATTGAAAGCCACATGAGCAAAATATTGCAGAAAACTGAAAAAGTTAATGAAGAAGCCTTAAAAGAGTTACATGAATTTTAACAATGTAGCAGAATCAAGCTAAAGTGCATAAGGTAGAGATCGTGATTCCAATAATGAGAGGAAACTTTAGAGGCCGAGGAAGAGGTCGTGGCAACAACTTCAATCAAGAAAGAGATAACAAATTCAGATCACCTAATCGAGGGAGAGGTGAAAATAATTTCAGACCTACAAACCAAGTAAGAGGAAGAAAGAGTGCAACACTCAATTTTCATTCACTTTGAATTGTAATGCAAAGCACGGTACATGTGTTGCCTTTTATAGTTTTTTTTTTTTTTTTTTTTGACTAAACCCTTTATAGTTAAATATTACACAATAAGATAATATGAAAAGGCAAACTCATTTGAGTAATAAGAAAACTACTGCCGGAAAGTAGCTTTTTTTTTTCAAGTTGAATTTTCAACAATTTCAGCTACGTAGTGCGGCTTCTTTACTTATAAAGCGACGCCTACCTTTCTTTTATTCATTCAATATTTTCTTGGCGGTGGAGCTTGGTTTAATGCTCACATTGCTTCCCGTATACCAAGCTTAAAACTTTATCATTTCAAGCATTCACTTTCAATGGCTTTATAAAAATATATGCAGTTTTGTTCTTCGATGTGACAATATTCGATCAACACTTCATTCTCATCCACCAATTCTTAGATCTTGTGAAATTGAATATCTATATGCTTGTAACACTCACGGAAAACTGGATTTTTGCACAATACAATAACAGACTTGTTATCACAAATATTTCTGTGGAAGTGTTGTGGTATACAGGCAGTATAGGTAATGAAACGAAATATTTCGACGATTAAGAACTTTTGTAGCTGAAGTCCGAGCAAAGGGTAGTGAAACAAAGAAGAAAGTCCACCGTTGATTGAATTAAGCTTGCAAATGACTGCCAAATTGGCAATTCCTAATGGACTCGTGATCAAGGATCAGCAGTACCCAAAGCTGATAAAGAGACAATTCAAGCACTCCGTTTGATTCAAAGCAAGAAAAAAGAATCATTCAAATAAATACTGCAGAAACCGGAATTTCTTCAAGTTAAAATTCATTAGATTTCAACTCCACACCTACGCTCTTGAACTTCCACAATGATCCCTCTCAACATGCTCCACAAGAGACACGGGGTCTCGAAATCCTCTGCTACACTTGGGACAAATATCATTTGTAACCTTCACCCCAGATCGGTTGTCTCTCCTTTCATGAACTTTTTGCACATGTTCAACCAAAGTAATGACTGAGGAAAACTTGGAACCACACTGAGGGCATTGCTCCACTTGACCATTCCTGTTGCCACTGCTACTGCTCTGTCCCACACCATCCTTTGCTGTCTTCCAGGCTTGGTTAATTTCACCACTCAACTTTGACACGCCTGCCTCAGCTGAAGCTCGAACATTAGAAGCTGCGTTACGAAAACTTGTAGTCCATTTTGATGATGAGGTTGAACTTGAATTCAGTCTCGGCTCCTCCTTTCTACTCCTATTCAAAATACTCATAAATGAAAAACTTGTGTCCAACTTTTTGGGGCCAAGACAGTTATGATCAGGTCCAAACCGATGCTTCAAACAATGGTCTATCATGCAGTCCCTGCACTTGACTGTGTTTGAGAATACTAAGATCTCTCGGCATCCAGGGGCAGGGCATTTTTTCTTCTTCGCGACTTTCTCATAATTTGATGGGTCGCACTCGATGTTGACATGATTCTCCCAAGTTATGTTTGGATCTTGATCAGGAATCAAGCGAACTCCTTTGGCACAAAGTGGACATATAAGAACAGTGACATCTTGTTTGTCAGCTTTTGTACACTGATGTTTAATATAACTTCGGTGCTCCAAACAATAGACCTGCAATAATAGATTTGGCAGATATAGTTAACTCAAACGAAGAGCTCTTACAATTGAGCACAAGGAGAATACCAAATCCATAATTCCATACTGACTGACACATCCCAGGAATGTCATCGTGCAAGATCACTACTCAAAATATTGAAACATGAATGAACTTGACAAGTGCTTCTCAACTGCCAAATATCACATGCTCATAATATCTATGTCAGCTATGCAAACTAACTGACAGGCTTGGCTCGGAGTACTCGACTTAATAGAAACGTGCTGAATATAACATCTCCTTGTATAAAAAACCCCTTCAATTAATTTCAAGCAAAAGCAACGGATGTGCATTGTACAGCAAACCCAGATATATACAAACCTATATTTCAAAATCTGTTCCATTTTAGAACATTATATTAAAATACTTCTTCCAAATATAAAACAAGCCTTAATTGCTGTCCAAAAAGAAAAGCAAAACAGAAAAGGGTGAGGTTTGTTCAAAAATGAAAAACCTAATACATGGTGGTTTTTGTTGAAGACTAGACTCAATAATATCTGGTTCAAAAGAGAGAAAAAGAGAAGAAGACCTGGTTGCAGCGTGAAGGGCAAGAAATCAATCTGCTTGCAATCAGAAACAGCACAGTGCTTTCCTTCCTAGATCTGGGAATTCGGGAGTTCCCATCCGACAAAAGGAAACTTAATTCCTTCCCTTCCCGGCGCACAAAATTTGAAAATACCTGGATGGAATTGGAAATTAAATTCAGTGTATGCATACAGACTATAGAGAATAGAATTTAGAGAGAAAGAGAAATATAAAGAAATGGGCAAACCCGATACTCCTGGCCTGGGAACTAAGAGGGAGTCATCGTCGTCTCGTCGGGACTAGACAAAGGAGTCTAATGAGCTTCAGCTTGACGCACACGCTATCACCATAAATTCCGAATATACAAGTCCAAGTATGAAAAAGGGGGAAATATAATAACAAAAATTAAAATACATTTTTAATCTAAAAATTTAAAAAGATGCTTAAAAATGTAATAGAATAAAATGAAAAAGGGCAAATTTTAATTAATTTAAAAAAGGTTACACAATACTTTTGGTCCCTTATATTTATTTTAGGTTATGATTGTTGAGTCTTCAAATGTCTGATGTGCATTTACCTTAGTTTTGATGAGATTAAACCAGTTATTCAATGATTTAATTGAACCCGTCTGTGGTATTTAACTCGTCTACTTAGTGTGCAGATTATGACATTAAGCGTCTATATGAACTGTTCACACGTCTGAACTAGCTTAAGTTCACACGTCTGAACTAACTAAAGTTCACTCGTCTGAACTGAGCTAAGTTCACTCGTCTGAACTAAGAGAAGTTCACTCGTCTAATGAAGTCTTCAACCGTCTGATCAAAGGAAGACTTACCCGTCTAAAAGACTTTGCAACTGACGTCATCTCTTTGTTAAAGAGGCAACCCGTCTAATGAAGCTACTCATCCGTCTAGTGACTAACGTTAAAGAATACATTGGATGAAAGCTGTCTCGACTCTGATAAGGAACTTCAACAAAGTGCTTTGCCTGAACACAACTGCATCTTACACCAAAAGGGAAAGTCTTCCCTCTGCAAACAAAAAGCACGTATACGGACCTGCTGAGACCAAAGGTATATCAGAAGTCGGTATCACTCTGATGAGAGAGAACAAGCGAAGTTCCCTATGCTTTAATGGCTGATCAGAACGACTCTATTGCATTTATTGAAGATCTGCAAGAAGCCAAGACTTCAGACCTTGTGTCGAACGGCTTTAAAATCTTGAAGCCTATTTAATGAAGAAGACTTTGAAGATTCCAGAAGACAAGAGAACGATCAAAGCAATCAAGAGCAATTACTCTGTGCATTTATATCTTTATTCTTTCATTATTTATTCTTCAATCATTTGAAGTTAATACGCAGTCTTTTAGAACTTCACATTTAATACACTCGTCTGAGTGCTTGTGAAATACTTGCAAAGTGTAATCTTTTTACAACTTCTCTCAAACAAACCCGTTTGAGCCTAAAGAGGCTAAGTATGCAAATAATACTTGTCTGGAGCCTGGAGAGGCTAGGTATGAAAACAATACTCGTCTGAAGCCTAGAGAGGCTAGGTGTGAAAACAATACTCGTCTGGAGCCTGAAGAGGCTAGGTGTGAAAATAATACTTGTCTGTCCTGTAACCTAAATCAGTTATAGTGAGAAAACAAGGTGCTGCCAAGGATTGGACGTAGCCTCATTGTTAAGGGGTGAACCAGGATAAACCTGCTGAGTGATCTCTCTTTCCCTTAACTCTTTAGTTTGATTATTTGTCTTAACTATCATCTAACTAAAGGGGTTTATAATTGTGTTTATCAAAACTTTTCTTATCTTGCATGATTGTGTGTTTTCTGTGAAAACCTTCAGACTAGTTATCAGTCTGATTGACCTGTCTGTGTTTACTCGTCTATTATAACCCGTCTGTGCTTGCGAAAAAGTTTCTAAATTCCGCATAAATTTGTCAAACACCATTCAACCCCCTTCTAGTGTTTGCATCTGTCTATTTCAGTTGGTATCAGAGCTCAGCCTCTGGGTTGAGCACCTAACAGTGTAGAGAAAAGATCCTGAAGAATAGACAATGTATTCTGGAGCAAGCTCAAGTGGGAACCCCCAACCTAAAGGAGGCTCTATAACCAGACCCCCTTTTTTCGATGGTGTAAACTATAGCTACTGGAAAGAAATGTTTCACTGGTTCATCTTGTCAACAAATTATGATGTATGGGATGTCATTACTGATGGTCCTTACACTCCTCAAAATAATGATGGCTCAGACAAGCCTAAGGCTCAGTGGACACCTGCAGAAAAGACAAGATGAGATCTAAACCATAAAGCCAGATATGCTATAATCTGTGCTCTCAGTCCAGAAGAGTTTGAAAAGGTACGTGCTTATGATTCTGCTAAATAAATGTGGGACTCCTTATCTGTCACACATGAAGGAGACGAGACAAAAGAGGAAGCCAATCTCTGTCTGATGACCAATATAGATTCAGAACCTGAAACTGAGGTACATTCTGAACTTGAAGAATTGCACGATGCTTATGATGAGCTGGTAGAGGAATCCAAAGGCTTATCTCTAAGGCCTTCAAATCCCTCAAGAGAGATTATGTTAAACTCCTCAGTGAGCATAAACAAAAATCTCAAGAGTGTGAGATGCTGGCCAAAGAGAATAGCCAGTTGAGGACTGAAAAGTCTGATGAAGCTTCGATCTCAAGTGAAACATTACATTCTGAAGAAGTGGTCACACTTCAACAGAAAGTGAAGGAGCTCATTTCTGATCTTGCTAGATTTGTTAATGGCAAAGATAATCTGACAAAATTGCTAGGATGTCAGAGACACTCTCTTAACAAAGAAGGCATTGGATATGGTCATCAAGCTGATCATAAAGTATCAACAAAATCTTCAACTGTCTATGTTAAACCCATTCCAGTTAGACTTAGACCCGTCTGTAACTTCTGTGGAAAAGCTGGACATGTTATGTCTAAGTGTTTTCATAAGAAGAAGAGGAAGTCTTCACAGACTCCTAGAACTAACAGAAAAAGACCCAGAAAAATATGGGTACCTAAAGATAAAATAATTTCTGTTGCAGACATCCTTAATAGGACAAAGCATACACCTCTGCTAGTACCTGGACAGTGGCTGCTCGCGACATATGATAGGAGAAAGGTCTATGTTCCAAGACCTCCAGTCTAAGAATGGTGGATTTGTTGCCTTTGGAGGCAATCAAAAAGGAAGAGTAATTGGTGTTGGTACAATTGGTGGTAAACCCCCTATTCCCTCTATCTTAAATGTGCTTATGGTTGAAGGACTAAGACACAATTTACTTAGCATAAGTCAATTATGTGATAATGGATTTGATGTCTCCTTCACTAAAAATGAATGCATAGTCAAAGACAAGAGTGGCAAGACCTTCTTTTCAGCTAATAGACAGCAAAATCTTTATAAGATTGAGCTAACTGAACTCTCAGATCAAAGTGTAACCTGTCTGATGTCTAAAGAGGATGAAAGATGGTTATGGCATAAGAAATTAGGACATACTAGTATGAAACTTATTTCGAAATTGAAAAAGGATAATCTTGTGAGAGGATTGCCTGATATTAGTTTCAAGAAAGATGTTTTATGTGATGCATGTCAGAGAGGTAAACAAGTAAAATCAAGTTTCAAATCAAAAAACCTTATATCAACCTCTAGACCTCTTCAGTTGTTACACATGGATCTGTTTGGACCAGTTAGTGTTGCCAGTTTAGCTGGAAGGAAATATGGATTTGTCATTGTTGATGACTATTCTAGATTTACTTGGGTACTTTTCTTAACCCACAAGGATGAGTCTTTTAAGGCCTTCTCTGTACTCTGTAAGAAAGTACAAAATGAGCAAGGTTTCTGTATTTCTACCCTCAGAAGTGATCATGGGGGAGAATTTGAAAATGAACAATTCAAACTGTTCGGTAAAGAGAATGGAATCTCTCACAACTTCGCTGCACCTAGAACTCCACAGCAAAATGGAGTGGTTGAGAGAAAGAACAGATCTCTGCAAGAGATGGCTAGATCAATGCTCAATGAAAATAATCTCTCTAAGAACTTCTGGGCTGAAGCAGTAAACACTGCATGTTATGTGCAAAATAGAATACTTATAAGGTCTATCCTAAAGAAGACTCCTTATGAATTGTGGAAAGGTAGAAAACCCAACATATCTTATTTCCATGCATTTGGATGTGAATGCTTCATCTTAAATACCAAAGATCAACTTGGAAAGTTTGATTCCAAGGTAGACAAAGGTATCTTCATTGGATATTCTGAAGTGTCTAAAGCATATAGAGTTTTTAACTCTAGAACCTCTGTTGTTGAGAAATCTATTCATGTAAAATTCAATGATAATCTAAAGACTGATAGGAAACTATCAGATCTAGGAGATGATCTTGCAGGACTTGATCTTACCCAGCAGACGAGTCAACAGCCAGACGTATCAAAAACTGAGTCTGCTAAGGAATCTATCAGACAAGTGGAGCAGACGAGTCATCAGTCAAATCAACATCAAAATGATGATCTCAGAAGAGACTGGAAGTTCAAAACTCATCATCCTGAAGATCTTATCATTGGAAGTCCCTCTGAAGGTGTTAGAACCAGATCTGTCTTAAGAGAGTCAAGCAATATGGCTTTTTTATCTGAAATTGAACCAAAGCATATTGAGGAAGCTCTTGAAGATGAAAGTTGGATTCTTGCTATGCAAGAGGAACTTAATCAGTTCAGAAGGAATGATGTCTGGAAACTTGTCTCCAAACCAACAGACAAGTCTGTTATTGGAACAAGATGGGTTTTCAGAAACAAGCTAGATGAAGATGGCAAAGTTGTCAGAAACAAAGCAAGGTTAGTAGCTCAAGGCTACAACCAACAAGAAGGTATTGACTATACTGAGACTTTTGCACCTGTAGCTAGAATAGAAGCTATTCACATACTCATGTCATATGCTGCACAACATCAAATTACTCTATTTCAAATGGATGTAAAAAGTGCTTTTTTAAATGGAATAATTGAAGAATAAGTTTATGTTAAACAACCTCCTGGTTTTGAAGATAATGAAAAACCAGATTATGTTTTCAAACTTAAAAAGGCTTTATATGGTTTAAAACAAGCGCTTAGAGCATGGTATGATAGACTTAGTTCTTTTCTTATGATAATGGTTTTATAAGAGGAAAAGTTGATACAACTTTGTTTAAGAAATGCTCAAAAGATAACTTCATAGTAGTTCAAATATATGTTGATGATATTATTTTTGGAGCTACTAATGAAAAATTGTGCAAAGAATTCTCTAAGTTGATGCAAGCAGAATTTGAAATGAGCATGATGGGAGAATTGAAGTTCTTCCTTGGACTGCAAATCAAGCAGACGTGTGATGGAATCTACATCCATCAACAAAAGTACATCAAGGAGATTCTAAAGAAGTACAAAATGGATAGCTCAAAGATCATGAAAACTCCAATGCAAACTAATGCTAATCTAAGCAAAGATGATGAAGGTAAAAAGGTAGACCAAACTGTCTACAGAGGTATGATTGGATCTCTTCTTTACTTAACATCTAGCAGACCTGATATTCAATTTAGTGTCTGTATGTGTACTAGATTCCAATCGGATCCCAAAGAATCTCATCTTAAGGCTGTTAAAAGAATCTTTAGATATTTGCTTGGAACCACTAATGTATTTGAGAACACAAGATTACAGATTAGTTGGTTTTTGTGATGCTGACTTTGCTGGAGATAGAATTGAAAGGAAAAGCACCAGTGGAGGATGTCACTTCATTGGAGCAAACTTAGTCTCCTGATCAAGCAAAAGACAGACAATTATTGCACTCTCAACTGCAGAAGCAGAATATGCCTCTGCTGCAAGTTGCTGCTCACAGCTATTATGAGTAAAACATCAACTAGAAGATTACTCTATATTTGCGCATAATATACCTGTCTGGTGTGATAATTCTAGTGCTATTTGCTTAACCAAGAATCCCATACAATATTCTAAAGCTAAGCACATAGAAATCAAACATCACTTCATAAGAGATTATGTTCAAAAAGGTGTATTTGATGTTAAGTTTGTTAAAACTGAAAATCAATGGGCTGATATCTTTACAAAACCGTTAGCTGAGGATAGGTTTAAGTTTATAAGAGACAATTTGAATATACATTGCTTTGCTGAATAATCTGTTTGATGAGTGTTTATGATACCCGCCTATGTTTAACCGTCTGACTCTTTAAATTATTTTTTTTTTACATATTTTCTTTTAAATGGTTATTATCTTTAATGCCATTTCTTTATCTGAGGCAATATGTGTACATGGCTGTGTTTATTTTAAATCAATTCTTTTTAAAAACCTCCATCTTTTTGTTGTTTTCATTTAAAATTACAACTGTCTTTGGTCTTTAAAAACGAAAACTTTCTTTTATTTTAAAAAGTATTTCGTTCTTACGTTTTCAAATCTCTTTCTCTTCGTTTTTAAAACCATCAAAGAGGATGCATCTGCTCAGGGGGAGCAGTTGAAGAAGCCTTTAGGCAAAGACAAAGGACAAACTTGCTTTTAACTCTTTTTGATCTTTTTAACACTTATTTGTAATTTTCTTCTTTTTAAAGTACCTTGTACACATCTGATGATGGTCAAATTACCTCATCTGTTTCTCTTTTTTGATTATGACAAAAGGGGAAGAAAGTTAAATGAAAAATGTCTTAATGTTACAACTGTCTGATATGAACAAATGTTTTTTTTTTAAATATGATGTATCTTTTCTTTTCTCTCTGTCTATATTCTATTGCTTTTGATAATGTCGAAAGGGGGAGAAAATACTAAGATAAGACTAAGATAAAAAGTTAAATGCTTATCTGTCTGAGTATGTTATAATTATGGAACAATGTTTTTAATCTGACTAATCATATACATGACTGATTTATGTGAATTTTCTTAAGTTCATTAAATCATTTAACATGTTTTGTCATCATCAAAAAGGGGGAGATTGTCGAGTCTCTAAATGTCTGATGTGCATTTACCTTAGTTTTGATGAGATTAAAACAGTTATTCAATGATTTAATTGAACCCGCCTGTGGTATTTAACTCGTCTACTTAGTGTGCAGATTATAACATTAAGCGTCTATATGAACTGTTCACACGTCTGAACTAGCTTAAGTTCACACGTCTGAACTAACTAAAGTTCACTCGTCTGAACTGAGATAAGTTCACTCGTCTGAACTAGCTGAGGTTCACTCGTATGAACTAAGATAAGTTCACTCGTCTAATGAAGTCTTCAACCTTCTGATCAAAGGAAGACTCACCCGTCTAAAAAACTTTGCAACTGACGTCATCTCTTTGTTAAAGAGGCAACCTGTCAAATGAAGCTACTCATCCGTCTAGTGACTAACGTTAAAGAATACATTGGATGAAAGCTGTCTCGACTCTGATAAGGAACTTCAACAAAGTGCTTTGCCTGAACACAACTGCATCTTACACCAAAAGGGGAAAGTCTTCCCTCTGCAAGCAAAAAGCACGTATACAGACCTGCTGAGACCAAAGGTATATCAAAAGTCTGTATCACTCTGATAAGAGAGAACAAGCGAAGTTCCCTATGCTTTAATGGCCGATCAGAACGACTCTATTGCATTTATTGAAGATCTGCAAGAAGCCAAGACTTCAGACCTTGTGTCTAACGGCTTTAATATCTTGAAGCCTATTTAATGAAGAAGACTTTAAAGATTCTAGAAGACAAGAGAACGATCAAAGCAATCAAGAGCAATTACTCTGTGCATTTATATCTTCATTTTTTCATTATTTATTCTTCAATCATTTGAAGTTAATACGCAGTCTTTTAGAACTTCACATTTAATACACTCGTCTGAGTGCTTGGAAAAGACTTGCAAAGTGTAATCTTTTTACAACTTCTGTCAAACAAACCCGTCTGAGCCTGAAGAGGCTAAGTGTGCAAATAATACTTGTCTGGAGCCTGGAGAGGCTAGGTGTGGAAACAATACTCGTCTGGAGCCTGGAGAGGCTAGGTGTGAAAATAATACTTGTCTGTCCTGTAACCTAAATCAGTTATAGTGAGAAAACTTGGTGCTGCCAAGGACTGGACGTAGCCTCATTGTTAAGGGGTGAATCAGGATAAACCTGCTGAGTGATCTCTCTTTCCCTTAACTCTTTAGTTTGATTATTTGTCTTAACTATCATCTGACTAAAGGGGTTTATAATTGTGTTTATCAAAACTTTTCTTATCTTGCATGATCGTGTGTTTTTTGTGAAAACCTTCAGACGAATTATCAGTCTGATTGACCTGTCTGTGTTTACTCGTCTATTATAACCCGTCTGTGCTTGCGAAAAAGTTTCTAAATTCCGCATAAATTTGTCAAATACCATTCAACCCCCCTTCTAGTGTTTGCATCTGTCTATTTTAATGATTTGGTCCTTTTATTATTTTTTATTCAGAAAAAGATCTCTTATTTATTTTGGCTTTTCCGTTAGTTTTGCACTAACGATGTTACATTTATATCGTTAGCCGTCGAAAATCAACTCCCTTCGTCGGATTCTGGAAATAGTCATCGGAATCTAGAAGTTAATTCTCTATTCTTGTTCCTTTTGTGCAAATCTTCTTTGTTTCTTTATGTAAAAGTTATGTCAGATCCATTTATTTCTAATGCCCCCACATGTTTGATAAAATGCCTTTGTAAACATACACCAACTACAATTAACAAGCAACCACATGAAGAAGTTCCACGGGAACATGGAACCCCTAGCCACCATCACCCCTGATTCTGGCCGCCATAGGCCTTATTTTTGAAAAATAAACTGATAAAACACTTCCCCTTTCTCTCCTCTGTAAAAGCCCTCAGTCAATTGTAGTGTTTGAACAAATCAGAAAATTGGATCGTTGTTGTTCTGACCGTTTTTCGGCCACCACATACACTATTTCAAAATTTTGTTTCGATTAAAACCTTCCCCTAGCCGTCTGCTACAAACCCCATTGCTTGGTTTCCAATTTTGAAGATCGGTTGCCGCCGCCACCGTTGGAGCCTATGTCGCTATCGCGCACGATTGCTCCACCACCTCTATATCACCACCTTTTCCTTTTCGTCGGAGAGACTTGCACCACTGTGGATAAGTTGAATGGGTCTCAATTAAAGGTGAATGGGTCTCAATTAAACAAAAGTTGATTTGCATTGTAGGTTGCAGGGGATGAGATTTTTGTGTGCTGCAATAGTAACACAAGGAAGGGAAGAGAGGAAGAGAGAGTGTGTTTCTGGTGAATTTTTTCAGAATCCGACGAGGGGAGATGATTTCCGGTGACTAACAGTGTAAATGTAACACCATTAGTGCAAAACTAACAAAAAGGACAAAATAGTGTAACGTTTTCAAGATAAGGGTCCTTTTCGAAACAAAAAATAAAAAAGGGACATTAAAACCTGAAATATATAAAGATATATAAGGAACCAAAAGTATAATGTAGCCTTTAAAAAATATTAGTATTGACATGTTTTGACATAAAATTAAGTCTTAGACAAAAAAAAATTAATAAAATTACATAAATACTATGTTTTGATTTATAACATTGATTTTAATTGATTGCAAAAGCAATTTAAAATTATGTGGGACAAAATTAAAGATAGACTTTTCCCAAATAATTGTGTTTTACACCACAAGACTATTCCAACAGTTGTAATATTCCATTAACGAAACAGGATCTGCAACATAATTTAAAGGCCACTAATAACTTATCTTTTAAAATATTAAAAGTTTTAATCACTAGTCAGAAAAGTTAAAAATTGCCTCCTTATACCTTGGAAAAATCTCGAATAAACCTTATATAAAAATCTGCACGTCCTAAAAAAACTCTTGGCCTTGGGAAGTCTTCAAACAAGCTTTCCTCTACAAGTATTTCCACCACAGTGTTCGAGTCTAGAGGGAGACATAATTCCTCCAACCGAAGCAAGGCAACACGTCTATCGGTGAGTATGTGGATAACTTTGAAAAACTGATAAGATAGTATCATTATGGAAGGTTTGGAAATAAAAAGAGGGATAACGGAGGCCGATTCCAAAGAAACTTTAGGCCCCGATAGTTGAACTGTTCTAAGTGAAGGAAAGCCTATGGAAGGCCACCTATGTCTGATAGGGTAAAATGTCTGTTTCAAGTGTGGCTAGCCAGGGTACTTGTGTTAATAATTTGTGTGATTCTGGAGCAACTCACTCTTTCATTTCATACCAATGTGGGGAAAGCTCAGACTTCTTACTTCTCAATTACCGTATGATTTGAAATTATCCACTAGAATACATAAAATTCTTAAATACAAAATATTAATCCTATAATTAAAACTTAAATATAGTTAAGATCCGAATCCTGGGTGACCCAAGGGCGGCGGGGAAGCTATAGCTTATAAGCTTTAGAACTTTCAGTTAAAGATGTTTTACATTGACGTCAAAATTTGGTCCTGTTTTATTAGCCCCACCAAAATAAATCATTAAATTTGAACCTATTATATCTTTCTCTTTGTCCCGGGCATCCAGCACTGACCGGTCACAATGGAGATAGATTGCGACCTTAAATGACTTTCATCTATAATGTTAGGGATTCGAATCCTGGAGTAGTCACTTTGACGAGGGATTTATCTAACTACCACCCCGATTTGAGGATTAGCAGTCTCATAACTTGCTTGTAGGATACCCGTTCAAATACCAAAAAGATCTTTTGTCGTGGGCAGTATAATTTTTTTACTACACTCCTCTTTTGTCATGATGTTATTGACTGGACCTAACTTACAAAAATTGAATGGTTTTGGATCTAGATTTAGGTGCCCAAATTAGTTCTTCACACAAGATAAAAATTTTACCCTGTATTAATTGCTTCGTTATGATCAGAGTGAAAATTTGGAAATTTGATTAGAAGCTCAAATTACAATATACATTAGTCCCTTTGATTTAATATTGCCCCGAAGGATACCCATATTAGTAGTGGCAGTGAATTAAGAATGAAGATTACATACATATATATATGCATCTACAGACTACAAATGTAGATTTAGAAATTACATGATAAAATAACGCCATGAGTTTAATTTATTTATGAAGCAAGGTACAAATTAATCATGACACTGATCACTATCCGTATATCACAATCTAGTGTGTAAAACCACATTATTATTTTGGCTACAAATCAATCAGCCTTATTGTGAAATATATACAAAGCAATTAAAGATGTCGTGTCTTTGCATATTGCTCTTCATGCTAGCTCCATGCTATATGAGTCTTTATATTCCTTTCTCTCTTTTTCTAAGGGCAGCGAGGGCTAACATCTCCTCTGTAGGATAATTTAACACTGTTGCATGAAGCTTTGGCAGCTCCTCCACCTTCCCGTTGCAGGTCTATGTTCTGCAATACTATCCCTTGGCATGGAAAGTTCTCGGCGCAATCAAACTGCACAGCCACATCAGAAGCACTCGTGCCTTTTATGTTTTGGTACAACACATTCCTAACCTGAACCGCGGATTGCTGCGAGAAAAAGACCAAATCATCTGTAAATTATATATAAACAACACTTTATTTGTAGTAATAGATATTCAATTCCTAGTAATTAATTAATAGCTAGAGTTTGTTTGATTACCTTCTTTTTGCATGGTTCCTTTTGGTCACAGTAGTTCTGGTCTATTATTATGGGGTTGGTCACGTTGTCCATTTCAATATTCTGATACTTGATGTTGCTTGCACTTCCTGACCCTCCCTACATGCATATACATATATATTAGCTAGAAAGTATTAGTCTAAAAGGATATTTAAAGTTTAATTGATACTGCAATTTATATATTTGAGTGTATATAAATTAATATTATTAAGTTGGGTGGGCAAGGAAGCTGAAATTAAAGTTGTTCAAAATTCAAATTACCTGCCATGTCTTAATTCTAAGTCCATTTGTAGTTCCTGAAAGCTTAGCTCCATTCACCATTATTCCTGAAACAAATTCCTTGGATTTTCCAGCCCCTAAGCTTCCGATGCTGACACCGGCGTTGCATAGAAAATCCCATTAAATTAATTATTAACATGATTGAAGCTTTTCACAATAAAAAATTATCATCAAACACTACTTTTTAATCCATTTTTTACACATGTATAAATTCTTGTGTATAATTGGATGGTTAATGATTAACCATTAATCATGAATGTACCCATTAAATAATTCGTTAACCATCCAATATATACATGTGGTTAATCATGAACTATATATAATCAATCATAGGTAAAAAGTGGTGGTGTAAAATAGAAGTGTAACAAAAATAGGAATGTTTCAAAATGTTAATGAAATTGGCTACTGGTAGGATTGAAAGCAGATAGTCAGATACGTGGTTATTGAAGGTATACCTGATACCATGGCCTGGTCCGCAGGTTATGTCTGTGGCTTTTAGATTCTTGGATCCACTTACTATTGATATGCAATCATCTCCTACAAAAAATTGAAACCAAAAGTGAATAATAAGAAAGAGAAACATATGAAACTTTAGGGTCTGTTTCGTTTATTACTAGTTTCTTATTTTTATTTCCTACTTTTATAAATAATTATAACATAAATAGTTACAAAAACGTCATGTTGTTTTCATTTCATTTCTTATTTTAAAAAATTTATACAGGAAACAATGAAAACAATTTCTATACAAATCTTTGGACACAAGAAATGGAATGAAAACAATGTGACAAATTTTATAATTATTTGTGTTGTAACTCTTTTTGAAATCGATCAGAAAATGAAAATGGGAAAGTAGAAACAAGCCAAACATACTCATGCCTCACCATTTTTTGTTGTTTTGAAAATATTGGGTATTGAACTGGAGTACTAATTAAGAATATATATATACCAGTGCCTATAACGCAGCTTGAGATTTGAATGTTTTGGGTATTTGTGACATGAATTCCATCGGTGTTAGGGCTATCCTCTGGTGCCGTCACCGTGAGACCAGAAGCTTTTACATTTTCGGAGTCCTGGAATGAAACCTGGATTTGTTGCCCATTTTTTATCGTCAAATCTTCAACTATCAAGTTGTTGCACTTGTAGAAAGTCAGGGCCTGCAAACACAAAAAACTTTTTAGCATTTGAATGTTATATATATATATAGAAATTTGATATACCATATCCACATCATGTTCCCACCAATAATATATTGTCACATGAGTTGAAATTTCTTATAATTTAGAAAAAATAGAATATGTGATAAAATATCATTGATGGGACAAGATATGTTACACCAAAATAGAATTGCCATATCCAAATTAATTATATTAGGGAGAGAGCTATAAATACCGTTGGGGCATCCTTGCAAGGCTGCAAGAGAAACATAAGATTAGAATGGTTAGCATTTGAATATAATTCATTACTAACTAAATGGATAAATATATCATGCTTTCTGATATCTTACGAGCTTTTTGTTCCTTTTGCATGAGTTTTGCCACCAGATGTTGCCATTTCCATTGATGGTTCCGCCACCTTTAACAGACAGTTTCTGAACACTGTCAAATATAAGCCAGTGTGTGCGGTCTTTGCTGTAATCTGATGGGTTATTTGATGCTTCAAGGGTTCCAGAAACCTGACATTTTCCCCCAAATCACGTGTTTATAAATTTATAATTTTTTTATCTTTGAGGACCCACAAACATAGCTGTGACTCCGTAAGACTAATCTCAAAGCTAAGGTAGAGATTAGGTAAAACTCTCCCAAAATGATAACTTCAGGATTCGAACTCATAACCTTATATAGGTAAAGTTCGATTGACATGAGATGCAGTTCACTTCCACCACAACCAACCCGAGTTGGGTGTTCACGGTTATAATCTAAGTTAGTACTGTTTCAATATCAATATATCGATCATATATGTAATTATAGGTAGCTTGAAGGTTAATTAATGCTTACAAAAGTTGGGAACTAAGTAGCAATTTTTAGTGTAACTAACCTGGACTACGATGTTGGATTTGCAAGGGCCAGAGAATCTGATTGGCTTGAGTAGATAATTCTTCTTCTGAGGCACCACAAGAACTGCTCCTCCAGAAGAACATGCTGCTTGCCAAGCCTTGTTGAATGCCTGAGATAGCCAACATAGGCATAATAGTACAAATAATGTGATATTTTTTAATTGCAAAGCACAATATATTAGTAGATGTTGCTAGCAAATGCATTCGAAGGTTGAAAAAAAGTTCCTAACATTCATGTAACATTAACTGGGGCTAGCTAGGTGAGAGTATGTACCTGTGTGTCATCAGTTCTACCATCTCCTTTAGCTCCATAATCATTGACGTTAACCATTTTAAGCGAAAGAGAAGTGCCACCCATCTTGTCAAATCTCTTTAAGCTCAAAACATCAGTGCTTTGCTTGATAAAGTCCCCACCATCATCAATATAAGGTGAATCCTCAACATATAAACTAAGTGGGTCATGATCTTGCAAGGTGCTATAACAAGCAACAAAAGAAATCATGATGATGAGGAATGAGAGGAAATGTTTTTGGAGGGCCATTATTAATTATAATTTAATTTCCCTTTGTGTGTCAGAGAGAATAGATGCTCTTTGAAAGGTGTTGAATGCTGGCTATAGGTAACTAGCTAGCTTGGTATATATGGAATTGATGAGGAGGAATGTCATGTGGAACTTGGGTATTTATAGACAAAGAAATGAAATAGATTTCGGATTTAGTTCTTCATCTACATATGGGGCATTAAGGTATGGAAGGATATGAGTGATTGAGACGAAAGGATCACTCAGGCAGCCTGTGACTTTAATTAATTTGCTCCATACAGGCCTGTAACCAAACTTTATGTATTATTTATGTGCATCAACGTATATTCTTATTAAATATTTATTATGTTATTATTTCTACGCATATCACTCTCTCCATTATGACTAGAGTTGGTTTAATTAGCTGAAAATCGACCAAGTAGTAAAATAGCATATGACTTCGTGATTGTGTATTAGAATTTTATTGGAGTTATTATTAGAAAGATGATTTTTCAAAAACGATTTAACTCGAGAGAGATTAATTTTTCTGATTAATTAACCTTTGTCCAAGATAAAAAAGAGTTTTTTTTTTTTTTGAGGGCAATAAAAAGAGTTAGTTTAGCTAAAAATGATCAAACATTCCACTTGTAAAGCTAAGGTTCGATTTTTTTATTCTTGTATTAATAAAATATTTGTAAATGTTATTTGGAACAATTCAAACCTAAAATGGGTAGAGCAGCTCTCCTCTTCATCCTTAGTGAAAGGAATAATGTATATTAATATGTTTCCTATTGGTTTTGGACATTTGGGTAGGGCAATTCTATCTTATATACTTATCAGGTATAGTTGAGGTTGCATCCTCCATTGTATTTGACCGGTTACTATACCAGTCTCCCTGTTATTAGTTTAGTTTTGATTTAAAAATTAATAAATTAATAACCAATTATCCGGTTAGACTATTTCCTTCTGCCCTGCCATCAATCCGCCACCACCACAAATTTGTCGCCAGCACCGCAAATCTACCACCCCATCACCACAAATTTGCAACTTCAATGAAAAAATCATTCCCATCCTTTTCTACTTGAAACCCTAACCCAAATCACCCCCTACCTCCAATAAAATCCACGAACCACCACACATTACAACCAACCGTGCGGCGGTTGGACGGAAGAAAATATCACAGAAACAGTAAATTTTTTAAGTTGTATATTCTGCCGATACCATTTGTCTCAATGATCCAAAACGGTAACACCACCTACCCCACATTTTTTAAAACCCAGAAAAAAGAGTCAATATTATCTTCACAAAAAAATTGAACTTTATGTGAAAAAGCTCAATATGACAACAACAAAAAAAATCAACACTAACCAGTACAGTTATCACCATGAAAATTCTGTACATCCAAAACCCATCTTCTCCTTTCTCCTCTGAAACCTTCAAAACCTACCAAAATAGGTTTCATTTAGATCTACAACATGCAAATGAGATTCAAGCATTGCAGAGACATGAAGCAAAGAAGAAACGATGGAAGAAGAAGAGGGTCAGAGAGTCCGAACCCGAATACGGGTTTGTCTCTGAACCGGTATGATCTTCATGATCCTCGTCTTTGAGAGAAGATCCCACCTTGGACCACCACGTGCCACATTCGTCATCCTCAACGTGCTGCAGCTGCCACCACGTGAAGCCAAACACCACCGCCGTTGTGCGCAACATCCACCTCAAACCCGCAAACCATGCACATCCGTCCCTGTGCACACTTCCACCTCCACTGCAAAGCTTCAACGCTCACCGGAGAGTAGGACCAAGGCGGAACGTTCTTTTTCTCTCCCTCACTTAGTTTTCTTTCTCTGTAATTACATTACCGGTATACTCGGTTACCCACATCATGCATCACCGTATCTCATCCGTTTGATTTTTTAAATGATAAATCCTACGGTCCGAATACACGGAGGATACAAACTTCAAATTTTGCATGGAGTATTGAAGACGGCGGCTTTTGGGTATGTGCTTTTCAAGAGTAGTTCATGCAAATGTGATAGTTTTTAACTTTTTAGTATCATCATGCAATTTGTGGAGGTAATTGCCTCACACCCCACCTAAGGGACATCCGTCCCTGGTCACACGAGTTTATTTAAATTATATCTAATTATAGTTTTTTATTTATTAGTTAGATGTTAATAATGGTTGAATTATCTAATTTTGATTTTTAAAAAAATGCATAAACTCAATTTAAATTTTTAAATTAAAGGCATTTCATATGATAAATTAAATTAATTTTAAAATTGTTTGATTCTTATAATATAATACAAAAACTCATACTTAAAATTTTTAATAATCATATGACTCAATTTTTTTTTTTTATTGTGGCAATATTTTGAGGAACTTCTAATACAACTTCTTACATGCAAATCATGTAAATATATAGATTAAAAAAATAAATGATCGTTTTCAGTTTATTTTGATTTGTTAAATTAATTTTTTTTACATAAAAGTATATGTAATTCTTACTCTTTATTTTTTATTCTATAAATATTGTATTCATAATTTTCTAACTCAATCTTAGTTATATATTGAATTTTGATATGTAATAATAAATAATGCCATTAATTACTTATATTTCATAAAATATTGTTAATATTTAGTAGTTAATATCATTAATTACTATTGTTCTAAACGGGTTTCAAGGGTGGCATATCTGACACCATCAGAGCAAATGTTGAAGACAACTTCTTCCATGTGCAACAACAGCTTCCATGATGAAGAGGGGGTGTACCTGCATAAGGTACTCCCACACAAGTTAGAGGGAGTACTCAATTTGCAAGTGTATGGAGGAAGATGCATACATGAGCGCCATATATGGCGTGAGGGATAACAGTTACAATAGAAATAATGTGTCATTATGGATGCATGATTATAAGCGTGGTTGATGAGTGTGGTTACAAATCTGGTATATTGTATTAATGGTATGTCATTAGGAGTGTTGGTTACAGAATCTAATTAGCCTGGAGACGTGAATTTGACCGCCCATTGTTGTGCCTTTCATGTTGGAACCACATCCGAGTTGCTGATCCAGAACAACTTACATGACAATTTCACTTATATATAAATATCGAATTATATACTTGTTATTATTGGTTAATTAAAGTCATAAAAGTATCCACCTCTTGATATATTTACATGTTAAAAATTAACCCATAGTAATGATTTTATATCCCTTCTACTCTCAATCAATATATTTTTCGCTTATAAAAGAAAATTAATTTGATTTTATATAGAGACATAGGACAATATTGAGTAGCTAAGGATGACAATTTTCAATTAAGGGACTGCCCCATTTGCCATTTGGGGCTCCACGGGCGAGGATTTATCCCCGTGGGGAAGGGCCGGAATGAGGAAGGAAATTCTTCAGAAGGCAACTTGGGATTGGGACGGTGACCATACCTCGCCCCGCAAGATTCCGTACGCTCCTAAGAACATTATAGAAATATCCTTTATATATATATATATGGATATCGATTCATTTTTACCCTTGCAAACTTTAGCTTATTGATGGATAACAACAAATATATGCATGCGCACATATCACAATAATGTTATTTCTATACCCAAATCTCTATATCTACCCTTACACTTATAGGTTTTGAACAAAAAAATCTAACTAATATTTCATTAATTTCCTTCCTTATCTCTTTTCTTTTTTTCAAAATTAATAAAATATAAAAATATGAGTAGATAAGTTTTAGGACTAACATTATAGTTTATAGGTTTAATTATTCTGTTGATCCCTGAATTATTTGGGAATTTTTACATAGGTCCCTAAACTAAAAAAATTTGTAATTGGGTCCCTGAACTTCTAAATACTTGTAATTGAGTCCCTGCACTTTAAACGTTTGTAATTAGGTCCCTGAACTTATAAATAATTTGTAATTAGGTCCCTAGCTAGGGTAGGAGAAGAACTTTATAATTCGAACACTGTATAAGTTTCTTTCAAGATTTCTTGTCAATCTTGAAGGTTAATAGAATCATTGGATCACCACAATAACAAAGATTTTAAAAATGTCTAATATCCCAAGGAACTAATTGCAAACTATTAACAAGTTCAAGGATCCGATTACAAACCTTTAAAGTACAAGAACTCAATTACAAAGTATATCAAAGTTTGGGGACCCAATTACAAATTTTTTTAGTTCAGGGACCTATTTAAAAATTCTTAAATAATTCAGGAACCTGGAGAGTAATTAAACCTAGTTTATATTAGACTGAAAATAAAGATAAGGCAAAATAGGTTGATTGGTCCTATACGTTTATTTAATTTTTCACATCGGTCCCATAAGTTTTTTTTTTCAAATTAGTCCTATATGTTATGTTTCGTTTCCACGTTAGTCCTTTCCGTCAATTTCGACTTTACGGCGTCAGATCAAGAGCCACGTGTAGCACTAATATATTGTCCACATCAGCTCAAAACTAACGGTATTAGGTCTTAAATTGTCGGAAAGGATTAACGTGGAAACGGAATATAACGCGTAGGATCAATTTGAAAAAAAAAAAACTTATGGAACCGATGTGAAAATTTAAATAAACGTATAGGACCAATCAAATTATTTTGCCTAAAGATAAATAGTTCTTGGATTGAAATATTTAATATTGTGCCCTTTTTTTCCTCTGGTAATGATTTTCATTTTGAACAGGTAGTACGGTCACGTCAGGTTGGTTCTTTCATGCATTATTTTTATTTTGAAGCATAGAGACCTTCCCATACTATTGCATGCATGCAATTACTTATGATATCAGAGTGAATGTTTGGTTCATTGCATGCGTATGGAATTTCTGCACTCTCCTTTCAGGTGCTTATTGATAAGAATTAGAAAAGTTAGGAACAATTTGACTTATTTTTTACTTTTTTATTTTTGTGCGCCCGGTTTGTTAACTTGTACAGTTGAATTGTCAAATAGGATCTTAATCAGCAAGAGTATGATGCAACCTAGACTGACACTAGTCAATTCGAGAGGTTGTTGTACCATTCCTTCATGCATTCTCTATTTTGTTTGTTAGCATCATCACATAATAGCTTTTGATATCGTAAAATGCTTGAGCAGTTAGGCGTGGAGGGATGGCTTTAAGTTTAAGACATTTCATTTTGTCACATTGAAACTTATCATTAACTTTTTTGTGGCCTCTAAAGTTCCCGGAAAATTTCAATGCCATGATGGAGTGTTAGACCTCAATGCAGCTCTTGAAGTATCATCTCTCGTTTTTCTTTGCATGTGAACAAAGTACATGCATATTTTTAATTTTCGTTATGGCAAAGCTGTATTATTAACTATATCTATGTATGGAATTAATGATTTGTGGGAGTAGAACAAGCAACCAAA
Organism: Ammopiptanthus mongolicus; assembly: GCA_039655645.1. Taxonomy (NCBI): domain Eukaryota; kingdom Viridiplantae; phylum Streptophyta; class Magnoliopsida; order Fabales; family Fabaceae; genus Ammopiptanthus; species Ammopiptanthus mongolicus. The sequence goes on along the minus strand of CM077347.1, from coordinate 23,920,797 downwards.
TACAGGGAGGACTACGCTTTGTGGAGGGCATCCCACGCACGTAATTAGAGATGGTCACGCGGCAGGAATTGATTGGGGCCATATGGCATCAGAGAATATATATTAAAAGGAGGATTCTATGGTATCCCTTGGGTACCATATCCTTGTCTATGTGGTCCAATCAAATGGTGAAAATTTAATCCCATGTGATATTCACATGACTCAATTAATTGAGTTGACGCATTCTGATTGGATATAGGATAACCAAACCCTTTAAATTTCAAGGGTACCATAGCAACGTCCATATTAAAAACCCCATGATTGTAGTGTTGGCGAGAGATGCATGGTAGTAATCTCAATTTTGGATTGTTAAAACATCAAGGTATGGAGCACAAGAGGTGGGAGGATTAGATACATAACCACCTTAGAAACGTAAAGGTAAGAAAGTTTAATTTGAAGATAAAGTTCGATTAAGATATTGTCAATTCACTGAGTAGAATTCAGTTTCATTTTGTAAATGTGATTGGCATCTAAAATTAAGTCCACGTGTTTCATTAACTCTTTCTTAAACACGTCCTTTTATGTGCTACCTAAAACTAAATCGAGAACATTGAAACTTATCTAAAAGTATCATTAGGAATGGCCTAGGTCATCCTTGCTCTATTATGTTTATTAGCGAATTGGGTTGGCAAGAAGATAAGATTTCATGATCTTTGCGTTTGCATGTACCCTTCTCAATAGGGATATCATTTCACAGTTCTATACAGTTCCCTGATGCTTCACCTTTTTGCTTTTGCCTTTCTTTTATTTTAGTTGTTTTCCTGCCATTTTAGTTGTCAAGTTTATTTACATGATGATTTTGTTTAATTTTTTGGTCGAGTTTATTTGGTATTGTTGTTCACTGGTTTCTATTTTGTTCTTTGTGGAGGCCGCGCGTTGATGATTTTGTTTAACTTTTTGGTGGATTTTATTTGGTATTGTTGTTCACTGGTATTTTGTTCTATTTTGTTGTAACCCTACATGACTTCTGACTCAAAAAAAGGTAGAAATTGACTAGAATGTCCTAAAAAAAGGTCAGGAATAAAATGTCCTAAAAAAATAGGCATCAGATGAAAAGGACAAATGGGAGATTTCACTCCTCCAATCATACAGCTATAGCACCTGCATTCTCAGCAATAGCAGCCGCGATTCATGGCTCCACGAAAACACGATGCAACGATATCGTCGCACGGAGGCCGCGCAACGAGCCATTGACTACCTTGTGCTAAACACCAAAGAAGGGAGTGTACCATTCCTTTCTCCCTTCCCTTATGCATACCAAAGGCTCCGCCATATAAATACAATATAGGCGTAGACAATTTGGAAATATTTACAGCCACAAATGAAGACTTGTACAATTCTCCCATCCTTCCCTTTCTCCAACGGCACCCTCATCAAACCAAAGAAAGAACATGTTCAAACCACACAAACATCACTGCTCAGGCCTATATCCTATTTCACCCCAAAATGGGGTTTCTTGAAAGGATATAAGAAAAATTAGAGAAAAGAATTACAATGAAGGAAAAAGAAAAAGGAATACTTCTCCCCTTTATCACATTTGCCTTTCCACAAGTAAAATTGGCCACATCTAAAGTCATCTACTGTCATTGTCATTGTCGTTGTTTAATTGCAACGACCCGTCCTTCATCAATTTCAGACTTAGACTAGTAAACCTCTCTCGCGAATACTGCCTTGATGCCTTTCTCCAATCTGTTCCAGCCTTCATCATTGCAGCAAATTCCTCATAACTTATTCTTCCATCCTGCAATTTCATTAAGACAAAACATCAAAGGGTGGTTCCAAATGAAACAAACTGATATATTAGCATTTTCTTATCAAAATCCAGATCAAGAACACTATAGAGATCCATACAGATTCATTCATTTTAGACCCCACAGGTGTTCAAGAAGATCCAGAAATGGCTAATAAGTCCAGTTTTTTTAATAAAACAGAAAAGGAGGGAAGTACAGTGAGGGAGAGGATAAGGTATCCTCCAAAGCATATAAAACAAAAAAAAAACACAAAGGAACACCAAGAAAATCAAGAATGAGGCAAGGCTGCCTGATCTCTGCACATTGGAGATGGCATCCCCCTTGGAAAATCCATGGGCAGAATATAAAAGAAAAGTAAAAAACAAAGTCATACTCAAGACCAAGTTCATAGACAAAAGGACACCCCAATCCAATGTTTGGAGCTTTTGAGTGCATGAGAAATGAGGGGAGTTACATACCCTTGTTTGGGTTTAAGCAGTGAAAGGAGGGGAAGTCCTTTCTCCATGTTTGGAAGTCAAATTTAAAGTAGAGATAATAAGTTATAAAATTCTTTCAAAAATAATAATTTTTATGTGCCAATCATATAAGATTATTGAGGGGCTAAGGGGATAATGTAATTTAATTCTTTTGTGCTCATCACAAGGAAGATGTCCGAAATTGGATCTGATGATATCTGATATCATAAAGCAAATGCCCAACTGGGAAGACAAAATTTATCTTGAAATTTTAACCACAAAGTAGAATCAACCAACAAAAGTGAAAAATATACTGACCTTGTCTGTGTCCACATCACGCATAATTGCATTAATGACTTCATCACTGTTCGTATCAATCTCATCAGCTAATGCATTATGTAGCTCCTCAATTTCAATATACCCACTTTGGTTCTGATCAAAAAATTGGAAGGCTTTGTGAAGGTGCTCATCATTGCCTATCTTTCTAAGATGAATAGAAATTGCTACAAACTCTCCATAATCTAGGTACCCATCTTTGTCTGCATCACCCTGTAAAAGCAGGCCCAAAGATTAGAAGTAGAAGAGACAACCTTCTAAGGGCATATATGTAAAACTAACATAAATAGTACATTCATATAGTACTTTATATTACTGTTGAGACCCCACATTGACTAGAGATATGGCCAAAGTAGTCCTTATAAGGCTTGGGCAATCCTCATCTCTTGAGCTAGCTTTTGGGGTTGAGATAAACTCAAACCCAAATTCTAAGAATTACAATGTCTTCTGAGTAAGAGAGGAAATAGCACTGAGAGAATTAAGAATATGTGTCTGTGACAATTCATTAGTTGAAACATACCTACTTATAAAACGTGTTTGTACTGGCATATATGAACTAATACAATCATACTAAGTAAACTAAACCGACTTTACAATTAGTTTGATGGCGAATGCTACGGTGGGAGAGTACAACGTATCTCTCATCGTGAACAAGCCCTTTTCTGTAAAAAAAATTATTATTTTAAAACCCCTAATCTTTTCAAAATTAAAAAAGTGACATCATCTGCTTCTCTCTCATTTCTCCCTCTCTCTCATCTCCTCCCTCAAGCCCCACAGCCAAGACTGATGTGCTACCTCAATTTCTATCTCTACTCGTCATGATTGGACTACCCCCAACCTTTCTCCACTTTCTCCCCCAACAATGCTCATCCCTAATTCCAATCCTCCTCTCCCCTTCAATCCCAAATTGGGTGATAGCAATGACAGTAGCGGTGAAGAGGTTTTAGTTGTTTGGTGGTCGAGCCTTCCCCTAGATTTGATCGGTGTCGGGCAGGCGTCGTCGCACGGCGGTGTGCGACTGTGGAGCAGAGAATGCAGAGTGGGATTGGCGATTCAGCAGATCTGGTGCATGACTAGCAAAGATGAAAGGCGACACATGGTGGGCGTTTCGCTAGGTGAGAGATGGTCAAATCTAGTGTGTGGCTAGTGCACGGTGGTGCATCGCCGCCACACCATCACTCTTCTCTCATGTTTGTGTCGGGGAGCATTCAAAGTCACTCTTCTATTTTTGAATCGATTGAAAATGTGATGTTTAAATTGATTACATGTTTTTGAATTGATTGAAAATGTGGAAGGCGTTCGTAGAGGTCGGAGCTTGCATGTGCTGCTTGTCGGAGAAGGCATAGAAAGGTAGAGATGGGGAAGGAAAGAAGAAATGCCATGGAGGGGACGGTGTCGTTGAGGATGCAACATAATCGAAGGTGATGGTTGTCCAGATATATAAAGATATTATATCATCCACCAGATCTGCGGGGGAAATGGTGGCCCACATCCGCTCCGACGGCTTTTCCGGTTCTGGTGACATCTCCGGTGTTGTTGTCAGACCGACTTGAGGGAGGAGGTGAGAGAGGGGAGTGAAAGAGAAAGAGATAGGGTGATTTTATAAATTCGAAAAAGTTTAAGGATTTCAAAATAATAAAAAATTACAATAAAGGGCTTGCTCATAATGGGAGACATGACATGCTCTCTCACCCTAGCATTCGCCTTAGTTTGATATATTACAAAGAAAATACTCCAGAAAAACTAGAGACCTCAAATTTGACAAAACTACTCATTTCTTCACCTATCAAGCGTCGAATAAACAGAAAAGATTCCAGATAATGTGTAATACTCACAGCTTCCATAAGTGTTTGGACATCTGCATCAGAAATTTGGTGGCCTAGATTATGCAACCCTACTCGTAGCTCATCAAGGTTAATCTTGCCTTTATTGCTTGTATCCATCAGCTGAAATCCCTCTTTTATTCCAGCAACTTCTTCTACTGACAAATGCTCTGCGATCACCTGTTCAGATGAAAGTTCGACAGAGCAAAATCAATGAATTATGAGTTAATTAAAAGGGTCATATATGGATAAATACTTTGGAGACGGTTTTTTCCCCATGACATTTTCAAATATTGTTGAGAAAATTACCCTCAAAGCTCTTTTCTTCAGCTTGTTCATTACAGAAAATTGCATGAGCCTAGCTCTAACAGTTTCTCCTAGTGAAACATTAGGAGCTTTCTTTGCATTCTGTAACCATGGATGATCTGCATTTCGTGAACAAGCAACATTACCATCCTGACATTTCAATTTTGCAATTTAAAAAAGAAAATAAAAATGCCCGTCTGCTTAAGCAGAAAATGTTCAACAATCCACACAATCTACTCTTCACTTCATCTCCCTAAGCATTTACACAAACTGCATATTACCTAACACTTGCTGTGCAGAGAGCCGGCGCTTTGGGTCGGGATCAAGCATCTTCTTCACAAGGTCTTTTGCATTATCAGAAACCTTTGGCCATGGCTCCCTTTTAAAATCAACAACAGATCTTATAATTGCTTGAGCAACTCCCTGTTCAGTTTCTGCATTTTAAAATAGACGAATAGAGATAAGATTCAGAATCAAACTTATAAAACAGAATAAAGAAAGAAATAATGATGTAATATAAATCACACTGGTGCAAAGGAAAATAAAGGAAAAATTACTTATAGTATCATCCATATCATCCTTTCTCTTAATATTAAACATACAAATGCAAATACAATGTATGAAAAATATAAAACAAGGGGTGTTACCACAGATAAACATGAAAATAACAAATTCATCTACATAATAAAGATAGTGTCAAAAGAGGATTTCCAATCATGAGAAGACCCATTTGAAACAAGAAATAGTAATAGATAAATTCCGGCCTAAAAGAAATGGAAAGAAAACAATGGTTGCACTCTTTAATGACCTATCAATCCAATGGACAATCATGTCAATGAGTCCAATATCACTAGTAATGCAATTAGTCATCTCAGCACTTCATGTTCAGCAGATAAACTATGTTGATAAGCCCAAGATTAGTACACAAGAGAGTGTAACCAAGGCATTGTCCTTATTGTCACAGTCCATGTAGACGGCTCGGACTAGAAAATAATATATATTCATTTAGTAACAAAAAAAACCACTTTTTCTTGATCAAAATGAAATTAAAAAATATGAATAATGCATTCTTTTTTTTCTTCCAATAGATTCTGTTGCAATTATAAATATAGTATATCAGTAGCATGAACCACACAGTGACTTAAAAGTGGGTTGGTTAGCTAGTTAAGTTCTCTACTTCACAAAAGCCAAAAATCATCATTCACAAGACAAAACCAACCTGCCCAAAATGGTGGGACACCACAAAGCAAGATGTAAAGAATTACTCCAGCACTCCAGATATCTACTTCATGGCCATAATTTCGCTTTAATACCTCAGGAGCCATGTAATATGGACTTCCAACTATTTCATTAAATCTTTCACCTGCAGAAAACAGCAGACTTCAACTAATTGTAAATGAATGGCAGCCACAAAATGATGAAAATCAAGCAACAAAGTCAAGAGATTCAATTACTAGCCAAAATCATAACCTGGTTTAAAGAAAACTGACAATCCAAAGTCAATAGCCTTCAGAGGTGCTATTTCCTTCTTGTTTCCAAACAAAAAGTTCTCGGGTTTGAGATCCCGATGAATCACACCATGTTTGTGGCACATCTGAAGCATAATAAAATACAAAATAATCATAACTAAATCCCAAATTTATAATGGGGGGAAATGGGACACTCCAAGCACATCAATGCAATTAAGAACAAAGAATTCTCATCCAAAACTGAGAAATAAATTATACCTGGCCCAACATTTCAACTCCAAAGGTTAAATCCACTTATATAAGAAATAATATATAATTTATTTGCAAGCAGTTTCATAAGACAGATTACCAACTGATAACACAGTAAATGCCATTTATAATATATAGCCCATAATCATCATGCTGAATCACCCAGACAAAATTGGAAATTTTATATAAAAATGAAACAAAACATAAATATAGTTTTCATATGCATTTTTTCTTCAGCATGAGTATACTTCTCCATGGCACAAAAGGCACTAAACACTGGAATTTATGAACCAGATTTGTATCAAGCTAGGTTATAAAAAAAAAACATGACACTGAAACAGATCAATCAAATTCTTAGGTTATGTTTTAACAATGGGTGGAATGCAATGGAATGAGATATAATGGAATGGAGTGACATACGATGCAATAAAATAAAATTATCATTCCATTCCTTGGATATTTTACGATGAAATGGATAATAAGTTGGTGTCATCTAATTCCATCCATATAGGATAGAATATCCATAAGGTTCTATCTCATTCCATTATATATTAAAAAATCCAAACATATCCTAGTATCATTTCATTCCCTTATGCTCCACTCCATTACTTCCATTTCCATCAATAGTCTTACGAAAATGGATTTGGATTCTCCTCTCATATTTTCTCCATGTTATGAGAGAGATAAAAATAACTATAGTAGGGGCCATCATTATTTCCATCGAGTCCATTAAATTTGCTTTTATCTTTTCTCTCACGACATGAGAGAGAAAACATGAGAGGATCCAAATCCGATCAAAATAAAGTCAACACAAAACGAAATTCCTAACCTAACCTGCACAACTTCAACTATCGTCTTGGTAACAACAGCAGCGGCGCGTTCGGTATAGTGCCCACGCGCAACAATCCGATCGAAAAGCTCACCTCCCTCGCAGAGTTCCATGACGAGATGAACAGCATTATCATCCTCGTAAGTGTCTTTCAACCACACGATATTCGCGTGCTTAGGAAGATGCCTCATTATCTCAACCTCTCTCCTCACGTCCTCAATATCAATAGCGGTTCTCAGCTTCTTCTTGGAGATTGATTTGCACGCGAACTGCTCGCGCGTGTCCTTATCGATGCAAAGGTACGTTACTCCAAATTCCCCTCTACCTAACTCACGACCGAGCTCGTATCTCACATCGATCTCGCGCCCTGTCGGTTCTTTCAACACAACGAACTTCTTACCGTTGTTGTTGTTGTTGTTGTTGTTGCCGTGGTAGCTGACACCGTCATCGAAAGGGTTTTCCTTCTTCTTGTTCTTGTTCTTGTTCTTCTTCTTCTTGTTCTTTTTCTCGTCATTAACGGAGGGTGTTGCACAACAATTACCCATTAATCAATATCAATGACGATGATTAATTCAAATCTAACTTCAATTCCAGATCTCCCTTTAAATAGGCTATGCAGAAAGTAATGGTTGAGATTCAATTCAATTATATAAAATAGGGATTCTGAATTCAAGATCTAGCTTCAAATCTGAAGCTATAATGTAATATGAAAGAAGAAGAAGAAAAAATTAGTTTTTTTTTTTTTTTTTTTGTATTAAAAAATTGAAGGAAGAAAGAGGAAATGAAATCAGAGAGGGTGGTGGTGGTTGAGAGATGAGGGTTTTGGAGGAAGGAAGGAGAGGATGGAAAATGAGGAAGAAGAAGAAAGGTCAAACTTGTTCCGCAGATACTCGTTGTTGGTCCATCCTCTCCTTCCTTTTTCCCAACTCACTTTCTCTTTCTTAATATTTTTTTTTTCTTTTAAATCTTTAGACCGGATTTTCTCTCTCTACAAAAGGCAACTCAATGAGTTGTTTTCCCAAATTTATCTGAATCACACAGTTCAATAATCCAGTTTTTAGATATGTAATGATCTTTTAAAAAAAATTGTTAAATAATACGCTTTGGTCTTTATGCGTGACCACCCTTTTTTAACTTGATTCTTGTACATAATAACAAAATTTCAATTTAGTTCTTATGTCTAGGATTATTTTCGATTTGGTTAAAGACTTTATTTTATTAATCAATCATAAATCATCTCATATGGAAAAGACTCTTCTAAAGTGGGCTTGAGTGAGAAAGTAAAGATGATTAGCCAAAGTGAGTTAAGATCTCAATGCAATATAATTAATTAAGGATATATACACTCTTACTTTCATACTGTATACTCAAACTCATTTTAGAGAAACCTTTATCTATATTGTATGACTTTTAAAATAATTATTATTATAAGAGTCAAATATTTTTAGCCTCTTTTTCATGTCGATTGTTGTTGATGTGGGGTAGCCTCAACATCATCTACCTCAGTTTGTCCAGCAATTGTTGCATTGTCCGCTCCACCCACCTCGCACGATCCTCGACAGCATCAATCTGCGCTTCAGCTCAACAATCTCGTCAGACTTCTGAGAGCGATGATTATGACTGGTGTACACTCCAGTAGGATCGAGGATGTGGTAGGCCCCACTCTGGTAGTTGCTGGCAAGGTCTCCATTAGTGCAAGCTACCCCTCCTCCTCGGGGTCAACTGGGGTGGATGGGGAAGATGGTGATGCTTGAGACCTAGAGCCTGAGACATGAAAGATATTATACAAGTTTTGTGTTACTTTTGAATCGTATTCAGTATAGGTATTTATAACCATTAATAATATTCCAACTGTTACACCCAAAATTGACAAGCATTAAATACACATAATTAATCCTTTTTTTTTGGACACATAATAGAATATTTTAGATATGATAATCAATTATCAATTATCTTATACGAAGAATCAATTATTTCATTTGGATTAATCAATTATTTTGATTTGTAAAACGTTTTCCAAAGCAAGCTTAAGAATAAAATAATCACTTACAAGAGCAAATCTATTTGTTATATAATTTTCTAAATTTAATAATTAATTAATCTAACCACGTATTTGCTCTCTGGAATTTGTTATATTTTAAGAATTGGATGTTAATCGATTATGCAATTTACCATAATGATTAGTTGTTTTCTGTTTTAGCACTAAAAAAATTTGAAACCAAATAAGCGATTTACTTTAAGGGAAAAACATATTTGAAATGCATATAAACAAAATAGTCGAATACTTGAACATGCTAATCGATTATTTGATTTTTCCAGAAAGATAACAGAGTTGGAAATGTTGCATACTCGATTAGGGGCTCTTTGGATTTCAAGCTTTTCATTTTAAAATGAGTCTTACTCGTCTCCTAAAGAATAACCGATTATTTGACTATTATGGTGCCTGAAAAAAAGAAATTCAAATATCTAACTGCCATATAATCGAATCCCAAAACTTCTAATCGATTACCAAACTTTAAAACGTTAGGTTTCACTAAGTTAAAACCATTTGAACATCCAAAACATTTTGGCAAGCTGATCAAGACTAGTTTTAAAACAAAGTTGGGATAAAACCATTTTCGGCATGGTTTTGATTCATAATGAGTTTAATAAGAGCTAATCTACTTAAAGCCTTACAAAAATTAAAATCCTAAGACCCTAAAGCTACTATCATGAAGCTCTTCACTTGGTCTTGGATTTCTTCTCATTTTGCTCATCCTTTAGGCATTTGCTTTGTCAATAATCAAAACTCATGAACTTGAAACATAGGCATTCGCATGGGAATCCTGACCTAGATCTCCTAGTCATGTTAAACTGTTTAAGTCTAATCTAAGATAACTAAAATTGAAATGTATTGTGTATTTGGTTTTCAGCCTAACTCACTATAAAAGTCGAATAACTTCGAATAAACCAAATCTAAGAGATAAAAAATGAAAAGGTTGTTAGTAGTTATTATGACAAATATATGATCCCTTTAGGTATAACTGTGAGGATTCATATAGGTTAAGGGGGCTTACATCGATGGTATCAAAATAATATGATTAATTAAATAAGTCTTTATCTTATCAAAGGCTTGTTGACATTCTTCATCCCATTCACCCTCTTGCATCTTCAACAACTTGAACATTGGCTCACAAGTGCTAGTTAAGTTAGCAACTAATCTAGTGACGCAATTAAGCCTTCTGAGAAAATTTATTATTTAGGAGCGTATCTTTTATTGCTTTTAGATTATCAAGGACCATCCATGTTCCTTTTCCGCTAGCACTTCAACCCAACAATTTTCTAATAAAGAGACTGTTTGGTAAAATTAGTTGTTCCCGGATAAGCTAGCTGATAGCGGATAGCGGATGAGGTAGCTGATAGCGGATAGCGGATAAGCTAGCTTATTTTCTGTGAAAGTGTTTGGTAAAACTAGCGGTTGAACTAGCTGAAAAATATAAAATATAAAATGACATAAAAGGACATCTTCGTTAATGATTTTACATAAAAGAGAGAGAAGAGAATAAAGGTAGAATTAAATGAAGATAATAAGGATAAAAGTGGAAAGAAAAATGAAACGCTATAAGCTCCAACGCTACTTCAAATAGCGTCTGAAAAAAACGCTATAAGCTCGTAAAAAAACCCTATAAGCTCGTGACAGATGCGCTTATCAAACGGAGCTACTTTCTCATCCGCTATAAGCTCGTTGAAGTGCCTTGCCAAACAGGGTCAAAGGCTCAAAAAACATATTTAGGACTACCCCATGACTTCTCCCTTCATGTACTTGGCAACCTTGTATCGATATCCATCTCAATCTCCTCATGTTTCATGTCATGAAACAGCTCCACCATAGCATTTTGGTAAGTAGCCCCAACATTTTTTAGTCCAAATGTCATCACTTTATCACAAAATGTTCGCCAAAGAGTGATGAAACTGGATTTTTCATTATTATTTACATAAATGGGGATTCAATTGCACCTTGAGTATCCATCCATAAATGAAAGCCCTTGATATTTTGTAATGTTATCTACCTATGATTCAGATATTTTAAAATGAAATTTGAAAGTCATCTAATCCTAAAGTACAAATTTCATAGTATAAGTCTAAATGTGATGATGATACATATTAAGGGTTGTAAAAGCTACTTCTATAACAATACAGACTCGTTTGAGTTGTTTTCTCAACTTTGATCGATGCAACACTTAAATCATTTGAAAATTGCAGCTCTTTTCTTATTTGTCATTTCATTCCCTTTGGCATTAATATGGTGAGGTGCTCCAACACTTCTAAATAGGGGAAGTAATCTCCAATAAACCGAATGTGTTGAAGTTTTAGAATTTTCAAGTTTTTGAAACAATTCGAGGAAGGAACAACGAAGTTACAGGACATGTTGAGATCCAAATGCACTAGAGAGGTTAAATGAAAAAGGGAAATGGAAAAACTATAAAACTTATTTGAGATATACTCAATACAAAGTTTTTCGACTTCCAAATTCAAGAAAGAGGAGATCCATTCAGGAAGAGGATCACATGGGTTAACATCTTTCCTATGTATAATTGAAAGACAAAGAGTGAAACTGTTGATCCTTTTACTTGAAAGGTTTTTGAGCACTCTATTCAAAAAATTGATAAAACATTGCTTTCCCCCCCCCCCCTTTTTCATGTATGATAAATTAACACCTTCAATGCTCAAATGGGTGATAGAATTCCATAATAGCTTCCATCTTTTAGACAGAACACTGGTATGTACTGCATCTTTAGTTGGAAGAAATGACAATATGTGACCAATTATGTCTTCAGGTATATTGCTAATGATATCAAGCCTATCATGGTCAACAATTTGTTGCTTCTTGTTTGAGGTGTTTATATCCATAGTTTTACATAACAAAAACCTGACACAATGATAGACATGACTTAAGCAATATTACAATATGTAAACTCGATTGAAAACTTAAATATAAAAGTCAAACATGATAGTTCACTAGACTTGTTAATGCTCATACATCGTTGTATCCAACTAAAGTGAAATCAGATTTTATTAAAAAAAATCTAATAAATTTTATCAGATTGAAAATATCATATTGTCACTAACCTTAATATGAATACATAACAAGCCTAAGGGTACGTTTGATTTGCAAAAAAGTAAAAGATTAGACAGCACAAAAATAATTGTTCCATGTTTGATTTGTAAAGTGATCACGGGACTGGACAAAAAAGGTGGTGAGAAACTGGACAAAAACCCAAAATCTTGTCCCTCACTAAATCATGGGACAATTTTTTGTCCTATGGACATACTACCCAAAAAGATAAAATTATCCACTCTTATTTATTATATATGCTCTCTCTCTCTCTCTCTCTCTCTCTCTCTCTCTCTCTCTCTCTCTCTCTCTCTCTCTCTCTATATATATATATATATATATATATATATATATATATATCTCTTTATTAGTTATAACAATATTATATATTATACATAATATTTAGGGATGGCAACGGGGCGGGGCAGGCACGGGTAGCACTCCCCCTGCCCCCGCACCCGCGAGGTGAAATTCATGCCCGTCCCCGCCCGTTATCCGTGCGGGTATCCAGCCGGTTTCGTAGATATTTGCGGGTTTGCGGATATCCATGGATTATCTTTTTCAAAAAAAAAATGCTCTTTTTGTTTGAAAAATTGCTGAAATATGCTTAATTTCAATTAAAATAACTATGTTCATATAAATAGATGTTACAAAAATACGAAAGCATTATCCAATTACAAAAGTTTCTAACAAGAGTAATCAAATAAATTTGTTTTCTCCAAAAATAAAAGTTACAAAAGCTAGGATCCACTTGAAACACTTTTGGACTATGTTTTCTCCTAATACCAAAGCTACAATATCTAGGATATACATAATAAAGGGTATTATAGTAATTTAAGTAACGGGTACGGGTTATCCACGGGCACGGATAGTGTGATACGCGCCCCAGCCCCGTTTATAAGCGGGTATTGAAATTACCCGTTTATTTTACCCGCGGACACCCGTTTAACTACCCGTCCCATTCCCGTTGCGGATTTTATCCGCAGGTACGGGTAAAATTGTCATCCCTAATAATATTATATATTATAAAGTGTATTTAAGTAAATTTTATATTATTTTACTTGTGTTGTCCATTGTCCACCAAACAATGTACGGGATAAAGAGTTGTGTTGTGATTCAAGCATTTGTCCTATACTGTTCTCCTTATTCTGTACTTCAATGCGAATCAAACGTAACCTAAAACAAACATGAATAATATATCATACTAGAGTTTGGTTTTGGAATAAAGAAAATCTAATACATTAAAAGGATCGTTGATGCGGTACCAAATGAAAGATAAAATATGAATGGTATTTTAACTTGAAGAACTATAATTAAAAGATCTTGGATTATAATTTTATTGATGAATAAGAATCATTACAAGACCTTTGCTTTCTGTTGGATAATTCAAGTGCTATTGTTTGCTTTGAAAAAAGAAGAGGCATAAATCTATAAGATGGTGAAAAGAGGATCAAGACATATTTATGCTGAATTTAAAAAGAGCCACCAATTAAAGGCTATTACTAAATGAGTTTAATAATGTTTTTTTACAATGTCAACCAATAACAAATTATCGTATGTTTGATTTTAAGGTAATTATGATAAGAGTCAAATATTTTTAATGATGTTACAACTTATGATTAATTAACAGTAAAAAAAACTTTACACTGACAATACATATCAATTAATTCCTTACTAAAGACATTAATTGCAAACATATTGATCGTACATCAACTCAAATGAGGTTCACATATATGAATTTTGATCTTGGCTTTTTTTTTTTTTTAAACAATCTTGATTTTGGCTTTAGAATGCAGATATAACTCACTAAACAATTATTAGAGTATATTTTTATTTTGGTCCTCCAAAGCAATATGGGAGTTCACAGTGGCCCTTCTTTTATCATAAACATCATATTGGTCATTCAATAATACTAAAATGACATTAGTTTGTCCTTTTAGATGCCGGTTTGATATATCTTTAAAGACCGAATTGATGGCAAAAATTGACATTAAAAGACCAATTTCATGGATTTATAAATGCACAATCAACTTGATGATACAAATATCTTTGAAAAAGTGGACATTTACTCTAACTATTTGAATAGATAAAATTTGAAACATAAATATGAACATATAAGCCTGGAATGGAAGAACCTGTACCGTTACGGATGAACACAAATCTTTATAATTGTTGTTATCACATTTTCTTTGAAATATTTCAGGAGTCAAGATGCAGCTTTTGTGAGATAAAATAAAATTAGGACTCAAATTAAAACACGCATCAAGATATACTAATGTTAAACTCAACAGTCCTACGCTGTATAGGCTATTACAAAATATATTATTTGACATTTGACACCATATCGGTGGCATAAATGCAAATTAGGTGCACATATCTGAAACTAGATTTTGGTTTTATAATAAGAATCTAACACATTAAAATTTAATTTCGTTTGTAATAAATGAAAGATTAAATTTGAATAATGTATTAACGATAAACCTAAATTGAAATATCGTATATTGTACCTTTAGGGATGAACACAACTTCAATAATGCTATTATCGATTTTCTGTGGTGTTGGAAGGGTGAAGAAGCAACTTCTAATGGCACAGAAATACCATTAGGTTCAAAGTGAAAAATGAGTAAATACATATTTATACTAATCATAGTTGGGTCGCATTGTTATTGGGTTTTGCTTTATACTTATAACATATCAGCCCAACATCAAGCAATTAATAATTATTATTGTTTTTTTTTTTTGTAATCATATTATTGATACGAAGTATCCACTATCATAAATAGTGACTAATCTCCGTCGGGAGACCTGGACGACACTTAAGGGTTGTCCCCTCCCAACTAGGTTTTCTCCGTACAAAAGAGCTAGGAATCAAAAATTATTATTGTTTATACTAGATAAAAAAATCAAGAGGATATATTAATTCAGAAAACTAAAAAATTAAATTACTTCAGATTGTACGTTTGTAGGTAAAAATAAATCTTTATGATTATTGTAACTTTTTTCTTTCTATTGTTTGAAGCAATATTGTCAAAACTAAACTGGACTAAATAGTTTGAGTAGTCTAACGGTAAATTAGACACGGAATTGGTTAACCCAAGAACATTTGGATGATATGATATGAGTCTTTTCTAGCTTAACCAATGGTCTTGGGTTTGAATCTGATCCTTGGGAATGCAGCGGCGTTAAAACTCTTGAGGGAGAGCTTTGCCGCCCTTATGGTCCGACCCGGCTCAAGGGACTAGTCTTCGCAGTTACGAGTGGGTATATCTTGAAAAAAAAAAAAAAACACTTAATTGGTTATTGTTTAGTCTCATTATTGAATTTATGGTCACACCACTTTGACGTAATATCCGATAATTTTAATAACTTAAAATTATAAATTTAAATGATATTATGCTCAATAATTTAAAAAATATTTCTTTGTATAAACTATAAAGGTTCCACATGGTATTTTTTATTATAGAAATATGTTTTTAATTAAAGTACGTTATAATAAAAGAAATGCTCTTAGAATTTCTGTAGAGAATTAAATAAGGATTTTAAATCATAAAAGGGTAATTCATAATTGTGTTACCTGTGTATTTTAATAATTTTGGTTATGCCAATACATAATACATTGAGTGGTAATTAATTTATTTTATGATTACTATTAAATAATTTATGATATTAAGATATCAATAGGGTAAGACATTACTTGACATACTTGTAGCAAGTTAATTAAAATCAAATTAGTAAGTTAATGTTAATTTTTGGATGTTGCCAATAATGCCCTTTTAGTGCAAGGCATAGTTATCAATCCTGGATAGCGGCACGTAGTGGCCGTCCCCTAAATCCTCTATAGCAGGATAGTGGGAGCAGGATGACCGCTATTGCAATGTATATACACACAAGCTAAACGATTGAATATACACATATGTAAATGCTAAACATAACATATTACCCAAAATTGCAAACACAAACTCATGATTAATAATCATAAGTAATAATCTTCATGTCAATAACAACAAAAGTCAAAAAACTATCAAATGTGGAAGAGGTAGAGGTGAAAATTATTTAACCTAGGTCCGAAAAATCGACAATACCCCCAAATATGACCATTATATAACCATTTGAGGAGGGGTAAAATGGGTTCTTAACACACTTTGTTGGAGCGGCCGCTATTCCCGTTATTTCCCACTATTTTGGCCGCTATTGCCGCTATTAGAAAACGCTACGCTATTCGAGCACCGTAGCAGCCAGGGGCTGCTTCGCTCCGCTACGCCGCTATAGCACGCTATTAACTACATAGGTGCAAGGCATTATTGTCCAATGCCTTACAATTTTTTTTTTTTTTTTGTTTAAAAAGGGAGCTCACACCTTCCCCTATCATTTCTTGCCAAATGTAAAAAAGGGGGCTTAGGGTATGATAGGAGAGTGCTTGAGAGAAGGAGCAAAGGAGAAGCTTGGAACTTGGGTTCTTGTTTCTTCTCTTTCCAATTTTCGTTTTGAATTTTGAAGTCTATGAATCTTCAACTTAAGGTGGGGGAATGTATATATTTTGTGTATAATTTGTGTGGGTTGTGATTTGGGGTTATGGTATGTGTATGAAAATGGTTGAGATTTACACTATGCCATATTCGGACTTTAATAGCGTGCATTTTCCGCATTTCATACCCGCTTCTGTGTGCTATCTATCTTGGCGCTATTAAAAAAGACGAACAAAGATAGCGCTTTTGAAGCGTTATCATAGATGTAACTACAATAACACGTTTTCAAGGATACGTCTAAGTTTAGGACCTAGGATATCGCTTCGTCTGAGAAACATTATCTAAGTTTAAGACCTAAGATAGCAGTTTGTTGGGAAATGCTATCTAAGTTTATAGATTCAAAATTATACGTGCATAAAAAATAAAATATATTCCAATTCAGAGGAAAGAACAAGAACTGTTTACAATAGCTTACTTGCACAGTCAAAACAAATAAAGAATGAAAACAAAAATGCCAAGCAAGAATGGAAACTATAGTTAATTATTTACAAAATAGACGGTTTACATAAATGCCATGATAGATTGTTCACAAAAAATATATAAAACCAATAAAAATTTACAAAAATTTAATCCCTATATATGTTTGTTTCATCAAATATTTTGCTTATATACTGAAATCACTCTTCCTTGACTTCATTTATCTGAGGCTCTGAGTATCTAGCACATCTGAAGTTAGTGTAAATTAAAACATCAGAATAAAAAGAAGTTAAAATTAAACTATATTTCAATCATCAAATTTAATAATTTTGCATGATAACTAGCTAGTCAAAAGACATATTGTATGTGGGATGGTGCCAATTTTCTCGCGTCTCTTTGTAGGATATGGATGGATCAAAATGTCCACTGTATTGAGCAAATTTTTGACTAAATTGTGTACGTCCCTTTCAAAATGATTTATAGATTATTATAGCATGTTTGGAAACTCATTCTTGCTACCTGGACGCGCGTTCTTACAGAAGCTACTCAGCTTCTATCTCACAAACCTGCTTTTTTTATTTTCAGACGAGACCAAACATGTTATAAATCATTTTAACAAGTGGCCGTTGAAAGTAAATATAAAAAAACAGCATTGTCAATGAGCCTAAATGCTTAGGCTTTTATATCACAGTTATAAACCTCAAACCGAAATAAAACGTACAAGCTGAGCTAACGCGTTGGCAAAAAACAAAAACAATTTAAATAAATAAATACACACCACCAATGTTAGCTTACTACTCATTGATTTCTTATTATAGAAAATAGATATTTTGCACGTCAAGAAATTTTAGGTTTCAAAATTTTCACTATTGTTTCTTAACTATGATCTGAACCTATTATCATCGAATTCAAAATTGAGGAAAGTTTGTAAGCCAATCAGTAGTGAATTTTTTACATGATATATTTCCTAGGCAATGGGTTCTTCAATTGTTTAACCTACATAGCCGACCCCTCTAATAGGAAAAGACTTGGTTGTTGTTGTATTTGCTATGCGGTGGGTTCTTCAATCGTTTAAAACAAAACAATCATAAGAAACCTGTTCTGTTTTGCTGCATAAGATACAGCCAAAATTCAAAAGCGAGAACGTATCACTCGTTCAGACTTGGACACTGTTAAATATTTGTGAAAACAGCATAACAATAAAAGATGGTTGCAAGGTAACTAAAAATAGAGACCGCATTAGAATTCACCCTGGAATTTTAACCCAAGGCAACTGTGTAGTATTGCAATTCAACAACCAATCAACATATCATGAACAATTCATATTTTGGTGTTCCTTACTGCTATCTGTAGTCACTCTACAAAATTGCAAGTATCCGAAATTCAGTGTAACTTTCTCCTTTAAAATCAACTGTGAACAATTGCTATAAGGAGTAAATACTGGTTTTAAGCTGCTCCTATATTATACTGCAGAGGGGGAAGAATATATGCTACATTACATCAAAAGATAGTGATTTGCCATCACTTGAGCAGCAACAACAGTGATGAGTCATGCAGTTTCAGCAGTGATAGCTGAAAAAGCGTCTGCAAGTTACTGCTTCACAGCGGAAGTCTACCTTGTTTTCTTTGTAATTTTTGGATTTTTGCACATTCGGATACTTTGGGGGGTGACCTCTACTAGTTCATCTTCCTGGATGTATTCAATGCAGTCATCCAGACTATAACTCAACGGTGTATCAAGAATCACTGCACAAGAGAGTAAGGTAAATTAAAAGTTGCTCAATTATTAGCTTGCTACTACAATAGAGTGAACGTGAAGTTGCACAGCATTAATAAATATTATAGACTTGGAAAGTATAAAACATTAAAACCACAATTCAGGCTTTATATAATGTTGTCAACTATGATTCGTAACTAATCATTTTTTGAGAAGTCCATCAACAGCTTCGTATAACTAATCATCCCATAACAGTAGTTATGCATTGGACCTTCAAATGTAGGGGAAATTGTATTGACTTCAGTGTTATCAATGATGGATAGCGGATTATGGCGGCCAACCAAAAATCTGCCATATAAATATGGCGTTGGGGCCTATGGCAGAAACATGGCGGATATAATAGGCATTGCGGCCTATGGCGGCTGGCACAGAATCCGCCATGCCATAACGCTATGGCAGCCAATTTGACAACACTGGCAGACTTCTCTTACGGTTTGACTTAATTACACCTGACACCCTCTTGTTACAAGAGTTATACCCACCTTCCTTTTAGGGGAGACCAGTGTAATTTCAATATCACCCTTAGGGAACGCAAGTGTAATGACTAATGATAATATAAACCGCAAGAGAGGTTGGTGTAATTTCTGAAACAAGAGTGATGCTGAGTATAATAAAACCAGATCCCAAGGGAGGTTAGTGTAATTTCGCCTAAAATGTATTACCAATACCAAGTACAGGTGCCTTAGACATAAATTAATAATTTGCAAGAACAATTCTTGTTGGAAAGCCGCCTTAATTGTGGTCCGCCCTTAGCCGCCGTAATTGCGGCAACTTTGGGTTGTCTTCATTGCAGCCTCCAGTACCTTCATTGTGTTGGGTGTGAGGGGGTGTGTTTAGTCTCACATCGCCTAAAGATATGGTCTAAGTAGTGCTTATAAGGCTTGGGCAGTCCTCACCTTACAAACCGGTTTTGTGGGGTTGAGTTAAGCCCAAACCCAAATTCTAAGATGGTATCAAAGCCTATCCTAGATCCGTTATGGGGCCGTCCGCATCGTCCATGCTCCAGGTGCATAGCCTTGAACGTGAGGAGGTGTATTGGAAACCCGTCATAATTGCGGTCTGCCTCTAGCCACCTTAATTGCGACAAATTTGGGCTGCCTTCATTGCAACCTTCGGCACCTTCATGTGTTGGGTGTGAGGGGTTATGTTTAGTCCCACATCACATAAAAATATGATTGCTTATAAGGCTTGGGCAGTCCTTATCTTACAATCCGGTTTTGTGGGGTTGAGTTAAGCTCAAACCCAAATTCTAAGAATTTT
Organism: Ammopiptanthus mongolicus; assembly: GCA_039655645.1. NCBI lineage: Eukaryota > Viridiplantae > Streptophyta > Magnoliopsida > Fabales > Fabaceae > Ammopiptanthus > Ammopiptanthus mongolicus. Next base: position 23,900,465 of record CM077347.1, on the reverse strand, counting down.
TTATTTATTTTGGGTCAAGAAATAACAAGAATTATAAATGAAAGAAAAAGCACACTAACATATTTGATTGACACTTTGTTGCTCCAAAAGTCATATTAGAATTCTTTGAAAGATCTTCCTAAAAGGAGCTCTAGAAGCGAACAAAATAGCTTAGGATAAACTAATGGTTGCTGAAGCGGCATTATTCCTCCAATAGTATAAAAAGGTTATAATAAAGTTAAAAGAATCAAAATTCAAAGAATAAATAATTTGATGTTAGCATAACACTGCTTTAAGGAACTTGAAATTGCAGCAAAATGCCTTACTTGAATTTGTATATTTCACACAAGATAACATGGTAATTGAACTGGAGCTGCTTCTCACCTGTTTGTTCCTTGTTGGAACGGATGTTTGTTGCAGCCTTTTTCTTGCAAACATTCAAGGCCAAGTCACCAGGTCGCTGATGGATGCCAACAATTTGACCTTTATAAACATCCACTCCAGGACCAATAAACATCTGGCCCCTATCCTGTGAACTAGAGATTGCATAAGAGGTACTTGTTCCATCCTCAAAAGCAACCTGGAATTCACTAACTGTATCATTAATGAATGAAGTGCTACAAATAACAAAGTTAATATTATTTGCTATGAATAATCAATAGTGTTGGATATCAAAACTAGGTCCTCAGTTAGTATGATCATCACAGTTTAAGTTTGCACTGTGAATAGGGATGCAGACATTACCAGTGAGCCTTGATCCCGAGTACTAATGTCACCAGCCCAAGGCCCATAGCCATCAAAGATAGTGTTGAGAATAGCTGTCCCTCGGGAAGCAGTTAAAATTGCATTCCGCAATCCAAGAAGGCCACGAGTTGGGATCTTATATTTGAGTAGTGTAGTTCCCTCCGATCTGACAGAGAAATAAGTGTTGAAATTATCAGATCAAATGCTATATTAGATGCACTTTAGAGTTTAGAGAGTAAGTGCGATATACATTGATATTAAATCAACGGATTACGTTTTGATAAAATACAAGCACATGAACTATAAACAACGAATCTGCAAGAACCTATGACACATGGATACAAGGACAGATATCATATACAACACCTGTAACAACCCAGACTGCTTTCAGAATTGCTGACTGTCCCCACAAACCAACGCGGGTCTTTTCAGCGTGCTTTGTCCTAACTCACACGTTTCCTAGAATACTTCTCAAAAGATCACCCATCCCACAAGTGCTCCAACTCAAGCACGCTTAACTATGGAGTTCTTATGTTCTGGACTCCCGAAAAGAAAATGCATCTTGTTGGTATAAGTAATACCGATCAATTCCTTTACTATGCAGTCTCATAACTGCACAGTGTCAGGATCCCTCTCATTCCGATGTGAATTCGATTCATTCATGTGTCCCTTTGCCTAGAAGCCTGTCAGGAGCCGCTCTTTATCCGTGCCTCATGCATCTGCGATCACTTCCCGCCCTCATCAGCCTCAGGCATCACATGCCCACCAGCTTCTGCCTGATTCGTCCCCGATCCACATCGTACTGGGAGAGGTCCGTTCTGATACCATTTGTAACGGCCCAGACTGCTTTCAGGATTGCTGACTGTCTCCACAAACCAACACAAGTCTTTTCAGCGTGTTTAGTCCTCACTCACACATTTTCTGGAAAACTTCTTAGAAGGTCACCCATTCCACGAGTGCTCCAAGTCAAGCATGCTTAACTATGGAGTTCTTATGTTCTGGGCTTCCGAAGAAAAGATGCATCTTATTGGTATAGGTAGTACCAAGCAATTCCTTTACTATACAGTCTCATACCTGCACAGTGTCAGGATCCCTCTCATTTCGATTTGAATTCGGTTCATTTATGTGTCCCTTTGCCTAGAAGTTTGCCAAAAGCCGCTCCTTGTCCGTGCCTCATGCACCGACAATCGCTCCCCGCCCTCGTCAACCTCAGACGTCACAACACCGGTATGATACGGGGATATAAAATTTCTTAAAAAATTAGGATACAAGTATGTCTAGATACAATATAACATGTATAAAAAAATTACAAATCATCTCAGAGCCGAAAAACATATAAAACCATCATAAACAAAAAATAATAGCTCGGACTTTCCATGATGGAAAGGGAAAAGTGGATAAAAGAGTTCCTATATTTCAATGGCTTAATTGCATTTTTTGTCCTTCAACTTTTTCAGTTATGCTATTTTGATCCCTTGAAAATTTTAATTGCACATTTAGTACTCTAATTTGTGAAATTGTGAAAATCAGTCCTTTTAAGGACCAAAATAAAGGCTTTCATTGCACAATTAAAAAAGTTGAGGATGAAAAGTGCAATTAAAATTTATAGGGATCAAAATCTCACAATTGAAAAAGTTGAGGGACGAAAAGTACAATCAAGCCTATTTCAATATTAGTCATTGGAGATACAACAAAACACTAGCACTTATCAAATGCTTATGATATTCCACCTATATTGGCACAAAATCCAAAATTAAAAAAAAAATAGTTATAGGATGTATGGTATCCGATACAGGTATTTATCCAAACACAGATATGGCAGACATCTCAAAGTATCAGTGCTTCTTAGGTAAGAACCAACTCCTTTATTTTCTCATTAGTGGTTACCACTTGAATTTTACTCACTAAGAAGCACCTTGCACTTTAGAGGATCCAGATCCTAAACTAGATGTCATTACTATAATCTGGTATTATTGGTGCAAAAGCATGGCATGCCAACAAAAGCACCCTTATAAGTTGGAAAATGAAGCCATTAATCATGTACATAGTTCAGGTAGAAAGCTACCGGTAAATTTGCATGGTTGGTGTTATAATCATTGACTAAATGAAAAAATTATATATTTTCTTCATGGAAAATATAGAGCACCGTGCATCCTTTCTCAGCCATGAGTCATTCAACAACAAAAGAAGCTTTCTCCATAGCATATGTCAATTATTATAGTCATGTAATAGATATTCAATACGGCTTTTGCATGAATCTAGACTATTATTCCACAAGACTACAAGATATGACTCCAAATTTTCTATCAACAAAGCAAATCCTTGCAATGATGAACATTCTCTTGGAAATTGTGCTTTATTTCAATTCTCTGTTGCCATAACTGTAAAAATTTGGTGGTAAAATATATCACAATCAAAATATAAGCAAAGAAAGCAATCTACACACCCAGCTCCTTGCATATCAAACATTTGCCCTCGTCTCTTGCCAAGAAGTTCAACAACAGATCCCATGTGTTCTTCTGGTACCTCCACAGTTGCAATCTGCAACCATTCCAATCGTTACCATATACAACAAATGAGTGAAGGAACTTAAACTGTTCAGGAAAAATCTGGGTACCTCCTCATTAAGAACATTCGAACAGCACAAAGCTTTAATGACCAGTTCCATTATTTAGTAGAAAAAGAAACAAAAATCCGTTCCAGTACTTGACTTTCACATCTAAGTTCATGCTTATAAGCTCAAGTCACAGATTCATGTTTGGGGAAAAAGATGAAAATAAGTCTTATATTATATCCTCTTAATTTATTTATGTTGAAAACTTGTATTATTAGTTATTATAGCTTATTGTACAGTAGATGTCCTACATCGATAGTAAGATTACATGTAATAATATATATATCAGGTGAAACATGGTGTTATTATGAGGGGTGAGAGGAGTCGGCTCTCTTCCCATCGATGATCATTCTGACGGTAACTCCTCTCTCCCATGGATGAATCATATTAGTGATGACTTTTGTTCACGTCGATGATCATTCCAATAATGAGTTATGTTGATTATGACTCACACTAGCCCAGCTTTGTGTCCCAAATGCTCTATCCTCGGCTCTTTATCCCACTATCCTCGGCTCTTTATCCCAGATACACTCACCTCGTCTCCGTCCCAAATGCTCTGACATTGACTCTTTGTCTCAGATGAACTGACCTCGTCTTTATCCCAAAAGCAGATGCCAACCTTAGTTTCAATTTGAACGTTTTTGGGTCTCCAAAGTAGTTGTTTAAAGCTTCCAAATGTTGTCTTGAGAAGTTTGGACATTGTTGTGCTTGATTGCTTATCAAGAAATTTCTATCAAAGTGATCAACATTCTTTTCGTCATGCTAAGTTATCTTTACAACAATTCTCATTTCTCCAGTGTCTCTAGCAGTGTCCCTAGCATCCCTGAGTTGCCTTCCCAACCATTGTTTTTGTGGGGCTCAATTTTTATTTTTATTATTTTTGTTTCGAAAGTTATAATTTGTAAAAAGCTTAAAGCTTAGTAAACTTTAACTCGAGGGGTAGTATTAGAAAATCTAAAAAATATCTCATAATATCTTTATTATATCTTAATATTTTAGAATATATTAGAAGCTCTCTTATAATTTATTTCATATTTATATTCCATGATTTGTTTATTTAATTAAGACTAAGATTCCACTATTAATATAATGGGATTGTTAGCTTTGTCTTTTGTATCATGATACATCACATAATCATCACATTAGATCAATATCAATCTCATTATTTTGATTCTCTGTTCTCTCTTTTCCTCCTTCTATACCTAAAATCTTTTCATTCAACAAACTTCACTAAAGATTTTGTTGCTCTGCAGTACTGGAGTTCAGGACAGATGATTGACACCGGATGTAAGTCACATGGCCTATACCAATTCTCCAACCCTTCTCGTGTTTGCTCCTCCATGAATTCCCCTCTCACTATCGATGCTCAGTGTGGTCATCCCAGCCTTGCCAAACTACAGAGAATGGTGCCAAGCCTCTCCAAATTATTGAGTCTTCCTTGTGAATCGGGTCAATTAGGGAAACACATGTAGTTCATTCCCTGATTGCATCTCTCGTCAAGCGTTGTCTCCTTTTACTTTAGTTCATTATGATGTATGGGATCCTGGTCGTACTGTTTCTACTTTGGAATTTAAATACTTTGTTAGTTTTATTCATGATTATTCTTGTTGCACCTGGACATTTTTAATGCAAAATTGGTCAAAATTGTTCTCTATTTTCAAGACTTTTTATCAAGAAATAGAAAAATAGTTTAGTGTCACTATTCGTACTTTATGTAATGATAATGCTTGTGAATATCTATCTCAACAATTTCAATCCTTGATGGCCTCTCACGGGGATTCTTCACCAGACGTTTTGTGCCTATATTTCTCAATAAAATGGGGTTGCTGAAGATAAAAACAGACACCTAATTGAAACAACTCGAACAATTATAGTTCATGGTAACGTTCCCTTTCGTTTTTGAGTTGATGTTGTCCTTACTGCCCGCTACCTCATTACTCACATGCCCTCCTCTATGCTTGATAATCTCATCCCTCACTCTATCTTATTTCCTCATCAACCTTTTCATCCCCTCCCACCTCATGTTTTCGAGTCTACATGTTTTGTCCATTGTGTTTCTCCCAGGCGTGACAAACTCTGAAGTCTCAACTAGGTTCATTAAGTGTGTTTCTCTCGACTATCATCTATCCCATAAAGGTTACTGATATTTTTCTCCCTCTCTCCGTCATTATCTCTTCTTCGCTATGTCTCATTCTTTTTGAGTCAGTACGACTATACCCTTCGAGTCTCACTCCTGGCCTCTCAAGCCTAGCCATGAATTGCTACTTGTCTTTGTACCCTCCTTGCCTGTATTGAGGCAACCATACCCCTAAACCCAGTCAACCACTTCCACTAGAGGTCCCGATTCCATCGAACCGACCTTTCCAGACTTATCATCGTTGTTAGGCACTACCACCTCCTTCAAATGTGATTGCTAAGGTCATTGAGGACTCTCCCCCGAAACTAGCTCTAGCAGTGTCACTTGCGCCCGACCTTCCCATTGATTTTCGTAAAGGTACTCACTCAACACATAACTCTTCTCATTATATTGCTTTCCGTTATCATTGCATGTCCCCTTTATATTATGTGTGTCTGTCTTCTATCTCCATTACCAAAACTACAAGTGAAGCACTTTCTCATCCTGTCCAAAACAAGCAATGATTGATGAAATGAGAGAACTTTAGAGCAGTGGTACTTGGGAACGGGTTCCTCTAACTTCATGGAAGTCTGTTGTAGGTTGTTGGTGGGTGTAAACTATAAAAGTTGTTCCTGATGGTAGCATTAGTCGCCTTAAAGCTCGTCTGGTGGTGAAAGGGTACATCTAGATCTTTTGTTAGATTATAGTAACACACTCTCTCTCTAGTGCCTATGATGCCCTTTGTTAAGCTTCTCCTTTCTATGACCACTATATGTCATTGCCCTTTTTATTAGTTAGACATCAAGAATGCCTTCCTCCATGGTGATCTTGAGGAAGAGGTATACAAGGAGTCTTTTGACCTAGTTTACAGCCTTCACATATCTCTATATGGCCTAAAATAGTCCCCTCGAGTTTGGTTTGGTTTCGTTGCTTAAGCATTGTGGTTCAATAGTTCGGTATGATTCGGAGCAAAGCCGACCACTTTATGTTCTACCACCAATCAACCTAAGGTTGTATCAATCTTATTGTACATGTGGACAAATTGTCATCACCGGTAGTGATATACACTAGGTAAAACAGCACCCCTCCCGTCACTTTTAGATCAAGGAGCTCGGTGAACTCTGATATTTCTTAGGTCTTAAGGTCGCTTAGTCCAAGAATGGTGTGATCTTTTCACAAAAGAAACATGCTGTGGATATTCTTGAGGAAACTGGCTTACTGAATGCTAAACTTGTTGATACTCATATGGATTCAAATGTCAAACTTCTACCAAATCAGGGGAACCTCGATTGGATCCTGGAAGGTATAGAAGACTTGCCAGGAAACTAAACAACCTTACATTTACTCGTCCAAGCATTTCCTTTGTTGTTACTATGGTTAGCCAATTCCAGAAGGACAAAACTTAGGTGCAGTTAGTTGTGTACAGTTTGTACTGTTCTCCAATCACTACTCAACACATGGATTAACCAACCAATAGAAAAAATAGGAACATTTTTAATTTGAATTTAAATGAAAAATTTAATCTGTGGCATGTTATAATTGGTGAACAGCACATATTGAACATCGTATTAAGTTTTTTCCATTACAGAATTCCCCATAATTTGTATACTCAAGTGTGTTAAAAAGCACTAGGCAGGCTCTCCAACTAAAAAACAATCCACTTCTGCATATTGCATTCTCATTAGGGGCAGCTTGATATCCTAGAAAAGTAAGAAGCAGAATGTGGTTGCAAGATCAAGTGCAAAACCAGAATACTGAGACACGATGTCGGTATCTACCACCTGCAAATTCATTTGGTTTAAACAACTTCTTATAGAACTTCGATTCGGCGAGATTATGCAAATGGCACTCATATGTGACAATCAAGTTGCTTTGCATAGCACCTCCAATCCAATTTTTCATGAGAACCAAACATGTTGAAGTAGACTATCACTTTATCATGGAAAAGATCCTATCCTAAGATATCGTCTTCACAAAATCCCCGAGAGGTCCTCATATGTTATATGTCCGACAAGCTTGCTACATATGACCTATATGCTCTAGCTTGAAGGAGAGTGTTTGAAACTTATATTATTAGTTATTGTATTATATCTTATAATACAATAGATATCCCACATCAAGTAGTTAGAATAGACATATGAATGTGTGTATGTGTGTATTCTATATGTATATATTCAGTCACCGTCCAGTATTTTAACACACATTTTTCAGCCTCGGGTGGTAATGAGCTATTTTTTAGGAGAGTAATCATTGGTAAAATGTAAAATAAAAGGCCAACACAAATTTCCAGGATCCTTCATATGCTTTCAATTTCAATAACACAACAACGCATTCAATTACACAATATCATAGGAATGATTATACTTTGAGACCATCATGCAACATACACTAACAAAAAAAAAATTAATCATGGGACATAAGCAAGTTTTTCCCCCAAATAAACATGCCAGTTCTACAGGAAAATAACTTGATTTCCACGTCTGTCAAATATGACTCACAAGCCATGTATACTTATATCACATTTTTATTTTGTTTTTAAGCAGAAATAAAAATTAATGGATTGGAAAGTTACCTCAAAGGGCTCCAGCAATTTTTCATTGACCTTCTTGTTGATAACTTTGGGAGGCCCAACCATGAATTCATATCCTTCTCTTCGCCTGTAGATGCAATAATGTTTGAGGAACTTGAAGAATAATTTAAGAGAAACAGAATAGCATACTTACATATTTTCTATAAGTATGGTGATATGCAAAGTTCCACGCCCACTGACAATGAATGTATCTGCTGTTTGACCATCTTCAACTCTCATAGCCAGATTTCGCTCAAGTTCACGAGAAAGCCTGTCCCTTAAGTTTCTACTAGTAACATACTTTCCCTGGAAAGTTACAAAAGAATTTTAGCTGGTCTGTTACCTAGCTGTGAAAGCAGAACATACAATATTACCAAGAAAGCTGAAACTAATAGCAACTATTGTGCCTAACAGACAGCATTGGGACATCCACATAGAAAAAGATACAGATTGAGATCTTTCTTTAATTGCCACAAAATATCAATGTATAGCCATACCTCACGGCCGACAAAAGGTGAAGTGTTTATGGAGAAAGACATTTTCACTGTTGGTTCTTCCACCTTGATGGAAGGTAGTGGCTTCCCAGATACTTTATCACAAATTGTCTCGCCAATCTGAGTAAAAAAATTGAAATAGATAACAAGGTTATGTAATACAAGATCACGCATTTAATCCAAAACCCTCAATCATTACCTGAATATCACCAATTCCACATACTGCACATATATCCCCAGCCTCCACACTTTCTGCAGGGACCCTACTGAATTTGTCATACACATAAAGTTCACTAATTCTTCCATATCTACATGAATCTTCTGAAGAACATACCTGGACAAATCAACCTATAAGTGGTAGGTGGACTAAAATCCCCTATTTCCTACACTGAACTTCCAAACAAAATGGTTGTGCAAAAATGAAATTAAAGTCTCAAAAATCTCTATCCATCTCCCCAAAAGTTAATAATAAACCGCACATACAGGAATGGTTAGATAGTGAAAGTGAGTGTCAGACTACAAATTTACTTGTTATTTAGTGAACTTCACTTATTATGCATAAATATTCACCACCTGGTTTAATAAGTGCAGCATGGAGGAATTCACAAATTAATGAACAAAAAAAATAAAGGAAAACGAATACTCACCTTGACATCCAGGCCTTTTTTTAAAACTCCAGCCTGAAGGCGCCCAATTGCTATTCGCCCTTTATGTTCATCATACTCAATATTTGTTGCCTAGTTGATTGTTGAATGAGCATATGGTAAGACTACAGATTAGATCTTTACATAAATAATTATGAATTTGCTTCATATAAATTTGGTCACTATCATGTTTACAATAAGATTCATCTAGCATTTTGAAATTTCTTATGGTCTGTTACAAACTATAGCGGACTACAAAGTAGATCCTACAAACTTCATATCTTTACATAAGGAAACAGTAGCATCCAAGATAAGTTGAAATTAGATAGGATTGTCATGCATATTTTCTCATAACTGAAGAATATGGTCAATATCATCTGCTTCTATTATTTTTGTTTCCCCTGAGGTGGAAAGTTGGTAGGAATAGAAATATGCTAATCAATTTAAACAAGACAAATCAATGGAATAATTAAATAAAAAGGATCAAGAAGTAATATAATAAATAACCACTAACAAGCATTTGAAGTGAGCCATCTTTGTCAATACGTGGTCCAGGGATGCATCTGATGATGGATTCAAACAATGGCCCAAGGTCTTCTGCTAGATTTTCAGGTGACAACCCTGCTTGTCCTTTTATACCACTTGCATATATTACTTGAAAGTCACACTGCATGAAGAAAAATTGGTGCAAAGCAATTATGCTTACAAAATATCTTCTTTCATAATACCGAAACAAGTATAATCCTTCAAACACAAATTATATGCTTGAATTTTCCAGCAGATAGCATTCAAAATATAAGACTATATAAATTTCCTCCCACAAACCATCGTGAATAAAAAAACCACAGCTGAGTTTTGGCTAGTGACAAACTTCCAAGTTCCAACCCAATTTGTAAACCACACAGAAAAAAGTCAACCATTTAACTTTGTCGGCATACCTGTTCATCTGTCGCATTTAGTTCGATGAAGAGTTCAAAAGTAGAATTGACGACAAAATCTGGGCGAGCAGAAGGCCTGTCTATCTTATTGACAACCACAACAACTGCATGGCCAAACTCTAAAGCCTTCTTTAAGACAAATCTTGTCTGCGGCATTGGCCCTTCAACAGAATCTACCTACAAAAACCAAGAGCAGCTTGATAAATCCTATATATTACAAGAAGCCACATTTCAGGGGAGAAAACCAAGCAATAGTATAATAGAGAAAGTATAGCACATTTTCTAGTAGAGGAAAGCAAGATTATCTTTCTTATAGACAACCCATCCCCGAAGGAATAAGGATATATTTGTAAAGTCAGAGTATTTGAGAATAAAAGAGTCAGAACTTTAAAAATTCCTTCTATCTAGAAATTTCAAACCAATATTGATAATATGTTAGGTGTAAAGAGTGAAGACATGGAAGGAGGGAATACAAATTTTCATTTACAAAGTTAGATGAGATTCTTCTTCAAATACAGAAGTTTCTTATGTTTTTCCACTTGGAATTAGTTTGCATAAGAGACCTGTGTAGTTGAAACCCATCTCACAGAGAGGAAGCAGAGTTCAGTATTGGTGAAATGTTGAGCCCTGTGACTACTACCACCCACCCACCCACCCCCCCCCAAAAAAAAACACAAAAACACAAGAATTTGCCAAAGAGCAAGCAAATTGCATCGGTGAAAAGTAAAAACAAATTTTTTTCATCGGAAATAAATATAACAAACAGCTAGAATTGCTAACTGTTAATATCAATCATGATGGTCAATGGTGCAAAAGATGCATGATCTCCAAGGAAATGGGAAAAGAGTAGGAGTACCACTAGAAGGATTCCTTCCACCATATTTAAGATACGCTCCACTTCACCTCCAAAATCAGAGTGACCTGGAGTATCTATTATATTAATCTTTGTATCTTTGTAGGAGACAGATGTATTTTTACTTAGTATTGTGATTCCCCTTTCACGTTCCAAATCATTTGAGTCCATTATCCTTTCCTGTACAAATTGATTATCACGAAATACCTGCAAAAAAGTCAACAGATACATATGATTGAGCATTATAATCTATCCTCTCTCTTTTCTACACAATGGGGAGGCAAGATGGGAAGAACAAATCAATTGATTTTGATATCGAAACTGCAGTTAAACTGTCCAACAGATGTTAAATTTCAATCAAAAGAATTTCTTCTTCACATTCTCAACAAATAGAAATCACTTACAAAAATCACTTCCTAAACTCTATTGTTCAATTTAAATGAAATTTAAGCAACATGTCAACAAAAAGAAGTGTTGAAACCCATTGCTCTATTAATATTTAGATTCCGTGTTCTAAGTCTATGTAGCAATAAGATGTGGAGGACTATGCTTGAAAAGAATTTAATCTTAGTCTTTCTATTGCAAACTGCTATAATTGGTACTAACCACATTTAAGGTGGTAATTATCTGGTATGGACTTTTAAGTTATTAAAGACATGCTAAGGTGCATACGAATTTATTATACTAAATTGGCAGGTTAGTAAAAAGGGTCTTTAACTTAGTTTATATTCTGTATTCAAATTTGATAAACAAACATGCTGTCAGTTGAAATTTCACCAATAACCAATCATATCTTTGTGATTCATACTGCTCAAAGAAAGAAAATTCATATTCCTGGTACTACCTTTGTTTGTTTCAGCATGGCATCAACTAGAGTTGTTTTTCCATGATCAACATGAGCAACAATTGCTATGTTTCTTACGTCTCCTCTTCTCTTCAACTGCCTCTTCTTGTCTAAGGTGGAAAGAAAAAGGGTATAAGAAAGTCGTAGCTGGAAAAATACACCGAAAAAAAAATTTATAAAGCCAAAGCTTGTGATAGACAATGATAAAATAATGATGGCATGTGTAGCATCCAATGTTGAATCTATGCAGAACACACGTGCAATATATGTAGAATGGTTTCGAACATCAAAACTAGACACCATAAATATAAGCACGAGCAAAGGGAATAGAGAAGTGCCAAACAAAAGTAAGACAACAAAAAAAGATGGTGTGAGTTTAGGGAGGGATGGAAATTGAAAAGTAGTAATGTATACCATTATGTTTGGATATTTAATGATGGTTAGAATGGAATGGGATGGGATGAAATGGACTGGAGTGGAACAAAACAAAGTTACCACACCGTTGTTTGGATATTTTATGATTTAAAAATTGGTCCCATCACATTTTGTCCCGTACCCCAAATTGGGACTGGAATCCCTCTTCCATTAGGTTCAATTCCATTTCATCCAATTTTAGACAATCCAAACAATGGAAGCTTACCATTTCATTTCATTTCATTCCACTCCACTCCTATCAATCCAAATATATAAATGTTTTTAATATGAATTTAATTATAATGCACCATAAGTGTATCCGCCAACCAATTATATATTGCAACATCGTTAAAAATGATTTGCTTTACATTAGCTACCTTAAATGTCACATACGTCGTGATTGTGTAATTGGTTGACAATATAAAAAAACGACGGTGTATTAAAATAAACTCTTATAATATTTTTTCTATATAAAAATATAACATTATTTTAATACATAAATAGTTCAAACGAAGGCAATATTTTCGGTTCCGAGCTACATTTGGGAGTTGTGAAAAATGAGATGAGTGGTTAGTAATGAAGTGGTTTAAAAGAGAGTGGAGTGATAAAAGTATATCACCCCTTGTACAACCCTAACTAAGGGAGTAAGTGGATTACAAAGGGTAAATTGAGGATTTGGATCCTCAGACTTTAGGACAGGAAAGTCACTTACCTTTCTCTCTATCGCTCTTTATTCATTTGCTCTCTCATCCTTATCTCTCCATTTTAATCACCTTTCTCACTCCTCTATAGACACAAAGTCACCGTAACTTTCTCGTCCTAACGTTAGAGGATCCATATTAGTAAATTGGAGGGTAAGAGAATGTGAGAGTTTGAGTGGTATGGAACAGTCCCTTGCTTAATTACCACCTCACTCGCTTAATAACCACTTCATTTCATCCGCACAAACATAACCTAATTTGACAAAAATCCACCATTTTAATACAAAAAATAATTTCAACGAAAAGAATCAACATTTGGGGGCAATTCTTCTAATAGGGTAGAGAAGTACACAAACAAAAACGAAAAACCATTTAAAAGAAAAAGCTAAGAGAAAGTGAAGCACCAGTAGTAATGGGTTCCGTGGCTTCAGAAATAGAGCATTTGATGGGCGTGCGAGTAGTGTTCCTGGAAACAAATCGCAGGCGTGGATTGGTAACGGTTGGAGAAGAAGAAGAAGAAGAAGAAGAAGAAGATAAGGGGAAGCCAAGTATTTGGTGAGAGAAGAAGGGTGGGGAATATGTCTTTGGAAGGGCAGTGGAGAAGAAAGAGCTGTTCGTTGTTAGTGCCATCTTCTCCATAACTCCCTCACTCTCTCACTCTTTGTGCTGTTCGAAGATACAGAGAAAGAAATAACAGAGTGAGGGATTGGGGAAATAATAAGTATGAGGCTATCAATTGGTTTCGTGAAGTTCAGAAACTTTGATATCATATCTCATATATCATATATCATTATCATAATTTTCGTGGCACAGGAATGGATACTTGATACTATGGGAAATGACCAATTATATTTGGTCCTCATTGCCCCTACGGCCTACCTCACTCCACATCGTCCAACATGCTTCTTGCAAGTTGCTACCCTAACAATTCTGTTGTTAATTTGCTATTTCTTCTAACTATATTTATTAATGGATTTAATGATTATATATTGTCAATATAAAAATTTTTTATAGTATTAATCAAATGAATTGATATCTTATTATGTTCGAGTCTGATCCAAAACATAATCTTCTAGCTTCCTTTGACATGGGTCTGAGTTGCTTCTTGATGGATGGTTGGTCTCTCCTTCAAATTGCTTTGTGTTGCTTCTCTCCTTGGACCAATGGAGGGTACCCGTGAAGACATTCTAATGCTTAAGTCGGCAATGGGATACGCAAGAAGTTATAATGGGATGAAAAGTGAATTTACCTTCCTTTCTAGCCTTCTGGTTATGGTAGGAAGGGATCCCTACCATCTAGGGGATGGTCTCCCATACTTCCTTGGGTGATAGATACTGCGGTCAGAGCATTTTCAGGAGGCGGAACAATCTGACGCGTGATTCATGAAGCGACTTTGACTGGGGGCGTCGAAGTGATCATGCCCCTAGGGGCATGGCCTCTCCCTAGCCTAACCTCTAGTAGTCAATTCCTTGTGGAGGGCCTTGTCCGGGCTTGAAGCTCGGCTCGGTCCGGATCTTGACTGATAGGGCCTTATTGGGCCATATTCGTAGGAGTGGGCCAAAACACATTATAAATATTTGAATCTTATAATAATTAACTTAAAAGTCTCAGGAAAAAAAAACTAAAAAGTAACACACAAGATAATTTTTGATTAATTGACAAATACCAAGATTTATATTAATAATATATCAAAATTAAATCAATTGTTCATTTATCTCTTGATTGTTCATTTTCAACACATCTTTTAAGTGAACTAAGAAACTTTTTCATCTTTATTTAGGGTATTTTTTATTTTTTTGAATATATAAGATTAAATCCATCTAGTTATTTTTTCATCATAAAGTTTTTTATACTGTTAATTAATATCATTTATGTATATGACATATTAAGGTAAGTAGTTATGATAAAAGATAAATAACTTTAAGATATTAAAATTTAAAATTGATGGAAAATATAAATATAAAAAAATATTTACACTTACCTTAATCAAAATTGACATTCACTGTTTTTTGTTTTGAGTCGAAATCAGGATATCCGCCTGCAATAGCGAAAACTGTTGTGACAAAGAAATTGAGATGTATTTAAGAGGTTTTTATACACAAATCAGAGGTTTTTATACACAATCGTCAGGACCGAACTCCTTATCACGTGACTAATGGACTGAGTATCTACCACTAGTGCAGAGCATGTTGGTAAATTGACACTCACATTAGGACATCACAAATCGAAGTTACCGTACCAGTATACCACACTCAAACTCAAAAAGTGAGATGATGCATTCTCGTTATTGCCACCTTTTCCATATAAGTTCGAATTGAAACGTTCATCCTTACTTAGTAGCATGCTTCGTACAAGACACATCTTACCTTCCATCCACAAAACCTTAACCCAACAACTGCATCTTCCATCTTCCCCTTCAAATTCAGGACTTGTTCTCACTCATCATTTACATGAAGCCCTTCTACAAATGGGCCTTCGTGGCCATGACATGAAGTTCCAAGACTACAACACACTCTTAAATGAATGTGTGATCAAAAGGGCCTTTAGAGAAGGCCAGAGAGTCCATGCCCACATGATCAAAACTCGTTATCTTCCTGTTGTGTACCTATGGACAAGGTTGATCGTCTTGTATACTAAGTGTGACTCATTGGGAGATGCCCAACGTGTGCTCGATGAAATGCCTGTTCGGAATGTGGTGTCCTGGACCGCTATGATTTCTGCTTATTCTCAGAGGGGGTATGCCTCTGAAGCCTTGAATCTTTTTGTACAGATGTTAAGATCAGGTATTCTCTGGTTTGCAGAAGCTCATAGCGGCACTGGATAATTATCATTGGTGATTTAGGAACTAATTTTGTTTGTTCATCTGGAAATTTTTGCTTTTTCAAGTATCGGATATGATTATTATATATATAGATATGATTATAAGAGATGTATAAGTGAGAGATGTATTTTTATATGTGAGTGAAAAAGGTTATTCTCGGTCTTTCGATCACACATGAATGGTCAACATTGGTACATAAATATATATTTTTTTAAGTGATCACATGACCACTAACTAATTTTTAATCTTAACCACCTATCTCGCTAGATATGCCCCCATGATTATATATATATACATTGAAGGAGGAGTTAATTTGCAATACTTTTCTTGACAAGGACCTTCATTGAATTTGAAGAACCCATTCAGCTTATGGCAAGCATGTTTGATAGAAGATGAGCATAGGGAGAAGAGAGAGAGAGAGACCTGGACTATTTATACATGTCCAGGTTCACTTAATGTGTGCATGGAAACAGTAGCTTAACCTTTAGTTAAGCGCACCATGGACATAAGCTATAACAGCTGTGCCTTACTCTATTAATGTTGATTGTGTTGTTGTAGTCGTTGTCATTGTCACTTTTGTGTAATGGTTTCTCTGTGCTGACGATAGGTCTTTCCGCAGGTACAGAACCTAATGAGTTCACTTTTGCTACTGTGCTTACTTCATGTACAGGTTCTCCGGGTTTCATCTCAGGGAAGCAAATGCACTCTCTTATTATAAAATCCAATTTCCAGGCCCATGTTTATGTAGGAAGCTCACTCCTTGACATGTATGCCAAAGATGGTAACATTCATGAAGCTCGAGCTATATTTGAATGCTTGCCAGAAAGAGATGTAGTTTCTTGTACTGCTATAATCTCCGGCTATGCTCAACTGGGTCTGGATGAAGAGGCATTGGTGCTATTTCGCCGGTTGCAAGGGGAAGGAATGCAAACAAATTATGTTACTTATGCTAGTATTTTAACTGCACTTTCTGGGCTTGCTGCTCTAGATCATGGCAAGCAAGTGCACAACCATGTTCTTCGCTCTGAAGTTCCCTCATATGTGGTTCTTCAAAACTCTTTGATTGACATGTACTCAAAATGTGGAAACCTCACTTACTCGAGAAGGATCTTTGATACCATGCATGAGAGAACTGTTATCTCTTGGAATGCAATGCTTTGTGGGTATAGCAAACATGGAGAGGGAAGAGAAGTGTTTGAGCTTTTCACTTTAATGAGAGAAGAAAACAAAGTCAAACCTGACAGTGTAACAATTTTGGCTGTGTTATCCGGTTGCAGTCATGGAGGACTGGAGGACAGGGGGTTGGATATTTTTCAAGATATGACCAGAGGGAAGATTGAGGTTGAGCCAGACACCAAGCATTATGGGTGTGTTGTTGATTTGCTTGGTCGTGCTGGTAGAGTAGAAAAGGCTTTTGATTTCATTAAAAAGATGCCTTTTGAACCAACAGCTGCTATATGGGGTTCCCTTTTAGGTGCTTGCAGGGTTCATTCAAATGTTGACATTGGTGAATTTGTGGGCCATCGACTTCTCCAAATTGAGCCTGAAAATGGTGGAAATTATGTTATTCTGTCTAATTTATATGCTTCAGCTGGAAGATGGGAAGATGTAAGATCACTAAGGGAGCTGATGTTGAAGAAGGCAGTAATAAAAGAGCCTGGAAGAAGCTGGATTGAGCTTGATCAAGTACTTCATACTTTCCATGCAAGCGATCGTTCCCATCCAAGAAGAGAAGAAGTATCTGCAAAAGTGAAGGAATTATCAGTCAGGTTTAAAGAAGCTGGTTATGTTCCTGATTTGAGTTGTGTATTATTTGATGTGGATGAGGAGCAGAAGGAGAAGATGCTTTTAGGCCACAGTGAAAAGTTGGCTTTGTCTTTTGGCTTAATTGCTACTCCTGAAAGTGTGCCAATCCGTGTTATAAAAAATCTCCGTATTTGTGTTGATTGCCATAATTTTGCTAAATTTATCTCAAAGATTTATGGAAGAGAAGTGTCTTTGAGGGATAAAAACCGATTTCATCGATTTGTTGGAGGAAAATGTTCTTGTGGAGATTATTGGTGAAATGATCTTGATAAAGAGCATTTAGTAAACATGTAAGGCTCTTGAGTCTTTTGATCTGTGTTCGATAATAATACGGAAATTTGGTTAGCAAATTAATGATTGTGTGCAATTCCACCAAGGACAGGGGATAAAGAGAAAAATTAATGAACAAGAAAATATTGACCGACCAAGGTTGTAGGTCTTAGTTGGCTTTTGCTATATATACCCCACCATTTACTCATCCACCATCACATTTTTTTTTTTTCAATTTTTTTATTCCCAAGATATCCCTATCTGGAGTACACGTCATTTCAAATGTATTCCGGCAATTAGTTTCAGGAATACAATTAATGTATTCCGACAATTAGTTTCCGGAATACAAAAAAATTGTATTCCAGCAATTAGTTGTCGGAATACAAAAAATTGTGTTTCGAAATTTTTCAAGTTTTTTGATCTATCGGCATTTAGTTTCCGAAATACAAAAAAAAAAAAAAAATATTCCGGCAATTAGTTGCCAGAATACAAAAAATTGTGTTCCGAAATTTTTCAAGTTTTTTGACCTACCGGCAATTAGTTTCTAGAATACAAAAAAATGTATTTCGGCAATTAGTTGTTGGAATACAAAAAAATTGTGTTCTGAAATTTTTCAAGTTTTTTAACCTATCGACATTTAGTTTCCGGAATACAAAAAATTGTGTTCCGACAACTAATTTCCGGAATACAAAAAAAACATATATGTATTCCCACAACTAATTGTCGTAACACAATATTTTTTTGTATTTCGGCAACTAATTGCAGAAACACATTTGGAAGGGGTTTTTTTGTCTTTCACCTATAAAAACAAAAAAGTTGGGGGTGGATGTTTAAATGTAGCAGTATAGGTAGCAATACCCGTCTTAGTTTTAGAAGCATCCAGGAATTTCTGTAACAAAGTATGGAATCTCGAAAAGAGGCTGGCCCAACTTAAATGGGATATGATAGCTTCCTTATGCTATAACATTCTTAATAAATAAATGGAATCTATTAAAGGATTCCCCTTTTAGTCTTTCTTAATTTTTAAAACAATTCAACATGAACCAACAAAACTAACCATCGAGGGAAATGTGTCAAGGGAATTAATCATTTCAGTCACGTCAATAAAATGTAATGGAGATGCTTATGTGTAACATTAAGTGTCAAGTGGAGTGTCAATATAGACTTACGACGTCAAATACAATTTGGTCTCTGAAAATGACAGCTTGTGTCACTTTAACCTCTAAAAACTTGTATCACTTTGATCCCTAAAATTACGAGTCTACACAATTCGGTCCCCAAAATGACATGTTTGAGTTGCTTTACATATGTTACTTTGATACAAATGAATTTATTAGTTGGAAGTAGAAAACTTGGTCTTTAATAACTTCAATCATAAAAAAATTCTACATGCAATTTAGTTCTACAGTATTTGGAGACCTGATGAAGATGTAAAAATTTATTTTAACAAATAAATCAACCCCATATCAGATTTGTCAAATAATATTCAAGACAAACATAAAATAAATACTTGTTACATAAGGTAAAAATAAGTACCACAAGAAAAAAATTTGTCCAGACCATATTATAGTACTTATGAAAATAATTGTGATAATTAAGTTGAAATGATAATTGTAACACGAGGAGTTTCATATCATAAATCCCATTTCCAAAAAACTACAAAATCTGACCCCGATTGTCCATATTCTATTCCCCAAAAATATGTCATATTCTCAAAAGATGTATATAGTTTCAAAAACAGTACAAAATATCATTTTGAAGGATGAGTTGTCATCCTATTCCTAAAAGATCTATTCCTAAATAACTTGGACGAGCTCTTGTCATCCCCTACACCCTTGGTTACACTTGATGATTCTTATGACATGACTAGGTTTGAAAACCAATTTGAAGTAGCTTGACATGCAGCTAGCAATGTCTCCTTTGAAACAAGTGGTCTCCCTCTCCATGTATAGGTTTGGCCTACTTATTTCTTGGTTTCCCTACATAACAATGCATAAGCATAAGTTTACAATACATATATATCTAAAACTATTTGAAATATGCAGGGCCTACACCTGAGATGTGGCAATGGTTTGTTGGGAAGATGGTTCGGAAACAAGTCCTGAAACTTCTTCCTCGTTACATGGCTCATTTGTAACAGCCTCTTCTATTGTGTTTTTATACTTACTCATCTATTTTCATTGTGACCTTTCTCACCACACCTTGAGTGGTGAATGTCTTCACATTTTTTCTTCATCTTACGTTGAGCTCTGATTTGTTGTCTGGTCTCATCATTGCTCTATTCCTCTTTTTTTGGCCTACTAGCTCTTCTTTTAACCAGTGGAGGTGAAGCCGGTTTTAGTCTACCTCCTGGATCCTCTTACAGCTTAAATCAGTTGAATGTAAGGCTCATATATCTTCCTCCATGTCTCATTGGAATAGAATGAGGTAACAAATTCCTCATACCTCAAATTATTTTAACATGTCTTTTTGAGAACCAATTTGCGTTGACTTATACTTTCAGAAATCAAATGACACAAGTCATCACTTTCAGGAGCAAAATTGTATATGACGTTAGAGTACATGTTGACACTCCACCTTGACACTTAACGTTATGCATATCCACTTAACATTACATATCAATATCTTTGTTATGTTTCACTAACTTGGACTCATGGAAGGATTAGTTTGGTATGAAATTGTCACTTTCGGGAACCAAATTGTATATACGGATACTTTCAAGAATCAAAGTAGCACAATTAATCACTTTCAGGGACCAAATTGGATATTAACTCTATAAGAAACAATAGAGAGAAGATAATGTAATTAAAACAAAAAAAAAAAAAGAATTTGTGAATCTCAGGGACTGATACTAGTAAATAATAAATAAGAACCTTTTGGCAGAAAAAAAAAATCAGGGACGAATAGCTATTGATTTTTCCCAAGGTTGGAATCTCTTAACGATCATAAATTGTTTCATATTATGTTTTAAAAATTATCATTTTATTGTGTGTTTGATTATCAAAAGTAAATATAGATTATTTTAATAATCAATTATAGTTTTAATCATTATAATGAATCGATTTTGTGTTTGGATATATTTGCTGAAAAATGATTTTAATATAACGTGATTCGTTTGGAATCTTTGGATTATATAGAAAAATCATTTTTAAATAGTAAAATTACAAAAAAAAAAAAAAAAAAAGTTGACAATGTTATAGGGCTCAAAGGACGTTGATGGAAAGAGAATATTGTTTTCTAACATCAGATTATGTTTTAATCAAAATGTCTAAGGTTGAGGCTTAAGCAAAAACAATGTTCAATAAAAAGTGATACCATTGTTTGATTTAATTTTTATATCCAAACATTATAGTTTTTACTATAAAAACAACTTTTACAATCAAAAATAGTTGTTTGAGTAAGATTTAGAATGTATGTGATTTTGCATTTGCGAAAGACAAACATGAGTTGCAGTGACAATTTGCAAATTTTTTGTTAATGGTAGTGGATGTATTGAGTTGTTGTGTAGGGGAATGTGGGTTTCCAAATGTAAAATCAAATACACTTTTAATCTTATCCAAACTTATCTAATTTTTATACCATATTGATTAATATTATATATAAATTCATATTTAATTGCATGTATTGATTGATTAATTAACTTATTAATCATGAATATATCTAATAAATAACTTATTAACCATCTAATACACATAATTATTTATAAATTAATAAATTTATATATCATTAACTAAGTATATAAAATGGTGTAAAACCTTGGAGCAAAATACAGCGGATGATCCTTTTTTGTACCATTAGGAAGCAATAGAACTGATTAAGTTCAGCCCTACCCAATGATTGGAGCATTGTTCCAAACACTGTTTCCCACCTCCATGCTTCCTTCTTCTGCATTACCTTTACAGTTTCTTCCTCCACTGAAACCAAAAGCGCCCCATAATGGCTTCCACCCCTGTTTTCATAAGCTCACTCAAAGTCTAAAACTTGAGCCACCCCATTATTCTAAACTCTCTCCTGTTTCAAGATGTGATCAGAACTTTCTTCATGACTGGCCTCAGCTCCTTCAATTCTCAATTGGGTCACAAGATTATATGCTGGCTCGGGCAATTCATGGGTCTCTAATTAAATATGGTTGTGAAGGTGACCTGTTTGTGGATAACAATCTTGTGAACCTTTACTCAAAATTCAATAAAATGGTTGATGCACAGAGGATATTTGATGAAATGCTTGTTAGGAGCACAGTCACTTGGACTACCCTTATGAAGGGGTATTTGAAGAATGGTGATTTTGAATCTGTTTTCAATATTGCACGTGATTTGTGCATGTTTGGAGAAAAGTTCAATGAGTATACTTGCACGGTGGTCCTGCAAGGTTGTAAATCTCCGGCAGAGGGTGTTTTTGGCAAGCAGATTCATGCTTTTGTTGTCAAAAATGGGCTTCAGGAGAATGTTGTTGTGGCCACTTCATTGGTTTCTATGTACTCTAGAAGTGGCCACTTGGGTCATGCAGAAAAAGTGTTCTGTGGCGTAAGTGATAAAGATGCTCAGTGTATAAACTATATGATTTTGGAATATGGCAAGGCAGGCTGGGGAATAAGGCATTTCAGATCTTTGTGGATATGCTAAACTCTGGATTGAACCCAAGTGATTATACGTTTACGAATTTGATAAGTGCATGTGATTCAAGTATAGGACTCCACAGAGGGAAGCAACTACATGGGCTTGCGGTGAAGTATGGTTTTATGCGCGAAACATCTCTTGGAAATGCAGTAATTACAATGTACGGGCGACATGGGATGGTCGATGAGGCTGATAGAGTGTTTGTTGAAATGGATGAGAGGTCTTTGATTTCCTGGTCTTCACTTCTATCAGCATTTGTTAAGAACGGTTATGCTAACAGAGCCCTTGAGTTTTTCTCAAATATGCTTGAGATTGGTATGCCTCTTGATTCTGGTTGCTTCAGCACTATACTTGATGGATGTTCAGAGTGCAATAATTTGGAATTTGGGCTACAAATCCATGGACTTACAATAAAGCTCGGTCATGTCTCTGATGTAAATTGTGGTACTGCTTTGATAGATTTGTATGCTAAATGCCGGAGTTTGCAGTCTGCAAGAGTGGTTTTTGACAGGCTCCCAAATAAAACTATTGCTTCATTTAATGCGATTCTAGTTGGATACTTAAATTCCAAGTTAAGAGATGACGAAGAAGATCCTATGGCTTTTTTCAGCAAACTGAGATTCAATGGTGGGAGACCAGATTGGGTAACATTTTCGCGACTCCTTAGTTTATCTGCTAATCAAGCATGCTTAGTTGCAGGGAAGAGTCTTCATGCTTACACTATAAAGGTGGGACTAGAAGATAATATTGCCGTAGGCAATGCTGTAATTACCATGTATGCTAAATGCGGTAGCGTTCAGGATGCTTATCATATATTCAGTTGTATGAACCATGATTGTGTGACTTGGAATGCCATAATTTCTGCATATGCACTTCATGGTGAAGGCAACAAAGCACTTTTGCTATTTGAAGATATGAAGGAAGAGGGATTTGCTCCTGATGAGATTACAATATTAGCTGTTCTCCAAGCCTCTAGTTACTCAGGCTTATGGGAAAGTGGGATATGCTTATTCAATGAAATGGAACCCAAGTATGGGATCAGGCCTCTGATTGAGCACTTCTCTTGCATGATTGATCTTTTAGGTCGAGCAGGAAATCTATCCGAAGCCATCGATATCATCACCAAAAGCCCTTTTCCTGAATCATCTTTGCTTTGGAGGACTTTCGTCAATGCCTGTAAGCTCTGTGGTGATTTAGAACTTGGAATGTGGGCTTCCAAAAAACTGCTTGACCTTGCACCCAGTGAGGCCTCCTCCTACATACTTGTATCAAATATGTATGCTGAAGAAGGCATGCTAAAAGAGGCTGCAGAGGTGAGAACAGCTATGAATGACTTCAAGTTAATTAAAGAAACTGGTTCCAGCTGGATTGAGATAGACAATGAGGTTCATTATTTTATTGCAAGTGACAAAGACCACCCTGAAAGCAGAGAAATTTATGCGAATCTTGACCTGTTAAGAGATGAAATATATTGGAGCTGCGAAAACAGAAATAATCACCAACTGCTCTCAGGTTCTCTGTGACATAATATTGTTGGTGTTGCTGTACTTCGTTAGCAAGATTTCAACAATATTCTTAGGGGGTGGAGGGGGGATTTTCAAGTAGATGACTCTTCCATAACAGTTTTCTCATAGTTTCGCTATAGTAATTCTGCATACCACTTCTAAAAAAGAGAAGGGGAAAACCTGAACGGCATTTTTTGTAGTATTAGTTGTACAGTGACTGGCAAAAGTTGATTGCTTTAGAAACTGGTGCAGCATCTTTTATTCTTTATGCTTGCTTTCATTAGGATGCAAAGTGAACCCAAATAATTTTCATTAGTAATCTTTGTGGAAAATCCATAACTTGACCAGAAGGAGTTCATGATTTATAGTCATCTATGAAGCACAGACCCGGACAATGTCCAAAATATAGGACACCGCGACACGGCAAAAAAACAATGAGACATTATTTTAAAATTTTAGGTGTTCTTTAGATATCCAACCACATAGAAGTGTCGGTCAAGTGTCTGATCCGTGTCCGAGCAAACAATAAATAATTTTTAAATCGGACACCTGATAAGGAGTGTCGGATACGTGTCGTACGAGTGTCGAACACGTGTCCGTGTTCGACACTCGGACGCCCCTAAAGCTAGAAGTGTCGGTGCTTCATAGATAGTCATTGAACTTTGGCATGATTGTTTCAGGTTAATTACCATGAAAAGGAAAGTAGGCTTCTGGCATGTGATGGAGTAAGTAGAGTTGAAAAGATTATTGCAGTTATATTGGAATGCAGTGTACCATGGATTTTGTTACTGAATCAAATTACTCTATCATGTGATGAAGTAAGCTGCAGGGTACCATGCAGTTTAAATTTTTTGTACATCCTTATTTCTTTTAAAAACTCTTAAAATGTCTTCCTCTCCCCGCCCTTTCTCTCCAAACCTCCAAACAAACCCTTAACATATTATAATCTAGTTCCTACCACTTTGTCTTAAGAAGTTAGTCCTCGTGCTGCCATCACAAGAAGAAAAAAAAAAGCCTTAGGTCCGAAGACAAAGAAGTGTGAGAAATAGAGGAATAATTCAAGAAATCTGTGAAGGGGATCCAAGATAAATGAAAAAATATTTGATTTTTGTTGGCAATCTGCTGAGAATTGAGATACTGCATAAGCAGCAACTTGCTGGACAGATACCTCCACTGCCCCAATCTCTTGAAATGTTAGTCACACCATGTGTACAAGATTTGCAAAAGCACGAATGAAATTTGAAAGAGTTTATAAAGAGCTTATTTGAGCTTATAAGAATAACTTATGAAAACATGTTGAATAAGCTCTTTTAAGAATAACGTTCTACATATATTTCATTGCAGCTAGACATTTTATCTAGCTTTGTTGACAATGTATCCCATGCTGACAACCAATCCTTTTCTAAACCTGTAATAGTAAAATTCCTACTGGACATTCACGGGCCAAACACAAAAATGCATTAGAAAACGACAATACTTTCTACTGTTTTTAACTTCAGTTCTTGTTTTTAGACTGAAAGCGTGGAAAGTTGTTAGTTAATTACTTACGGTGATGAAATACTATTCAAAACCATGCGCAAATTCGGTGCAAAAGTTATAAACATCACTACTCAGTTACTCTTTCTCTCATTTCTAAGTTGTCAGATGTCTAATCTTTCTATTCATGATTTCTTAGCTGATTTCTTCACAAGTTGGATTTAACGTGAGAAATGAAACGATAATATACTGCTATCTATCTCCATAGTATTTGGTTATGCTCCTACAGCCTACTGGTTAGAGACTTGTGCATCCATCTTTTGCATGCATCAGCCAACACTACATTTTGGTGGGCTAAGCATGGATTCTGACATTAATGGTAGAAAACAGCAAGAACACCGAGGAGTCAAGCTCCAATTACAGGCTGTGCATTAGCTCTATCACCTCCCGCCTATGAAGCACGGACACCGGACACCTCAAAATAGTCGCTACACGTATGTATCGAACACTTGACGGACACTTTTGACTCCTAACTATATTCTAGATGAAATTTTTAAATTTTTATACCGTGATAGATGAAAATGTCACAATAATTAAATAAATGTTTGCATTTTATTATGTTTATAATTACTCATACTAACTTTTAAAACATTATACCTACCAATTGATAGGAATCTCGGGAGAGCCCAACGTCATATAAACCTCACACTGGAATCTTTTCATACTTCTCACGTGAGGCTCAGACCTCATACCTTGCAATTGAATCCTAACACATTCCTTCGGTGTTTAGCATGGTCTGTAAGATTTTTTCTCATAATCATTTCTTTCTACTGTGCTAGGATTTGAGAATTGACAAATGGTTGGGTAGATTTGGGAGGACCAGTTTGGTAAGCCATAATACTAATATTTTAGTGATCTAATGGTGTTGGTAATGCATTTGCAAGTCGTGGAAGCCAACTAATTACAATAAGCAATATATTAATGTACAAAACCCAAGAAAAGTTTAACCAAAACAACCAACCAAATGATCGTGTCTCCAAATTTAAACACACTGTAATCAATCACCCAAAAACACACCAATTGGTTCTATATCATACAATATACAAACCTCCATATCTTCTTTTTCTTTATACTGCTGCTCTCAGTGCAAGCCCTCTTGGACCCTTTTAAGTCAAATTAAAAAGGAAAAGGGGCTCTCATAAGACAATGACATATATTATGCCCATAATATGCTCTCTCTCTCTCTCTCTCTCTCTATTTTGTCTACAAAAGAATTTGTAAATATGAGATATTATACATTTTACTTAAAAGAAGGATCTTTTGGTAGGAGCTCTCCCAACTGCTCTCATAAGGTTGGCAATCTCCAAAACTCTGGCCACTTTAGTTCCCCTTTTAGCTTCAGCTGATGCCTTCCTCTCCTCTGCCTTCCTATGAGCTTTTGCTACCTTATTTTGCATTTTCTCCAGAGCTCTTGCTCTTTTCTCCTCCAGCTTCCTCTGCAGAACGAGTGAAATTTTTGGTTCATGATGGACAAAATTGTAATTTCATTGTCTACACAGTAGACACTCCATTAGTCAAAGTTCTGTTTTACACTTTTACTATTCATGACAGTGTAATGGACGTCAAAATTTGGAGCTTTGTTATTTGAACAGTTTTTTTAACGGTTGTTTTATTTCAACATCAAAAATCTGAATACAGTATGTGATATTATATATATTTATCTTTATTGTTCATTTATTTTTTATCTTTTTGGGTATACATATTTCTCAAAAATACATCAAAAAACTAAGGGATCATTTTCTAATGTTCAAAAAACTTTTCTCTTTTCTTAACATCAAGATAAAAATATGTTTGTTTATATTTATTTTTTCTTATCTCATCTCATCACAGATAAAAAAATAACACTATACTGTGTCCCTAAGAAAGCTGTCCAAATCAACTTTCCCTAAATATATATAGCATTAATATCAAATCATCAGAACACTTGCCATGTCCTGGCGGGTAGCATATTTCCACCACTTTTTATTGTCACTGTTAGTAGCCTTTATGATAAGGCAATGAATGCAGACCAAAAGAGTCCCTTCACATATTTGTATATTACCTGGTTTTATTAGCCACAAGAATATATTTCTGCTAATTAAAAAAAAAATCAGACAATGCTTGCAGGTGGATAATGTTTAGCTTTAATTTGGCATGACTCCCATGCAAGAAAAGAAAAGAGGAAGAGTGCAAGAAGGAGCCTAGTCCTAATTCAACTTTTCAAAGAACATTTTCTGTCAACCTGAGATGATTTAGATTTTATGCTTGTATGTGATCAAGCCCTTGCAATATTGCATGCTAAAACCCCAGACATCCAAAATCAAAGGGTATATAGTATATACTGCCACTGACACTATTGTTGGGGAAAATAAAAAAGGGGGAACATAACTTTCCACCTTTTGTTAAAATTTATTGATCCATGATTCGATAGTAAAAATAACAATGAAGCAATCATCAAGGCACTCCCTAGTCCCTAACTTGTTAATCTTATTAATCTTTCTTTCACTTCAAAAATAATCATTTTTCTGAAGACCCAGTGGAAAGCTAATCATTGATCATTCGTTGTTCATTGATTGATTAGATCAATGATCTAAGACACTCTTTTTTTAGTCTTGGTTATAATCATCATAAACAAGCACCACCATCTCTATAAAATTCGGATCAACTAATCATAATTATTAACCCACTAATTAAGAAGATTAAACAAACAGAACATAACTAACCACTTACCAAAAAATGTACCAAAAAATAAACACTTATAAAAGAGAAAAGTGAACAAAAAACAACTCAGAAATTAATTGTAACATGCAAATAACATCATAGGCAAATCATACCTCAACTTTCTTCATGCAAGAAGTTGCTTTCTGAACCTGCTCATTCTCCCATCCATTGATCACAGCATCTTCCCTCTTGAATCTGTTATTAACCTTAGCAACCTTAGCGTTCTGCCATGCTGCTATCTTTGCTTCAACCTCTTCCTTCTTCACCCTTATCACTGACACTTCACTCTGGCCACTGATATTGGTGCCTGAAGATGATGCCATTCCTTCAAGCCTAGAAGATGGAACCGGTTCCAAAGGGTTGTTATCTGGCACGATCGCCAAAGGGTTAGTCTCCTCCATCATCAACTCATCTTCTATAATCCTCCTCAAGTTGTTAATGTTGCTTCCTTCATCGCCATGGCCATTCATGGAACTTGTGTTGTTATGATCAATACTTGACCCTGCTAGAACAAGAGCACTGAATTCCCTGCTCATGGTGGTGAAGTTCTCGCTGGAAGCACCTTCTATGCTAGGAATGGACACAGATGATGATTGGTAGCTATGTGTTTCCCAAGCTTCTCTTCTACGGCCACGGTTGGCGGGTTGAGGTGGGGTTAAAGCATGGATTTCTCTGATTTGTTCATCTCCTTGGTCATCATTCTCTGTGGTGCCATGGCTTGTTGAAGCACTTTGATCATTCAACATAGCAAGGTTGTGGGTGTCTGTGGGGTTTTGGTGTCAGTACTGGAACAAAGAAAGTGAAGGTAAAGTGGACAATAGACAAAGTCAAGGGGTTCAAGCATGGTATGGTGTTTGTTAATTATTGTGTTTCTATTTTTAAAGCATCTTGAATAGTGCAACTCATTGGAGTTGCTTAAATCCTCTTTTATGAGCTCCATCATGTTATATCATCATTTTTTATTTTTTATTATTTTAAATAACTCTTCACTTCAATGGTGTAATTCTATAAAGTTAGAGTGTTTCTATAAGCAATGATTGCTTCTATAAACAACGGTTATTATACTTGGATGACATGTCATTGGTGCTTCAACAGGTGTTATCATGTTACAATCGGTTCTTATTTCTTAAGTAACTATTATTATTATTATTATTATTATTAGAAATGCTTTAATAAATGGAAATGAAGAAAAGTATAAACCACACATATATGGAAGAGAACCAAGAAGTAAGTTCCAAGAAGTGAAAATCTGACAACTTGTATTGCGAAAAACCCAAATCCCACATTAACTAAAAATAATGCCTAATAAGAGCTTATAAATCTTGGACACTCCTTGCCCTAAAAGCCGGGTTTTGTGGGGTTAAATTATGTCCAAAATCTAAGATGGTATCAAAGCTATCCTAGATCCATTATTGGGTCATCCACCATACTATCCACGCATCAAAGCCCAATAGTATTGGGAACGAAGGAGTGTATTAAGGGAAAAGTCCAAGTCCCATATTGATCAGAGATAGTGCCTATAAGAGTTTATAAAGTTTGGACACCCTTAACCCTACAAGTCGGTGTTTCGGGATTGAGTTAGGCCCTTATCATTATAGCATAGACCCAGATGAGAGATTGTGAGCTGGTTTGTATTAATCTTGAAATTTGTCATATTGTCCAAAAAGTCTAAACAATTTGAACTCAAGCATTTTCAGTTTATATACGCTTTTTATTCTCTTTATTCCAAGCAATGTGAAACTTATTCTCCAACACTCCCCCTCAAGTCCAACTGGGGATCCAGTTGTGACTTGCCTTCAATCTGATCTATTTTTCTTTTCTTTTTTTGTTTGCTTATTCTTTTTATTGGGCTTGTAGTCATATTTTTAGTCTCGGAGACCATAGATCTGTTTTTTTTTAAATTGTCTAGCCTTATGCTTTTTTTAGTATTAGAGGCCTTGATTTTTTTTTCACTACTTTTTTTTTATGAACTCTGATACCATGTTATTAATATAGCGCAAGCCCAATTGAGAGAGTACGTTTGGGTTGGTATGTATTAAGCTTGGGATTTGACATATTGTCCAAAAAAGGCAGACCTGAGGCCTCTAAGGCTAAAAATATACATACAAGCCCAAGAAAAAGAACAAGCAAACAAAAAAAAAAAGAAAAAAAAACAGACCAGATTGAAGGCAAGTCACAATTGGGCCTCCAATTGTACTTGAGGGGAAGTATTGAAAAAAAAGTCTCACATTTCTTGAAACAAAGAGAATAAAAGTGTCTATAAGCTAGAAATGATTGAATATATTCGAAAAGTCTAAACAATTTGGACTCCAACATTTCTAGTTTATATACAATTTTGTTTTATTTCTTTCAAGCAATGTAAAACTTATTCTCCAACAACTTATCCAAAGTGAAATATGTCCATTTTTAAGATGAAAAAAAAATCTTAGAAAGCAATCAAAAATTTCTTTCATTACTTCTCTTTTCTTATTGAGCCCTTGACCTTCCATAAATATCAATTCTTAGGGTGGCAATTTTGGAATGGGGATCCTCTTCAATGATTGAAATTTTTGTGTAGGGAAGAGAAAGATTCATATATTAAAATATTATTTCCTACTGAAAAGAGGAATTGGACTCTGCAATTTTACTTTCTTTTTCTTCCTGGTCTGTCCTCGTTTGGTAAAAAAAAGGTCTGGAATTGTCCTTAAGAGGACACCTCATCAATTGAGAATAATATTATACTTAAACTCTTGAAAAACATAATAGAATTACTCAATTTATTGTTGGTAGAACATAGTTGTATCCATTTGTACGGTATTGAAATTATGGCCACACGAATATACACAATTAACTTTATATATATCACCTCTATCATTTCATGACAACTGCATCATAAACTTAATGGAATAAACTTAAACGACTAGTCTATAGGGATGTCGATTTCAAAGTTTCAATGAGCAAGTCATTTATATAATTTAAAAAGGCATTCCTTTAGTCGTCATTGTTTTTTTAGACAAGGTGACCTAACCATAAATTTATTGATGCAAAAGAAGAAGAAAACAAAATTATGAAGGGATATGAACTAAAACCTATAAATAAAGAATCATTAAAATTTAAAATTTTTTTTTCTATTCTTTCTCAAGTTATACTTCTGAGATTTAGGCATAACTATCGTGAAACCATAATCAATCTCAATAACATTACCATTATTCAACTGCTCTGCTGAGAGAGAGTCATTCTCTAGGTCATCCACATCTTCGTCTCCCAAAAAATTGACAAGTATTTTCATATTATGAGCAATATTAGGATGCATATGGGTTGACCTAATCTCGGTAGTCTCAAGATTCTTACCACTAACTGTTAAATCACAGGTAGCCATGGAATGCTCAGGCACAACTAGAGTCAGAGTATCTTTTACCATGGTTGTAGAGCCATTGACAGCATTAGTTGCCACAGAAGCTGAGTTCTGTGGAATGGAATTTGATCATTGATCAGGCTATATAGACTCATCATAAACTGTCTCAATCGAATCATTGTCATTCAATGTTTCACCTGGTGATCTATCAATCTGTCCATTATCTTCAACTGGTTTTTGCTCTAGAACCTTAGGGACATATGCTTGCTTAGTCTTCTGCACCAATGGTGGATCATTATGCACCACGTTCTCCTTGCCAATTTGTTTCTTACAAGTTGTAGCCAAGTGCCCAATTGAATTACAATGAAAGCAGAAAGAAGGAAGCTTCTTATATTCGATACCGACAAAAATACAAAACCTTCACGTTCAACTAGAATCTGTTTGAGTAACTTCTCTATTAGATCAACATCCACTAAAACTCGAGCATAGTGACCATATGCCCTAGTACGGGTTGTTCCATCCAAACTGATTGGAGTACCTAAACCACCTGCAATTTCAAACAACAAATTCGAGCGCCAATATTCTTGCGGCAGGTCATGAATGTAATCCACCATTGAGCATGAGTTTGTTTCTGCTTATTAGGAATAAACCCTGGTTGAAGGTTCCAAGCCCCAACAACCAAGACACTACACAAATCCTTTTGAAAAGCAAAACAAAATTCATAAAATCTCTTTCCTAAAGGTATCATTCTACATTATTGACCCAAAGGCTTCCATAGTTTTGAAAGTTTGTCACGTAATTCAGAGATCTTTATAGGGATATCACCCTTCAACAACAACAAACGGGCATGGAGTCTGTTTTTGCAACATTCCAACCCCTTTTGATATTCATCTTTATAGAGATTTTGATAGAGACAGAGTCTCCCTTCATGCACGGCCGAGGAAGCTGACTAAACGGGATCTCAAACGAACCATTCAAAGCCTGAGCAAAAGATTTTCGCCGTGGATTCAATGGAATAGGTGAGGCTTTCGAAACTATTGAGGTATGTAAAATTTAGCCATTTAAAAAAGGTATGTGCAAGTATTACTAGTGTAGACAAAAATAATGCAAATATTATTATGTTTATAAAGCTAGATGTTCATTCAATATGCATCATTTTTTCCAATTTTCTTTTATTAAATCTACTCTAGATCTTATTTTGTAGATAATATCATAGGTGCTGCTTGCGTACCATGCCACTTTATTTTCTTGATAAATATTTTGTTAAGCTGATTAAGTCTCTTCAAAATTGTTAGATCTACCTAAATAAACTCGATTTTGTGTGCATGTACAAATTTTATTTTATTTTTTTTATTTTCTGAAAATATTCAACAATATGCAACGAAATTATGTGACCTTTTATTTTATTTTTCTAATGGCCTTATTTTTTTTAAACTTCTTATAATATATATCATAGTATTCTAATTTTTTGCACCAAAAGATTTAGTATTGTAATTTGATTTTTATAAAAAATAAAATACATGTAGAAAAGCATGCAAACAATATTAACATTGGATATATAACATGTTAAATGTGAAATTCTTATATTATAACTACATATATTGGATAGGTAATTTCACCAGAATTTCAAAAATATATATAAATTTGCAAGCTTATAAATAATAAATTTCTACAACAAAATTGTTTGAGGATGTAAGGAGAATGAGATATTAAATTGCTGTGATGAAAAGTTCTCAACGATAAATACTTATGGCAGTTCTTGTAAAGTAGTATAAGAAAGAATTTTTTTTGGGTATACCCACACATATAAAGTGATCTACATTACATTAATTAGTTATCAATATAAAAACTTTATTCAAGCAATATATTAAAAATAAACTCATAAATTATTGGCAAGTTACAAACATTGAATCATAAAAATTAAGTATATTATGGAAGGGATTCAATTATTATGTAATGTTAGTATAAACTCTTTTTATATTATTAATAAATTATAAATAATTACATTATTAAAAATATTTATTAATTAACAATATATAAATCTTTACATTAACGGTCAAAATCAATCTTAGGCAATTGAAAAAACATACAGTGAATAAAAAGAGAATTGGTGAACCATAAATTTCTCTCACATGTTCCCACGGCGGAGCATCCTGGGGATCCGCTGTGTCCGGCTCCTGCCAGTTTTTTCAATTTTTTTTTTTTTATGCATGAATAGTGATGTAATATTTTCTTGTTGATTGGTTTTATAGTTTTATTTTGGGTAAAAATTTAAATTGGTTCTCGATAAAGAATCACGGTGACATTTTAATTCATGAGAATTAAAAAATATCAATTTAATCTCAAAATGTAAAATATGGATCAACATAGTCTCTGTTAGGGGCTAAGATGTCTCTAAAAATTACCCTAAAAAGGATCAATATAACCTGCATTTTACATTCTTGAGGATCAAATTGATATTTTTATTTTTCAGGGATCAAAATATCACAGTGATTTTTTGTCGAAGATCAATTTGGATCTTTACTCTTTTGTTTTTTATTGTTTTAGAGTTGGGATTAATAGTTCAGAATTCAGATTAATCTTTTATCATGATTTAATATAACTTTCATATCTAAATACCATTGTAAATGATTATGATATATTTAATATCATTATTATTAATATACACATGTGATTTTTTTTTTAAAAATTATAATATTTTAGTTTTTAGGGGCTCCGTTAATATTTTAGGCCGTCAAATGTTCCCCCCACTCCATGCAACTTCTGACATCATATCCTTTCTGATTGTGCCACATGTGCGGTTCCACTTGCACAATGTTTAGGCTATCAAATGCACACGTCTTACCCTAAATATCTGTGAACAACCCATTATTTAATTTGAAGTGTCGAATCTGCGAAACATAATCAGAAAACCATTCCTATTGTGTGTTGGAAAAAACTAATTCAAAAGAAAAAAAAAAGGATTTAAAATGACTAACTAGGTTATAGTTTACCGTTTCAAATGCCTACACTTGGAGGTCCTCTATTTTTCAAACTAGATTTTTCTTTTCTTTTTAAAAAAGTAGCTTGTACCCATCCTTTTGATGTAATTGGAGTGTGAAGAAGATAAAAAATTAGGCTAAAATACCTTTTTCTCCATTAATTCATTTTTTAATTTTAATTTGGTTCTTTAATTTTTAAAAATTTCAATTTGATCTCTTAATTTATCTCTATTAAAACAAGTACATTCTTTCCGTCAGTGACATAAACAAAAGTGATAGAAGTGTTATACATGTTAATAATTTAAAGGACCAATTTGAAACTCATTTAAAAGTTAAGAGACCAATTTGAAACTCATTTAAAAGTGAAGAGACTAATTTGAAACTTTTTAACAAGTTAAAGGACCAATTTGAAACTTATTTGCTTATGTCATTGAAGGAGATGACTAACTAATGTTAACAGAGACATGTTAATGGACTAAATTGAAACTTTTAAAAGTTAAGGGACCAAGTGTGTGTTTGGATGAGCGTTTCACAAACGTGATTTTGGATAGAATTGATTTTAATATAATTGAGTTTGAATTGAAATAATTTATGTTTGAATGTTTTTATTTTGAAAGCAAGTTTGATGTAAAACTTAATGTAAATTTTTCAATTCAAAACTGAAGCTACTATTTGTAGCTTCTACTAGAATCACGTTTGAAGGCAAAATCAATTTTGTCAGACAATAACCAAACACCTCTGTTTTTATCAAAATCACATTTAACAGGGACATAAACACTTCTAATATCTCCAAAAGTGGAATCAAACATACCAAATTAAAATTAAAAAATAAGTTAACC
The DNA here is from genome assembly GCA_039655645.1 of Ammopiptanthus mongolicus. Classification (NCBI taxonomy): domain Eukaryota; kingdom Viridiplantae; phylum Streptophyta; class Magnoliopsida; order Fabales; family Fabaceae; genus Ammopiptanthus; species Ammopiptanthus mongolicus. Next base: position 23,865,147 of record CM077347.1, on the reverse strand, counting down.
GACCAAAAATGTATTTTAACCTAAACAAGTATCACAGTGAAGTGAGTCACGTAGTAAGAATTTTATTATTTGAATACTTGTTAACAATTACACAATATTCTATTTATATCTTCATATATTTTTAGTTTGCTAGGGTATTCCCATGTGCAAACTGCAAAGTCTAATTAATCTCTTAGAGTGTACTGGACATCATTAAAGGGTCAACCTCTCCCAATCAGGTTTTCTTCATATAAAAGAGTCAAAATTCGAGGCCCATAACCTTTGACCACTTGTTTAAGGGATTCAAGCCCGTTACCACTCGGACCAATTACATGTTGATTTTTTTTTTGTTTGGAACCCACCATAATTAGTGCATTTGGCTCCCCAGTGGGTCCACTGGGGTATCCCCACAGCTTCGACCTTTTGGACCTACTATAAGACTAATCCCCGGTTCGGTAGCAACGGATGTCCGATTTTTTACACACGAAATTGGGTTGACTTTCAAATGAACGATTCCAGGAATCGAACTTGCGTCCTTTTTCTTAGAGGAGAGTCATGTTACCAACTCTCTCAACACAACTACATGTTGGTTTTATATCTTCATATATGTATACATGATCATATATTTATTCTTTTTTATTTTTTGGGTGAAATGATCATATATTTATTCTAATTCAGTGTATAGTATATAACAAATATGGCGAGTCACACTGATAGGTAACAAGATATTTCAAACCGTGTCATATTCCGAAGAGTAATATTTTTTTTGATGAATTCTGATTATTTTTTTTGGATGAATGCCGAAGAGTAATATTGAATGGTACGGTAATTTTTTTCATAAAAACTATATAATGATGTATATTGTTACTGCTAATACTAATGTCACCTCCAGCATTTTCAAAAACGCAATATAACCACTTTTTTATTTACTATTGCACGGTTAAAATTTGTCATTTGTACATTTTATATTACAAGACTTCGTACCAATAGCGATACTACATTCTGAATGTTAAAAAAACAATTTCGCCCCCACTAAATATCAAAACAAATTTGGGTACACTGCTTCGAGGGATGAATGAAATAACCATTTAATTTGATAGTGGGATTCGTCCAACGATTTTTAAAAGGTTTCATGTCTTTTTTTGATGACAAAAAGGCTTCATGTCTGGTGTCACGGGGAACACTTTTAGATTAGGTTCTATCTAAGAAATAAAAAAATTTATTTGATTGGCACAAGTGCGTGAGGATTCACCCATAAATTGCACTACAAACAAGAAGGGGTAAAAAGGCTTATCATCGAAGGGCAATATAGGATTGTTTATATATATTTTTATATGGTTTGGAAAAAAATTCATGACTCTCAATCACCTCACTATAATGCTTTTGTGATCATAGTTTTTTTTAGATTTCTGAGGTATCTTTTGTGCGTAACTGTGCATACTAATCCCTCGAAGTATCGAACAACATTAAAGGGTTGATATTTTCTAATCAGGTTTTCTTTGTGCATAAGAATCAGGGATCGAACATTTGACCACTTATTTAAGAGGCCTGAGCCCGTTAGCATTCGGACCAATCACATGTTAGACTTTGTGATGTTAGTTTGAGTAATCTGCGGGTATTTGTAAACTTTTCTTTGCATATTGTTCTACTATTCAACTCTAAATATGTCAGTATGGGCTAAGTTTTTGCTTACTCAATTTTTTTTGGGTATATGAATATGAATATAATGGTCAAGATCTAAAATCTAAAACAACCTGGAACCAAAATAGGTTGTCTCCCTTTTTCACACCACCAACCCATCACCCTTTCCTCGTTTCCCTCCCTTCACCATCTTCCTCCTTTCCTTCTTAGTCTTGGTCTTGTTGAACGAAAATCAACTTGTTGTAGTTTCCGGCAAATGAGACAGGTGGCAAGGCTGCACCTTCGACGCCTTCCTTTTCTTCTCCATCATCGATCTCCGCAGCACCAACCTCTCATCTCTGTGCAATTGTGGGTCAGAGTTTCAAGGATTCTAAACCCAAAAACAAATAAATACATCAATTGACAATTGTGGTCGTAGATCTAATGTGGAACTGCAAATGGTTAGCTGACTGTAGCTCAAAATCAAAAAATTAGAGCTATAATACCCCGACCTCAATATATTTCCAAGCAATGATATCCAAAACCAATATAAGGTTAACCAAGTCCAATCACAGAACTCAATGTACCCTAAATCACCTAGCAACCTGCATAATAGCACTTAATCCCCCCAAAAGAAAGCATAGCAATAATAGAAAGGAGCACACCAGGTGAAGGGTAACGCACAAGAACAGATAGACCCAGGGTAGAGAGATAATGTGAAATGGTGAGCTTCTCTAAAAACATTTTTTTCTTATAAAAATAGCTGTTTTGGAATTTAATCAGTTTATCCAAACATACAAGCTTTTCTTGAAAAACAGCTTTTATCATGAAAAACAGTTGTTTGGGTAAGAAATAATCTTACCCAAACATCCTCTTAATTTGAGAAAGATTGACAGATTGATTTTATATTGACATATTTTATGAACTAGTGTTTTAGACCTGTGCAATGCACAAGTTAAAACAACTTCTAATATAATATTTTTATATTTTATAATTAAATTAAATTTTTCATACAAAATTATTTATTGTAATTATATTTTATCTAAAATGATTATACAAAAATTTGTTTTACATCAATGTTCATTCTAACTGAAATCGCCTATTAGGCAATTTACTTAAATACAACAAGCCTATTAAAATAGTGTCCTAATTTTTTTCGGATTTATTAAGAATTGCATGATTAGAAATTGCGGCAGAATCACATATATTCACATAACACATATATTAAAACCCCATAATTAGAGTCACATCATGATTACGAATTGCAGCAGAATAATTTAAAATCCCATCCATATATTGTAGTTAATGCTAAAATCATTGGCCCGAAAGGAATTGACATGATTGCCCTAATTAGAAGCTGAACATAAAAACCTTTCATAATTATGCAAAAAAATCATGAGGTGCATAAATGCTTTCTAAGAAATAATGCATTAAATGTGAAATGTCCAAAGAGATGACATTTGCAAGAGCATTCTATGAGTTTTATTTGTAATTATATATAATATAGATATAGATATAGATTAGATCATAATTCTTTAAAATAAAGTACAAAATACAAGGAAAGTTGGTAGTTTCAAGGACAACAACAAACCGGACGTGAAATGAGGGGTTTCTCACTCCACTCACTTATTTCACTCCACACACTAGGAAAAGAAAAGTGAACAATAATGGCAATCATAATGGAAATGGAAATGGAAAGGAAGATTAATATTGGATTGAGCCCTAGGTTTCCCCATCCCAAAGGTCAGCAATGAACACTACAGGCCCGTTGTTGGTACGAATCTGCTTGATTTGATCAATCTTTTCATGGTCATCTCTTGTAAGTGACCAATCAAATATTTCTAAGTTTTGCTTCAATCTCTCCTTGTTGTAGCTCTTCACGGCGATAGTCACGCCTTGCTCATACAACCATCTAAGACATACCTATAATACCAGAAACGATTATATTAAAGTTGGCTCAACATTAAGTCAAAACTCAATTTAATTTAGTCTAATCCAAATAAGTTTGAAGTTCTATACTTTTTACATAAAAGAATATGAAATCAACTATTCAAATATTAAAGAAACTTTGAAGTACCTGAGCAACAGTTTTGCCATGGGCCTCTGCAATCTCCTTGAGTACTTGGCTGTCCATAACTTCATTGGTGCCCCAACTGGCACCTTTGGCTCCCAAAGGAGAGTATGCAGTTATGATTATACCCTTTGCTTGACAATATTCTCTTAGCTTCTTCTGATGCAAAGCAGGATTCATCTCCACCTATTTGGTGACAGTTTCCAGTAATAAAAAATATACATGATCACAAGAATGGTGAAATGAAAAAAATACGACAAATGCTAATCAGCGTCCTTAGAACATTGGTTAACGAATCTAAAATAATAAATTTGTATGAGAAGTGTATTTAATACAATGAAAAATGATATATTTGGTTTTTCAATCAATAATTATTATTTTTTGAATTCCTTAATGGCTTAATAAGTGCTTACTGATTAGCAAAACCTAAAAAAAAAAAAAAAAAAAAAAGATGACCAAGATGAGCTCACGGGCTTACTTGATTGACAGAGGGAGGAATGGTAGCAAATGAGAGTAGATTTTCAAGTTTCTTGCAAGTGAAGTTGCTGACTCCGATAGATTTTGTAAGGCCTAGCCTCTGGCATTCTTCCATTGCTGTCCAGACACCCTTCAAGTCAAATGTAGCTTTTAACTCGTCACCATATGGCTCTTCCCAATTTCCAGGCTTCACGCTGATGGGCCAGTGGACCAAATAAAGATCCAGATATTCTAATTTCAGGGTCCTGCATTATTGCATCAACTTCACTGTCAGGCCTCGCGCATGAATTTGTTCAAGTAATATATCATTATTACACACAATGAGAAAGTCTCTAAAATGATAAAGTAAGGATGTATGTGGATGCACCCTTACTTTCTTATGTTAGATGAGCCAAATCCTAATTCATTACTCTCACAACAAGAAATCCATTTGTATTAGAATTCTCTGCAATTACTTTTTTAAACTGCAAGAAATCAGAACCCTTAATACTATTCCAATGTGTGGCAATATTAATAATTAAACACAAATAAAAATCTTTGTGATATAAATGTAAAAAAGGACGGAATTTTGCTTACTGAAGTGATTTCTGCAAAGCAGGAAGAACAAGATGAGGAAAATTGTCAGTCAACCAGAGCTTGGAAGTGATAAAGAGGTCATCTCTAGACCCTATTAGACCAAGTTGAAGAGCTTCGGCTATGGCTTCTCCCAGAGCCTCTTCAGAGCCATAGTATGATGCAGTATCAAAGTGTCTGTAACCAAGTTTGATAGCTTCTATTACTGCCACTTTCGTGGTTTCTTGATCTTTTCTGTTAGTGTCCGCTGCAGTACCCAGTGCTATCACTGGCATTTTGCATTGGTTGGAAGAGGATTTGAGCACAAGTTGAGGGATTTTGGTAGCAGACATGACTGTATCACTGATCACACTCCTTACACAATTAATATGCTAGCTTTAGCACTTAAGCTTAGGATGAATGAATATATATATATATTAATATATGCGGTGGAGACAAAGGGCATTTTGTATCTCTTTATGTAGGGATAGAGGATCCTTCTTCTAAACTCCAAGCCTTTTCCTAAGCCGCCTTTGCTTACTCTACGCAATTATGTCATCCCTTAGGTGTCCTTAATGTTATGGAGAATGCTAACGGTGGCAGACGGGTGCATCATTAGAGTAGAGTACCTCTATATATGGGATTAATGTAAGAGTTTAAGTAATATACACTATCAAGTATAAATCTATCACAAATTATAATATATGTTACAGGTAGATATGATAAAGGAAAAAAAGAAAAAAAAATGTGATGGCCACCACTTTTTGTTCAATCCGGATTCTCTCCGACCATCGGACAGTCCGGCCAATATTTTGTATGCGAAAATATATGTATTCTGACCCCGAAATATATGTTGGTTGTACAAAAATATTGGCTGGACGGCCCAGCGGCTGGAGAGAATCCGGATTGCTTTTTGTTTCTCTTCACGTATGAGAAGAAAAAGGAAACCAAGAGGAAAGGGAGACCTAAATTTCTATTTAGGATGTTGCTATGATACCTTGGAAAGTAGAGGGTTTGAATATCTTATGTCCAATCAGAATACGCAATCTCAATTAAATGAGTCAGGTTATGTCACATGAGACTAACTTCTCACCATCTGAATGGATTACATAGGCAAGGGTAAGTTAACCAATGGGTACCATAGAATCTTCCTTCTATTTATACCCTTAAAAAACAACACTTCTTTCTCTTCTCTTTATTTTAGGGATATTTTTATCCATTTAAAAATAATATAATTTCTCTATTCTTACTTTCTACCCGATCAAACAAAAAGGAGTAAAGGGAAAACATTTGTTTCTCTTCTTTCTTTCCTTTTTCTCTCATATCAAATAATATAAAAGTTTATTTTCTTTCTCACCTCTTGTTTTTTCTTCCCACTGTTTTTCTCTCCTCTTTCATTCATTTCACTTTCTTCTATGCAATCAAGCAAAGCAGGAGCTATTCCTTAAATATTATTAATATTATATAAATAGTTTCATATATAAATAAGATTTAATTGGTATACATTATTAATATAAAAATTTTTTTACACAGACAACCAATCAGAGTTTGTCATATAAGCTAAAGTATTGGACTCTTATCCTAATTACCTTAAAAGTCACATACACCATAATTTCTGATTGGTTGTCAGTATAAAAAAATTTTATATTGACAATGTATAGCAATTAAACTCATATAAATATGTATTTTCGATATGTTGGTATTTGTTCTTATACATTGGAAATTTTTTAAATTCTTATATAAAATCATATGATTTTAATGATTTAGTTAGTTTTCTCTATACTTTTTTCAACATATAAATTTAGAATATTGTGCACAGACTTGAAAAAATAAGATATCGATGCGGAAAAAATATTATAAATAAAATTGTAATGAAATACCTGTAAAGTTTATGGGAATACTTTTTAAATTGTTTAAAGCAAAAACCAAATCAATTACGTCATGGATGACATTTGATACATGCACTGGGTCCGTTATGGAGACATTATCATATCAGTAGGGTGTTCACCGACCCGCTTCGATCGTCCTGAGTCAAAAATTTATCTAACGCAAAAATAAAAATAAGTTGCCTTTTGATTTGAATTGGATTAATTTTTATATCAAATTCAAATTAATTTAATTTGATTAAGAACAGTTTAGATTGGATTGGATGATTCCATTTTTATCCATACAATAAGTAAAAAATAAGTCTATATAACATCAACAAATATATCATCTAACATATTAGAAATTAAAACGTTACGAACTAATAAATATTAATTTTATGTTTAGAACTTTAAAAATAGTAAAAAGAAATATCACATCAAATTAATAAAAATAGTATAAAGAAATATCACATTAAATTAATAAATATTATTAGCAAAACAAAAAAGTACTAAATTTTATTAAATTTTAGTATCACATCAAACTAAAAAAAACTATTAGTCACCTATGGGTGTTGTTGGTCCAAGTAGAAGAGGCTTGAGTCTTGTAAGCATGTGGTCTTGGGTTTGATCCATAGATTCATGTATACGGAAAAACACCATTGGGAAGGGTCCCCGCTTAGGCGTCAGACCGTACCTTGGGAGATTAGTCTCTCACCTATCGGATGGGATGATACTCTGGGAAATAAAAAAAATCACTATTAGTCTAATACGGCGTTGCATACAAATAATATAATAAGTAATTATTAAATTTTATATATGCGGTTCGGTTCGGTTTCAAAAAAAAAAAAAGAAACCAAACACCAAACCAATCGATTTTCATAAAAAAAAAAAAAAATACAATAAAAATTGGTTTTGGGTTTCTTTTTTATCGGTTTACAGTTTTTCTTTGGATCAGAACATCCCTAATTATCAGTATATGATGGTTGCGGTGATGATAAGTAAGCTATTGATTTGTTAAGAAATCAAGTCATGTATTCCTGATTTGGCAATATTTAACCCTCAATAGGTGGTCCTTTCAAAATATTTTGTGTTTGTGCCCTCCAAATTAGAAGCCAACATGCGTGCTTTTCGGCCCAATTAATATAATGATTACTTCGCATGTTAACTTTGTGGACATCATCTAGATTTTGCGGTAGTCCCCATACATGTTGCACTAGCCCAAATTGGAGCTTGACCTTGTCCATTTGATGCCACAAAAACGGTACTAAAATTTCATATGTTTGCATCCCAAAATGCATGGAAAAGGAGGCATAATTAGTGACAATACAAGATACATAAGGTATAGGTAACTATATGTAATGATGAATTTTGTAACCTCGGCAATTCGCATGCGATCTATACGTGTCTGTATATGACAATATCACCATGACAGTATATTGCAGCCTCGTCATTCCATCTAATAAAATCAAAAGTGTAATTTGTAGAATACAAACAAACCCAACATTGAGAATATTTGAGTGCGAAATTATTGATTCACTATTGGGCAAGTGGGTATGCTAGCTCACGGCCGACCCTTGGTGCAATGAAAGGTAGGCGACATCGTGCATAAGATCATAAATTCATGGTGTGAATGTGATTTTTAAAGTAGTTAGGATAAGAGTCAAACATTTTATCTTATGTGACAATTTCTGATGGATTAATAGTATAAATAATCTTTACACTGACGTTGCATACCTATTAAATTCATTTTATAACGTGAGATCAGAGAGATATATTGAATAAAAACCAAGCTTGATGAGTTCTTTTCATATGTATGTCTAGGATTTATTGTCCTGGAACCCTCTACTGGTTGATGAACTCTACTAAAATCTCATTTGATGCAGATGGCCTTGCACATAATATGTGTTCTCTTCTGTTCTTAATTATGGAAGTTTGCATATAATGCTAGATCCCTGATAATATTAATCTCTTTTGTGCATTTTGGCCAGGACTCAGGATTGAATTCAGGCAAAGGTTTCTCTATGGTAAGCATCCCTTTTCCTTGGAGGATTGGAATGGTTTCAAAAATTAGGAGTGCAGTTGTTAGATTAATATTTGATCAAAGTGGTTATGATTTGATGTATGTAATCCTGTTTAGACTTGTTATCAATAGAGAGAAGCACCAACATTCATTCTTCAAGACCCGCAGAATGAAACTCGTAATGGCTTTGAATTGAAAAACGGAACTTACGAATCAGCTACTCCCTTTGGTGATAAAACAGTATGATCATACCATATGCTATAAAGATCATATTTTCAATATATTACTACATATCAATTAGAGCAGTCAATCTTATGCCTAAGACAAAAGATGGGCCTCCATTTGTTTGACAGTATATCATTGGTGGAGCTAATGGTGAAACTTTGTCCATTAAAGTTCAAATTTTTGATAGCTGTCTTGGAAAATGGTCAGTTTAAGGTTTCTTATCTCATAGCTATTTTCCTCTTAGGCTTTTGTTGCTGATATACATTTTGTGTGTAGGGTTAATCCCACCATGTTGGGCACCAAACCCATGTCATGTAAAGGCCACTCAGTAGCAGTGTTTTTGAAAGACCGAATACTAATTCTTAAGAAGGATTCTAAGCTAGATGATCATACATGGTTCCTGGAGGTTAGTGTTTTCCAAACCCAAGTCATTAATTAAATTCCACAGAACTATTAAGGCATGGAAACTCTGAAACAATAGTAGATTCTATATTGGCCTAAAAGGTGTTAAGTTTTTCATTTTCTTAATATTGGCAGGTAGATACCCAATATGTCAGGCAACAGAAAAAAAATTGGGGGACTGAGGTTGTTGCATGGAGTAAGGGTGTGATAGGCAACGTTGAGAAGCCTGTTGTTATTAGCGGCCCTTCTGGAGTAGGTAAAGGAACACTGATATCAATGCTCATGAAGGAATTTCCATCTATGTTTGGTTTCTCTGTGAGGCACACCACCCGTTCCCGAAGAGGTATGGAGAAAGATGGGTTCCATTACCATTTTACGGAGAAGAGTGTTATGGAGAAAGATATTAAAGATGGAAAGTTTCTTGAGTTTGCTTCTGTCCATGGTAGTCTATATGGGACCAGTGTTGAGGCTGTCGAACTGGTATCAGATGAAGGGAAAGTAAGTTCCTCATACTGGCATGTTATAATACATTTAATTGGAAACTTGGATATTTAAACTATTGAACTGGAGGATTGCCTAGCTAGTCAATTTATGCAAATCAATCTCTCTTTGAAGGATCGTTGCTTTATTGATTCCTATTTCAATCAAGGGTGGTAAAATAATTAGGCAAAAGTCCAAATTTCACCTTTCAACTTTATTTGAACTTTGGCTCTTCAACTTTTAAAATGCGCAACAAGGTCATTAAACTCCCAAAAGCGTGCAATGTGGTTCAAAATTGTGTCAGACATTAATTTTTGGACAGATATTATTAATGTTAGATAGGGAAAAATTCAAATTATACCCAACTTTATCTCGTGCATTTTGATCCTTGAACTTTTAAAAATGTGTGAGAAGGTACCTAAACTCTCAAAAGTGTGAAAAGGGTCCAAAATCATGCCAAGGCACGTGACACTTTCCGTCCAAAAATTAACATCTGTCATGATTTTGGACCATTTTGCACACTTCTAGGAGTTTAGGGACCTTGTTGCATATTTTGGAAGTTGAAGGACCAATGTGCAAATGAAGAAAAGTTGAAGGGTGTAATTTGGACTTTTCCATAATAAGTATTAGGCTTCTACAAAGCACTCTTGGTAATTCATTGATTTTTGCAAATTGTTCTAAAATCTAAAAGTATGGATCACCTTAACTACTAGAGTTGTATTTGCTGCAACATTGTACAATAAAGTGTTTTCAGAAGCATATCAGAATGTCATGTTGCATTGCATCTGTACAGCACAACTTAATTTCCATCAAATATAACACATTTTGTCTTGTTTCTTCTCTTCTAATCTGAAGGGCATATATTAGATCCCTTATTGTACTCAGAAGCAAAATTAAACTTTTATCATGAAATGCAATGTTTGTTGGTCTTGCCTTGTGATGGTAATGAAATTAAATTCTGTTTGATTATTTGTTGGTGCTATTATATCAAACGTTGTCAGCATTATCTTCTTTCTGATATGATTTTTGTCTTTTGACATTTTCTCATATAAATAAGTTAAACCTTTTCCTTTTTCTTTCTTTTTCTTTTTTTATTCAGAGATGTATTCTTGATATTGATGTTCAAGGGGCAAGATCCGTGAGGGCTAGTTCTTTTGAAGCCATATTCATCTTTATCTGTCCCCCATCGATGGAAGAGCTGGAGAAGCGTCTTCGCGATAGGTGAGTAATAGCTGCTTAGTCAGGCCTTTTTAACTCTCAAATCCCCCACTATGTTGCTCTCTAAAGGCTCCATACCTCGATGTTTCAAGCAGAGGGACAAAGACAGAAGAACAGGTCCTGAAGCGATTACGAAATGCAACGGCTGAGATTGAGCAAGGGAAGTCATGGGGCATATTTGATTTCATCTTATACAATGACAAACTTGAGGTAACTCTGAGCTGCCTATATGCAAACTTCCTTACACTAACTCAGATATTTTCACTGTTAACTATCCTGACATAAAATATCCATTGGTGCAGAAATTATTGGGACTTGATGGTTGTGTCAGCTCCTCCACCCAAGTCAGGTAAGTTTCCCTATTTTAGGTAAATTTGATCTTAGTTTCAAATGTTATAAAACCATGAAGTTAAATTGGTGTGTCTAATTTGTGAATCCAGCACCAAGAGAGTGTAATGAGTCCCACATCGGGTCTACCAAGCCTGGTGTGGGAGCTTATAAAGGTTGAGCAAACCTCCCCTTACAACCATGGTTTTGAGGTGGAGTTAGGCTTGACCCTATTACAATAGTGCTTTCGTTGAGAGGCTGACGGCTCTTGGAGAGGGCTACCCACGGAGGGTTCTGACCGATGGAGGGTTCTGACCAACCGTAACGTTGAGTGAAGTGCCACCGAGTGAAGTGCCGTGGAGTGAAAGCCGTTGAGGACGTCGGCCATTGAACAGGGGTGTATTGTAATGAGTCCCACATCGGGTCTACCAAGCCTGGTGTGGGAGCTTATAAAGATTGAGCAAACCTCCCCTTACAACCATGGTTTTGAGGTGGAGTTAGGCTTGACCCTATTACAGAGAGATCCAACTACCATCATATCACTCTGTGTCAAAAATTGATAACAAAATCATCATAAATTGCATCTCTTCGGGACTAGTAAAGGAATCAAAGAACATGTAAGTAAGCATTCTGAACATTTACTTATTCAGCAACCAAGAGTGAGATTAAGTACTGACTTTGTTTCTGGCTGAGCAGGATCATGATAGATGTCTCCTCCCTTAAAGGGGGTACACCTGGACGGACAAGAGGGCTAGAACTTCAAGCCGTCGACTCGTTTTCAAATGGCTTCAGTGGGATGGAACAAACTAATATTCAATGAACTTGGCTAACTAACTAGGTTTTTGTCCATTCATATATAACTTGAGAAAATGGGACACACGATTGATGAGGCACTAGATTCATTTATTAGTACGTTTTTTCTTGTCGTGTTCTTTAATTGTTATGACAATTAAATTTTACTAGACGTTTTACATGATTACTTTTCCGTACACACAGGAAATGAGAGATTATTCGTGAATTTTGCGGCTATTATAGTATATTCCATCAACACAATGAAGGAAAAATATGGTTGAAGTTTATGATGAATTGGTGATAAAACTGAATTATATGAATTTGCAAATATTTGGAGGCTAGATAGGGGATTTGGTGTCACACTTGAGCATTGCTAAGAAAAATATGAATTTAACTGATATTCATTAATAGTATAAAGATTTTTTTATATTGTCAATCAATGTATTTTTTGCATTAAAAATAAAATATTTTCAAATTTACATTACCTTTTTTTTCATTAAATGGGATATTTTTCTCATCATTAAGATAAAACTTCACTATTTTCTTTCTTCATCAATTATATAAGCATTTTACTAACATATCCTTAAAATAACGTTATTTTAGATAAAGAGAAAATAAATATTCCAGCCAAAAAAGGTAGTGTAGCTTGATAATATGCTCTTTTTAAAAAATCAAATAGGAATACTTTAACAGCCCTATATATATAAGGAGTTAAAATTATTTTTTATTAAAAAACTAAATATATATCTCTTTAAAACTCCATCTACTATTCATTTTTCTAGCGGTAGGGACAATCCTAAGTATCTGACCTACCAACATAACAAGAAGCATTGTAGCCCAATGGGCGGATAAAGTACCCAACCTGTTCACCTCCTTTTAGATTAGAAAACTAACGGAATTATTACTTATACGACCTCATTTGCTCATCCATCACTATCATCACATTTTTATTTTAATTTTTTTATTCCCAAGTTATCCGTATCTGTATCATCTCATTCTCCATCAAAGAAATTATGTTCCGACAATTAAATTGTCAGAATACAAAAATTTTGTGTTTTGAAAATTTTCAAGTTTTTGAATGTATCAACAATTAGTTATCGGAATACAGAAAATTTGTGTTTTGGAATTTTTCAAGTTTTTTGACTTACTGGAGTGTTCCGACAATTAGTTACAGGAATACAAAAAATTAGTGTTATAAAATTTTTCATGTTTTTTGACCTACATACAATTAGTTTTCGGAATACAAAAATTTATGTTTTGACAATTAGTTACCGGAATACAAAAAAATTAGTGTTTTGGAATTTTTCAAGTTTTTTGACCTAGCGACATTTAGTTTCCGGAATAAAAAAAATTTGTGTTCCAACAATTAGTTGTCGGAATATAAAAAATAGTGTTCTTGAATTTTTCAAGTTTTTTGACCTACCGACTATTAGTTTCAGAAATACAAAAATTTGTGCTCTGGAATACAAAAAAATTAGTGTTATATAATTTTTCAAGTTTTTTGACCTACCAACATTTAGTTTCCGAAATAGAAAAAAATTATGTTAATTGATGGAATTGAAAATAATTGTATTCCGAAATTTTTCAAATTTTTTTATCTACCGACAATTATTTGATGGAATACAAAAAATTTATGTTCTAATAATTAATTATTAAAATATAATTTTTTTTATATTCTAATAATTAATTATCAGAACGAATGGAAGTGGGAGAACATGATTGAGAAGAGTAAAATCAATTTTTCATGCTCCAAATTAAAAAGTGAGATGGTAGATAAAGTATTTGTGATGGTACCAGTAGCAATTCCCGAAAACTAACCGATCCAGATTTTTCTTGGTGTGCTATGTACCAGGTTGAATTACTTCGTACCAGAATTGTGTATAAGCCAGCTTTGATTTGGCAACATTGCAGCCACAAGTTATTATGCATTGATTTACGAACACCAGAAAAATATAGAATAACAAAACCAAAGAATGTGTTGAATTACGCATACAATGTAAAAGGAAAAAGCTAATTAAAATACGTGTTCAATTTAGATCCATAAAAAATATTTGTAATGAAATCCAGAATTTTATCTAAAAGCAATGGGCTATCTGTTGTCTCACGAAGTGTGCAGCAACCCTGCGTTCAGTGTTGGTTTAATATCTAATAATTAATAATGAAAGATGATAAAAAATAATGTTTGTTGACTAATCGGGATCTAAGCATATGATTGTGACACATTTTATACGAAATAATATTAATAACATTCTTTTTAACACATTTTTTTTTGTTAATAGACGTATATAATTTAATGAATCTTACATAAAATTCAATTAATAAATAAAATATGTAGAAGAAAGTATATTCCTTGGCATTCCTCATTTACTGACTAGTATCAAAGAGCAAGCCAGTGCATGCATCCCTCTAGAAAGTAACACTCACTAGAACAGGGATGCATCCAGACTATTGAAAACGGAACTTTATCCTAGTCTACTTTGCCCTCCAAGTCACAAATTGCCAATGTTTCCAACAAAAAACAGTAGAGTTGAGTTCCTTTTATTTTAAAAACTGAATAAACCATCATTTTGATTCCAAAAATTATGAGGCGCTATCAGTTCAGTCCCTGAAAATAATTAAATTATGAAAAAGCCTGTCAATGTTAATTTCGTTAATAAAGTTAGTCAAGACTAATTCAGGGACTAACTTGATTAACGAAATTAACATCGATGGACTAACTTGATTGACAAAATTAACATTAAAAGACTTTTTATAATTTAACAACTTCCAAGGACTGAACGGACAGTGACTCGTACTTTCAACCACAAAAATGATGATTTACTCGTAAAAACTACACCAAATTCTATTGGAAAATATACTTAAACTAAACCTCAACAGACGTGACTATAATTTCCCCAAAGCACTTTACAAAAAAAAAAAAAACATAAAAACAAAAATTAAAAAACCATAATGCTATTGCCCATTCTATAGTATATGTGCTCAAATGGAGACTAAAATGAAGGCAGATGGCGCAGTACTCTAATGAACAGCATTGTCTTCACAGTTACAATTACTGCCCCATATAGCTTAAGGGACCAAAAAAATGATCATGGCTATTTGGCATCTAGAAATCAGTCCTACTAGCTATACACATGAATACGAAGGCAACTAAAAATGTAAACTGAACCAACAGAAAGATCCTACAAATTGAGCTAGCATCTATAGTTCTGAATCCGAACCATTTTCTTGTGAATCATCTACCTGCAACGGCTTCTGGAAGGCAAATGGAGGTGGTGGAGGATCAACATTCAATGTACCATCAAGTACTCTTACTACTTCCCCCATGGAAGGTCTCCTACGTTCATCCATTTGAAGGCACCAAAATGCAATTCTTAATGCACGCTCTAGTTCCTCTAAATTGTAACCCTCTTCCAATCTTTTATCAACCACATTAGCTACCCTCTCCTCCATCCATTCTTTATATGCCCACTCACAAAGTTCCTCATGATCGCGACACCCGGTTAACAAGGTTAATACTAACTTGCCAAAATCTTCTACATCCTTCTCAGCTGAAAAGCCACAACATGTCGCGTCGCCGTCTACTCTTGCAAACCCGAATTCAGTAACCTTGGCCCCTAAGTTATCATCCAACATGACATTTTCACACTTCAAATTACCATGGCTTATAAACTCCCTGCACCCAGAATGGAGATAACATATGGCCTTTGCCACACTTGAGCATATTTCAACTCTCTTTCTCCAAGTTAGCCTCCTGCTAAGAGTAGAATCTTCTATATACTTGTCAACTGAACCATTTTTGGCATATTCATACACCAAAAATCTATGCTCAAACTCACAACAATAACCCTCCAGCTTTAAAAGGTTCTTGTGATGGATGCTCCCTATCTTCAGAACAGCACTCCGGAACTTCCTTTCTTCCATGGAGGTGTTCAAGTCTTTAACTGCAATCAACTGATTGTTTGGTAGCACACCCTTAAACATCTTCGGCCCAATTTGATTCTTGAAATCCCCAGTGAGGCTCTTGATTTCTGAGAAGGATAACCCAATTAAGCCTGTTGAGTTGGAGCATGTGAGAGCTAAATTAACTTTTTTCCTAGTAGAGTGTTTCCTTCTGTAGATGCAGAACCCAATTCCCAACTGGAACATAACAAAGATGACAAATGTGCCTGAGGCAGCTCCTATTAGACAAGGAACATCGAGTCTAGGAGGTGGTTTGGATGGAAGTGATTTTGTAAGAGGATTTACAGCAAATGGACCAGAGCATCTCTTGACAAATGATATTGAGGTTAGAGATGGATCAGCATAACCAGTGACGTACTCAGTTTTCTTTATTGAGCATTGAGGAGTTCCATTATTGGAAAAGGTTGCAACTGTACATTGAGGGTCATTGAGGCACAACTCTTCACATTGTTGCAAATTACTTGTGATAACAGAAACATCTGGAGGGTAGATTGCATATAGATATGTGTTCTTATAAGCTATCATATTGGATCCAGATTCACACTCCTGTTCATATGGAACCAAACATCCATTAGTCCCAGTTACCTCAAATGGGCATCTGCAATCAGCAGAACCTGAGGAATCGAAGACACACATACCGCGTTGACCACAAGTTGCAAACACCTTGCACTGATTCTCAACAGCTTGCCAGACTGATCTCCATGATTGTAAAGTTTCTATCCATGAATATAAGCGAAGATTTCCATCCACATCGAGCCTAAGATATCGGTAATTCACAGCATCATTGTGATCGTCTCCAAACACAGACCAAATAGGTTTCAAACTTTGGTCTCTAAGTTCAAGAGCTCCACTGGTTGTAAGAAAAGCACTGAGATTTGAAGTAGAAGGGCTTTCACTTGTCCAGTAGATAACATTGCTTTCCCAGTGTAGCTCTAAATGACCTGAAGCATTCATGTGAAGACTATAATAACTGGACTTGAGATTCTTGCTTGAAGCTCTAAGTAATTTATTAACAGATAAACTTTGTCCTGGGAGAAGTGTATCAGATGGATTATCAAAACTTTGCCAAATGATATTTTCCTCTCTATCCATTAGAACAAAATTTCCACTGTCATGAAGAGCAGCTGAAACAACAGAACGGTTTCCTGTTTGACTGGTCCAAACAGAACCTCCTTGTAATGAATCAAACAAGACCAGTTCCCCTTCTATGGTGAGTTCAAAATAGGACATGTTACCTACTGTGACCTGAGCACCAGCAACCCAAACCATAGTTTGTTGGCTATATGGTATAGACTTAGAATTGAAATGAATGCCAACACTAAACTGGTTAGGCTGATCTGAAATGTTGAAGAATCCCAATGCAAAATCACCATTGGAGGAAACCCAATAGTCATTGTCAACCACAGAAAGTTTGGAACCCAGTGGAATATTATCAGCTGTCACAACAGAAGGTATTAACAAGAAGATGAAGATACAAAGTAAGAATGGTAATCTAAGGAGACACTCCTCCCGTTCAAGCATATCTAGATAAGCTCAGAGGGACAAATTAAGAAATACAACAATCAATTCTATTCCACAAGTTTCAGTTTCATGTGAAAGATTTTGAACTCCATCTCAGCAATTATCACATACACCTGGGAATAGGTAAGCTAAGATAGAGGTTTTTCTCAAGCCCCAAATTGCTATTCACTGGTACAATGATAAGAACTCCAAAGCACAAAATTTCTAGGAATATTAGGTAAAGGATGGAGACAAATTTGAAGAGATGGGGAGAAAATTTCAAAAAGATCCAAGTGGGGAAGAAAAAACACTTGAGTTCGGTACCTAAAAGGATAGTCAAAAGCTCAGATATTCAAGAAGCCATCACGAAGTGCTAGATACCATGTGCATCACAAAAATATAGCTACACACAAAAAAAAAATGACCAGGAAGCAACATGAATTTGACAAAGCAACTTGGAATTGGAAAGTGTTTAGAGCCATGTGTGACTCAGCTGCAAAAGGAAGATAGGAGATTCCTAGAAGCCTTATTCTTGTGCAAAAAACAGGAAAAAGAATAGGAGTAAATTATTGTAATAAAAATCGGAACTTTAGATGGAAATGGGGCCCAAATTAGGTTAGGCCAATGAGGAACCTATTTGACAGCATGCAATAACTTTTCAAGGCTCAAAGAGACAAAAAAGTCTTGAAGAGTTTGCTTAGCAATTTTTTTTTTTTTTTGAGAGAGAGATCTGAAAGAGAAGAAAGCAAGAGGTCATAACTGGGGAATCTTCAAGCTGTATGCAGAAAAACCCAGCTCCAAATGCAAACTTTCCTTCTGTTTTTCACAAAAAAAGTAAAAAAAGTCAACACACAAATTATCCTAAAAGGTAAAGAGAGGGGACTTGCTTTGCACACTTGAGAAATGAATAAATGTACTTGTGATGTGGCTTAACTAGTTAGGAAAGCATATCAAGTTATGAGTCTAATCTCTTAAATGTGTGGACCCAAGTGAAACAAAATGGGATGGGTTTTGAGGCTGCTTCTGGGTTTAGATTTGGAGCAGAAAAGGTAAGAGTGAAAGAAGAAGAAGAGGAGGAGGAGAAAACAAAGGAAAGGTTATTTTGGGGTTACAGAGTTATGGTGTACTGAGGAAGCAATGTGCATGTATTGTAAGCAAGAGAAGAGAACTCAAGATACCAGAAAAAAAGTGATAGACAGAACAGCATACGAGGTGGTCAGTGTAAGAAAGCAAGACACTTACACCCGTTGTTTGGTTGAGTAAATTTTGAAAAGAACGAACGGTAGAAGAGAGAAGTGGAGAAGAAAATTGAATTTTCATTCGTTTGGCAAAGAAGAGAAGATAAGGTGGGCGATTCACAACAAAAAATTTCCTCTTTCCATTCGCCGAGAGAATGAGTGAAAATGAGAAAAAACGAAAGTTGACATCTCTACCCTTTTTGTTTAGACTATGTAAATATGTTATTAGGAGTAATTATGGCTTTACAAAAATTACTATTCCGGTTCCAATTCTTCTTGACTAGGATTCAGTTAGGTCCATTAAGATTTCTCTTATTAAAATGTGTAGCCCCCACCTGACCTGCTTATTGTATATAATAAGAAATTATTCTTCGCATACTTGATGACGTATGAGTAAGTAATATTTAAGTCAATCGAGTTGAAATTTATATGAATTTAGTGAGTCAAAATAAAATCAAATACTGCATTGTCTGGTGAAGTGTTTTAATTAAATCATCTGCATAAAGTAGTTTGAAAAATAAAACTAACATATCTGTAGCATGGTGCCCACATTCTTGTCCTCTTTTTTATAATGTCTATGTTTATTCTTTACAATCAATGAGCCGGGCATGACTACATTGACTAGGGTGTCATTTAATATGTGAGAATAATTTTTGATCTTTTACCTGAGTTTGTTTGAATAATCCTTCTCACATTTGGTATCTTTTACTTACAAGTATCCTATGTTTATTTTCTAAGAAAGTTCTTAGGCTGTATTATGTATGTTGCATATGCGATTTCTTCTATTTTAATTGCAAGATTTCACATGCAATTCCCATTGATCGACCCAATCATTTGGAATTCATAATTCAGAATAAATTTTCATCCAATTATATATACATTAAATGGTTGCTCCAAGTTGAATACCGAGTTCAGATTAATCAAATTAATCACTCTCACTTAATTTACTGAGATTGGAGACACTACAAGAAAAAAAAAAAAAGGTCATTACCAACGGCCAAAAGCTCATGGTAATGCTCTAAAGCTGTCAGTAATGACCTTTTTCTGATGGATGACCGACAATTAGAAATCTGTTAGAAAGAAACTTCTCGGTAATGTATACTGACAATCTAGTACAAAAGGCCGACAGTAAGTTCCGACAGACAAAGCCTTCGATAAAAGGTCGTTAGTAAGGTAAAAAATCAATTGACTGATTGACCGTTCCAACTTATTGTTAATTGTTAATGCAAATGATTGTTGATCTTTCTTTTTAAATAGATAAGTGCTAGCAACACACTCTCTCCTATTGGTTGAAATTCATATGAGTCTCACTTGAAATTTGTAGGATTCACATGAATTTCAACCAATAGGAGAGAGTGTTAACAAAGTGTCGCTAGCATTTTTCTTTCAAATATATATTGTTTGTTGGGAATTCAATTGTGAGGATTGGAAGTCTTATAATGATAAATAATGGGTTAAGTAAGGAATATATAAATTAAAAGACCCATTCATTAACTTAATTTTGGGTCAAAATGTGATGTCAAAGTGGTTCATGTACTTAGCCATGAAAGAAGATCTCCCCCTATTGGTACTCCTCCGTTTCTAGCATTGTTAACTATCTCTAAAGCTAATAATATCAAAACATGAAGTATAAGAAAGAATTTGGATTCTCTCATTTCACACGACCATCATCAGGTTGGAGTGAAATAGAAACAAGTTTTCTCGTGTTAGGACCTACCATAATGGGTTGAGGTGCAGTAGTTTCATTATATTCGAAACAATTAGTGCCTTTGTTTATAACAAGACCTTTTACTTTTATTTAATTAACAATGATCCAGATTATCCCATAGGAAGTAAGTTCCCGTCACGTGATCATGTATTATATATCCCATCCAGTTTAGTAGAGTTTTGGATATGCCACTGTTGTATTTGTTCATGGTCTAGTGTTCCCATTTGCAGTTTCTGTATTTTTTTGTTCTGCTTTGTGTGCTCAGGCTCAGCCTTAGGATAGAAGAAGAGGCTGATTCCTACTTTGGCTGGGAAAAAAAGTCAAATAGAGTTGCAGTTTGCACATGACACATTATTCGGTATGACAAGTATCCATTTCCCTGGCACACGCATCTGGGCCATTCAACAGATTTTATACATATTGAACAGAAACAAGGCCCATTTCTTTTATCAAAGTTTTTCTTTCTCTATTTTTTAACAACAATAGTAATTCTAGACATAAAACAATTTCGTTTTGCCCCGTAATATTCAGTAACTCTCAATAAACTGATTCACGATATCACTTTGAGTAATTCTATTTATACAATTTTTAATCTTAAATATTGTATATATTTACTATAATTTTAGTGCTTTTTCTACAATAATTTTAAAAAAATATTAGCTCATAGGCTAGCCAATTTAGCCCGCAACGTGTAGAGGGTTAGGCTAGCAAATTAACAGCCTGATCTAAATTTTGGTCAAACCCGTCTCGACCCGAAATGTAACTTGACTTGAACGGGCCACCCCGACCTGAATTGACAGCTCTACTTATATAGTATTTGAGTCAGTTTTGTGCTATTTCAATTAATTTACTTTTTTGTTTACATAAATTCATGCATCTATACCGAAATATTCATTAAAAAGTTTATGGGTTAGCAATAATTTTTTTAACTAATTAAGATTTATGTTCATTTATTCTAAGCTAAAGTTTTGAGAAAGATATATAACTAAGGGTTATTATCATAGGGAGATTGTCAAGTCAAAAAGACTTGAGCAAACCCATCAGTATGCTTTAATCTTACTTAGCCTTAGTTTTGATGATGACAAACTTAATACATGACTGTTCTCATGTAGTGATCTTTTAGAAAGCTAGGTTCACAATATGTGAACTTTGCTAATTGTTTGCCAAGTGTGCCAAATAGTTTATTATGAGTTTCAGATCACGCTTTAAGCAAAAAAAGTATTTTCAAAATAATGTAAGTCTCAAAAGTGAAGGTTTCTCGACTTGAAAATAACTAAGAGTTTAGAACACCCAAGGTTGTCATAAGACTTGAGTTACATAGAAGACTTAAAGACTTTAGAACATCTCGATTTGAAGATATCAAGTTGTGAAGTCAAGAATCCTTGAGATTCAGAATACTCAAGATTCAGAACACTAAATGTCTCGAACATCTGAGTTCAAAATACTCGATAGTCAAAATACTCAGTACTCAAAATATCCAAAGTTGAAAATGCTCATGCGTCTACCTTTTTAAGTTCTTATACACAAAAGTAAAAAGTTACTCTATCAAATTACTTTTTGTGGAAAAGTTTTCTAACAACTTTTTTAGCACTGTGAAATTCTTATACAAAGAGAGGAAACTTGCGCTAAATCATTTGGTTCTTTGCAGGGCCGGCTCAACTTATGTGAAGGTCTAAAGTCAACTCCAAATAGATAAGTGTGGGTCTATCTAGGTGAGGCCTACTTATACTCTGGGGCCTAAATCTATTACAATTATATTTAAAGGCTTAATGAATTTTTTAGTCCCTATAAATTGAGGTATTTTTAATTTTGGTCCCTATCTTTTTTTTCCTTAGGTTTTTGTATTTTTAACTTTTTAAATTTTGAAATTGGTCTCTGTCGTCAAGATGCACCGTTAACTGCTGACGTGGCTAACAGATTGCCACGTCAGCACTGCCATGTGGCATTAAATATAATTTTTAATGCCACGTGGCATTTGGAAAAAAGATATTTATAAAATTTTGGTTTTGATCCCTATATTTTTTTTTTTGCTTAGGTTTTGGTCCGTGCAAATTTAAAAACATCACAATTGGAGTTTGATGATTCACAGCCGTGTTATAAATGTTATATGGAACCTACACGGTGAGATCAGCTTATAGATGTTATATGGAATAGTTGGCAGCAGAGAGAAATGTTCGGGTACCAGGAAATTGACATTTGCTTTAGAGGTTGATGATTCCCAGCCGTGTTAAGCACTCACTTTGGAGAGGCTGTAGAGATTGTCTAACTACACGTACTAAACTACAGAGCAGAGGGGGACGGATTGCACATGTATTTGCCTTATGTGTGAAACCAATCTAGAGAATACTTGGCATCTTTTCTTCACATATAGCACTAGTAAACGTTGTTGGCAGCTAATTAATATGTGGAATTTTATTGAAACTAGAATTGATGTGGCTGAGAACTTTGCAGAGTTGTTGTGGCATATACTCGAACAGTTGGAGAGCAAGCAGCGTGACCTCTTTGCTATGGTGTTTTGGGGAATTTGGACAACCAAAAATGAAAAGATTTGGGAATCCAAGAATGTTCAGCCGCCAAAAATCCTTCACAGATCTAAACATAGCTTATTTGAATGGATTCAAGCAAATAATAAAAGTGATGATGAAGGAAATCAAAGGCGCGTATCTGCTAGAGCTCGCCGGGTTCCTCCGCCACATGGTTCCGTCAAGTGTAACGTTGATGCTACCTTCGTCCACCAAGATCGAAGGTTTGGCATCAGGTTGTGCATCCGTGATGATGTGGGGAGAGTGCTCGATGCAAGAACCTCATGGTTCCTTGGACTGCCCAACGTCCATGAGGGGGAAGCAATCGGCCTCTGGTGTGCAATTCAGTAGCTCAAAAGCTTGGGAGTGGAAACTGCAATTATTGAGCTGGATTGTAAAATGGTGACAGATGGCCTATGCAACAGTAACACAAATCAGAGTTTGGAGTCATTTTAGAAAGGTGCGGTAATGTGTTGAACTTTTATTCTAATTACCAAATTAGATTTATTAAGAGTCTCGTAATAATCGATTATAATGGGAATCAATTTTTATTTGGATATATTTATTAAAAAATGATTTTAAGATAATTTATTTTCTTTGGATGATATAAAAAAATATTTTAATATAATAAATTGCAAAAAAAAAAATGAAGTTATTTGTATAGACTAATAATATTTATTTGATAGTTAGTTATATAGGATAAAATGAGAAAATATGATGGATTTCAAAATAATCAAAAGTTTTTTTTTCAAATAAGCTGAAAATTTTTAGCTTTATTAAAAATCACATTTTTCTATAAAAAAAAAACTTTTTTCTTACTTGAAGCTAATTTGTCAACATAGTAGAATAATTCCAAAACAACTATTTTTTTAGGAAAAAAACTTTTTTCAAGAAAAATAAATTATCCCAAACATGTTCTTAAAACATTATTTTTAACTTTAACTTTAAAGTATCTTTTAAACTTCAAAAAAGTTGGGTCAAACACTACCTAAGTATAGATTAGAATTGATTTGCAAGTAATCACACATCAAAGCTAACATATATCAGTAACAACAAGCAATAAAAGTATAAAATACAATATTTTCGACATTATGAAAATAAAGTGATTTTATTTTTTTAAGTTCTCAATTTCATTTTTCACTATATAAATATAATAACATGTGAACAAAAACATGTGAATATGCTGTCTTCTCCACTATAAAATTGATTTTGCTATATAATGTTGTAATTATAGTTTATGTGTTTATTCTCCACTACAGAAATAGAATCTGATTTATAAAGTATGATTTTATTCTCCACTATGTATTTCTTTCAAATATTATAAATCCATATAATCCTTCGAAATCTTATAAATTCTTATGACATAAATCTATTAAATTCCAAACAATAAAATCTTGATTAAAAAAGTTTTTAAAAAAAAATCTGATAAGTCATTACATTCCTATATAGTTCATTAAAATCCACAAGACTTTTTTATGTCAAAATAATCTTTTAAAATCTCAATCCAATACACCTCCTTAATTGTTCATGCTTTAGCAAGGGTATCAAACTCATATGCTTCCTCGTTTGATTTTTTTGATATTCCTCATTGTATCTAGGAACAAGTTCATTTGTAAATGATGAGCTGGGTTTGTTAAAAAGTAAATAAAACAAAAACATACACGATAGCAGCTTCACAGATAATACCACCGCATGTCACTTTACTGTCCTCAATCATTGCTTCATTTGAATTTATTTAAGCGGACTTTCTTAATAAGTGTCCCAAAGGACACTTATTAGCATCATCCTTAATTAAAATTGAGTAATTTATCGTGATTAATATTATATTATAGTCAATGTCAAAAATCAACTCTTATGAACAAAAAAAGTAAATAGCCAAATTTATATTGTTGAAAAACCAAATCAAAATTTTTCATTTCTATCAAACTAAATTACAAAGACATTTTTCTCGATCTTGGAATTCGGATATTTACTGAAAATAATTGTCATAATCAACTCGATGTGGCGAGTTCAGACTTTTCTTAAATTATAATACAAAATACAATAATAAATTCATTAACCCTTGTACAATCTGGGTTTTCCACAACTGAGGGAGGTTTTTGCAGAATGTATTTATCTGGTTTAAGCTTTTATAAAATCAATTCACATTTTTTATATGGTACGATTTGCCCGGTTGCATGTGGATGCTTCTTCATTTGTTGGAATGTATTTATGTTTTAATCTTTATCATTTAAATAAGATGCAATGATTAAAATTCATTATTCTAATCTCTAACGATAATAATAAAATGTGGATTGAATTAGTATGCACTATTAGGCTAAATATATTTGACTCATATGATAGATAACTTAAAAGTCATATGTAGAATGATTTGTGATTGATTCGTAAGAGTATAGAAAACTTTGTACTAAAAGCTATCAAAATTAAAGTCATAAAATGTTTATATACATATAACTCTCATGTCATGGAAGCCTTCTGGTTCCCATTCTTTGAATCTTTGGCCATTGCTAGTTTTCCTTGCCGTTGGACCGTTGGTGGATCAATTGCTGAATATTAGATTATTGGGAAGTGAGGGAAAACAAATTTCATTATTTATGTCACATATATCACTTATGGCCAAAGTTCATTTTTTCATGTGCTGAAGTGTTGAACGAGCATGGGAAAGATGCCCTTTCTCATGTTATTTTCTGGCATTAGGTACTATTTATTGTTTACACTTGCAGATTTTACAGGACCACTAATGTCTGATATTAGCAGAATCTTTCATGTTTTTTGGCTTTTGGTGTCAGTGCTTAGTGTTATTATCTTTTTCCAGATGATGTTATTATCTGATATTAGCAGAATCTTTTAGTGGATTTTTTATTATCATGATTTCTTCTTGCAGCAAAAAAATAAGAAAAAACAAAAATATTTAACTGCCTCGAGCTATGTTTGTTCAGCTTAGGACCACTTTCTGATTTTGATGTAACTTGGATTTGATGAACCTTCTTTGTTTTACTAATTTTGTTAGATACTGAATTCTTAAAAATTGAATGGACAATATTAACTAATTCTTCCAGGAATGCTCTTGCAAAGGATGAACTAGGCCTCGAAATATTGCAGATTTCACTGCCTGCCACTCTGGCTTTAGCAGCAGATCCTATTGCTTCTCTCATTGATACTGCTTTCATCGGTCACATAGGTTTGTTTTACATTTTTCTTTAGTATTTCTCTAGCAAATTGGTTGACTTAGGGTGTGTTTCGGTAAACAGCTTAATTAAATGTTTATTCAATAAGCTCTTTTTTAAATAAGTTAAAAACAACTTATTTTTATAAGTTTCTCTGATAAGTTTAGGGAAATAAGCTAAAAAGAGCTTATGGAAAGACCATAAATAATTTTCATACACTATTTATATAAGTTTAATTCCATAAGCTATTTTCATAAGCTTTTTATAAGCTATTCCAAACGCATAGTTAACACACTAACCTTGTTGCTTTTTATGATGTCTCCTGAGTAATGCTACCTGTTTGGGGATTGACTCTTTTCATATGCATAAGTTGTGTCCAAAGTTTAGTTCCAAGCATACACTAAGCTATTGGTTGGCCTGTAGCCTATGAAATGTTATATATGAAGAAACTTTTTAGATACTTATTACCACATGTTTGTTTTGTTTCAAGTTTTCTGTTTTCATTTTCTGTTTTTATTAATAATTGCAAAAATAACACTTTGTCTTCATTTTGTTTCCTATTTTCAAAGATTTATAAAGGAAACGGTGAAAAAAAACAAAATGATGTTTTTACTGTTTTGTTTTCACCGTTTCGTGCACAAATATTTGAAAACAAGAATATAATGAAAATAAGGTGACATTTTGTAATTTTTAATGAAAACAGAAATATGGAAACAATATTGCAACTATGTGAAGGTCATAATGTATAAACCCTGTAGCCAGACACAGAGATTGACTTGAACTCTAGAAGAGTAGGATGAGTTCTGGAGAACTACAAAGTAGGTTGTGCGTGTACCAGGGGCCGATAGAAGCGAATCATTGAATGTCTTTATATATTTATCATACTCACAGACATGGTTATCATATGTGTAACAATGTACTTACCTAAGTCCGAGTAATAACACCCTCTCTCTTTCTGTCCTTTTAAGTTTTTTAAATAATTCAAGGGATGGAATAATGCTCAATTTGCCATGAACTGTTAGATCTATTATGTATGCTGTAACAAGTCGTCTTTCATAAAATTTTGTTACTTATCAGTCATTAGCTCGTGATTGAACTGCATCTAATTATATTATGAAGTGTTTTTGTGTAGGTCCTGTGGAGCTTGCTGCTGTGGGAGTTTCAATTGCTATTTTCAATCAAGTGTCAAAAATTGCAATAATTCCATTAGTCAGTGTTACAACCTCCTTGGTTGCCGAGGAAGATACTGCTGAGAAATTACAAACTCAACCTTTAGAAAAAGAATTGCTGATCAAGGTCTCTTCTGTTAATGAGGAAATAAAGTTGGAAGTAGAGGAACAGATAGAACAAGCTGGTATTTATTTTCTTAAAAACAAAAAATTATTAGCTCTCAACTTGTGTTCAAAGGAAATAGCCATTGGAGTGTAATACTTACAGCTAGATAACCTGCAAGACATCCATGGTTGTTAAGCTCTCAAGTTAACTCTTAACTCTTACGAGTTTACGGTCATTTATAAAGTCAATTTTACGTTTTCAGTATCATTTTTGTTTTGTTTTATTCAGATACAAAATAAAGTAAGTGTTTGACTACAAATTATATGACAGTAGATCAAATATTGAGTTATGTTTATACTTTATTACGTTTATATGCTTTGTTTTCATGAAGTTAGAATGTTGAATATTAAATTTTGACATGCCATTAAACTATGTTTAGGCACTAGACTGTGTTTTAAAATAATATTTTTGAGATATGTAACTCTTACAAGTTTGCAAGTCGACTTTACGATTCAGTTTACTAAGATTCCACGAGTTTACGCGAACTCTTGAATTTGACAACCTTGAAGACATCTTTCTTTCAACCTGTTAACTTCCCCTGATTAATGTATCACCAGTAATTTTCTTTTTTTGATGTAGATCCTGATTGCAGCTCTTCATCAACAAATATTGACATAGTAGCTAAACTTGGCTTTGACAAAAGATATTTTCCATCAGCTTCATCAGCAATAGTTATTGGTGGCATGCTTGGCGTCCTACAAGCTCTTTTTCTCATTTTTACAGCTAAACCGATTTTGAATTACATGGGCCTTGATTCTGTGAGTCCATCCATCTTTCTTGTCACATGGGCTGATTTAATAATTGTTTGAAGGTTGCTTTATTTAATTCTGCTTCAAATTAATTTCATAATTTATGTCATAATTCAGAAAGCACATTAGTTGTCTTGAATTTTGATTTCTGGCTATATGTCATCTTTGAAGACTTTTATATATCTCTGTTTAGCTACCTTGTTATTATGTGTGAAATAACTGCCAATGTTTCTTTTTCATGCAGAATTCTCCTATGTTGAAACCAGCGCTACAATACTTGACATTGAGGTCATATGGTGCACCAGCTGTTATTCTTTCTATGGCAATGCAAGGCGTTTTTCGGGGAATCAAAGATACAAGAACTCCTTTATATGCTACTAGTACGCCATTTCTCTCTTTCCATTGAACCAGTATCTCTATCCAGTTTCATTATGATGATACTAGATCAATGTTAATTAATAATGTGACTCCCTATTGGATAATATCACTTCCTTCAGTGTATCAATTTAACATTTTCTCTTAATCTCAAAATATTATGTTTTCTTTGCGAATAAAATATCATGTAGAGATTGCCATTTCCAGAATTTAGTGTGTTCTAAGACTGACTGCAACATAAGAGAATGTTACAGGAGAACTTAATATTATAATCAGATTATCAGTTGTTGAGTAACAAAGTAATTGTCCACATATCCAATCAACAGAATGATGCTTTTAGAGGGGAAAACAAGGTGCAGACATGTCAAGTTGTTTTTCTATCCTTTTGTTGAAAAGAAAGGGATTAGTTAACATTTTGTGTATTATGCATGTTGTTTTATATATATCTATTCAAGCTTCTTAAATCAGATCTTGATACAGTTCAGAGAAGGAAACAACTTACTTAGGTAAAGTTCTTACAGCTCATCAATGAAAACATAAAAAAATGATGAGGTGACTAAAAAGTAGGACATTTGTTATATTTTTATTAGAAAACAACGCCACAATCACTTAAAAAACTTCACCCAAGTTTTGTCCTTGGGAGAATTAGTGAAAATCGATTAGACTTTACTTCTTAGTATAAAATGAAGTACCCCCAATTATCATTCAGTAATTTGTGAAGTTTAACTGCAGTTATGGGAGATGTAACAAATATCATTTTAGACACTTTACTTATGTTCATACTCCAGTTGGGAGTCAGTGGTGCAGCCATTGCCCACATTATCTCCCAGTAAGTTCACCTTTAGTATTCATTTTTAATTCTGGATGTGTCATCCCAGTCTTGTGATATTCCAAATTGAGAAGTCATGTTTCACTTCTGTTTCTCATTTCATTAACTTGGGATGTGATTTAATAGGTACTTGATTTCGTTGATGCTATTGTGGAGCTTAATGAAACAAGTTGATCTCATGCCTCCCAGTATCCGAGACTTTCAATTTGGAAAGATTCTGAAAAATGGTTATAATTTCTATCTACACCTTTTGTATTTTCAGAATCCACTGGTTCCTAATTTCTTATAATTTCTCTCTGCGCCTGCAAAAACTCTTGCATATCTGATAACCATTTCTGGTTGAAGTTACATTTTAGGTTAAACTATTTGGTCCCTATACGTGATACTGATTTTCAATTTAGTCCCTATACGTAGAAACTTTTCAAATCAGTCCCTATATGTACAATTATTTTTAATTGGATCTTTACCGTTTATTAGTGTTATAAAGTCGTTTGTTGGAGTTAAAGTATAGGGGACCAAATTGAAAATAATTGTCACTTGTAGGGACTGAATTCAACAAATAAAATTGAATCCGATCCCTATACATGACAATCATTTTCAATTTGGTCCCTACATGTGACAAGTGAAGTCTTTATTTCAGTTGCTGTTTTTACTTTTTATGCATATCTTTATAGTACTGCTTGTTGTTGAATTGGATCAATCTCTTGTAGACTTAGACTGGAAATATGCTTGATACATTCTCGAGGACAAATCTCTGACTCTGTTTTCTTCCCTTGGTTTTAGGGTTTCTAATATTGGTGAAAGTTGCAGCTGTGACATTCTGTGTGACCTTGTCAGCATCCCTTGCAGCAAGGCAAGGATCAACAACCATGGCTGCGTTTCAAATCTGCTTACAGATTTGGATGGTGACCTCTTTGCTTGCTGATGGATTGGCTGTTGCTGGACAAGTAAGAAATTAATTTTTTATGAAAATATAACTGTTTTTATTATGTTTAATTAATCTGTATTTCGGTGAACTATTTGAAAATTTTCAAAGCGGTCTTTATATTTTAAAAATTTGTAATCGGATCCTAAACATATAAAAATTTCTATTTTAGTAACCAATAAACATCTTTATTCACAAAATGTATAGGGATCTATTTGAATTTTCTCATAAAGTTCAAGGATTCACAAATGCACAAGTGGATAAGTCACTTATCGGAATCCTAACGAAAACTTAAGCAACCCTAACGCAGATATGTATGAGGGATTCAATTTCATTTTTTAGAAGATTTGAAACCCAATTACAAATTTTTAAAGTTCAAGGACCTATTTGAAAATTCTAAATGGTTCAAAGACCTACAAATTTATATAACCTTTTTATTACATGCTTTCGTTGCATCCTCTATTGGTGGGATGTGGAATTAATATTTGTTGTGAAGCACAAATATTGTAAGTAACAGCTAAATATCAAATGACTTGTCATGCTTAAGATTACTTATAAGCCTACAACCAAGGAAATGAAAGCACACATTATAGAAGCAACAAGTAAAGTAACATTCAGTAAATCCATGGCTTAATGTCATCCCTGGGAACCGTGAGAAATCAAGCAGCAAATACTGACTTAGCTTCTAAGTCATGTTTCAGATTTATTAGTTTGTTTGCAAGCAACATCATTGCCAATTGTTTGTTGTATGAATAAAAGCCATAAACCTATAAAAATAAATAAATAAATATGAAGGGAAGCCATTCACCAAGAAAAAAAACGAAGTAAAGGCTGGTTGAGACTGAATTTAGTGTCCGACAAGATTTGTCTTAGGCAAATTAAGCTTTCAGTCAAGAATAAGCTAACAAGACGCTTAGTGGACCTATGCCGACTCAGTGTAGGACGACCTATCGGTGGCACCACGAAGCCTTGATATCTAGGGAATTAAATGGACTATGTGGTTTGGTAGACTTTGGATGAAGGAAGCACCTAAGGTGTTCGTACCTTGAATAATGTGCCTTCATGATAGACAAGGGATGGAGACGCTCCGAGACCTAGGCCACTCTAAGACCCATACGTCTCGTAAGCATACGAACTCAAGAATCTCATTTACTTGTTAAGTATTGTTAAGGTCATTTTATCACAATTTTGACCCAAAACACAGACAAACCACAAATTGCCAAAAAAATCTGCTATAGCTAATTTAGGCAAAGAAATTTATGGTGATTAACAGTGGGGTAAATGTATGATTGATGGGGAGTCTGGCATAAAAGGTGTGCTAGGTTTTAAGGGGATATGTCAATGACTGTAGTAGGGGACTGTTAATTTTAAGTTTGTAACCAAACTTTTTTTGCCCTAGTTATAAAACATTTATCAAAGCCAACCCCAGGCATGTGTCTGAAGACACTATGACATGGTTTCATTGGATCTTCTACATGGCAGTCATGCGACTCATGCCTGTTTAAAGCATATACAAATTTCCTGGGTGATTGCATTTGGTGATTTGCTGCATGCTTCTGTGTTACATTTGCCTCAGAATCATCATTAACTGCATGCATCCTCATGGTGCTCTTTGTGATTTTGTCTGTCAACCTTCACTCTAGGTGGTCTATTTATTCAAAAAAAATATGTTCCTATGATACATTCAAACCGATGTAGACTATAATGAAAGACTATTTTCAGGCCATTCTAGCAAGTGCATTTGCAAGAAGGGATTACAGCAAGGTCATCACATGTGCTTCACGTGTGCTGCAGGTATTTCAACTTCTTACCCTTCATATTATTTAATTAGCTATTCATGTTCCTAGTTCACTTATGACTTGAATCATTTCATTATGCAGCTTGGCTTGATTCTAGGGCTGGTTCTCTCATTCCTTCTTTTTAGTTTACTACCATTTGCTTCTAGGTTATTTACAAATGACATCGAAGTTATTCGACTTATCAGTATTGGCATTCCAGTAAGTAGTATCTCTATGCTTATACAATAAGAGCACTTTCTCTTCCTAGCAATATATTGGTCGCCCAAATTTGAAAAGCTGATCTTTTTTCCTTGATGACTACTTGACTAGTATGTTGCAGCTACTCAACCCATCAATGCTCTGGCATTTGTTTTTGATGGAGTCAACTATGGAGCTTCAGATTTCACATTCTCTGCTTACTCAATGGTAAGTCAAGAAAATTATTTCAGTACGAACCAAAGCAAGTACCTAAGATGATGTTAACTCATGAGTCATGAAGGTTGATCAAACTTTTGGCATTGTACCAAGAAAAATATGATGAATGTTGATTGCATACTGAAATCCTTTTCTCTTTTTTCTCTTACTTTGGAAAAATCATAGTAAGGTTTATCCACCCCCTCCCCTCCTTTTCTTTTTTATTCTGCCGTGAATCAGTTTATCTCTCTCTTATGGCTAATGTATTTGGTATTACTCCTAGATTATGGTGGCATTGGTGAGCATATTTAACTTGTATATGTTATCATCAAGAGATGGCTTTACTGGTATCTGGATTGCTTTGTCTATTTACATGGGTCTAAGGACATTTGCAGGCTTTTGGAGGTAACTTATTTCGATATCCATGAAAGGTTATCAGTTTGAGTCGTATGTTAAGCAATATTATAGGAAAGTTTGTTCTTTCACTTCTCATGCAACCTATATTTCATTCCAAATAAAAGGGAAATTTAATTAAAATATAACCATAACAAATTATGGAATAAAGTATATGACAGAGGACTAAAAGGATGTAGCATTTATGAACTACGATGTGCAGGATAGGTACTGGAACAGGACCTTGGAGCTTCCTTAAGGAAAACTATGCACTACTCAAATAATTCCATGCTATTACTAAACTATTATGAATTTTGGTATATTCAGAGTCTCACATGCATAGTACAATCCACATTGAAGAGAATACTTCTAGTGAGTACTCCCCCTTGTAGGTAGGGGCTGCTCTTCCCAAAGGGTTATTTTTATTTCCAACTATTCCTTATATATGTATATGAAAGACATTTTTTGTCAAGAGATAAAAATTTATGAAAGAAAAAATATATCAGCAATTTTTATTGAACATAGATTTATAGATTTTTTGTCTTCAATTGGAAGGCCTTAAAAACATCTATCTCAAAAGAATCTCGTTATTTGAACAACAATTTGAGACGAGAATATGGGACACCGTATATCTATTCCTTTAGTGTGTTAGTGTACTATCTAGAGCAAATTCACTGCAATGTTTTAAAAAACGATCCAACCGGAGGATCGAAAAGGAAATCGATTCAAGATTCAACCGATTCAACTGGTTTAACCGATGGTCGAACTAGTATATATATACACACATTAATAAAGAGATCAATCAACAACTCAAAGAAAAAATATAGCTTTTAAGATGCATAATAGTTCAGAACATTTAAGTTTTGAGTATGTTAATTTTACTGAGATAATATGTCCTAATTAACTAAGATAATTAACTAAAGATGAATATTGAGTAGATTCAAATCACCCAAGTCCTGGAGATCCCAAACAAATCGAACCGAAGTCCAAAAGTACGTTCCAATTTTTTTTTTAAAAATAAAACAATGAATCGATCGGTCTCTAAATCTGTTTTTACGTTGGTTTAACCGGTTTTAGGCTGGTTGAATCGGATTTTGGTTGACTTTGTATGGTCAGACCGCTTTCCCGGTTCTCTAGTCTAACCAGAACCGAAGAGGGCACCGATCGACGGTCCAATCGATCAAATCGACCCGGTTGGATCGGATTTTAAAACACTGCTTCAATGAGAGTTGCTTGACTAGTTCTTAAAAATAAGAACTGATTTTTGCTGGGTTGCATCATTGGAGTAAGATGATGTGACATCCACATGTAAGGACAATTGCTTCTATAAGCAATGGGTTCTTATATAAAAACCTAATAAAAAAAGAGAAAAATAATAGAGAATTGTATCTAGCTAACTTGTGGGACCTATTTAGTAAATGTTTCACCATTGGAGTGGAGAGTTGTTGCTTAAAGTGGTGTAACATAAAAATTGGTGAGGTGGCATGATAGGGTCCATAAAAGAGGAGTTAAGCAACTTCAATGAGTTGTACGATTGAAGATGCTCTTAGTGCGCTAATAGACTTTGTTAATTATTCACACACTACGACATCCCACCACCACCACCCTCTGCCACCACTACCATAGTCCTTAGCCTCTGCCACCAACACTAGTCACGACTTCACCACACACCATCACCATCCTTCTGTCTATAGGTGTTGAATTTCATATATTCAAATAGCATTATTGAATCACTTCAAACTTTTGAAAGGCATATCATGACATATCACTTATAGCTATCAAAGGCGTGAAATTCTTACTTTTTATTTTTCGGAAGATCTTAACCATTAATTTTAGGGATGAAAATGAGAAAGAAAGAGAGTGAGAGAGAGAGAGAGAGAGAAATTAATGGTGAACATCCTCTTGACGTAAGAAAAAATCATTTTTTCATGGAAAGTACCAAGACTTAATGAGATTTTAGGGATGGTTAATGAGTTACCAATCTTGATGTATCCATTAACTAAGTCTAACACATCATTAATCACGATTTTGAACATCATTAACCAGGTGTCGTCCGGTGTCGAATTTCAGATGTTCAATAACATTATTGTAGAGTAAAATATCAATTGCATCCATGAAGTTTGATATATTTTCATTTTTTCTGCGCATAATTTGTTTAGTAATAGATGATTGCTTAAACTTCATTAAATTTTAAAAAATTGATTAGTGAAATGTTACGGTCAAAATATCCATGCATGTACATGTCATACGGAGTAAGTTATATGTAAAAGATAAACATTATGAGTGAAAATTGACTAAATTTAAAAGATATTATCGCTAATGTGTTAAGGTTCCATAAGTATAATCTGTGTCGCCTAAGATAATAGTAGGAATCAAATATTTAGCAATTGAATTGAATTATCTCCTTTTTTTCTCTCATGTTATAAGAGAGAAAGACAAAAAAAAACAAGTTATAATAAGCCCTACATATAAAAACATTTTCATTTTTATATATTTCTCTCCGATATGAGAGGAAAAATGAGATAAGTAAAAAAGATAATCCAAATCCTAGAATATATTTTTTTGGGTCAACATTTCCTCCCCACAAGTCGAAAGGCCCAAAGGGCCCAAACGTGACAAGTACTTGTCCATGCAACAAACAATTCTACGGTGCACTAGATACAACTAGACCTGCTAACCCTTAGCACGCTTATCTGTACAGGAGAACGTAAAAATCTCATTGACTGGATCTCACTGTAGCGCTATGTTTGATGTCCCTTTAGTTACATATGCAGTCCGAATTAGAGAATTAGAATTCACAAAAGTTCAGGTATTTATGCCATGCAATGTCCACTAAATTAAAAACTATACCAAGGTGATGGAATGATCAACTTAAATTAAAAACTAAAATAAGGTATTAGAATAATGTAGCATAAAAGAATAAAAGAAAAAGATGGATCAAAGATAGGAATATGACTTCATTTTGACAGAACATTTGCTCTATGGACGGGAAAAACAGCAGAAATACGAACCTAAAATTGGAAAAGATTGGCAGCCAAAAAAACCTGCACAAGGAGTACTTGTCTAAAAACCAAGAGTAGATCCTCTTCATTTTATTCTCTTTATTTTTCTTCCATTTAGAAGAGAGATAGATACAAATTTTTTAATGATTTAATTTTTTTATATAATAAAAAAATTAAAATATAAATTTTTTTTCTTGTGTTTATTTCTCTTTTAAATAAAAATTATTATTTACTCTTAAATGAAAAGGATCTGAACTCAAAAACCACCCGATGGTTTTTGACTTTTCTAAGATATTTATTATGTAACACTACATTTATAAACGAATTTCCTCAAAAGTGAATCCTTTTCTTCTTGCTTCCATTCATGATTACTGTTACCTTCTTTCATCAACAACAAAACGCAAGAGCACTATATTATTTACTGAATCTTTCTACTTTAGGGTTGGCAAAACTCATTTTAATATTTTGGAGCTACACGATCAAGCCGCACTTTTTCAAGCCGCGCTCCCAATACATCATGACCAATGTACTCCATTTGTGATCTCATATTTGATCCAGCCGCTGCAATACTTGAGACAGTTGTTGCCAACTTCTCCTCAATCTTGGTTGGAGATTCTTTAACAAGTGACTAGACCCATGATAAATATGGCTCCTCACCATTATTCCCAAGCTGAAATGGAGATGATATATGGAGCGTACCTATTTCATCTCCACTGGTATATAACATCCCAAAATTTGGACATCCTCTTATTCAAAATATAGCGTAATTTGCATTTTTACCGATCAAAACAATCTCTTTTCGATTCAATGTCTTCATAATAAAGGTAACTATGTCTCTTATCTTTTTCCATAACACCAATTTTATCCCAACTAGATCTTCGATTGCGATGCACGGGTGAGTTTTGTGTGAGAAGTAATATTTCATTCTATTTTAAAAGAATATTCATACTTAAATGTAGAAAATAATAAATTAAAAGAATAACAAATAAATACTTATTTATTAGCTGAAACACAAATAGACGGATATTTGATTATATATAAGTATTATAAAAAAATTAGCTCTATTTTTCATGAGATATGTATACACCAAAAGGATGTGTTAAAGTTAAAAAATACATTTATCATCTGGTGTCGTATAAATAGGTTTGTCACTTTGCTTGTAAAAGAGTCACTCATTCTCAATAACTACTTCATAAGTCTTTTTTTTCACGTCCAAATCCCTTATCACTCAGACCAATCACATGTTGATAAAAAGTTATTAATTTACGTGAAGAAAACTTATGTCTTATACCTAATAATAAAAAAATTGAAAAACTATGGGATATACCAAGCTGAACTGAGACAACTCGAAATATAACCTAATACCAACCTGATATACATCTGGTCTAATTTTTATAATGTAAACTCATCGCAATCAATGTTGAGTCGGCACAAGTTAGCGGGAGGGAACGGATTTTAAACACCCCTATTGCCCATCATCACGCCTCATCGGAAATCAATCCTCCTCGTCGAAAAAATTTAATTGTTATATATTGTTAGTGCACAGATTTTTTACATTGTCATTTCATCATAAATAGTCACATAATTAAAAATATTTGACTCTTATTATAATTATCTTAAAAGTCACACGTAGGACAATTTATGTTTGATTGACAGTATAAAAAAACTTTACATTAATAATATATCAAAATTAAATTCTTTTAGAAAACGTTTGGAGCATGAAGGTACTTTCACACGTGGTTTGATTTTTCATCAACGAGTAAAACGCTCCCTGTTCTAACTTATAAGGTGTTTTGGGAACCTGTTTTATATATTGAGTTTTGTAAACTTGGTTTTAATTAAAAGTGAGTTTGCACTAAGTGATTTATGATTGAATACTTTATTGTTAAAAATAGTTTTACTATAATGAATATGATTTGATTTGTATTATTCAAATTGACTTTTAAACATATAGTTAATAAATTATGCTTCAATTTAACTTTATCATTTATCTCTCTATTAGTTTTTTAAGGATAGTATGATTAAGGTAATAGTTGAAAATCTAAATTGAGTTTTGGCCAATAGAGAAGTAACAACTCTTCACTCCTTCCTTAATCGAGGTTTGGAACCTAAATCCAGATATAAGTAACGGAAATTTGAAGATATCAAAAATTTCGAAAAAATTCAAAAGTGAGTTTAAAATCTCTAAACTCAGTTTTAAAGCACCAAACTGTACGTTAAATGTGCACTCGGTCACTTTGGTTGGATCAAATTCAACCCAAATTTACCTTTCACCTATGTTTGGGAGTTTTGGAAAAGATGAAATGGAGTGGTTAGTAATAGAGTGATTTAGAGTGGAGTGGTAAAAATATACTACTCCATTGTTTGGGAGTTTTAATGAAGGTATGGAGGGACATCCCACTCCATTATTTGGAAGTCACAATGATAAGTAATGGAGTGGAGTGAATTACAAATTTTATTGTCAATACTATCCTTTTTAAACAATTCAGGTATTCCAATTAGAATGGTTAAAATTGTAAATTTTTATTTAAAAGTAAAAAAAAAAAAGTGGTCCCTCTCAAACCCCCCAAATTGGAGGGTATGAAAAATAGAGATTTTGAATGGTTTGGAGTGGTTTGGCTTCCCATCCCCAACCATTTCATTCCATTGTTTAAAAAACTCCCAAATGAGTCAAAAGATTTTTACCAT
This sequence comes from Ammopiptanthus mongolicus, assembly GCA_039655645.1. NCBI lineage: Eukaryota > Viridiplantae > Streptophyta > Magnoliopsida > Fabales > Fabaceae > Ammopiptanthus > Ammopiptanthus mongolicus. Next base: position 23,826,536 of record CM077347.1, on the reverse strand, counting down.
TCCACTCCATTACTAACCATCCCACCCCATCCTTCCAAACACACCCTTAGAGTGCATGCATGCATGTTAAATTGGGGCAAAAGCAAGGATCCAGGTAAGCCAAGTACAAGTACAGAATCTATTGGGATCTTGTCCCATTTCCATTTATTAATTCCTGGATGAATTATGTATATTTCACACCCCCCACGTTCTAGACTGGACATCTGGAGCGTGAAGTTTGCAGGACTGGACATATGCGGGTGGCCCAATAGATCTCGAATAGGCTTTGATACCATGTGAAGAATTCAGGCATCCGAATGGTCCCCTCAAAAATCGACTTATGAGGGGGTGGTCTACCCATCTATATAAGCAACGATCAGGCTCATTAACCACCCGATGTGGAACTCGCAATAATATATCTACTCTTACATGCTTCATCGAAGATTGCTTTCTTGACTCTAGAATCCTCAAGAATGTATATTCTTTCCTTGTACAAAATGACTCCATCGTCAGCTAATCTAAAATTTCCTTCTTTCCACAAAATCTAGGGTCTTTTTGGGAGTTTGAAAGGAAAGGGAAGGGAGGGAAGGAATTTGAGGTGCAAGGGAGGGGGAAAGAAATGAGCAAAGGGATAGTCTCCAACCTTGCATGTGGTTTATTTTTTAACAAAAGAATCAAAACTCCCCCATTTGGGGGAAATAAAAATATGAACTGAGAGAGAATTTTAGAGGCTTTGGAAGGCTTTTAAAATTTCTTTACATCCTTCTTTCTTTTAAAAAACTCTCAAAATGTCTTCATCTTCCCTCCCTTCCCCTTTCAACTCCCAAACAACCCTAATTGCTTGGAGATGGATATCCCAAATGGTCTAATCTTTTAGCTGCCCCTTTATTTATTTTTCTATTATTATTGTAAAAAAAATGAAGTTACGAGAAAAGTTTTCAAAGATTCATTGATCAGTTTGCAGCATATTGCCCATAAAAGATTTTTGTATTAAGTAGAGTATATCTTACAAAACAAATTTAGACTATTTAATTTATTGTATGGTTTTAGTAATCATAATCCATGTGAAACCTTTGGAAGATGGACCCTTAGATTCATGGCAGAATTAGTGTATTGTATTAAACTAATATGCACTATTTCTTCTAAATATGAACTTGAGACAATAGTCGACAAAATCATCAATATATGAACGCGCAGCACCTACAAGTGTCATGTTTTCGGATAGCATTTGATACAAGTTATATTTTAATATTTTAGAGAATATGGATATGGGAATAAAAGTTTCTTATCTTTGGTACAAGTTTTAAAAAACTATTCTGAAGCATAAACGATGCCCGAGAATAAAAATTAATGAATAAAAGTTAAAAATTCTATTTTCATGTGCGAAGGTGTGAAAGAATTATTCCTGGGAATGAGATTCCCGCGAATGTAGTTTACCTGATAATAAAATATTTAGAGCCTGTTTGGTAAAATAAGCGGTTAGCGGATAAGCTAGTTGATAGCGGATAGCTTATAACGGAAAGCGGATGAGGTAGTTTATAGCGGAAAACGGATGAGGTAGCTTATAGCGGATAGCGGATAAGCTAACTTATTTTCTGTGGAAGTGTTTGGTAAAACTAGTGGTTGAACTAGCTGAAAAATATAAAATGACATAAAAGGACATCTTCATTAATGATTTTACATAAAAGAGAGAGAATATGATAAAAGTAGAATTAAAAGAAGATAATAAGGATAAAAATGGAAAGAAAAATGAAACGCTATAAGCTCAAACGCTACTTCAAGTAGCGTCTGGAAAAAACTCTATAAGCTCATGAAAAAACGTTATAAGCTCGTGACAGAGGCGCTTAACAAACGAGACTACTTTCTCATCGGCTATAAGCTATTCACTATAAGCTCGTAGAAGTGACGTGCCAAACAGGCTCTTAATAAACCAAACGTCACCTTAACATTTTCATTATATTCTACTAATTTTCGATTGAACTTTCATTTATATCTATATAATAGGACTTTTTTTTTTCATACAATAATAGGACATATTTTGAATGTGAAAAAATAGCCAGAGTTGAACCAAGGTGTACTCAAGACAGCTATTGAGTTAGTTCTATACTATATATGTACACCATAAAAACCTCTAGGCTCTAACATTCAACATATGATGACCATATAATAATTGGGTTTCAGCAAAATTTCCCTATGGTATATTAATTTTAGGGATATGTATATATATATATATCTGTATCTTTGCACATATATATGATATAAGTATAACAGAATCTTTATCCGTGTGCACGTACATAATCTGCTACCATCTAGCTTACCTCCTTATGCTAACTTTATCCAGTTATCTGTCAGAAATATATTTTTACAAAATGAAAAGAGGAAAAAATGAAATGAATTTCTCTAGTTAGAGAAATATTAATGAAGCAACCTATAGCATCGAACATACATGTAAGCTGGGTGTAACAAAACAGCTTTCTAATTTATGAGGGGGAAAAGTAAGGATTTAATTTTGAGTGTAATTTTGATATACGGTTAGTATAAATTTTTTTATATTGTTAACAAATTAATCCTAAATTATCCTATGTATGATTTTTAAGATAATTATAATAAGATACTTATAATAAGAGTTCAATACTTTTAAGAATGTGACAGTTTATAATTGATTAACGGTACAAAAAATATTTACAATGATATTACATAAAAATTAAAGGATCCTTTAATTTTTTAGGGTAAAATCATTTAATTGTTTGTTGTTATACATCATTAAAATAATATTTGATTCTACTCTTAATTAGTTGCCATTATATTTTTCATCTGCACTTAGTTGTTAGTATATACAAAATGAAAAGAGGAAAAAATGAAATGAATTTCTCTAGTTAGAGGAATATTAATGAAGCAACCTATAACATCGAACATACATGTAAGCTGGGTGTAAGAAAACAGGTTTCTAATTTATGAGGGGGAGGAGTAAGGATTTAATTCTGAGTGTAATTTTGATATACTGTTAGTATAAAATTTTTTACATAGTCAACTAATCTCAAATTATTTTATGTGTGACTTTTAAAGTAATTATAATAAGAGTCTAATATTTTTAATAATGTGAAAATTTATGATTGATTAATGATATAAAAAAATCTTTACACTGATATTACATACAAATTAAAGGATCCTTTAATTTTTTAGGGTAAAATCATTTAATTGTTTGTTGTTATACATCATTAAAATAATTTGATTCGACTCTTAATTAGTTGTCATTATATTTTTCATCTGCACTTAGTTGTTATTATTATTTTATGATTAAATGATAATGAATTTCATTTCATATTAAAATAAAACTAAAAAATTAATTAGTAAATAATAAATATGTATACCGTGTAAACATAGGGATCATGCCGCCCTCCTGAACCTGATCTTTTCACAGCATCCACCCTCAACAACCTGCACATAATTCTTGGTTTTCTCATACACAACACAAATAACAAGATTAATTAATAAGGAAATCCAACGAGAGTTTACATCAATTTTTTTTAGGAAAAATCTTTTTAAAGTAATTTTGTCTTCTAAAGTAATAAATAAGAGTGTATTTATCTTTAGTAAAAAACAAAGAGTGTATTTATCTTAGATGATTTAATAGTTTGAGATTTTTATCAACTTTACCAAATTAATGATAATACACTTTACTTACTGATTTTAGAAGACTAGTTTACCTCTAAGTTGATGCAAAGTGGAACATCCCAAAGAAAAAGAGAATTTCGTGTGGTTGCTTTTACTGCAACACTCACACATAAGTGATCACAAAACCAAACTTTTCTACCGTTCTGATGAAAACAAATAAAAATCACTCAAAAAGAAATGTTGATGCTTATTGTATCAAAAAAATTATGATTTTGATTCCTGAAAGTGTGAGACATTATCAATTCAGTTATTAAAAGAAATTAAATTATGAAAAAGTCTCTCAATATTAATTTTTTTAGTCAAATTAATTTCTTAATATTAATTTTGTTAGTCAAATTGATCCTTGATTGAAATGTCGACAGGAACTAATTTGAGTGACCAAATTAATATTAAAGAACTTTTTCTTAATATAACTTCTTTTCGGAAATAAACGAAAAGCGTCTCACACTTTTAAAAGGGTTACACGTGAAAAAAAAACGTTGATGCTGCATGGCACGATGCATTTCACATGCATGATGAGAGAGGAAGGAAGACAATGATAGAGATAGAAAGAGATATCACATTCGGAGAGCTTTGCTAGTGTCAGGGCTATCACCGAGCATCTGACGGATCTTCACTTCAGATGAGGAACCACCGAGAGAGAGTAACTTCAATATAGCTTCCCCTCGTCGCCGAAGGTGCGGCGAACCAACCGTGCGCTTCGCGTGATGCACCTCCATCCCTTCCACTCTCACACCTCTGCCTCTGTTGAAGTACCGCAAACTTCGCGCGCTAGAGATGCCGCTGGAGTTGCTCGATATACATGACGAGGTCTCCCCGGAGATGCAACCGGGAGACACCTTCGCTGCAGCGCAGGCGATGCGATTCCGGTCGCCGGAGTATAAGGATGTCCACATCACCTTGGATCGAATCTTCCTCACAATCTTTTACAATTCAAAATCTCTCAGTTTAGTTTAATTTGAAGTTATCGTAAACTTAAAAACACTCCAACATTTTCCCGTGTTCAAAGAAAATTTTCAAAAATAAACGTTCATCTCTCTGATTCTTTTCAACTTGACGAGTTCGTCAAATTCAATCAAACAGATGAAAAATCTTCCAGGAAACAAATAGAAGACCTAGTCAAATAAAATTAAACCAATGCACGTTCAGATTTGAAAAAGAGATAGATCAACAGAATTGTTCAGCTTCATGATTCGAATTGAACTTTATCAAATTCATCAAACGGCAGAAAAATCTTCCAGGAAAATAATATAAGAATGAATAAAGTAAAATAAAACCAAATTATCTGAAGTTCACAATTAAGGACTATTCAGCACGTTCACATTTGAAAAAACAGAGCATTCAGCAGAATTTTCAGCTTCATGATTCGAAAAGAAAAAGAACAAATCTGAGAGAAAATCAATGAGCGGGAAAATATAAAATCAACCTTGAACTTCATCTGACGGTAACGAGCGGTGGCAGAGAAGAATGAAACCGTACGCGATTTGATCTCTTCTTCTTCCTCCGACGAAACGGCGTCGTCGTTGGTGAGCGAGGAAGAGGAAGAATTGGAACCGCTTAGCATTGGACTCTCTATGAAACTCTTGATTTTCAAATCGGAACGAAACCTGGAGAGCAAGAAATTTGCAGAAACAGAGTGAAGAACAAAAATGAAGATAAGTGCGAGATGTGTAGGGAGTTGGTTATGGTAACTTACCTTGGAGGAGAAAACGACGGAGAAGGAGGGTTTGTTTGGAGAAGAAGCAAAGACGATGCAACCATTCGTTCTTCTGAGCTCGGGAAGGAAGAAGACATTGTTAGTTTCAGTTTCAGTTTCAGCTGCAGCTCACACACACTCTCTATACTTTCGAAATTTCGCGGGTATATTTCAATGTTTTCAAAATCTCTTTTTATTTTTAATTATTTTTAATAATGCTTTTTTTTTAATACAAGCACTTTATTTAACTGAATCTATCTATAACACTTCATAATGTTAAGTTTCTCTTTACAGTTATACCACTTCAAATCTGCTAGGCCAAGTATGGTGTATTTGGGATTTTAGGCTATAAACTATGCTACTTAAGAAACTTAGCAAATAATATATACATAATGCTTGTCCATTTTTAGTATACTAAACTAAGTAACTTTTATTTTTGATAATACTAAACTAAGTAACTAACTCCATATTTTAACAATAGATTCATGTATGGGTAGACAATAATATTTTTGAGTTCCTCCTAGCCCCTTTGTTGGTTTAAGTTCCCTTCAGTAATAGCTCACTACCACCCGTTGAATGAAAATCAGTCTCATGTTCGTCCCATACTTGCACGAATATTTATTAGTCGGATTTTTAACGAATTTATGAGTATCAGCGGATATTCACAAATATTCAAGGATATTTTTAAACTACAAATAAAAGAATTTGTCACATAAAAAATTCATAACATAGAAAATGCAGTGCAAATTATGTTATTTATAGTTTATAATGCATTATAAGCAATAAAATGTTGCTCTACCCGCTTGTTTATCTTTCAAATGTCATTTAACTTTGCTCATATCAAGGTTTATTTTATAATAGGAAAAATATATAAGTAAATGAGCATTTAACTGATTTTGTTATCGGGTTTAGGTACATGCAAGTACGGATACCTCAATATCCATCCCAACTCGTTAATAAGTGGGTAGAGAAAAACCTATTTATTTTATTCGTGGGTACCCATTAAGTTACTCATCATGTGCTTATAGCGTGTTTTACTTGCGGATATTTGGGAGTAGGGTAATTTTGTCATCCCTACACATAGGTATGAAACTCAATAAAGTCACTAGTTTTTAATACTCCATCATTTTCAGGTTGTTTGATCCTTTCAATGAAATTTTAAGTCGGGTCACAATATTTCTCATCCTAGTAATATATTCTGATATAAACAATGATTAGTAGCATATGTGCCAAATTTAATGAACATAACATGAAATTTTTTTTTTTTAAAAAAAAAATGTTTAGATTAGGGGAAGACACGTCTCCTTACAAAGTTAGAAAAGACAAAACTCAACGAGAATTTATAGTGAAATCTATATATCGCCTATCAACAGGAAAATATGAGAATCAAACCTAAGTCACAACGAGTGTAAATAAAAGACTTGACCAAATGTGTCAACCAGCCAACACGAAGACGATTTGATCATTCATAGTTTGCACAAAGCAATTACATGGTCAGTGCTCTCGTTATCTATTTACGATGAATGCCTACACACCCAAATTGGAAATTAATAGTCTTTTAGGTGCATATTTGGAATTGTGGTGGGTTGGGTAAAAATCACTTTTAGACGTGATTTTATTGCTACACAAAATCACTTCTACCCAATTTACTTATAGTTGTCACTATTCTACTACAAACTTAATCGTATTTGTATAAAATGTGAACCCTCAATTTTTCCTAATAGTTTTTTAAAATAAATCTAGGTTTTTTAAGATTCTTTTAGAAAATAAAAAGGTTATAAATTAAAATAAAAAATGAAAGTTTTAAATAAAATAAAAAATAATTATTCGATTTGGTCCCACGACAGCACGACTCCAGACCCATTAGCTCAAAGCTGACTGAAAAAGCAAGCTTGAACCAGTTCACCTCTTTAACCCATATCACTAATTGTCTTCTAACCCAAGACCCATCGCCAATAGACTTGACCCGCTACCCACAACCCATGAGAAGTTTGAGAAAGGCAGAAAGGGGGAGTTGGATTTTTTTTGAGAGAAATTCTATAATATTCTGAGCGAAATTTTTTTTGGGTTAAGTGTACTTTTGGTATCCTTATTATTGATTATGTGCGATTTTCATCCCTATAATTTTTATTGAGCATATTTGGTTCTCCTATTTTTTCAAAGTTGCAAATTTGATCCTCCTGTCCAATGTCCGTCAATTTTTTTAATGATCAATAGAGAGAAACAACTACTCTAAGCGTATAGAAGCTATGGTAGAGCTTCTTCCTCCTCTGCCTATCCGCTTCAACATGATTCAAATTTTCCTTTTTGTCATTTATTGGTTTCATTCCTTCTTTATGTGACCGTTTTTTTGTTCTATCATAAAATCCTTTACCACAGAAGCTTAAGTCGAGGTTTTATGTCCTTAAAACAGTGGTTCCTCTATTGATCATTAAAAATTTGATGAACATTGGACAACATAACCGAATTTGCAACGATGAAAAAATAGGAGACCAAATATGTTCAAAAAAATTACAGGGATCAAAATCGTACATGAACAATAATAGAGCGACCAAAAGTACAATTAAGCTAATTTTTTTCTTGTTTATACTCTGCATTTTGGGAAACTACTTGGAGAGCACAAATCGTATTCCGTTGAGCAAGAGAGACTGAATGATTTGGACTGCACAGAGCCACTTGGAACATCTGTTTGGTAACTTTTTATTTTTATTTGATTTCTGATATTGTATTGAGGAGATGTAACGTTTGAAAAGCATTGAATGTTGTGTCTCTGTTAGTAACCCGTATGGGATGATGTTGCATCTGGGTATCTTTCTGGATAATGCTAGTAAATTTAGAGAAAGACAAGTGTTTAATTAGTTGAGAAAAGAAATTTTACTCCTAGCCCCGTCATAGTATTCACTCTATAAAGTTCATCTGCCATTGTCTTGGTTTAATCATGTGAAATGCTGTCATTTATTTATTTATTTATCTTAGAAATGGAACAAAAAATAGACTTGTGCAATTGTCTTTTGGTTTGTTGGATGGAGGTCAGAAATTGATATCTATATATAATTATATATGATATCACTAGGGTTTTTCAGGGTCAATGTTAATGTAACGTGAATATCTAATCGCTCTTTTCATCACTTCCTTGATATGCACATCCTAATGATTTGCTTCCTGGTTCTTTCTTGAATTGTGCTCAGTTAGAGTCATTAAAAATGCTTCCTTAGTAAGAAAGCAATAAACCATTTGTCTTATAACTTTGCAATGGGTTCTTCTATTTCTTATGGATTGAGGGCTTGTTGTGACTATGGGTTAGCATTTGTTTTCTCCCTTTTTGGAAGGGATGAAATGTTAAGAAAGAAAAGGCTATGATGGGTTTAATTGTTGGATATTGTGTTTTGCTTGCTTTTATATGATATGAAAGACTAAGATGGTTGAGAGTGCCGATTTATGGCTTAATGCTTAGTAGCGAAATTGTTGTCATGACATACTTGCCTATGGTGAAAATGTTTATTTGGACCTTTGAATTGGGTTACGTAGAGCATATAAATTCTACGGATTTGGATTCGATGACTTTGAGATTTGATAACTTTGATACTTTTAGACATTTTTGGGAGAGACAAAAAAATGAGATAAGATGATAGAGAGTATTGTTACAAATCACAAGATCATAGAGATGAAGATCAACTTCATAGGAGAAGTAATGCTTGGAAGCTTGGAAGCTTGGAAGCTTGAGAGAGAGAGAAATATTTATCATAAGAAATCATATTGAATTGATAAAAGATAATGAATATGTGATACAAATGCTCTATTTATAAGGAGCATATTAGGCTCACATCTAACTAATTTCTTAACTAACTAACTAATCCTAACGGAATTCAAATTCTGTAATAAGTATCAAACGAAAGAGAAATGCCTAAAGACACTAAAGTTACCAAATGTTAAAGTCACTTAATTCAAATCCAAATTCTAGTGAGCTACTGTTAGAGATATTATTAATGACAATATGCTTATTTCAAAAGGGTTGAATGTCATGGTATTGTATGGGTTCCTTTAGATCCACACATTCTTCCTCTCCCTGTTATGAGTAGGGGTGTGCAGAAAGTGAGAAAACCACTTAAAACCAAACTGCCCTTCAAACTAATAGTGTTCTGCTTTCATTGTTTAGATATTGAGTTTGGTTGAGTAAGAACATGTGATCCTGAGTTTGGTCCTGAGTTTGGTTGAGTAAGAACATGTGATTTTAGTAATAGTGTTCTGCTTTCATTGTTTAGATATTGCTTTTCTGCAATTGCTTTTTTTTGTGATTTGATGGTAAGGTAAAGACTAAAGAGATGTGGAACTTGATCAGTTTTAGCCTTTCTGGTTAATGCTGGATGAAGGAGTATCATTTCATTCCATGTAGATTGCAGATGCAGTCCAAGATCAGCTCTTTCTTCAAATCTCCCTCTGCTTCTGCTCCCACATCCCACAATGACGAATTGGCTATCTGGGAGAATAAACAACACCATATCTTCATCACTTACTGCCAAACACAATCACCTTCCAACCCTAACTCGGTTGTTTCGTGTTCGAAACCAAAGGAATCAACCATAATGAGAACAGTTGTTAAGAACAAGAAGAGGAGCTATGCACAATTTCACCTAGATTTTGGTCAATCCGATTTCCTATTACGTTCTTGTTCTACCTGTAGGGTCAGGTTTACTCCCGGTGATGCTGAGGATGAAAAATCACACAAGGATTTTCACAAACATTTCACACAAGGGATCCAATTCAAAGTAACTTACACTGCGAATTCTCTCTCTTCCATCCATGCCTGATGCACAATTTAATCTTATTCCAATTTCCGATTCTGTTATGCAGGGTTGGACCGTCGAAAGGGTTGTCCTTATGCCCAGTGTCAAAGGGGGTCGAATCATTTTGGTCTTACGCACTGACCCATCTGCTCACAGAAACAAGGTTTTTAGCTTAACCCATTTAAAGTTTCTGAGAAAATATTCTCTTCGTGTTACTCAGTTGTTGTTTTTTTTAATTTTCCCCCCTTTTTTGTAGCATTTAATTGGGAAATTGTTATAATGACAGGTTGAAGAGGTTTTGAAGATGATTGAAATTGATCTAGGAGGTTGGTCGATAGTCCATGAACTCGGTAAGGTGGATTATGCTTTCCTTCTTCTGAAGAAACTTGTTTGCAATATAGATTATATTAGGTTATTATATAGATCAATTTGCAAATTATCCACTTTAACTTGAAACTTCAACCAATTTATATTATAAGTTTTAATTTTATGAAATTACCAGCTGGAACTTTAAACATTCAGCAATTCACTATTTCTATCAATCCATTTTTTACTGCGTTAACACCAAACAAGTCATCATGTTTATCTTTTCATTTTCCCACCCAAGTACTTCTTAACATTGAGAAGTGAAGTTTTATGGGACCTGGTTATAATTTTAGGGGGGGAATGTGAATTCCTAAAAGTTTAAAGTTCAAGCAGATAAATTGAAAAAATTAAAACTTATGGCGTAATTTGCCAAAAAGTGTCAAGTTGAAGCGAGTGTTTTGCAATTCAATCTATTATGTAATACATATTTATCCCTTTTATTGATTGATTCTATTTGGCATTGTGTTATTTATACAGGTCTATCTGTTCATTTCTCAGCATAGGATTGTTGGGTACCTAGTTGCAGAACCAATTGAAGAAGCATTCAAAGTTGTGTCTTGCTCAATTGTTGGACATTCTGATAGTGCAAGGAAAAGGAATCAAAGTCATATTAAGCCACTCTCCAGTATGGGAATATTATTTTTCAACGGGAAGTTGAAAAAAAAGCCGTTTTAGTGAGTGATTCGGAGGTGATGGATGGATCACATTGCAGGTCAATCTTCTGTGAAAACAAAGCTGTAGCTGCTGTTTTTGGTATTAGAGCCATTTGGGTTACTCCCTCTAACAGAAGAAAAGGCATTGCTAGCCAATTGCTAGATGCCGTGAGGTAAAATGAATTTGGCTTTAGTTTTATAGTGTCTTTCTCATGGGAAAGCTAAAAAGATAGTTTCTTCTACACCTCAAATATTACACACCTTACCTGCACAAGGTAAGCTTAACAACATGTATTGTTGAAATCCGCTAAGAAATTTTAATTAATGTGTCTTTATCTGTTGGAAATAGGATTAGAAATTAAATTCAAGTTCATGTATATGTTGGTTCATGCACATAGAAAGTAGCATCCATGAACTTAGGAGGTAACACTCTTATGAATTTTTCCTTGTAATCATAAGATGTAGTTATTTCATATTATCATGCATGTACTTAGGAAGCAATACTCTTATATATTGTGTTGTAAACATAAGCTGTAATTAATTCCAAGTATGTATAAATATTCAGCCTGCTGAGTGTTATTCACTCAAGCAATTCATCACAAAATATTCGAAGTGTATGATAAAGGACTAACATATTATTGGAAAAAATGTTAGCCATGAACCAATAGTGTAATAATAAACTCATTAGTACCAAGTGTAGGTCAAATGTAGAAATAACAAAAATGAGCTAAAGATCATGTGACCCATCCCACGGCAATGGTTGGTGTATCTTGAACCTAAGGCCGATGCATTTCTAAATCCCCCCCCCCTCCCCCAATTCGTTGTCATTCTTGAAACTTCAAAAATTTATAAAACAACAATCCCCTGGGGTATTTGAATGATGCATTAGATTCAACTGAATGAGGCAATAACAATAGATAGGTTCATAAACGAAGATGACATTAATTAATGTCATATATTTGAATTTTTTTAATACTAGCTGCATTGATTTAGTGCTAATTAGTTGATTATTCTTCAATCAATTGCCAGCTAATTGATTTGTTTTATTATGTCTGTATTAAATTTGTGGCAGGAAAAGTTTCTGCATGGGTCTTGTGCTTGAACGTACTCTGCTAGCATTCTCTCAGCCAACCTCAGCTGGGAAGGCATTAGCATCTGGTTACACTGGAACGAGATCATTCTTGGTGTATAAAGCCAAAAAGACATAGTCATTCAATGATCAAATAAAATGAATACATCAAGCCATATCTTGATTAGTGATTACTTCTGTTGTTTGTTCATTTGTACATATGCTATCATTCTTGCATAATATTATTATTGTTCAGATAGTTTATAAGTGAATCCATGATCTCATCCCTTCCCTGATGGGTCTCAAATGAGTATTAATGGGCCAGTGACTCATGGTATGGGAATGGAGGAAGCAGTTGGAGGAGAGGGAACATATAAAAAAAAAAGGACTGGTGGCATATGATATGATGAGTGGGGACAAGGGATTCAGCGATGATGAGAGAAAAGAGAGCAAATGGTATATAGGTGGGGGCAGAGAAGAGGATGGGGCATCTGAGAATTGTAATTGCAGTATGGGAGGCCTTGGCCTAGGGGAGGATTATTCACTATCTGAGTGACAATTCCTACATCTTTTCTTTTCTCGTTTTCTGTTTTACAATGATTGAGTCTCTACTATTTTTTATTTGTTGCAACAGTACTTCCTCAAATTCCCAAATCCCACGGACATCTATGGAAGAAGAACCCTAGTCCCTTCTGCAAATAATTGCACAATCCATTCCCGATTTGGATTGCACTCTATTCATTGTTCTCCACCGCACTGTGTCTCTTTTCATCTTTGAATTTTCTCCACCTATTTGGATCTTTCTCACATCTCACTCAAACTCAATGCACAATCAAGTTTGCACAAAGGGATTTTCAAACATTCCGGTTTGCTGATTGGCACGCCCATTCTCTCATCATTCGAATCCATGCAAGTGTCTCGCCGAAAGGTCTCTAACAATCTATTGTTCATTTTCGTATCTAGTTATCTATCTATTTGTGAACGGACTAGGTTGTTGTTTTAGTTGGCATCTTGATGTGCATGTTTTTTAAAAATATAGATTTGTGTGCTAGATTTTCGCCATTATAAAAATTCGAACGTGAGATCCGATGATGCAGCCCGTAGACACTTGCTTTTTTAATTCTAAATAATAATAGAAAAAGCCTTTTGTATATGTTTAGTAACTTTACTCAGCACAAAACAGTAATTAGCTTCATAAAAAACTTAGTAAGGTAGGATTTTTTTTTCATTTTCTAATCATTTAATTGATTCATATTTAGTACGAACCATTTGAAAGAACAGTGAGGCTCTTTTCTCTGCAAAACTCTCCCATACCCTGCTTCACAAGGGTACCCGAAAAGATTATTTTTTTTCTCGTTTGTAACCCCAAGTTGGCAAGCTCGATTCAAAAGTTAATTGGAAGATCTTAAGAGATACAGGGGATTGGCAAAAACCTTATAGAGAACTTGGCACTCCATATTGGAGTACTGGTTCGATTTGAGAGCCCATAGTGGAAAATCAAAAGCAAAATAATTGGGATGGTTCAACCCAATTCACCCGACCCGACCCAATATGATTTTGATCGAGTTGGTTTGGTTCGGATTTGCTAAAAATGAAAGAACCCGACCCGTAGAATTCTGTTTGGTTCGATACCGGGTTGAGCTAAAACTGACCCAACCTAACCTGTGTACACCCCTACTGAGTTTGGTTGAGTAAGTATTATTATGTGATTTTTGTAGTAATGTTTTGCTTTCGCAACCTTCTAAGTTAGTGCTGGATGAATTATGAATGCAGCCATATTAATAAGTGTGTTTGGGAAAATCGAAAAAAATAGAATATGTTGATATTCGATTATAATCAGAATCTGTTTTTGTTTGGATGTGTTTGCTGAATAGTGATTTTAAGATAATTTATTTCGTTTGGATGATACAAAAAATCACTTTTACATAAGGTAAAGAAGTGAGAGAAAATGCATTGCATGTGAAAGTGAGAGAAAAAACTTTTTTTTCTTCAATTCAACAGTCCTTTTTATTAGATGGTGAAAAACAGTTTTTTTTTCAAAAAAAAAAAAACTTTTTTAAAAATTTAAGCTAGATACCAAAAATAATAGATTATCTATAAAACAACTATTTGGACCAAAAAGCAGTTGAAAGTGGCAAAATCTATCTTTTCCCAAACATGCATTAACTATATTGCCAAAATTGTTTATGTGCCTTGAATTTAACAAGGAAGCGATAGAATAAGTGGCATTGGTAAACTCAAGTGAGTCATCCTCTCTTACCCATTTAGCTACTCTGACTAGCAATTTTAGCAGACCACTTAACATTGCAAATAAAAGACATTGAGCAACATGCCTTGACCTTGTTCATTCACTCATCTCACTTGGAGCATTTGTGACCTCTTCACTCTTCTTAGCTGTGTTAAGTTCATCATGTTGTTTCATGTGTCATTAGAATTGAAGACCTTGCTCTATATCTTGAATTGAAACAGATTCTACATGAGGACTTAAGGTAATTTGTAATTCTTTGTAGGTTTTGTAAATTTGTTGCAATACAAACTGACATATGCACTTAGTTAATGTTGTATTGGAGTGGGTAGGATTTTGTTATTTGCTTTGTGCAGTCACATAGGGGGCGCAATTTAATCCATTCTCCATATTTTCTTTGATAAAGTGTCTGTCGACCGCAATGTGCTTTATTTGGTCATGTTGTACCGGATTATGGGCTATGCTAATTGCAGACTTGTTGTCGCGTTAGAGTTGTATTGGTCCTTCCCACTTGAATTTCAAATCTTCAAGAATGACCTTTAACCAAAGTAGTTTAGACACATCTTGAGTCATTGCTCTTATTATGCCTCTATAATCGATTGTGCCACCCCATTCTGGTTTTTACTCTTATAAGTCATTAGATTTTCCCAATAATGCAACTAGATTGTGACCGGCGCATTGCGCGGTTTTTTTTTTAAAAAAATTGTAGTATGAAAATGGTAATAAATTGACGATAAATGAGATGATAATAAAAGTTAATATTTGTGTCAAACAATAAAAGATAATAGAAGACTTATTTGTCAATTTAAATGAAAGATTAATATATAACTTTTCTATCAATATTTGCACAAATTTAGGAGAATGCCAGCAAGAGTATGCCTTCTTCACTTCTGACCTATCCGTTAGGCTCACAAGAGGAACACCATACCAACCACTAGGCCATAGAATCTTCTAATAAAAACATACAACCATGTCAATTCTCTTATTATTTGCATGCATCAAAGGGGTATATGTGACACCCACTATCTCACATATAATAAAACATGAATAAAATCATAATATCTTTAAAAATATAACAATTAAAATAAAAACATATCCTCAAGGGTAATGTGCATCACATCATCTATAACGTAAAACATAGGAATCTGAAATAATCAAAATCATTTGAAAACAAACTGCGAAAAACATAAATAATAAACTTAACCCAAGTCCCGATGTCACATATCAAAGCTGGTATACATATACCGATAATACATCGGAATAAAACCGAATAACATAAATTATAAATCCTAACTACTGAGAGAGATCTCCTCGGGATCACTCCTCGTCAGCATGCTCACCCTCCTCTGCATATACTACAACATATGCACAAGAATAACAAAGAGAGGGGTAAGAAACATAATCATGAATATATGTAAACGGAATGGAATAGTAATTAAGATGGCATATAACATACATCAATCACCACAGATATAATCAATATATATCAAAGATGCATGTCAATGTGAATGCAACATCACTACTCCGTATGCATGTGGCCAACAACTCTAACTCTGGAAAGACGATTAGGAATACATGTCCGGTTATCAACGTGGATGATATGCCAGACCATGGGCCATCCCCGAACACTCTCACTAATCTTGATAACGTATAGTGGCTAGTCAGGGTACTCAAGCTTATTCTTTAGGTCACTCCGACAATAGGTAGCTAGCCCATGTCACCTGGAACTTCCATACCCAACGTACCCGCAAGGCCGGGATAACACCCATCGTGGCCTCCACTATCGCGATCATCGTTTGCTTTCCACCCAACATATCAACGTCAACGTATGATGCATGCTATGCTCAACAACATGCAAACACATGTCCAACCATCCACCATCATACCATTACATGGCTATCAACTTTGACCAACAAGCATCAAAGATGATTTATCAACATCAAACTTGACCAATAAGCATCAAGAATGATTTAACCAACAACATCGGTAACAGTACATCGTTACCAATAACATCATCGTCTTATTAATTGTTCTCTTTGTTAAGTCTTAACTTAACATTATCTTTGTTAAGTATTATGCTTAATCTTATTATATAAACCTCAATTCATATTTTAATAAGATTATAACTTAATCTTAATATTTAAACCTCAAGTCATATATTTATTAAGATTATAACTTAATCTTAATATCTAATCCTCAATTCATATCTTATTAAGATTATAACTTAATCCTAATATTTAAACCTCAAGTCATATATTTATTAAGATTGTAACTTAATCCTAATATCTAAACCACAATTCATATCTTATTAAGATTATAACTTAATCCTAATATTTAAATCTCAAGCCATATAGTTATTAACGTTCTTTTCTATATTATCAACCTTGAATTATGACCTCATAGTCTTTTTCCCATTACCCTAATCATTATCCCTTCACAACAGAATCTGGGTGAGAAACCCAGATTCGCTAGGCGAATCGTGGCTCGCGAGACGAGCCCGAGAGCTCCTAAACAGGTTCTCAGATTCGCTAGGCGAATCCTGGCTCGCGAGGCGAGCCCGAGAGCCCTAATATCTGGTTCTCTCATTCGCTTAGCGGATTACAATCCGTTAGGCGAATCACGTCAGACTACGAATGGTCTCTCTGTCTCGCCTCGCAAATGGCTATTCGCCAGGCGAATCATGACAGATGTGGGAATCTTAAGAATTTCTCTAAGTTATCCCTATGTCTATCATCCCATCTCTCAAGAATCGGTCCTATGGGTATCCAAAACTAATCCAATATTATCAATCTCACCTCTCATAACAACTCATTCATTATGGGGTGCCAAACGTCCTAAAGCTACATTCTTTCACTAATCCTATTTTTGTCATCGT
The DNA here is from genome assembly GCA_039655645.1 of Ammopiptanthus mongolicus. NCBI lineage: Eukaryota > Viridiplantae > Streptophyta > Magnoliopsida > Fabales > Fabaceae > Ammopiptanthus > Ammopiptanthus mongolicus. Next base: position 23,809,194 of record CM077347.1, on the reverse strand, counting down.
AATGCACATCGTCATCAAGTCACCATTATCAATCCACATCATACAATCTCATCAATGCATAACGTATGTATGTACATAACATTCATCGTACCTCATAATATTTCAATCATATCATCAAGAAAAACACCAACAATCATGGTCATAACACCATAGGCATATACATATATACACATAATATTCACATAGGCATATTCTTAGTATATACATATCATATACATAACATACATATAGATACACTCATAACATATACATAGGCATTTACAACGCATATAGACAAACATATAGGGGTCATGGGTTAACCCCTTCATCTTAACCTATCCCAAAACCCACATACTCATGATCTATTTCTTCCCCCCATACCTGGTATGATGCTCACAATGAATAAAGGAAGAGAAAACGGTCCGGAAAGATTGCGTCTCACGAACACTCGATCTCACGACACTTGATTTCACGATCACAGCCCCAAAAGGTTCAAGAGCAGCAATAAGGAAGAGGGATTAAGATGGCAGTGATGCTCCTCGAGCGAATACGACGAAGAATGATGAACAATGGTGCAATCTCCTTCAAGAATCCTTGGAAAGGGTTTAGAAATCCTTGTTTGGAGAGGAAGAGACAGTTTCTAAGAGTAATTCGACTTAGAAAATAGGTTTAGGTCGAGTCTTATGGTATAAATATGAGTTAGGGTCATTATGGGCTGATTAGAAGCCCAAAAACACGATTCTGGTGCGCGCAGATTCGCGAGACGAGTAGCCTTTCGCGAGGCGAACCAGAGAGCTGCAAAATCTGGCTGTCAGGTTCGCGAGGCGAATGTATCTTCGCGACGCGAAACTTTAGAAGCCGAATTTGGCCTTAACACTTGAAATAAGACTTGTAGATAATTCTCTAAGCTTTCCAACGCATCCAAGATCACCTCAATCGGATGTCTAGAACTCAAGATATGAACAAATCCGTAAAACAGGTTTCTTGGACTTGAATGCATTGACCATCCTTAAGACTAAACTACCCCAACTATGAACTTCGACATCAAGAACAATCATAAACAACATATATACAACATATACAAGCAAATATTAACATATATAAGCATAGTGTAAAAAAAACAGGGTGTTATAGTATAAAACTACTAAAGATTCAATCAATGTATGTGATAAGCGATCAACGATGAAGAAAACATTACATGATATAGTGTCGAAAGCAGTAGCCGGATGTTAGTTTCCTTTTCTGTTTCTGGCTGTAGTTTCTGTAATAAAGCAAAACAGTCAATATAAATCTTTGATCTCGAGTAAAAGAAAGGGAAATAACGGAAAATCTCAATATGAACCATGAACTTTTTACAAAGCATTGAAGTTTCACCTACTTAGAAAATAAACATGTTATTGTTGAACAAAAAGTATATCACACCCTATTAAAATTTACTCATTTCTAATCACACTCAAATGTTCTTTTCGTCACATTTAGTTCATAATAGATTCTTTTAATCACACCCTGTCCATATACCATATACAGTTGAATAACTTTTTACCAGTTCTTTTGTTGAAAAAGTGTTTTTATCAACCTGTAAAATGAAGTTAAAATAGAAAATGGTGTCATGAAACTTTTCACATATTTTCAACTTTTTTTTACTTAAAGTGAATGAAAAACCCTTCAATGAAAGCAAAAATGAAAAACAAACTATGGACCTGCCTTTTTGTCAGGAACATCAATTTTTCATTTCATTATCTCAGCCTCAAATGTAGGTTGCTTTTGTCTAGAAGAAGCATCTTGCTGAAAGCTAGTACAAAAATTCAAAGGAAGACACCGATAATATTTTAGAGCAAATACAAACAAATAAGAATAGATATGTTGTTCTCATATCTAGAAATCTACAAAAAAATTTTTTTTAAGAAATAAAAAACTTTATTCAATCTACAAAAACTCAAACTGAGCTTCATTATCAACACTATATAGGGAAACTCGGCATTTTTCAAAGCAAAGGCAACAAAATTGGATTGCTTATCTCCGAAGGAAGTTGGTTGAACACCACCAATAACATTGATTAGGAGAAAACTAAAAAGAAAAAATCATTATCCCATAGATTCAAAGGAATCACTGAAAAGTAAATAAAGGAAAAGTTAAATGAAACACCCTTGGGCTCAGGCTCGAGCTTCTCTTTATGGAGTTTTTCTCTCCCGTCTAGAGGATTTGGGATCGGAGAAAGAAGCTCAACCTGCCTTTGGTTATTAATTCTGGAACCTTACTTATTCACCCATCCCATCCACGTGTGTGATACTGGAATACACCATACCCATCTGAATCATCATCCTTTTTAATAGCACATAATAGAAATTTGCATTTCTTAGCATCCACAAGTACAATAGACATGCACAAGGTTCAAAAAAATAATGTCATGGGCAAAAACAAAATAGAAGTTTCAGCATACTAAAGAATTGACATGCAAACATGGTTCACCTGCTTTCTAATTACTTCGCATCAACATTCAACACATTGAATGGTAATTCCATACAAAACAGGTCATTAACAAAAAAGGATGAACTATCATAAGTGCATATGTAAAGGCTCCAAACAGTTTCACACTCACACCCCATTAATTCATAACCATAAGCATTATAATTTGAACGCTCAGTTGTAGAACAGGTTAAACCAATACATACAAAAAATAGAAAATTTGTTGCATCAAGCATTTGGCAAGGTGAGTAATCAATATGCTAATATTTGCATAAATTAATCAAGAACTCTCATCACAACAATGCCTCAGATTGGCTAGGGCATTTTAACAAACAACCAGTGTACACTCCAAAACACTCCAAGATCATCAATTGCATTATTCTAAATCAGCCATGCCACTGAGTTTACAAACAACCATCAATATTATTCAAGAGGATTGTATTACAGATAATTCCTCATTCAATTAAAGTAAATAGATAAAAATTTGTAACCTATCATGTTGACCCTTTTTGCTTACTCTGCGTGGAGAACCAAGCAATATTGTTTATCATTTTCGTAGTCCCCTTCTTTGCCTCCCAACAATCAATTGTAGCTAGAACCTCGATGAATCTTCCTCTGGTACCCCCGGTATTAGGAACTCGCCCTCCTTTTGGATCTTTCTCTCTGTGCCTTCCTTCTTCACTCTGAAGTTTGGGAGTATCCCCCTGTATTCCATTTCCCTCTCTATATTTTCGAGTCAGCCTCCTAACTGTGTGCCTTCTCCCTTTTTGGTGTTGCGTTCCTGCCTCACTCCCTCTGTATTTCGAGCTGGTCTCTATATTTGGGTGTGTTTGTGTTTGATCCTAAGTGGAAACCTCGTCAACAGATCAGAAAGTCCAAAAGGAAAATCCAAATAAATAAGAAAATGGAAGCAGATACTCACATCAATCTCGAGTTTGGTCACATGTTGAGAAATTTTGGAAGAATGGAAGGAAACTATGCTTACCTTGCGTGAGTTGTGTGTGTGCCACGATCTGGAAGAGGAGAAAATCGCAATTTGGTTTGCGGAATTTTAGGGGTTTGGTGCGCTGAGTCTCTAACTCAAGGAATGGAGGCAAGATTGAGGAATGAAGGAGAAGAATGTATCTGATGGGGTGAGGGATATTGAAGGATGGATAAGACACGTCAGATTAATTGCGGACGTGGAAGAAATTGGGAGAGGTGGCAAATAGTAAGTTGATGTGTCAGTACAAGGTTTTGAGATTCTATTTTAATATATTATAATAGATACCAAGTTGTTGATCTTCTGTCACTCAGTGATCCAATATAATCTGCATCGATGTATGCTTGAAGCACTACTCTTCCATTTCGCTTATTTCGCTTATATAAAATACCTTTTTCTAGTATTCCCTTTAGGGACTACAATATTTGTTGTGCTCCTTGCAAGTGGACCCTTGGGTTGTGCATGAATTGACTAATCACGCTTATTGCATAAGTTATGTCTGATCTTGTGTGGGATAGATAAATAAGTCTTCCTACCAACCATTGGTACATTTCTCTATCTATTGTAGCTTCTTCCTCTGTTGTTTCAAGTCTATTATGATTAATAAGGGTACTCGCTAGTTAGCATGTTTTATCCGTTTCTTTGAGGAAATTCGTAACATACGTGTATTGGGAGATAAAAACACCTTGCCTAGAATGGCCAACTTCAATCCCAAAAAAGTACTTCAACCTCTCTAGTGCTTTAATCTCAAATTCCTCAGCCAAACACTGATTCGATAATTGTTTCTCCTTAGTATCATTTCCAATCATATCATATCACCAAAATATACCATAAGTGTTGTGACTCCCCATGAAGGAGAATGCTTAACAAATAGTTGTTGAGAAGTGGTTTCAAACTCAAGAGAAGGTAAATTGAGTTCTAAAAAACTTACATACTTTTCACACAAAAAACGTTTTTAATAATGATAAATTTTGATTGAAACGACGCTTTGTTAAACACTTATGGTTGAATAGATTATGAAAATCATTGAATAGCATAGGAGAAAGCAAGCAACTATTGTAATAATAAGCAGATAAGTACAAAGATAAGGGAAGAGAAGTGCAAACTCATTTTTTATACTGGTTCAGTCACTCCTTCATTTCTCTTGGGATGCCTCACCCACATGTTGGAGCCTCAAAAACCACAAAGGATACCTCACCCTTTTACAACAATAGAAGGATGCCTTACCTTTCTCTTACAACGAGGGCTACTTCACCCTCTTACAAATTGATAGAAGTTTAGAAGACAGAAACACTCTCAAAAAGTGTGATGTTACAAATTTAAGAGTTATGATGGCAGAGCATGAAGAACAAATAAGCTCAATACTCAGAAAAGACAGAGAAGTTGAAAAATCTTAGTTTGAGCAATGGGGTCTCTTTGTTAGATGTTCATATGATAATGGAAGCCCTGGGTTTTTCCCTTGTAAAGAAGAAATTTGGATATATAAGGAAAGGAAAAAAAAAACGTATCACTATTAATGTCTCATAAAAAAAAAAACTAGCCGATTTAAGCAAATCAAACACATACTCGAGTACAAAAACTGGTGCACGAGTAAAGCCTTTGAATATTCGAATTTTGGTCTGGTTCTAAGCATGTACTCAAGTACTTGATCTCTTGAATTTCATTTTGATGCACCAGAGGGATGGTAATCGAGTACAATCCTTTGTACTATAGACTACTTGAAGTTGAAAATGAATTTTTGAGCCAATTTACTATTTAAATAACTTTAAAAACAAATTTAAGCTCATGCTCCATTGATCAATTATAGAAAATACTTCTCCAAATATTTTTCTAAAATGATTTTCAAATTATGGAGCTTACGTTCAAGTCTTGCACTACGTACCTTATATGTGAGGATCCTAAGATGTTGAAAAATTAAGACCTTCATCCTTGATCCTGCTGCGTGTTGTTTGTGATCGTCAAAACGGTAAATAAATATATGCATTCACATTCTCTCTCTTTTTTATGACGACAAACACTTGAAAAGGCAAAGAGATTGTTATGATAAACTTATCATATCATATCATATACTCAACATATTATATCATAACATAGCTCCCCTTTACATGTTGCATGATTTTCCAAAGAACTTTTAAAATTTAATAAAATATCGAGCAATATAATATCGCACCTTTTTGCATCATGCAACACATTGCCTGCATACATATTATCTATCCTCTTTTTTGCATTATTAAAAATAGAAGGGGAAAGATTTGCATTCACAATTTAAAGGCAAGTAATCCAAACAAATAATCATCACCTAGGAAAACATCTAAAACATGTGTATCAAATTATAAATTTATAATAATCAAAGTAAACAGCTTATGCAATCATCATAAGTTCACCAATATAAAGCATGTAGGGGCAAATACTATCCAAAATAATAACAGTCATCCAAAATAATAACTAGCTAGGTCTAATCATTATCATGAGGTGGCACTAGACGGTGAGGTTTTGTCTCAATTGTTGTCAGCCTTTGATCCATTGAACTTATGCTCATATCTAGGTAGTCAAGTTCTGAGGACCTGAATGCAAATCTCGAAGTTCAGACATAAAATCTTGCTTATATATCCCAAAACCTGCTCATGACGAGTTATCTCCTCATCGTCCTTTGATTCTCCAATCAGACCATCATCCTTAATATCGTAGGGCGTGCAACAATCATCAACTTTCACCAACCCTATAGAGATAATTGTTTTGTCATTACTGTAGAGTTTGGCCCTGTCCTCATCCTTCTACTCATCACCAACCGAAACCCGAAAGCAACACAAAATTGGTACTCGTGCAGATTAGAAATGGAAAAAAAGTGCTACTAATGGCTCATAAAAAACTAGTAGTTTCAACAAATCAGACATGTGATACTCGAGTTGTTAGCGGACTCTATGTCCGTTAGCGGACTCTATGTCCGCTGCGCTTTTTTGGGTTTAGCTTTTTTTTTCTTTGCCATGTTTAACCAAAAAAATTGGTGCTCGAGTAAAATATTTGATAATTCGAATTTGAGCATGGTACTCCAGTACAACTATAGGTACTCCAGTACATCCTCTCTAGAATTTGTACTGAGATTTACATAAGGGTTGGTGCTTCTTCAACTACTTGAACATTGGTCACAAGTTCTAGTTAAGTTAGCAGTGAATCTAGGGTGGTTTCTACGGTGAGCTTAATAAATCGTTTACCGTGAGCGATATTAATTTAGCTGTTAGATCTTGTAAATAAAATTGAATGGACTAGATGAATACAATGCATCCGGTTTCCGGTTTTCTCGATTGCTCAGAATCAATTATTTTGACTTTTTAATTGATTACTTTTTAAGTTTTTAATCGATTACTTTTCTTTTTCATTTTTAATCAATTATTATTGAAGAATATAAAAAGAAGAGGAACATCTGGACCCTAAATACCTCAATCCACGAAAACGACGCAACAGAGTTGCAAGCGTGCGTGATGGAGAAAAGCGAAGGAGATTCTGAAGGTGGCACAACATAATCGAGCTTGTTCAAAGCTCGTGAACAAACCTAGGACCAAGTCCTGACCTTCCAATCTCTTATGCCACTGCTTTCATCTTTATGGTGGTCGCCTTTGCCACTGAGTTAGACACGACAGCGTTCTTGTTTATTCGGCAGCCACCTTTGATTGGAACATTCCTAAGAGCAGCTCCTTTGGTCCATTATCAGTGACATGTCCTGTAGAAATGGTAGGTGGAAGGGAGGAGGAGATAAGAGAGATGACGATGGTGAGGAGGAAGAGAAGAAAGAGGACAGAGAAAAAAGAAAGGAAACCGGCTAAAATCGGTTGTAATGTAGTAATCTCATCCGTCCAATTTTTTTTTTCTCAAAATATGACGAAAGATTTATGTCTCGCATGGTGAGCGACTTGCCAAGGTCGCTCACCCTAGAATTTGTCGTGAATCTAGTGATGTAAGTAAGCCTATTGAGGAAACTTATTACTTCTTCATCTATCTTGGGAACATATCTTTTATTGCTTTTAGCTTATCAAGATCCATCTGTGTTCCTTCTCCACTGGCAATGAAACCCAACAATTTTCTAGCAAATGTTCCAAAAACATATTTAGGAGCATTTAGCCTCAGTTCGTGCTTAACAACTAATACAAAACGGTCACATGACTTCCCCCCTCCCATACTTGCAACCTTGTATCTACATACACCTCAATTTCCTTATGCTTCATGTCAATAGTTCCACCATAGTATGTTGGTTAGTAGCCCCACCATTTTTCATTCCAAATGCCATCACTCTATAGCAAAATGTTCACCAAGGAGAGATGAAACTAGTTTTTTTCGTTATTATTGACATAAATGGGAATTTAATTTCACCTCGAGCATCCATCCATAAATGAAAACACATGATTCAAAGTAGTGTTATCAACCTATGATTCAAATTTCCACAAAAAAAAATCCTATGATTCAGAGATTTTAAGATGAAAATTGAGTGATCTACGATTGATAAAAGATTTCAATAATCTAAAATCCTGAAGTACAATTTTCCCAATATAAGTTTGAATATGATGATGATGATGATGATGATGATGATGATACATATTAAGGGTAGTAAAAACGACTTCTATAACAATAAAGACTCATTTGGGTTGTTCTCTCAACTTTGATTGATGCAGCACTTAAATCATTTGAAGATTGTAGCTCTTTTCTTATTTGTCTCTTCATTCCCTTCGGCATGAATATGGTGAGGTGCTCCAACACTTTTGTATTTTCAAGAATGTACTTTGTCAGGGAAAGATTATTAGCATTCCAATCAAAATATCCAATTTTTACGGCCTTGAGACTAGAGATAAAACATTGAGGCAACGTTTCTGACATTAAAAGATCTGTATCAAGTGTGGTCAACTCCTGCACACACTCACAGACAATATGTCAATACTTGAATATGTAATATTGATGAATAGATTATATGAATATGCTTAACCATGATCAATAATGAAAGAAAAGGGAGAAACTCACAGAAAGAAACCCAAGTTTCTCAAGATTTGGTGACTTGTGAAGCAAGTCCAGAAATATTTGTTGTGAGGGCAAAGAAGAACTTAAGTCTAGCTCTAGACGAATCAAACTTTGAAACTCGGGAAGAGTTGATATGTAATCTTTATCATGAGCTAGAGCCTATAAAATAAAACAACAATTATTAAATTTTATATGACATTGGCTATGTATAACTTTAACTATTAGGAAAAGAAAATTGTAAGAGAAAACATACCAGAATGGTGTATAAACCCAATTTCAAAAAGTTCACTCTTTGGAACTCTTTTAAAAGCTTACTTGCCTTCACACCATTTTGATGCATCTCTTCTTCATCAAGATGAATGTGAACTTTTCGACGAACTTCAATGGATACATAAACAACAGACAAGGGATTTGACAATATAATGTCTTCAACCAGTAAGCCGCTATAATGAAATTTTTTGAGATGCAAGGCAAAAACTTTGATTGTGGGCCTCAGCGGCTTGTCACCATTACACGTTGGAAAAACTAATGAAAAGCTTTCCAGCAAAGGTGCATTAATAGTAATATTTGTAACATTCCACCATTTGACAAATTGACCATGAAACGATTCGAGTACGAGAAAGTTAAGAACCATATCTTCTAGATAGGAAAAGGAATCTCCAATGAACTGAATTTGTTCAAGTTTGAGAATTTTCAAGTTTTGAAAACAATTAGAGGAAGGAACCATGATGAAACAGGACATGCTGAGATCCAAATGTACTAGAGAGATGATATGAAAAACGGAAATGAGAAAGCTATAAAGCTTGTTTGATATATACTCAATACAAAGTTTTTCGACTCCCAAATTCAAGGCAGAGCGGATCCATTCAGGAACAGGATCCCAAAGGCTCCCGTTTTTGCTATGTATAAATGAAAGACAGAGAGTGAAGCTATGGATCTTTTTACTTGAAAGGTTTTTTAGGACTCTATTCAAAAAGTCAATAAAGCATTGTTTTTTGTATTTTTTCATGTATGATAATTCAACACCTTCAATGCTCAAACGGGTGATAGAAGTCCATAATAGCTCCCATCTTTTGGACAGCACACTAGTACGTACTGCATCTTTAGTAGGAAGAAATGATAATATGTGACCGATTATGTCTTCAGGCATATTGCTAATGATGTCATGTCTATCATGATCAACAATTTTCTGCTTCTTGTTTGAGGTGTTTATGTCCATCGCTTTACGTAGCGAAAACCTGACACAATGTTAGACATGAATTAAGCAATATTACAATAAGTAAACTCTATTGAAAACTTAATTGTAAAAGTCAAACATGATAGTTAACTAGACTTGTTAATGTGATCATTGGCTCACTATTAGTGGTGGCCACATTGCTATATCTAACTAAACTAAAATCAGATTTTTTAAAAAAAAATTCTAATAAATTTTATCATCATCTTTAAAATATCACATTGCCAGTAACCTTAATATGAATACATAACAAGCCTAAAACAAAGAACAATAAAATAAAAGTCATGAGTAATATATAATCCTAGAGTTTGGTTTTGGAATGAAGAAAATCTAATACATTAAAATCATATTTAATGGTACCAAATGAAGGATAAAATATGAATGGTATATTAACTTAAAGAACTGTAACTAAAAGATCTTAGATTATAATTTTATTGATGAATAAGAATCATTGCAAGTGCTTTGCTTTCTCTTGAATGTTATGTTATTTTTTTGCTTTGAAGGAAGAAGAGGCGTAAAAAGACCAAACAATTAAAGGCTATTACTAAATACATTAATTGCCAACATATTGTCCCAACTCAAATGAGGTTTACATATATGAAATTTGATTTTGGTTTTAGCTAGAATACAAATATAACTCACTAAACAATTATTAAAGTATATTTTTATTTTGGTCTTCCAAAGCCATATGCCAGATCACATTGACCCTTCTTTTATTTTTATTTTTTTTTTGATAAGGAAAGACATTCATTCATTCAAATTGATAGAGTACATTGATGACAATACAGATCCAAAATTGCTAAAAACCGAAAAGGATGAAACTGCGAACAAACTCACAGCACCCAGGTTAAAAGCATAATACAGCAAAGTCAAATTGCCTACAAAAGTGACACCATCAAAGTCACCGGAATACCCATGCTTCCGGATCTGTAGCATTGAGATCCAAGTCTTGATCAAATCTGTGGTGGATCGAAGCAGATCTGTCAATCTGGAACAAACGAACACCGCACCAAGACGGGAATCAAACAGCACAGTATAGCACCAAGACGGGAAACCAAACAAAGCCATACCAAGACTACGAAGAATAAGGAAAAAAACACAAAAAGATCCAGATCTATGTGAAAAACCCACACAAAAGAAGAAGATCTATATGGAAAACCCACTTATGAAAAGAAAAGAAGAGAAAAAACGAAGTAAATGGGTGGTTTTAGGCCAAAATGGCCCAAAACCACCCCTGTTGCCGTCTGTGAGGGTGTGAGGGAGATGAGAGAAAGAGAAGAGATTTTCTTAGGGTTGTATTTGGTATTCGCCCTTCTTTTATCATAAACATCAAATTGCTCATTCAATAATACTAAAATGACATTAGTTGGTCCTTTTAGGCACCAATTTGATATCTCTTTAAAGATAATTTGACGGCATAAATTGACATTGAAAGACCAATATCATGTATTTCTCAATGCACAGCGAACTTGATGATACAAATATCTTTTTTTTTAGACTGAATGATACAAATATCTTTGAAAAAGTGGACATTTACTCTATTATTTTTATAGATAAAATTTGAAATATATATGAACATATAAGCCTAAATTAGAAGAACCTGTACCTTTACGAATGAACACAAATCTTTATGATTGTTGTTATCACATTTTCTTTGCAATATTTCAGGACTCAAGAGGCAGCTTTTGTGAGATAAAATAAAATTAGAGATCAAAATAAAAAGCACTTGATGTTAAAGGGTCGGTTTGGTTTAGATTTTGATAGAATAGATTTTGAAGGAATTGATTTTAAAAGAATTGATTTTAGAAAATTGAGTTTAAAAAATTAATTTGTGTTTGGTAATGATATTTTAAAAGCCAGTTTAGAAGAATTGGTTTTGTTTGGATGATAGAGTAAAATCACTTTTGAGGCATAAATATAAAGAATATTGTGAGTCTCACATCTAGAATCAATTATCTCAATGGGAAAACTAGAAATTCTTGTTTTTCTTAAAATCAATTCTATCCAACCCAGAATTGATTTTATTAAACATTAAATTTAAAACAAACACATTCAGAATTTCAAAATCACTTTTATTAAAAACAAACGTGATTTTGGACCATCTAAAACATAAACCAAACACACAAAAATTAAACAGGCTTATCTTGTATAGGCTATTACAAGATATATTACTTGACAGTATATTAGTGGGCATAGAAGTAAATTAAGTGCACATATCTGAAACTATATCTTGATTTTACAATAAGAATCTAACACATTAAAATTTACTTTCTTTTGTAATAAATGAAAGATAAAATTTGAATAATATATTACCAATAAACCTAAACTGAAAGTCGTAGATTGTACCTTTAGAGATGAACACAAATCTTCAATAGTGTTTTATCGATAATTCTATGGTGTTTGAAGGATGAAGAAGTAACTTTTGATAGCACGAAAATACGATTAGGGTTCAAAGTGAAAATTGGGTAAAATATATATTTATACTAATCATAATGGGCCACATCTTTATTGGGTTTAATTTGCTGTATACTTATAGCATATTAGCCCAACATCAAACAACTAATAATATTATAAAATAAATTAAGCGGGATATATTAATTTATAAAACTAAAATTGAATTACTTTAGATTGTACTTTGTAGATAAAAATAAATCTTTATTGTAACTATTTTTTATTGTTTGAAGAAGTATTGTCAAAACCAGACTGGACTAAATAGTTCAACTAGTTTAACAATAAGTGAGACACTTAATTGGTTATTGTTTAGTTTCATTATTGAATTTATGGTCACACTAGTGTGGACTGTCAAAACTCCTCAAAGTTTGATTGAACCATCCATTTAATTTGGTTGGACAAATTGAGCATTAATATATTTTTAAAAATTCAATGTTTTTCATATTTCATAATTTTTTTTTATATAATTTAAATTATTTTATGATAAATATTCTTATTATGTTATCTCGTTTGTAACATCCCAAGAATTAAATAAAATTATAAAATACGTTAATTTTAGCAAATAAAATTAATGGAGTGTGGGGGCTTAGATTTGGTGATTTCGAGCTTTATGGGAAGTATAATGACCAAAAGAATAAAAGGAGAAGCTTTGGGTTAAAAATCAGTCACAGTAGCGTGCCCGCACTAGAGAAGCACGGTCTGAGCCGCATCGTGCTTAATGTAAGCACGCTCGTGCACAGGGAGTATGACCGTGCTCATGGGGAGCATGACCGTGTCGGAAATCATGCAAGTTTTGACGTTGTTTAGCACGACCGTGCTAGTTACGAGCACGTTCCTGCTCGATGTCAGAACGCGAGAAGAAGAGTTTTAAAAGAGGAAAATGTGGGTAACCTTATATAAATCAATCCTAATACTCTTATTGTGGCTACAACCCTAATAACACTCTAAGAACTCTCTCTTGCTATCTTTGTGGAATCAAGGTCTTGGAGAGGGTGAAGTTGGTGAAGAAGGAGCCTAAGAGGGAAGAGAAGTAGGAGATCTTGGAGGATTTTCTTGGCGTGTTCATGGGAGACACTTGGAGATTCTTGGAAGTCTTCAAAAGGGGAGTAAAAACGACATTTTTCACCCTTCCATGGTGCAAAATAAGTTGATTGGTCTTATACGTTTTTTTTTTTTCACTTTTCACATTAGTCTTATAAGTTTTATTTTTTTCAAATTGGTCCTATACGTTATGTTCTGTTTCCACATTATTCATTTTCGTCAATTTCGACCTTATGGCGTTAAGTCAAAAGCCATGTGTCGGACTAACGTGATAGCCACGTCAGGTCAAAATTAACGGCGTTAAGTCGAATTTGACAGAAAGGACTAACAAAGAAACAAAACATAACGTGTAGGAGCAATTTGAAAAAAAAATAAAACTTATAGGACCGATATGAAAAGTAAAAAAACGTAAAGGACAAATCAACTTATTTTACCCATAAAATATTAAAATATTAAAACTATTAAATTAATATTAAAAATAAAATATTTAAATGATAAAATAAAAAATTTAAAATAATAAAGTATACGTACAAATTCTTCTTCCTCCCACAACCACTTGGGTAACCTTTCTCAACATTACCAATAAGACTTTCTCCTAAACTATTATTCAAAGCCCTAAAAAATAAATCGACTATCATCCGTTGACTTTCTTCTCTCAAAGTTTTCGTCTTGGAATGTTTCTTCATCGCTCTCTATGATGGATTCTCTGTCTTTCTCTTCCTCTTCCTCGGAATTTGATTTCATAGCCACCGCCCGATCGAGTACCCAAATTCACTCACTCTCTCTATTATAAATTAATCATTTTCACTCATTTTCTCCATCGGGGTATTCCAATCACTTTTCTCTAATGGCAAAAAATTTCTTTTCTTTTTATCAATTTAATTTGTTTCGTTCTTGTATTTGGGTTACCTTATTATAACTCTCTAATGGTGCAAAAAATAAAAATTCACTATTTCCTTTTCTCAAAAGATGAATTTTGATTGATTTTTTTATCAAGGTATGCCCTAGTTACTATTATATGGCAGAAACTTCAATTTTCTTTATCATTTTCACTATCCCTAATGGCAAATTTATTCTCTTTCTTCATTGTTTTCACTTAATTTTTTTTCTTCTACATGGCCATTTTCAATTCTATTGAATGGTGAGAAATTAATTTGGAGTGTCTGAATTAACTTGCCTTTGTTTTGATAGAATGCAACCCAAAGTGGAAGAAGTGGCTACGCTAGTGAAGTCGTTGCCTTGGAACAATCACGACGAGATGGCACAATGTTTTCTGGTTAGGAGTGTTTACAATCCATTTGCAAGACCTAGCGAGGTGATTGTGCGGCAGGTTCGGTGAGGAAGAAATGCTTTATCTACATTTTTTTTATTTTAAAGTGAGATTAATTTTTTTTAGGAGAAAAAAACATGAGATTAATTTTTATGCACTGTTACTAACATCTAATTATATTTTGACACCGTAACTTCCATTCTCATATCACCTTATGGTTAAAATAATTTTCATTTAATTAGAATTTAAAAAAAGTTGATATTCTTTTTTTTTTTTTCTTTTCATTATTTCTTTCCTCTTCCGTGTATCTCTTTCTTTCTTTCTGTTCGATTGAGGGTGCGTTTGAAAGAGCTTATAGACATCTTATGAAAATAACTTATGATAGTAAACCTAAGGAAACCGTTTATTATAATCTTTTCATAATTTATTATAATTTTTTCATAAGCTCTTTTTAGCTTATTTCCATAAGCTTGTCAAATAAACTTATGAATACCCAAGCGCAGCCTAAGTAAGTGTGCTTTCATAAAAACAAAAACAAAAATGGGGGTTCTCATTTCTTGTTGTTGTTCTCTCTCTCTCTCTCTCTCTCTCTCTCTCTCTCTCTTTCTGTTTTTTATTTCTGCACTGTTTGGAAATTGTTGCGGTTGAGTTTTTTTTTTTTTTTTTTATGGCTTGGGAAAATTACAGTTACTGACATGGATAGTGGAATTTGAGCACTACAATTCATGGGTCTGGACAAGTAGAGAATGACTTATGAATCTGATGATGGTTGTATTGTACGTACTGGGTGGAGAAACCACCGTGACGGTGCCGACGAAATTGAGATCGGAAATCAGAAGAGAAGATGAAACTGGAAAATATAACTGGAAATGTTATATAGATCGGAGTAACGACACCGGCGGTGTGATTGAAATGTAGTGTCCCAGAGATGGGTGGCTTTAGTAAATGACGTCGGCAATGTGATTCAAATGTAGATTTTTTTTTTTGCAAATGGGGAGGGTGGAGTGGAGAAGAAGGTGGGGGTGGGGGGAGTTGGTGAGAGAAAATAGAAATTCAGATTTTTTTTTTTAAAAATTCAATTATTTTAACCACAAGGTGACATGGCTAGAAGTAGAGGTGTCAAGTACACTGATATTGCATAGAAATTAATCTCTTTTAAAAATTTTATTTTATTATTTTAACATTTTATATGTCAGTTGCGCTTTCATGGAAGACAAGTGCCAAAACGACACTTCTATTAGAAAATTAATGGCCGTTGGACAGAGAAACTAACATTGCAACTTTCAAAAATTCGAGGACCAAATGTCATGAAAAAAACTATTAGGACTAAAATCGCACGTAAGCTAAAGTTGAGGGACGAAAAGTGAAATTAAACCTAAAAATAATCCTTTTGTTTTATCCTATTTTGTTTCTTTGTTTGTGAGTTTGAGGATATGATGTAACACTTGGCCCTTGGTCATGTTTACGGGCCATCAGGTTTAGCAGGAGATAGGTTGTGATTGTTATGTGTGTTTTATTCTTTTTTTATAAAAGTTGATGAACTGGCTAGTTGTTTTGTTTTTTCATATCAAATTAGTTGTATATCTGTGCATTCGTATGGATCACGCCGTGTTACTTACTACATTTTTGCTAAAAGTTAATTTGTAAATTGTACATTTTTTTATACCTATAAAAAAAACTGAATATATTAAATCATATACTAATATTCATGCTGTTATAAAGTATAGAAATTGATTTATATAATATTGAAGATAGAAAATTCATAGATCATTTTGAATTAAATTTTTCATAAAGTACATATAAATGTAAGCTCATTTTGTTTATCAGAAGGAAATACAAAGAAAAAAGATAAGGACTAAACTTAATAACACCATTTGCATCAGTAAGTAGTTCTCCCAAGGCAGGAAGTCCAGGTGACAATTGTGTATGCATAAACTGAAAAATAAAATTTCATGCAATTGGAGTTTAAGTCCTGTCAACAAAATCTTAGTGCAGTAATTGTTTAACTACTTAATCAATAATTTATGTTAATAATTTTAAACATAAATTGTTGCATATAAACATGCATATTAGATTCAAATGACAACAAAAAATTAGATAATATAACTACTAAAGTATCTGACATAATAAGATAACCTGCCTATGATAACCCGTGTGATCATCCGTCTATAAGATCACCCGTCTGATCAAAAGGGTTATCATAGACGTGTTATCATAGACAGGTTCCTTCACGGGTTATCATAGACTGGTGAGATCTCATAGACGAGTGAGAATAGACTGTGATCATAGACAGGTTACTTCAGTTGGGTTGTCATAAACGGGTGAGAATAGACGTGTGATCATAGACAGGATGCAACGTGCATATGGAGAAACTGAAGGAACCTGTCTATGATCACACGTCTATGCTCACCCGTCTATGAAATGATCACACGTCTATGCTCACTCGTCTATGAGATGATCACCCATGTTGCATCCTGTCTATGATCACACGTCTATGCTCACCCGTCTACGATAACCCGTCTGATGATCTCATAGACGGTGATCAGATGGGTTACCATAGACGGGTTGTCGTAACGGGTGATCTCATAGACGGGTGACCATAGACGGATGATCTCATAGACGGGTGAGCATAGACGGGTGATCTCATAGACGGGTGAGCATAGACGTGTGATCATAGACATGATGCAACTTGTATGAGATCACCCCTCTATGACAACCCGTCTATGGTAACCCGTCTGATCAGTCGTCTATGAGATCATCAGACGAGTTATTATAGACGGGCGAGCATAAACATATGATCATAGACAGGTTGTCAAAGACGGGTTATTATATCTTTCTTATCTACAAAAAAATGTACATCAGTTTCCTTATCATCCAGGGGTGAAATAACAGAAAGATATTCTACGTGTTCAATTCAAGATGAAAGTTCTAAATGATGGAAAATAATTCAAAATGAAGGAAATTAATTTAAGTGATGGAATTTATTCCTCTTATATCAGTCATGTTACTATTTTTTTCCATGTGCCGCTATAGCATTTATCATAGACGGGTTGTCATAGGCAGGTGAGCATAGACAAGATGCAATTTGTATATGGGGAAACTGAAGGAACCTGTCTATGATAACACGTCTATGCTCACCCATCTATGAGATCACTCGTGTATGACAATCACTCGGATCAGATAACCTGTCTGATCATCCGTGTATAAGATCAACCGTCTGATCAGACGGGTTATATCATACACGTGTGATCATAGACAGGATGCAACTTGTATATGAAGAAACTAAAGGAACCTGTCTACGATAACACGTCTATGCTCACCCATGTATAAGATCACTCGTCTATGACAACCACTCGGATCATATAACCCGTCTGATCACCTGTCTATGAGTTTGATCAGACGGGTGATCATAGACGTGTTCTTATAGACAGGTTCCTTCACGGGTGATCAGATGGGTTATCATGGACGGTTGTCATAGCCGGGTGAGCACAGACGCGTGATCCTATGATGCAACTTGTATATGGGGAAACTAAAGGAACCTGTCTATGATCACACGTCTATAGTAACCCGTCTGATCACCTGTCTATGATCGCCCGTCTGATCAGATGGGTTATCATAGACGTGTTATCATAGACAGGTTCCTTCACGGGTTATCATACATAACTCTTCTATATATTGGCATGAAATTTGTTTGCAGTTCAAGCACATCAGGTGTAATTTAAGGCCTCTAACCATGGGAACTTCACATCATATGCATAAAACAGAAGAATAATTTGAATCATGAATAGATCCCATGATATCCTAGCCTCTATGCTTTATTCCTAAGCAAAACTCTATCAGCTCTAAAGCCAATTGCCCTGTTCATCAGGAGCATGGACTATATTATTTTGTGCATAATTTTGAATGACAAAGGGAACTGAGGTTATATGTGACACCCTTAACCCCAACATACGTTAATTATATAAATATTAATTTGCGAAAAGATTCTTTGCGGAAAAAGATACGAGTTCTACCATTAATAAACATTTTCGGAATAGTTAAGAGTATCATCATTCATAAACTCAAACCTCAAATCCAATTAAGTTAAACATAGTGCCATAAAACGTTTACAAGTTTCGCATAAATAATAAATAGTTTAAACAAGATAATCCCCAAGCCCGATGTCACATGGATCAGAGCTAAACAAACCCTTAAAGAAATAAATAACACGATCCAGAGCCTAAAGAATAACATCAATGTCAAATAAACTCTTAATAGAGCATTCACAGCTCCACATAAGCTCCAATGCATCATTCTTCAGTCACTTGAGAGTCATCTGAACAAATCGTGCATTGCACAAGAAAAGACACAAATATAAAAGGGTGAGAAGACATACTCGTATACATATGTTGTGGAAGTAAAATGGAAATTAAGGCTAGTGCATACATATAGATATACATATATACATACACGTATAAGTACTACACACACACACAAACATAATATAATCATTCTCGTAAATCAAGTCAAATCATCTCACAACAGTTTAACATATCATCGCATTATATTTTGAATACATGTCGCATTATAATCACAAGCAACAATGTCCCCTCAGACTCATACAACACACATAATTGAGTACCCACAAACAGGCTCTCTAGGGGCTGGGTCCCATAAACAGGCTCTTAGAGGCTGGATCCCATAAACAGGCCATTCCATGGCTGGGTCCATAAACAGGCCCTTTCGAGCTGAGTCCCATAAACAGGCCTTGCAGAGCTGGGTCTCACACAAACATTCACAAATGAGTACCCATAAACAGCCTCCTTAGAGCTGGGTCTCACATATAACATCCACAAATGAGTACCCATCACGGGCTCCTTAGAACTAGGTCTCACACATAAACAATATATCACATTTCAATAATGTCACAATCATAGTTCACATACACTTATACTTAATTATAACTCAATATTCACATATTATAATCCCAAACCAATAGTCATATAATTCATGATTACAACTCATCAAAACATTATTATAATAACAATTACAAACACTATAGCACTTATAGTAACACATACATATTTATAACATTGTAGCAATACATACACGCTTTGTGATATTATAATCATACAATAAGTTTAATACATTAATCATAACATACAATCATTTAAGCCATTGCTCCAAAAATGATAACAACAAATCACTCAAGGCACAAGGGGATCGTGGGAATCCCCAATCACCTCAATCTCATTCCAACATTCCCATATGATATAATCATCTTTCTCCCCCTATACCTGGTATGACGATCACAATGAACAAAGGAAGAGAAAAGTTCCGGAAAAGGTTGCGTCTCACGAATACTCGATCTCACGACACTTGATTTCACGATCACAATCCCAAAAGTTTCAAGAGTAGCACTGAGAAAAAGGGATTGTGATGGCAGTGATGCTTCTCAAGCTAATGCGACAAAAAACAATGAATAAAGGTGTAATCTCGTTCAAGAATCCTTAAAAAGGGTTTAGGAATCCTTGTTTGGAGAGAAAGAGGCAGTTTCTAAGATTATTTCGAGTTAGCAAATAGATTTAGGTCGAGTCTTATGGTATAAATATGATTTAGGGTCATTATGGGCTGATTAAAAGCCCAAAAACACGTTTCTGCTACGCGCATATTCGCGAGGCGAGTAACTGTTCGCGAGGCGAACCCGAGAGTTGCAGGAATCTGGCAGTCAGGTTCGCGAGGCGAATGTACCTTCGCGACGCGAAACTATAGAAGCCGAATTTGGCCCTGACACCGGAAATAAGACTTGTAGATAATTCTCTAAGTTTTCCAACGCATCCAAGATCGCCTCAATCGGACGTCTATAACTCAAGATATGGACAAAACCATAAAATAGATTTCTTGGACTCAAATGTATTGACCATTCTTTAAGGCTGAATTACCCCAACTATGAACTTAGGCACCAAGAGCAAGTATAAACAATATATATACAATATATATAAGCAAGGATTAACACATATAAACATAGGGATAAAAAGCAGGGTGTTACATTATACCTCGAGTTCTCAACAGTAATGAAGTCTAACATAGCAGAAAATTTTAGAATCCCAACATGATAACCCAAATAAATGAAAGGAATTTCGAAAAAACGGGATTTTCCCATACCCTAAGCCCAACAAAAAAACATGAGAATGATTTTATAGGGCATAGAAGATTCATGGACCAGATTCAAATTCATACGAAGACAGTAATTTTTTAACAGAAAATCTAAACAAAAATATGCAATAATGAAAGGCAACAACACAATTTAAAAAAAAAAAACTATCAAATTTGCTCCTCCCAGCGTCAGCGTCAGCATCAGCAACTCGCAAGTAAGCAATCAATGCATCGAGTACCTTCTTGAAAACGGACCTACCAAATTCAAAGTGTGTTGATTCTGATAAAAGTGATTAGAAAAGTAAACAAAGTAGAAGAGAATCGAAAGTATTTGATTCTGTCACTCGCTCAATAGAGAAAGAGAATCGAGAAAGAGAGAATATGGGAGAGAAAGAGAGAAAAACATTGATGAAGAGGAAGATGAAGAGTCTAAGAGAGAAAAGAAGTTAAAGTAGATTTTTCAAATTTCAAATTTCAAATGAATAAAAAAGAGGCAATCACGACAAGGAGTGGAGGAAGAGTGTCAGGGAGAAAAAGTGACAAATTAAAGTGACAAATTTTACCCTCAATAAGGATAAGTGTCACAATTATAAGATAGGATATTTTTGGGTTTTCCCCGGGTATCAAAATGTTTATATAGAAATGATTTTAAAACTTGAGATTAAGTAGATAATAGTATCCCACCTCGTTTCTTATTTAAAAAAAAAAATTCTAAAATAGTTAAATTAAATTAAAAAGTGAAAAATCCTTTTTAAAAGATTTTCAAAAATTAAAATCAACCCATCAATCAAGTTTTTTTTTCCCTAAAAAATAGGACCACTAGTGATGCCCAATATAACATACTGTATTGGGTTAAAATTGGTTTGTTTAAAAAATACAACCAATCAAAAGGTTTTTTTTTTTCTGAATTGGGGAAAAGGGGTCAATCATAAACAGAGGAAGGACTGATTAGATATTTGCTAGAACCCTAATGCCTACTCGACCACTACCTTACCTTATAATTGAATAACCTTTCTTCTCAGTCTTGGAATTTCTTCTCAGTCTTGGAATTCAATCCCTCAAATAGAGTGATCGAGAGCTTTCTACTGCAACAGAGGTAAAGCTTTGGCCCAAAATTTCAACAGACTTGGGCGAGGGATTTGACCCAAATTTCAGGGTGCAGTTTGGGAATTAGAGATTTGAGGTTTTAAATTTAATGAGTGAAGTTCAGAGAATTAGGAGTCCTGGTTCAACAGGCTTTGCTTCACTATGTCCATAACACCTTTTCCTTAACTCTACCAACATCTTCGTCACACCTTTCATAAACTCTATCACATACTCCTTCACCTTCACCCACTCCCACAAATCCATGTCAGAAGTAACACTTAACTCTATTGTTTCCTACTTCCATTGAAACTCTGTTGCTTACTTCAACCAAAAATAGAGAACTTCCTTTAAAGCTTTGGTACTTCCTTCAGAATGTTTGTCTACTTTGAAGAGAACTTCCATTTTGGGTGTTTCTTGTTTATCATGCAAATATGAATGTGAAGTGCAAATATGCGTAAGTGTTACCAATTGGCTTCACACTTAAGACGGCTTGAATTGAGTTTTTAGAATTTTTCGCAAAATTTTAGCAAACAATATCAATTGACCAATTTTACTGAAGCTAAACTTGATTAGGATAGATTGGATAGGGTAGAAGAATAAATTAGTACTTGAACATGCTTTGAAAATGAAATGGTAGAGATAGTAAGATATGCACAATTTAAACAAATTAAGAAAGAGGAGAAATTCTTGCAAACCAGATTTTATGTTAGTTCCACCACACCTACCAACGTTTAGTCCTCAAGTGAATCATCCAGGATTTTTCACCCATAATCCAAGCTTCATCACATGTTTGAAACCTTTACAAAGTAGAATAAGTTTCACTTCTTAGGATATCTCACCCTTTGTGCAAGACCTTAACATACTCGAAGGTAGACCTCGCCCGTTATTAATTGAGGGATACCTCACCCTCTTTATAATATGGTGTACTCTTCCATTCATAGGATATATCTCACCCTTTGCACAAGAGTCTCAAAATCTTCAAGGGATACTTCACCCTCATTACAACAATTGATGGATTCAGAAAGTATAAACACTATCAAAGTGTAGATTACACAAGCTGAAGCTTTATATATTCTAGGAGTGTAAAATATAGGCTCAAAATAGAGTAAGATTGATGAAAGGATTGACCACAAATTTGACCCTCAAAGATATGTTTTTCAAATCTTGTTCTATCATAAAGAATGTCGTAAGGCTTGTTTTTATTGACTCTTAGAAAAAACTAGCCTTTTGAGGCCATTACATATAGCATTAAATGCAATTTGATATAGTTGTTAGACTCAAAATAATGATTATTGCTTTGCCATAATGGATTATCATTGTCTCAAAACACATTTTAGGCAACTAAGAATCATGATAATCGATTATGCAATTTTTCAGAGAAGGTGTAATCTGTTACAGGAACCCGATAATCGACTATGCAATTTACAGAATCATGATCATCGATTAGTGAATGCCAATAATCAATTATCTAGTTGCTGTTTGA
Source organism: Ammopiptanthus mongolicus (assembly GCA_039655645.1). Taxonomy (NCBI): domain Eukaryota; kingdom Viridiplantae; phylum Streptophyta; class Magnoliopsida; order Fabales; family Fabaceae; genus Ammopiptanthus; species Ammopiptanthus mongolicus. The sequence continues at coordinate 23,786,063 of CM077347.1, read as the reverse complement.
AATGAAATAAACATTGAGCATAAATAGAATCTATGTATTCGATTATGCTATTGGAGTAATTGATTATTGAGGCTTAAAATTGGATTTTAAACATGTAACATCATCTAATCTATTAACTAAAACACTTTGTAAAAATGATTTGGGCATGGATTTAAATATAGAAAACCATTTGAAGAACTTTTGAAAAAATTTAAGATGTGAAATCAAGTTAAAACATTTTAAGCCTTTTTCGCCACATTCATATATTATCTGATATATTCCTAAGGGATGAAAATCTTCTATCCCAATTTCCTGTTACATTCTCCGTCACCCACCAATAAAAATTTGACATTTAAGAAAACAAAATCACAACTTATTAATATGTGAGCTTATTTCTAGCATTTGATTGGTGGGGGGACATTGAAACATCATTGTTTGGGAAAACGGATTTTTGTTCATTCCTAAGACCTTAGCAAAATTAACCTTGAAGCTTTCCTACTTGGTTATCATAAAATATTCTTGAAGCACTTTGTCCATTACTAAAACATCCTGATACATGCATTCACTGTCATGATAAATTTCTGGTGTCCATGACTGACCAGGGCTATGGTTGTCTACCTAGCCTCGAAGCCTGCCATCAACTTTAAATTCAGAGAACCTTTTCATAATTACATCATGGTACTAGATGCCAACTTACATAAAATTTTCAAAATGGTTCACAAAGTTCACTATATACGCCAGAGTTACAAGGGTACAATTTTTGTTTGAATAAAAATCGTTTTGGAGTTCATACATCATGATAAAATGTAACCATAACTTTTCTATATTTACAATGACATCATGGTCTTCAGTTTCCTCTACAACGGGAGTCAGACATCATTGAATTCTTTTCTTTAAGAAGAACTTGTGGCTAAAACGTTAAAACAAAATGGACGAGTATAAAACTCAGTAAGAGTTATCCCTTTTTGAAACAGAAATCAATATGCATTATGTACAATATCAATTATCAACAAACCAATATGCATAACTGTTGAGTCTCCAGCGTCTGATATGGCTTATTTACCCTAAGTTCTGATGGACCCAATAAAACGATTATAACGAACCATATGAAATCTTCTAATGAATCTATTTATGTGTACATTTGTCTGATTAAAACGACAGGAATCTACTTGCTTATTCGTCCTTTCAAAACTTTATAATAGCGTCTGAGCTATTCCAAAATAGAAGCATCCACTAAAATCAAGCGTCTGGCCTGATAAAGACAAAATGTCCAAGCTCAAGTGTCTACTACAAGATAAGACGTAACTGCCTTCAAAAGTGTGTGCATTCTGTCGAAGCGCATGAGGAAAAGTCAAGAAAAGATTTCTTTATCATGCATCAACAAACGCGTCTTGACTCTTCTTTTTAAAAATCTGATCTGAATATGTACTAAATATGTTGGGAGCATATTTAATAAGGTTACATAAAGACTTCAAGATATACGATGATCTTCTATCTAAAAGTCAAAAGGAATAAAGCAATATCCTTGATACATAGTACCTAACAACAACACCTTTAGTACGTAATAAAGTCACTTTACAACTGCCTACTCTGATTGATTGCACTAAAGAAGTAATCTGCTTTGCAAAGACTCTGATGTTATTGTGAACACTTTGTTGTTATGATAAAAGAATGTACTTCAGAACAAGAATACCCTCAACGTTCTTCAAAACATTTAATGCTTCATCAGAACAACTCTATTGCATTAATGGTTTTCTCTAAAGACTTGAAATAAAGCAAGTGTTGGAGAAAGAATGTCTCACAACGGATTTATAGCTGTGAAGACTATAAATGGAAGACTCTGAAGATTTGAAGACAACAGCAACGCCATTAAGCTGGACAACTCTCATTTATTGCTGAAGCTCTAAATCTTCATTCCTTCATTTACTTCTCAATCATTTGTAATCTTTAAGATAGAAGTTATTGCGCAGTCATATACTTTTGATATCATATTCACTGTTTGAGTGTCAACTGGTTGACTTGCTTTTGTAAATCGAAGTCATTGCTTCAAAACAAATCTCTTTATTGGTGAAGCCTTAATAGGCTAAATGAAAAATACTTGTTGAGCATGAAGATGCTAGGTATTCAAACAATACTCGTGTTGTTGAGCCTGAAAAGGCTAGTGTGCAAAGAATACTTTCGTCTGTAACCTGATCAGTTATAGTTAAACTTTTGGTTTAGCCAATGACTGAATGTAACTCAAAGTTTAGGGTGAACCAGTATAAATTGCTTGATGTGATTCTCTCTTACCTTAAGCTCTTAATTATTGCTTTTAAGTGTTTATTACTCACAACTAACCAGGGGTTAAATCCCTTAATGTGTTTTGTACTTGTCATAATATGAGTGTTAAAAAGCCTTCAGACGCATCCTAACTTCTATACGTTGTTTTCAATCGCCCGATCCTTTGTCTTTTCAAAAAGAACTTCATGTTTTTGAAAAAGCCTTAGTTAAATACTATTCAACCTCTCTTATTATGTTTACTTTGGTTGTTTCAATAATATATAGATAAAATTACATGCATGCATGTTATAAGGCCTATTCATGTTTTGCAATCAATCACGTGGATTCCTATTTGGAACGATTCCTATTTGGAACGATGACCCTTTGAATTTTTATGGCTGAAGCCATAAACAGTCAACATTCTCCTCTTTCACACCCGGGGCACCAAGCCTACCCTCAATTCATGTTATAACCCATCGCAATAAGTATCACATAATCACCACCATAGCCATATCACAACCAATACATATACTCATAAGTAGCCAATCATAATTGATACACATGTTCATAAATTAACTCTAGGGTCATACCCCATATCGCTTTAACACAACCCAAATTTTCACAATATGACGTATAGGATGGAAATTAAAACAACCGGTGCACCCCAAAATAAGCACATTTTGGAAAATAAATTTCAATGTGCTGGATTTTGGAGCATTTTTTGTTGTTGCAATCTTTATATATTTTTGCCCCAATTCCACAATTTTTTTTTTTGGTTTAATGAACCTTTTAGTCCCTACAAAGTGGACGAGTTTTGGTTTGAGTCCCTAAAATTTTTTTTTCGTTGGTATCGGTCCCTATAAGTTCCAAAATTTTGATTTTAGTCCCTGCCGTTAAGTGTTGACGTGGTTAACGGTGCGTCACGTCAGTGCTGCCACGTAAGCTAATATAATAATTTTTAATGCCACATAGGATTAGATTTAATGAAGTTTTTAGTCCTTGCAAATTGTACGAGTTTTGGTTTTGGTCCCTAAACTTTTTTCATTGGTTTTGATCCCTAGAAGTTCTAGAACTTATGTTTTAGTCCCCAAAAGTTCCAGAACTTTGTTTTAAGTCCCTGTCGTTAGTATTTATCCATTAAGTGTTATCGTTGCTAATGGCCTGCCATGTCAGTACTACCACGTTTGAGGATGAATTTCGGAAAAATAATTTCACTTACCTTCTAATTAGGGCAAGTCTAAAATTGTCCGTTCGGATTCTTCCTACTCTCGGATGTCATCAGCTTCAATCAATCTCCACAATCACAAACATTATCACGGTATTGGAGATTGAAGTAAATGACTCGAGGTCTTCTAATCAAGTTGGCTTATCGGGACAGTCTTGATGATGGAAAAGGAAAGAACGAGAAAACAAAGAAGAAGCTGGATGAACGAAACGCGAGAAATGAGTTTCTTCCGAAACACGCGAAGGAGGTTGACAGAGTTGGAAACGTGAAGAAAAACATGAGTGAGATTCTATTTAATAGTTTATAAACTAAAAGAGAATAATAAGATTAAAATAATAAAAATAAATTATTTTAATAATTATAATAAATAATAATAATAATTATTATTATTATAATTATAAATTAGAAAAAAATAAATGATTTACTTACATGACATCTCACGTTATTTTAAAATATAAAAAAATTAATATAACTAACAATAAAGAATAAAATCAAAGTTCTGGAACTTAATCGATGAGCACTAACAATAAGGACTAAAACCAAAGTTGGGAAATTTTTAGGGACCAAAACCAATGAAAAAAGTTTAGGGACCAAAACCAAAATATGTACACTTTGCGGGGACTAAAAACTTCATTATATCTAATCCTGCGCGGCATTAAAAATTATTAAATTAGCCTACGTGACATTGCTGACGTGACATACCGTTAGCCACGTCAGCACTTAACAGATGGATACTAACGGCAAGGACTAAAACCAAAATTCTAAAACTTATAAGGACAGAAACCAACAAAAAAAAATTGTATGGACCAAAACCAAAACTCATCCACTTTATAGAGACTAAAAAGTTTATTAAACCATTTTTTTTTTTTTTTGCCTCCCAATTCCATCTATGCCGCATAACATGATTTACCTATTGTATATGATCAACTACTGTTTTCTAAGCTAAAGATTCAAAATCGGAGGATTTTTCTTTTGTCACGCACTTTGTGCACTTGTTTTGAAATTTACAGTACATGGAAAGGCATCAATTAATCCGAAAAAGACTTGTTAACCACGCATGATGCAGTTTGAAAGAACCCCAACAAAAGTGGGGTACCTTACCATTTTTAACTGGCTCCCCAAGCCATCTCAAATCTGGAAGAATAAGAGGAAGAGAACTTCGATGTCAGCAGAACCAAGTATATTACCTAATATATAAGTCCATCTGTCACTGATAAATAACATTTTTATAATTACACTTTAATTAATAATACAATAATGGGAAGTATTACCTAATGTGTCCATTTTCCAGCACCAAACCACATATTATTATACATCCAAAAAATCACACAACAAGACGAAGATTCCACCACACCAAACTAGTTGCAGTTGCATTCAAGCCCAAGGAACCGACACACTCAACCATATACCTTTTAGCAACAACCACAACTTTAGACAACAACAACAATAGTTCACTTTAGAGTTCATAGCAAGAGGAAAAAAAAAAAGTGAAACTGTGTGGTTTCAATTTTTGATTCATTCATGCTGGCAAAGGAAAAGGAAGAACATAGTGTGAATTGACTAAGCCCAAGTCAAGATAAACACACTGGTTTTTATCTTCTTCAATTTTTATTTTTATTATTTCCTTTTGGAGATTTAATTCAACATTTGAACTCAAATGTTGGTCCAAGAGCGTTCAAGTTCCAAACCTCCAAAACCTCATTTGAGAACCACACACCCTACTCTTCCCACTAACCGTTTCGTTGAGACCAAGAACCTCGATTTCTCCACATGGTTCTCCGACAACCTTTACAAGATCGTCGCAATCTTGCTCCTCGTCGCAACCGTCGCCGCCCTCTTCTTCCTCCGCAACGCCGGCGACACCGCCGCGCTCCTTTGCTTCGAGAAGCAAGCGCAGGAGCTCGAGAAGATCGCGTTCCCGCGCGTGGATTGGAAATCCATCTCACCAATCTCCGACAAGGTTTCCAAGTTCGCGAATTATCGATCGGAGCGGTGGATCGTCGTCTCGGTGGATCGTTACCCTTCCGATTCGCTTCGGAATCTGGTGAAGATCAAGGGCTGGCAGGTTCTGGCGATCGGGAATTCGAGGACACCGTCGGATTGGGAATTGAAAGGTGCAATTTTCTTGTCGTTAGAGGAACAAGCTAAATTAGGGTTTAGGGTTGTTGATTACCTTCCTTATGATTCATATGTTAGGAAAACTGTTGGTTATTTGTTTGCAATTCAGCATGGTGCTAAGAAGATATTTGATTCTGATGATAGAGGGGATGTGATTGATGGTGATTTGGGTAAGCATTTTGATGTGGAATTGATTGGGGAGGGTGCTAGGCAAGAGGTTGTGTTGCAGTATAGTCACGACAACTTGAACCGAACCGTTTTGAATCCGTATATTCATTTCGGGCAGCGGTCTGTTTGGCCTAGAGGGTTGCCATTGGAGAATGTAGGTGAAATTGGACATGAAGAGTTTTACACTGAAGTGTTTGGTGGGAAGCAGTTTATACAGCAGGGGTTATCAAATGGCCTTCCTGATGTTGATTCGGTGTTTTATTTTACTCGCAAATCGGGTTTGGAAGCGTTTGATATTAGATTCGATGAGCATGCCCCGAAAGTGGCATTGCCACAGGGTATGATGGTGCCGGTTAATTCTTTTAATACAATGTACCATTCTCCTGCATTTTGGGCTTTGATGCTTCCGGTGTCTGTTAGCACAATGGCATCTGATGTGTTGAGAGGATACTGGGGACAGAGGCTTCTTTGGGAAGTTGGTGGTTGTGTTGTAGTTTATCCCCCTACTGTCCATAGATATGATAGGGTCGAGGCCTATCCGTTTTCAGAAGAGAAAGATCTTCATGTGAATGTTGGTCGTTTAGTCAAGTATTTGGTTTCGTGGAGATCAAATAAGCATGGGTTATTTGAAAAGATTTTGGAGTTAAGCTATGCAATGGCAGAGGAGGGGTTTTGGACTGAGAAGGATGTGAAACTTACTGCTGCTTGGCTACAGGACTTGCTGGCTGTTGGCTACCAGCAGCCAAGGTTGATGTCGTTGGAACTCGGACGTCCAAGAGCAAATATCGGTCATGGTGATCGAAGGGAGTTTATTCCACAAAAGTTGCCATCTGTTCATCTTGGGGTTGAAGAAACGGGAACAGTGAATTATGAGATTGCTAATTTAATTCGATGGAGGAAAACTTTTGGGAATGTTGTGCTTATCATGTATTGTAGTGGGCCAGTGGAGCATACAGCACTTGAATGGAGGTTGCTTTATGGGAGAATATTCAGAACTGTAGTTATTTTGTCAGAAAAAAAGGACATGGACCTTGTTGTACAGGAGGGCCATTTGGACCAAGCATACAAGTAAGTACGATTATATTTTACATTTTCCTGTATCACTGTTATTTTATGACTAAGCTGATTATTAGTGTTGTAATTTTATCTGAAGTCATTCCAAAACTGAATACTGGCTTTTCACAATTACATGTGATGGTTTTATTTTGTCATTAGAAGTATGGAGAAATAAGGTTACACTTGGGTCAACTTTTTTAACGGGGTATAAGAAATTGCAATCTTCTGGGGAATGGATTTATTTGAAGGGAAGTGCACTGACCTGACTAGTGGTCCTAGAACCAGAGCTATGGTTCAGATTGCTAGTCTTTTTTGTACTTGATATCATTTTGATTTTATTCATCTCCTTTTACAGGTACCTGCCAAAAATATTTGATCAATTTAGCAGTGCAGAAGGATTTTTGTTCCTACAGGATAATACCATTCTTAATTACTGGAACTTACTACAGGCGGACAAAACTAAACTGTGGATCACTAATAAGGTATTCTTGTTACAATGTTTCCTCTCACCCAAAGTATGGGACTCTTATGTTTGCAACTTTGCATGATAGATAAGTCCCCCTTCCCTCCCCAAAATAGTGATAATAAAAGGCTATTAGCCTTTGTCAGGAATGTTTATACAATAATTATTCTAGGAGTTTAATTTTTAATCTACTAGTGTAAAGCTGTTCTACACTATCATCCAATCATATGGTATTATGTGAATAAAAGAGTTTGACTTCTCAAGTAGTTGTTATGATAATCAAATTCCTTTTATGATGTGTCAAAACATGGTGAATGATAGTGTAAAACAATATAACACACAATCCTTATTTTAATGGTCTTTGTTTATGCTATTTTTCCAATGTCATACCTTGCTGAAAAGCATAGCTTTAACTCTTAAAAGAGCATTAGAGCTCTCTCTCTCTCTCTCTCTCTCTCTCTCTCTCTCTCTCTCTCTCTCTCTCTCTCTCTCTCTCTCTCTCTCTCTCTCTCTCTCTCTCTCTCTCTCTAACATTTATTGGAATCCAGGTAACCGAGTCTTGGACTTCTGTATTAACCAGTGACAACTCCGATTGGTTATCACAACAAGCAAGCATGGTACAGAAGGTTGTTAGCATGATGCCCGCTCACTTTCAAGTCAGTTACAAAGAAACAAGTAACAATGACAAGAACCTCTTAATATGCAGTTCTGAGGTGTTCTATGTTCCTCGGCGTTTTATTAGTGATTTTGTTGAGCTTGTTAACCTCGTAGGCAATCTAGAGATCCATCAGAAGGTTGCAATTCCTATGTTCTTTGTCTCTATGGATTCCCCACAGAATTTTGACTCTGTTCTTGATACAACAATCTACAAACAAAATCCCCCAACTAATTCCTCTACTCTTTATTCCGCTAAAGTCCCTGCTGTTCATCCATGGAATGTGTCAAGTGAGCAAGACTTTATAAAGCTTATCAGAATAATGGCAGAAGGGGATCCACTCCTAATGGAGTTAGTTTGATAGTAGAACTGTTTCTTGATACTAAATGACGAGCGAGGACGCAAGAAACATGTAACAGTCAGTAAAATGTTATACGGTCTTTGAGTTTTTCTTTTTCATCTAAATATTTTTTGGGATGTTTTTTTACCCTTTTATTATTGTAGATTTGCTCCACAGAGGAAATGTATTAATCTTTGCCCCTTCTTTTTTGTGAAAATATGAAATGAAAGTGTATTTGTATTCATTATTGCAATTCATGCTCTCCATTGAGAGATTTTCTTTTGCTTTTGAATTTGGAGCTCGTCTGGATACACAATGCTTTCTCTTTTTAAGCAATGACACCAGTAGTACATCTTGTATATGACAGTAAAGGGGATGATCTATCATATGGTGTGTTGGCTGCCAACAACTTTGTGACTGCAGTATAAGCTTCTTGGCAAGTTAGCGAGGAGTGAATATAGGAATGAAAAATTATGTATATTCTATAAATTATTCCCAAACATTGTTACTCACTGTTTTCTACCTAATCATTTTCAATGCAAATGTGGCCATAAAAATATTTACTCTGTGAAGTGAATCAGAAAATGTTGTATAGCTCATACAAGATCTTCTGCTGTAAAGGTTATAACAGACACAAGTCCAAAAAACAAGACAAAACAAAAGAGACATACCAGAGATGGTTATTATATGCTTAAGACTTTACATTGAAGAGAAATGATAACCCTACGTTAATCATACATAAACAAACCCGAATAGCATTCATTTTAAGTAAACTAATATGACTCCAACCACAAACCAGATGCCTTCATACCAAGCACTTAACTCGGGAAATATAAATTACTTGATTTTTTCTGTAGTGTGTTATTATTTTGAGTAAGTTTATATCTATTATTAAATTCTTTTTCACACAATTATATGATCTGAGCAATCAATTTATCGGAATTATTCTTTATATGTTGAACTGGAAGCTATACTCGTTCACTTGGACACATTCCGAGCTGCACAAAGGATAATGGTCCCTGAAAATGAACAAAATTACAGCAGGGAAAATGAGAAGAGGAGAACAAAATCACATTAAAAGGATGCCATTGGCAATAACTATCTGTCCAGCGTGGTAAGGAAGCTCCAGAGACAAAGATGGTACAGTTACTTATATCAGCAGTTAATGTCTCTTCACTGCTGTGTACTTTAGCGATCAATGCCTTCAATTTTGTCTTCCACTTCTGAGTACAACTGCCTGAGCCTCTCAATGTTTTCTTCTGAAGTCTCCCAATACCCACGTCCACTAGCTTCCAAGAATGTCTGTAACAGCTTCCTAAAAGAGTTTGGATTTGTGTTCATGAGCTTCTTCAGCATTTCTTCATCTTGAATGAAAGTTGTGTTGGCTTCTTCATACACCCAGTTGTCCACCTGCCCTGAAGTTGCACTCCAGCCAACTGTGTTAGTAAGTCTCTTCTCAATTTCGCGAACACCCTCATACCCGGTAGACAACATGCCTTCATACCACTTGGGGTTCAACAGCTTGGTTCTTGCATCAAGTCGAACGGTCTCAGAAAGGGTACGTACCTGAAAGAAATATCTCCAGAATGTCAAATAGAAACCAATGACATCCATAATACAAAATCAATGTGATTCATGGATAAATGTTTGTTTGGAAAATTTGTCAAACCAAGCTTGGAAATAGGAGATGTAACAACTTTCACCTGGGCATTAGCTGTGGTTGTGTCAGCGATGTATGCACTTGGCTTCTTCCCATCTTTCCTTAGATTTTGAACCAGGTTAGTTGGGTCTGAGTCAAAGTAATGACTGACATCAGTGAGGGAGATTTCTGATGAATCAAGGTTTTGGAATGTGGCTTCTGCTGTGCTCAAAGCCATCTCAAAGACTTTCCTTTTTTCAGTCATGCCTGCACCAGGGGCATCACAATCAAAAGCAAAAGACTTTCGGCTAAGGTACATGTCCTGGAGCTGCTTCTCATCATTCCATGAAGAATTCTCCACAGCCAGGTTTATGTTCGAGGAGTAGGACCCTGAGGCATTAGAGAAGACCCTTGTTGCTGCTTCTCGAACTTCAATCCCGAGGGCCTGAGCTTGTTCTAATGCATGCTTTCTTACATAGTTTTGCTCTGCTGGCTCATCTAATTCAGCAACCATCTTCACTGCTCTATCCAAAAGATTCATCTACAAAAAATGTATATAAAACTATGAGCAAAGCAATGGAGTAATGAATTATGAACATCCTAGTAAAATAACGCAAAAGATAGTTCTAATACAAAAACGTAACCTGAGCATCATTGTAATTTCTAATGAAGCAATGGATATGATTTCAATCAAGGAATATTAGTTATTTTGGTATAGAGAAAAAGGTTTAAGTATTTCCTACACCATGACTACTTTATGTTGAAACATGAAGAGTTCACGTAGACTTTTTTAATAAAGACAGAAGAATCCAATCAATGATGGAACACATGGACAACTAAATTGGTTTTAGGTTCCATTCTGGAGAAACAGCCAGATAATTGATACCTGATTGATGAAAAGGTCTCTGAATACTCCTGAGCAATTAACAACGACATCAATCCTAGGCCTTCCAAGCTCTTCAAGACTTACAGGTTCCACCCGGTTGACCCTTCCAAAGGTGTCAGCCACTGGTCTCACACCAATCATCCACAAGACCTGACCCAGGGATTCACCATATGTCTTAATATTATCTGTTCCCCACAATACAAGTGCAACTGTCTCAGGATACTTTCCCCCATTATCAGCTTTCTGCCTCTCAACCAATCTATCTACCACTATTTTGGCACTCTGCATTGCTGCTGTAGTAGGAATAGCTTGTGGGTCCAGCGCATGAATATTCTTCCCTGTTGGTAAAACTTTAGGATTTCTAATTGGGTCGCCACCAGGCCCCGGCTCCACGTATTTACCCTCCAAGGCTTGTTTTAAACTTCCCAATTCATTATCAGCCACAACCAACCTCAAACATTCTCCCAAGAACACAAACAAGGTTCTGAGTTTTTCCCTATCGGCTCGGTAAAATTTGGTGTTTGACAAGTACTGAATCCATGGCTCATTTATGCCGAATCCAAGGATTGAGCTAAGTTTATCAGCTACATCAACAACTTGACCCTTCTTATTAGTAGTGCGCTCCACAAAGGCGGTAATTGCTCCACGTGATGCTTCAGTTATTTGGCGAAGAAGCTCTACATCCTTTAATATTCCTTTGTCACTTCCTCTGTAAATTTCCTCTATGTTTCTTCCAACAGTCTCAGCTAGTATAGATGGGAGAGAGGAAATACCATCTTCAGGACGATCAAGTGCAGCAATGTTAACCAGTGTAGCAACTGCTTCCAAGGCAGAGGGGGGCTCACCAATGACATGGAGCCCACAAGGCAACAGGCGGGATTCAATCTCCATGATCTTGGAATACACCTTTCCAACAACAAGGTCGCGCTCTTTAGCTAGGATCTCTTCGCCCTCATCTGGCAGTGTCACATCCTTGTCAAGATTACATTGTTTGGCTGTGCTGATAATTGAACTTACAATTTGTGGTCCACGGCCAGTGTCCTTGAGGGACTGGTATGAGGAGATGAGCTCACTTAACTGCTTAAGACCTTTGTATAGTCCTGCATTTTCTGCTGGAGGAGTCAGATAGCTAATGGTATTAGCATAGCTCCTGCGTTTGGCTATGGTGGCCTCAGAAGGGTTGTTCGCAGCATAGTAATAGACATTGGGAATATTCCCAATCAGACTGTCTGGATAACATACATCACTCATCCCGACCTGCTTTCCAGGCATGAATTCAAGTGAACCATGTGTCCCAAAATGAAGAACAGCATCAGCTTTGAAAATTTTCTCAATAAACGAGTAATATGCTGCAAATCCATGATGTGGGCTGGCAGATTTGGAGAAAAGCAACCGCATAGGATCACCTTCATAACCAAATGTTGGCTGAACTCCGATGAATACATTACCATATTGTTTCCCATATACCAATAGATTCTCTCCATCTGCATTCAGATTCCCGGGAGGTTTCCCCCAATTTTCTTCTAATGCTGTGGCATAGGGAGTTAGACTTTGGTATTCGCGGACACTCATTTTGTAAGCAATGTTCAGATTGGGGCTGCTAAATTGCGCTTCTTTGTCGTGTATTACCTGTTCAATCAAAGCTTCTGAAGTCTCTGGAAGCCCCTCAACATTGTAACCATCTCTTTGAAGGTCTTTTAGAACAGAGAATATGGAGGCGAAGACATTCAGGTAGGCAGCAGTTCCTACATTTCCTTTGTCTGGTGGAAAACTGAAGACAGTGATTGCTAGTTTCTTCTCTTCCTGCGCGAGTACATAAATTTGTCACATTCCTTTCCACAATCAAAGTCAAAATGCTCTAAGAAAATAAATAAGAACACGCTGCAAATTGAAAATGCAGATCAACCTAAGAAAGTGTTACTATGCAAATACATACTAACTGATGACACTGTACAATGAGAAATAGAAAACAATAATAATAGAGTATTTTCTAGACGCCGATGAAAAAATAATCTCATAAATGAATATTTACATGAAAGATCAGCTGGTTCAAATAAATTCCTACAGGAAAGGAAGAAAGGGTAAGAATGAAATGAACATGAATATTGTTCCATAATATAAAATTTCAAGAAGAAAACCTTTTGTTAGTTCCTACTATTATGGTGGTGAAAAGATATAAGTTGTTCTATTCAAAAAGGAAGAGAGAGAGAGGGGGGGTTGAAAGTTGAAACATGTGGCAAAGTGTGAAATACTATACAGCAGAAACTTCCTCTATTACCAACGAGATGTGAGACATAATACTCGTCCATTCAAGTCAAAAAAAATATCACTTTTACAGTTTTACTCTTCATTACATTTGCCTCATTTTTGCTGAAAAATAAAAGAGCATGATACGTAGTTTCAAAAAACAGAATTCACCAGTAGACATTACTTGAAAGTCATTTCCACTTTGAGTAAATATCAGATATAGAAACTCGGTCAGATTATTTTCTAATTCATTGAAATTGACTCTACAGAGTACAAGGGGAAAATATAATTCATATTGAATATCAGCTTTGATCTTTGTTAGATTATTTCCATATTGAATAACAGGATAATGGTTGTCAATTAGATCTTGGATTGTAGTATCTTGCAGCCTCTGTTAGGATTTTACTTGAACTGAATACGAGACTTTAAGACTCCAAAAATTCCAAATACCTTTGATTTTCTTTTCAATTCAGCCCATTTGATTGCCCTAATGCAGAGCTGCTCCACTCTCTTGTGAAGAGCATGAGATTTTCCTGAAAACATATCAATAAACAAATAAACAATTGTCAAACAAAATGGCTAATGTAAGGATGGTGGAAGAGAAAGGAGGACATATATGCTACTAAAAGTATGACTGTATGAGCAAGAACAAAACTAAGAGGAAATACTACTTTACTTGTTTTTAAATTAAATACTTTTGGCTTCCTCTCTACAATAAAAAGTTTAAACGATAAACTTATAGACATCTGCATCATAGAAGTCATTAAAGATTTATAGGTTCAGGCAGGTAATGAAAAGAGATTATTATAAACCTGTTTTGGGATCACGACCAGCAAAAACTATTGGTTCCATGCCTCCATCTAGCTCTGGAAGAGCAACTTGAAGAGCAACCTGAATTGGATGCAAACCCAAAGTACTGTTCAGCCACTCTTCTGTTGTTTGGAACACCAATGGTACTGCAACAATGTAGGGAACATCAAGCCTCATCAAAGCCTCAACTGCCCTTGGATGGTCCTGTCTTGCAGGGCCTCCAACAAGAGCAAAGCCAGTGAGTGACACTACAGAATTTACAAATGGTTTCTTAGTAATTGGATCAATCAAGAACTTCTCCACTGGCCCTGAAAAGTCAAGCCCGCCGGCGAAAATTGGAATAACCTTAGCCCCTCTAGCCTCTAGTTCCATGATCACAGCCACATAGTGACCTTCATCTCCAGTCACAATATGACTCCTTTGCAGAACCAAACCAATTACTGGTGCATTTGGACTCTTGAGCTTCTCATTGGCATCCCTTCTAGTTCCATACCAATTCAGATACTCTTTCACATCATCATACATACAAGGTGCAAGAGGGTGCCAAATCCCACTGTCCAAGTACAAAACCGGCTCCGAATACTCCATCTTTGTCCCTTTCAATGCTGGAACATAAGACCCAGAAACCATTTTCAGGAAATTCTGCAAATTATCAGGTGAACCACCAAGCCAAAACTGCAGACTCAGAATATACAGCCTAGCATCCTGAGCCTTATCACTTGGTAAATACTTCAAAACCTTTGGCAATGTTCTCACTAGCTTCAACATGCTATCAGCAAACCCAGCAGAAGACTGCTTCTTCTTCTTGAATAGCTGGAAAAAGGGACTCTTGGATTGTCCAAGCTGTGACATGCTGAAAGACCCCAACTTGTTCAACCTCATTACCTCAGGCATTGATGGAAACACCAAAACTGCATCAAGCCTGTCCCTTTCTTTCTCCACAGCAGCCTTAACCTTGAGGGCAAGCTCCTCCACAAAAATCAATGACCCAATGAAAATGTTAGCATCTTCCAAGTCCTTGCAGAAAGCTTTATAGGTAGATTCATCACGAAGCTCCTCCACCAAGTAACCTACAACTTCAAAGGAAACATCTTTCTTTTTACTGTTAAGAGCTCTCACAGCAGCAGAGAGAGATGATTGGTACTGAGCTTCAAGGACCACATACACAACTTTAACTGTTGGCAGGCTTTGGTTCTTCTCTGGAATTATCCTTCTGACTTCTGGGTTGGTTTGGGTGAATAGGCCATTGCCAATTGCAGCACATTTCACTCTCAGGGAAGACTTTGAGTTGCCATAGTAATTGGTCTTCTTGGGAAGGAAAGAATGAAGAAAAAGATGTCTTTGGGTAAGAGAAGAAAGTTGGTCAGCCTTAGAATTGGGTAAAGTAAATGGGGAAGATACTAAAGAAGCCATTGATCATCAACACTGTATAAAACCAAAATAGAAGGAAAAAAAATGATCTTCTCTTTTTCAAAGTAAAGATGGACAGAAGAGAAGCAAATCAGAGAGCAAATTGGCTAAAGGAAAAAGTTGGGACTTAAGGAATTGTACACTTCGTTGTTTTAACCGAAGGCAAATTGTGCTCCCAATTCAGTTCAAAATGTATCTTCTTCTTGTTTTCTTTTGTTATTCCTTTGGGAAAATGAATGGCTATGAGTTTTTATTTGGTTTGTGTGGAGGGTAGGAGAGAGAAGAAGAGCTTCAGAATTGTAACAGTTTTTATGGTTAGTGGCTAGAGCTTGGACAACGTGGCGAAATGAGTAGTCATTGGAGTCAACAATAGTTCTGAGGCTTAGTGTCAATGTGTGTGTGTGTCACACTTTACTACATATCTATCTTATCTTTAGAGATTATTACTATGATGGAGTTTCTTGAAACCTGATTGGTGGGATTGGATTTCACCAAAAGTGGATTCAGGAGTGTGGTGTAGAATGTGGCTTTGTAAGGAGAAGAAGGCTTGCATAAAGATTCTTGCTTATGAGTTTTGTGTCTCACATTGAAAGGGGAGTTTCGATATTTTTTTATGTGACGCCAGTAGGGACAAGTTTTGTACTTAGTCCTACGTTTCCATTTAACTTACCACAGGTTACAAATATGGTACTCTCCACTGCTTGTCGTTTTGTTTTTCTTTGCCTGCAGTCTTCATAATTATTATTATTTTAGGTTAAATGATTCTAGAATAAAATAAGCTTTTCTTCACAAATTGAATAATCAAGTTAAACATTTTTTTTCTTAAATTATAATTTATAAACAGAGTTAATCTTCGTGGGCCTTTTCGCTTAAGTTTAAGAATATTTTATATTTGTCAAGTAGACCATATTATTCAACATGTGCTTGGAAGAACATTTGCAAAATTATTTTTTCAAACATGTAATTAAACACTTACTTTTTTTACTAAAACCACGTTTGATAGGTGCAGAAGCAATTCCGGTGCTCCCTACCATGATACCAAACACACTCAATTGTGTGGGAATATAAGATTATTCATGGTCATGGGCTTCTATCCTTGTCAAATGTAAAAAAAATATAAGGCTTAATTGCACTTTTAATCTCTTATTATTGGTCATGTGCGATTTTGGTTTTTATAGTTTTTTATGAGTACATTTGGTCCCCCTATTTTTTCAATGTTGCAAATTTGGTCCTCCCGTTCAATATTTGTCAATTTTTTCAATGATCAATGGAGAGGAACCACTGCTTTAAGCGCATAGAACCTCTGGTAGAGCTTTTTCCTCCTTTGTCTCTGATTCAATATGATTCAATGGTTTCTCTCTGCTAGGGCTGGCAATGAACCGAACCAACTCGAACATAGTTCAAAACTCGACTCGATAAATAGCTCGTTGAACTTGGTTCATGAACCAAATGAGCTGAACTTGAGTTAAAAATTGAGTTCGTTAAATAAATGAGCTGAACTTGAGCCAGGTATAGTTCGACTCGTTTGGTTCATGAACCAGCTCGATATATATATATATATATATATATATATATATATATATATATATATATATATATATATTACTTAAATTATATATTTTTATTTTTATTCAAATAATATTTAAATATATTATTTAAATATTAAATTTATTTAAATAATATATTTTGTATTACTTTTTTTTTTATGGTATTTTGTATTAACTTTTAAAACTATTCAACTTTTTTTTATTGAGGGAGGAGGGTCGAACACTAATAAATGCCAAAAATCTAAATTGTTTTGGCTTTTTTACAAACAAAAAAAAATTATTTTGACTTTTGATTGATACGAGTCGAGCTAACGAGTTGAGCCGAGCTGCTCGCGAGCTTAAGTCGAGTCGAGTTCGAGCTGAAAAAAAAGGTTCATGTCGAACTCGAGCCTAGCTACGAGCTGAACCAATTCTTATCGAGTCGGGTTGAGTTGAACCGAGTCGAGGTTTTATACGCTTAAAGCAGTGGTTCTTGTCTTAATCATTGAAATTTTGATGGACATTGGACAAGATGCAACATTTAAAAAATAGGGGGACTAAAGGTGTTCAAAAAACACTATAGGGGCCTATGGCTAATAGTAAAAGGACCAAAAGTACAATTAAGTAAAAATATAAATTATTCATTAGTCTTTAATTGATAAATTAAGCTTTTATGAGAGTTAATTCTTAACAATCTTTGTAATTAACCTGGATATGCTGTCAAAAAAAAAAGTAATTAACCTGGATATTTTAATTTTATTTTTATGATTTTAAAGTGAGAAAATTTTCAAAGCATAGTTGATATTATTCAAATCAAGATAGCAATAAAAGTAGTGATGCAATATTAATAGAAGTTCTAAATATTACTTTTGGTGTGAGAACAAGATATACTAAAAAGAAGTAAACAATATTCCCTTTTTCTACCACAAAAGTTCCCTTAAGTTTTAATGAGGACATTTTAATTTTTTGCATAAATTTATCACTTTTTGTTTCTCTAAAAAATCATACATCTTAATATTTTTCTAGTAGTGGTATTTGTCAAGTCTTTTTGCTATGTAATGGTATATGTCAAGTTTCCATCAATAATTTGAGACTGATTACATTACATTTTTTATTGTATGAACAACAACGGCCAACCAGACAAAATGAAGTAGTCGGTGAAAATAATCTTCTAAGCTTGATCACTAGGCTAGTAGGCTTCTCCGCAATCTTGTCCCGAATGGGGGCTATGGACCATAGAGGCTAGGCACAATATTTTAAGATCCATATCTTATTCGACTACTGACCCAATCCAGGCCCATGCAGCTACCAACAAGTTGAGTCCGACCCAGTGCCTACACCCCACTGTCTACACAAATTTGGATTCGCATATGATAGGCTTGATTCTGCAACATACTTCATGTGGTACCGTGAGATACACCAAGCAAATAACAAAAATCTTCTCTCTACAATTGCAATGATTGGTAAGGGTCTACTATACACCTCCATGCAAGATGTCACCTCTAACTCCACTTTATATATGTTCCTATTCTCCTCACTCAAACAGTGACTTGAGTATGAGAGTGCTTTTATAAATACCTACGTTACTACATCCAACTAAGCCAAGCACTTTAAAGCATGATTTGAGGTAGAGCTGCCAATGTAAGCTAAAACTCGTTAGCTAACCCAGCTTATCACGAGTTTGAGCAAGGTTGGGTTGAGGTTTTTCTGAATCAAAAAAATCTAGGTTGGTTCGAATCGGGTTGACTCACTGAGTTTGAGAATATTTTAAAATAAACAAAAATTAAAACACCTATTAGTTTTATGCTTTGGTTCGTCCCCCCCCCCCTCTATGGTTGTCTTTCCTGTCTGTTATGACCAAAGTAACAACACTAGGCATGTGAAGAATGATTCAAAATTGCAATTTCGTTAAACGAATAGAAATTGGCTAAGCGAAAATATCATTTTAGCTAAGCAGATTTGAGCTAGCTAAGTGAAAATAAAAGATTCTTCAGGTATTCGTTTCTGTCTCAATTTCGTTAAGCGAATGGAATTTGGCTAAGCAAAAATAACGTTTCAAGAAAACGCTAGAAACAGAGCAAGTGGTTCAAGGCATTTATAAATAAAGGGTTATTGGATGGATGCAGTACACTGAATACTCAGAATACATGCTTATACTTGTGTGACTTCTAGAAGTGAGATTTAAAGGAGATTCGGAGAGGGATTTGTGAGTAAGAGAGTTCTTGAATAATAATTCTATCGTGAGAGAATCATAGAGTGATTTGTAAGAGATTGAGAAAGTGCATAGGAGTAGAAATGGCTATCTTGGGTAGTTCTTGGAGGCATGATGTGAATCACATGGATGTACAAGAATAGGCAAGATAGGTGGAGATTTCTATTGTAAAGCTTTGTGTCTCTTTGTTCATGATAGTGAAGATTGACTGCTCTCTCCCGTGGATGTAGATCGCATTGACCAAACTACGTAAATCCGGTGTTTATCTCTATTATCTTTTATTTCTGCTGCTGCGTTTATATCGTTGTTTGAACTTGTGTATTATCTGTTTTTGTATAGTTGCTGTCTTGGTTTGTTTCTTTGTTAACAGAGGTGTTTCGTGGCCCTCAAAACCCAACAAGGCACTTGACAACCACCACCTTGCCAACAGTCGCCATATCACGAATTGGTCGATGTCGTGACGAAGGAGTGATGTTCTAATGAAGGCAAAAGCCACAACCCAAATCTGACAAAGGCGCGGACCGTAACCCAGATCTGACAAAGGCGTGTGGAGGTCTAGAAGTTTGCGGCCAATATGTCAAGAGTCATCAAATGAAGGCACATATATGCAAGAGTACAGGTGGTGAAAATGGGGATGACCTATATGTATATATCCATTAAAAATTCGGGCTTGGGTAGAGAAATTTTAGGATTGAAAAAATTGAGTTTTTAGCCTAGCCCGATAGGGTTCGTGCCTCAAGCATGTTTGATATTGGCTAGCCTAAATGACCCTAATCTATTAGGGTCTTAGGAGGTTTGCCTTGAACAAATATGCTTTTTTTTTTTTTTTTATGGTAATGGAACGTCGCCTTGTTGGAAGGTTAGGTACTTTGATTTTGATTTAATTGTTGGAATGTTTGGTACTTTGATTTGGATATGGATTCTTAGTTTGTTAAATTATTATTTTTTAAAAGAAAATGTTGGTCGTCCTCAACAAGCCTATTGTCTACAGAGGGCTAGGCTAGGGCCACCATTTTAGCGGTCGGAACAAAACCAAGTTTTTTTTTTTTGCCTGGCTCGAACGGGCTTGGTAACTCGTGTTTCCACCTCTATACATAAGTTTGTTGTCACCATGTCAAGAGTCTGTGATCACCACGATGAAGGTGCAAATCTCATAAGACACTCATCTGATTCGAGTGTCTGCAACCATCACTTCAAGAGTTGAGTTTGTAACCACCAGAAGAAGGGGTAGATGTGACGAAGGCAATCGAGAGTTGTCGTCGAACGGTCGCCACGACAATTGCCATTGCAAGACCTTCCTCCTCCTCCCCAGTAGCTATGATGCAAGTTTTATCATAGGCACATATCTATAGTTTCTTCCCTTTTGTGTTTTTTTTTTTCAATTTTTTTAAAATTGTGGTGGGCCAAACCATTTAAATAACCAGTTGTAGATTGAGTCGAGTTGACAAAAGTGTACCTGACCACCAAAGTAAACCAACCTGGTTCGACTCACTTTTCACTTAACCTGTGGCAAGTCAACCCAAGTAGGCCGAATTAATCAGTTTTGACAGCTCTAATTCAAACCACCCCCGATTGTCAACATACACACATCTATTTTTGAGAATTTTGGTAATTTTTCCTGTTACATATTTTTCTACTTGAACGGTAGGACAATTAGAGTTAAAAGTGTTTTTCTTTGAACAGCCTTTTAAATTGATTATATTCCCGAAAACTCTTACCCAAACATGAAATCAAACCCAAAACCTGTAAGTACCGCTACATTACTGGCAAGTTCTACGGTGGACCACTATGATAGGTGGTTCCACCGTGTACAAGTTTTGTTTTTAATCTCGACCTTTTGATCATAAAGGCTTATAGGATTTAATAATAGACTTGTTACACTTGATTTTTTCCCTTTTTCTCCCCTCTTCCCTCTCCCCTTCCTCCGCCCCATCTCCCCGGCAGCCACCTCCCATCCAACACCCTACCTCTCCGCAAGCTCAAGCATCTTGTCCTTTTGCTTCTGAGTGATAGCACCGCCAGCTGTTGCATCGAGCTCTGGTTGTCCTCTCTGGTCAACACCTTTTCCTAGCGTTGGCTCCCAGTCCCGTGCGACTCCGTTGTCTCCGCCTTCCCTTCTGCTTGCGCCACCCTCGTCCCTCCTCTCCTAACCGTGAGCTCCACCGCGATTCCAGACCAGACGCCCTTCAAACCTCGTTGTCCCTATTCACGCCAGATCCGCACCGTCGGAGAGCTCCACCTTCTTCTCTGGTCAACACCGTCAAACCGCGAGTCGTCTCTGCCGTTGCAGAACTGCACCGTCCAGCAGTTTTTGTCAGGTGTTGCGCCAGAAAACAAAGCTCTCATCTTCTCCGCCGTCGCAAATCTACACTTCCGTCACGTGCTTGCCGCGAGCCCATCGAAAACAAGAACCTCGAGCGTCGGGAACCGATTTGAGAGGAGGGAAAAGGAAACGGGACAATGTGCACTGAAGATCGTTGGCACAATGGTGGCCGGCGTCCATCCGGTGGAGGCGCGTTCATGTCTGGAGGACGAAAAATGGAGGGGGCAGATCAGGTGGAGGGACGGGAATAATGAAGAGGAGGAAAAAAAATTGAGTGCAGAAGGGTGCACCATACTATTGTGCTCCACATAAATCTAATGGGTAAAATTACTTGTGCACCGTGGTACCACCTATCAAAGTGGTCCACGGTAGAACTTGCCCTACATTACTACCTAAGTCAATACTTGTTGAGATTACAGTATCCTACACACTAGGCAATAGCCAATTACAGTTTCAGACTCGGCCTTGGATTGATGTCATGTTAGTCCAAAATTTCTGAATGACATATTCCCAGGCTTGCGGCTAACATGCGATCATTGATTTCCTTAGTTAAATAGTTAATACACTCATTTGGATCTGCTAGACTGGTTGTTTGAGTTATTTTTGACATATTACAAAATTTTCCAAGGATAATTGTCTCAAAGCAATCAAAAGAATATAAAATTATTCACGGGAAGAGTTTGCAACATTCCCTGGAATGCTAGAGGTTAATCAAAAGAAATACCATTCCTTGAAATACCATTTCCAAGTGTCTTAAAACTACCACAGCTACTCACATTTAGGTCAGACTAATGAACCACAATGAAAAATAAAAAATTTGAAAGAATTTAAAAGAGATTATCTTATATAATAAAGTGATAAAAAGTTAAAAAACCACTAATCCATCCAAGAATTAACGCATATGTAAATTATTATGTCAAAAATTCTGACTGAATTCTATCTGCCCAACATTTTTTTTAACTTCATAATCATCTCCAATCAGAACTTAAATGAAACTTTGTCCAGTCAATAACCATCTTATTTATATTTTTATGTTTATTTTAGACTTGAGGGAATGCAAGTCTTCAAATCACCTACTAACCTTCATTGTCTTTTTATGTTAAAAGTTTTTTAATAAAAGTAAACGGTAAGATATATTTTCTTCAGTTTTCAACAAGACCTGTAGCATTTTAACAACTGATGAATGTTCTTCGTAATCGTTCGGATAAGAAAGCACTCTCCATTCCAGTACTATAAATCACATCACCCATATAATTGCTGAACCAGAAGTAAAAGTAAAAAAGTTACTGGGAACATTTTGTTCTGCTCCTGAAAAAAACAAAATGGAGCTTAAATTTGCTTTCCTTGCACACCACTCCCAAACAACACCTACAAAAGAGACATTTTTACACTACCGAGAAACAACATTTAACCGCCATCTTAAAAAAAAATAAAAAATAAATAAAAAAATAAAAACGATAGCAGCTGAACATGTACAAACCAGGGAAGTATATGTGCATATCTAGCAATAAGAATGTGGCTATTGTAAAGATATCTGAGAAAATAATTCCTCGAGCTGATTTTCCTTTATCACCACACCATGTTTCTGCGTAAAAATTGCATCTTTGACTGAACTGATATTAGCATCGCTAGTGGCATCTGCAGCAGATATGTTAATGTATTCATTCAGGTTGTGCACTGTTCCATCTGCATAGTAGATGAAGATATTGTAAGAGTGAGTAACTCGAAATATATTCATAAATAGCAAACATATAACCATTGCCTCATCCTAATAATGGCAGAGTATTCTTTCTCAAGATAAAATGTTGGAAATAATAATCTTGGAACCATTAGAATTAGGTTTAAGTGATATTTTGATCCTTATACTTGGGACTGATTCTCTATTTAATCCCTATACGTAAAAAATTATTAAAAAGGTCCCTATACATATATTTGTTACCAATTTAGTCCTTACCGTGAGTGAAAATGTCTTGTAATTTAGCAAAATCCATCTTAATGCCTTGTAATTTAGCAAAATCCATCTTGAAAGCCTTGTAATTTAGCAAATTTCACCTTGAAATTTTAATGGATAGGGACTAAATTGGTAACAAATATACGTATAGGGACCTTTTTAATAATTTTTTATGTATAGGGACTAAATGGAGAATCAATCCCAAACATAGAGACCACAATATCACTTAAACCTTAGAATTAATGTAACTTAAGAAATAGCAACTTATATATAGTATAGGAAATAGTACAAGTCAGTAATTATTCAATGATCTTTGTATATATATATATATATATATCAAAGCCGCTGAGTTCCAAAAGACATGAAGCATTCACAAAAGCTCTCCTGACTCTGTCTCTAGTTTCTTTGTCCACCTTCAAGTTAAACAAATAAATAGCAGAGTATGATCCAATTTTTAAACTCGTAAAGAGCTCGCACTGCTTAGCATTTTTCATTAATAGAAAACTCTTGCCTACAGGTTAGTCAGACAACTGAAGTGACTTGGCAGAGTTCATATTAACATATCCAAGCTTCTAAATGTTTCAACAATAAAAACTGCAGTTGCTTGATCTTGCGTATCTCTCTCCAAATTCACATCAATAACATCAGTATTTTTTGTCCGCTTGCAAGTAAGAACTTCATAATATTTGAATGGAATTCATTTCTTTGGTTCTGTAACTCAGGCTGTAGTAATCAATAACAAATTAACAGCAATTTCATAACTCTTGCCTATGTTTGATGAAAAATGTAACAACCTAGACCCCTACCCCTAACCCTAAGTAAATAAACTGGAGCATAAAAATACACGAGACTTCAGGCGAACCTTGTAAAATGAGGACTTAATATTATCAAACCTTCATGGAAGTACTTGAAAATTGAAAGTTGCTTTCTCCATTCAGATATATCCTTCTAATGACATATAGCATAATGATCTGTTTTTGTCAAAGCCAAACAAATCTATTTTTAAGTACAATTTTCCCCAGTCATTACCTTCAGCAACTATGGGTTCATGCAGAGGAGGTTCTTCAATCCAGTTTCCATCAGAATCTTTCATGTGTCTTCTATCCGATGCAAAACAACGAAGGAACATCGGAGCATGCACAACTCGGAATAATCTGAGATCAAAAGAAACCATTTTATATACTGCAGTACTTGGGTATCAAACTATACTTCATTGATTAACAATCAACGGGTTATTTCATCAACAAAACTAAGAAAACGTATCTAATGTAAGTAAAAAGGATGGTATGTGTTGGGAACCTAGAATAGAATTCTGAATATAGAAAGAAAGAGAGAAAAATGGTTGTATTATTCCAAAGGAGGTAACTTTACCCCAAGGGGCTTGTCCCCTCCAATGAGCAACTGCTCTAGGTACTAAACACTCTTCAATTGTCAAAACTCACTTATTACAACTAGTCCATCGTATTTATATTTCTTGATTCAACCAACACTTGTAGTGGCCTAATTACATTATTGGGCTGGACCATAACGATATGATACAATATCAGACAATAAAATGAAAAAATACGATATCAAATGTTTGAATATGTTTTAAAACAGACTTTGATAAGCATTTAATACAACAAAAAAAGGTATGACAAACATGCATAATAAAGATATTATACTACTGTAAGAAATGACATTACACCGCAAAATTGATTGTACTATATATTATTTACATGGAGGGAGTAAAAAAGCTACTTGGTGCTTGCAATCTACAACGAAAGCAAGAAAGTATTTATTTGGCTGAACTGTGGTTAGAAAGAAGATAAAACAACACACACACAATCCCCTTTGGTTTTACTTGAGCCTAGTTCACTCTCAACCAATTTAGAATTTAGAGAGAAGAGTTTTGGACCTTGGATTCTTTTGGTGTTATCTCTTGCAAATCTTTCTTTCAATTTCTTACTCACACTCTAATCTTAAGATTCCTCCTTGACAAACCCATTAGGAAACACAAAGCATCCTCTAAGGTGGTACATCACAGGATTAATACATATGACTTGCTGCAGATTTGTCGAACTTAGGTCACTCTTTCTGTGATATGTGTTATGTGTTATGAGCAGATCTAGCTCAGAGTTGCTCAGAGACAGTAGGTATTCTTGCATTGTAAGGTATCTAGTTTCTTTTGGAACAGCCTTTCGGGATTGTTGGAGAGCACTGGTACGTCCCTCTACTCTAGAACAGTTTTTGTTGATCTGATATAAAGGATTCAGTAAAAGCAAGGAGACTAAGTGTGTGTTTGGATGAGCGTTTGACAAACGTGATTTTAGATAAAATTGATTATGTAGAATTGATTTCAATACATTTATATTTGGATGTTTTTATTTTGAAAGCAAGTTTGATGTAAAACTTAGTGTAAATTTTTCAATTCAACGCAGAATCTACTATTTGTAGCTTCTATTAAAATCAAGTTTGAAGGCAAAATCAATTTTGTCAGACAGTAGTCAAACACCTCTGTTTTTACCAAAATCACGTTTGACAGGGAATAAAGTACTTCTGGTGTCTCCAGAAGTGGAACCAAATACACACTAAGATTTTAAGAGAGTGTGCACTTTATGCATTCCTTTGGCGAGTTGGGTTGGACAGGAAGGCATGCATCTTTTTGGGATTTTTCTGCCACCAATTTTGATTTGGGAAAGAGTTACTTTTTTGGTTTCTCTGTGTTGTACTCATGGATGGTTCAAGGGTGATGCATCACAGATTTGTAGGTATATTAGGATTTAGGAAGCCTTGCTGCAGCATACTTACTTTTTTTTCCCAGCATTTTCTTTTGTTTTATTTAGTCTTTTCTATTTTGGAGGATTTCTTATCCTATCCTTAGTTGTATTTCTCTGCACTCTTTAATGATTTTTTTTTTCTATCAAAAAATTAAAGAAAAAAAAACACGCGCACACACACACACACACCATAAAGGATGCCAACAAATAATTAACATTTCTGACAACCTAAAAGAGATTATTAACTAAGAAAGCTAATTGAAATCATTGTAATATCTTATCTTAATTATTAGTATTTCTTCAAATAACAGGGACAAGAAACCATGCATGGACGTCACAACATGAAGTAGGCAATGAAATATTGAGCACCCTACATGTCAGGTACTTGACAAGTGAAAAGAAAAGTCTAGTTAGAAAAATAAAAGAAAAAGAAAAATAGTAAGAACATTACTACCAGGATTTCTAAATATCTTCCATGTACTTAAATCATTCAAGGCAAAGAAGCAAAGGGGACAAAAGAAGTAAATATCTAGTTCAAAATTCTGTCTTTCACCCATGTCCAAAAACACGGACAAAACCCATTAAGCTAACCACCCTTGGTGACTAGATTTTGGATTTCCTCGAAGAAAAATTATGGCTGCTATAGTGTAACATGCACAGCCTGTACATGCATTACTACCTACTGCAAATTTGCAATATCAACGAAAAAATTATAAAACACTAAAATATCCAGTAAGAACAGAACAAAATGACAGAAAAAAGATGGGGCTTTACCTATTATAATCAGCAAAAAGCTCAAAAGATGGGCGAATTGTTTCAGACACATATGAAGCTAGAGGTGAAGGAAAAGGGAGACTTGAATCTAAGTCCCACACTAGAGGAGGGCCACCTCCTTGATTTATCTGCAATGCCAATCACAAGAGAAGTATGACAAATGATCCCTATGATAAACAAATTTAGATATAGAATAAGCTGCTTTTAAAACCTAGTTAGCTGGCTGCCTTAACTTATTGAAAGGAAATACATATTTGGCAATACCTTAATGCAAATAACATGATAATCCCAGAGAATAACCCCATCTGCTCTTTTGCTAGCCTTTTGAGACCAGAGTGGGATCTAGAAAAGTTAAGAGAAATACTTCAAATACTATTTAAAAATGAATTATAATTTTGGAAGTAGTTATAATAGATAACTATTCATTTCAAATATGCAGTTGCAATGCAGGAAGAAAAAAGTTGCATGGAGACATACACACTGTTTGGTTGGAGGGGAGGGAAGGAGAGGGATTTTAGTATAAATCCCTCGTTTGGTGCAGCCAAAATCCCTCCCCCCCTGTTGAGGTACAAACAAGTCCCATATTGTTCAAACAAGGGAAGGTACTTGGGTTTATAAGCATGGGAAATGTCTCCATTGGTATGAGACCTTTTGGATGGTGTCCAAAATCAAATCCATGAGGGTATAACCCAAAGTGGACAATATCATATCATGGTGTGGAGACATGTGCGGTATAAACGGGATCCCCGGTTCCCAACAAGTGGTATCAGAGCCGTTGGTATAAACAGCTTGGGCGAGTATGGAATAGTTGTTGGTATACACATGCTAAATACTCGAAGGCTTCCGCGCTGGATGGGGGATGAACCATGGCCCTTTGTTTGAGGGGAGGATTGTTGAGGTACAAACAAGTCCCACATTGTTCAAAAAGGGGAAGGTACTTGGGTTTATAAGTATGGGAAATGTCTCCATTGGTATGAGGCCTTTTGGGTAGTGTCCAAAAGCAAATTCATGAGGGTATAAGCCCAAAGTGGACAATAAGCCCAAAGTGGACAATATCATATCATGGTGTGGAGACATGTGCGGTATAAATGGGATCCCTGGTTCCCAACACTTCCCCTCCAAAAGTGGGGGGTTATGGAAGGGAGGGAAAATGAATCAAAATTTGTGGACTGCGTTGACTGAAGTGTCCTCAGTTATTTTTATTAATTTCAAAGGTGCTCTCCCTCATGTTTCTTCTCACTCTCATATTTATGGTAGGGTCTAACAGTAAAACAAGGAGAGACTATTTTCCCTTCCCTAAAATCCCTCCTCTCCCCTCCCTTCCTTTGAACCAAACAGTGCATCAAACATGTAATTACTGATTAGAACTCTGTCCATATGTCAGCATTACAGTATTTGGAAAGAAGAAAATATAATGAAAGCCAGCCCTAGAGAATTTTTCACTTCACAACAATCATTCTTCCCCCTCACTTTTTTGCACATGTGAGCATACGCTGCCAATTATCAAAAGTAAAACTATCAAATAACTCAATATAAAACTGAGCATATTTCAGAAGAACACAATTCTAGCCAATAAAACCTGAGTTTCAAAATATTTTCTTTTTCTTGGATAAAAGAATAATATTGTTAGCAAGAAAGGAGAGAAATTACAACTTGGGGCAGGATAAGAAATCCTTTTATTCTCTTATTTTTCCTCTCATGTTATAAGAGAGAAAAACACAAAATCAAGTTTTAATGGACCCCACACATAAAAGCAAATTTGTTTTTGTGTCTTTCTCTCTCATAACATGAGAGAAAAAAATGAGAGAATAAAAGGAGAGGATCCAAATCCGGATAAGAAACCTATTAAAAAAGAAAATAAAAAAAAGTAAGGAAAACACAAAGCAAAAGAGTCTTGAAGAATGTCAAATTATATTCACACACAACAATGACACATATGCCGTGAATCGCGTCTAAGTAGAAAAGTATCAAACAAATCTCCCCTGAAAAGAAGGAATATTACATGCCTGTTTCTTTTCATTGGAAATGAAAACAACAAAAAGATCAGATCCTTCACCATTTGCTATTCCATCAGAGCACAGCTTCTTGCAAAGCAAGTAAACATTCTCCTCACTACAAGTAAATTCAAGGAAAAGCTTCGTAAGTGTACCACTTGCATGCATCTAGTTGATGTTACATTAGGAGTAGTAAGATTACCACCACCACCACCACCACCACCACCCCCCAAAAGAAATGCTATATTACCATATGTATTTTATAAAAATAAAAAATAAAATAAAATAACTTCTCTAACTGGTTCGCTGGCAAGAGCAAGTCCAAAAGGAAATTACAAGCTGCTTACAGGGTGAAACCACCACTCAAGATGTTGATTGACACCAACAACAATAGTCTAAACCCTACACATTGGTACCCGAAAAAATTAAAATTAAAATCCAAAATTTGACAAGGGAATATTGGTTTCTGTAAAATTTGCAGCAATATCTGTAGTATCAACTATGCATAATTAGTATAGACTGTCAGCAAAAACCCTAAGAGAAAGGCTCACCAATAAAAAGGGGTGTGGTGGAAGAGAGAAGCATCCACACTTAGCTGTTCCATAGTTGAGGTTGCCATCCTTGTCTTCCTACTCCTTCCTCAGCACTCAGCAAAAACCTCCTTAATAAGCAAGCAGTTATCACAGACAGCACAGCACTATGATTTCTTTCTGCTCCGTGTTTCAAGGTTTTTCTGCTCTTGTGGGCCTCAATATGTCTGGGTCGGGAACAAAACCCGATCCCGGCCCATACATTTAATGAAACACTGCGTTTAACCGCATAGAAATGAGACAAAAAAAACTTTGTTGTCCATATAAAGTTTTTTATATTACTAAATAATTATAAATTATAATATAGTTGATTTATAAAGTAGTTAGGATAAAATTAAGTTCGAACCTATTCTATTGATATAACAATTTATGATTAGTTGTCAATATAAAAAAAAATTACACTTATATTACATATAATTAAATTATTTTTAACTTTTGATAAAAAATTCTTTTTTTTTGTTTTTATTAACAATAAGTTTAATTTATATACCTCGTTAGACTATATTTGAGAGAATTGAGTGTGGTGGTTGATAATTGAGTGAGACGATTAAATGAATTTATCTATTGTTTGGGAGTTTAGTAAGTAATGGAGTGAGATGGTTTAAGATAGTAACCCAAACCACATCATCCCATCCAAACCTCTAATTTTTATACCCTCTAAATTTGAGGGTTTGAGATTCTCTCATTAAACTTCCAAAAATGGAGTGATATATTTTTACCTCTTCACTTCACTCTATTCCATTACTAACCACTCCATTGCTAACTACTCCACTTCATCTCCTTCAAAATCCCAAATATATCGTGTAAGGTTCTAACGTTGTCAACCGATCACAAATTATGATATATATATATATATATATATATATATATATATATATATATATATATATATATATATATATATATATATATAACATTTAATTTAATGTTTTGTTAGGATAAGAGTCAAATAATTTTAATGAGGTAATAATTTATATTTGGTTGACGGTATAAAAAATCTTTAAACAGATAAAATATATTTATCAAATCAATTAATAATTACAAATATCGTATTTTTTTAATTATATTTTGCTGTTTTTATTGTTTTCTTTACAAATTTTTAAAGAATAAATATATATCACTTTATTTGTCTACCATCGATCTATGGAATGTCCTCAGATCAACGGCACAAAAACATCGTTGTGGGATTGTGTGCGTTTTGTGAGCCTATGGTCGTGTGGGTGGAGCAAAAATTTCTCTACCCAAGTTGCTACGCCCGTCCGCCGTAAAACACCGTGGCCGGAGGCTGAGAGGAAGAGGGAGGGAGAGAGAGTGAGTGGTGAATTGTTATAACATGTTTCCCGTGACCATCACATGCACCTGAACTGTCTCAGTTTGCATTAGGGCAGAGAAGAAGGAACCTTTTTTGCAAGCTAAATTTAATTGAATTTTTCTCGGTGGGTTTCTTATCTTTTTTTCAATTCAATTTTCCTTTTTTTAAATTTATTTTTAAAATTCTGGGATTACTAACCCCATTCAACTGAAGTTGTCTTTTTTTTTTTTTCTTTCCCCTTCACTGTTGCACAAACATTTCATTCCCAGTGCTTCACAAACACAGTTTGCTATTTCTTTTTCTTTGATAGCATCTATGGCTCTTTTTGTATGTATACACTTTCCTTGCATGCACTGAAAAGGTTTCATATTTCAGTGGAACTTTGCTTTCAATTAGAATTGGGTAGATAAAAGTTTTGATTTGCTATTTTTTTTCTTCCTGTGCTTTTGGGGTTAATTTCTTTGTGAATTTGGAGCTGCCAGAACCACAAGTCCTTGGCTATGAGGGATAATAATGTTGTTTTAAATGAAAACCAGCTCTGGGAGATTAGGACATAGATAGTGTTTGGTAGACATTTCAGAAGAATGCACAATAGTATGTATGAGCTTTATTGTATGTTTGGTGTATTTTATAATCTATAATTAGAACAGAACTGAACATGACATTAAAGAGTGGAAAATTTTGGTTCCACTAAAAGGGTGTAACCAAAGAGAACAGATTATCGTATTCCTTCATGTTCTGTCTGCAGGCCAAACTTGCAGTGACTGAACACTACATGTTAAAAGTGTGAAACACATAACTGATTTGTGCTGATTTAACTTTCTATGTTTTGAGATTCTGCATGTCTTGGGTGTTGTGTTTGTAGAAATATGTGCACAGAGAGTGTAAAGAGTTTACTGCCTTCACTATGTGGTTCCATCTTGCTTTATGGGATTCCTAGATCTTCTATAGAAACTACCGATATGTGCACTATATTGGACGCCTTCATGAACTTCATAAACTGGAAAATTTAGGTGTGAGGACCTTTACATGGGAAATCGACTCTATTAATCTGTGAGATACCTTTTCTTATTTAATAAATTGGGTTTCAGTTAAGTGTCATGGTTAATGTGCTGATTAAATGGTTGAAGCCATTATTGTAGTTAATCAGTGTTTGCAATATATATGATTAACCTGTATTTCCTGGTGCAGAACACAAAACTTAATAAAGAAGAGTTAAATGAGTGAATATATGATATATGATTTGTTTGTATTTTATTCTGCAGAACGCCAGAATGTTACTCGTTAGCTCAGAAGTTTTACAAGCATTTATATTTTATAATATTTGATACAATCATATAATTTATTTTCTTACAAAACTAATTGAAATATATGACAGCTAGAGATATGTATAGGATAGTTTTAAGTAAAAAATAACTACAATTCAAGTAAATATTACTAAGTTCAAACTACATGCTTGGATTTTGCATTCTAGATGTCATTAACTATGATACAGTTGTTAGCTTTGTAGGTAATGGAAGGCAGCTGCAATTCACTTATTCCATTAGATATTGATGCAGACAGGATTGAAGAAGTCAAGTGTCACTCACCAAAGGAGTGTAGGCTTGTGATCCACAATTCAAATGAAAATGATGTTGTTCCTACACCACAGATTGGGATGATATTTAATTCGGAAGATGAGGTGAGGTCATATTATACAAAATATGCCATCCAAGAAGGTTTTGGCATCATGACAAGAAGCTCGAGAAAGGGAGCTGATGGTAAGGTTGGATATTTTATACTAGCATGTTCCAGAGAAGGAAATAGAAGAACCAGTAAAAGGAATCCCATGAGAAATGTTCCATCAAGGAAACAGAAGTGTGAAGCTAGGATCAATGTATATTTATGTAAAGATGGGACCTACCGAATTAAAACAGTTTCGCTTAATCACAATCACGAATTGAGTCCAGGTCATGTCAAGTCTAGAAATCCTGCTGATATTAACATGCGATCCAAAAGGGCATTGGATCCTAATTATCAAGCTGAGGAACGAGTGAAGAAGAGTTTTCGTTCTTTTGTGGTTGAGGCTGAGGTCTATGATAATCTGGCATTCTGTGAAAATGATTTTGGAAACTGCATTCAGAAAGAAAAACAACTTATTGGGAAGGAAGGAGATGGTTATGCCCTTTATAAGTATTTTATGTGGATGCAAGAACAAGATAGCAATTTCTTTTATGTGATTGACATTGATGATTGCTTTTGTGTAAAGAATATTTTTTGGGCTGATGCAAGGAGTAGGGCTGCATACAAATCATTTGGTGATGTGGTGACATTTGATACTACATATCTCTCTAACCAATACAAAGTACCACTTGCATCTTTTGTTGGAGTTAACCATCATGGACAATCTATACTTTTTGGCTGTGGGTTGTTGTCTTGCCAAGACACACAGTCACTTGTTTGGTTGTTTCGATCATGGTTAGTTTGCATGTCTGGTGTTCCCCCCAAAAGGTATCATAACAGATCAATGCAAGGCCACGCAAGATGCAATTGGAATTGTATTCCCCTTCACTGGACATTCTTGGTGTTCATCACATATTATGGAAATGCTTCCACAAAATATTGGTGGATATGCTGAGCACAAGTCAATAAGTTACCATTTGCAGAATGCTGTATATAATACATTCACTACAAATGAGTTCGAGATGGTTTGGAAGAAGGCTGTGGAGGAATTTGGCCTTGAGGACATTGAATGGTTGAAGGAGTTGTTCTTTGAAAGACGTCGCTGGGTTCCTACCTTTGTAAGATGTAGTTTTTGGGCTGGAATGTGTAGTACCCGACCTGGTGACAGCATGCAACCTTTTTTTGATGGGTTTGTTAATAGCCAAACAACTTTGAAACAGTTTGTTGATAAATATGATACTGCATTGCAAGCCAAGGCTGAAAAAGAGTTTGAAGCTGATTTCCGTTCATTCTGTAGCACTCTTGCATGTGCTACTAAGTCTCCATTTGAGCGACAGTTCCAATCTGCATACACTCATGCAAAATTTCAAGAGGTTCAGAAAGAGTTTGTAGGAAAGGCTGATTGTAATGTTTGTGTTGCCCAAGACAAAGGTTCTACTTGTCGCTATAATGTCATTGAAGATGTGATGATGGGGGATAAACCCAGGGAAGCCGTGTTTGAAGTCACATTTGACAGGGTTAACTGTGATGTAAAGTGTATGTGCAACATGTTTGAGTTCAGGGGTATACTTTGCAGGCACTCACTTGCTATACTCTCCCAAGAGCGAGTAAAGGAGATCCCTTGTAAATATATCTTGGATAGATGGAGGAAAAGTTTAAAGAGGAGGCACGCATATGCAAAGACCAGCTACACTATTAAGCAACTTCAACCTCAGATACAAAGGTTTGATTTATTATGCAAGCAATTTGATAGTGTTGCTGAAGTTGCTTCTGAATTTGAGGAGACAAGTTCTTTTGTAAAGAATTCGCTCTGTGATTTGAAAGAGAAGTTGGAAGCACGAGCAGCCCAATTGAGAAACTCATCTGAGGTGATAGTACCTATAAGCTGTGCAATTGAAGGTACATGAGTGACAAGTGAGAACCCTGTAATAATTTTATTAACTGCAAGCGACCTACAACATTGAAAGCTACTTCGGTTGACAAGCTTAATGCCAAGGACAAATGTAAAGGCAAGGAAAATTAGGCTTTAGCTAATGGCTTTTGCTACATACACTCCATCATTTACTCATCCATCACCACATTTTTTTTTTTTCAATTTTTTTATTCTCAAGATACCCCTATCTAGAATACACGCCTTTTCAAATGTGTTCCGACAATTAGTTGTCAGAATACAACAACAAAAAAATGTATTCCGGCAAAGGAATACAAAAAAATTGTGTTTCGAAATTTTTCAAATTTTTTGACCTAGCGACATTTAGTTTTTGAAATACAAAAAAAAAAAAATGTATTCCAGCAATTAATTGTCGGAATACAAAAAAATTATGTTCCGAAATTTTTCAAGTTTTTTAACCTATCGACATTTAGTTTTTGGAATACAAAAAAAAAAAATGTATTCCGGAATTTTCAAGTTTTTTAATCTATCGGCATTTAGTTTCCGGAATAAAAAAAAATTGTGTTCCGACAACTAATTTCCGGAATATAAAAAAAAAATGTATGTATTCCGGTAACTAATTGTCGGAACATAATTTTTTTTGTATTCTGGCAACTAATTGTCGGAATATATTTGGAAGGGGTTTTTTTTCTCTTTTTACTCATAAAAACGAAAAGTGGGGGTGGATGTTTAAATGTAGAGGTGTAGGTAGGAATACCCTTAGCTAATATAATTACAGTTGCATATTTTTCAGCCCAAAAAAGTAAACTTGATGGCCTGATTACCCTTCATAACGACACATAAGTCTGAAAGTTGTTTTGCACCATGAATCTAATTTAGAGAAAGTATTTTTACCCTTGGAATTGGCGGTTATAATAGACATCATTTTAAAAAGTTTATATTGCAAAATGATAAAAAGGAAAATATGGCTTGTTTTGATAGCACTTATGTCCCAGACTTAAGGCTTTGTTTCAAGAGCACGTTGCAATATGGCCTGTACTTATTATAACTAGTAATTTCGTTCATATATATAATAAAAGGATTTCTACTTTGTAAGACAGTTTAACTATAATTAAGTATCTCGCCCGTCGTTTGTATATATAATCAACTTCATTATTTTCTATTATAATAATGAAGCAGAGGAAACTAGGAAGAAAAGGGAAAATGGATCCTGGCAGCAAAGTTCCCCTTGTATCTTCTCTCTAGTCAAATGTTAGTCATTAAATTAATTAAATGGCTGGGAGATCTCTCCTAGTCGTTTCTCAGCTGTTAGATTAATCCAATGACTAACATTTAGTGAAAGAGATGATGGAATGAGAATTTTATTATAGAGGATCCGGATTAAAAAAAAAATACTATTTTCTTCTAAGAATCAAGAGTGTATAATTGATAAGGGAAGAACTCAAGTAAGATCTGTCAAAAGAGATACATCAGAAGGTAAATTAAAATAAATTGTAATTAAAGATATCTGTTCATTACACATTTTTTATTTAACACTATATATAGATCTTACTTGAGTTCTTCCCTTATCATAATTGCCCACACTGTTTGCAATTTGCAAAGTGACTCGAAAATATGAAAAAGTTAAAGCCCAATAAATATAAATGCATTCCATTTCGTAATAAGAAAAGTTGCTTGGGTTATTGACTATTGGTGAGCTTTGGACATTAATTGCCGCTTTTTTTAAGAAGGCCCAACGTCTTTTCCATGAAACATGTATTTCTAGACCGATTGGGCTATTATTGGTCTTTTAGCCACCGGGCCCATATAGTTTGCAGTCTGCCAAAGAACGTGTAAAAAGCATGACATACCTCAAGTTATTGATTTTGTGAGACATTGTAGATTTTGCTTTGTTTCTTTTACATAGGTCTTCCCAAATCCCAACCCAACTTCTTAGACGCCTTCCTCTTTTTACACCTCTTTTTTCATACCTTTGACCATATTTGAGTCAAGGTTCTGATACATCACACTTTCACTTGTTTTGTGTGAAGGGGATGATGCATGGATACTATTATTTTCCATACCCATATTTCTTTTACAAATAACAAATTCAAAAGAAAAATTAAGTAAGGAACTAAATCTTTCTCAAGCTCATTTCTCAAAGTTGTCATTCTACCTGAGGTTACCTTTGAGAACTTAACTGCTCTGTCATCCATGGAAGATGAGAAATAGATGCAACCATAATTGGAAGCCACGGTGGGATGGTGCAACAATTTTAGTTGCTCCGTGGAAGGGAGGGAAGCAACATGAACATATTTGATGGGGTAAAAATTGGAATGATTCAATGGGTAACCACTTACTAATACCCTATGTAAAAAAAAAAAGTTGCCCCCATAATTATCAAAAATTACATCTATGCCATTAGACCTTTGACCCCCTGACCCCTCTCTTTCCCACACTCCCCTTGCATTCCAGCCCCACCCTCACAGTCATTCACTCAGCCTTGCATCAGCGTCAGCGCCCTCCTCCAGTCCGCTTGCCGGCCGACCGAATCACCCTCCGCCAGACCGCGTCTCCCTCTGCGACTGCGTTGCCCTCCGCGTTCGTAAGTCACCCCTGACCCCCTTCTCCTCCTCCTTCTTCTTCTTCCTCCTCTTCTTCTTCTTCTCCTCTTCCAAACTCCCTCTTCCTCTGATTTGTTCTTTTTGTTTAGGGTTTTGAATCAAATTGGGGATTTTGATTTTGTTCTTCTCCTTTTTATGATTTGTTCTGAATTGTTTAGGGTTTTAAATCAAATTGGGATTTTGATTTTGTCTCCATAACACTGATTTCTTGCTCTGCATCAACTTGGGGTTCTCAATTTTGAATTGTTTACTCTAACTGTGTTTATTGTTTTATTTAATTGTTCAGGAGATGGAAAAAAAATTTAAAAAGAAATTACAAACAAATGAGCAACAACCTTGTGAATCAAGTCTACAGCAACAAAGGATTGAAGTTAATTTAGAAGAGCTGTCATCAGATCCAGGAAAACGAATTAAAATTTCAGAATATCATTCTAATGATCAAGATAAGATAAGAAGAGCATATTTACAAAGAGGACCGTACCAACCTATTCAACATAATTTTCCCTAAAGAAAAATTGGAAATTCTTTAAGAAGATTTTGTCCTTCTTGGTTTAATAAATTTGGCAACTAGTTAGAGTATAGTGTATAAAAAGATGCTGCATTTTGCTTATGTTGTTATCTTTTTAGGCCTGACCTTGGAAAACAATCAGGTGGTGACACATTTGTGATAGAGGGATTCACAAAATGGAATAAGAAAGAAAGGCTTGCATCTCATGTTGGAGGTCCTAATAGTTCTCATAACATTGCTTGGAAGAAGTCTCAAGATTTGATGAATCAAGATCAACATATTAATGTTGCAATGTCGAAGCAATCTGCACAAGTTCGTGACTTATATCGAATGCAGTTAACAGCATCACTGGATTGCATTCACTTACTATTAAAGTAAGGATTACCTTTTCGTGGTCATGATGAATCAATCAATTCTTCTAATCAAGGTAATTTCCTTCAGTTTCGTAAATTTCTTGCTGACACTACTAGAAAATGTGTTTTTAGCGACCAAAATTAGCTACGGAAAGTTTTCCGTAGCCAATGGCGACCGTATTAGCTACCATACTTTCGTTTTCTAAAAACTAATAAATATTGACATTTAGCTACGGGATTAGCTACCGAAATTTGGGGTCGCAAATATTCGATAGCTAATACAGTCGCCAAAGCTGAAATTTTTAAGGTCAAATTTGTTGACTTTTTAGCTACCGAATCTGAGACCGAATCCTATTTCAACGGTCATATTTTACATTAGCGACCGAAAATGTGTTGGTAGCTAAATATTTAATAGTTTAGGGACACATTTAGTTACCGAAATTTCGGTCGCTAAACTAAATCCCTAAATGTTCAGCTTCCCCCCATTTTCTTCTTTCTCTCGCACTCTGCCTCTCACGCTCACTCTCTCTCGCACTCTGCCTATCACTCTCACTCTCTGTGCCGCTGCTTCACTCTCTCTCTCTCCATCACCGCCTCACCTCCGGTCGTCTCTCTCTCTCACCATCGCCGCCCCTCGCCTCGATTTCGTCCACGCACAGGTACGCTCATCCCTCCCTCTCCCTTTAGTTCTCATTCCCTCTATAAGTCACACTCCAGCCTTGCTTCCAAGCTCCACCGTCCACATCCAAGAACTCAATCTTATCATAGGTGAGCGGAGATTGAAGAGGGAGTTTTGGTGCCCTAGGGTTTCAGAAATTAGAGAATGAAACATAAGTTTTGTTAAGGATTGATTAGCCATGGTTGTCAATTCACAA
This sequence comes from Ammopiptanthus mongolicus, assembly GCA_039655645.1. NCBI lineage: Eukaryota > Viridiplantae > Streptophyta > Magnoliopsida > Fabales > Fabaceae > Ammopiptanthus > Ammopiptanthus mongolicus. The sequence goes on along the minus strand of CM077347.1, from coordinate 23,747,475 downwards.
GAAATTCACGACATACTATTATGTTTCTGAATCTCTTCATTAGTTCTGAATTTCTTTCCACCAATGAAACATAAATTTTTTTAATCATGAACAATTCTATAACTATTCCATTCCCTACGTTTCTTCAGAAGCCAAACACATTGATTAATTGAAAGATCATGCTCAGTGACAGTGTGATTTTAGTGCTCAATGAGTTTACTTGCCCTTATTGCCTGCATAACAATAAGTAGACTGATTAATCTCTTCATAAGTTTTTTTTTTTTTTTTTTACTTTGGTTAGCATATGTTTTGTTAGTTTAATTGGCATCACAACTGAAAGTGTTTGATATCTATCTATCTATCTCAAAAACCCAATCAATCTAACATTGTTTGTTTATACTGTGAAGAATAATAAAGGTTAGGTTAGGTTTAGATTGATCTTGTGATGAGGAGGTCGGAATAGAAGGTAAATCTATGTGTATGGTAGCTGGGTGTGTATCTAATGTGGGTGTTATTCATTCATGGGGGTATCTATCTCTCTGCAAGTATATCAGAGAGAATGAATTTCTAAGGAGAGAAAAGGGAAGTGAAGCTTTAATTTTGAAGGGAAGGGAGAAGAATTTGAGAGGGGATAGTAGAGAGATCTTGTAAGTGTTGGGGTAAGGGTGGACTTAGATTTTCTCTTTAATTTCTTCTCTGTTTATGTTGCTACTTCTGCTTCTGCTGCTGTTGTTGCTGTTTCAAGCTGCTACTGCTGCTGCTGTATATAAGAGACAATGAATTTAGAAACATAATTCCAAGTTCATTACTGTTTTATATCCAAGCAAGCTTCTAGAAGTAGGATCATCCCACACAAGGAGCAACACTCTCACACCTTCCTGTGATTTAGCTTTGAGATCTTGAAATCTCGATTGTTTAAAGTTATTATATTTGCTAACTACCATGATATGTAATGTTTCATTGTCATGGTCTCCTTGCTCCTTGTTAAATTGAACATATGAAATTTAATTTCAAGTACTAAGGGTTAAAGTTTTAAATTATTTTTTTAAAGTCTTAGTATTTTGAATGCCATCATCTTCTGAATCATAGATAACTGAGGCTACAACCATGATGCAGCTCTCAACAGCAGGTAGCAGCAGAAAAAGTTGATGCAGAAAAATGCAAAATTATAGTTAAACCTGGATGAAATTGCATCATGTAGTATTAGACTATGAGCTTTTTCTCAGGACCCCATATAGCTTAGTTTTTGTATTGGTACACACTCAAAGTAATTACAGTTTGAAATCAGTAGTGTTATGCTGCATAATAGTTTCTGCTCCTTTCTTTTTCTTCTTAACACTTTAGAACAACAATTCATGCATGCAGTGCTAGCACAGTTATAGACACATGAGTATCATCACAATGACTTTTCTGCAGTCCTTAAACTTAAGTAACTTGATTTCACTCGGGCATTTGATCTTAAGCTCCCGTAAAATGTGTTTCTGAGAGTTGGATCTTCCCTCAGTCCTTTACAATAATGTATTGTAATAATATTTGCTCTTTTGCCCAAGTCTAACAGCATGCAATAATTAAATTAAGTCCCGTTTGAAGTTTGAACACTGCATATCCACAACTGCAGCAAATTAAATGATTTGCCAAAGAATATGATAACTATACTGCTCTTGATTATTGGGAGGCTGTCAACTGGTCAAATTGAAATTTTAAGTTCTATCTAAGTTAATATCTCAAGTTAATATCTCTTCCAGATTGCCTCATTTAGCATAGGTTCATGTGCCTCAGGTTCATGACATTGCTGCAATGCCTAATGGATTTAGTTGTGTTGCAGGTTTACTTAGTCTTGAATTGCAAGCATGTTTTTTCTAAATAAAAGATATCATTCACACACAAAAAAAAAGAATGTAAAATTTGAAAGAGTAGAGAAAGTCTGTTAATTTGTTCACTGACTCCTTTTGCTTGCTATGATGGTTCTTTTTGATTTATCTGTTAAACTGTGAAGTTATTTCTGTAATTGAGATTAAAAATGTAATTTCAGTAGTATATTAGCTAAAAGGTACGAATAAAATTACCTTTCCTGTGATCTTACTGTAAATCTCAATCACATCTTTTACTGTGGTTTCAAAGTGTGTGGTAGCATCATAGCTCTGCAAGTATTTACTTACGAGTTAGTACAACTGATTTTCCAAGGTAAGAGGAATAAGTAAAGAGAATCCATTATATAGGCTGAATAAAAGGATGATAAGATTTCATATCTATCACGAAGGAAACCAAAGACAAAACCATTCACTACATATGTATTTATCTAAGTGTGCTTGTGTTTGGTATTGTGTGATTATATATTTTATTATTTTAAATATTTAAAAATTCTAATGTGATTTATTATGGAGGAAAAGTTTCATGAAAGACGGGGTGATGCCACTAGTCAGGGACAAGAGCACTCTGCTGCATCTGACAACGTCATTTTCTTGGAGGTGGTGGGTGGTAAAAACAAGAAGGGTGTTGTGTATGGGTTGGGTCGGATGGGGGATGAGTACGTGACCTCATCGACGTCACATACTCAATCCGATCCTGGCCCTACCCCCGACGTACGAGAGGTTATCGCCAATCTCAATGCTGAGCTGGCAGCGAAAGACAACAGGATAAACCACTTGGAGAGAATGATGGATCAGACACAGAGAGAAATGTATGCGTTGTTCCAGCACTTGGGATATAGGCCCGGCTCCTCTAGTGCCGTTCCACAAGATGATTTGTATGCTGATCCAGGTGTCGATGATGAGGACGATGGCGAGGACGATGATGGCTAGATTCCCCCACCCTCCAGCACATTGATTTTATATTTGTTACATTTAGTTACTACCACCATTGTACTACATGTGTTGTTTCTATTTGGATATTGGATATTGTATTATATGTTTATATATATGGTGGATTTATATTGTTGTTTGGGTTGAGTATAATTTTATGTAATTTATTTCTGTTTTGTATGATTAAGCAGGGTGATAATTTTGATAAAAGTTTAGTATTTTTGAAAAAAAAATTTATATTTAGCTACCGAATTGGATTCGGTAGCTAAATAAAATCTACAAATTTAAAATTTAGCTACCGAAGCTAAACCAAAATATATAGTTAGCTACCGAATATTATTCGTCGCCAATGCGGTCGCTAAATTGGTAACAGACACGATTTATGTGACCATTTCAGCGACCACAATGTTTACATTTAGCTACCGAAATATTCCATAGCTATTGGCGACCGGAGTGAAATTCGATAACTAAATCGATTAGCTACCAACACTTTAGTTACCAACTGCATTCGGTAGCTAAACAATTTAGCTACCGAATTTTAGATATTAGCTACTGGAAAATTCGGTAGCTAAACAACATTTTTCTTGTAGTGTGAACACAATGAATCAATAAATAATGTTGTCTTGGAAAATGCTTCTGAAAATCATCAATTAACTGCTCCAAGCATCCAAAAGGATATTGTTAATGCTGCTACATTGGAAACCACTAATGCTATTATTACTGATCTTGGAGATGAGCCATTCACTATTATGGTTGATGAATCTCGTGACATATCAACTAAGGAACAGATGGCTGTTGCTTTGCGTTATGTTAACAAGAGAAAGGAAGTATTGTTGAGCGCTTTCTTGGTATTGTTCACGTTAAAGATACTACATCTTTATCATTGAAAGTGGCAATTGATGAATTGGTTTGCAAGTATGGGATTAGTATATCAAGAATTCGGGGACAAGGTTATGATGGTGCTAGCAACATGAAAGGGGAATTTAGTGGTCTCAAAAGTTTGATATTAAGGGAGAATCCATCTGCATTTTATGTACATTATTTTGCTCATCAATTACAACTAACATTAGTTGTTGTTGCCAAAAATCACATTGAAGCTGCCTCTCTCTTTAATTTACTGTCCACTTTATTGAATGTTGTAGGGGGATCTTGCAAATGACATGATATGCTTCGTGAAAAACAAATAGAAAATGTTAGGGAGGCATTGGGAAAAGGAGAAATTCCTAGTGGGCAAGGTTTGAATCAAGAAACTAGTCTCAAACGAGCTGCTGATACTCGATGGAGTTCACATTATGCAACTTTGATCAATTTGATATTGATGTATTCTGCTGTAGTTGATGTTGAAATTATAAAAGAAGATGGATCAAGTGCTGATCAAAGAGCTGAAGCCCGTGGTCTTTTACGTATGTTAGGGGATTTTGAGTTTGCATTCACATTGCATTTGATGAAAAATGTCTTGGGTATTTCAAATGAATTGTCACAGGCATTGCAAAGGAAAGATCATGACATCATTAATGCTATGAACTTGGTTAACATAGCAAAGGAGCGGTTACAATCTATGAGGGATAATGGATGAGAATCTTTATTCAAGGAGGTAATTTTATTTTGCAAGGTGCATGATATTGACATTCCTAATATGGAAGATATGTTTTGTTCTACGGGGAGATCACGACGTATAAGTAATGTTAAAGCTGTCACAGTAGACCATCACTACCGTATTGAATTATTTTATACACTTGTGGATATGCAGCTTTAAGAACTTGATGATCGTTTCACTGAGACAAATACTCAGTTGCTTCTTTGTTTGGCTTGCTTGAGTCCAACTAATATGTTCTCTACTTTTGATAAGGAAAGGCTGGTTGAATTTGCGAAGTTTTATCCACGTGATTTTTCTTCAACTGATTTAGTGATGCTTGATAATCAACTTGAGACTTACATCATTGATATGCGTAGAACTGTTGAATTTGCATCCTTGAAATGAATGAATGAACTTTCAAAGAAGTTGGTTGAAACTGGAAGACATATTGTTTATCCATTAGTTTATATTCTTTTGAAGTTAGCAATGACTTTGCCTGTTGCCACAGCAACCGTAGAAAGAACCTTTTCTGCTATGAAGATTGTCAAAAGTAGGTTGCGTAATCGAATGAGAGATGCATGGATGAATGATTGTTTGGTGACTTATATTGAAAGAGATGTGTTCAATAACGTTGACACCGAACTAATTATTCAACAATTTCAAAACATGAGATCACGTAGAGGACAATTATGAGGTATGTAATTTATTTTACTATATATATTAAACTTGTATGCTTTTAACATTTATGTCTTTATATGTATAATAGTAATTATTATTGATTTTTTTGGAAATATTTTGCACCCCCTGACTCCGGGTCCTAGATCCGCCACTGATCTCAATGCTAGCTTAATTATGTGATGGTTGGAAGACAAAAACCAACAATCCACTAAACAGGCAGAAGCGGGAACTCACGGAACTAATTTTGGGGTTAATGAAACGGTGTGTTTAATAAGAATGATGTGTCATGACATAAACCATGGATCAAGTTTTATTTTTCATCTATAGTTGTGATTTATTCAACAGGACAATCATGTTTTCCCATAAAAATGAGAGTATCCAAATCCCTCTTCAATAGTATTAGGTATTCAATCTCAACCCCATGAACCACTAGCTGCACCCCATTTGAAAGGGTACGATGCACAATAATCGTCACCCTATGCTTGCATCTCTCTATCTCTCCCTCACCCACAAGCTGTAATTTGAAGCTTCTTAGATTGTTCTTTCTTTCTGTATTTGGTAGAAAATTCAATGGCAGGATACTATTATTTTCAAAAGGAACTAATAGAAAAGATACACAAATTTGGGTAACCTTTGCCTAAGTATGCTACTTACATAGGGCTTTTCCCTCTTCTGGTAACCTTTTGTATATGGGTTAGAGCACCCTTTGTGCTCTTTATCTATATATCTTTTGTTTATTTAAAAAAAAAAAAAAAAACACAAATTTCTTTGGTTTAAACATTATGGTTGAAAATGACTAAAAAATAACGTTTCACTTGGACTGGGGAAATCTCATGTGGTAGCTTATAGTTTCCGTGTATTCATATACTTTCCTGGCGCCAATATACATTTCATATATAAAAAAGACCGTAATTAATGAAACAATTTGTAGAGAACTTATGTGATAATTGTGTGATAACCAAATTTCTGTGCACCCAGGATGCACGGGTACGCTTACATTGTTATATTGTACCTGCATTTGGTACATATCCAATAAGGTCAAATATTCGGTCTCATAATGGGTACATTTAGACATAAAATATTTGATTGTTTATATTTTTATATATAATATATATCTTCCTAATCCTAGTCTGTAATTCGTAAAAATTGTGATACTATACCTGTAACGGTACGGGAACACATTATTAACCATATATATCCATGCAGACTTCAATGGTTCAACCAATTCAATTTTATTAAAAAGGGGCATCAAATGGAAAACCCATCCGCAAATCACCAACATTTTGATGCCAATGTCTGTAATGAACTAGAAGCAATGTCCCTACGTGAAATCATTCACCCAGGGAGAAACTAATTACCAATCAGTTTTAACCAATTGAGATCTTCCCTAGCTAGTTCATCACATCAAATATCATCATTTCAAATTAAGCCCCCTAAAACCCAATATTAAGTTTCAAGTACATGAGGATCTGTGTCAAAAAAAAAAAAGTACATGAAGATCATGACTAATTAACCATCTGAATTCTCCTTCACTAATAGGAAGAATAAGTAGTTATGTGCTTAAGATTTAAGAAGAAAGTCTCATAAGTCATATAGTCATAGGGTGGAATATTAATATTGTAAATTCAATAACCTTCATGGCTGCGTTCCATCTTCATTGAACCCCAAGTTGCTAGTAGAATTTATGTCAGCTTCCGTTGGTGCCGAAAGTTCGTTAATAAGATCAGTCCAATCAGTTTCCTCCATATAAGAGCTGTTGAGATATTGGCTTATATCCAAATCAGTTTGACTTTCAGCCATCTCACCTTGAATACCACTGTTTATTTCAGAACAAGGATTCTGAAGATCATTAAGAAAGCAAGAGCTTAAATTCTAGTCCATGTTCTGGAGTATAGGCAGCTGGTTTTGTGCTTGAAATTCTTGATTGCATGGCTCCATTGGATGGAACTCTGTACAGTTCACCATGTTATGCACTGAAGATTCCCCGTTAAGGGCACTAACTTTTCAAAATCATATGACCAATCAAGGAAAGTGAGATCATTTTGGAAAATAAGGTCATTTTGAAAGGAATAATCATGATAGTCTTGAAGAAGAATATTGCTAGGGCTTTCAGCTTTGGTGCAGAAACTGGTTGTCAAAAAGGTTCTCATGAGACTGATCATTAACAATATTCTCCGATTGGTTCAGTAAGGCTTGTGGTGGTGCTTGAGATTCCTGGCTAGTCCCTAGAAACATTGACTGCTCTATGGTAGAGCCTTGGTTTTGGAACATTGCATCATAATCACTGGTTATATCCCCAACCTCAGCTCCAGTACTAGTCAATCCATCAAGGACATAAGGGTTACTTTGGTTGAGAACATTGTTTTGGTGGTGGCTAGTGAAAGAAGATGAGGTGCTCACATCTTGATGCAAGTTTTGATAGTGATGATTAATTTTCTGATCATAGGAGCTGCTAGATTTGTGCTCATTTGACTTTGTGTAAGGATGACATGCCTCATTGTCTCTTCTCTGGGAAAGAACACCATCAACTGTTTGTGTTTCAAGTGAACTTGAAACAACAGCTTCTTCAGTTGGAAGCGTTGCATTCTTGGAGATGTCCACGTTATCATAACTACACAGACCAAAATTAGTAACTGCCTCCTTCCCCATCCATCTTATTGATGCAATATCATATGCTTTAGCTGCATCCTCCTCAGTATCTGATTGTGGTAGCATACAATAGAAACACATAACTTAACCATATATATAATACTTGCAGATAGAAGAGAAATGTTACCAACACTCTCCAACACATTTATTGTTATCATTTGAATTTCATGTGGGCCTGAATTTTATGTGGGACTCACTCTATTTAGTAAGTCTCATATGAAATTCACTCAATAACAATGAGAATGTTGAAGAGAGTGTTGAAAATAGAGTGTTGATATCATTGCTCTCGTTAAAATATGTAAATATACTTTGTGTTATAAGTCCAAAAGTCATCCAAATTAAATAGATGTTTTCATAGAACATTTTCCATTTTTTCACCATGCTGTGTGTGCTGTTGCACTTGCTGCACTATGTGCCTTAAATCATAAAATGAAGTGGAAGTGAAAGTGCTAGTGTTAGAAACATGAACTCACCAAATGTTCCCAAGTATAAGTCTGGCATCCCGTTACCTTTATCCAGTCTCGCTTGCCATTTTTTGCTCTTGGAATTTCTGTTTGATCAGATAAGCACGTGATGACAGAGAGAGAGACTTAAGGGGTCTCCTGTCTCATTTTGATGTATCACATCATGTCTCAACCAATAATATCTTGTCATGTATTATACTTTTTCAATATTAAATAAAATTTTAACTTACATGACAAGATATTATTGGTTGGGACATGGTGTGATACACCAAAATAGAACAGAAAATCATCATCCGCGGAAGAGTGCATTGCAATTTGCAAACCTGGAGACACCAAGGTAATCGGATTGTGTCTTGTCCTTGCCGGCCCTAAAATAGTTTAGATTTAATTTAATGCATTCATGAATTTGTCCCATAATTAGAAGATAAGTATGGTTGAAGAATTTAAAAGGATTATTTATTATTTGGCTTTGCCTTACTAATAAATAAATATATAACCGAGCAAAGAAGTATAATGAATTTTAAATGGCTATGTGTAACATCAATCTGTACATATATACCAAGATATTCTTCTGGTAATTGACAACTTACCTTCTAACATAATAAATCCATTCTTTTTTGCTCCTACTTTCCATTTCTGAGATTTCCTCCAAATACCAACTCACCTACGATTAATAGTATGATTATGATATACAATTAATTCAACTAATTATAATTGAATCAATAAACCTAAAAGACACGTTGCTAATAATGAAAATCATGAAACCCAATCTCCAATGACATACAGGAAAATTTGTAGATGTAGACAAGCCCCATATCTTAATGGCAACTAGATCATGAGCTCTGGCTGCTTCAATTTAATTCTTATATGCACCTGCACCCAAACCCCCGGGCCCCAAAAAAAAATGTTAGAGATAGAGCCACATGAGAAAATTATCTAAGCTTTTGTGCCTTCCAAATTACCCTAGCTGTGGGAGGCGGAGAAGCCAAGAGATGTCTTTTCTACATGAGTTTGAAATGTTTTTGAAATAAAATAAAAAACTACTAAAGAGTGACAATATGAGATATTACTCCCTCAATGGTTATAACCAAGACAATAGTGAATGAGAAGTGAGTTAAAGGGAAAATTAAAAGGAAAAAAATTGCTTGAGAGCACCAGACTTTGCAAGTGCATTTTCAACTTCCCCACCCTTAGTCTTCCTCTTTCCAAACTTCAATTAATTATAGCATTAATCAATATGCAGAAAAGCATGGTGAACAAGAAAGGGCATATTCAAGCACCATAGAAATTGTTGACGTATTTTTTATAGACTAAGCATAAGACTGCCTTGTGATTCAGACGAAAATTGCAGTCCATACTTGTTGTAATTCAAAATTGTTAATTAAATGAAGGGTGGAAAAGTACATCTTGCAATTAATTTAGATAATTTAGTGCAGTCGTAACCATCCATGAGAAAACTAAAAGGAGTGAGTTTCAAATACATGATTTATTATTCATGTGCTTGTATTCTAACAAAATAATCCAAATACTTTTTCTATAGTGGTAACAAAAATAATTAAACTAATAATTGTTCGATTGTATGAATGGCTCAAGATGCCCTATATATCTAGAAGGTCCAAGACAAGAGAATATCCACTGAGTCACCAAAATCACCTCCCGTGATTCATTGCAGAGATCCACGAGGGAATTTATGAACACTACGTAAAATCCTACCAAGTTAAAAAAAGGTAAAATAAATCTTTAGCTGTAGCCGGGCTCTGGTCTCTTCGTTTCCTTGGTAATTACAGTTTGGTTGTCCTTGTCGTCGACCGTGGGACTCTGATCTTGCTTTAGTGGAGGTATTGCACTGTGGTCACGGAGGTCTGTTGACATCGGATCAACTAGCATTGATTGGTTAGAAGGATAAAAACGGACAAGGATCTTGTCCAACACGTCGTGATAAGCATCTGCACCTTTGGTGACAATCCCCTTAGGGTTGAGGTGCTTTAGTTGCTTCACATAATTCTTGAATAAACCTTCAACCAATTTCGCCCACTTCAGCTCGAGGTCTTGAATTGATCCTCAATCCCAGCCTCTGGGCGTTTTACATATCCCCTCATAGTGCGGACACCATCCCATCAATCTCATTAATTAATTAGCCTTTACCACATGGTCGAATACCTTCATCTTGAGCTCCTCTTGGCTAGTAATGACCTCCCCAAGCTTCTGCTCGTCAGTCTTAGCCTTCCCCTTCGCGACCTCTACTAGAGCCTTTTTTGACACTAACTTCTCTGCAATCTCTTTTTCGTTTAGTTTAAAGGCCTTTAGCTCACCTTTCAGCTCGGCCAGACAACTCAGCTCATCAATCGAATCCTCCAAGTGAAGATCAAGGGAGGTACCCTAGAGACACCACTTGTATAATTGCTTCAAGTTTAGTGTCAGATTTCGCCTAGCTAACCAATCCAGCTTTCCCAGTCAGTCGAGGTCAAAACTAGGTCATTTACTACGGGAAAGACATCCCTCTCCCAAATTGATGAGGCAATGGATAGAGATAGCTGACCCAAAGCCACAACTGGAGTTGGCGTCTCAATAAAGTTCTTTACCACTTGCTCGTTGCTCTTCATGGTACGTGGCAGCTTTTTTGAATTTTGAAGAAGTAAAATCTAAAGGCCAAATCCTTTTTCGCAGTTGATGTTGAAGGATGGAGGACTCACTCTTATTCATCCACATAAGACCTCGAAATTAACCATTGACTAAACCTAAGCACCTCGCCTATAGCTACTGCTCGGCTCGCCCTCCTTTGTGCCAGTTCAACAACCTAAGGACACCCGTCAAGATACAATCTATGGAAGTAATCATAAGCGAACGTCTACCCGCACACAAACAAAAAATCTACGTATGATAACCGAAAGTTCCTCCTCAGTGGCAGTAAGGATGTCCTTACAACTTATTGGACCCTTCACCTCAACTTCATCGAGAAGGTAGTTTATGGTCTCACTCTCGCTCATGGTTAATAGTCCATAAGGGACTTTGTAGATCCAAGTAAGGTAACCAAAATATGCTTGAGAACATTATTTGTGAAAGATCGAATGTCCCTCCAAGTTGAGAAAGAATGGGCAGAAGACTTCCGTGGCATATATAGATCTTGAAGTCTTCATCTTTGAACTTCTTTCAAGAGTCAGTATAAGGCTCAAAGACCCAAATATTGATCTTCCCCCTAAGCGATATTCACGCCTTTTGAGGAGAGTTCTTTTTTATGGAAGTCTCCACAATCTTGAATAACCAGGGGAAAGGCCGAGGAGAATACCACAACAAAAAAATAACTCAAAGATCCATACAAAGACTTAGAAGTTCAAATGTGACTGAGAAGAGGCGATGTCGAGAGGGTTCAACACTCCCTTCAAAAAGGCACTAAATTGTAGATGCACCCCGACCTTCGAGAACACGACCTACTACATCAAGAGGAAAGGCTTCCTTTTGTTATAGGATAAGCAAATATTCTTCTCCTTGAACGAGAATGACACCGCCACCTACTCATCATCTTGTTCTTTCCCTAGGGTCAACTGCAAATACCCCCCCTAAGATGGCCACGCCCTCTTTAGTCTAGACGATGGCCTAAATCCCAAGGGCTCTAGATCCATCTAATTAAACGCATGTGTGTTAAGGGTAGGAGATATTGCTCGAGGGACACCTGACAACTCTCCTCCGACTTATGACTCTAGATATGAAGGAAACGCCGGAGGTGATTAACTCGCCGTTAGAATTAGAGGAGCTAGGAATAGCTAAATAACTTTCTAGGTTCTAGGTGAAGTCACAAATCTTGTCAAGGGACGAATATGGCCTTGTTAATGCCACCCTCCATGTAGCTTCAATAGCCACCTATTCTTCCTCTGCCAAATTCAGACTTGTAATGTACGACCCCAGTTTGAACGCCCTACTAGTACCAACATTGGTAGGAGAGTGTTGAAATCGTGTGAAGCGCGATGGTGAACGAGGCCTGACAGAATCTGAAGAGAACAACTCTTACCACCATCACTACTCAAATCAACAATCCCTACCGCAGGTAACACATTCAAATGCTAGAAGAAGTATGAGCAAGGGATTACCTCTTAATAAAAGCCAGAAAGAGTAGACCACCACCCATTGTCAACCACTAGAAACATCTCACCACCCGATGCATGAAATCTCACCAGATCAAACAAAAGTATGCCATAGAAAAAAGAAGCTTGTCCGAAGCGAGAAAACCTTTTCTTCTGCCTAAGTCTCCCCCATTTAAAAGGACAAATTTCCAACGGTCCTTCCATCCCAGAGAAATTTTGATTTGAAGGAGATAAAACACACAATCATGGATGCACAAAAACCATCCTTTACCCCACTAACTGGTAGTTACGTGTGCACGAAAACCTAAGTGTTGGGCTCGAACGACGAAGCACCATGTAGAAGGAACAATTTGGAAAAAAGGAGCAGTGATCCCAAAGGCACACGAAAAGCCGTAGGGGAGGTAAAACGTTGCCTCCAGACCAAATGAAAGGGTTCATCCTAGACCCTTAGATAAGACTCTTACGGTGCTGGGGGTACTCTTGCCTCGAAGAAGAAAGGCATGGATTTTGGACACTTCCCCAAAAAACAAAGGCCATATAAACTTTCTGGGCATCCCCTTAGACGACATGGTGGCCTCCCTGTTGGACCTCACAAAGAAGTCATCGACACCCCATCAAAGAATGGAGTAATAAGCTGGGAGCATTTGTTCTCGTGCCCTATAGCTAAAAAGCAGTTCACACTTAAGGTCCCAACTACAAATATCACACTCCATCCCATACGTATCCATATTTCTCATAATACTTCAACCCTACTACTGAAATAGTGACATGGGTATCAGCGTGACTTTTGTAGGTATACCTCGGCACTGTCAAATCGGTTGCAAAAGGAAGAAGCAGGGACATCTTAAGAGTTATCTTGGACAGGCTCTATCGTATTACACAAGTCAAAGTCCAATCCAGATCAATAACTTCATACAAATTACATAAATTACTCACTAGTAGTTCACTCATAATAGATTAAACCTTTTCTCTTGTTTGAATTGGAGAGATAGTAGATAGAAGAGAAAAATAATGGGTTTAGTAAGGGATTGAACCTACAACTTAGTCATCATTAATTGTGCTACAAGCTCATTGGAAAACCATTGGTTTTTTACTCAATAATTATCACCATTGTATTTTACTATCTAAAGTATTGAAATTTAAAAGATGTTAATCATTTTTATTTTTAGAAACACATTTAACATAAATTCCTTCACTGTTTCTTATTTTTCTAACTCCCATTTCGTTTACTCTTTTTTTCCAAACAAAACATCACAAATAATATTAACATTTAAATCAATTATTATAGAAAAGAAGAAATTATATACTTACCAATATAAACTAGAGTAGTTGAAAAGATCGAGACATGCAAGAGAACACAAAATTGTTAGTAAGATTTTGGGGTAACAAATAAATGTAGAGTGACACACACACACATACGCACGAGCACACACACACACGAGAACACAAAATTATTAGTAAGATTTTGGGGCAACAAATAAATGTAGAGTGACACACACACATGCACACGTAGCATGCGTACACACACACACACACACATATTTTTCAACCTGCTTTTCCTCTCCCTGATCTGCTATTATCCCACACAAAGGCTTCAAAACGAGTCTCAGTGTACCTATGTCAAAGACCCAAAGTTAATTATACTTCAATTAAATTGATAAAAAATTAAGAAATGAATGCGAATTAGTTGATTATAGCAACAGATCATAAAAATCAGACTTGGTAACTCCCCGATACATAGAGCTCTTTTGACTAGCTTCTCTCTCACTCGGTTGGCGATGTGCTTTAGGCCTCATTGGTTCTTTTTCTCCACACTCATTTGCTTTGGTAGTGCCCCTGTTACAATTTCTCATGACAAGGAAATAAAGAGTGTGATGAATGACAAAAGAAAGCACCAATCTAGCTCATTGCTCAAGTTGCGTAGACATCAACCTGGATTGATCTCTTTGGTGAACTATATTTTCCCAACCAGATAAAGTTTGGGTTGACGGTGAAGGAGAAGGAGAAGAAAACCGGTTTTCTTCAACAAATTTTGGCATAGAAAGATCTTGATCTTGATAATCCTACAATGGAACTCAAGTTTGTCAAATCTGTTTAGCACAAATGAAATGGGAAAAAAGAACTACGTACACTTGTTTAGCTAGGTAATTGCTTATGTATGCTATGATCAAGATGATTATTTCTTGTCTTTTTATGGATTCTAAGAATCTTACCAAGATATTTAGAAAAAAATTCTACCAAATTTCCTTGTCTTTCACATTAATTACGCACAATAATCCCCTAATTTTCATAACTACACTTACACCTTTAATGAGAAACGAAATTAAAAATTGTTTATGTATTGAGTGATATATCATTTACCTTCATAATTAAAAAACACGGAAATCGTCAAATCCTTCTTACCTTGACAATTAAAAAACCCTAATCCTAATTTCAAAACTCAATATAGAATAAAACCAATCAACTTAGGAACATCACCATTTTCACCATCGTCTTCTTCCTTATCTCAGTATCAAATCATCAACCTAGAAATGCCAAAACTTCAAACCTTTGAAGCCAGTAGGCTAGCACCCACAAACCCTACGAACAACCTCAAGTCTATAGGAAGGAAGCTCTACTATGAAGGGAAAAGGGGGAATGGTGAATTGAGAAAGCGGAGAGCTGAAAATAAAATTAAGTATCGACAGAAGAGGGAGGCAAAACCAAACAAAACCAATAATAAATCTCTTTTGCAAATTTAAATGCATAAACAAAAACAGATCTAGCACTAAGAAAAAAGGCAAAATAGCACCTGTATCCTCGAAATCGCTTGCAACAATAGACTTATAAAACTGAGCCCCAAGTCAGAAAACCATTCCTTGCCACAAACCTAGGTTGCCTCAAGTCGCCAAACACTAACCAAAAAAATTCATGCATTCCAAATCTTCAATGTTTTATGTTATTAACGAATTAGAGAGCAAGAAAAACATAATCAGACTACGTGGAACCTTCCAAGCTTCTAATTGTTGAAGCAAATTGCTAGATCTAATAAAATTTCCGCTAGAGACTTCGTTAGATTTCAGTCCATTTAGTTCTCCCACCCATGGTTTTAAATTGTAGTCTGCAACCACAATTACGACTACAATATTACGATTTCGAAGAGAATGGAAAAATTACAAGTGTGCCACCTTAGTTCATGTGATCACCACATGCAACTAAACCCATTAGTTTCACTAACGATTTGTAAGCATTGTGAGGTGACAACGTAACAATGACAAATGACAAAAAAATAAGGGGAATCGATATAATTTTAGAATTAAAAATATATTGTGTGTCCCAAAAGGACCCACCATTTTTATTTGATTACTTGAATAATTATAAATTATTTACACTTGATACTTTTTCTTTATAAGCATTAAAATAATTAACTGCTTATGAAGAAAAGATATTATGTGTAATTAATTTATAATTAATCAAGCAATGAGATAAAAACGATAGGTCCTTGAACCATATTTTTTATCTCATTACTTGATTAATTTAAAATTAATTACACATGACATCTTTTTCTTTATAAGCATTTAATAATATTCTATTATTGTTATTAATTATACATTTATTATATTATAAATTCTTGTGCTCAAATATGTAAATGTTAAAATTTTGCAAGTACTTGAAAAATATTTATCACACATTAATTTTTTAGTTTCTTCTATATCTATCAAGTATACGGGTATTTACTGCTCATCAAATTGTCTTTTTTTCGGTACATCAAACCTATTGTCTTTAAAAGTGAGTGTACATGCACCAACATGATGAAGCATGTTACATCTTTTGCCCCCGTTTACCAATTCAATGTAAATTGAATGGTTTACTCAAGTTTTTAACAAGAATATATTATCACATTTAAGAACATTTAATGGTCAAGAAAAAAAGCATTAAATGAGAAAATTTATGTTAGAGCATGTTTGGGAAAGCTGAATTAATTGGGTTTCAGTTATTTTGGATGAAAAAAATTATTTTTGAAATAATTTTTCTTGTTTGGCACTTTGCTTAAATTTATAAAAAAACTTTTTTTGTGGGCAAAAAAGCTATGCAATCTAATTTGTTTTAGCTTAAGATTGTTGTGATTTGATTATTTTTCATTCTCAAAACTTTTTTCCCTATTTACCCCTACAAAACTAACTTTCAAATTAATTTTATTAAATTATACAAATAACTGCATACCCTTTTTGGTAATTTACTATGTAAAAGTGATTTTTTTGCACCACCCAAAAGAAATATATTATTTTAAAATCGCTTTTCAGCAAACATATCCAAACAAAAACAGATTTTGATTATAATCGATTATCAGCACAATCTATTTTTTTCAGCTTTCCCAAACACACTCAGAGGGTGTTTGGGTAAGATTAATTCTTACCCAAACCGTTGTTTTTCATGGTAAAGGCGAAGCCGGTTTGTTTGGATAAACTGATTAAATTTCAAAACAGCTGTTTTTATGAGAAAAAAATTGTTTTTAGAGAAGCTAGAAGTTTTGAAGCTTAATTAAAAAGCTGTTAGATTATTTTGAAACCAATAAAACTCTTCCTATTTCACCCTTCTAAAACTAACTATCAAACAAATATTATTAAATTATACAAATAACTTCATACCTTTTTTAGTAATTTATTATATAAAAGTGATTTTTTTACACAACCCAAACGAAATAGATTATTTTATAATGTCTTTTCAACAAACACATCCAAACATAAAACCAATTCTATTATAATCGAATATAACAATAATCGCTATCTATATAATTAATTATTGAAATATTCGAATATTCTTAGCTGATCCAAATACTCACTTACTTAATGCCTTATCTTTCACAAATGGATGCGAGAGAGGAGAAATTAAGAACAGGATGATGGAACTTACTTGACGAATCTACTTCTTGGATTTGAAGATCTACAATTTTGTAGCTGAAATAAACCAATTTGTTAGGTCATGCTAACCACGAAATAATGAAACATTACAAGAGAAGATAAGGAATTTAAAGTTTTGTTTGGTAAAAAATAAATGATAGCGGATAACCTAATTGATAGCGGATGAGCTTATAATTGATAATGGATAAGCTAGTTGATAAGGATGAGCTAATTGGATTTGAAGTACTGTTTGTTAAAATTAACAGTTGAATTAGCTGATAAATATAAAATGACATAAAATAACATTTTATATGTTTTTTTAATATAAATTCTATTTATATATATATATATATATATATATATATATTTGTATATGTTATTTATTTTAAAATAATTGTCACTTTTAATACTTTAATTTATTTAAAATTATTTATCATTGCAAAAATTAGAATATTCATTTTTAAATTTTATGTTTATCAAATAAAATGAGACGTGAGAGGTATTAAGGATTATAATTTTTTATTCCATTATGAGAGGATATAGAGAAATTTAACAAAAATAGTACGGTAATAAGTTATAAGTTATACATCCAAACGTTACTCCAATTAGCGTTTGAAAAACATTATAAACTAATAAAAAAATGCTATAAGCTAGAAGTATATATAAAATCGTTTACCAATTACACCTCTACTTTGATCAAACGAGCTTCTATAAGCTATTGTTATAAATTAGCGGTTCGACCTTGTCAAACAAAACGTAAATAGAGAAAACAAAATAATTAATAAGTGAAAGGAGTTTCTCCATTACCTAGAAATTGCTTTATACCAATTTTTGGTCGATAGAAACCCGTTGATAGTTTAAATTTTGTGAATAACTTTTTAATTTCTTTCTCTTGAGGAGTCTTATATAACTCTATTTATATAATTTTACAGAGACATGCACTAATATTTGAAATCACGAACCTTTCCCTTTGTAAGAATTTTACATGAGTTGTGCCTTATTTACATATCAGTTTCATCTAGCACTTTTGGAAAATGAAGTATGCAATTGTTTACTTACATGAAAAGTACACAAACACTACAACACCATTGCTTTGAATAAGATAGAGAACGATATTTAATATTGTTGGCTTAATAAAGAATTTCATTTGTCATATACAACAGTGAAGATGTGTTTTTGAAAATGAAAAGGCAACTGTTAATTAGGCGTACTTTTTATTTTGTAAAAATGTTATATAACCGTTGTGGATTAATTTATAATAAAGTATGCATATATAAAAGGCATTCGGGTAAAGTTGGAGTACAGTTTTATAAGCGTTGCGTCTGATAATATACAAAAAAATTATTAATAGGAGGAGGCCTAAGGCCAAAACAAATCTATGCTTTTACATTACAAGGTAGCGCTACATAAAAAAAATTCTCAAATAACAAATGAGCATATCCCTCCAGAGGAGAAGACCAAACATGCAAACCAACTCAAGAGAGTGAGCTTGGTTCCTCTAAATAATTAGCAACTCGGTTATCTTTTCTAAAACTATGAGAAATACGAACCTCCCATCGTCCGTCTCTTAAATCCAAGATAGCCATAACCATTGGAGAATAAGGATGCATCCAGAGGACACCCTTTATTTACCAGCCCCATCAGAGTCACACCCAATCCAACCTTTACTCCCATGCCACCAATAAAGTCGTAAAAAGGCCCTAAAGCTCCAACATTAACATTAGAGGAACCAAGATTTCCAGCAAAACATTAGGGCCTATTTCTTTTCATTAGAGTTTCTTGTTTTCATTTTTTTATTTTTAGAAATAATTACAAAAATGTCACCTGATCGATTTTCATTCTATTTCCTATTTTCAAAGATTTGTAAAGAAAATAATAAAAACAACACCGTGTAGAAATAAAAAAAGTTTAATTTTGATATATTATCAATATAAATTTTTGTAATTGGTATGCACCATCAGTGTACAAATTTTTTAACTGTCAATTAATCATAAATAACCCTAATTTATTCAATAGTCTCTTTCGAGCACTAAAGAAACTATTCCTTAATTAATAACCCACTATATGTCTATGTGAATTGGAGATCCATTAAGATTTATGATTCTTTATGAAAGTTGCACAGAGCATGTAGTATAAGACCTATCAATACCCTAAACCTATAAATCTCTTTTCGGTCTCAATATGATTAGAAAATCATCTAAGTAATGGCCAGTTAATTAGAGGCATGAAGAATATAGAATAAAACACAAAAGTAGGGATGAAAGAAATTAAGAAACGGAAATAAATCATCAAACCGTCGTACCAAGGTTACATCATCACCTTAGAAAAGGGTGTTTAGCTCATGGTATATGAAAGAACAACATAAATCAATGAAATAAAACCCAATAGTCGAAGAACAAGAAGAAAGAGGAGAAAACAAGAGCGAATCCCAAATCCTTGTTGTCTAAACGGCTTCCCTAATTGTGTCCCCCTTTCTAGGACCTAAACTATCCTAATTATAGAATTGTGTCGCAGGTCAAAGTGTACAAACAAAATCCAAAACGAATCTCCTATAGATCTTGTCTTATGAAAAACGCACAACAACATTTAAGCCACCCAACAGACTTAACGCTACAGCCTGGATCTCTTATGGTGGTGGCACACCATAGCTCGAGAGGAAAGGCACTGCAGCCTAGTCTTGATTTTCTGAGGCCACGCCCTACAAACTGCTACAACTTTCTGTAAAGAAACACAAAGGAGTTGGTAGCATAATGTTGTGTATTCAAATTGATTTACAGAATGGTTAATAGAATTACAAAGGAGAAGCTAAAGGCTAAAATAAAGCTAATCTAAAAAGAAAATGTACAACAAGGAAATCCTATCAATATCAACAAATGATCCTAATAAAAAGAAAACATATCCTTATAATAATAATAATAGAATCAACAACAAATAAAGCTAATTGATTTGATTCTGTGTGATGATTTGTTGCCGATAACACTCCCCCTCAAGATGGGGTATGTAAGTTGGATAACCCCATCTTGCTCTTTAGTCGTAGGAGTTGATCTTTGCCCAAGGACTTGGTAAGCAAATAAGCAATTTGATTTGCAGAACTGACTTTCATGGTATTAATGAGGCCGGAAGAAATTTTTTTACGAACAATATGACAATCGATCTCTATATGTTTAGTGCGTCCGTGATACACCGGATTTGAGGCAATATTAAGCGCTATCTAATTGTCACAAAATAATGGTATTGGTGTAGAACGAGATAGACCAATGTCATTCAATGAGAGCCAAGTAATCTCACAAGTTACATTGCCCATTGCTCTGTTCCGCTTCGGTAGAGGAACAAGAGACCACACTTTGTTTCTTTGTCTTCCAAAAAACTATACTAGGACACAAAAAAATGCAATAACCTGTAGTAGAGCGTTGAGTGGTTGGACAACTAGCCCAATCGGAATCACAATAGCCTTGAAGAGATAGATCTGAATCTGAATCTGAAAGAAAGAAAATACCTTGGCCAGGTGTGGTCTTTAGATAGCGAAGAAGGCGAACTGCAGCACTCATGTGTGGTTGACGAGGAGCATGCATGAATTGACTTAAAATGTTGACAGGGTAAGCAATATCAGGACATGTTACTGTGAGAAAAATTAGACGACCCACAAGATGACAATATGGTTTGGGATCAGGAAAAACAATACCATCAGAAGGAGATAATTTCATATTTTGTTCCATGGGAAACTCTACAGGTTTGGTAGCAATAAGACCACTATCAGAGATGATGTCAAGTGTAATACCCTTTCCCGAGTATCACATTCCCGAACGATTATAAGGCCGAAAATAATATTAATGCGGAAAATACGGGTTTTTTTTTTCATAATGACGATGAATTTATTATATGAGTACTAATAATTAAACTTAGGTTCACCATGCATTTCTAAAGGTCAAACAGAAATAAAGTGCAGAAATATAAACAATACTGAATACAGACATAGGTCCAAGCCTAACTGTAAAATAGGTACATAAATAGGTACTAGGAGACACAGCTCCTCAAAAGGTACAACTGACGACTAGACACAGCCTGGCCAAAACAAAATGACATAAAGAGTCCCCTCCAGACTCAAGGTAGACGCTGAGCTAAGTCATCGTCGCACCCATCTTCTCAAGCAGAAACAACAACACAAGCAGAGTACAGATACAGATATGGGTGAGATTCCCGATCATCAACATAGCAAAACAGTAGAAGTAAAAACGGGACTATACACCAGGTAACAACATACCCATCATGTATACTAAACATCTCAATATATATCATTTAATCAATTAGCAGCATGAAACATCTCCAAAAACAGGATAATGATGCATAACAAGTAAATGAACTCATCAGCAGCCATGCAATGCAGTGCGATGTACATGACTCAATGCCATATCCCACAAAGGGTAAAACTCTGACCCCTACTCCATGGAGCTAACAAAACATCGGAGAGAGTGAATAGGAGGACATGTTCCGCGTATGCCAACCTTGGGCAGAATGCTACAACATTCGTAACGTGCACGTATCTGGCTTTTACGGAAACACTCTACACCAAACATGAAAAGTACGGCATCTAGTCGAGGAAATCAGTGTATTGCAGATCGGTTCGCCACGACACGAAGATCTACCAACTGGTCACATGTCAGACTTTCCAACCTTGATACCTCCAAGACTATTTAATATCGTCATCGTAAGATTCGCACCCGCATCAAGGTGTAAGCTTAACTCGTAGGCTCAAGGCCTTACAAACTCATGCAATGAAATGCAAATGCTTACACAAAGCAGATACGATAAAGCAATGTCTAACCACCAGATAAACCTCAAGGCTCACTAAGGTTCTTTTCCTTAGGAACTATATACGTGTTGGTATTATAAAACTTTTATCCATCGGATAAATCTCGTGATCCCTCCGGGATTGAGTCATCACAAGACTGAAACAATTGAACGACTTTCTCGAATCCGAATCATTGGTTCGTCATCGAACTACTGTTTCAAACCCAAAACGTTTCATGTTTATGTTTGTGTTTTATGAATTACATCTCAAGTCCTAAGTGTTATGAAGAAGGATTGAGAATCCTCTTAGATAAGTCTTTGATCCTTTTATAAGGTATTAATTCCTTGAGTTCCGAGTAATGAAATAAGTATTGATTCACTTAAGTCTTATGAAGTCATTGATAAACTAAATAGTCAATGGTATAGTGTATGGTCTTGTTCCATCATAGGCTATACTTAATTATCTCTTTTCTTATTCTCAAAGTTAATTACTTAACTTAGGTTTTCATGCGTAAACTTTGCGATTTGAGTTGAAAACTCTCGATTCAAGACTTTGTAAACCAAAACCTTTCCAATTGAAAACTCATTTGATTGAAAAGAACTTGGTAACTTGATTGAATTAAAGTACCTCAACTAATTTGAAAAGGTTTTTCCTCACCAACTCAGTGTAAAACTGTGATCTAAGTTAGCGTAAAAGAATGGAACTTTCATTTAGTTTTCAAACGATGATTCAATTAATTCAAACTTGAGGACAAAGTCCTCTTTATACTTTCCAGATTGAAAGTTAACTTAGTTTTAAAAAGAATGTGACATCCTACTAAACCTAAGGTAACTTCATATTAATTTTACTTTCATGAAATTATTTTCACTATTTTATTTTTAAAATACTTAATTAATTGAATGAACTATGACTAAAGTAAAATACATTTTCACCTTAGATAAAAACACTAAAGGCCGAAACCCTAATTGATCTTCAGATCAAAATCACTTTTTGTTTGTTTTGAAATACAAGTTACTAAAACACTTATTAGCTTTCAAAACATTGAAGTTCAAGAACAAACTCATGTTCTTCCTCTTTTTACTAACCATGGCTGAATATCATCACTTAGGGGATGTGAAGATTTTGCTTCACTAACTTATTAAGTAATAGCTCAAAATGATCACAATATTATGATGAACAATAATCATACATCATTCAACCATAAAGCATAAAAATCCTTACTTAATCTAAGATCAAAGTATGGTTTTCAACATACATAAAAACAATTTTCCATCTAAGCATACATCATCATACACATATACTAAGCATAGAAACATTATTACAATTTGTTCTCAAAGAGAACTTCACCAAGAAAGTAGTAAACCCAAGCTAGGGTTTCACCCAAACAAAACATAAACAACCATTTTTATCGTCCACCAATTTTGGTGTGATGAGGTTCACTCCCACATACCTTTAATGAAGAGGTGTAAGTGAAAGGAAACTCCAAGCCCTCAAAACAAAGAGAAGGTCGAACCTAGAGGAGAGGAAAAAGGTGTGATCTTGAACTTGTTTTCATGAAAAGAAAAAATAGAAGATGATTACTCAAGTTAATAAGTAAGGAAATGAAAAGGAAAAGGGATTTAGAAGTTTACCCACACAAGAACAAGTCCTAGGTTTTGGATGGTGTTCTTGAGGTTGAAAAATAACTTCTCCAAATCAAGAAACTTCCTTCATCAAAGTTGATTCTTAGATCAAGACAATGTGAAGTATGGTTTTAGAATTGAAGAAAGGAATTTGGTTAGGGATCTAGGGTGAAGAACCGAATATATGATGAAGAAAGAGAATAGAGGATTTTTCAAAAACTTAAGAAATGGTGTGTTTGATCTTTAGAAGATGGGAAATGAAAGTGGATGGGTGTTTTTGACATAGAATGGCCGAATGGCCTTGGTGACTTATCACCAATTTCAAGTTAAAGTTAATAGAAAATTGTGTAAGGAAATGAAGGGTCAAGATGTGATGAAGTACATAGGTGTTGACACCATATTCAAAGTTGTAGAGATTAACCAAAAGTGGGTGGTTTGGCTTTTTCCATAAAAGGAAAAGTTGACAAAGGTGAAAGTCGTCATGAAGGATAAAAGATATCTCCTCATAAAACGTGAGAAGCAGTCTCAACTTCTCCCGACTCTGGGCCAGAGTAACCTCCCGATCCAGGGCCCGATTACTCCCCGGCTCTAGCACGCTTCCCAAGGTAAAGCAATCCCGATTAAAATAATAATATTTTTATCGGCTCCAGATCCAAACAACATACAGGCTCAAAACAATATCTTATGATCAGTAAGCTCATAATTGAAATTCAAACATGAATTTCCAATTATTAAATATTTTTACAATTATTATTAATCTGATTGTGTTCTCAGCCAAGTTATTCACACATACAGTTAAAAGACAAATACAGAAATTTTGGGATGTTACATCAAGAGCATATTGTCGTTGTGATAAAAAAAGGCCCTGCTTTGATCTTGCAACTTTGATACCCAAAAAATATTTTAAGCGACCCAAGTCTTTAATTTTAAAATGTTCGTGTAAAATATCCTTAACCAATCTCATAAGATGCAAATCTGAACCTGTGAGAACAATATCATCGACATAAAGTAAAACTGAACCAGATTCACGATGCAGACAAAAAAGAGATGGATCAGTTGTACTATGCTTGAAACCAAATTCAATAAGAACTTCAGAAAACTTGGAATACCAGTTTTGCAATGCTTGTTTAATACCATATAATGACTTATGTAAGTTACAAACAAGGGGATCCCCTGACGTCTAAAACCTGGTGGCAATTGCATATAGACATTTTTGTGCAAATCACTGTGTAAGAAAGCATTGTTGACGTCAAGTTGATGAAGATGCCAATTTTTAGAAACAGTAACAGAGAGAAAAACTCGAACTGTAACAAGTTTAGCAACAGGAGCAAGAGTATCAAAATAATCAACCCATGCAATTTGAGTATAGCCTTTAGCAACTAATCGCGCTTTATACCTTTCAATGTTTCCATCAGATTTGCGTTTAATTTTGAAAACCCATTGGCAACCGATCGGTTTCTTCCCAACAGTTAGCGGAACTAAAGACCATGTTCTGCTTTCACATAAGGCATCAATATCAGATTGCATTGCATTACGCCATTCAGGAAAGTGCTTAGCCTCAGAGTATGATTTTGGCTCAGACTCGACAACAATTGAAGAATGAAATGCACGATGAGAAGGGGAAACGATGAGAAGATAAGAAATTACAAAGAAGATAGAGGGTATCAGGAACAGAGGTTGAAGAAGACGCCTGTGATGAGGTGAGAAAGCACGTGTAGTCGTCGAGGTAGCGAGGTCGATTTTGTGCTCGTGGGGAGCAATGCATTTCTATGGAGGAAGGAGCTTGGGTAACAGATGACGGTGGTGTTGGTCCTAGTGATCTTGATGGTGGCGCTGGTGCTAGGGTTGTGGATGGCGGTAGTGGTGCTAGGTTGGGGGATGTGGGTGTCGTGATTTTCAAGTTGGAGGAGGAAGGTACGATTTGGAGGTTGGAGGTAAGTGGCGTGATTTGTAGGTTGGAGGAGGGTGGTGAAATTGGGAGAGTTGAGGAGGTTGGGTCGAGGTGTGTGGTGGGTGGCGCTGGGTCTTCTTCTGGAGGAAAGGGATAGAGGATGAGAGATGAAAATTGTTCTATTGGTGGTAGTGGTAAAACTAAGGGAGACTCTTTAGCATTAAGCATCTTGTATGGAAAAATGTGTTCATGAAAAATAGCATCTCTGGTTACATAATTTTTTTTAAGATAAATCAAGTATTTTATAACCTTTTTGACTATGGGGATAGCCTAAGAAAATTCCCGGTGAAGCACGATTATCAAATTTGTGTTTGATGTGCAACACCCTTTCCCGAGTGTCACATTCTCGAACGTTTATAAGACCGAAAATATTTCTTAATGCGGAAAATACGGTTTTTTTTTTTTTTTTCTTTTTACAAGATGCAATGGGATTTAACAAAGGTAAATAATACTAATAACGAACTTAGGTTCGCCATACATTTCTAGAACAATATGCATAATAAATACAGGGACATAAACAGAAAAAGGAATAATACTGTATACAGACATAAGTCTAATGTATAACTGATACAATAAGTACTAGGAGTCGTAGCTCCCAAAAGGTACTACAAAAACTAACCTAGTCTGGCCGACAACAAAGCTAAACCACAAAAAGAGTCCTCCTCCGGCTCAAAGGAACTACTGGACTGAACCATCGTCACGTCCATCTGTTCAAACAGTAACAGCAACTACCAACAGAAAACATACAGATATGGGTGAGATTCCCGTTCATCAACACAGCAAAACAACAATAGTAAAAACGAGACGACTCACCGGGTAACAGCGTACCCAACATGCTTACAAGAATTCTCAATGTCAAACATATTAAGCAGTTGACGGCATAATATCATGTTAATAAGCAGTTGACGGCATAATATCATGTTAAGCAGTTAACAATATAATATAAGGTACTCTTAAACAGTACAACGATGTATAACAGTAAACGTAAACATCAATAGCTATGCAATGCAATGCAATGTACATGACTCAATGTCAATGTCACTGGGTACTACTCTGACCCCTACTCCATGGAGCTAACAAAACATTCGGAGAGAGTGAATGGGAGGACATGTTCCGGTTTCTGCCAGCCATGAGCAAGATGCTCCAACATTCGTAACGTGCACGTATCTGGCTTTACGGTAACACTCTCGACCAAACGTGAAAAGTACGGCATCTAGTAGAGGATATCAGTGTATTGCACAGATTCGCCACGACACAGAAGAGCTACCAACTGGCCACATGTCAGCCCTTCCAACCCTGATACCTCCGAAAAGACCATTGAAGATCGTCACCGTAAGATTCGCACCCGCATCAAGGTGTAAGCTCAACTCCTATGCTCAAGGCCTTACGACTATGCAAATGAAATGTCAATGCTTACACAAAGTAGATGCGATCAAGCAATGTCTATCCCCCGGATAAACCTCGAAGTCTACTAAGGTTCTCTTCCTTAGGAACTATACGCGTCTTTTGAAAAACAAAACCTTTATCCACCGGATAAATCTTGTGATTCCTCCGGGATCGAGTCATCACAAGACTGAAACAATTGAACGACTGATCGGGATCCGAATCACCGGTCCGTCATCGAACTACTGTTTCAAAACCCAAAACATTTGTAAACCAGAACAATTTCTCAATTGAAAACTCATTTGATTTGAAACAATTTTTGAAACACTGACTTACTCTATTTTTAGCATTTTCTGAACATGGAATTCGCTTAGCGAAATTACATTCGCCTAGCGAAATTGAAACAATAATGCCTCTTTTGGAACTCCTTTGGATCGCTCGGCTAGACATAAATCGCGTAGCGAAATGTATTGTATTCGCTTAGCGAATATGTATTCGCTTAGCGCAAGTACAGATGGTTACACCTCTTTGGAAACACCTCTGGATCGCTCAGCGAGACGTAATTCGCGTAGCGAAACTCGTTTGGTTAGCTTAGAGAATATGAATTCGCTTTGCGAAATTGAGGCAGTGATGCCCAACTTAGACTTTCCCTGTTTTCGCTTAGCGAAAGTAAATTCGCTTAGCGAATAGTTGCCTTAAAACAAGACATCAACCTTAGGGAACCATTTTGATTCTCTTCATGAAACCACTTCTTTTCTCATTTTGAGTCACTTGATTAACTATATGGACTAAGGATAAGGTATAAAACATGTTTCACTTTGGTGAAAACCCTTTGAGATTTAATTCCATTTAAAGTCACTTAGGATTTTTCTTTGAAAAACACAAGTTATTGAAAACACTTTCTTTACATCAAAACTTGACTTGTCCAAGAACTATTCATATCCTTCCTTTCCTCAAGGTCATGGCTAATAGCCAACTAGGAATCAAGGTGAAGTTTTACTTCATCAACCAAACAAAGTATGGCTCACAACACATACATAATCATGATAACCATAATACACAGTATTACATCATAATCAAACATCCAAGTCCATCACCCATTATGGTCTCATAATCAACAATAAAAGTCCATACTTGATCTAGTGATCAAAGTAGGTTTTCCAACATACATGAAAATGATTTTCATTCAATCATATCTTCATCAACATATGCTAAAGCACACTACAACATACTCAAGCATAAACTCATCATGACAATCTTGTTCTCCATGAGAACTTAACAAAACTTAACACATAAAAGTGAACCCAAACTAAAGGGTTTCACCCACACATAAACTTAAACAACCATCTTCACTACCACCATCTTGGTGTGATGAGGTTCTTCTCCCCATACCTGTTGATGAGCAGATTCCCGGATCAAAGTCGGTTGATCGGTTTGTGAACCTCCTGATAATCGTCAACAACTACAACAACACAACAACCAACATTAAACAACAATCAAAACCAATCTCAACTATCCTAACAAAGAGGATTTCGGCCACCCTAGGTTAAAAAGGTTAGGAATTGGTTTTGGTTTTCCATCTCATGGATTCAAAGGCAGTAGGAAAGCTAAGGATGAAATCAAGTGTTAAAAATCAAAAATTGATGAAAACACTATTCATCATCATCCAAAAGGGTTCGGCCAAAAATGCTTTTTGAGCTATGATGAGAGTTGAATCATAAGCTCTTAGGTCTAGGTAGAGATTGATGATGTGAGTTCAAAGAACTTGGTCTTACCTCGAAAGGATTTTTCTACAATTTCCTATGGATTTTCAAAGTTTTGGATCTAAGAAATTATTTTCGTGAAAATGAAGATTGATCTTGAAATAAAGAAAGATTCAAGAAGCTAAGAGATCATAGAAGTGATCTTACCTTGAAATGAAGAAAGATTGCTCAAGGAATCAAGTGATTCCAACAAAAACTCAAGCTTTTCTAGGTGAAAATGGAGTTTTCTTTCAAGAACAACAATGGAGCTTCTAAGGATGAGGGGCTGTGAGAAAATGATGAAGTGAGGGGCTGAGTTCAGCCTCTTAAAAGCTCACTTAAGGGTAAAAAGGTCATTTGCCAAAAGGGTATAATGGTAAAAGTGTAAAAGACTAAGGTTAGGGGCATTTTGGTCATTTTGCGTCCAGATATTTCCGAACGTCATGACGACTCTGGCATACTCTCCCAAGTGTCCTGGGATGATGTGATATCAAGATTATTTTTTCGCGAGTCCCGGTAAATCCATATGTGGCTCCGTTCGTCACCCGATTGAGGATTTCGTCCGAACGAAGGTCAGGAAATGATTTTTCTCAAATTTTTACGAAATTTAACCAAAACGTAGATAATCAAATTCTAAGACTTACTGTCTCGTTCACGGGTCCATCTAAGGTCTTCTGAGCAGTAAAATCATACTGTCAGTGTAAAAACGCAGACCGGACTCTGTTTGAGTTTTCGACTCAAAACTTAATCATAGCTTCCTACGATATCGTCGAGCATGACTGTGGTCTCGGAATATTTTATTTCTATTCCTAAGACCTCGAATAAAATAAAGACATTAAAATACTAAAGAATTAGAAAACGTGAAAATCGGGGTGTTACATGATGTGTGTGTTGCGGCCATATACCAAACAACCGAAAACCCGAAGATGAGAAAGATTTGGTTTTTTGTTAAATAAAATTTCATGAGGTGTATGGCCTTTGAGATCTATTGTAGGTGAACGATTAATTAAGTAAGTAGATGTTCATAGAAAATCACCCCAAAAATTTAAAGGCAAGTTGGATTGAAAATGTAAAGCACGTGCAACGTTTAGTAAATGTCTATGTTTACATTCGACAACACCATTTTGTTGTAGAGTATAAGCACAACTGGATTGTTGTAATACCCCCAAGTCTTTAAAAAAGATTAGTTTGGGATTTAAAAAATTCACGTGCATTGTCAGATTGTATTTTTTGAATATGTGTTTGAAATTGTTTTTCAACCATTTTAAAAAAGTAAGGAATGATTGTATTGACTTCACTTTTGTGTTGCATGAGAAAAATCCATGTACTTCTAGCAAAATCATCAACCAAATTAAGAAAAAAATTTGCACCTGAGGAATGAGTTTTATTATAGGGTCCCCAAACATCAAAATGTACTAATTCAAAACATTTAATAGTAGAAATGCTACTTAATGGAAATTTTAAATGAGTCTGTTTTGCCAAATGACAAATAGTGCAAGGACATTTATTTGAAAACTTAATGCTAGAGTCAATATTATTGAATTGTGGAGATAAAGTTGAGGTTGGGTGTCCTGAGTGCCAGTGCCATAAATCAAAATGAGAGCCAAATGAAGTAGCGAAGAGAAAGGTGTGGTAGGAGAGTTGTCCATGAGATAAAGAATCCCATGTTGCTCACCCATCACAAAAGTCCTCTTCGCCCTTTGGTCCTGTAAAAAACATGAAGTAGGAGTAAAAATGACCCAAGAGTTAGTATCACGAGAAAGTTTTCTAATGGACAAAAGATTAAATTGAAAGGATGGAATGGCAGTCATGGTGGTCAAAAATTGAAGGACCGAATTAAGGCTGATACCATGTAAAGAAACACAAAAGATAATGATTTGGTGGAATAATGTTGTGTATTCCAATTGATTTGCAGAATGGTTAAATAGAATTACAAAGGAGAAACTAAAGGCTAAAATAAAGCTAATCTAAAAAGGAAACGTACAACAAGGAAATCATATTAATATCAACAAAGGATCCCAATAAAAAAAAACATATCCTTATAATAATAATAAAATCAACAACAAATAAAGCTAATTGATTTGATTCTATATGATGATTTGTTGTCGATAACACTTTTGCTTGAATTCGAGCTATTTCTTCATGTTATGCCTAATTCTCATGCCGCTGCATATTTTCTGCAAAACAAGGATAAAAACATGCATTAATATATGCAAATAGTCCAAACATGACTCTTAATAATGCAATATATAAGTGGTAAAATTACCGCTTATCAATGGCTTGCCAATATTTTGAATCAATTTTCGCACTAATTTTATTAAGGAAAATTAAAGAAGAAAATAAGAAAAAATTAAATTAGTTACTCATTCTTTTGCAAAGTGCTAACTCCATCTTTTTAGAGGGTACAATAAATATTTTAAGGCTTATTAATAATTTGCTCAATTAATTTTGAGTAACTATTTTAAAATGGATATATTAGGTTCAATAGGTCATTTCCACCCTTCCCGGTGCATTATTAGACTTTCGAAGCCGTATTTTTCGGTGTAGACCATTTTCAGGTTTTCCAATTTTCTAATTTAATATAAATTGGTTATAACTCTTTTTTCTTTTAAAGTTTTATCTTTGTGTCACTCGCGATAGATGAATTTCACCAAAAATTTGATGAACATTTTTTTTCCAGACTTTCCGGTTTGTATTTTTTTATATCATGCATTATATGAAAAGGGAGATAAATATAAAGATTTCAAATAATTGCTTTACATATTTTTACAAGACCTCACGAGAAAGGTTGTTTTTAAAACTTTTATATATCTATCTCTTTTTTTATAATTATTTTATGTAAAAAACAAAGAAAAAGATTCATACCCGTTTATTGTAATAAATAAAAGTTTGAGGAGCGAGTGCGACAATGGGACCATTTGCAAATTCTATAGGCAATTCTAAGTCACGAACAAAGTAAGCCTTGGATATAACCTGTCACTGCAAAATAAGTCTTTGACTTTTCCTAGCTAGCCCAACGAATTGGGGGAATTGCATCCCACATTTTACTCTTCTTCATATGTCTTATTAATCTTTTCTATTTAATTATTTGATTAATCTCTGGTTGGGCCCATACGAATATTGTAGAACTCGATTGGAAAAAATTTAAGTCCCACATTGATTAAAGATAGAGCCTCATAAGAGTTTATAAAGCTTGTGCAATCATCACCTCTTGAGCTAGCTTTTAGGGTTGAGTTAGGTCCAAATATAATATGGTATCAAAACCTATCCTAGATCAATTAAAGGGCCGCCCACCATATTATCCACGTACCAAGCCCAATAATGCTAGGCGTGGGGGGTGTATTGGGAAAAACCCAAGTCTCCCATTGACTAGAGATAGAGCCTCATAAAAGCTTATAAAGCTTGGACAATCCTCACTTCTTGAGCTAGCTTTTGGAGTTGAGTTAGACCCAAATCTAATAAACTCAAATAACAAATTAACAATAGATTTCGTTCAGAATAGCGATCATTCCCCATTCGAGAAAAGCAAGATAATATATCCCACTCTCTTTTCAATATATTCTCTTCTATTTGTTAAAATTCAGGTGGATCTACAAAATTCAAGTGGGACCCACATGAATTAGTGAGACCAACATGAATTTCAACCAATATGAGAGTGTATGTTAAAAAAAGAGTATTAGAGGATGTGTTGTTAGCACTCCTCTTCCCAATAAAAATATAAAACAATAAAAAGATGGGGGAGAAGGAGGGAGAGAAAGTAGTACTACTGAGATACCAAACTGGAAAATGGTAATTGAAAAAAGATTTAAGACTCAAATTGACACTTGACAAAAAAAACATGATGATATTTTGGTACCTGAGAAATGGAACTTATCAATTTGATCATCAAGAATGTAAAATGCGGGTCAAAATAAGATCAAAATCTCTCTTTTGACCCACATTTTACATTCTTGATGATCAAATTGATATTTTTCATTTTTCAGGAAACAAACTGTCACCGTGTTTTTTTATCAATAACCAATTTGAGTGTTTAGTCTTGAAAAAATTGAGATGTAAGTAAATAAGCAAAAGGAAAAATAAGTTTCGTTTTGTTTATGTACACTTGACAAAAAAAACATGATGATATTTTGGTACCTGAGAAATGGAACTTATCAATTTGATCATCAAGAATGTAAAATGCGGGTCAAAATAAGATCAAAATCTCTCTTTTGACCCACATTTTACATTCTTGATTATCAAATTGGTATTTTTTATTTTTCAGGAAACAAACTGTCACCGTGTTTTTTTTACCAATAACCAATTTGAGTGTTTAGTCTTGAAAAAATTGAGATGTAAGTAAATAAGCAAAAGGAAAAATAAGTTTCGTTTTGTTTATGTACCAAGTTTTGTTTCGATTTTTTTTTTTTTGTTATGGTTTGAATTTTATTTTATGGTTTAGTTCATTAGGCTCAATAATAGTTGAACAGCAAAAATAAGAAACGAGCTTCATAATCAGGGGATTGCATTTACATTTCAAAATCACAGTACATACGAACTTGCACTTGTGCTACAAGGCACATTCCACTTATACTACTTCAGGCACATATGGATTTAATATCCTCTAGACCGGAATAATGCTCACAACAATAAAATGAGAAATACAACATGTTGCGGTGTGATGCAAAACAAAAAGTGGATCGAGATGGGTTTTTCAAACTTGGTGACGATGTGAACTGTTATACTTCCTGAACGTTCTCCTCTGGTTGAATCAAATGGGGATACTTATAAAGACACTTTAATGCCTAAGTCAGAAAAGCGGATTCCAGGAATTATATCAACATCAGAATGAGAACTTACTTGGTCTTTTCGATCCATAGCTTTTATAGTGGTGCTCTAGATATGGGGAATGGGTGATTATTGTCGCTGGTATGGTGCCCCTTGCTGTGAGGCGTGTTGGGTGCAGAGGACAGCAGAGATTTGGGGTGTCTATGATTCAGGATCGCATAAATTAAGGGCGACCCTTACTGATGGGGTTATATGTAGAGCCGGCAAAATGGGCCGGTCCGACCAAGCCAACCCGCATAAGCCTGATAAAATGTAGGGCTTGAGCTCCAAAATTTGAGTTCGAATTACATTCGAACTTTTTTGGCCCGGCCAATGAAGCCTGAGCTTCAAGCAGCCTGCATAACAATTAAAAATTAAAAAAATTATTATCCTTGTCTTCTTTATTCACCGTCAAAATGTTTTGCAAGGGGAAGGTGTTGGACTTTATTCTCCGATACTTAAATCTCCTTAATAGGATTAATTCAGTAGTAATGTCTCTGATACTTAAATCTCCTTAACAGGATTACATTCAGTAGTAATGTGATGGATAACTTAGTTAGCAGAATGGAATGCTTTAAATGCTGTGCCCTAAGGGATACGTATTAAAAATGTGAGATTATCCAATTTTGGGTATGTGCTCAATATCAATTAGCAGTTACCTCTCTAATGTATAAAATCCTTGGCTTATTGCTAGCTAACGCCCCCCGTTCGGGGTGGTTTTAAGTTTCTGATTTTTGGTTTTAAAAGTTAAATTTGAAAACAAAACCTGTTCGGATAAAATGGGGTTAAATTGATTTTTTACTTAATTTGAAAACAGTTTTTAGCTAAAGCCTAAAATCATAAAAATAGGTTTTATATTTTCTGTTTCAGTTTTAAAGCCGCCGCCGTCCCCACCGCAACAGCCGCCACCACCACCACCGTGGTTGTTCATTTATAATATTTATTTTTTTAAATTTTTTTATTTTTTATTTAATTTTTCCAGACTTAAATATTTTTTTGTCATTTTTAATTATTTTTATGTGTTAATATTTTAAATATTGGGTGAATTCATAGTTAGGCGAGTTAAAGAGAGTGACTTAACTTAAAAAAAATTTGAAACTCAACTCAAAAATAAAACTCAAAACTTAGAACTAAAATTCAAAACTTAAAATTAAAACTAGATTTAACTTTTGAAATTTTTAAAACATAAAACCAAAAATTACAGCCTAAAATATTCATGGTTTTGTTTTGAGGGATGGTAGCCAAGCAAGGGAGACTATATTAATTACTAAAGATGCTGCAAAATTTCTTTATTAATTTCTTCGGGCTTTTAAAGAGAATGTGAATTTTGAAATGGTGGTATAAATGCCACGTTATGGAGAAAAAAACAAATATTTCAGATTTTTAAAAGTGGAGGAAAAAAACATTAGGTTGGCTGAAAAAAAAACTAAAACAAATAAAGAATCAAAATATGTACGTAACATAGAATCGGGTCGACCCGAACAAACCTGAAGTCTGTCTAGGACCAGGCTCGGACAACTTTTATGTATCCCAAATTACATCTAGACTTTTTTTTTGTCCGACTCGATAAAATCTGAATCCGTATAGGATCTGTCCGCCGCGGGCCTGGTAGCCCGTTTCACCTCTAATTGTATGGTCCGTGGGAGGCCATCCTCTATGGAGTATGGGGTGTAGACCTGTGTTACCCCTACAGACTCTTAGCTTTGACTTTGATTTTGACTCTCGGCCAGTTGATTCGCTGGGCGAAATGTTGGTTGCCCGGCCATGAATATGTTTTAGGCCTTATTGGACCTAATGTGTGTGTGGAATTGGTCTAGAACACAACCAAACGAAACAACAAAGTGCTAACGAAGGATAATATATTTTTGCTTAAAGAAAATGGAAGAATGAGAAAAACATAGAATAAAAGATACATAAATAATCCATATAGGCAAAGAGAACGACAGGAGAGAAATATGGCCAGTGGCATTGTGAACGGATCATTGCCTTAAATAACGACTTTACCTCGCCAAACTCTTTGTTTCGTCTTGTCAAATAACAGCAATAACAATAAACCTCACCGTCTTTTCTCTACCGGCTATTTATTTATTTATTATTTCTTTCACTTTCTGTTTCGCCACCCTTTTCATTCATCGTCGTCATAATTCATCCATACACAACCTTTCTCTGCAACACACACACACACACACACTCTCTCTCTTTCTCTCTCTGAATTGGCAAATCGCAAAAGGCTCAAAAGTTAGAGAGAGAAAGACAACGCACAAGCACAGCAATAATTCTCTTTCTTTGCCAACTATATTTTCTTCCTCTCTCTCTCTCTCTCAAATCCTCATCACCGCTGAGATCTCAGGTATACGAAAAATTGAATTATTCCTCTTTTTTGTTTCGTTCATAACTTCTATCACTTTGGTCAATTCCATCCGCACCTGTTAATCCTTGATCTCACTCATTCTTCTTCACTGTTTTTTGTTATCTGATTCGATGCTCTTGTCGTGTTCTAATTCTATCAAGTACCGTCATCATTGATCTCCGTGTGGTTGATGTTGTGCTAATTTTATGCGTTATTGTCGTTTTTGCTTGGTTTGTGATCTCACGCTTATCTGCGTTTGTTTAGATTTGCAATTTTTATTTTCTCGAAGCTTCGATCAATTATCATATTTTCTATTGCTTTTAGTTGGAGACAGAAATGGTTGCTTTTAATTTTAGAGAGAAGTTGTTCAATGAGCGTTAGAAAAGAGGTTCTAGTAGATCTTAGTAGTGGATTCCTAATTGCACTTTTAAATCCTTCATATGTTTTTTATTACTATTACTATTTGATCCTTAGCTTCAATCAGGTTTTAGTGCTCAAATTTTCATGGACTTTTTTTATTGCATAGCTGTACGCTTTTGGCTTTTAATGACTTGGATTTGAAACATTATATATTGTGGAACAGTCACTTGAAGATCAATTATTTGTTGAAGTATTTGTAGCAATCTAGATTAGATGTAGACTCTAGAGCACTTTAAAAGCTGGTGATGCTGCTCTCAGTTTACAGTAGAAAAACAGGCATCTTAGAAGTTGGAACATGGAATAGATGGGTTGTTCTGGTAACATGGAACTTGTTGATACTTACTTCATTGTTCACAGTGACGGAAGTAACCTACAGTTTTTTCTTTTTTACTCGAAAAGTAATCTACAGTTGAGATACAATCATTTGGATATAAGGCGAAGATAATGCAACTGCGGGAGTATTCTTATGTTAATTTAGGGGGCATTTGGAAGAGTTTATAAAAAGCTTATAAGAATAGCTTATGAAAATAAACTTATTAATATAATTTATGAAAATAGCATATGACCTTCCTCTGTGCTCTTTTTAGTTTATTTCAATAAAGTTTGTTGAATATGCACTTAATTAAGTTGTTTACTCAAAAACACATTTAATCACAACTGCACATTGATTGACAAGATGTAGCAGAAAGAGTAAAAAATTCTTTGCTAGTACTTTAGGGCTGAATACTATTATTTATGTGATTTGTGACTTGGGGTTGAAGTTGAGTAAGGGACTAAGGGGACTAAGCAAGATTGTTGACTTGATTAGAGAGGCTTTGGATAGTGTAATGGAAATAGGGAATTTCCTAGTCTGATGAAATATTGTGTTTGTAACTGCCTTAACTTGGATGCTTGATTCAGACAAACCAACCAGATATTTTTATGAGATGAAGATTACTTTAAAGGATTCTCATGGTACCAAATAGAATGACTGGCTAAACCTTGTTATGAAAGGTACATTGGAAGTTAGCATGCAAAATTCATAAGCAGTTAACCATATGGTCAGTGCAATTGAAAGATTGTAATTTTCATTCAATAGGGACTTAGAAATACATGCTTGCTAAGTAATATTGTCTCCATTGCTAGAAAATTGATTACATTGCAGAGGAGATATTTTTGGCCATAAATAAAAGTAAGCTGTTAGTTTTGCTTTCTTCTGATATACAGCTCAATTAGAACTAAGGAAGAAATAAATCCCCACAGCTCAGTATGTCCAATTTTTATTGATGAAAAGTACTTAGCCAAAGGGACTAGAATTTAAGTTGCTCATCCTAACTTTCGTTTTTATCTGTTTATGTTTGTTTAGGAGTAAAACATCTCAATTATGTTTGTTTTGCTAATTGATTGCATGGGAGAATTCATTTTTAGAAACTAGGATCCTACACTTGTGATAGGAAAGCGATCTAGTTGCTTTCTGCTGTTGTTTTGATCTACTTTTCAACTGACATGCTTGAACGCAGATCCTATTCATGTCTTATTTGATGGTGTTAGTATTTTATCTCATCCTATCTTTTATTAATAATATTTTTTAATTTTCTGAATTATATATCACTTTATTTCTACTTGAGTTTTTTCAGGCTCATTGTCTGCCTGTCTATTTCCTGTTTTCTATATATTTTTAATGGTAGGATGTCTCTGCTTATGTCTGTTTTTTCCTATATGGTGATGGAAACCTGTAGATCAGTTTGTTGGACTACTGAGATTTGACATCCTAAAAGGCCAAAACTTGATTTGAGCCTGAACTTAGATACTTAAGCCACCTTTTTCCCGTGACATACTTGGTAGATCCACTGCAAATCTTCATTAAATGTCAACAGAAGTTCCCTTTTCGGCTTGTAGGAGCTGGGAGGACTGGCATGTGACTCCACCTAATAAACTGATATCTATGTAATATCTGCTCTAGGTGCCAGTCTCCGCTCCAAGCCCATGTCTGTCAAGGCTGAACTACCATCAGATTTGAGACTATATACTATAAAACTGTCATTTTATTTTGAAATTTAGGTGCCAACAACAAGCTCTTACACTTCCTATGCAAATTCGTTAACAGGAATTGCCACATTTACTACATGATTGGATTTTCTATCCAACGAATTCTTTATTTCCTTATGTTTTCTAAGAATAATTAATCCTATAATTTATTATTACATAAAAACTGAATTTTTATAAGATATTATGAAAAAGTGGGAAGTTTTCTTGATATTAAGATTTTTTATTTTATTTTAAAGGAGAACATATTATTTTTAATATAATATCCTTACCCATCACAGTGCACTTAAGTTGTTCAGTGGTCCTTGATTTAGTCATTTTCCAAATTTATAAATCAGCTGTTGTTTGCTTCTAGTGCTTTTAATGGTACAGAATATATAAAAAGTCCATTTATATTGAAGACACACGTTGGAAAGCTAGCTTTTTGTGAATTTATTATCCAGAAAGAGACAAGGAAGCCATTCAGCCTGGATTGTGGTCTAATTATCCTTATAATGATAATGATAATGAAATAATGATAGATACAGAAAATATCTATGTTTTGGGAAATGTAGGCTTGTTGCTTCTGCTGTTGCCCAAAAATAAATCTAGCAGTAGTTTATATGCATGATATGGTAGTGTCAGAGAATGTGCAATTACCTTATCTACAAATACATGATTTTCTCATGTTCATGTATTCTTGGCTCTTTTTTTCTCATGCAGTGGATTACTTAGGCATTTGCAGACGCTGTGTTTGCTGAAATAAAGTGTATTTTAGAAGGAACTTTTATCCATGTCTAGCTCTACAAAAGTTTTGGATCCTGCATTCCAGGGAGTGGGTCAAAGAGTGTATCCTTGAAGTAATGGGTGGTTTATACAAAATAACTTGTAGAAATTATAATTTCTTCTATTTAATTTTGCTGCATGAATAAAGTAAAAGGTGAAAAAAAAAAAAATTCATGTTATACCATTAAAATTGAATATACTGTATACTTTGAGATGTTTTAAACTTAACTTGATATAGAGGGACTGAAATATGGAGGATTGAGAATTTTCAGCCAGTTCCATTGCCCAAATCTGAATATGGAAAATTCTACATGGGAGATTCGTATATCATCTTGCAGGTGTGTGCTATATCCAAAATTACCTTAGATGCATTTACATATGTGGTGTCACCATATGGCAACCCTAGAGGTTGAATGTTCAGCAAAAAGTTTATATTTTTCTGTTTAGGCTGTGCACAATACCATGAATTACTTCTTTGGTGCCCCTGAGATTGTAACAGACAATATCATGTTACTTGTCATATTATGATTCTCAATGAAAGCACATGAACAGCAAAATAGAAAATGATACTTCTATTCACAATGATCTATGAAGTTAGACTAATTTCAACTTATAATTCTATGGGAAAGGCACAGCTCGCATGGTATCTAAGGAAAGCTTTTAACGCAATTCCTACTCTTGTGAAAGTGTAGAGTCAGAGCCTTTAACATAATTTCTATCATTGTATGGGAAGATAGGTTTGTATCCTTTTATATTGGAAAAAAGATTTGGGTTCATTTAATCTGTATTTGCAGACAGCACAAGGCAAAGGAGGTGCTTATTTTTATGATTTACACTTCTGGATTGGGAAGGATACAAGTCAGGTAAGCTTGGACTTCACATTCCTTCATCTCCATCCTGGTCCTTGCTTCATCCTGCTTGCATAAATTCCTTTTTTCCTCATAGAATGAAGAGGTGACTAAAACGTGAAACCTTGTAAGATTATGCTTTTAAATTTTTTTTACAGTTTCAAGTTTGTTTTATGACTCTTTTCTGTTTCAGTTTTTTTCTTTCCTGACCATTTGTAAAAAAGTATTTAGATAAGTTGAGTCCGCAATTTTTGTTTTGAAGGGCCCTGGAGTTTCATGGTTCACAGTTGCTTGGAAATTTGTTTTAACCAATCTTTGCTGACGTTGTGATTTTTCTCGTAGGATGAGGCTGGAACAGCAGCCATTAAAACTGTTGAACTTGATGCAGCTCTTGGAGGACGTGCAGTGCAGCACAGGGAAATCCAAGGACATGAATCAGACAAGTTTTTGTCATATTTTAAGCCATGTATAATACCGTTAGAGGGGGGTGCTGCATCTGGATTTAGACAACCTGAAGAAGAGGAGTTTGAAACACGTTTGTATGTATGCAGAGGGAAAAGAGTTATCAGGTTGAAACAGGTATAGTGTTCTCTATTCATGAACATTTTTGATTCATTGAACATGTAAATTAACATTTTGCTTTGGCAGGTCCCTTTTGCACGGTCTTCATTGAACCATGATGATGTATTCATCCTAGACACTCAGAATAAGATTTATCAATTCAATGGTGCAAATTCCAATATTCAGGAAAGAGCCAAGGCTTTGGAAGTTATACAGTTTCTGAAGGAAAAACATCATGAAGGGAAATGTGATGTTGCAATTGTTGGTAAGGGAACTTTTCCTATCACCTGTTGAAAAGCCTATTATATCATTCTGTTTATCTGTTCTTCAAATGCATCTTTTCATTTATTTGTAACTATATAAAACCTATCCCACATTGCAGATGATGGCAAGTTAGATACTGAATCAGATTCTGGTGAATTTTGGGTCCTCTTTGGTGGTTTTGCTCCCATTGGAAAGAAGGTAATCAGTGATGATGATATAATTCCAGAGGCAATTCCTGCTCAGCTTTATAGGTATGTGGATCCTCCCCCCCCCCCCCCCCCCCCGGTCCTCCGTGAAGCACTTGTTTCAAAAGGATCATATAACCAGTGATGGTTGTTGGTCATTTTTTAACATGACCAACCCATGCAATTAAAACAAAGGAATATGTCAACTACCATATAATTTTTATAAAAGCTGTAAATCAGCTAATTTAATATCAAAGAAGGTTATAAAAGTTATTTATAATAGACCTCCTTTGAGGTTTGCCTTAATGACACTCGGCACCCCTTTTTGTTTCAAAAGCTACACTTACCTTCTTTGAGATTTAGTTAACCATTACACTTACAATTGAAAGAGAGAAACAAGAGATATATTTTCTGAATGGCTTGTGGTGAATCAACACAGCAAAATGAGATTATATTTATAAGCTTAGAATATTAACTACAACTTATAATTACAAGGAAAGTAATTAAGATAACTATTCCCTAAGTGTATACATAATTCCTATGTTCATGAATATGAATCTAGTTAATTACAAAAACCGTTTCCTAAGTTATTAATTATTTAATTCCAATAACATTTAGTGCTTGGACGGTGGATACATTCCAACACTTACCTCCCCTATAGGGGAGGTGCCTAAGGGAGGTAAGTGTAGCTTTTGAAATAGGAGGGGTGCTGAGTGTAATTAAGCTAAACCTCAGGGGACACCAATATAATTTTTCCTTTATAGTTATATTACTTCTAAAGAAAGATAAATTAGCTCTTGTTGGGTCAATTTAAGGAGAAGACTAACAGAACTGGACCAGCAATGATAAAAGAATGTGTACAACAATAGAAATTTTATTCAACCTCATAGGATATTCGAGAGATACTACTCCTTTCAAGTGCCTAACTCTCTCCAAATGAATAATCCCACCATTTGTTAGAATAATTGAAGGGTTTTAGATAAGGAAAGAGAGAAAGAGAGAGAGAATGGAAACTCAAAACAATATGAAACTAATGTTGATTTGATGTGGTGATAATCTGATATATAAGACACACTCAATAGTCTTATTTATACTAATACATAAGACTCCTAATCCACATTAAATAAGGAAGCAAATAACTTACTAAAGATAAGATACGATCCCTAAGGATAAGATAAGCTATTATCCCTAAGGGTAAGATAAGATATTATGAGATATTTCAAATATTCTAACACCATTCATCCTTTATTAATAAGCCACCTCTCTCAAATACAATTAACATTTTGTTATTCCCAACTTTGTGCTAAACCCCTACTCTCACTCCTATTCTTCTTAATATAGACCCTATGTCCTACTCGGCTATCTAACAATACTCCCCCCAGACATTCACCTTGCCCTCAAGGTGAATAGCAAGCGGCCTCTACAAACAAGTTCCCCTGGGGTTCCATTGTTTGACGCATGATGACCAAGCTGCAGATGATGTATACAAATGTCCATCGGGTCCCATTGACCATCTTCAATGCCTACAACAAGGACCAAGATGGATGACAATAAGAAGCACATGTGGCCTTTACAACCAGTAGTGGCTTGAAAGTCAACCTTCCTTCTCTCCCATAGCCCATAGCACCCACGAACCACATCAGCATTTTCTGCCTGTTGACTCATCTCCATAATTTCTCCAACATCATCA
Organism: Ammopiptanthus mongolicus; assembly: GCA_039655645.1. Taxonomy (NCBI): domain Eukaryota; kingdom Viridiplantae; phylum Streptophyta; class Magnoliopsida; order Fabales; family Fabaceae; genus Ammopiptanthus; species Ammopiptanthus mongolicus. The sequence goes on along the minus strand of CM077347.1, from coordinate 23,704,971 downwards.
GCTTTAGTACCACACATATCAATGGTAAGAGTATAGGCGGCATTGCCTAGCTTTCCCATTATTTTTGCAGAATTACCAGATACCCCACCGCTTTGCTCATAGAATTCAGCAACTATTCGGAACTCTTTGCAAGGCATCACCACAGGAACTACAGCAGCTACTAATTGATTAAGAGACCACATCCCAGGCATTAACTCATCTTTTTGTAGACATATGACCACTGGAATGAAAAATTTGTTAAATGCCTGAAGGTATTTCTGTAGATACATTTTAACAAGAGCACATTGTAAACGAGAGACAACAGCAACTAGGTCTGGCAACAAGACAATCCAATAACCCATTACCAACCAACCCATCCATATAGAAATCCATGTAGCGACCCCACCTAGTGGGATAAGGCTTGGGCTTTGTTCATTATTGTTGTATTGCCCCTTTTCTTTATATTACTTGTATATAAATCTTTATATTATATACATTTTAGGAGAAGATGCTTGTGCTAAGAAATATGCATTTATATATTTTGTGTTCATTGTCTGTAGTGTGTGATGTGACATGAAGATTTTGATTAAAATTATGGGCTTTTGAATTCTTCTAATTCTGTCTGAAGCATGAAGATGTCTTGTCTTTGCTGTGCTGAGTTATATTTGGGATAATATTTTTCGCTTAGATAATATTACCATTACATTGCTTAAATTTTTCTTTTATAACATTTTTTCTCTTTTCTAATTTTATCTTTATAAATTCATTTGAAGTTTATGTTACATTGTGTTCGATGACATGTGCACTAGGCATTTAAGTTTGTTGACGTGGAGGATATGATCATGTCATCATGTGTTGATTAGTGTAAAAGATACTTCGGATATGATCATTATGAAGGTAATTAAAATAAAATAATAACTTAATATGATTTGTGCTTGTAGTATCCTTGATGGTGAGGTCAAGTCTGTGGAAGGTGAACTTTCTAAATCACTCTTGGAGAACAACAAATGCTATTTACTGGACTGTGGTGCTGAGGTATTTGTCTGGGTTGGCCGGGTAACACAAGTCGACGAACGAAAAGCAGCTTGCCAAGCAGCTGAGGTAGTGCCTTTGTAGATTCTTGTTCTTCACTTGTTAGTTCAAAGTGGATTCAATAATTTTGATAATATCTCCAGGAGTTTGTTGCAAGCCAAAATAGGCCAAAATCTACAAGGATAACCAGGGTAATTCAAGGTTATGAGACACATTCATTTAAGTCCAACTTTGATTCTTGGCCATCAGGATCTGCTACTACTGGTGCTGAGGAAGGAAGAGGAAAAGTTGCAGGTGGACTTCATCTTGTATTTTGGCTTGCTGTTGTTTCTAACGAGCTATAGTGACAAGTGTGGTATTTTATGTACTGCCAGCTTTGCTTAAGCAACAAGGTATGGGTGTCAAAGGAATGACAAAAAGTACCTCTGTAAATGAGGAAATCCCACCTTTGCTTGAAGGAGGTGGAAAGATGGAGGTGATTTATAATTTTCTTTATAATGTTTCTTTGGCTTAATTAAGTTGATACCTGTTAACATGTAATATTATTTAAATTTTCCAGGTATGGCGAATCAATGGAAGTGCTAAGACTCCATTGCCGAAGGAGGAGATTGGTAAATTTTATAGCAGAGATTGTTACATTGTATTGTACACTTACCACTCCGGTGAGAGAAAGGAAGACTACTTCTTGTGCTGTTGGTTTGGCAAAGATAGCATCGAGGTAATTTTTGTCCTAATCTGAGCTAAAAATATAGTCAGACTTATAATTTCTATTTGCCATTCCGTGCTAGCACTATTATCATAGGCAATATTAAAACTGGCTAAAAATTTTGATGCTTATGCAAATTTTGTTTTTTCTTAAACTTCTTTTGGTTGTGCATTTGTGGTTGTGACTCGGGATAAGGCTTGTTGGTAAGAAAGGCCTTTTGAGGAAGAGGATATTTGTAGGAAAGGTCTGGGGTGAGATGGTGGAAACGGATTTCGAGGTGCTATCGTCTTCCACTTTTGCCGTCATTGTGAATGGTGAAACTAAATCTTGGTTCAAGGGTGAGAGGGGAGTGAGGCGAGGAGATTCTTAATCTCCATTTTGTTTTGCTCTATGTATTTAATAGCACGCTATAGCGGCGTAGCAACCCTTGGCCGCTATAGTGCTCAAATAGCGTAGCGTTTTCTAATAGCGGCCGCTCCAACAAAGTGTGTTAAGAACCCATTTTTACCCCTCCTCAAATGGGCATCTAACGATCATATTTGGGGGCATTGTCGGTTTTTCGGACCTAGGTTAAATAATTATCACCTCTACCTCCTTCATATTTGATAGTTTTTTTTTACTTTTGTTGTTATTGAGATGAATATTATAACTTATGATTATTAATCATGAGTTTGTGTTTGCAATTTGGGCAATCTGTTAATCTGTTATGTTTTAGCATTTACATGTGTGTATATTTAATTGTTTAGCTTGTGTGTATAGCGGCCATCCCACTCCCGTTATCATGCTATAGCGGATTCGGGGGTCGGCCGCTACACACAGCTATCCGGGATTGATAACTATGGTTTTGCTATTGTGGTAGATGTGCTTACTCATTTAGTGTCCAGAGCTGTCAATAAGGGGCTGGTTAAGGGGTTAATTGTTGGTTCAGAGGAGGTTTTAGTTTCTCATCTTCAGTTTGATGATGATGTAGTTTTCCTCTTGAAACCACATGCTGATTATTTTGTTAATATTTTGTCTATTTTGAAATTCTTTAAGGTCTTTTTTGGTCTTAAGATCAACATGTCTAAAAGTGGTTTGGCGGGTGGAATGTAGATAGTCAGATTTTTGACAGCTTTTCCTACGTTAGTAGGTTGTCAAGTTCTTCAGTGGCCCCTCACTTATCTTGGCATTCCTCTGGGAGGTATTCCTCTTGGTTTGTCGTTTTGGGATCTGGTGGTTTGTAAGATTTCTAAGCGATTAAATTGTTGGAAAGGTGCTTTTTCTCTTCGAGTGGTTGGATCACTCTTATCCAATCTTGTTTGGCTAGTATCCCTTTATACTTTCTCTCCCCTTTTTTGTATTCCTATGGCTGTGGATAAGAAAATAGGGAGTTGTTGGGATTTCCTTTGGTTGGGGACAGGAGATTCTAGTAGAGACCACCTTGTTAGTAGGGAGATTTCTTGTAAACCTAAGAAGGAGAGGGGGTTGGGCCTTGGTAACTTGGTATCTAAGAATAAGGCATTAGCAGCTGAGTGACTTTGGCAATTTCCTATACAACCTTCTTTATGGCGTCAAGTCATTCAAAGTATGGTTTGCATCCGAATGAGTGGGACACCAATTCTGTGATTAGAGTCACTAATGCTAGTCCTTGGAAATGTTTTTCAGGGTTTACCTTCTTTTAATTCTCTTTTGTCCTTGCAATCGGGTGATGGTTTTGTATTAAATTTTGGGAAGATATATGGATTGGTACTATTCCTCTTTCTGAGTCTATTCCAAGGCTATTTCGTTTATTTTCTTTGCATAATGCCCCTGTTTGTCAATTCTATTCTCAGGATAACTTCTCTTGGAACCTTCATTTTTTCAGAAACTTGCATGATAGAGGTAAACTAGTTAGAGTCTTTTCTGTTTTTAATTGACTATTCATCTTTCTTCTATTTTTGATTTAAGAACTTGGTTCTTGATTCCTCGAAACTTCGAAAGTGTTCTCTTGTAAATCTTATTTTCAATTCTTGACTCGCTCTTCTAATATAGATAGATTTCTTTTGGAAAAATTCATCTGGAAGTCCAAAGCTCCCTCAAAGGTCAAAGCTTTTGTTTGGACTGCTATTCTTAATAGGATTAACACTAATGATATGCTACAAGAGCACAAACTTCTTATCGCTTTGTCTCCTAATTTGTGCGTTATGTGTGGTTTAGATTCGGAAACTAGGCCTCGTCTTTTTTTTTTTTTTTTGGATTTCTTGGAGGTGAGTTTCCTCTGGAATAAGTTGTTTGGGATCTTTACTGAGTCATGGGTTTGCCCTGTGGATATGCAGCAATTTCTCTTTACTAATTTTAGAGGTTTTGGCTCTCTTAAAGAAGCAAAAATTTTGAGGCAGTGCTCTATTTATGCTGTTCTTTGGTGTATTTAATTGGAAAGAAACAGTAAAATTTTCAATGGCTCTTTTTCGACCCTAGATTTTGTTTGGGATAGGGATATTCTTTTGGCGTCCCTTCGGTGCTCTGCCCATGGGCTTTTTGTGATGTTTCTCTTTTAGATACGTAGAGGTATTGACATGCTTTGTTGCATGGCTCTGCCACTTTAGTTGTTTCTTTTGTTTTGTTTTGACAGGATGCCTTATCCTCTTCTCTTCCAATAATCTTTCTTTTATAAAAAACAGAAAGATTGCCATTCTGATTGTTGAATAACTCTACTGGGGAATAGGCTAGTATTGAATTCATAGTTGTTTCTCAATGTTTTCTTATTCAAATTTTTATTTTCTTCATTAATTCTTTGTTGAATAGTGTAAGTTACTTTTGCTACTTTTAACCTTGGTTTAATTTCCTATTCAGGAGGACCAAACAATGGCTACTCGGCTGGCCAATACAATGTCCAACTCATTAAAGGGTAGACCTGTTCAGGTATTGTAATCTGAATGTCAAGTTGGGGATGTTGCTTGGAAATTGTGGATAATTGTAGTAATTTCTTGCAGGGGCGCATATACGAAGGTAAAGAGCCACCACAGTTTGTTGCTCTTTTCCAACCTATGGTGGTCCTTAAGGTATCATGTGCAAAATTGTATGGTGTTTCAATATATATTAGTATAACTTTGTGAAGCTAACTAACTGGTTTAACTTATGTCTGTTTTAGGGAGGTTTGAGCTCTGGATACAAAAAATTAATAGCAGAAAAAGGTTTATCAGATGAGACATACACAGCAGAGTGTATTGCACTTATTCGAGTTTCTGGAACTTCCATTCATAACAATAAGGCAGTGCAAGTTGATGCAGTACGTACCCATTTAATTGTTCATTTTTTCCACGATAAGTATGTTTCTAACACTGATCTTATTCTTCTAGTCCACCATAATTATGTTATTCTTATTCAGGTGCCATCATCATTGAATTCTGCCGAGTGTGTGGTCCTGCAATCTGGCTCTACAATTTTTACATGGCATGGAAATCAAAGTTCCTTTGAGCAGCAGCAGCTAGCAGCAAAAGTTGCTGAATTTTTAAGGGTGAGATCTATTGCCTCAATGTTGTGGATTTTCTGTTAAACTATTCAAGCACTATCATAGAAGTTTAAAGCATAACCAAGTCCAATCTTTCTAATTCAAAATCATTTGAGTTTTTAGTATGTAGTTACCACCAAAGAGCTACCTTTTCTGGGAAGAAGTTCAACTCTATATACATGAAAACTTAGTATTAGGAATCATGATAACTGAGAAAGCGTGAGAAAATAAGGGAAAGAGAGACAAAGTAAAAGAGAACTGTGAACTGAAAAATGTAACTGTCATTCATTCACTAACTGAATCTGATGTTGATTTCAGCATGCATACACAAGGCTCGAATAGTCTGAACAGTCTATAACCTAAGCTATTGAGTCTTAACTGAATCCTAACTAACTTGACACGTCATCAGTCCAGCTCTAACATTCCCCCTCAAACTCAGGGTCGGTGCTGGAAATCAAGTAGATCAAACACCCTAAGTTTGTCTCTTAATTTGCAAAACCTGAGATTACATAGGGCCTTAGTGAGAACATCAGTTGTTCAGTCTTCTAGAGGGATGTGAGCAACAAATAAGCTTTTGCTGATAACTATTAGAATAATTGGGCCTAACTCCACCCTAAAAGTTAAGCTCATAGGGGGAGGATTGTCCTGGTCATTATTAATGGTTCTTTGCTCAAATACTCAAGACTTTAAAACTTAACACCTATCCCTCACGCCTAGGACTGGACTGAATTGGACATCTGAACCATGAAGTTTGCAGGATTGGTTTGGGATAGGCTCTTATACCAACTTGAATGGAAAGGCCGAATCTTATTATGACTGAATTAGTTCATACTTACTGTGAAAAAAGGAGAAGTCAAGTAGACAAAGGGACACAATATTTCTGAATGTATTTGCTTGAGTAATGCAATCAGCAGAAGATTTATTGATACATGTGATTTACATAGGAACTAACATTCTAAATACAATTTACAATGTAAAACTATTAATGTGGACGGTGCACTTATTCCACTTCTATACAATGCATCTAACTCTTAGGGAAGAGAAGCCATTAACTAATAATGTTATTTCCAACACTCCCCCTCAAGCTAGAGAATAGGTGTTTTCTATTCCCAGCTTGCAAACAATTCTCTCAAAATATGCATTGCACAGTCCTTTGGTAAGAATGTCTGGAAGTTGGCCTTGTGAAGGTACAAATGGGGTACAAATTAGACCAGAATCAAGCTTCTCTTTGATAAAATGCCTATCCACCTCAATGTCTTTCGTTCGATCATGCTGAACAGGATTATGAGCAATGCTGATTGCTGACTTGTTATCACAGTATAGTTTCATAAAACCTTCCTAGTTGATCTTTAAGTCTTCTAAAATTATTGAGCCAAAGTAGCTCACAAATACCTTGAGCCATAGCTCGGAACTCAGCTTCAGCACTAGAATGGGCCACAACATTCTGTTTTTTGCTCCTCCATGTCACTAAATTTCCTCCAAGAAAAGTACAATATCCAGTAGTGGACCTTCTATCGGTTACTAATCCTGCATAGTCGGCATCAGTGTAGGCTTCAAGAATTGCATTCCCATTCCTTCTATATAGAATTCCTCTCCCTGGAGTTCCTTTAAGGTACTGCAGGATTCTATGAGCTGCCTGCAAATGAACTTCTCTTGTGCAATGCATAAATTGACTGACCAAACTTACAGCAAATGCAATATCTGGCCTTGTGTGAGACAAATAAATTAATTTACCAACCAAACGCTGGTACATCTCTTTATCCACCACTGCACTATCATCTTCATTACCCAATTTAAGGTTCGGTTCTATGGGAGTACTTACAGGTTTACAAGCTGTCTTTCCTGTCTCTTTGAGCAAATCTGTGATATATTTTTGTTGAGATATGAAAATACCTTTCTTGGAGTGAGCCACCTCAATTCCCAGAAAGTATTTTAGTCTCCCAAGAGTTTTTATCTCAAATTCCTTTGCTAGATGTTGACTCAAGACTTGTTGTTCTTTCCAATCATCTCCATCTCCATTGACAATGATATCATCCACATAGACTAACAACACAGTTACTCCCCCTGAAGTTGAGTGTTTGATGAACAATGTATGATCTCCTTGACTTTGTTTGTATCCTAACGTTGTCATAACCTTAGTGAATCTTCCAAACCATGCTCAAGGTGATTGTTTCAACCGTATAACGCCTTTTTTAGGCTGCAAACAGTATTGCCACTAATATTTTTCCTATATCCTGGTGGTACCTCGATATAAATCTCCTCCTCAAGCTCCGCATGCAAGAAAGCATTTTTCACGTCAAACTGCTGCAATTCCCAGCCATAATTGGTTGCAAGAGATAATATTACTCGAACTGTATTCATCTTTGCAACAAGGGCAAATGTCTCTGAATAATAGGTTTGTGTGAAACCTTTGGCTACCAACCTCGCTTTGTACCTCTCAATTGAACCATCGGCATTATACTTTACAGTATACACCCACTTGCAACTAACTGGTTTCTTTCCTTCCGGTAAAGTAACCAATTCCCATGTTTTATTTTTCTCCAATGCCTCCAATTCTGTATCCATGGCCTGTTTCGACCTTTTATCAGATAATGCCTCAAAAGCACTGGTGGGAATGAAGGTATTGTTTAGGTTTACAAGAAAAGTCTTGTGGGTAGGTGAGAATTTTTGAAAGGAAAGGTAGTTTGCAAGAGGGTATAATGGTTTTTCGGTACATTTTCTGGTTCCTTTTCTGTGAGCAATTGGAAGGTTAAGATCATTTTCAACTATTTCATTATCTTGTAAAGTGATGGAATCCGAATTTGTTACCTGAGGAGTTGGGTCGGACTCTTGAACATGTGTCGATTCAGGAATGACCTTTTGCTTCCTTAGGAACACCCGATTTTTTCCCCATCGTACATCAACTTCAGGTTCAAGTTCAGATGCAGCTTCAGCTTCAACTGTAGGTTCAGTTTCAGCTGTAGGTTCCGTTTCAGCTGATGAGGATGGGATATTTAACTCAAGGCTAGGCAAAACAAGAGTTTCAAGATGAATTTCTTTATCTTCTCTTAGATCCTCCCCCTGAAGATAAGGTTGAGTGAAATAAGCTTGTTTTTCCTGAAAGGTTACATCTCGAGAGACACAGAGTTTTTTGGAGGGTGGATGGTAACACTTATATCCTTTTTGATTAGGGGAATACCCAACAAAAACACATTTTAGAGCTCTAGGATCAATTTTTCCCCTGTCTTGATTATGAACATGGACAAATGAGACACACCCAAAGACTCTTGGTGTAAGATTATTAGAATTGGGCACATTGGGAAAAAAGGAGGGAAGAACATCCGTAGGACTTTTAAACTCGATTGATGAGATATGTTGCTGTAAGAACTGCTTCCCCCCAAAAAAAATTTGGAACATTTTTGTGAAACAACAGTGCTCGGATTTGATCTAAAAGATGCCTATTTTTCCTTTCTGCAATCCCATTTTGTTGTGGTGTTTTGACACAAGAAGACTCATGGATTATTCCCTCTTTTTGGCAGAATAGAGTAATGTCATGATTAAAATACTCCTTGCCATTATCAGACCTAAGTCTTTTTAAGGTCACACCAAACTGATTTTTAATCATTGAGAAGAAGGTTTGAAAAACATTGCTCACTTCAGACTTGTGTTTAAGAAGGAAAATCCAAGTAATCCGAGTACAATCATCAATAAAAGTCACAAACCATCTAGTTCCAGAAACATTTGGAACAGAAGATGGACCCCAAACATCAGAATGAACAAGATAAAAAGGAAATGAGCTTCTTTTGTTACTTAATGGAAAAGGTATACGCTTGTGTTTTGCAATCTCACACACATCACAGTAAAAACTCTCGATACTTAATCCAAAAAACAAAGATGGAAACATAAATTTGATGGTTTCAAAAGATGGATGTCCTAACCAATAGTGGAAAAGCAAAATCTTTTCCCTTTTTGAAAGAACAGACTTTGACATGAATGATTGAGACAAGTGGTCTTCAAGGTAATAAACGCCATTCCCTTCTCTAGCACGTCCAATTGTCCTCCCCGATTCCTTATCCTGAAGAAGACAACAATCACTGTGAAAAATCACTTTACAGGATAAATCTTTAGTAAGTTTCTGTATAGAAACAAGGTTGATGGACAGTTTTGGAGCATGAAGGACATTTTTTAAGGTGATGGATGAATTAATGTCAATGTTCCCTATGCCAGCAACAGTTATAAGAGTGCCATCAGCAGTGGCAATTTTCTTATTGCTAGAACATGGAGAATATGTGGAAAATGGTTAGGTGAGGGTGTCATATGGTCAGTGGCTCCAGAGTCTAAAATCCAGAAGATGGGAGAATGTATATTTGAGACATTGGATCCAAATGAAGGTGAAAACATACCTGAACACACCACACTACAATTACCTGATGATTTCTCCATACTGTTGAGACAAATACCTAAAGGGGTTCACAATTTCTTCACTATTAAAAAAGAACCGAGACACCCACCAAGTAGAACTGTACAGAGACCCAAAAAAGAGAGGTCCGATAAGAAAACCGACCCCCAAAACAGGTTCAGAAGATGCCTCCGGTCAGAACGAAGCAAGCGGGCGGCGTGTGCGGTGACTGGAAGGAAGCGCGTGTGCTTCACGCGCCAGAATGCGGATGTGCGTGTGGCGGCGCGTGAGGGCGCGTGCGGTGGATTTTTGCCACGGTCCTCCGGGTTCTGGCCGATCTCAGAGCTGCGATTCTTCTGGTATGGTTGCTGGTTTGAAATGTGGCAGTCAACAGCGGATGTCGGCGGTCAACGTCCTTTTTGGTGGTTGGAACAGAATGGGTGTTGGGAAAAAATGCATAGCAATGAAGGCTCTGACTGAGAATAAAATCAGAGTAATGAAGGGACAGGCCCTGCAATAAAGGCAAGGTACCTAAGAAAAATCAGCAATGAAGGCTGAGGTAGTGGAACAAAAAAGAAACAGAGACTCCCAAGATCGGGAGCTCTGATACCATGTGAAAAAAGGAGAAGTCAAGTAGACAAAGGGACACAATATTTCTGAATGTATTTGCTTGAGTAATGCACTCAGCAGAAGATTTATTTATACATGTGATTTACATAGGAACTAACATTCTAAATACAATTTACAATGTAAAACTATTAATGTAGACGGTGCACTTATTCCACTTCTATACAATGAATCTAACTCTTAGGGAAGAGAAGCCATTAACTAATAATGTTATGTTATTTCCAACACTTACATATGCATGGCCTAATCTTTGAGATATTATAAGATATTTTTCAAATATTCTAATACTCCGCCTCAAGCTAAAGTTTCTCAAGCCTTAGATGTTGGAACTAAACACACCAAAAAAAAAAAACTGGAAAACAAACCTAAATAAAAATAAACAGTTTGCAAGGGCGCAGTGAAGGCGGCTGCAGCAATGGCAAAGATGGACCAGCAATGAAGGCTGATCGATGCGGAAGGGCACGATGAAGGCACAAAGTAAGAGAAACAAGCCATGATGAAGGCTGGCTGCTGTGATGGCGGGAAGAGGCAGCCGCAATGAAGGCAGGCTAGGCTTGATTGGTGAGACAGCAGCAAGGCAAATGAATGGCGGAGGTGCCTGGAAAGTGGTCAGACTACGGAGACGAGTTGGACTGCGAGAAAGCTAACTAACAGGCGGCAAACAGGCACCAACAGCCATGTAAGAGGAAAAGTGTGGCTCAAAAGGTGTTGTTTGGGCAAGATGTGGTCAGATTGGGGTCGAGGTGGAAACGAAGGGAGTGAGAGCAGTGGCGGCCTGGCAGGCGAAGAGGTGGCCAGATGCTCCTCCACACGCGGCCTAAAATGGTGGCGCGTCTGGGCCCATGCAGCTATGGATGGTGGTGGATCTTTGCTGGTTGGCTGTACAGGGGACTGCAATTTATCCAATGAGGTTGTCGCCTTGTCGGTAGGAGAAACGGCAGTGGTTGGCGGCAGACAATGGTGGGCAGTGGCAGGTTTGGTGGTCTGAGTCCTGAGCACGATTTGAGCAAGGAGTTGTAAATTTTAGGGAACCCAACAGTGGAATAGTAATGAGACAAGTCATGGAGGATGGTACCGTTCTGATACCATATTTTAACATATTGGGCTTAACTCCATCCCAAAAGCTAGCTCATGAGGGGAGGATTGTCCAAGTCATTTTGAATGGTTCTTTACTCATATGCACAAGCCTAGAATAGTCTAGTGCCTATGCTACTGAGTCTTAACTGAATCATAACTGAATCCTAACTAACCTGATACGTTAGCAGTGCAGCTGTCTGTACTTCAACACTTGGAACATGTACTTTTGGAAATGTTTTTACATTTCTTTAGTTAACGTTTGTGCTTCCATTTATATAGCATTGATTACTTCAAGATCCAATCACTCAAACTGGCTTGAGATGACAATATCTTTCTGTTTATATCTTAAGTGCATCATCAGTCATGGCTAGCTAGCGCTTGTCTGTGACTCTGCTTATTTTTTTCTTTTTTTAATTGGTGGGACTAATGATTGTTTTTAACACAAAGTAAAATAATAGTAGTATTGGCATGTATATTATTTGCTAATGTGTTACTTGTCCATGTTCAGCCAGGAGTTGCTTTAAAGCATGCTAAAGAAGGAACAGAAAGCTCAGCTTTCTGGTTTGCGCTTGGAGGAAAACAAAGTTACACCAGCAAAAAAGTCACTAATGAGGTCGTCAGAGATCCACATTTATTCACATTTTCATTTGACAAAGGTAGCATTTCTTTTCATGTTACTTCTCCATATAATGTTGTTATGCAATAACATGCTTATTTACTGATATTTCAATATACTGACCATTATTGATTTTGTTTATTCTTTTGCACTGTGGATCTACCAGGAAAGTTACATGTGAGTGTGTGTCTGTGTCTTCATTATTTAAAATTTCCCTCTATTGTTAGGAAATTTGTCAGCAGCAACTTTTGGGGGTTCTTTATGTCTTCTAAATCTGTTTTTATATTTTACTCTGCAGGTAGATGAGGTTTACAACTACTCGCAAGATGATTTGTTAACGGAGGATATCCTCATACTTGACACACATGCAGAAGTGTTCATTTGGATTGGTCAGTATGTGGACCCAAAAGAAAAGCAAAATGCTTTTGAAATTGGTCAGGTAAACATGATAAACAATTTAGGGATTTTATTTCTTCATGTTTCCTCCCACTTGAAAAACTTGATATATACACTTTCCCTCAGAAATACATAGATATGGCTGCATCTCTGGAGGGACTATCTCCACATGTACCACTATATAAAGTAACAGAAGGGAACGAACCTTGCTTTTTCACAACATACTTCTCATGGGATCATGCAAAAGCTACGGTATGTGCCCAACATTTAAAGTCACAATATCTACATTTCCCTTTTCCAGTTTGTCATTTTATTTTATTTTTTAAATCATTGTTGTCACTCTTCTTATCTTCAGCTGTGAAGTCACAATTTATTGCATGTCTGTGTTGGTTGAGAAGAAAAAATAATTCTTGGCTGACTGGCTGGTTTAGCAAAAGCCCATTATATTCTTGTCATCTAATAGAGGGTTCACAAATTTATTATATAAAACACAGTCTAAATTGATTAACTCCCATATCCCATGTATGAACCAGTGCTATTAGTGTACTTACATTGTAAAAGTATGTTGTGTGATTTGGGAAAATGTTTAGGTGTGATTGTGAGGTTTTTGAAGAAGAAATTCTCTATAACTACACAAAAGACTTGAGCGGTTCAAACCTACTTGTTTAAGAAAGAGGTACTTCAATTTGTTCATTACTCATTCATTATTGTCCTTATGAAATGCAGGTTCATGGGAATTCATTCCAGAAAAAAGTGGCACTACTCTTTGGGATTGGCCACGCTGTGGAGGTATAGTCTCGAATTTTGATTTTCTTGTGAAAATTGATGCTGTTGAACCATGCAAAGTAATTCAGTTTACAGAATATACTTTCAGTTTTATATTTACATTAAAGCTAGCAGTTGAAACTGCACTTCTGTTATAAGCAACATCTTTATTTGTGTAGATTCATATTAATCTGATGTGATACAAAAGACAAATCCAATAGTCTTATTTATGCTAATAGTAGATTCTTAGTCCTAATTAAATAAGGAAACAAATCAGAGAATATAAATATGAAATAAAACCTAAGAGATCATTTAGGATACTCTAGAATATTCTAAGATATGATGAGATATTTTTTCAGATATTCTAACCGTACTTTTCAATATCAATGAAATAGTGATCTTTTTTATTTTTTCTCATTATGGTTTAAAATCCTTCATGTGCAGACAGTGCAGTTAATAGCTTTATTTCATTTCATATTGTGGTAAAGACAAAAGTGAAGTACATAGGATATGAGATATATCAACATTCCTGCATGTCATATAAAAGGTGTAATTGATATTGCTTTGCAGAGAAATTTTATAATAAATCATGATTTTAAATTACTTATGGAAAAGGCTCTTCTTTATCTTTAGTTAACATTAAAGTGTGGAGATTTGATTCTAAACCCCTAGTTCTAAATGCTACTCCTGATTTTTGCTTTAACCAATCTGGTCTAATTTAATAGTCAGTTTTATCTCCATAGCCCTCTATATCTGTGATTCCTATGTGTCTATTTAAATGGCATATCAAAAACAACAACTAAGCCTTTTCCAACTAGGTGGGGTCGGCTACATGGATCAAACGAAGCCTACAATATTTCTACACTTCTTTTTTTCAATGTTTCTCTTCTTTCTCAGTGTTACATTACTAGATGTATAAGTTTGTCCAGATGCAGTGCTGTTAGTGTTATTTGTTGCTGCGCCTGCAATATTGATTTGGTTTGTATATCTCCATTTGCTTAACAAGGATATGCTGATTCTGTTAACAGGAAAAGTCAAATGGGTCAAGTCAAGGGGGACCAAGACAAAGGGCAGAAGCTCTGGCTGCCTTATCTTCTGCATTTAGTTCATCAGCTGACAAAGCATCCAGTATGGTATGATTACTTGTTTATAGATTATTCACTAGCTTTTTATTTTAAAATGAAGTAGTCAGTGATCTTTAAACTAAAAGCAGATTCTCTTGACTAGAGGACCCAGGTAATGACATGCCATTTCACCCAATATTTGAATCCTTGAAAGTGAGGGGTGCGTTTTAGAGAATAAAGTGTAAATGGTAACCATTGATGAGAAAACCTAGGGATTGGATTCTCACATATCCATTATTTTGTTATACAAATGCTTGATTTTATAAGATTCTAAACCCATTTTTCTCATCATTGATTGTTAATTAGTCATTTTACTCTCTGAAGTGCATCCTCACTTTAAATGATCCAAATTCTTTAACCTTTAACCTATATATGACATATTTCATTGCCCCTTTCACTTATCATACATTTGATGTGCCATGCCGCATTTAATCATGGAATTTGAAGATTCTCATGTTTGTTAGTGGGGAAAAATATGGAATGGCATTCCTATTCTAAATCTCACTCCACAAATTTATGGAATCCCATTCCTAAAAAGAGGTGGATTGAGATTTCATATTTTTGTGGAATAGGAATCCATATATTCTAACTAATATAAATATACCCTTATTAAAATTAAATTTATGTCTCGAATTTTTCAAATGTTCTGCAATACTAAAATTAATCTTGTAGAAATATCATAAAGTGTATATGGAATGTAAGTTTAGCAAGAAGCGCGCCAAATCAATACTAGCTTAGAGGTGAAAATTGGAGATGACACCATACCACAAGTCACAATTTAGACATATCTTGGATCTATCATACAAAATGGAGGAGAAATAGAAGGAGATGTAAACCATAGGATTCAAGTGGTTGGATGAAATGAAGGAGTGCTTCAGGTGTTATTTGTGTAAGAATATCTGTGTTGATATGGTAATATATTGTGTATATATGACATAACCGGTTAGGATCAATTAGGAGCAATCTTAGGATTTATGATTTTATTAGATTAGGATTCTATATCATTGTAATTAATGCGGAGTCCATTATATAATGAATCCTTGTATGATCCGTTGAAGACACACAATTCAGCCTATTTGCCTTATTTTCAAGTATTTGTAATAGAAAAGTGCATCTGAAGCTTAAAGGAAAGTTTTACAGCACAACTATGAGACCCACAATGTTGTGTGGTATTGGATTTTGGGCAGTAAAAGCCACCAAGAGCATAAGGTCTGTGTTTCAGAGATGAGGATATTACATTGGATGACTGGACATTCAAAACACGGTAGAATTAGGAATGAATGCATTAGAGAGAAAGTTGGGGTAGCACCTATTGTGGAAAAGATGGTACAATCTCACGTTAGGTGGCAATGTGAGAAAACCATTAGAAGCTCAAGTAAGAAGATTAGATCAATTGGAGGATATCCAAATACTTAGAGATAGAGAGACCAAGAAAAACTATAGGTGAAACCATTAAAAAGGACTTAAATATAAATGGCATTTTTGAAGACATGGTTTACGATACAACACAATGGTGTCATTTGATTCATGTAGTCGGTCCCACCTAGTGAGAAAAAGCTTTGTCGTTGTATCTATATTCTATATCATAAAGCATAAGGCCTTAATTTTAACATATTAATTATAAGGAAAAAAAATAATATCAAAATTTCTCTTATTAAATTGCTGTAAAATTAGTCTAGAATATTGTTTTCAAAAATACATTTTGATGTAAATGACATAAATAACCGTATATGAAAGAAAAAAGGTTAAACTATGCGGTTATTTATGTCATTTAGATCAATTTCGATTTCATTACAAATTTGTATCCTATACACCAAACTGCAGAATCACTTTCTATGCCATTTTATTTCTAACTGTATCAAACATTAGAATCGGAATAGGACTCTGATAAGTACCCAAGCACTTGGAGAACCCTCCCTTAAAAGCTAGCTATCAAGGGGGGAGAACCAAGCCGCTTAAATACTCTACCGAGCATCCCATACTACTCGATGTGGAACTTAGGCATCCCATAATATCCAAGTCCCTATCATAGCACCACCCCTGAGAGCCGACGTCCTGACGGCTGCACTCTACGACGCTTCACTCGGCCTTTTCTGGTCAACCCTTCCATA
Source organism: Ammopiptanthus mongolicus (assembly GCA_039655645.1). Lineage (NCBI taxonomy): Eukaryota > Viridiplantae > Streptophyta > Magnoliopsida > Fabales > Fabaceae > Ammopiptanthus > Ammopiptanthus mongolicus. The sequence continues at coordinate 23,688,691 of CM077347.1, read as the reverse complement.
AGTAGGCCTTTCTGAGACATCGGCAACCAGTTTTGATACCAATTGATAAGCACCCAAGCACTTGGGGAACCCTCCCTTAAAAGCTAGCTATAAAGGGGGGAGAACCAAGTCACTTAAATACTCTATCGAGCATCTCATACTACTCGATGTGGGACTTAGGCATCCCATAATACCCAAGTCCCTATCAGACTCATATTCCAATTTAGTAATTCCTTTTCTATTATATGGAATTCTGTTCTTTGCATCAGACATAGTTATTAGTGTCAAAATAAAAATATAGAATAGTTGGGTAGGCAAATGTATTAAATTCAGCTTTCTACCAAGAAAATGAAAGGAAGAATATCCTGGTATGTTAACTTGAGGTTTGATGTCTCTATATATACTTTTAGATAGTGAGCAATCTCTGACTGTGAGAAACTTTTTTTCCCCTGAAAATGGTAAGTTATATCCAGATTTCAACTGAGAATGGATGCCTCTGCATGGAATATAAAGATCTTATGAGTTTGATTCTCCTTAATTTGCATTTACTAATGCAATCCATTTTACCCTATCAAACCATCCAACGCCTCAAGGTACTAACAAGGACTAAAGTTGTTATGTCGTCGTTATTTTTCAAAAACTCTAGCTTTTAGACTTGTACCCTACTTCATGCTGCATTAAATGAATCTTAGGGCCAAGAGAATATTGTCTCCGCTTCATGTTGGCATTTATGAAGTTGGACAAATAAAGTGTTCAAGTCTAGCTTTCTCTTTATTCTGTAAATGGAAGTTATAATAACATTCATATTCTCTTTGAATTGATTAAAGAGAATAGATTATACCCAAGTAGCCTTTGTCGTATTTAAGAAAATTACCACTAGTGGTGCTCTTCTACGTTGTGTTCTTCTGAAGATTGGCTTGTTTTTTTTACCCATTATTGCTTCTTTGTTGTTTTGTGCTTCTTCGGTAGTTTGATTTTCCTTTATTCAATTAACACCCAACCCAATTAATTGTTTTCACTGTCGCAGGCACAGGATAGATTGAATGGGTTAAACCAAGGACCAAGGCAAAGAGCGGAAGCTTTAGCTGCTTTAAACTCTGCATTTAATTCATCATCTGGAACCAAGACATTTACTCCTAGGCCATCTGGAAAGAGTCAAGGATCACAACGAGCAGCAGCAGTGGCTGCTCTTTCATCAGTTCTTACTGCAGAAAAGAAGAAACATTCACCTGATGCTTCTCCCGTGGCAAGCAGTAGTCCTGTCACGGAAAGTAGCACTGCTGGTAAGAAATATAGTTCCCATTACCTAAGTGCGATGTTACACAGAATACCACAACTGGTTCTCTGTTTGTTTATTTTTGCACAAAATACAAAAACTGGTTTGCTTTGTTCAATATTTCACAACACGGTATTACTTTCTTATCTCTCGTTTTAATAATGGATGTAGATCCTTTTTGTTAATTCTATTTATAATATATTGTTTAATCATAAATAATAATATATGCTGCAGTCACCTGCATTCATTTTGGTGGCTACTAGTCACCAAAAAAAAAAAAAATTTGGTGGCTACTGGCTACTATTTTTACCATGCTGATAATCTACTGAGAGTGGAGGTCTAAGCACTAAATTTAAATTCTACTACAGTTTCGGAACACCTTTTAATTTAACGGAAAAAACAACATATTTCAATTTAATAATTCTATTGCCTATTCTTAGAGGAATCTTCAAAGTCAAGTGCTAGTGTTGCATTAAAAAAATACTTGCCTTTTGTTTGTACCATCATTTCTGTGCTTCTGATCATTTTACAAGTTTGATTTCTTTCTGCAGATGCTAAAAGTGAAAGTGCCTGTTCTGAAATGGAAGAAACTGCGGAAGCCAAGGAAACGGAAGAACTTTCCCCTGAAACTGGTAGCAATGGGGATTCGGAACCAAAACAAGAAAATGACGAGGATGGAAATAATAGTCAAAGGACGTTCAGTTATGATCAATTAAATACTAAATCTGGTAATAGTGTATCTGGAATTGATCTTAAACGGAGAGAGGTTAGTCTTGCTTTGGATTGACTCACAATATGCACCTCCTAAAATTGAATTATTACAAACACCTTAAAATGGGACAAATTACAAGCGCTTACCATAAATATTTACTAATTTTCTTCAGTTGTCTTTTTAATTTTGTCCCATTTTGGGAGTATTTGTAATATTTCAAAGCCTGGAGGCAGGTATATGATTTGCCTTTTAATTTTATGCTTTGGATTGATGTTAACAATTTTCTTTATTGTCAGACCTATCTGTCAGACGATGAGTTCAAAACCGTCTTTGGAATGGTAAAAGAAGCATTCTACAAATTGCCAAGATGGAAGCAAGACATACTGAAAAAGAAATTTGAATTGTTCTAGACTTGATACAACGAGTGACATATCTGCTTGTTTTGCATCCTAATCTACCTATCATTAATCTTGAAATGCTATTTTTAGTCTCTCCTTTCAAATTGATGCTGCATCATGCAATGTTTATATATATATATATATATATATATATATATATATATATATATATATATATATATATATATTGTAGCAATGAAGACACTAAATAGTAGCCATGTCCAATTCTTTCATTTTGTCAAGTTTGTATTTTAAATACGTGGTTTTTTCTTGTTATTGATTAGAAAGGCGGGTGTATATGTATTGGATTTTATGCTGAATCCCAATATAATGAAAAAAAAAAAAAAGTTTGCTTGTTCTTTACTTTGAATTATGTAAGTGCTATTATTATTATATATATCAGCAATTAGAACTAGAAAACATAAAGTAAAAATTGAAAATGTAACCCAAAAAATTTTGAAAATTAGAGTTCATATATGTTAGTTACATATTGTCCCTATAAAATCTTATCTTTTTGATGGAATTGGATTCCCTACCTTTGGCTTTAGGGAGGGAAAGTCATCATGACTTTCTTATTATCTCTCTTTTTATTCATTCTCTTTCATTCTTATTTTTTCATTTTTAATCATCATTCTCTCTTCTATATAGATATAAAGAGTCTGTTTAGTAAAATTAGTTGTTAGCGGATAAGCTAACTGATAGCGGATGAGATAACTTATAGCGGATAAGTTAGATTATTTGTGTAGAAGTGTTTGGTAAAACTAGCGGCTGAATTAGTTAAAAAATATAAAATGACATAAAAGAACATGTGTTTATACCTTTTTTATATAAATACTGTTTATATATTAAAAAAATTATATATACATTAATATTATAAATGTTGATATATTATTATATATAAATAAATAAATAAAATATATAAATGATAATCTTATCATGTTATATTATCATATAAAAATATATTATTATATACATAATATATTATCAAATAAGTGTTGAAAGAATTATTATAAAAAAAGGTTAAATTATAAAAAAGAGTAAAAATAATAAATCATCAATATTATTGATAAAGAAAAATAATCCAAAAAGAGTGAAAATAGTATATTGATTAAAATAAAAATGTAAGATTCTTTCAATTACATGAAAGATTCTCATCTTTTATTAATTAATATTATATTAAAAGGGTAGAGTTGGAATTAACATTAGATAGTAAGGATAAAGGAGGAAAAAAAATGAAATGTTATAAGTTATAAATTCAAACGCTACTTGAAGTAGCGTCTTGAAAAAATGTTATAAGCTCGTGAAAAAATACTATAAACTCGTAATAGAGACGCTTATCAAATGAGATTATTTTTTTATTTACTATAAACTATTTATTATAAGCTTATAAAATGAACGTGTCAAACAAGTCCAAAGTAACGTTGACTTTTCTTTTGTAAAATCCTAAAGTAGGAAATCCAAATCCGTTTTTAATTCCTTATCAGATTAGGGTCCCGCTCCGGCAATCGCAACACGAGATCTACCAAAAATGAAAGAACAAAAAAAATTATCAGAGAAAAAACAAGAGGAAAAATAGAGAAAGGGGAAAAGATCCAGAATGGAGAGGATATAGGGAGAAGGGTAGTTCTAGAATGCACCACTTTCATTGCGCATTGTCGATTTGGTAGCTTTTTAGATGTGTGGTTCAGATCAAAGACCAAAAACCGGGTAAACTAGTGTTTGTTTCAAATTATTATTAGTTATTGCAATATAGTCATTCGACAACGTTAATTTTATTAGTTACTTTATTTAAAAAAATAGAAAAATGAATTTGTTTATTAAATGTTAAACCACCCTTACTGTGGTGGTGGCACCGCCCATCTTGTTAATTTCTGCGGCCAAATTCCACTGATAAATCACTAGGAAGGAGAAGGTTTTGGCCCAAGCACCCTATATGTTAGGAAAAAAACATAGGGAAAGATGGCTTACTGAGTCGGCGAGGGACGCGACGGTGGTGACGGCGGGGGACACGGTCAGAATTGTAAATAAAAAAAACCAGTTGCTTTAATACTTTTTCACTTGATGACTGATAAAATCACTTGGTGTATAATGCGCCATAACTCAAGAGGGAGCGTTGTAGAATGACCATAGAGAGAATACCCTCCATTGTTGTCGTAGGGGGACCAATTAGCGTGGTGTTTGGTCATGGTTGAAGGTTGATGGGAGTGAGAGCGAGAGAACATCGACAAGGAAGAAGGAAAACGAACTAGGACGTGAAAAGGAGCAAGGTTTTGTTTGATTTTCTAGTCTTTCTCCAATCTTGACAGGAATTCATCAAATCTGTCTCCTTTGCAAAACACGAAACGAAACCCATATTCTGTTACCAATGAAACATTGCATGTCTTACACTGACTATGTCACACTTGAAGTTGAGACACCCTCTTTCAGCTTGCGTAGCAGCCATACCCACCACCACCGCCACCATCTCTCACCATTTTCCATATTCCAAATCCACTATTCCTCCATCCACTTCCCTACACAAGCACCCACAGCACTTGCTCTCCCTTCTCAAACACTCATCTCACCACCAACACCAACACCAAGCTCTCCAACAAATCCACTCTCACATCATCACCTCTGGCCTCTTCCACTACCCTTTTCACAGCACCCCCACTTGCTTACTCCTCTTCAACAACATCATTCGATGTTACTCCTTAGGCCAATCCCCTCATAAAGCCCTTCACTTCTTTACTTACACCCAACACTACTGCCACACTTTCTTCACATACCCTTCCCTTGATACCTTCACTTTTGCATTCCTTTGCCACGCTTGTGCAAACTTGAACTGTACCCACTTCGGAATTCAGCTCCACGCCCTCGTTTTCAAGGTGGGTTTTCAATTTCACGTGTATGTGCAAACTGGGATGCTCCAAATGTACTCAACTTGGGGTCTCTTGGTTGAAGCTGCAAAGGTGTTCGACCAAATGCCTGAAAGAAATACAGTCACTTGGAATGTTTTCATTAGTGGTTTGATTAAATGGGGTGAGGTTGGACTTGCTCATTCTGTGTTTAATCTGATGCCGGTTCGCAGTGTAGTCTCATGGACTCTTGTTATTGATGGATACACTCGCACGAATCAGCCTATGAAAGCGTTAACTTTGTTTAGGAAAATGGTTGAAGTTGATGGTATAGAACCTACTGAAGTTACCCTTTTGACCATTTTTCCGGCTATTGCGAGTCTTGGGAGTATTGAGATATGTCAATCAGTTCATGGTTATGCAGAGAAGAGAGGGTTCAATGCCTTCGATATACGCATTACGAATGCACTAATTGATTTGTATGCAAAGTGTGGACGCATAGAGAATGCAATTAGGTTCTTCCGGGAGATACCAGACCAGAGGAAGAATCTGGTGTCATGGACTTCAGCTATCTCTGGTTTTGCAATAAATGGGATGGGAAGGGAAGCTGTGGAGAGTTTTGAAAGCATGGAAAAGGCTGGGCTAAGACCGAACCGTGTGACATTCCTGAGTGTTTTGAATGCTTGTAGTCATGGGGGATTGGTTGAGGAAGGGCTCAAGTTTTTCAATAAAATGGTGAATGATTGTCAACTTGTGCCAGATATCAAGCACTATGGATGTCTGATAGATATGCTGGGGAGGGCTGGGAGGTTAGAAGAAGCGGAAAAGGTTGCTTTACAGGTGCCTGTTGAGGTTACCAATGCTGTGATGTGGAGGACACTTCTGGGTGCTTGTAGTGTTCTTAACAATGTTGAAATTGGTCAGAGGGTAATCAGGAAAATTCTTGAGATGGAGAGAGGACATGGTGGGGATTATGTTCTTATGTCCAATATTCTTGCTGGTGTTGGCAGATTTAAGGATGCTGGGAGGTTAAGAAAAATGATAGATAAGAGAATTGCCTTTAAACTTGCTGGCTACAGTTTTGTGTAAATTATGTATAGGTGATACATCTGGAACAGGTAGATCATTGCCCTGCCTTTCTTGCTAGAGGGGATGTAGTATTGAACCCATGATTCTATGAACATGGGGAAGCACCCTGTCCAAAGACCGGACCACCCTCCAATAGGCCAAGGCCTGTTGGCAGGTCATTGCTCTTTGCTTCAGATATTCTGAGCTAGCTCAAGTTATCAAATTGAGGTAAAACTTGCTGCCAAACTTCTTTGACCTTTAATAAATTTTGTGTCCTGATACATATGAAAAGCTCGAAACAATTATTTGAAATTTTTTGGAGATAAAGTTTTAAATATGTTTGTTCCTAAAGCTTAAAATTCAAGGCAAGAAAAATAATTGTCTGATTTTGGAAGTACAAAGACGTTTTATTTTGTAAAGTCACTCTACTTCAACCAACTGTAGTCATTGAAGGTAATGGTTTTATCTACTTCAAAAAATTTCACGTATAGGGATCAAATTCAAAATTAGTGTCATGTATAGAGACCAAATGACAAAGAGGCAAGTTGGGGTGTTGCTGAGGAACCTCTCACGATGCTTGTGAGATAGTCACTAAGTTGCTACGTGGATGGCAACGCGAACGATGAGTCATGTTAGTTTTGGCAATGGAGTTTCGTTATGGGGTTTAGGATTTTTGACTAGGGAAGGTTGGAGAATATAACAGCTCCATTGAAAAGCCTTTTGCACAAAAGAAATTCTCCTCCCTCATTGATTCAAGAATGATGCCGTTTTGCATATGGAATGAGTTTGTTTTTAATAAAATTTTACGATAGAAATTCGGATAGTGTCAACTAAGAGAGTTAACATGTTACGTAAGCAAAAATGACAATTCTAATTTCTAACGAACCCAAATGGACGAAGATGACAAAAGGACTAATGTGTCCCACGTTTATAAATGTCACGGACTAAATAGTTATTTTTTTAGGGACTAAAAGTGTCCGTATATTTTTTTTTCAGGGATCTTTTTTGACATTTAGTTTAAATTCAATTATTTTATGACCAAAGTATAGTAGCAAGTTTCTAGTATGGTTGTTTCGTATTGACACGTGACAAGCTTTTAAAAAGATTGGAAAACTAATGATATGACCATCCTTCGGGAAAAAAACATGGACTTGTCTCTTTTTTGGGTTGATATGTGGCAAGTTTTTGTTTCTTAACTTCGAAAAGTTGTTGATGTGACTACGTTTCTTACTTTTAAAAAGTTGGGTTGATTGCATAGTTTATTGGATTTAGCCTTCGATTTTTTCGTTGCATTATCCGAGTGAGTGAGATTAGGGGATGAGAATTGGGGATTTGGGTTTAGGGTGTCAGTCTTCGGTTCTCCAACATGCATGTTGAGGATTGAACATTCCTTACTCTTGACGGGCTACAATAGGTTAGCCATATACAAATTATTGTGACAACCATGACTGCCTCCCTCACTTGCATCTCCTCCAACCACTCCCCTTCCAACGAGGCATGTTAAAAAGTGACTTTTGACATCGGTTAAAAAGCAACCGATGTTAAAAAGTGAGTTTTAATATTGGTTAAAAAGCAACCGATGTTGAAAAGTGAGTTTTAACATCGGTTCCTTTTCTAACAGATGTTAAATGTCAAAATTTTAAATTTAAGTCTCATGCGTTTCTCTCTTCATCGTGTACGGCACTCTCGTTATTCATCATCTATGTTCTGTGCAAGTCCTCATTCTCGCCATTTGGCAACCGCATTTCTTTAGCCGTCCACCGAGCGAGCCACCATGACCATCATGAGGTCCACCGCCAGAAGAAAGCACCATCGCCAGCCACGAGGTCCATAATCCCTGCCGCTGTAAGTCCTCTACACCACCGCGTTTCTTCATTTGTTTTTGTTTCTGGTTTACGTTTTTGATTTAGATTTAAGGATTTCTCTTGTTTTGGTTTAGGGATTTATCTTGTTTTGAACGAAACCCTCAAATCCTACTATGAGGGCTTATCCGAAACAGTCGCAGTACAAAAGCTCCCGGTTAACTTTCTTCCTTTTCTTTTTTATTTGAATCCTTTCACGTTTAAACTATATTCTGCATTTCGATTGTAATTGAATGAAAATAAAGGAATTATTTGGTTATAGTTAGGGTTTTTTTTTCTATGCATTGCATAGTGAGCAGTTACCCATGTGCATTTGGAATGATTTTTGATTGTTGTTTGTTTGCTAAAAAGTCATGATTTTTTATTCTCTAGATGCTTCTATTTGTCAACCTGATAAATGAGTTTCTATCATTATATAATCATAATTACTATTGCCCGATATTGTTTAATTTTTTTTTTGTGAAATTGCTTGAACTTGATGAATTATATTTTTATTAGTTGTGCTTGTATTAGTTTCTTTTATTTTCAAATGTATGGTTAGATTGTATAATCCTTTATAATGAGTTTGCAGGAAATATTGTTTGCCCGTATGTTTAGGTCTCTCCTCATAATCTGTAAATATTGTTTCTTGTCAGGAGCATGAGCGTAATTTTAATGAAATTGTCAATGCGTATTTTAGTGAAGGAGACAGAAATTTGTCAATTAGGTGCGCTCTTCTACGTACTGCCCTTAGTAATAAATTCAGAAATCTACATTGTCCAACTAGTATTACTCTATCTTCTACATGTTCCTATTAATTCATGTGATATTGGTATATTAATTCATTCCTTCGTGATCAGAATGCATGATACATTTGTTTCTGTTCCACAAGATGATTTCATGGATATAGATGATGAATTTCATGCTGAAATTCGTAGATCTCGATCACTTTTGTCAGAGCGTTTAAAGACATGAGGGAGTATTTTGTACAATTCTTTTTTGACTATACTAAATATCTTAAATTAGATTTATAAGTTTAGGGTTTATGATTTCTGGATATGTTGTACTGATTTCTGTATTCTGGATATATGTATAGTGTGTACTGACTCTGCAGGGAGGAAAAGGAATTATGAAATAAAACCAAATTTTTTTTTTTAAAAAATAACTTTTGACATCGGTTCTGGATTCAACCGATGTCAAAAATATACTTTTAACATCGGTTGTTCACAGAACCGATGTTAAAAGTGTGACTTTTAACATCGGTTGTGGCTTTCAACCGATGTCAAAAGTCCATTTTTAACATCGGCTACGTTTAGAACCGATGTTAAAAGTGACTTTTGACATCGGTCAATAACCGATGCTAAATTCACACTTTTAACATCGCCTGTATTAACATCACTGAAACAACCGATATTAAAAGTCATTTTTAACCGACGTTAAAAGTGTTTTCTACACTAGTGTAACTGGCTTATAGCTGACTCCTCAAAACTTCACCATTCTACAACCGCACGCTCATCGATGATTTGAAGCGATCGAGATACTGATCTAACCGGTTGCTTGTATCACATATGGATACATCTCAGCCATTGTTTTTTTTATTAATAAACCACTTGGCTCGGATTCGTTGTGAGTTTCAATCCTCCTATTGCCTTTGGAGGACCGAAGACGCTCCCGCGTTTGGGATATTTCAAAGTTGGTTATGTGAGGGAGATTGAGAATTTGCAAATAAGTGACTCACGAGATTCTTTTTTTTTTTTTTGTTGAAGAAATCAAGTCATATTGACTATTTCTATCAAGCTTTAAGAGCGAAGTTAATAGAATGGTCCTTTTGCAAACTTTAGAATATTAGGGTGAAATACACTTTTTTACATACTGTTTGGTTAAAAGGAAATGAGGGGAGAGAAGGGATTTTTGTAAATCATTCATGTTAGGTTCAACTTTTTGGAGGGGAATGAAGGGGGTAAAATCCCTCCTCATTCAATTTTGGCCACCCTCCAATAGTGGGGGGATTTGGAGGAGAGGGGAGAGATTTTAAAACATTTTACATGCATTGAATAAAATATCCTCACTTGTGTATTTTGAATTAAATAATTATAAGGGTGTAAAAGTAAGTTAGTTTTAAAATCCCTCGCATCGCGAACCAAACATAAAAAGTGTTACTTTCCCTCATCTCCATTAATATCCATCCTCTTCCATCCTCTCAACCAAACACAATAGCTAATTAAAATTCTTCCCCTCCATTACCCTCACATCCCCTCCCATCCATTAAAATCTCTTCCCTCCTCTTATTTGAACCAAACATATTAAGGACTAAATTACACGTGACCCCAATATTAAGGGGCAAAATGCATTTTTCCTATTTACGTTCACGTTTTGGTAAACAACTTAAATAAACATTTATTCAATAAATTTATTTTCATAAGCTTTTTTTGACAAGATTATTAAAATAATCTAGAAAGTGTTAATAAGAATGTCATAAACTATTTTCATAAACTTCTTTTCAAAAGTTATTCTCATAAACTCTCTATAAGCTCTTCCGAATGCCCCCTAAGTTACAAACACTTAATCTTACCCAAACAATGTTTTTCATGATAAAAGCTTTTTTTAGTAGGAATTGATATCTTTTGAGTAAATTGATTAAGTTGCAAAACAAATGTTTTTATGAGGAAAAAAATTAGTTTTAGAGAAGTTAGAATTTTAAAGTTTATTTTAAAAGTTGTTAGATTATTTCGAACTAATAACATTCTTTCAATTTCATCCCTGCAAAACTAACTACCAAACAAATATTATTTAATTATACAAATAATTTTATATCCTTTTTTTATAATTTACTATGTAAAAATGTTTTTTTTTTTATACAATCCAAACGAAATAAATTATCTTAAAATCGTTTTTCTAAAAACATATCTAAACATAAAACTAATTTAAATTACACATATAATAAGTTATTGAAATAATCAATTTCTTGTAGCTAATTTTCAAACACACACTCAAGCTAAGTTAAAATATCATTTCAAATGAGCTTATCCGTATGAGCTTATCCAAATATGGGCTTAGGTCCTATTTTAACATGGCCCACAAAAGCAGGATGTTTGGCCCAACAAAAAAAAAACCACTCGAATCTGCCCTATTCTATTATTACGTGTTTGCTATTATTGTTTTGCTTGAAGCATAAACCCCTAAAGCCCCCTTCTTCGTTCTCGCTTCCTTCCACACCCACCCACCCACCCACGGGAAACAAAATTCTCCGAACCAATTCGAACCGCTTCAAAACCTATGGAAGAAGAACACACAGAAACGTTCAAGGATGGCTCCGACCTCTGCCAGCAGCTCATGGACCGTTACGCCAACTCCACCGCTCCGCACCACCGCCACCTCCTCGCCACCGCCGCCGCCCTACGCTCCAACCTTGCCGCCGAGTCCCTCCCCCTAACGCCCTCCGCATATTTCGCCGCCTCAATCTCCGCCCTCGACGCAGAGTCACTGGACCCCACGGCGCTCTCCGCGCTCGTGTCCTTCATGGCCATCGACCTTCCCCTCGTGCCACCTGGCGCCATTGCGGCCGCGAAGTCGCGAAAGGCGACGGAAATACTCGTCGCTTTGCTGGCAAGGGAGGGAGAGGAGTTGGGCGTGTCGAGCGTGAGGGCCGCAGTGAAGTGCTTAGGGGTTTTGATTGGGTTTAGTGAATTGGAGGATTGGGATTATATTAAATTAGGTTTTGAAACATTGCTTAAGTTCTCCATTGATAAGCGCCCAAAGGTATCTTCTATTTTTGACTCCTTTGATTTTGCTTATTAGCGTGTTCAATTTAATCCAATTTTGAGAAACCTTAGCAACACACTATTTTTAAACCACCATTTTTTCAACACAGAATTTCATGTGAGATCTCGCTTAGATTCACACTCTATTTAGTTGGTCCAACGTGAACTCCATAGAGAAAACAAAAAGGATATCTGTACATCCACACATCAAACAATATGGGTAATGGATGTACAAATCGTGATTAATAATGTCATGTGGATATTTGGCAAGTTGGTTAATGTTGTCGGAATTGTGGTTAATGACGTACAAAACATGGTTAATATTGTCAAAATTTGTGTTTACAAATAACATGACTCTTAAAAGTAGTGTGTTGAAGAGAGTATTGGAAAGAGTGTATTGCTAGCATTATTTGCTCAATTATGCATATATTAGACCATATATGCATTGTTTGATGATAATTTTACCTTGTAATGCAATCGGCATTTGGCATTTGGTTATGGCCTTTAATTTCCAGGCATTGGTCCCTGCTATTGTATTATTCCTGATTTTCCCATGGTTCTTTATCAATATGAGGTTGTGGATATTTCTTTTTTCTGTTTTCATCTTGTGGTTGGTTTGTTGTTTGTTCTAGGTACGAAGATGTGCCCAAGAGTCTCTTGAGAAGGTTTTCAGTTCTCTTCAATCCCCCAGTGTTATTAAGGAAGCTAGCAAGTTGATATTGTCAGTGTTGAAAAGTTGCATTGCTTTGGCAATGAAATTAATTGCTTTGAGGACTGTTGATGAATCTAAAGACGAGACAATTTCAAAACATGAACACCTGGAGGTCCTACATGTACTAAATTTAGTTAATCTTAGTGCCCCTTATCTTTCTACAAAGTTAATTTCAAAAGTTCTTTCCGAAGTGCATAAATTATTCAATTCTCAGATCTTGCCACTTTCAAGGCACGTACTTAAAACTATTGAAGCTATTTTGGTTGCTTCGAGAGTTCGAAATATAGTCCTGGAGACAGAGGACATTGTAGTTTCTCTTGCTTCATTTGTATCTATGGGAGATAAGAACCCCTTGGAAGCTGTGATTTTTGCAGCAACCTTATTAAGACTTACAATGGACTTTCTTTATACCGGACAATCAAGTTTGTGGATCAAGAATCTGCCTCTAGTTTGTAGATCTGTAATAGGTATGTATACTTCTTCCATGTCCATCAATTGTAATCAATATATTCTGGTTATTTCATTGCCATTATTTTATTTCAACTGGTTATGCTCCACGGCATCCTTTTGATTTTCCAATTAGAAAATAAATGTTGTATTAAGTTGCAAATTGATCATATCAATACATCATTAGTTAAATAATTAATTTAGAGTAAAAGACACCTCTAAAGTGAGTTTGTTTCTAAAGTAGCAAAGTAAAAGTATATCCACCCTTAATTTGATGAAGTGCATCATTATCTTAGCCCCCTAAATGATCTAAGGGTGGATACACTCCTACATCCTCACTTTAGAGATAAACCTGCTTTATCGGTGCTTTTTCCTAAACAAGAAATCAAAATCTATCGATAATTCCAAGATGGATTAGAAGTTGAGCAATAGTTGGTGGTTTTTCAAGATGGATTACTGCTGCACCCTGCATGGATTTTTTGGGCAAGTTGTGTCTTCTTTGAGGTTTAAGATTCTGTAGTTTGAACTTACTCTAATTTCTAAAGAAGTTATTACTGATTAATGTTCAAATGGTAGATTTTGCTGATTCTGTCACCGTGGGAACATTGTTATGAAAGCAACCTTTTATTTGACTCTTGCTGAATTTATCTTTTGATAAGTTATATGCAGCATATAAAGTTTGATTTATTAAGGATTAGTATTAGTATTAGTATTGCTAGTACTTTTTCTATTTTAGTAATACCACTTCTTTAGTTCTTTTTTGCATTTTGCATTTTCTATATCTTCTGATTCAAGCTGCCAATGTTGAACTTAGGTCTTCTAACTTTTGAGGGAAACACTGCATCACAGGCTTCAAGTATTTTGAATGATGTGCTCAAGCATCATGTTGGTCCCCAAAGTTTGTCAATTGGTTCAGACCAAACATCTCATGATAATAGTCATAAAAGTGTGGAAGACAATGCAATAAAATCGACATGTGCGGTTTTTGAGAATGCCCTTTCTGCTGCTGATGGAATTCCGAATGAGCATGTGTTTTCAGTCATATCTGTTTTATTTCTTGAGCTTGGTATGGAACTGTCTTTCATTATATTAGCTCACTGCATAGGAAAATTGCTCTTCTAAATTTCTTTTAAACTATCTAATTGGTCTTGGTTGTGGATTGTGCGACACACGATGGCATAATTTTGTTAAGGAAGTTACTTCTTTGGCATCACAACATTTTATTATCTTTTATACCAGAAATTATCCTGCACATTGATTTTGTTATATCGTCTTGTTTAGCATGCCACTGCTTGATTTGTAGTGTCCTATTTCTTGCCACTGTTATTGTTTATAAACAGATGAGGTGCTATATCTTATATGTTGGTTCTTGTTTCTTGTACTGTACAAGGGTGGTGCGTTTGAGAGGTTGCCCAGTTTAATCAGTGAACTTAAAATTGGGGTTTAATGTTGGAATAGAAAGATCAATATGGTGCGGAACAGACTGGCAAAAGATTGAGAGGTGTATGCCTATATGTTGGGAAATCCTAGGGTAATCTAGGTACTAAGAAACACCATAAGCCAATGAAATGTTGGAGATTCACATACATCTAACAGCTATTTCCCCCCATTTGTGTGTTGTGTTCAAGGTCAGTTTGGAAAAAGGGTCCCATTTTTTGGCTTTGTTAGGCAGCTATTTGCTTGTGGAATAATCTGTTTGGAGTTCTTGGTGAATTCTGTGTTTGTCCCCTATTTCTACTTTGAAGCAGTTTCATGAATGTGTCCAAGGTTTCAGAAGGAATACGAAGACTAAAATTTTGTGGCATTGTGCTGTCTTTTCCGTTCTCTACTGTATTCAGTTGGATTGAAATGATATGCTGTCAGATGCATTGATCTGCCCTTCACAGATGTTATGGGATAGGGTTGTGTTTATGGTCTTACTTTGGTGTTTTGACATGTTTTAAAATTGTTGATACACTGAGATATTGGACAATTTCATTGCAATCTTAACCTTTTGGGTTTGCCGTTTTCTTTTAGTTTCTTTGTTTAGAAGGGTACCATATCCACCCCCTACATTGTACTTTCCCCTCCTTTTCTCTCTTATTAATGTTAATTTTTGTCCAAACATATAAATAAAAACACTAGATAGTCTCTTTTTATCCATTCAATTGTGATGAGGGTTCAAAGTGCTTGATTGTGTTGACTTTTACTCTATTTTGTTCATTGTTACTTTTTGAGGAGATAATGTCTTATTTTCTGATAATATTAAAGCTACATGTCGATATCTTCTTATTCTTTTGTAATCTTTGGTTGTAGGAGAACTCTCATTTGCATTTATGAGGAATATTGTGCTTAAACTTGCAGACTTGATGAATCAAACTTACGGAGGCAAGTTTAATACTGAGCATGTAAGTACCGGTGAAAGATTCATCGACTGTTTCCATATTGATCTCTATGTTGTCAATCGCGCCGCTATCACGCGTGATCGCGGAAAGGCGGAGCAGAGTGGACCTCTTCACGGGTGCGGCCGTCGCGACCTGAATCGCGCCGGATTTGCGCCGTTTCACGCACACCTTGGCCGCAATTCTGTGCTGATGGCGGCTCTAAGCTTCTTCTCCCTCATTTTCTGACGGTGGCCACTGGTTTTTGAGAAACCAGAAGCTAACCCTAAGTCTCTCCCTCTTCTGAAGCAAAAGGGCCTAACCTAAAGCCCAAAGAAAAGAAAAATAATCTTCTGAAACAATGGGGCCTAACTCTAAGCCCAAAGAAAAAATTAAACCTATCTTTAAAAAGCCTTATTTACCTTCAGTTAAATACAGTAAATCCCCATTTTTACTTTTACTTCTAGGGTTTCTTCTTTTTTCTTTTTAAACACCACAATAAATCCTTTTTTTTCTAGTAGGTTTCATTTTTTCTTCTGCCTCCTCCCCTTCTTCTCCTTCTCCCCCCTCTCTTCCTTCTTCCCCCTCTTCGCAATAGCAACCATCCCGCTACCGCTACCCCACTTGGGCTCGGCCGCTCCGCACCGCTATTTGGGATTGACAACATAGATTGATTTAAGTTTCTGTGAGATTGATCTCCTCAACTTAATTGTGTCTTCATATAATTCATTATCTTTTGTTTGTTTACTTATTTTAAACTTTCTGGGAGTAGTTGAATTTATGGAGTAAACATATTGAGTTTTCTCTTTATAGAAATATTCAAGTCATAAGAAATTGGCCGTAGATACTTTTAGCAAAGAGCTTGCTGATTAATCTCTATCTAAATTGACGATAAGGTTGGGATACTAGATGAAGCAAAAGGATATTTTTGTATGCCTATTCACCTAAGGATCAGCACCGAGTTGATATTGTCGTTGTATACCTCATCTACTATAATAGTTTTGAGGATAAACTTTTTTGTGTTATCACCTACTGTAGAAAATATGGTAGAATCTTTCCTTAAGTGGTTTGGGCATGTGTGCAAAAGACCTGTAGAAGCCTCAATAAGGAGAATAGATCAGATGGAGGGTAGGCCAATGGTTAGAGGTAAAGGGAGATCAAGAAAAACTATAGGTGAAACCATTAAGAAAAATTTAGATGTAAATGATTTGTTTATAGACATGATTTACGATAGGATATTATGACGGCGTTTGATCCATGTAGCATACCCCATGTAGTGGGAAAAGAATTGGTTGTTGATGTTTTTTGTACAATGGTGTCTTTTTTGATAAAATACGTCTTGCTGACATAGCCAACAAGATCCTTATATTAAATTGACTTTATTTTTTATACATCAAGACTGCCATTTTTTCTTTTTTCAAAAAATTACTACGAACTATATGTATTTATGATTTACATTAATATCAAAATAAATTAGTTCATCATATAAATGTTACCCTTACAAGTTTTTACTTATTTAATTTAAAAATATAGTGAAAATGATTTTATACATCATGCAAGTACCTTTATAATATTTGATATATTCCCTATATATACATCTTAATTTAATTTCTTTATAGTCAACTAATTTATTTATCTAGTACATACTATACATGAATAAAATTATATGCATATTCAAAACCCCAGTTCATCGACTGTTCAACCCCGGTTGAACCTCTGATCTTTGATCCTCTCCCTTCACTAGTTCAATGATTAGTTTGGGTTTTTAAATCATTGATTAATAGTAGTAGACTACTATTACTATTATTTCTGTTCTCTAACAGTTTAAACTCGAGCTACTCTACTAATTACTGGTTCATCTGCTTTTCAATTTTATGCAGCTTCACAAATGCATTGGTTCCGCTGTTTTTGCTATGGGAGCAGAGAGATTTCTAACACTTGTACCTATCTCTCTTAATGAACACAGCTGTACTTATGCAAATATTTGGCTAGTACCAATCTTGAAGCGCTATATCACTGGAGCATCACTTGCTTACTACATGGACCACATCCTGCCTCTTGCAAAGTCCTTTAAGAAGGCTAGTCGTAAAGGTATATTTCCAAATTCCAACATGTGCATCTATGCCTAGTGTCCATGTTGGATGAAGGTTCTCGTCTACCTATGTTGACTAGCTTCAGGTTCTTTAATATTTTTGTGCCCATATTACTTGTTCTCATATTAGTTGTACTTAGCTAGATTCATTGTGTGTCTTTCTTTAGTTGTTTTATTAACTTTTACTAGCATTTATGAGTTTCCTAGTTTTTTTATCGCTCTATCGTCTATCACGCAAGCTTTTCCTTATTTAAAGCACTTGTATCCTCACCTTTTCAATAAAAGCAGTGGCAATTTTTCATGTGAGCAATGCATCCTTGCAAAACAAACAAGAAATTCATATTCTGCCCTAATTGTAAACCTGCAAGCCATTTCATGTTGTGCACAGTGATATTTGGGGACCATTACAAATCCCATCTTTGATTGGAAAGAAATGGTTTATTATCTTTATTGATGACCATAGTCACCATACAAGGGTGTGCTCGTTGTTCCTAATGAAGATAAATCAGAAGCTCTCCAAAATTTCCAAATTTTCCTTAAATTTGTGCATAATGTCTTCCAAACCCCAATTCAGATTTTCAGAACTGACAATGGAAGGAAATGTCTCTCAAACTCTTATCCAGTACCTCTCATCCCAAGGGATTGTCCATCAAACATCTAAAGCATATTCTCCACAGCAAAATGGGGCAGCAGAAAGAAAAAATCGTAACCTCCTTGAGACTTCCAGGGCAATGATGTTTTCTAGCTCCACTCCTAATTCTTTATGAGGAGAAGCTATTCTTCCGCCTCTTATCTCATAAACAGACTTCCCTCCAAAGTGCTTAACTTTACAACACCCTTAAGCCTTCTCTTGGAGTATTTCCTCCCATCAGGATCTTGAACCCCTTACCTCCAAAAGTTTGGGTGTACTGCTTTCATTCTTAATTAAAATCCTTCTAGGTCAAAGCTTGATCCTCGGTCTCCTAAAGTTGTGTTTGTTGGGTACTCTCATACCCAACAAGGATACAAATTTTATTCTCCCTCTGCTCACAGATTTTTTGTCACTGCTGATGTTCAATTTCAGGAACAACAACCCTTCTTTAATTTTAATCTTAAGGGGGAGAATATAAGGGAAGAAAAGTCTTTTCACTGGGACCTCTCATCTACTACATTGTTACCATCTAGATTCCAAACAGAAATTGT
Organism: Ammopiptanthus mongolicus; assembly: GCA_039655645.1. Lineage (NCBI taxonomy): Eukaryota > Viridiplantae > Streptophyta > Magnoliopsida > Fabales > Fabaceae > Ammopiptanthus > Ammopiptanthus mongolicus. The sequence continues at coordinate 23,670,026 of CM077347.1, read as the reverse complement.
TAATGACATGCACTTAGAACCACATCCTCCAATGTCTCCAGTGTCGGATTATGAGTCTTCTCCAAAATCTCCTATGCCTTCTCATTCATTACCAATTTGAGAGTAAACCTTGAATCTAAGGAAACTAATTTAGGGGGAGAGACAACTCTAGTGAGATCCTTTCACAAAACAAAACATACAGTACATGACCTAAACCACTTAAACGAGGCCAAACTTTTGACTCGGAACTTGGTCAAGGAGAAATAACAGGTAGCAATCCTCACTTTGATAATGGCAGTCATCCATATTTTGAAGAGAATGCAGATCCTGAACCTCATACAGATTTTGATCTTCCTATTGAATTCCGAAAAAGAAAAAGAACATGCACTCAATATCCCATCTCTAAGTATGGTACATATGGCAATATTTCATCTGAATTCAAGGCATTTGTGATAAATGTGGACAAGGTGGAAATTCCTAAGGATATTCAGAAGGCTTTGAATCATCTGAAGTGGAGAGAGTTGGTGATGGAAGAAATGGGAGCTCTTAAAAAATATCATACTTGGGAGATTGTTGAACCCTGATGGCAAGAGGGAAGGGGGAGCAAATGGATTTTTACAGTCAAATACAAGTCAGATGGCAGCATAGAAAGGTTCAAAGCTAGATTGGTTCCTCAATGGTGCACACAAATCTATGGCCTAGATTATGAAGAAACTTTTGCCTCAGTAGCGAAGCTAAATTCCATCCGGGTGTTACTCTCTTTGGCTGAGCGGCGACGATGGCGCTGGAGAGGAACTGCGGCGCAGTCAAAAGCCGAAAAAGGGCAGCTGCGATGCAAGCGGCTGCGGTGGCAATGGTTGATCACTCATCAGCAAGGGAACAGCTGCAATGAAGGCAGAATGTTACGGGGGCAAGGGTTGATCAGCAATGAAGCAGAGTCTCCTATATAGGGAGCTCTAACTCCAACTTGAATGAGAAAATACTAAATGCTTTTTCTTTTTATTGCTAAATTCTCTGTACAGGGTTTCTTTACATTATACAGAATCAGGGAAATAACTACTTGCTTAAAGTAGAGCTAAAAATAAGGCAAATGACTAAATGAGACTCTGTCCTGATAATCATACAATCTACAAGCATTACACAATTATTCTATTTGGACAATAAAATCTCTCTGCGAGATCATTACAACAATGCATCTTGTCTCAGTTTTATTATTGTTCTTCTCACTTCACATTTTTTTCCTTTTTACGATCCCCATGCAATTCCAATTTTTTTTCACATAATAACTAATTCTTCAAATTCTTGAGAAATTTTTTACCTGTTTTTTCCAGTTAAAAAGTCAGGGATTAGTCAAGATCTGATGGCTCGAGCCCATGAACTGCGGGGATTGCTACCTAGCTTTTGTCGTCATGCAACTGATACTTATCAAACATTTTCATGTCTCTCCAATGTCTTTATTACCTTTCTTAAAAAGGACCCCTTGATGCATGAAAATGTTTCTACAGCATTACAGGTCACACTTCTTGCAAACTGGATGCTCATTTGCTTTTGGTGATTATATTTGTGTAATTTTTTAATTGAATTTCCTTGTAAATGTTCTTGAATTTCGTGTAGATTCTTGTGAATGAGAACAAAGCTGCACTTAGCCCTAAAAAGAGCAAATCAAATATCTGTGATGTACATGATTCTTCAATAGACTTCAGCATGCAACCTGCTTATTCAAAGAAAGCTGCTACCAGAAACATAAAGTCCTTGGCATCTTGTTCAAATCAATTGCTTCATATTTTATTAGATTTATTTATCAGTTCACTTCCCGAGAAGCGCTTTTCTATAAAGGTTGTGCATCTGTCACATTTAGCTCATTCTCCCATGTAGGATGATACATTTCTCTTTTGTTTTGTCCTGAAAAATGCATGATTTATTTATTCAGCTCAATAATTTGAACAGTGCTGTACTTGGGCCTGTTAAAAAACTTTGCATATTTTTTGGCTGAACAGTACGCTTGCTTATAACAGTGTCTCTAGCTTTCCTTGTCCTTAATATGACGGTTTAAGACTTGTCACATGCAGTTCTCAAGTGCTTTTCGATTGCCTTTTTGGTGATTATTTGCTTGATATTAATGTGTTGCCAGTATTTAAGTAATTTGAAATAAATATTTTTTCCCTTTTTTCTGTTATCAGGAAGCCATTGGATGCCTAGCTTCTATCACTGATTCTTCTGTAAACAAAGAGATTTTATTGTCTCTGCTTGAGCGGTTTCGGTTTGTAGATTGTGAAGGCGAGGCTGACAGTAGATTGTTAGATTGTGATCCAAGTGACATGGAGATATATTCTCAGAGGTGAAGTTGGTGATTAATTTAGACTAGAATAACTGTGTTGGTGGTGATATAAAGGCAGCTAGAAATTCCCATATTGGTCCAGCATTTCATTCTTTTTCTTTTTTTTTTTTTCTCTCAACCGAAATTGAAAGGTTTCAAAACAGGCCACATAATTGATTACAAGTCAAGTTACTTTATTTTACAGGTGTCTAATATTGGAAATAGCATCTTGTCTTGTTGAAGGTGCCAACGATAATCTTATTGAGATAATATATAATTTAACTATACATTCGTTTCAGGTATTTCTCAAAGGTTGAGTCGTACTTTCTTTTTCTTTTCTTTTCTTTTGTTATTACAATTTCTTTTTATTCTTTTGACTAACCCATATAATTTTGAAAAAAAAAAAATATGCTTTGTATGTAGGCACCTAATGAATGTGTTCATCATGAAGCATACCACACTTTGAGCAAAATTTTGGAGGTCTGCATTTGCACAAGATTTTTCTGTTTTGTTTTCTCTTGTTATCTATCTCAGTGCTGTTGCTGAATGATACAGGAACACCCATGTTTTTCATGTCCTCGATATATGGAGCCAACTGATTTATTGCTTAGTCTAAAACCTTCAACTGATATTGCATCTCTTAGAAGTCGGTATGCTTGTTTCCACACTCTGATGGTTCACACAGTGAAGGTCAGAATTGTTAATTATGATATTGTTTCAATTTTATACTTCATGTCAATCTCCATATGTCTTGGATATGACAAATGTAACATTCTTCTAGAAAAAATTGGCAACTATGTGTGAAGTTCCTTGTACTGCTAAGTCTGTATGAATCACTTTCAACTATAGCTGTATCTGAACCAACCAAAGCTGTGGATAGCTAGCCTGACAAAAATAGTTAGGACTAGTTTGGTTCTAGTTCCATGATAGCTTTCAAGATTTAACTTGGTGCCTTGATTATTTATTATGCTAAAATACATTTAAACTTTCATTTTTTAATTTTCTCTGTTAATGAAGATCTTAAATTGAATTTAAAATTATTATTATGAGCGCCTTATACTTTTTGGATAAATAAACTGGTAACATCAAAGTTGTTGTGACGGACTTGCAGTATTGAAGCATCTCATGCTTTGCTTGTTTCCACGTGTGAAGTAGGCATTTCAGAATTTAGGTTGTTACAAATGTTTTCGCTATAACATTTTATTTGATTTTATGTTTCTTAAGAAATAGTGTAGCTGTTTGTTTCCGTCTCAGGTTATTGAACTGTGAAACTTGGTTGATATGTATATGGCCCAATGTTTCATTTCTGCAAGTTGGGGTCATTTTTAAAAGTATTCTTTTGCTAATAGCCTGGGTTGTATTCTTGCATATTGAAGAAGTTTCTTGCTGAGTTTTGCTTGGGAGGCAGTTCATAACCAAGTCATTTTCATGTTCTTTCTTTTTCTTGTTCTTTGAAGGAGGGACAGGGGGTGTATATCCTTTACACCTGTAAAATTGTACTCCATTAACTGGTCTTTTCCATATATGCATTCTGCAGATTAGTTTAGAAGAGGAGGGGAACTCAAAGGCTTTTCTTATTCTCAATGAAATCATTCTCACATTAAAAGATGTAAGTATCAAGTGCATACCATACACTTTACTTGAGTTCGTTGGTTTAGATTGGTCTGCATGTGGAGTCAATGAGGATGAGTGGTAGTTGTACTAATTCATATCCACTTGTACTATGTAGGGAAATGATGAAGCTAGGAAAGAAGCTTATGATTTACTCTTAAATATAAGTTCTAGCTTGAGAGACTCATCAGGTGTCCGTCCTATTGAACCATACCACAAACTAGTTAGCATGGTAAGTGCATTGTGTTTTTTATTTTTATTGATTTTTATCAGAAAATGACTAACTTGAGAAGATTTGATCTGCTAGGCTGCTGCAAAATGTATGGTTGTGGGACTTTACTCAACCAAGTATAACTTGATTTTCCCACGATTATGATGTCTTTTTCCTGTTTTTTTTTTAAGTCGATAATGCAACCAATGTAGTGTTCCACTGTCTGTTTGGATGAACTTATTCTTTGTTCAAGAAAGCTTATGTCATATGGTATAATAATTGGAGTTGATAATATGCATTTTGCGGAATATTTTAGTGACTTATACTCTACAATATACAGATAATGGGATATCTTTCTGGGTCATCTCCCCATATAAAAAGCGGAGCAGTGTCTGCACTGTCTGTATTGGTATACAAGGATAGCAATCTTTGTCTCTCTGTTTCTGATCTTGTACCGTCTCTTTTATCTTTGCTGCAAACCAAAGATGTGGAAATCATAAAAGTGAGTGTTCTACTTTTTCAAGATCAGTTTACTGTTTGATCATCTTTCTGTCGTTGTTTTGAATTTAATCTTACATCTATAACAGGCTGTCTTGGGCTTTGTAAAAGTGATGGTGTCTTGCTTGCAAGCAAAAGAGTTGCACAATTTTCTTTCAGATATTGTTACTGAAATCCTCCCCTGGTCGTTTGTTTCAAGACATCATTTTAGATCAAAGGCATGTACAATTCCTAGTGTTAAGCTTCTAAACATACATGGTGTTTTCTTAAATAGATACACCTGCGCAACATGAACTCATTCATAATTCATACTTGATAGAACCAACAGAGTAATGTGTTTTTGGTTTTCTACAGGTCACTATAATATTTGAAATATTAATACGGAAGTGTGGTCCTGCCGCTGTCAAACTGGTTGCCCCTGAGAAGTATAAGGGTTTTCTCAAGACAGTTTTAGAGGTACTCCTTTGATTATTTAAAGGACTATGGTTGTTCTATACCTTAAGTGTGGTTTGAGCCTAGCCATATGTTACAGTAACATGCCAAAGCATAAATTTGGTGACAGTGGCTTAAAAGTTCACATCAAGATTGAGCTTTTAAATGATTAGGCTTATTCTTTTACTTGAATATGAAACTGAATATTTCACTTCTATTAACAATGAATAGGACTACAATATATATATACAGAGTGTGATCTGATTCTTAGAACATTAAATGTCTATGCTAAGTCGTAGGAGAGTAGATACAAAGAATATAAGAATACAACGGATAGGACTCCACCGTCCACATATATTGATAGTGTTAACACTTTTTAAGGATCAAAATGACTGAAGTGAGGCATTAAACAATCTATAAGCCACATGTTTAATGATGATAAGTGATTCTCGGCAAGGTGTACCTGCTGTGCATTTGATGCTAATTTTTTCCTACTGTTTAATGCTATTGTCAAAAGACTGTTTTTATTTTCCTAGTTAAGATGATAACCCGATGGGTTATATATATGCATCTAGATAATAAATGCATAACTATTTACAAGAATTAATTGAACTAATTTCTATACAATAAAAACTCTTTCCCAGGAGAAGAGTCTCAATACAATTGAACACAACTTTTCATATTGACTGTGCACCTTCCACAATGATAATGCACCGTCCATGAAATTCCACATTATTTCCGACATCTATTATGGTTTCTATATTGACTTGCAGAATCGACATGGCAAATCAAGTCAAGCAGTCACCAATGATACAGAAGATATGCCTGAAAAATCATCTGCCAAGGGGTATGACTTAATAGCTTGTGAAAAAAAATTGTTGGGCATTTTATTGTTTCTTGGAAGCTGTGAATTAGAGTCCTCTCTTGTTTCTTTCTTTGTAGGCCAGAGTGGAGGAACCCCAAAAGTTCAGATTCCCAAGAGAAAGATACGGTTAAACATACGAAGAGAAAGAGAGAGAAGAAATTTGAGACAGGCTGGCCTAGGAAAAATGAACCCCTTAAGTCTACTAGCAATGATGAATTAAGATTAGCCAAGAGAAGTAGGCAATCTAATGATAAAAATTCAAATGTAGGATGGTCAGAAGGAAGTAAAAATGGCAAGAAAAGTCAGTACAAAAGTTTCGCCGAAGGTGGTGGGAAGAGAAAATTAAAGCTGACAAGCACGGGGAAGGGTAAAGCAGCTGATCATGTACCTATAAGAGCTATCAAATCACACATGTCAAAAGGGAAGTTTCAAAGAAATTGATAGATAAGCTGCAATTTACTCAAGCTGGTAAAACATTCTAAGAAGCATGGCATAAGTCCCTGACGTGTGGGAATGGAGGTGTTGATGCTAAAGACAAAGCAGGTCTCTCTGCCTTAATGTCATTTTATCTCATATATAAGCTGGGAGATAACAAGGATAATAAGCAGGAGTTTTTAATCTGTCAGCATATGCCCTTCCTGCTGAGCAAGCACTAAGGGAGGAACTCAGTTTTTGTCAAGCTTTGATAGAGTCTCCTGGCTGAAAATATGGGAGGCTGCTTACTGCATATTCTGATGGAAGTTTAGAGTGAAGCAAGGAAGGTTGTTGTACCGGATGACTGGCCTTGATTGATGATGCATATATTGGGCATCTTTTGCACTTAGCAGGATTTTTCTGTAGCTGCTAATTCTCACTAGATATTGCATGCTTTATATATGGTGTTAAAGCCTGATTTTTCATACCATGTTCTTCATAATCGGTATTTCTGGTAAAGACCTGTGGACAATGAGCATGTTCTGCACATGAAGAAAGCAAATCTACTCAGCATTGTTGTGAGAGCACCTTTCATAAGAAATAGCTGTAAACAAACGTGTATTCTTGTTCATTTACTAATGTTAATTATTTTGTTTTTTTTTTTTTCTTATCTGTGCAAAATAGTTAGTCAAACTTGATGCAAGATTCTTAGTCAACAGTGCACTCCCACCAAGTGATTAAAAATAAAAAAGTAGTAGTAATTAGTTACCCACTTATGTTCTCAATTCTCAACCAGATGTGTTGAAGCTGCCGTTTAGTCAGGAACCGTGGTCTGACTTTTGGTTGGCTTAGGTTCTTTCTAGGATGTTTACACTTAAGCATCTTAACTACTTGGTTCTCTACATGATGAATTTTGTGCCTTATGGTAGTCTGGACTTCTCAACTGTCTTCTCTGCTTCATTCTTTGGTTTCCTTCCTGGTAACAGAAACCTTATTTTTGGAAGGAGAATCTCATGACCACCAAATGGGGAGACAGAGACATCAATTTTGGTCTCAGCCTAACCTTAATCCTTGACAAAGCTCAGTTTTTGTCGCATGTATTGATGATCTTGTATTGGTATTCTGGTCTAATTCCTGAATGCTGTCATTCTGGTCGATCTCCAGAAGCTTGATTCTCCTGCCATTCTGGTCCATTTCCAGAAGCCTATGTGTGCTTAATTCACAGGAACGACCATTCGACCCTTTAAGCTGATCATAAATAAGTAAATATCGCCTAGTTATAGTTAAATGTTAAAGAATAACATCTAAAGAGTTAATGGATTACTGCTTAAATCAGTTTTGATCAAGGCTTTACTTGTTTAATTAGGCAGAGGTTTATTCAAGCAATTTCTCTCAAACTGGAATTGATTTTATTTCACCAATTGGTTCTATTTGATACATAAAGTCTAGATAATTAGTGTAACACCACTTGAAATAATAAAATTAAAATAAAGTTTATTTTATTGGGTTATGGTCTACCAAATCAGAGAATCATCCATGAGTTAATCATTGGGTTATGGTCTATTTAAAATTAACTCTATCAACTTAGGATCATCCAGAACCACTGCATTGATCCATGAATTCTTTACTGCAAAAAGCCTCCAAAATTTGATTAGCTAGTGATTAGTGAAATTATGTCCTTAGCAATTTTGAAGAAACAAAACTCAGTTATAAGACGAACAATTCATCAAACATCTTACGTACATCTTTGATGCAATTGTTTGTTCTTTGTAAATCAAAGATAGAACAGCAACTAATCAACTAAAATTCAATTATAATTCAATATGAGAATATAAAACAGATACAAGATTAACCAATGCAAGATCAATGAAATTGAAAGAGATAATAGAGAAGAGTAAAAATGAATTAGGCATTAAGTAAAGGTCAAGGTCTCATAACCCACTCAAACAGGACATGGAAGTCTTGGATTGATCTGCGAAACTTTGCCTTCCATGGGAACGATTGCAAAAAAAAATGAGAAGAAGATGAAGTGTTCTACAGAGAGGAAAAGAAGAAAAATGAGAGAAAGTCCGTTTTTTTGTTCTATTTTCTTTGCCCCATTTCCCTTTCAATGTTTCTTAATTCTACTCTGTTGTTCCTTTTATAAGGACTACACTCATTGTAATGTTTACTGAAAAAATAAATAAAAGAATTCCACCTAACAAAGAAGTTAATGGTATGGAGGACAAGAACATAGCTATAAAAAATAGAACAATGGAGAATCCCATGGGTTTTGCTTTGTGACGATGGAGACTAGTGAGGTAGTAGGTCGATGCTTAAAGTATTTGCACCCCTCTATACTTGAAGGATATGTCTTCATGGTGAAGGTACAATTTCTGAGCATGTTTTATTTGGGCTTACCTATTCTTAATTGTTTTGTTTATTGTTCATCTCCAATGCATAAAAGATACATGGATGATTTTCTCTTGAAGTTCTTTTTAAGTTTTTATTGTTTGATGCTTTTTCCATTTGAAGTTTCTGTGGCAACAAGCTATGCATTTTTAATCAACAAGCTATGCCACCATTTTTTCTGCTACATTTTAAGAATATCATATGATTCTCAAATCTTTTTTTTTTTTTTTTTTTTGTCTCCAAATGACATTTTAATATGGAAAATCTAGCTCAATGTTAAAAAAAAAAAAAGTGAAGAAGCATGAAAAAGAGTAATAATATATAGGAATGATCTACCTTAATGGTCAGAAAACTTATCCTCTTCCCCCATTTCTCTATTCAGAACATGTTTGTTGTTGATATGTTAATTGTTAAGGTAGTATTTTAAGTGTCTTTGCATGATTCCAATGAATTATGGTTCTTGATAATATGTTAAAAATGTGTTTAGCATGTCATAAACACTCCTGGTAATGTTACTTGAGAATCTTTGATCCACATGTTTGGTTTAAGAATATCTTTCTTAGAAATGTTAGTATTATTTTTAAAAATTCCCTTGAGTATAGATTAATTGAAAATAAAAAAATAAAAAGTTAAAAATTAAAATAATTTTAAAAAAATGTATCTGTTCATACCTTTTTTATAAGCAAAAGGTATTTGTTTATACCTTGATTTTATACCTAGGTTCTTTTCTCCCAAACAAAAAAATATTTTAACACAATGAGCTTGTTTGGCAAGGCACTACAACGAGCTTATAGCGGATGAGAAAGTAGCTCCGTTTGGTAAGTGTATCTGTTACGAGTTTATAGCGTTTTTTCACGAGCTTATAGCGTTTTTTCCAGACTCTACTTGAAGTAGCGTTTGAGTTTATAGCTTATAGCGTTTCATTTTTCTTTCCATTTTTATCCTTATTATCTTTATTCTCTTCTCTCTCTTTTATGTAAAATCATTAATGAAGATGTCTTTTTTTTATGTCATTTTATATTTTCAGCTAATTCAACCGCTAGTTTTATCAAACACTTTCATAGAAAATAAGCTTATCCGTTATCCGCTATCAGCTACCTCATCCGCTATCCGCTATAAGCTATCCGCTATCACCTAACTTATCCGCTAACATCTAATTTTACCAAACAGGCTCAATATAAATATTGCCCATGAAAAACTATTGTATAATAGTCTTTTCAAATAACAAAAATTTTCCTATGTCTATAAGAAACTAGGGCTCTCACCCCTCCCATGGAAATGTTATTGGGGGATAGATAGTAAAAAAAAAACATTCCTGGAAATTCCTTTTTTTTTTGTAGATAAAAGTTTAGGTGAGTTGGATTCCGAAGGCTCTTCAGGGTCAGGACAGGCCTCACGACTCAAAGAGCGCTTACAGAGGTACTGAGAGATTACCCACCAACGAGGTCCTCACATCGGCAGTGGGATTCGAACCCATGTCCTTAGGGCTAGCAATGAAACGAACCAACTCGAATATAGTTCAAAACTCGACTCGATAAATATCTCGTTGAACTTGGTTCATAAACCAAATGAACTGAAAATTGAGCTTGTTAAATAAATGAGTTGAACTTGAGCCAGGTATAGTTTGACTCGTTTGGTTCATGAACCAATTCGAAATAATATATTTTGTATTAATTTTTTTGACAGTATTTTGTATTAACTTTTAAAACTATTCAACTTTTGACTTTTGATTTATACGAGTCGAACTAACGAGCTGCTCGCGAGCTTGAGTCGAGTCGAGTTCGAGATGAGAAAAAAGGTTCATGCCGAACTTGAGTCGAGCTACAAGCTGAACCAATTCTAATCAAGTCGAGTCGAGTTGAATCAAGTTTTACTCGGTTCGACTCATTTCCAGTCCTACACGTCCTTGTGGGATATGAGTCGTACCATTACCAACTGAATCAACCTTCATTGACACATTTCTGAAAATTCTATTAATTTGTTTTTTAAAAAGCATATCAATACCAAACATGAGAATTTAGGATTCTCAAATTAGGATTTCTAAAAAATTATAAAGAATTCCTCAGCCAACCGTCCCATTAGGCTTATGAATTTTCTTATCAAGATTTTATTCCCCTAGCCGCCCAAGAATTGTGAATGTATGTCCTCGTTCTTCCCATTCTTACTACCAAAATACTAAAATATAACCTTTCTTCTTGTAGTCACAGAACTTATTATTTTTCGCCCATTTTTCCGTTTGCTTGCTGCACACCCTTGTTTGCTCACAGAAGCACTTCACGTCTAAACCAAATATATCTTATATACATTTCTAATGTTCGAATAATTATCAATTTCATATGCCCTAAAAGCTTATTGGTTTTGGCCATATATATGCATGCTTTCCTTGTGGGTTACCCGCAAGTTAGATCAACGTCTCTGCTCTAATTTAACATTGTTCTATATCGATTTTAGATCTGGTTTTCGTAGGTGAAAATACCATCCTATTTAATAAGCAATCATATTTAATGCTAATTAGAGAATCCACGAGTCTCTTTCCCACGAACTTTATTTTTCTGTCAGATGAACTTTATTTTGTCGTCTATGTGTACTATTTTTGTATTATTATTATACTTCATCGGTCGCAATATATATATATATATATATATATATATATATATATATATATATATATATATCATATTTGATTAATTCACATAATTTAAAAAAAAATAAAAAAAAAAATATAATAATTTTATTAAATTAATCTTATTAGTTATTGATGTATTAATTATTATCATAAATATAAATTGAAGTATTTAAGAATATAATTTATAAAAAGTATTTAATATTATCTTGAAAATAAAAAATGACATATATTTTGGGATAATTTTTTTTATAAATGTAACATATATAATAAGATAAAAAAATAATAAATTTAATTATTTTTTTAAGAGACGTGGATGATCAAATGAGATAAATAAAATTAGTGGGAAGGAGCATGACAATTCTTATATGAAATGTAGCAGTTTAATAGTAATGTTTCAATTCAGAGTGGAAAGACGTCATCTTTTGGTTGACCTTTCGCTTGTAACAATAGTACTATGATTTGATTTCAATTTTTTTTTGATTTTTTTATTAATAGGCAATTTAAAATCTCCTTACTGAAGTTAATGATTTCGAAAATATACTGATTTTGGAATGGGAAGAGTCTCGCTTGTTTTTATTTTAAAAAAAAAAGGCCATGTCCTAAATAATTACTATATATAATTCGAGTAGGTTCACCATTCACTATCTTCCCATGGCAGGTAGTTCTATTAATTGTTCGCTAACTATAAACCGCAGACATTTTAGAATGGGAAGATACACGCATTACTTTAAACTTTATTTTGTTTTCTAAACAATTATATTGAGAGTAGGTTCACCAATCACTATCTCTCCATGGCAAATGGCAACTGGTAGTTCTATTAAAACTTAAAAGCTAGTTTCTACCATTTTGTACGCTAAATTTGTTTAAGATGAATGATAGGGTCAGCTCCGTTAGATGATCTTCTCCGAGTTAGATTGAAGTGGCGGATCTTCGGAAAAAAATTTGGGGTGTCACTAAATATAATCAAAATAATTCATTTTAATTTATAATTAATCTTGTATGATTCTATCACTCAAATATATAAAGTGAGTAAATATTCAATATGTGAAATCCTATTTAGTGTTTACTCATCTTACAGAGGAGAGACTAAGAAGTTTGAAGCAGATGAGCTGAGGAGGAAAAACTTATTTACAGTGAACTCGAGTGATGTTGAGTTGGAAATAATATTCATTTTAATAGACTTCCTTCCGATTAATTGTAGGGTTTGTACCTTAAACTTTAAATAAAATAATAAATAAATAAAGGTATTATTTTAAGGAGAATTCTAACGAGTGTTCTAAGAGCACTCTTTAAGGAAGCAAGAAAAGAAGTTTTTCATTGAAAATTGATTTATTTAATATTTGAAAAGGTGATATATTTAGTTTTCCAATGAAAAGTTTTTTTTTTGTTTCCTTAAAGAGTACCCTTAAGGTTAGCATGACCCTTATTTTAAAGGAGTTATTTCACTTGATTACAGATATCTCAACCTACTAAATGATCTAAGGGTGAATAGCTCCTTACTTTCTCACTTTAGAACTCCACTCACTTTAAAGTGGCCAAATTTCAAAAAAAAAATTTGAAATCAATTCATTTTCAATTTTATTCCACAAATGTCCCTATTTAATTACTACTAATTCAACTAACTTATTTATTCCTAAATCCAAGCACCATGCTATCTGAACAATGACCAAACCACTTGCATGAGGAATTGTTGAGTCTCTTTAATATAAATTTTACAATAAATAAGGGTAGAAATGGAATTTAGCATAAAACTTTTTTTTTATATATTGGACAAAAAAAAAAGACTTTTTATCTCTTATATTAAGGATCGGAGGACCTCCGGTCTTTAATATAAGAGACAAAACCCTAATTCATCAGTACCAAGGAAAATTATTGAAATCAAATCATTTTTTAAATTTTATTCCACAAATGACCCTATTTAATTACTTCTAATTCAACTAACTTATTTATTTCTAAATCTAATCACTATGCTATCTGACCAATGAATAAAGCAAAACCAAAGCATTTGCACGGGAAATTGTTGAGTCTCTTTAATATGAATTTAGAATAAATAAGGGTAGAAATAAAATTTAGCATGAAAGTTTGTCATTTTTTCCTATATATTGGACAAAAAAAAGACTCTTTTGTCTCTTATATTAAGAACCGGAGGGAGTAATTTTTATAATAAAATGACACTCTTTAACTAAAATACCTCTATTTAAATTGTATGATTGGATAGTTGCAATTACTCATAAACCACTACATTCCTTACTAGTACTCAAATACAACAACTCATTAATATAGATTGGTTGAGACATAAGGGGTATTTTTGGGGGAACAAAAGTAATTAATACTTCTTGATTTTCTAAATGGAGAAGTAATTTGAGACAATGCAATATTTCAAATGGGACAAGTAAAATGAAACGGAGAGAGTAGTAAATTGTCAAATAATGCCCACGATCGAACGCACGGCCCATTTGTTTATGTCATGTACGTTTTACATATTGCATGTGGAAGCATTTCTACAATTGGATTGGGTGGATGTGGTGTTTGTTGGAAATTTATATTTCCTATTTTGATATGAGTTCATATGTTCAATAACAATTATATTAGACCATCAAGGAATTTGATATGAGATTAATGAGTGGATACCAATATTGGTCATTAGGGGATAATGGGAACCTTAGTGAGTTAATATGTCAGTAATGGTTATGGTTCCTAATATACCAAATCGCAAACAGTTTCCTTTCTCCCCAAATATGGAAGAGAGGCTAAGGTCCCATTGAGGAACTACGGAGATTAGGTTGATGAAGAACCATAAGACCATCCTCTTCCTAGTGATTGATTGTTGAAGATTTTCCACATCAGACAAGTAATCAATAGGTATGGATTCCGGTATTTACCCTTATCCTTAATAATCTGGCATGATGTAGCTTCTAGGGTCTTCAGTGATTTGTTCTAGGATGTATGCCTATAAAAATTTTGGCTTCTGCAGAAAGAATAAATATAATCAAGAATTAATTCGAACAAGTAGTATTAGAGCATCCAACATTGTTAGATTATTAGGATTTGAAATTCCCCTATCTATTATTGATTGTCAAACTGAACCCTATCTTTGTAAAATTGGGAATTATGAAAAAACAAAAGAAATTGGCTTTAATATGATTGTTGAATTACATTGATGCCTTCTTGTACATGATATTTGATAGTTTTTATTGTTACTTTAGATCAAGATGCAATTTTGGATGATTATTATATGTTTTCTTTCGTTTTTGTACATTCCCAATTTTCGCGACCATCGCTCAACACGACTTCTCATCGTTGGCGATGCCACACAGTGCTGGAAGGTTGGCTTTGCGCTGAGCGTGGGCTTCTCCACGCTAAGCACTGATTACCAATATTGGAAGAACTAAATTGCGCTCAACGAGATCATCACGTCGCTGAGCAATTCATTATAATTTTAGGTTTAAGGTTTAGGATTTAGGGTCTAGGGTCTTCAGTGATTTGTTCTAGGATGTATGCCTATAAAAATATTGGCTTCTGCAGAAAGAATAAATATAATCAAGAATTAATTCGAACAAGTAGTATTAGAGCATCCAACATTGTTAGATTATTAGGATTTGAAATTCCCCTATCTATTATTGATTGTCAAACTGAACCCTATCTTTGTAAAATTGGGAATTATGAAAAAACAAAAGAAATTGGCTTTAATATGATTGTTGAATTACATTGATGCCTTCTTGTACATGATATTTGATAGTTTTTATTGTTACTTTAGATCAAGATGCAATTTTGGATGATTATTATATGTTTTCTTTCGTTTTTGTACATTCCCAATTTTCGCGACCATCGCTCAGCACGACTTCTCATCGTTGGCGATGCCACACGGTGCTGGAAGGTTGGCTTTGCTCTGAGCGTGGGCTTCTCCACGCTAAGCACTGGTTACCAATATTGGAAGAACTAAATTGCGCTCAACGAGATCATCACGTCGCTGAGCAATTCAAGACAGAATTGAAAGTTTGGGTTTACGCTGAGTGTGGACACCTCCCGTTGAGCACGAAGGACAGTACGGATAAAAAAAAATTCAGGTTCATTCCACGCTTAAGCATGGGTTTCCATGTTTGAACGTTCAAGTTTCCATGTTTAAGTGTGGACCGGGCAAATTTAGGACCCCCCCATTTTGCTTATTTGTCTCGTATTTTTTTTTAGATTGATTGAAACAACATGTTGCCAAAGTAATCTTTGTTGAGTAAATCAATTTAATTGAATTTACATAGATGTTTGCATGGAGTTATTTATGCAAACTGTACTCTATCCAAAGGAAGACGTAGTTTGGCCAAGTAATCGCATGCCTGCAATGGTAAATATGAGGTGATTATAAAGGTTAACAATACAATATCCAAAGATACTTGTTGTTTGGCATAACTTATCAACAATGTTTAATTATTGCGTTTAGAGCACCACTTACAGTTAATCACCTTACTCCAAAGGCGAGGGATTAATATTGTGCTAGGTATCTTGTTTTGGGACTTTAATTTGCCAATATGGATTGTTTGTACATGTCTTATTAATTTCTTATGATATGCTTATTTATGTGGATGTATGTTTATTGATCTCTATTCAGTTATTATTGATATTGCTCCTAATTTTCCTGCTCAAATCAAAGGAATCCCAATGTGAAATGGGACGAGTTTCAAATTCTGGAAAAAAAAACTGTTGAAATTGTTCTTGGCTGTATGGATTTTGATCTGGCACTTAGGACGGAACGACCCACTTCCGTTTCGGATAACTCAAATGAGGCTAAGATTGAAGGGACGGATCGATCCAACTGAATGTGCCTAATGATCATGAAACGCTCCATTCCAAGGGCGTTTCGGGGCTCTATTTCTAAGAGTGAGAATGCCAAGAAGCTTCTTGAGGCAATAGAGCAATATTATGCCAAGAATGAAAAGGCTGAGACGAGTACCCTTTTGTCTAAACTCATCTCAATGAGGTATAAACGAAAAAGGAACATCAGGTAATACATCATGGAGATGTCTAATCTTGCATCAAAACTCAAGGCATTAAATTTAGAGTTGTCACATGACTTGCTCATGCACCTGGTTTTGATCTCCTTTCAGAAGGACAAATAGTCTCTTAATGAGCTTATTTCTTACTGTGTGCAAAAAGAGGAGGGGCAACAAAGAAATATGACTGAAAATGCTTACTTGGCTTCAACCTCTCAGAATAAGAAGAGAAAGAAAGCTAAGGATAATGCAAGATGAGGAAATTACTTCTGCGAAAGGTAGGATACATGTTGATGTGATTTTTCTATATAATTTTTTTTTTAATCCTTAAATTATATTTTGTTAATTAAATTAATTTTGAAATTTATTGAGAGGATAGAGGAGGAATTTAATTAAAATAGTAAAGATAAAAATGAGAATCATAAACTATAAGTTATAAGCTCAAACACTACTTTAAGTAGCGTCTGAAAAAAACATTGCAAGTCGATGAAAAAAAAGCTTTAAACTAGTGAGAAAAATGTATACCAAACAGAACTACAAACTCATCCTCTATAAATTATCAATTATAAGCTAGCGATTTGGCTTTGCCAAACATATCCTTAATTTCTTAACCAATGTCCTAAGGTATAAATTAAGCCTTACCAAAAATTTGACTCACCATAAAATTAGTTATTCATAATAAAAAATAAAAATAGAAACTCAATTAAGATGCATCCTCGGTCCACAATTGTTCGTGGTTTTGTCATACACGTGCATTTATTCAATTTGTGAGCAAGAAAAACATTCTGAAATTAGGGGTTAAGTTTTAAGTTTTAATTTTGCAAAAGAATCCTTTTAAATGTTAAGCTTTAATTTTACAAAAGAATCCTTGTGGGTCTAAAACTAAAAACGAAAAGTTAAAAGGGTTTTTTAATAAAATAAGATGATTATCCATCTAAATTTGATGTGCAGTATTTTATTGAGTTGACATCCTGTGATTCGGTGAGGTAAGAAGGTAATATAATGGATAAGACTTCTCTAAAATGATCAAGTAAGAGTGTTTTTATCCTTAATTTAATAAAATGCATATAAATCTTAATCCATTTTATTAAATCAAGGGTGAAAATATCCTTATTTATTCATTTTAGAAATAAATTCGCGAGTGTTTTTTCTTATATATATTACCCTCTGATGGACTATAGAAATCAACCTCGTTTCAAAACTCCTCCGCATATCTAAGCATACATCTAGAAAATTCTTAAATATTTGTAAAAGTTAAATGAATAAATATTTTATAGTTCATTAAGTTATTATAACAAAACAAAAAATTATATGTACATTTACTAGTTTTACTTTTTAGATGTATTTATAATACTTTATTAGTGTGTTTTATTTGTCTCAAAAAATGAGGAAAAATAAAACACACTAATAAAGAGTAGATTAGTTGGTATTTGACTAAATATTCTTTCTGTTATAAAGTTAACCCTGAAGTATTATCGAGATTAAGAGACTTTCAACAATAATAACAGGATCGTGTACATAAATTTTGGGGTCTTAGGCAAAAAATTATTAGAGACTTGGTACAATGTAAATTATTAATCCAAGTTTGCTAACTTTGGGGTCTTCTAACTTTTTTAAGCTGCGAAATCATTTATCAAGGTTTATAATTAAGTAATTCTACCATTTCTCTCTTAATAGATAATATGGTTGATCCATTCAGTCTATCTTGTAATATTGTCGATCTCATATAGGATTTAAGCAATTTTAATTTTGGAAAACTACTTTCGACACTAGCAAATGTTACAAGTATTGTCAATAATATTCTATAAGCAATGTATACATTTAGAAAATAATATAACCTTTTGACATAGTTTAATATTTCTATTGGAGTATTATTTTCTTCTATTGACACTTCTTTCAATGTTTTGAGAATTGCATGTCTATTTTATCTACTGCAAGAATTTGATATTGATTATCCCCTTTGAGAATTCACATAAAAAGAATATGAAGATAAGGAGGAAAAGAAAAAAAAATGAGACAATTAAAAAACTTTGAAGAGAAAATATTGAAGTTTTATGAAATACAAAAATAACAAAATAACTGTTTGCTAACTTTGGAAATGATCAATAATAAATAATAATTAACAATAATAGGAATAATAATGAGTAAGAACAAATAGATAACTTTGAAAATGGTCAATCATGATTAGCAATAATATGTAATAATAATGAGTGAGAATTTGGGACCTAAAAGAATTGAGACAATTGCCTTATTGTATCCACAACACTAAATAATAATAATAATAATAATAATAATAATAAAGTGTTTGAATTATTAATATATGATTATAATTTCAAACCTCCATGTTGTGATTATAACATGGAAGGGGGCTAGTGTAGAAGAAGTCACATGGGAGTTAGAAAATAGAATGAAAGAGATGCATCCTTACCTTTTTTACTTCAAGTGAGCAAGTTTCGATTATCAAATTTCTAAGACATAGTAACGTAATACGTTAGTTTTCTTATCTGCTTACATGAGTGTATAAGAATTAATTAAAATATTTATTTTAGAATTTTAAAGGTAATTATTGTAAAAAAATAATAATTTTAAAGGTAATTATAAATATTAGGCTATTAGAGTCAATAAATTAATGAAGGTTAAAAATCTATTAATTACAATTTGCAAATCATAAGCTTAATAAAAATATAACATAAAATCTTGTCATATGCTACACGTGCGGTAAGGGACATGCTACGACTCTCTGCGAAAGGTCGTTTTTAATTTGGCATTGTGGAAGGGAGAGACCGTACGCCTTGTTCTGCTTCCCGAAGGGACAAGGACAGCTCGCAACTAATTGATTAGCCAACAATTTGGTATAGGACTGCGACATTAGATGATGGCTGATGAAGCACCCATCAGCAAATCCTTTTTTTTAACCTCAGTATCCGGTCATTATATTGAATTTTCAGTAATTCGAGTTGAGTCAGGAAGATCTTTTTGCAGGAGACAAAGCTTTTCCTTCATCTATTTTATCCATTTCATAAGATTCGAATTTGATATTTTGCTTAAGGAAAATCAAACACTTTATTACTTGGACAAACATGCGTTGATAGCAAATTAGATTTTTGACTCCACACTACCATTTTTCATTGGAAAACATTTTATAAATTATTCTTTGGTTTAATTAAATTTTTAGTCCCTGAAAAGTGAATCAGTTTTGGTTTTGGTCCCTACACTTTTTTCAGTTGGTTTTGGTCCCTGCAAGTTCCAAAAACTTTGGTTTTGATCCCTATCACACTATCCATCTGTTAAGTGCTAACGTAACTAACAGACCATCACGCCAGCACTAACATGTACGCTATTGTAATATTTTTATTTTTATTATTTTTATTATAATGTTATTATTTATTTTTTATACTTTTATTAAATAAATGAAAGGCTGAAATAGGTACATTCAGGAACATTTATAGGATTCCCGAATACCTCTATGACATTAAATATTATAAAAGAATGTAAAAAACTATTATTTAATCCTATGTGGCATTAATTGTTATAAAATTAGTTTGCATAGCAGTGTAAAAAAAAGTGCAGAGACCAAAATCAAAACTGACTCACTTTTTAGGGACTAAAAACTTAATTATATTTAAGGACCAAAACCTTATTCTTTTTATCAGAAGGCTTCACAATGGAAGTGATTATATTCTCTCATCCTTTGTTATCTTATGAGACGTTGTTTGGTGATCAGGATACTATAAGGATTAACAGAATATGAGTGGTTAGGGTTACATAGGCTAGAATATGAACATGATAAATAGTCATCCTATCTAATATTTGATGCGTACCACATAACCTATTAAATAGTATTATGTTATCCTATCTTGTGTTTTAGGTGAAGCGGATAAATAATATGATATGATATAAATTATAAAAAGATACTAACAAGACACTCTTTTCAACACTTTCTCCGACACACTCTTTCTAATTGGGTAAATTTCATATGGACACATGAAATTTACCCAATTAGAAAAAATGTGTTGGAGAAAGTGTCCAAAAAAGTGTATTGCTAGCATTACTTTAAATTACATGCAGATGCCAAAAATACTCTTATATCCGAATTAAATAATTTTTTTCAAAATTAACTTTTAATATTTTTTAACTTTTATAGATTTAAATTATAAAAAATTATATAAAAATTAATTGATAATATATTTCCTGGCTTTTTATACATTTGTCGATTTTGAAAATATAAAAATTATATCACCAATTATCTTGTAATATATTTACTTTGACTTTTTATACAAATTTTCAATTAAATCACACCTTGTAATTAGTATTAAGGTCGGTTAATTAGACTTGAAAACATAACTAAATAGCAATATTTTCATAGCGAAGATTACCACAGTTAATCGTGGCTAAAAATTATAATTTCTAAAGTTATCGTGGAGAAACAAAAATATATTTTTATCTGCTATATTCTTCATCTATTGTAGTCCGCCATTAATGGATGAAGGTTGAAGATCCGCCAATGACAGATTAAGTTGTACATGGTTGGTAAAGGCAGAAAAGGTAAAACTTTTCACGATGTAACCCACAGATGTATTTCTGCTTTGATTTTGAGTGGCAGTCTGGTAGTCGCGCCACCACCTCGCCAGAGCTCTATCGCTGCAGTCGCGCCACCACCTCGCCGAAGCTCCATCGTTGTAGTCGCACCACCACCTCGTCGAAGCCACAATGCTATCGTTGTCCCATGAATTGAAGTAGGACTTAGAGGGTTAGAGGGGAAACACATTTTCTATCATATCCTACTTGTTTCTAATTCAACTCTCCCCATAGTATAAAATTTTAACTAATGAGCATGATACGATAAGCCAACAAGATAAACTTATCATATCCTATTGGCTCACCAAATTATAGATTAAAATGTGACATGATACGATAGTTTATCCTTTCCTATATTTTTTATCTTGACCCTCCAAACGAGTTCTCAACATTAAAAATAAACTTTCTTTTTATTTTTTGAAAAGTAAAAAAAAAAAAAACTTTATCCGGAAAAGAAAAAATAATGTTTGTGCACACCTTTTTATATACTCTTTTTTTTTGTCTCATGCCATCGGTATCCGAAAATCACATTGAACTTTGATTAATATGAGTCAAATGGGAAAACTCATTTAATGGGACAAAATTCTATCAACGTCTATTTTTTTCATTCACAATGATTCGAACTGAAATCTTATTTAAAGAAAACCAAACTTCTTGTCACTTGGATCAACATGCATTGATATAGATACTCTCTGGTCAGAGAGAATATGTATTAAAAAAATGCTTTTTTTTATTATTATCTAAAAAGAAAGTAGTGTAAAAAAAATTAGAGTGCAAATAACATAAAAAAATAAATAATAATCTTCACAACCATTTAGCCCTGCTTCGAGGGACCAGCAACTGCCAATCGTTGGGTTTCCTTCATTTCCTTAGCCCTCGATGTTGGCATAATCTGAAGATGGATGGCAATCCCCTCATTCAAAGTATGTCCCAGCTCTTCTTCGTTAATGGCGGACAGAAGGAGGTGCAATGAAATATTTTAGATTTTTTTTTACCAAACTGTGCTATGAGTAAAATTATTTATTGATTTGTCATATATATTTTTTTGATATTATTTGGCATACTTTTTAAACTACATATTAAACTGTCAAACTTATGGCTACGTTGGCTTTTTTATTTATTTATCTTCAAGTTATATGTAAATAATTTCATATGGCTTAGGGTTATCCACATCATAACGCTATTTAGGAGCCGTTTGTTTTATGGTTTTAAAAATTAGTTTTGAAATAACTTTCCCAGGTAAATAATGGTGAGAATATTATTTTCTGGTGCTTTTTTAAGAAAAGTATTTGGCTAATACTTATAACATTCCCGGAAATCATTTGTAAGAGTGAGGTATAGAGGTAGTTACACAAATTTCGTTCTTAGTTTCATGGGAATCTTTTATTTTCACCCCTTCCTTGGGAATAAAAACATGAGAAAATAGAAGTTATTTTATTTCTGAGAATATTTTATACTTGGAAATAAGTTTTTTAACCTTGTATCAAACATGAGAAACCATATTTCCAACATCTACATTCCTGGGAACATGTTTTGATAACCTGAAACAAACACACCCTTATATTGTGTAAGTACGCGTTGGCAGTCCACATGTCCTGTCGTGCCCTCGTGAGGCGCGTTGTTACAATGTTGTTACAAGAGTCTTTTTTTCCTTTATAATTTTTTGTGCTAAAAAAAGTTTAGGTAAGTTTAGTCCCGAAGGCTCACCAGAGCTAGGATCGACCTCACGGCTCAAAGAGCACTTATAGATGTACTTACAGATTATCCATAAACGCTTTTTATTTATTTTAATATTTTCTTTACACTTTATACTTGTATATCATCCTAGTATAAAATTATAATAAATATAGATCTCACAAAACCCAATTTCGTATTTGTGGAATACATACATAGGCTCTATTTGGCAAGTCCAATAAGCTAGCTTATAACTTATTTGACTAAAATGAATGTGTTTTATAAACAAACTTATCTCATTAGCTTATAACTTTTCTTCATAAGCTACTTTATTTAGCTTATAGTTTGTAGCTTATAATTACAAGAAAACAGCTCATTATCAACGGCCATAAGCCGTCAGTAATCACAAAAAGCCATTGGTAATGGGCTTTTTCTGACGAAAAGCCGACGACCAAAAATCTGTCAGAAATAAATTCCTCGGCAATGCATACCTACAGCCAAGCGCAAAAGGCCGTCGGAATGTTACTGACGGTTAAAGCCGTAGGTAACCACCCACCCCATATTACCGACGGACAGGTCGCCGGTAATTACCTAAGTCCATTACCAACAATCTTAGCCGTGGTAATTCTAATTTTTTTTAAAAAAGTTTATATTTTTAACTGATTAATTAGTTAATATTTAATTATATTTTATATTTATTAAATAAGTATATTTCTTATTAATTATTTACAAATATTAATTAAATAAATATTGCATAATAAAATTAAAGATAACATTAAAGAAATTAAAATTATACCCAAATGATAAATAACATATGTTTTTACAATACATAGAAATATAAATAAAAAATTAATATAAAAACCTAATAATTTCTATCATAAGAGTGGTTCAAGGGACCTCCCCGATAGCAAGGATGAATCTGACCTGAGAATTCCCAAAAAACACGTTACTATGACTCTATTTAGCATGTCCAATAAGGTACGTAACTTATACCTTATTTGAGTAATTTATAAGTTTGTTTGACCAAAGTAGAGGAGTTTGGTAAACAAGTTTATCTTATTAACTTATAGTTTTTTTCATAAGCTAATTTATTTAGCTTATGACTTATAACTTATTAAATTTTCTCTCATTTTGACCCTTATTAATTTAATAAAATTTTCACTTTACCATGTCTTTTTATAAATATGTTCTTTTATGTTATATTATATTTATAGGCTAGTTCAATCTCTAATTTTATCGAAGGCTTCAAATTCAACCATCTAACTTTTCAACTATCATCTATCAGGTATAAACTTTCCGCTGAAAATTAGCTTATCGGCCATAAGCTAGCCTATCAACTATTTTTGCTAAACAGAACTCATCTTTCTCATAAATATGTTCTTTTATGTCATTTTATATTTATACGCTAGTTTAATCGCTAACTTTATAACACTTCAAATTTAACCAGCTAGTTTTTCAGCTATAAGCTTTCAATCATAAGTTAGCTTATCAGTCATAAACTAACTTATCAGCTATTTTTTCATGACTAAACCTGAAAATAAGGATACTCGCTATTCCTAATTCACACATGCGAGAAGACGCAATAATTTTAAATGGAGACTGTTATTTAGTACGAATACTCATCGACAAAAACGGTACGAATAGCCTAACAGCAGGAAATAAGATAGTAATTACACTATTTATTTTTGAAAATGCAACTGGAATAGGAAATCAATGGTGTATGATTTTCGCACTTTTTTCGTCTCATACCATCCAGCCTTATTGATTTTAAATTCCTTAAGATTTTCTGATTTTTTTTAAATCGAATTAATTATTATTAATCAATCTCATTCAAATAGGTAGAAAAAAATATATTATATTTATGCATTTACAAGATAAAAACACAAAACAAAAAATGGTACACTTAAAATAAAAGTGGTGATTTTTTTTACTTCTTCTATTTTATTTACTATTTTATTTATTAGTTAAAGATATCAAATAAATAAAATCCTACAAATATTTCAAAATCCAACGCAGGCAAAAAAAACACATGAAAAGAACACAAAAAAAAAAAAATCCAGCCTTATTTTTTATTGTTCACTTCATGAATTACGTCCTAAATGATTAAATAAGAATTTGAAGATGAAAAGAGAAACAAAGAATATAACTACGGAAAAATCCTGGAATTCCTTCTATGTCTTGGGTTTGGAAAAGCGTGGATTTCAATATTGTCAAACTCGGATTGATCATCGACTCAATTAGGCCATTGGGTCATTAGTTGAACTAGTGAGTGATCACTGGTTGATCCGCATAACCGGTATATATATATATATATATATATATATATATATAATACATTTGTCATATCTATATCAAGTGAGTGTTGTGGTGTAGTGTAGTGACAAAATTCCTTTTTACCAACTTCTAGGACCTGAGATTGAATCCACATCCTATGTTTTTGGTTTGCAATTTAGGCAAAAATAAATAAATAAGAAAACGCATGACTCGTTCAGTTCCGGATTGACCTATCTGATCATCGATTTTTTCCAAAATCAACTGAGTCGAACCGATTCTTATCGGATGGATTGCATTTCCGATTCATTGGCCAACTTAGACCAGCTAGGTGACCGAGTCGAGGATCGGCCGGGTCGAGTCGAGTCAGGTTTAAACAACACTGATAGATTTACAAGAAAGAGAATTACGATATGTTAGGAAATCTCTTATAATAATCAAGTGCGTCTAAAATGTAATTTAATGCCAAAAGTTGTTGTGCTTTTCTTGTTGCAATCTCTTTATGGTAATCATGTCCGAAAGTTGGAAAGTTCTCATTGTCTTGTTGTGCCTCTACTTAGTTCTTTGTCCGATTTATTCTAAGTATCTTATCAACTTAAAACATTAATTAAAAATAAAAAATAAAGTTTTTGTTCAAAATTAAATATATCACTTGAAAATATATTAAATATATCATATCTCAATATAATAAATATACTACTTCTCAATATAAATTTGTTTTTAATTTCTTATATAGTATCTTTAAGTTATTGGTGAACATTTGTTTTATATCAAATGCTTACTGGGATACGTTTGTTGGTTCTGTGCTCTTTGTTTTGGTTGTGGTGGTTGTTTTCTCTGGGGCTGAAAAAACTATTCCTTTTGTTATGTAGATTTCTGCGTATGCTGCTGCTATCTTGACATTGGTATATGGCAGGATATAAATTAATATGTAAATTATCTGTTAGCTGGCTCTGCCTCTTCACTCAAGTTTCCTGTTACAGCATGGAAAGTCATAAAGGGTTATTAGAATCTGACTCTGAAAATTCTTCTCTTGGTTTTTGTATGTGCTGATAAGGATCTATGTCTCCCTAATAATTTCACTACTGGTTTTGTCTCGGTGCCAGACCCTGGTCATCCTTGGAATGTGATCTCTGCTTTTTTGCCTAGCTAGGCTCGAATCTTTGGATGTTCAGAGTGGTAATGCCCGCTGTTCTCTTTGAGTGGAAATGGATTTGGTTAGAGATTTGTTGCAACTTTTGCGTCACTGGGGTAGTTTCCTGGTTGCTCAATGATGCCTCACGAATTGTTGTATGGTTGCTGATCTCTTTCATCTAGGTGGCGTTGTTTACAGTTAGATTACCCTTTTTTTTCTGGTCTCTTTGTATTTTTAAAAGTGGTATGATGCAGATGATTGGTGAGGTTTGTGATATCAACATAGTTAGATGGTAATCCTCGTTGCGATGCCTTCGCGTGCTGTATTTTTTAGGATTTTTTCTATATGGATTTGAGTAACTATTGTACTCTCTTTAATAAACTTTTTATCGTTATCAAAAAAGTAAAAATAACTCATTGTTTTATAGATTTATTTTACTACATTTTTTAATATTTAATCAAAAATAAAACAGTATAAAATAAGATTTAATAAAAAATAAAAAATATAATATATTAATAGCATTCCTTCTCTTTTTATAATTTTTATTTAGCATTTCCTTCCCATCCGAAGGCCATCGGAGAGCGTCGCTTTATTTGTTAATCCGATCCCAATACTTTTTTATTTTAACATATATACCAGTTTATTTGTAAATATTAGCTATTAAAATTCAATTGAATCTATATTTTGATTAAATTTTTTTGTTTCTCATGTACTTTTTTAAATTATTGTTTGAAATCAACAATTTAATAGCCATCTTTAATTATATATTTTATTATTTTTTAACCAAATGAATTTTTAAAGTAAAATCATTAATTAATAAAACTCATTACATATTTGAAAATTTTATTAAATTTAAAGACATATATAAATTATGCACATTAAATAATAATTTTCCAATCATACAAAATTGCTAGTATAAAATGGAAAAATAAGTTTTAGACTTTTGAGATTGCGGACAAACATCCTCACAATACTAAATTTATACGTATATAAATTTTCTATTCAATGATGATGTTTTGAGTAAATCTTTAATTTCATCCCTGTAATTGTAATATCATATCAATTTGATTCTTATGTCAATTTTGTGTTAATTTGGTTCCTGAAATTATAAGGTTCGTATCAACTTAATCCCTGACAGGGAGACTGGATTGATTAACATTTGACAATTTTAATGATGCTTTTGAAATTTCAAAAATTTTAGGAAACAAATTGATACGATGTTATAATTTCAAATTTCAATGGTCAAACTGAGGATTTACTCCATAATATTATCATGCAAAAATGTCATACAACATTTTTAAAGTATTAACTTCAACTACTAATTTGGAAGTGTAGTATAATGGTTTTTAAGAAATAATTTCCATTTTCCTGACTTGCTTACATCGTCAACATTATTAATTAACTGGCAGCTAAATTTCTGGTTCTTTTAGTTGATCTGTCACTCTTGCACTGCCTTGTTCTTGTCAAAGTAAAACTAGTTTTTCAATTTAAAAACATAAATTACCACATGCTGTTAGGTGTCAGCTAGCAAGGTAATGGTGGCACGTCTCTATTGTTTGTCTTTTTGCTCATCACCCTCGTTCCTTCAAATTTCGTCTAATATATATAAAGTTCCATATATTCCCCTCAATTCTCATGTCCTTAAATTTCAGTGCTTTTAATTTGCAGCTTTAATATCTCTCTGACAGCGGTACCAAGAATATCAGCTAGCATTAATATGGAACTTCAAAAAGAGGAGCTAGTAGAACCAGTTAGTCCTATGGGACAATACTTTAACAGCTCCAGGCTCTGTTTATATATTCTTGGAGTTTTAGAATTCGAAGTTCCAATACATGACTTACAAGTCTGTACTCTTCTAAAAGATGTTTTCCTTCCCATCAATTCACGCTTCTCCTCCATCATGGTTCTCTCTTTTGCTTCCCCGCTTAATGATATTTTCAAGTTATTTTTCCTCACACGTTTTTTTACATATATTTTATAATCATTCATCAAAAAACTTTTACTTTATAAGTAACAATGGATAGATGATCAATAATTATAGAATGACTAAATTACTTTTTTAATCCCTCATTTGTTTTAATTTATTCAAGTTGGTCCCTCTATTTTAAAAATATTCAAGTCGGTCCTTTGCTTGTCAAAAGTTAAGCAATTTGGTCTTTTCCATTAAGTTTCACCGTTAAGTTCTGGCTAAATTACTATTTTAGTCCCTCATTTATTTTAATTTATTCAATTTGGTCCCTATATTTTATTCAACTTGGTCTTCATTTGTTTTAATTTATTCAACTTAATTGTAAAATTTAACAGAAAGGACGAAATTGTTTAACGTTTGGTAAATAAGAGGTCAACTTGAACATTTTTAACATAGAGAGACCAAGTTGAATAAATTAAAAAAATAAAGGGTCAAAAGCGTAATTTAGCCGTATAGAATAGCTATGAAATTGATATTGAGAAAAAGGGGTGTGAGAAGATATTTTTCTAATTATATATATATATATATATATATATATATATATATATATATATATATATATATATATAATTTAAGATAAGACACAAACCTTTTAATTTATAGATTGAATATACGTTTCATTAATTAATTGCTTTGTATCATGTGTTGCATCTTTGTTTATTCAATATACATGGTTCATCATCTCATCGTTGATTAAGAATATATATAGCAAGTTTGATCATGTATGCATTTACCAATTTCATGCAGTTTGATATTGACTTTATTGCATTAATAATTCAAATATATGCGAACATGCAGGTCCAAGACATAAATGGAGAGAAGCAATGGAAGCAAGTAGACGTAAACTTGAAAGACCATATCCGCACCCCCATATTCCCTGAAGGCAATTCATCACTGGAATCCAATACCAAGTGTTTTCATGATTATTTGTCAAGCATAGCAGTGGAGCGACTACCACAAAGCAAACCATTATGGGAAATTCACATAGTCAATTACCCTACAAGTGATGCAGCTAGCATTTTAATATTTAAGCTTCACCATGCACTTGGAGATGGTTATTCTCTGATGGGTGCACTCCTGTCTTGTCTACAAAGAGCTGATGATCCCTCTCTTCCCTTGTCTTTCCCTTCTCTCAAATCATCAAAACCAGAACCTTCCACTAAAAGCTTATATAGAAGATTTTCTTGGTTGTTGTCTTCAGCCTTCAACACTGTAGCAGATTTTGGATGGAGTGTATTGAAGAGTAGAATCATTGATGATGATAAAACACCAATAAGGTCCGGAGAAGGAGCCGAGTATCACCCAACTTCCATATCAAGCATGGCATTTTCCATTGACCATATCAAGGACATCAAGTTCAGGCTTGGAGTGGTATGATAAAAATTCTTGGTTGTTAAATTTATTTGAGTTTTATTATTTCTACATCTATTTTAAACATTAATATTGTAAATATACAAAAGCACATTTCCTTATATTTTTTCTTATCTCGCCTTTTTTTTTTTTATGAACTACCATAATTAGAGCTTCTGGCTCCCTAGTGGCATCCTGGGGTATCCCACAAGCTTTGGCCTTTGGACCGGTTTTGAGACTAATCCTCGATCGACTGCTTAGAGCAGGGAATTAACCTTTGGTTTTCGTAACCTCCCAACTAGAATGTCTGCTACCAGAATACGAATTTACTTTCCCCTCCTAATGGGGTCGAGATGCTTACCACTCGACCAACATTTGATTCATTATCTCACATTTTTATATACCTAAAAGCAACATTTATAAATATGATATCAGATACATACCATGTCTAAAAAAAATTGATTAACAAACGTAATTAATTTTAGGCTTAATTGCAATTTTGGTCTCTCATGTTATTGACTATGTCTGATTTTGGTCCCTATAGTTTTTTTATGCACATTTGGTCCCCCTATTTTTTAAATGTTGCAAATTTGATCATTTCATCCAATGTCTATCAATTTTTTCAATGATCAACATAGAGAAACCACTCTTCTAAGAGCAGAAAACCTTTGGTTAAAGTTATCCTTCATATGGCTCTCCAATTTAACATGATTCAATGATTCTTCTATGCTATTTACTGGTTTTGTCCCTCCTTTTCGCGACCTTTTTTTTAGTTCCACCACAGATCATTTACCACAGAAGATCAACCAGAGGTTCTATGCACGTTGAGCAATTGTTACTCCATGTTAATCATTGAAAAATTCATTAACATTGGATGGAAGGACTGAATTTGCAACATTGAAAAAATAGAGGAACCAAATGTGTACCAAAAAAACTTTAGGGACCAAAATCGCACATAGTCAATAGTAGAGGGACTAAAAGTGAAATTAAGTCTTAATTTTATTTATGGCCCCATAGAATGCCTATTCTCTATGAGGGATATGACTCCTTTAGAGTGAGTTTGTCTCTAAAGTGAGTAAGTAAGGGTGTTTTCACCCTTGATTTAATCAAATCAAGGGTGAAAACACCCTTACTTACTCACTTTAAAAACAAACTCACTTTAGAGAAGTTTTTCCCCTTTATGAGAGCCCCCACCTGCATGTCAGAATACACACATGGATATATATATATATATATATATATATATATATATATACTAGAAGTAGAAATTGGTACTGCTAACTTGTGGTGGTAATTGGAACTAGTGGAAATTTAGGGTGCGTTTGGAAGAGTTTAATTGAGCTTATGAAAATAAACTTATATATGAAAATAGTTTTAATATTTTTATAAACTCTTTTTAACTTATTTTAATAAGCTTGTTAAAGAACTTTTAAAAATAAGTTATTTTTAACTTATTTAAAAAAAAATTATACAAACGTTTAATTAAGCTATTTATCCAAACTCGTCCTTATGCTATTGCCATAACTTGATTCTACAACTATAAAATTACATATTGGAAATGAGTAGATCTTGTTTTGATTGCTAGGAACACGCGTATATATATATATATAAAATGTTCCATGTTTTTATATGCAATTAAATTTACTTCTGATCAACTTTGCAAAATGATTTCAATAATTTTGTGCATAAATCAACATAAAATATATTTTAAATGTTATATTAGCATTTTCTAAAAGTATGATTAGTTAATGAAATTTAATAGTGCCTCAAATTTTAGAAAAAGAATCATCTTTATGGTCGTTTTAGTAGGACTAATTTTGGAATGGGACAAATTTTTTTGTAAACTTCTTAAATGAAAATTTATTATCAACATTATTAGATAATAGTATGGACACTAACTTTTTTAAGAACGTATACATGTAAGTCATATAATTTTTGCAAATTAAAGACATTCAATCATTATTTGACAGGTTTAGTCACACAAAAAATCATTATTTGACAGGTGCATGCACTTTTCTTGTTGGGTTTGACATCATATGATATAATAGTGTTTGTTTTTTTCCTTTTCCTTAACATGATTCTAATTGCAGACCATAAACGATGTGGTGACTGGAATAGTCTTCTATGGGATTCGGTTATATATGCAAGATATGAACTCCAAATCTAAGACTGCACAGTCCACGGCATTGGTAGTACTCAATACGAGAAACATTGAAGGTTACCAGTCAATCAATGATATGCTCAATACTAAAGCCAATGGTCCTTGGGGGAATAAAATTTCCTTTTTGCATATTCCAATACCGAAATTAAACGGAAGCAGAAGTTCCAACCCTCTAGAATTTATCTGGGAAACGCATAATATAATCAAGAGAAAGAAACAATCTTTAGCTGTTGCCCTCACCGGGACACTTTTGGACATGGAAAGCAAATTCAGAGGACAAGAGGTTGGTACATTCATTTGGTTAATTAAATTGAATTTGATCATGATATTGTTATTGTTGAGGTCCAAATAAAATCCCACATTATCTAAACAAGGAGAGGAACATGAGTTTATAAACACAAAAATGTTCACGTTGGTATGAGGCCTTTTGGATATTGTCCAAAAGCAAATCCATGAGGATATATATAAAATATTTTGAAAGGGACGAACTTAGTTAAATAAATTTTGTAAAATTAATTATATATATAATACTTTTATACAAAAATATCTTATTAAAAATATTTATAATATATATACACACTTATATATTTGACCTCCCTTCTAATGTTTTTTTATGTCCGTAAACATGATGTGCTTTGTTTTTTTTAAGTTTCATCGAGGAAGCAAACAAAAATATATGTTACAGGGAGAATAAAATCAAATGAAAACAACAGAATGTTGACATAAATCAAAGCTAATATATAGATGCTCACCATTGCTCTAATTAACCCATTTGCTTCCGGCCTTAGGGTGTGTTTGGATATACAGTTTATTTAAACGTTTATGTAATACGTTCTTTTTTAAATAAATTAAAAAAAATTATTTTCATAAAATAAATTAAAAAGAGTTTATGAAAAGATCATAAATTATTTTAATAAACTATTTGCTTAAGTTTATTATCATAAGTTATTTTTATAAGCTCTGTATAAGTTCTTCCAAACACACCCTTAGTTGGTGATAAAGACTAGTAGAATATCATGCAGTTTGTTACAGAGAAATCTAAGTTCCCAAAGGCAATCTAACTTTATGCTTCATAATCTTTTGAAACTACATATTTTTATATCAAAATGAGATTGTTTTTGTTATGCGGACATTTTTTATATATTTTAGCTTTCCATGAAGCAAGACACTGCTCGATTCTTTTAATAATATATGGTGTAGCTGATTTTCCAAAATTTATTTTTAATCCAAACACCTCTGTATTTGATGTCCTTGTGTGAAATAACAAATATAAGCACTTCAATTAGAATGCTTGGACGGTTAAGTTGGTTCATGTTGTTGCAGGTTGTAGCCAAACACATTCATAGGACAATAATGAAGTCGAGTGCACTGATTTCAAACTTGGTTGGACCGGTACAACAAATGTCATTAGTTTATCATCCAGTGAAAGGCTTGTACTTCACGCTGGCTGGTGGACCTGAGGTATCCTTCATTCCCTTGCATCCTTACTTAATGGAAAATGCCAACATCTATTTTTAATAACTCTTGGACAACTTTAGTTTTTTCAATATCACTTATATGTTCTTTAAATTATAAAAAGAAAAATTATCTAAAAAAGTTATCCAAATATTTTGTAAATATAACATACTCTTCCCTAATTATCATGTGAGACATGCTGAAGTTGTAATAGTGGGCAGGTACAAGAAATAGAAAAAACATGAGGTTTGTTTGCTTTGTTTTTAGTTTTTCGTTTTTATTTTATGTTTTCATTAATGATTATAAAAATGTCACCTTATGTTGAATTTATCATTTCATGTAAAAATCTTTGAAAATAGTAAACATAATGATGAAAACAATGACTTTTTTACGAATATTAATGAAAAACAGAAAATTGAAAAAAAAAAAAAAGAATCTTTTTTTTATAGACAAATGTTAGTTTGTTAATATTTGTTATGTTAGTGGGGAGAGTTGAATTTATGACCTCTTTATCGCTTCAAACCCTTCCCCAAAATCATTAAGTCACGTTATCACTCGTAGTAAACAAGCCCTAATAAAGTAACCCAATAGCAAAAACTGATAAAGACATTGAAGGCGTTTTTATTTATTTGCATTAAGGCTTTTTAAGTTCTATTTGTTCCTTCACTTGATTGAAGTGAAACTATATATACATGAACACTATTTAAACATTTTCTAATTTTTGGGTTGCAGAGTCTTGTAGTTTCAATTATGAGCTATATGGGAGTGCTAAGAGTTACTCTCAAAACGGAAAAGGACTTCATAGACGAACATAAATTGAAATCATGCATGCAAATTGCATTTGAGATGATACGAAAAGCAGCCATGGAAATTCCTCAGAAAACCAAAGATTAGTGTGCATCACAAATGCATAAAGTCAAAATTCTTGTATTAGTATAGGGTCATATTGGAGGGCGGGGTGGGGGGGGGGGGGATGCTTACTACTTCTCAGTATTACCGACCCTTGAACTTTTTCAATACATTCTCGTTGCTTATAAAAAAAAAGGGTTAATAAACACAAGGTCCAGTTATCCTTTTTGTTGATTTTGGATTTGTTGTTATATTTTTATTTTCTATTATTTTATTCAATTTTTTGTCTACATTGATTTTTTTTATAATTCAAAATATTTTATTAAGAGCACCTACCTATACATCACTGTGAAATACTCTACACACCTTCTATGAAGGGTTGCAAAATACTCACTCAATCATTTGCTAAAAGCTAGACCAAAAGATTTGTCTAGGTTGATGGTATGGAAAAATTAAAATTAGAGTAACAAGAGTGCTAAATTGTATGACTATTTTGACAAACAACTTTTGACGAATTCTGTGGCCAATAGCAGTCACTACAAAAATTCCTTCATTTACCGACAGATTATTAATTGCCGACGAATTTAATATCGTCAGTATTTTCATAATTTTCGTCGGTATATAAAGTGTTGGCTAATGTTCCATTTTACCACGGCCTAGGTCATCAGTAAAGAAAAAATCATTATCATCCTCTATGTCGTTAGTAACATTCGAACGAATAAAGCTCGCTTAGTTTCTGATGGGTGTGGCCATCGGTAATGATGTTTTTAATGACCGACGGCTAAGGACGTTGCTGAATGTCGTTTAGTATTACGAGACGCAACATCGATCTCTTTTTTGTGTGTTACGAACAACATTAATTTCCTTTTGGTAAGTAAGTTACTTAAATTCCGACAGCCATGACCGTAGATAATCTGTCGGTGAAGACAACCACTACAAGAAAATGCGTTGTTTGATTTTATATATTGTAAAAATAGATGAATATTTGATCTTTTCATTAACGAAATTGAAATCTATTATTATTATCTGAAGAACATGAGACAATTGTATAAAGAGGACAGGTAAGTCCAATTAGAATGCAATGCAACATATCTTTTTTAATTGTATACATTCACATTGCACTGTAAATGAGCAATTGCATGAAAGAAAACATGAATTTGTTCCCTATAAATGCACACCAGTGTTCCCATCAGCCTGTGAAATCCCTTCCTTTGTCATCATCATCCTCTTGTTGAATAAAAACTTAAAATGCATCCAGTGACATGCATAGCAATATAAAATCATCCAAGAGCAAATAAAGCACCTGAATAACCAAGATCATCCAAGCTGCATACCTGTCCAACAACATAAGGAGATAATTAGTGTTGCAAGTGTTCCAAGCATCAATATTTTCAAATGTTCATTCCACCAATGTCTATTTACAAATATTATACTTCATTTTTACATTCAAAAAGTCATATCATCCTAACCCAAAAAGCAAACAGCAAACAGTCTTGGTATATAAAAGATTAGAATCCACACAAATGCAAACACCCAATTGAATGTGATACTACCAAGTATTCAACACAAACTCACACCATGCACTAAGAATCTGCTGATGGCAAGGTCAAGACAAGGCTTGTATGATGTATCCCAAGGCAAGGCTTGTATGAAAGATTATGGTACAAATTCTGCATCCACACTTTTTTTTTTCTAGTTTCAGCCTTTGGATTTCAAAGAGTAAATAGAGAACCTAACTCAAGATCTTAAATTTAGATATTTCAAAGAGCATTGCCATGCCTACTTAACCAAAATAAGATGAAGCTGAAGGATTCGTATGTGAAATGCAGCAAATGCACAAATCCTATTTCCAATTGAATGGCCAACAACTAAGTAATTATGAAAATTTGTGATGAAGCATACATAGAAATCAGGTAATACTACGGTATAGATTCTGCATAATGCATTGATGCAATTCTCTTTCAGTTTCAGATTCAGATTTTAAGAGTAAATATGTACATGTTGCATAGACATGATTAAAGGTTGTTTCCAGATCTGAGTTATTTTAAATATGCAGTAAGTATTGAAACCAATCAAATATAAATTTTATTAGTTCACAACCTGTGTAGCTCGATAACATAAACCCAAAAAGGCTCCCAAAACAACTAAAACCAAACTAATAACAACATACAGTGACATTTCAATCCATATGTAACATTGCAACACATTCACTTTAATTTCATTTCGTCCATTTTTGTATGTTAATGAAAACTAAAAGTGTGTTGATATCATCTTAAAAAGGCAAACTAATCAGCAAAACTCAAAACGATGTACCTCAATATCAGTTTGTGAATATAAATGAATACCTGATTTAATCCCAATTATGACTTCTCCATCAATGGTCTGCTCCTTGGCTTTTGACACCAGCAAAAATCAAACTGCAAAACTAAACCCAGAAACAAAATATGAAACCACTCCAAGTTGCAGCTGCAAAAATAACATTTTTTTTCTTCAAAAAAACAAGTCACCACATTCAAAACTAAAATCAACCTTCAAAACCCAGAAAGCAAACATGAAAAAGAAACAAAATGGAGAAAGTTGAAGGGACCTCCTCATTTTCTGAATGGATAGTGATGTTAAATTTGTGAATATCATAGATAGATACTAATCTTTCCCTTAACTTTATGATAAAACCAAACCCACCGGTACCACTGAGAAGGGTAGAGTGACCACCATTGCCAGGCACAGAAAGGAAAGGATGAGTTCAGGTTGAGGGGTTGATTGGGGCATAAACCCAAGTGATTGAGAGACAAATAGAGTATAAGTAATGAGAAGGGACCGAGTTTCACGACATACCTAGGCTGGAGCTGAAGCTAGAACAGGGTTTCTGACCAAAAGGGTTACGTAGCCCTCTGTTAGTGCTAAGAAGTGGCAGTGGCGGCGTGAAAGGTAGCGATGGCCAGAGCGAGGCAGAGGGAGCTATGGTCAAAGTATCTTCAACAAAGAGAAAAAGGGTTATCAGAGAGGGAAAAAGGGAACTTATCGATGGCAGTGGAGGGAGGCGCGGTGGCAGTGGGAGCGGCCGGAGGAGCGACTCTGATGGAGGGGGCGCAAGTTTCGTTTATTAGAGAAGAGGGAGGCATGGTGAAAATTTTGTTATATCATCGGCCTTAATACCCTTACCCGCGGTCAACGCCATGGGAAATATGGTGGGTGTACTTCGCGCCACTTTGCGCCATCCCTTACTTGCGGCTTGCCCGTGGGAAAATTTCCTGATTTCATTTCCGAGGGCACTAGTCGTGGGAAATTGTGAGGGAAACAAACCATCTTATTTCCTATGGCCTTAGCCGTGGGAAAGGTCAAAATTAGACACGGCTACAAGACCGTGGGTAAAAGGCCGTGGGAAATAGCGAGATTTCTTATAGTGAACATATCAAGCGCGCAAAGCTCTTTCCCTCTTCTCACAAACCCTCAATCTATCAATTTCTCTGCCACCACCACTTCTCCGCCATCACCAGCACGAGACTGTTACCACTATCGTGATACCCTCTCTGTTGCTCCCCCTTTCTCTCCTTGGAGAATGAGTTGATTGGTGGAGGTCGAGGCTCTGTTAGGCTTAAATAACTCCAATTTCTTAGAGTTATCATTATACCACAAATAATCACATAAATGATGACCACGAAAAATCATTGGTTTTGTGCAAACCTACTGAGATGCTTGAACAATAATCTATTGTAGAATTTAATTAACACTAAAATAGAGTTCAATATATGATAAAATATGATAACTATTAATATTTTGATATAAAAACTATATGGATGAAACACAAGAAATTTCATACTCAGATTATCATGAAGAACAAAGTTGTGAAAAAGAAGAGGGTCATGGGTAAGATTAATCCAAAGAGAGTGAGAAGAAAACGAAACTTTTTTAATAGAACCTCCAACCTGTCGAACTTAGATGGTAAAGCTCGTGTTGATAACATGTTGTAAATAGAATAAAAGAGGAAAAAAAGAAGAGATATAAAAAACATGAACACAAAAGGTATAATTCTTCGTGAACTAGCTATGTCACCAACTTTTCTTATTTGTTTTTCATGGAAAATCATGCCCTTATATAGTTATATACATAGGCGAAGGGAGGAGGGATGACCTGATGCCACGACGCCCCAACACAGGCAAATGACTTTTTTTTCTTTATATATATACTAGATCTTGTACCAGTGCGATGCAAGGGTGTATTATATTTGTGGAGGAATATTTTATACTCTTTTGAAAGAATATTACTATTTAAATGTAGGAAAGAACAAATTAAAAGAGCAAGAGTTAAGTATTTGTGTAGTTTTTGAAATGAAAAATCATGCCATGGTTAATTTGAGTTAGAGACTCTTAAATTTGAGAACACTGACATAATGAAAATAGTAAAAATTTAATATTGTAACTACCATTCAAGCATTTCAGTATGAAAAATTAACAATTAACAATAAAAAACAAAGGTGAAAATTTTGAGATACAACACCGAATTGTGGTTGAACGGAAATGCTATTAAAGATATTATTTTTTTGAAGCATATAACTGAATGTTATCATACTAATATTTATCATATATATTGATACAATTGAATGCTACAAACAAACTTCAACATCAAACTGCAGCATCATTTTGCTGTGATTATTATATTTCTAAATCCATTTTAAATAACATGTAAAGCATAAAACCATTGGGAAAACATAAAAACTGAGAATATCCTACATTAAAAGTTTAATCTTCTTTCATACATTTTTCAATCAATCTTTTTTCCTGCTTAATTTGCTGTCAGCACATATTGTTGACGCTATATCCAAAACAATCTTCATGTTCTGAGTCAATAATTCTCTTTACCGCAGTAAGTCCATTTGTTTCTCCATCTACTTCAAATGCTATCTTCTCACCCAGTTCAGAGTATTTCTCATTAAGCACGTTAAAGAAATTAGGCAATAGATCATGTGTGATAGACATATATATATTAACATGAGAACTATGTTATCCAATAAACAAGTTCACAAAAAAATACCATGGCAGCAAAAATGGGGCATGGTCTTACCTCTAAGGGATCTACCTCAGTAAAAGATTTCCGTCAAAGTTCCCTCCTCCTATGGTATATCTCTCTCTTCAGAAACCAAAACAAACCAAATATCCCTCAAAGAGCATTGAGAAAGTAAACTAAAACAATGCGAATCAGTCCAA
The DNA here is from genome assembly GCA_039655645.1 of Ammopiptanthus mongolicus. Classification (NCBI taxonomy): domain Eukaryota; kingdom Viridiplantae; phylum Streptophyta; class Magnoliopsida; order Fabales; family Fabaceae; genus Ammopiptanthus; species Ammopiptanthus mongolicus. Next base: position 23,631,051 of record CM077347.1, on the reverse strand, counting down.
TTTTGGAAAACCAAAACATGAATGACATTCAAAATAATATGCCAAATAGCTTGATTAGGCATAGCATAAGAAAGTCTTGTACTCTACAAATTTGCTGCACTTGAAATCAATATCTTAAGATAGTTTCTTGACCCTTCATAGTTATCTCCTAACAAATTCTTCTTTATCTAATTGATACATGCAAATTTTCATTTGTGTTTATAAATTCTACTATATATAATACCGAAAACTTTCCAGTATATTGGGATGTTCAGACATGTCATAGTAGTAAAGTTTGTTAAATGGATCACACCCTTCTCCAATATAGAGAAGGACATACTGCACAATCAACAAAAACAGATAGTTAGATTCATAGGAAATTAAAATCATGTACACAAAATTCTTCATTTGCTTTGTTACACTTTGCACTTAACAAAGAAAAATCAAAATAAACCCATTACCTTGCTTTGACTTATCAAAGCCATGAATTAAACCATATTTCCTACAACATTCTCTAATGTTATGTGATGAATACATCTCACAGAAGTAGATAGATTAAAATTATGTAAGAATGAGTTGCTTATCTTTTTCTAATACTAAATAAGAATTTTGCTAAGCATTAGAGTAGAGCTCCAGATTTTTATGGCCAGATGCTTCAAGAAAGACAAATTTCTAATTAGCAAAAACAATTTACCACAGTATAACATAGAATATTAATTATAACACTCAGCTACTTAACCTTACCATAATGCTAAAATGGAAATTATGCAAAGCAATACAATATTGATCCGGGTTTTCCAAGCAAAACAGGTCAAGCAAGACCCATTTCAAATGCTAAAGCGATCAAGAAGAGCTAAGTAGATGCCTTTGAAAAATATTTATGGTAGGACATAAAACAGTGAATCATCAATGACATTGCCTCAGAAAAGAATGTTTTAGTCTCCTAAGCAACATAGTACAATCTTTCATCAAAAAAGATCATTTTCTAATCACAATATGAATAATGTAATTAGCAAGAGTAGGAAAAACAATGTGTGGCTAATAAATTATGAGCTTAAAGTATATAATAAAAACATTGGTGAACCTATTTTATAGCTACTTTTGTTATCTCTTTTGATTTCTCATAACCTATTTACAATGTCAAGCATATATGTTACACATCGCAACCTAAAGCATATTGCTCTCATATTTCCTGCAAAGGTATCACTATTAGTAAGTCCTGTCACTGTTATCACTTATTTATACTCGTCCTAAAATTTAACTAGATAGATTTTAAGAAACTTTGTAGAGGTTTAGTACAAAAATAGATGCATTAGAGGCACATATGACAAATCATAAGTGACAATTTTACAACCCTATACAAGATTATTACGTTATGCAAAATATACAATAATAAAACCAATGCCCAATGCCACGCCATTGCAAAACTACAAAAGCCATGTTTCACAAATGTTTACTCCCGCAAAAATAGCAAATTACATAAAAAAAAAAAAAAACTTAAATAGGTCTGAAAAGAACACCACTAAGACAATAAACAATATTTATAGCCTGCGAATAGGCTTGAACAATTGTACTTGATAGAAACAGAATCTATATTGCAATTACAAATCAATTTAAACTTTAAGTAGCAACCTTAAAATCTTCACCTATCAACATTCAACATGACAACCCAGAATCACAGGAAGAAAGTGATATATTGCATTAGAGAAAGAGATTAGTTTTACATCAGAAACTATCAAAATCTCTAGATCCTTATATGTATATTTCGTCATTGAAATTAGTTACTAATACCAATTAATGTGAGGACATTCAAAGACTAATTTGAGTGATAGATTGCACATTCAAGAATGTAAAGGCCAGAGGGTAAGGGACTAACTTGACCATTTACTCTGAAAGAAATAGGGATCAGTAATTAAGTTTGGTTTTGACCGGTATATAACTGAATATTCCATATTAAGATCATATTTGCAAATGAGAAGAAAACGGCTCATAAGTATCCTTTGATGTCAAATTATTGCAAATGAGAAGAACTGCCCATGGATGTGTTACATAATGCAAAAATCCTAAATAACCTAAATTCAGCTGAGATGCCCATTGTGTGAAGGCATGTGATGAATTTTCCAACCCGTAAAGATTCTTATATACTGGTGAGTGAATTCAAAGACTATTGGAGGGAGTGAAAGGTAATTGTTGACACCTAATATGCAGTGCATAGCATAGTAGAGAATTGGAATATAGAGGGCATCAGTTTGCCGCTGATAGAATTCATGGTTTGGAGTTAGAAAAAAAAGGGCAGAATCAGATGTCTTCAATTCTAATTACTTTTATGAATCACTTATTCAAATGCGAATTATTTAAGAGAAATTACATTAAGATGGGAATAAATTATGAACTCTTGCCTCAAGAAGTCTATCATTCAGTAAATCTGCTGTCATAACCACAGGAAACATAAATGGTAGAAAATTAACTTGGATCCTCATCACCCTAGAGAAACCAGAACGTCAAAAATAAGAACTCTAGAAGACAACAATATCAAGCATCATTCTGAGAGTTTTAACATCCATTTGATATATTTTTCAGTTATTTTGTGCTGAAAGTGAAATAATCATGTCAATAGTGTCTAGATAAGTTTTAAGGCATTCTATAAATATTAAATACTTAATGATGAATCTATTTGGTTAAATATTATAATCTGTAAATGAGTGATATTCATAAATCACATCTTTTACAGTATAACAAATAAGTTTAAAAGGAAATAAGTACAAATATTATTTACTTAAAGTGTTTGTTTAATTCGCGACCAATCCAAATAAATTTTTCTTATTAGTTTCATTTTATCATTAGTTCATTAATAAATTTTGATATACATGAATTTTGATGCTAGATTAAGGTTAAAACGTCGTGGTATTTACATGTCAGCAAGTTTTTGGTTTGAAAAACTACCAAGTCAAATAGGGTCAAAACATATACAAAATATTTAGTATTTGCATAACGGACATATACCTAAGTGTGTGTTTGGATGGAGTATTGTTAGGGGATAAAGTAATTTTATAGGGTAATTGAATTACTTTACTTCAAAATATGTTGTTTGGATATTTTTTTTAAAAAGTATTTGAAATTCTTGGAATTTTAATGGGATATTTGTTTTAGTGTAAATGAGGGAATATCAAATTCTCACCTAGATAGATAGAATTTGTAAATTTCTTTCCCTCCCTCCACATTCGGCCACCACATCCGGCAGTCGTCAACCGCCATCGTCAGCCGAGCTCTGGTCACCGCCGCCGACGATCTTCGACCACCGCCTACCACCACCACTTGTCGCCATTGTTTTATGAATAATGACATAATTAATCATTTAATTATTGGCTTAATTGTACTTTTAGCCCCCAAACTTTTTAAATTATGCGATTTTGGTCCCTCAAAAATTTTAATTACACTTTTCATCCCTCAACTTTTTCAATTGTGCGATTTTGATCCCTCAAAAAATTTAATTGCATTTTTTATCCCTCAACTTTGTGAAATTGTGCAAAATTAGTCCTTCTAGAGACCAAAATAAAGGCTTTCATTGCACAATTCAAAAAGTTGAAGGATGAAAATTGCAATTAAATTTGAGAGATCAAATTCATACAATTGAAAAAATTAAGGGACGAAAAAATGCAATTAAATTTTTGAAGGATCAAAATCGTATAATTGAAAAAGTTGAGGGACCAAAAGTGCAGTTAAGCCTTAATTATTCCTGAAATTAGCTAATTATTAAAATATTTTAATTTTTAAATTTTAATTATTTTTGTTTGGTTCCAAAATCTTCAAATAGGTATTGAACACTAGACCTCCAAGAATAAAGAATGGAGCTCAACCACTAGATTATGGATGTTTGCTTGTAATAATTTGTTTTTTAAAATTACTAATATTTATTTATTTATCACATTTTATAGTAAAATTCAAAATTTAACAATTAATATTTGGAAATGAAATTTTAAAATTAAAGAAAATTAAATTGTTTGATCCAAACAAAAAATTTGAAATATCAAAAATTTGAATTAATTCATTCAAACAACATAATTGAAAATAAAAGTAATTTAATTGATGTAATTTAATTAAGTTGAAATTTTGAAATTCTTCATCCAAAGATTCAGTAATTGTATTTGACTATTTGTACAACACTACAAATTTATTTTATAAAAAAATAAAATAAAAAATACTTAGAGAAACCGGCCCCTCATCCCCGCCTCCACCACACAGCCTCCGCCTCGAACAGCGGCGAAGCGTCCCATGGTTTCAGGCACCAAAACCAGCTCCAAATCAACGGTGCCGCTTCCATCTCTGCCTGGAAACGCCGAGATCTTGGTCGTTCACCCTTCCACTCCGCACGGCCAACAGTCTTCCCCACCCGAAACCGCTTGCCGTGATTGATGCACCGTCGGGGTTCTGAACAGACTTGAGTGCATGCATCATTGCACTTCATAGTTCTAAGATGAACCAAATCCCATGGTCATGGCCACTCCACTCCCACTTCAAACCTTCCGCAACCTTCTGAAAACATGCATAGCCCAGAGAAACCTCTTAACTGGTAAATCCCTGCACGCCATATACATAAAATCCCACAACAACATTCCACCTTCCATCTACATTTCCAACCACTTCACCCTTCTCTACTCCAAATGTGGCACCCTATCCAATGCTATAACCGCTTTCAACATCACCAAATACCAAAACGTGTTCTCCTACAACACCATCATCTATGCTTATGCCAAACACTCCCTTATCCATCATGCCCGCCAACTGTTTGATCAAATTCCTCAGCGGGACCTCGTGTCTTATAACACCCTTATTGCTGCTTATGCCGATTGCGGCGAATGTGAGCAAGCTTTGAGGTTGTTTGAGGAAGTGAGAGAGACCCATCTTTGCATTGATGGGTTCACACTGTCTGGTGTAATCACCGCATGCTGCAATGACATTGGTTTGATCAAGCAGCTGCATTGTTTTGCAGTGATTGGTGGGTTTGATGCTTATGCTTCAGTAAACAATGCCATCCTTACGTGTTATAGTAGGAAGGGTTTTCTGAGTGAGGCGAGGCGGGTGTTTTTTGAGATGGGTGATGGTAGAGATGAGGTTTCATGGAACTCGATGATCGTGGCATTTGGGCAGCACCGGGAAGGATTGGAGGCAGTGGTGTTGTTTCAGGAGATGGTTAGGATGGGATTGAAGGTTGACATGTTCACAATGGCTAGTGTTTTGACTGCATTCACATGCCTCAAGGATTTGGCAGGGGGGAAACAGTTCCATGCTATGATGATTAAGAGTGGTTTCCATAGGAACTCTCATGTTGGAAGTGGTTTGATTGACTTGTACTCTAAGTGTGCTGCCAGTGGCATGTTGGACTGCAGGAAAGTGTTTGAGGAGATTCCTGCACCAGATTTAGTTCTTTGGAACACTATGATTTCTGGATTTTCCCAGAATGAGGACTTGTCTGAAGATGCTCTTTGTTGTTTCCAGAAGATGCAGCAAGTTGGTTTTCATCCGGATGATTGTAGTTTCGTATGTGTAATTAGTGCATGTTCCAATTTATCATCCCCCTCAGTGGGAAAACAGGTTCATGCATTAGCAATCAAATCTGACATCCCTTACAATGGAGTTTCGGTGAATAATGCTCTTGTTGCAATGTACTCTAAATGTGGTAATCTTCAAGATGCAAGAAGGTTGTTTGATACAATGCCAGAACATAACACGGTATCATTGAATTCAATGATTTCAGGTTATGCACAACATGGTATTGAGGTCGAGTCACTTCAGCTCTTTGAACTGATGCTGCAAAAGGATATTACCCCTAACAGCATAACCTTCATATCTGTTCTTTCTGCGTGTGCACACACTGGAAAAGTTGAGGAGGGTCAAAAATATTTCAACATCATGAAGGAAAAGTTTGGGATTGAACCAGAAGCAGAACATTATTCATGCATGATAGATCTTTTGGGTCGGGTAGGCAAACTCAAGGAAGCTGAGAGGATTATTGAGACAATGCCATTTAATCCTGGTTCCATTGAATGGGCTGCTTTACTTGGTGCATGTAGGAAGCATGGAAATGTGGAGCTAGCGGTGAAAGCGGCCAATGAGTTCCTCCAGCTGGAACCTTATAATGCTGTTCCATACGTCATCCTTTCAAATATGTATGCCAGTGCTGGGAGATGGGAAGACGCTGCAACAGTTAAAAGGCTTATGCGGGAAAGAGGAGTGAAGAAGAAACCAGGTTTTAGTTGGATCGAGATAGATAAGAAGGTGCATGTCTTTGTGGCTGAAGACACTTCACATCCAATGATAAAAGAGATTCATGAATATATGAGGGAGATGTTAAGGAAGATGAAGCAAGCAGGGTATGTGCCAGATATAAGATGGGCATTGGTGAAAGATGAAGAGGCAGCGGAAGAAGAGAAGGAAAGAAGGTTATTGCATCACAGTGAGAAACTGGCAGTAGCATTTGGTCTGCTCTCCACTGAAGAAGGGGTGCCAATACTGGTTTTGAAGAACCTAAGAATTTGTGGTGATTGCCACAATGCCATTAAACTTATTTCGGCCATTGCTGGCAGGGAAATCACAGTTAGAGATTCTTACAGGTTTCATTGCTTTAAGGAAGGGCAGTGTTCATGCAGGGATTATTGGTGATAACATAATCAAAGGTGCTACTTCAGTGGGAACATGAGTTACGCTACCATATTAGATCATTAGTTACTAGATTTTGTACCCATGCATTTTGTGGAGTATTTTAGTGACTTATACTCTACAATATACAGATAATGGGATATCTTTCTGGGTCATCTCCCCATATAAAAAGCGAAGCAGTGTCTGCACTGTCTGTATTGGTATACAAGGATAGCAATCTTTGTCTCTCTGTTTCTGATCTTGTACCGTCTCTTTTATCTTCGCTGCAAACCAAAGATGTGGAAATCATAAAAGTGAGTGTTCTACTTTTTCAAGATCAGTTTACTGTTTGATCATCTTTCTGTCATTGTTTTGAATTTAATGTTACATCTATAACAGGCTGTCTTGGGCTTTGTAAAAGTGATGGTGTCTTGCTTGCAAGCAAAAGAGTTGCACAATTTTCTCTCAGATATTGTTACTGAAATCCTCCCCTGGTCGTTTGTTTCAAGACATCATTTTAGATCAAAGGCACGAACAATTCCTAGTGTTAAGCTCCTAAACATACATGGTGTGTTCTTAAATAGATACACCTGCGCAACATGAACTCATTCATAATTCATACTTGATAGAACCAACAGAGTAATGTGTTTTTGGTTTTCTACAGGCCACTATCATATTTGAAATATTAATACGGAAGTGTGGTCCTGCTGCTGTCAAACTGGTTGCCCCTGAGAAGTATAAGGGTTTTCTCAAGACAGTTTTAGAGGTACTCCTTTGATTATTTAAAGGACTATGGTTGTTCTATACCTTAAGCGTGGTTTGAGCCTAGCCATATGTTACAGTATCATATGCCAAAGCATAAATTTGGTGACAGTGGCTTAAAAGTTCACATCAAGATTGAGCTTTTAAATGATTAGTTCTATATGTTTTTTTTTTTTAGTTTTCACATCGGTCCTATTAGTTTTTTTCTTCAAATTGGTCTTCCATGTTATGTTCTGTTTCCATGTTAGTCCTTTCCGTCAATTTCGTCCTAACGTCATCAGGTTTGACCTGACGTGGTTATCATGTTAGTTCTACACGTGACTTTTAATCTAACGTCGTAAAGTCGAAATTAATGAAAAAAACTAACGTGAAAACGGAACATAACGTGTTCAAACTATAAATATTTTTGATAGAAATCAAGCTATATAATATTAACCTGAATCATCTTTTGGGTACATTTAAAAAAATCAAAAAAAAAAATCCAACACACAAAAACATAGTGGCCACGATGATCCAACTCCTTATCCCAAAGAAAAAAACAGAGTTGATAGCAATTTTTCCATGCACAATATGTTGACAATGTGAGTGGTAACTAATAAGGATGTTATTGTCTCTAAACACAGGAAAAAAAACAGAATTCATAACAAATTTTCCACCCTTTATGATGGTTGCTTCGATCAAGATGGTGTAAGTTATCAGAGTAGGCTCGCACTTATCTTTCAACAACTGGTCCATGACCTTCAAAGCCAACTCAAGCTTTCTTCTGCCACAAACATTACCGATGAGTATATTGTAGGTAACAGCATCAGCGGAAAACCCCTTCTTCTTCATTCTGTCGAGAACTTTATTAGCTTCATCAATTCTATCAGCCTTGCATAACCCACTAAGCACTGCATTGTGTAAGCAAAAACATCAGGCTCGCCATGCTTCTCCGATATCTCCATTGCCTGAATAGCTTTTCTATTTTTTGGTGTTAAACAACCCTTTGACCAGCTTTGTACAAAGAATAACGTCAGGTTTTAACTTTTGATTAGCATGTGCTAAACAAATCAAGAGTGTCAACAAATTATAAAATATCGGACATTAGTTTTAATCTAAAAAATAACATAATGCCAATAACGCATCCATGTCAAAGTGATCAAGGGTTTAACCTTAATGAATTATGTTTACCTTTCTCCTTGATATAGATAGTCCATGTTAGCTATGCGAAAACACCAAAATCTGCAACCTGGTGACATTTCACATAGAAATTCATATGCAAATGCATGTAAGACCACATCCCAAATTATTATGTGTATCATTTTTCCAGTAAGTCATACTCTAAATTAACATATTATAATTATAACATCTTGCAGAAAAATATATACCTTTGCATCACCATTCTCAGTCAATAAAATGTGTATAGCTGCAAATTGATATATAAGTGCAGTCAATATAAATCTAATGTATAAACAAAAAAGTAAAATTCAATAAAATACGAATTTTCATCAGGAAGGGGGTGAAACAGCTTCAAAGTACATAAAAAATCAATATGGATGGGGTTGCTGCTGATACCTAATTTAGGCTTCAATGTCTCTAAATTTTTCCTTCATTTTGTAGGTAATCAATTGTGTGCAGTAGCCAGCAAGTCAAGTAGAATGGAAGCAACATCTGAAGCTCCATTGTAGGGTATGCCTTCCCATGGCTGCTAGTGTACCGGTGGTACGAATAGGATTCCTAACAAGAAATTCCATTTCTTGTATTGTGCACACAATCATACCCTCATTGAGTGCACAATACAGTAAAAAAGTATTTTTACTGTGTTACTCCTCTTTGCGGTTAATTTAGTGATTTAATTTATTTTATATTATTCTTCTCTTTGATTGTCATTGATATTAGTTTCTACATATTTGTTGAGATGATCCTTTTTGTTTCATTGTATTACTTGAAACATGATTTCCTGTTCATTTTAATCTGGTTAATGATACTATTGGAACATTAGCTCTTCTTGGACATTATCACGGTGCAGATACTCTTGCTGCAATTATGATCGATACTGTTACAAATGCTTTATATGTGGAACAAATTGATTCTATTATCAAGTGTCAGGGTCTTCTTACAACATTGAGACGCATGGTATTGCACTTTCTAGCTTATGCTTTTTCCTTCGATCAATGCAAACATGTTTCCCCAAAAATTATTTGTATTTTGGATTTGGTAGTTCTCATAAGCTATTATACACACAAGATGTTTGAGAAATGGCCAAAACAATTTTTTTCTTTATTATTTCTTTTGAGTTATTTCTCATTCTATTTACTTCAATTTTTCAAAATGTTTAGAATTTGTAGCATGGCAAGTAATTGATAATCCATAGGGAAAGCTTCAAATTACAAACGGGTATGCTTGATTTATCTTTTAAAGTGTTTTTTATACTTGGCTTTTTGGTTCTCATGTTGAATTATTTCATATCTTTATATATAAAATTAGAGTAAAGGTTGTCATTTTTTTAGGAAAAAAAATCATTAACACAAGTGTTTTTATAAAAATACCCCAACCACTACATTCCTTATATATATATATATATATATATATATATGGCTCCATGAGATTACATAAATACCCTTAAATATGTATATGTATGTATATCTATATTGTATATATAAAAACCTATTTAGTAATTTCAAATTGGTTGAGCTCCACTTACTCTGTTTAATATCTTGTAATGGACATTGAAATTAATGGAAAGTTCTCGTTAATTAGATCATGTGTACAAAATTTCAAGAATTATTTGATACTTTATCGCACAATTTTATTTGAACGTACAATACTTTATTTAAAATAAAAGTAAATACGATTATAAGATTAAATACCAAATACTTACTCACAGAGTTATCGTTTATTCACGTCAGTACGCCATCACATAAATTTTTTTTATTGTTACTTCATGTCATGTATAATTGGTCTTGACCCCCTTCTATCAAATTAATTTCTGGTTCCGTCCCTGCTTATAAAGAACTTCTATTAGATAATTAGAGAAAAGTTATATTTTTCCATAATATTGTATATGGGTTACTATACCTTCTTATAACCACAAGTCATACTAATTATCACTCTTAAAACCTAAGGAACATAGTCATCCACCTTGTATAAAATATGCATGTTTTACTTTACCTTTTAATAATTTTAAATATTTTTCATTTCATTTGTAGATTATAATTTAATAAATTTTGTTAAACAAGATATTTAAGTCCCTTATTTTTATTTTTATTTTTATTTTTTTCAAATTGGTCCAATATTTTTTTTTTGGTATTCCAATATATTTTATTTTTATCAACATCATCCATTATCTTTCAAATGATCAATCAATATAGTTCGAGGGCACCAAAAAAAAAATCAATATAGTGCGATGATTCGATCATACTTCTGTTAGGGTGTGTTTGGAAGAGCTTATGGAAAGCTTATGAAAATAACTTATAAAAATAAATTTATGTAAATAGTTTATGAAAATAGTTTATGGTCTTTCCATAAGCCCTTTTTAGTTTATTTTCATAAGTTTGTCAAAGAAGCTTATAAAAATAAGCTGTTTTTAACTTATTTTCAAAAGAGTTTATTGAATAAATACTTAATTAAACTGTGTACTCATAAGCACCCTTAGTCTCCCTTAAAAAGCGATCATGGGTCACTACCAAGTGATTTCTCATCATTAGAATGTCTTTGCTACAAACATTGCTAATGACATGTCATTACTTCGATAAAAGTTTATGTCAAATTGTTAAATTGATAATTGATAATATGAAATCTAATAAATCAAATTGACAAAATAAATGATATAAAATCCAATTGAAAAAACAATAAAGTAAAATATGTATTATGTCATAATTTAATCACGATTTAATTTATTTGCACTGACAAAATAAAGTTTTTTACACTGTCAACCAATCATAATTTATCATATCAGTAAAAATACTTCACAATTATTCTAAATGCCTTAAAAGTCACTCATATCATGATTTATGATTGATCTGACAGTGCATAACAATTAAACTCAACTAATTACAAATATCTTTTTATAATAATAAATTTTTTTATTATATTTATCAAGTTTTATTTAAACTTTGTATAATATACGAAATGCTTAGCTTATTAGTAATATTCATAAATAAAGAATAAAGAAATAGATAAAAAATAAGAATAAAGATCCAATTTGATCCTTATTCCCTAAAAATAAACATAGTACATTTTTGGTCCCTATAAAAAATAAGTTAACCACTTAGCCCCTCAAATTTGTAAATGCAGGTCAAGTTAATCCCTCCGTCTAGTTCCAATAGCCGTTTACTTGCCTATGTGTCTCGTTAACCATCCTGTCTGGCCCCATCAGTGATCCTATGTAGGGGTGTTCGCGGATCGGTTCGGTTCGGTTTTGAGCATAAAAATTATCCGATCCAAAGAGTAAAACATCATGCGGTTCGGTTCGGTTCGGTTTGCTTCTTTAAAAAAATCCGAACCAATCCGATCCAATTAAATGCGGTTTGGATCGGTTCGGTTTGTTCGGTTAGTTCGGTTTGGTAAAAATAAACCTGGTCAATTAGATATGATTTGCTCTCTTTCCACTCTTCTAATTTATTTCATATTACTATGGCACAAAACTACAAATCAAGTAAATAGTGTGTCTTTTGTTGAAGATAATAATCTTACTACTTGGACAAATATTTGTATCTATAAAAACGTTCTATGTCAAGCAATAAATATTCCGGAAAAATTGAATTCTATATATTTGATTCTTTTGAAAATGAAAAGTTACTAACTTAAGCCTAAAGAGTAAAGATGCTCCAAAAAGAAAGTTCCAAACTACAGTGAGTGACCAGTGGTGTGCCATGTGCGTGGGTAATAAAACGCAAATGCAACGTTATATGACATGAATCGGTTCGGTTGCGGTTCGGTTCGGTTTTAGGAACGCAAACCGCAAACCGAACCGAACCAATCGGTTCTCATCAAATGTCATCCAAAAAAATCCAAACTGAATCGATTTTTGTCGATTTTCGGTTAATTTGGATCGATTTGCGGTTTTTTAGCGGTCCGATTTGGATCTGAACACCCCTAATCCTATGTGCTTATGATGAATTTCCGTCATGGAAAAGGAATGAAAAGTGGAAAAATGAATGGTCCATCCTGCTTGGCCCGTTAGTGGTCGCATGTGGCATATGATGAATTTCGACCATGAAAAATGATAAATGTACATGATTTTTAAATCCATGTACCCAAGAATTATGTACCTTTTTGTACTTTTCATTCGTTTTTTATGATGAAAATTCATCATAAATCACGTAGGATCATTGATGGGTCAGACATGATAGTTAACGAGGAACGTAGATAAGTAAACGAACGTTGGAACTTGAAAGAAAAACTAACATGTTTTATGTTTGTAAATTTGAGAGATTAAATGATTAATATTTTTTTTTTTTTTTGAAGGATCAAAAGTATGGCATGTTTATTTTTAGGTTCTAAATTGAACATTTTTAATAATAAAAAAATAAAGCAAAAGAAAAGAATTTAGATGTTACTCTAACTCACAGTCTCACTCCCTCACTGTTCGCATTGTATGGTCCGAAAGAAACCAATGGTTACTGCGAAGATAACAAGAATCGGCGTCGGAACCGTCCCGACTCACCGGGTCACCACCGTCGCTACTCTTTCCTCTACCGCATTCCCTCCTCCTCATCCGCCGCCGCCGCACCGCCTCATTTTCATCAACTCGACGCGACGGTCCCTCCGCGTTGACTCGCTCGGAACTCGTCCTTCTCCGCTCAGAGTCCAAGCCTCCACGGTGGACGCACCTGCCTCACCAGGTCACTCGCGACTCGTAACTACTCTTTCTTTGATTCTTTGAATGCTAGTGAATGTGACTGTAATTTGCGGCAATTGAGGGCGGTGAATTGAAGTATGTATTTTGAATAAATAAGCCTTGGTGTTGACTTTAGGAGAAAATGAGGTTAAGATGCATTTTGTTTATTGAGTAACCTGTGCAGTTCGTAAATTTAGGATCCGTTTGCATTGTTTCCTGTTCCTTGTTTTCACTTCCTGTTTTTAATAATAATTGCAAAAGCAAAAATGCCACCTTTATTTTCATTCTGTGTTTTCTGTTTTAAAGATTTGTGAACAACAAAATCTTGTTTTAACTGTTTCTTATACAAATATTTGAAAACAGGAAAGATAGCGAAAATAAGTGACATTTTTTTGCAATTATTAATGAAAATAGGAGATGAAAACAGTAAATCAGAAGCAAAGCAATCAGACCCTTATTTGTTTATTAATTAATGTGTTGGATTGATGAACCAGAAAGATAGCCATGTCGGGTTATGGACTTGAAATTAAGGTAAGGAGAAGTGGAAGTGGGGATTGGGTAATGGGGAAGTCATGGTGGGAAGTAGTTAATGGATTTGGAGATTACTTGGGTTTGGTAGAAGTAGTGGAGACCGATAACTAGTATTTCCATGTTGAGAATGGGTGTTCAAGATGGAAGTATCAAACGCTTGGAATTTGGAAGATGATTGTGTATGTTCAGAGTGAAATTCTTGACTTTTGTGATTGTTTAATACATCTCATGGATTATCTTTGCCGATGTTGATTGCAGTCTCAGTCATTTAGTACAGTGAATAAGGGCAGCTGTGTTTGTTTCCTGGTTATTTGGTTGATTCAATTTTATTACCTCAAAGATAGGGTTGGCCTTCTAGAAGTTGTTTTGATGACACTGTATAGAGGTTTTACGTTTCCCGCTGGCTAAAATACAGATGCCTTACTAGTCGCTGAGAACAAAATATTGACCTGTCAGTTCTGAGTTCTGACTTTGTTCTTATTGTGTGTTGATGTAATTATTTTATTGGTCTTTCTTTTTATTTTGCATAGATAATCAAAGTTGACAGTGGCATCTGTTTTCCTCTCACAGGAAAAGTTGTTGAGAATGTGGTAATTATAGGTTCAGGACCTGCAGGTTACACAGCAGCAATATATGCAGCGCGTGCCAATTTGAAACCTGTAGTGTTTGAGGGGTACCAAGTGGGTGGTGTTCCAGGGGGACAGTTGATGACTACAACTGAAGTTGAGAATTTTCCAGGATTTCCCGATGGGATTAGTGGACCTGATTTGATGGACAGGTATTAAAAACAGAAATAAAATCTCATTACAATTCATGCTACTTTGTAATTTATTTTACTCACATAAACATTGGTATTCGCACATTTTATACTTATCTAGGATGCGACGGCAAGCTGAACGTTGGGGAGCAGAATTGTACCAAGAAGATGTTGAAGCTATTGATGTGAAAAGTAGTCCTTTTACTGTCCAAAGTAGTGAACGTAAGGTGATATATTCGTTAGCAGCAAGATGATTTACAAATTTGTGATTGCTTAGACATTGATATACCTGGAACTTAAAGATAGTATCTTCTAATTTAATTGGTTCTTTGAATATGCTCTGTAATGCTTCCTTTTATGGAGTTAAATTAATGCAATTTGTTGTACAAATTTGGTAACAACTTTTATTTAGCCATTAATTTATTGAGTATTTTGCTGATAATGGGAGCCCTGAAAGTCATAGATATTCCAGAATATTAGCTGAAATTATTGCTATTACTTTTCAATTTGATTTACATACATTCTGAGTTCTGACATCAATAACTGATTAAGTATCTTTCTAGTTGTGCTTCTCTGGAATAAAAGTTGTTGCTGGAGTTACATAAGGTTTTCATGATTATTTTATAATTTATAATTCAGGTCGGGTGCCACACTGTCATTTTTGCCACCGGAGCTACTGCAAAACGACTTAGGCTACCCCGAGAAGATGAATTTTGGAGCCGAGGAATTAGTGCTTGTGCAATTTGTGATGGAGCATCACCTCTCTTTAAGGGTCAAATTCTTGCAGTCGTTGGAGGGGGGGATACAGCTACCGAGGAAGCATTATACTTGACAAAATATGCTCGTCACGTTCACTTACTTGTACGCCGGGACCAACTAAGGGCTTCGAGAGCTATGCAAGATAGGTATGTCTGATTAATATTTCCCAACTTTTGTAGTCTAATAGTCTTGTTACTCGGAAGTTGTTGAGGATCATCTAACTCTGCAATTTATATTAAAATTTGCAGTGATCTTGCACATAAATAATCTATTCTCTCAAATATAATCTATAAATTGAAGTCCTCCTTGAGATCATAAATATTTTGAAGCCCATTTGTCTTTCATGTGGTTTCTAAGATAACTACCAGCTCCTATACACTTTGTTGGAGTCCCACATTGGATAATGATATGACCTGAATAATGTTTATAAGTGGGGGGTAACCCTCAGCCCATGAGCTAGCTTTTGGGGTTGAGTTAGGCCCAAACCCAAATTCTAAGATAGTATCAAAGCCTATCCGAGATCCGTTGAGCCACCCGCAGATGTCCAGTCCTGCAAACTTTACGCTCCAGATGTCCAGTCCTAGGCGTGAAGGGAGTGTTGGAGTCCCACATTGGATAGTGATATGGCCTGAATAATGTTTATAAGTGGGGGGGAAACCCTCACCCCATGAACTAGCTTTTGGGATTGTGTTAGGCCCAAACCCAAATTCTAAGACACTTCATATTGTATCCATTTTTGTTTCTAAACTCTCTCTCCCCCTCTCCCTCTCTCTCTCACACCCACGCACATGCACACACATTAATTATTCCAGTGGACAGTTAGAATTTTATACGAACTTTGTTAGATCAGTCTTTTGAAGTCATCAACTATACTCAGGATCTATATTATTGAACCTTTATATTTTATCGTTAGGCATAACATGTCCTTTCATTTGACACCTTATGTTTTAATTGAGGTTATGCAAATTACAAATTATTGTTTTTCTTTCTTGTTGATTTTGCTTCATTGATTAATACAGATTTTTTTTGTTGCTTTTTTATTTTCATATACTTGATGCAGTTGATGGCAATGATGGGTGATCTATTTTACACTATTAGTTGAATTTGTTTGGCACTCTGTTTCTGTCAATAATTTGTATTGGATGTTGTTGATGAGGTGGCTTGATTTTTTGAAAGGGGGACAATATCCACCAATCCTGTCACTTGTTCAAATGGACTAAGGTCCATTTATGTTACCTAGTGATACAACTACCGGAAACTCCCAATAAATGCATTTCGGTAGTGTAATTTTGCTAAGCATGAAAATTTGCCTATCCCCATTCACGCTGCAATTTTTTACAAGGTGCCTGGACTTATTTGACAATGTTGAAGTCACATTAAAATCAAATCTTGACTTGGAGAAGTTTACCAGCCTTTTGATACCAATTGGTACTTGGCATTTGAACGACAAATGCAGAGAAAAACCAATTTTTGTATTGGTTAGTACTTAGTAACATAGCTCTCTGTCATAACCATAGATTGTACTCTGGTGAGAAAATATGAGTTATTTGAATGTATTTTGTTTTTGAATGGAGTATGTCCGCTTTTGTATTCTCTATCATATTTCCTCAGTAAAATATTCAGTTGTCGCTTTTGCAGCCGAGCCACGTAAATTCATTGTCATTTGTTCTTACGCTTCGGCGTATTTTGTGTGCGCGCTATTACGATCCATTTGCAACCAACAATGTTATATCCTTTAGGTGGTTTTACCAATGCCTAAGTTTGGTTCGTGTGAAGAGACTCCATCTCTTTGCTCATAGCAAAATTCAACTTTCAGATTCACAACTTGAGATTGCTCCATGGTATGCTGCAAGATCAGGAGGTCCAATATCCCCTGCCACCGATAATGCAAAAGAAATTGTGGCTGCATGACCATATTTTTGTGGTGGTTTATTTGCCTGTTTTCTCAATCTCTAGCAAGGTTATATTGCTGTAGCTGCTGTGGAATATCCACATCATCAATAATCTCTTGTTCTTCTGGAATGGGCTGATCAGAAGTATCTCGTACTTTCTTTGATGGCTCAACCTTAAACTCATCCTACTTGTTGACATTATGGTTTTTTTATCCTCAACCTCTTATATTGGATGGAGCTCAAGTCAGTCATTAAACTTAACGTCTCTGCTAATTATGATCTATATGATTTAGGTTAATTACACCACAATCTATACACTATCACCCCATACGCATAACCTAGAAATATGCATTCTGTGCCCTTCGTTCAAGCTTGCCATCATCAAGATAAGATTATGTAGGACAACTGAAAATTCTCATATTCGAGTAATCAGTTGGAGCTTTGGACCATACTTCCATAGGATTTATTATCTTGAATGCAGTTGATGGAGGCTAATTTACCAAATAACAAGCCATTTTACCAGCTTATGCTTGAGGGGGAGTGTCTATGAAGGACATAGACTACTCACACTTAAGGTAGAGATTGTTGGGAATTTTAAGTGAGTGATATGTGGGTAATGGACAAAGTGAGGACTACATACGTGGAAAGACCCATGGACCTGTTACCTTAAGGTTTTGGGTCAAGATGCGGTGATAGGCCAATTTTTATGGTTCCTTACATAGGCAAATCTCACTGGTGTTTTGGGCTCCGATCGTTCGGTTGAGATGAATATTGGAGAGATAGAACCATGAAAGTGGTTGGTGGATCCATGTGCAGGGTCCCCTTATGTCGAAAGTCTTTATGGTGACTTGGATGTTGGGTGGCATGTGTCGTTGATGATGGACGATGACGTTAAAAGAATGAAGAAGAGCATGTGTGGCCAGGTCTAGAGGGTAATGTGATTCTCAGATGCATGCATGGCTCTTGGTGACACCGTGACACCATCAAATATTCGAAAGGCTTCTACACGGGGATTGTCAAATATCGGTGTTCAGCAAAATTCACCATCAAGATGTATTAATTGGGAGTTGCTAGTAGTTGCATCAATAAGCAACATAAATGGACCTTTGTCTGTTTGGACAAACATCAAGATTGGTGTATCTTGTCCACCTTTAGAAAATAAAGCCTTCATCAACAAATCTCCACATTGGCTTGAGTTTCGTCAAACATCAAATTTTCTAAGTCTCGTTCTCTAGTATGCCCAAATGGTCAAAGTAATACTATGGGAGCAACTTGAACTTAGATAGTGTAATTGGCAATGCAACCACAGTCTTTTGTTAAAAAGGAGGAACAAATGTCACTTGTTCTCTATGCTAGTGCAGTTGAAGCATAATGTATGCTATGGTTTGCATTGGCTAGATATTTCACATGTTGCTAGTAATGTTAGCAGATATATAGGGCATTCTGGCAAGTTGCATTGGCAGGTATTGAAATGGATACATTGGGATCTTTGAGGTACTATAGATGTTGTCTCAGTATATGACAACTAACGAGTTCTAACATTGTCAATAGTGTTATCAATTATGTTGACTTTTATTATGTTAGAGATATTGATAAATAGAGGTCTCTGACAGGATAGTGTTCACCCTTTCAGGTAGTGCAATTAGCTGGAAAGTAACTCTGCAGTCAAATATCACATCTACTAAAGCTTTTGAGTATATGTCAATGACAAAAACGGTGAAGCCATTTCGCTCATATGTTTATTAGGCAATTTGGTTTTGGAACAAGATATTACAGTGATCTTTTGTGAATAGCCAAAGTGTCACACTTTGACAAACAATACAATGTAACATGTGAGAATCAAACATATTGATATCAGATATCATTTTATTCAGGAGATTATTTATTTCTCAAGGTGCCATAGTGTTTGATAGTTTTTGAACTTAATTGGTATTTGCAGTATGTGAGTTTGCCTTTATAGGCATATTGGAGTAGAATTCTTAGGAAATTTGGAGTTTGGATTTGTTAGTGAGGTGGCTTGATTTTTTTAAAGGTGAACAAGATCTACCAACCCCGTGGCTTGCTCAAGTGGACAGAGGTCTATTTATGCTGCATAGTGACACAACAACTAGCAACTCCCAATAAATGCACATTTGGCTGTCTACTTTTGCTGACCACCAAAATTTACCAATCCCCTTTCATGTGGCAATACTTTTATAATGTGATCATACCTTTTTTCCCCATTAAAAGCAAGTCTTGACTTGGAGAAGGTCACCTGTCTATAAGGACCTTATGCTTCTATATAAGGTGATCATACTTGTTCTGATGCTTCTATATTTTTTTCGGTTTTACTTTGTTTGTGCCTTTGGGATCACCATAGTACAACAGAAAGAGAGGACCTTCTTTTGGGTATTTCTGAGAGAACCTTCTTTTGGGTATTTCTGAGCATTTTATAGACTCTAGGTACTCAACAAGAAGATGAAAAAAGTAGGAGGAGGAGGAGGAGGAGTTTGTATTATGTATCTTCTTTTGTTGTCTTCCTTGGTAGCCTGTGTTTTTGTGTAGTTTTCTCTTTGGATTTCTTTATGGTGGTGAATTATTTACTAAAAACATTTAGTATGTGAGTTTTCAACTCCCTGAATGTTTGTTTAACAGGTTGATTATCACGAATGTTTCAGAGTGCTTGACAATCCCAATGTCACTGTGCACTTCAATACAGAGGCTGTGGACCTCGTGAGCAATACAAAAGGACAAATGTCTGGCATTTTGGTTAGAAAGGTTGATACTGGGGAGGAAACTGTGCTTCAGGCAAAAGGGCTATTTTATGGCATAGGTCATTCACCAAATAGCCAACTGTTGAAAGGTCAAGTTGAACTTGACCACTCTGGCTACGTACTAGTTGAGGGGGGTACTGCAAAAACTTCAGTTGAAGGTGTATTTGCTGCTGGAGATGTGCAGGTAACCCATTGAGTGTCTTCTGCTTATATATAGTGTGTTTGGATGTTCAATTTTCAAGAGTCAAACGCGCGTCCCACAGAAGCTACTGTGAGTAGCTTCTGCGGTGGAGACACGCTTCTGTCTTATATGACCGCATATCCAAACATATTAATAGTTGATTATTCCGGGCTTCCAGCAAATTTATATCAACTCTACATTGTCTACAATTACGTAAAACAAAGCAGAACTGTTTTAAGGACTAGCTGCAACAGGAAGGAAACCATTTGACCAACTTCTTATTAATATATATGCCATTTTTTTGTAATAGTCATTGCCACAGCACAATGGTGTCATTGATTCATGTAGCTGGCCCCACCTAGTGAGATAAGGCTTGATTGTTATTATGTTTCTATCATCTTCATGTAAACTTCTTGAAATGCCATTGTGTAAGGGGCAGAATTTTTACCCTTTTTCCTTCTTAAATTTGTTATGTTTGCTGCCAATATGAACAATGAGCTTATTTATGATTATGAACTGTGCAAATTTATCAGGAAGTTTATTCTCTGAATTTATCTATGATTTGATGTTACCTTTCGTATGAAAGAACAGTAACTGTTGTAGGCACCTTTTTTAAGGTTATTTCTTATTCTCATAGGACCATGAATGGAGGCAAGCCATAACTGCTGCTGGATCTGGATGCATTGCTGCTCTATCAGTTGAGAGGTATCTTGTCAGCAAAAATCTTCTTATAGAGTTCCATCAGGTATTTGACTTCAAACAACTCCAATTTTATGTGCACTTATTGTCTTTTGGATATATAACACTGTAGAATGAGTTGTACCTATCACATTATCAATTTACTATATCTTCAGTATTTATGTTTTCAATTCTTATACATTCAATAGAAGCAGCTTCAATTTTAACAAGATTTGTTTGTAAAACTTATATGTTCTATAAATTGGATAAATTTGCAAAACTTCATTAAGATAGTTTATGTAATTGTTATTTGATAACAAAATTAATCATAGAATCTAGTTCCAAGTTCCTCAATTTTTTATTTGTGAGAAATGTTAAGTAATTCAGTTGGCTTTAGAGGTCACTTAAATTAGATTATTGTTTATGTGCAATCTTACGGGCATCACTCATCTCATAAACTTGCAATTAACTCCTATTTTAATGAGTTAGGGCCAGCCCAATAGGAATGACACTTAATTCTGTATATACGGAGATTGGTGTAACCGTGTTAGTTAGTTAGTCGGATTGTAATAGCATTGTGGTACCTAGAGCATTTGCTCGGTGGAGGGGACAAACCCCTTGGGGAGAGTTATCTCCTTTGGAAGAATACAACCATTCTTTCTTTCTCTCTTTCTGTTTCTTCTTCTTCTTTTCCTTTCTATATTCAGGATCTAATCTAGGTTCCTAACACATAGTGAGGTGCCAAATGGCGCTATGTTGCAGTGGAAGAGTGATGCACAGGAACATAGGAACTTGAGTGTGCATCGCCCATTCTCTTTTTTGACTATTACATAGACCTCTTTTAACGTTTTAAAAACCTATGTGAGAACCTCCTATAGTTTCATAAATTACATTGACCTTTCGTATTTTTAAGTTTTAATTTTATCAGACTAAAGCCCTTTGTTCCTCTTATTTAAGATTTTCAAATAGGCTTTAGTGCCATGTTACACAAGAACCTTGTAGTTAATTTTTCATGGGGTATGTGTTTGAAAAACATTTAAATAGAGGTGGTTTCATCTAATGAAGATTTAAAATAGGGCAAGGTAGTGTAATTTCTGAAAGAATACATAGCTTTTGTAAACCTCGAGAAGGTCAGTAAGTATATATTTTTTTAGTACAAGTATAAGTAAATTATTTTACCTGAATATCGTCTAAGGAAGCCATAATCAACTACTCTTAGTTTTGTGAATAGGCTTTAATTTGTGACTTGTAACTTACCTATTGCTCTTCAAGACATTTCCAAAGGAAGGGCATAATTGAGAGCATATCAAGAAATAATATGCAGAACTATTATACTTACCTGGTGATATACTGATGTGAAAATGTTTCGGTTTGGTAGGTAAGTTTTTAAGTTCTATCTGGGATAGAGCTATTGCTAGTGAATAGTAATATACTAATATTGGGGAAATGACTTTACATTAAATCAGTTGATTCAAGCAGTATATTCCAATATGAATCTCAGCCTTCCAACTTAATTACTTGAAACAGCCCAAAACTGAAGAGGTTAAGAAGGAACTAACAGACAGGGATGTTCAAGAGGGCTTTGACATAACACTTACAAAGCATAAGGGACAGGTTTGTGATTCTTATCAAGTGCTTACGCCAATGGGATTAAGTCTTAGGCTTAGCATTTGCTGCGTCCAATTAGTTCCTTTTTTTATTAACTCTTTGGTTTGTATTATAATATATTTTCTTCTTCTGTGTGATTTCCTCTTCACAGTATGCTCTACGAAAATTGTATCATGAAAGTCCAAGGCTTATATGTGTATTATATACATCACCAATGTGTGGTCCATGTAGGACGCTGAAGCCAATTCTTAGTAAGGTATGCGAAAAAAGGGGGATCTAAAGTTTGGCATGATCCTGAAATTAGATGTCATAATACTCATGGATATTGTATGGTAGTATGGCACAGAGCTTTTATTTTAATTTAATTAACTACATTGCATGACACATTTAGATGTCTGCACATTATTTGATTTTTTTTATATTGCTGTATAAAATAAACACTGTAATAGGATCTACGTAGAGCAGCAGATAAGATATTCTTAAAAGATATCAAGGAACACAAACCGGATAAAAAGGGAAAATGCACATCAACTGAGCAAAGTCCTCTATTCTCTTTGCATGTCAAACGAAAAAAATCACTTTAACATAGACATTAGCTAATCTCGAAGGAGAAGCTAAGAAGATTGTGGTAGGGACTTGGGTATTATGGGGTGCCTAAGTCCCACATCGAGGAGTATGAGATGCTCGGTTGAGTACTTAAGTGGCTTGATTCTTCCCCCTTGATAGCTAGTTTTAAGGGAGGGTTTCCCAAGTGCTTGGGTACTTGTCATTTGGTATCAAAGCCTGGTTGACAGTGTCTCGAAAAAGGCTACCTACAGAGGGGCTGACCGGAAAAAACCCGAGTGAAGCGTTGTAGAGTGCAGCCGCCGGGACGTCAGCTCTCAGGGGCGGTGCTATGGTAGAGACTTGGGTATTATGGGGTGTCTAAGTCCCACATCGAATAGTATGGGATGCTCGGGGAAATACTTAAGTGGCTTAGTTCTCCCCCTTCCTAGCCAGCTTTTATGGGAGGGTTCCCAAGTGCTTGGGTGCTTATCAGATTGCTTTATAGCCTTTAAGTGGTAGGCGGAGATCAGATTTACATGTGCTTGTATCAAGCTTATACATGTTGTCAAGGACCAACTTTACTTAAAAACTTAAGCTGTTAGGTTTTTGGTTTTCTACAAACATAGACAATGCATATGCCATCGAGAAGAAGAATTGGGCGGCAAGGAATGAACTTTAAACACTTAGTCATAGAGGCATTGATACCATTTTAAGAACCAAATGTCTCAAAAGCTTAAGCCGTTAGGTGAAGACACACGAGATTGGTTCTATATCTCTAACACATCACAGTACAAAATTTGAAACTTGCCTTGCTGTGATGCTGAATCTTCAGAAGAAATGATTTAATGGAATTTTAAACATATGGATAAATAATTTTAACTGATCTTCTATAAAAAAAAAAATATAACTGAGCTGATTGAATATGCATGAGTGAAACACCCTTAACAAGATGACATGCTGAAGTTTACATCTCCAACGTTTTGAGTTCAATTACATAAAGGATTTTAATGCAGTATTCATGTTGGCCAAAGGAGAGTGCGTTTAGACACAGTAACTCAATTGGTTGTGTAGGATTGGTCTATCAAAACCTCTGCCAGGACCACACCTGTACTTTAACATGGTTTATTCCTATGTTCTAAATTGCACCTTAGAAATGACAGCAATTCAGTGAGCATTATCTCAATGTGAACCGATCTGCCAAATAAGGCCATTTTCGGTTCATCTGCTTGCCAAGATGTTCTCCCTTTGGAATGTAGAGGAACTGTTGCACCAAGATGTTTCTGTGTTCTCTATATTACTTGCACAGATGTTTTGTACTCGGCTGAAATTAGTGCATATTAACATGTATTTTCGCACAAGCATGCTGCGCGCCATGTTCAAAATCAACTTAAAGTGTGCTCAACCTGAGAGTAGCCAGATTATATTGCTTGGAGTGAGATATTGCCAATAGGAATTTAAGATAATACATTAGTAATGATCCAATGCATGACATAGGAACGAAATAAAACTACTTTCAGTTTCATGTTTTATTTCACTTATTTTCATTCTTAAATTGAACAGTAAATAATGTCTTTAATGTTTTTCGAACATCTTCAATGGCAGGTGATTGATGAATTTGATCAGAATGTTCATTTTGTTGAAATTGATATAGACGAAGATCCAGAAATAGCAGAAGCAGCTGGAATCATGGGTACTCCGTGTGTGCAGTTTTTTAAAAACAAGGAGATGCTTAGGTTAGTAATATATCATCTTTCCTTTTCCTATTCTATTCTTTATCATCTATACTAAGTATAATTCAAGCATGAGTTTGGTTATGGTATCATGGTATCCCCAAGCTATAAACAGTAACTGTTAATTGCTCTCATGGTATCCTTACATAATTTGATAAATGCACAAATAAACACTGATCTACTAAAACTGCTAATTGTCATCTTTATTCTTAGAGACCGAGAGGCCATATAAACTTGCTTCATGGATATTCTAGGTGGTGTTTTTTGACTGCTGATGTTGTATACTAATTGCAGGACTGTCTCTGGAGTAAAAATGAAGAGAGAATACAGAGAATTCATTGAAGCGAATAAATAGAAGTACTCAAAAACATTCGAGGGTGATACCCTAATTCTGTGATTCAATTTTGTTTTCGATATTGGCCAGCTGAATAGCCTTGCCAATTTTGACAACTATTCCTTGAAGCAATTAACTTCACAGATTGTACATTTAGAGCTACCAATTACTATTCTAGTTTTAATTTATGAATATTGTATTCTTCCCAGCAAGTCTCAACTACGAACTTCTCCTTAACGGCATTGTGGTGAGTGAAATGACACCCACAATATTATCCGAAAAGAAAGAGAATTTAATACTTCTTGGTCATGAATATCTGAATAGGACGGAACCGTCTTGTAAATATCTTTGTTTCGGAATAAAACAATTAGAATTGGGTTTGATCAACTGGAATGCGTATTATCGATCTATGATGAAGAGAAAGCAAGGTTTCGTTATCCAGTCAATGATTAGTATAAGCTGAAAAGACTGTTTCATCTGTTTATTATTTTTCGACACTCAGAAGTTTCTGTCAAATTTAATGCCTGTAAAGTTATTAAATTCTACATATAAGATATCTGTCATTTGCTGTCGTGCATTCGTTTGTTTTTATGTATGCAATGCATAGATTGATTCCTGATCGCACGTGGTTGGCAAAACAAATAATTGTGTTAATGGCCATGTATCATTGCACAATATTTTGTTCATATCTGAGTTATTGGCAAGGAAGGACGAACGCTTCAAAGTAACTGTCATAATGGAATCGGACATGTACTCCTTGGTCATGGTCTGCACATTATAATTTTTTTACTTTTATTTTATTTTTTGAATAATAATAATAATAATATCGGGGATATATGATGTCTATAATGACTAATGTTATCTTTCGAAATATTGATGTCTTTCTTTTAATTTTGCTTTTAAGATTTCAATTTTTACGTTAATCTTGTATTAAATTTTTGTTATCCTTTAACCTTGTGTTTTATAATTTTTGAAATTTGTTATGTCATCATATCTGACATCCATATATTCATCAAAAAAATATATCTGGCATCCATACTGCGTATGTTTTTGGTTAGGTTTCTACATGATATTTATTGTTTGATGTCTGTTGGATTTAATTTTTCATCCATGTTCTCTGTCAAGTTGATTATTTGTAGTTCACTATTTAGCTGTTCGTTCACGAATGTGGAAGGGACCCCATCATCGAAGAAAAAGAGGTGAACTTCTGTTATTTATTTTCGTCCAATCAGTTTGTTTGTTATAAGCATGTAAATGAACCTATGATGTGATTCTCCGCTACTTCTAGGGAGGAAATTATTGCAGTCTGTTTTCACTCATAGAACATTATCTATGCGCTTGGGCCGTTTTTTTTATGGTACAAAAAAAAGAAGTAACTGTATATCTTGATAAAGTCTGGCACAAAATTTTCTTGGATTTATTGTACCAGGATAAATCCATTTTATCCCTAGTTATCTAAAGAAAAAATTTAATGTACAACAGAGACAAATTGCTCAACTACGGGTTACAGAATCTATGATATCATTAGTCTTTTTTGTTTGTTTTGAAAGGATTAGGTATTGTCATGCAATTTTTTTTAGGGGCTTTCCCCCCCTTAATGTATTGTTTTCAATACATGAATTATTTGCTGGTTGGGTTGCCGCATGTATGCCTTTTAATTTGGGTGTAATATTGTGTTGTGTCTTGATGTATTAGAAAGAATGTCCCTTGTACACCTATCAATATATTTGTTTGCTTATTAAAAAAAAAAACACGTTGAAGCAAAAACCCTTGTTGTTAGGAAGTGGAGAAACTTTTAGAACTTTTTAATCTACATCTATAATAGAGGTGTTCAAGACTCGTCTCGTTCCACTAGTCCGTCTCAATCCGAAGCTAATTTTGACAAATTCGAGTTTTAGAAATTAGACCTGGTGTGTTTTGGGGTTGGGTTCGGGTTATACTCCAGGTCGTCCCAACCTGGTGTCCTACATTCGTTTAAAAATTATATTTTTTTCACAATTAGATATAAATAATAAGACTTTTTAACTTAATCAATAATATTTTGCCTAACATGATAATATATTGATATTGATATTATTTGTTTTGAATATATTGTAAAATGTGTCTTCCTCTTAATTTCCTACTTAATTCTATGATTTAGCTAAATAATATTGAAATTTATATTTATGTCAACATATCGGATTGACCTAGTCTTGTCCAAGATATTATCGAATCAGGTTCAGGTTCAAGCAAAGGACTCTATTAAAATATCAGGCCGGATTGGAACAAAGGTAACTTCGTCCCAACCCATCCCATAAACACTTGTAATCTATAGTTATTAAGTTGGTATTAATTGCAGATTTTAGATATATATGCACTCTTACAAATAAAATAGAAAGCCCCCATCACCAAGGTTGACTGCATTGATAAACAACCCACACTTACGTAGAGGAATTAAGTTTATTAAATCCCAAAGAAAATAATTATTGGGAGGGCTTCCTAATCGAGATAGAATACGAGGACTAGTATCAGAGCAATGCTTGTATAGATACCTGGTAAAAAAACTAGAAAGCCCCAGACTCCAAGCTAAATGCCCACTCTCAGAAAACAAGATTATTCGACATCAGGAAATGGATCTTTATGTCAAATTTTTACATGATAAATATCATGTGAAGAGAAAAGAATACAAAAAACTTAATACAAGGTCCGACACATTTTAAGAGGATCTCATTATTTGAATCCTTGTACTATCTCTTTTCTCATATGACGAGATCACGTGAAAGTTTAACATAGGAGGATTTATCTCATCACATCAATAATCAATAAGTAAAGTTCAAATTCAAGTAACTATGGCATGTTAGGTATCTTGTAAACTGTTAGGAAGCTAGTAACAGAAATTTAGCTGGAATAATACTCTCTTCTCATTGCTTATTCATATGCCTCTTATATAGGGCTTATTGAAATACAATGGCTAACACAAATGCCTATAACTAACTATAACAGAATTAGTTATTGACTAAGTCACAACTTAACAAATCAACAACTAGAAACTAACTCTAACATATCCTCCCTTAAACTGAATTTTCAACAAGTAATTCAGTTTAATAACTTCATCCCCAATCTGCTTCTAAGGCTAGAGAAGGATTCCAATTGCAAATTGGCTTTGTCATAATATCAGAGATTTGCTCTTGGGAACTAGAATGAACCAATTTGATAACTTCATCTTTGCTGAGGTCTCTGAGAAAATGAAATCTCACATCAATATGTTTGCTCCTACCATGCAACACAGGATTTCTGGATAGTTTAATGATTGAACTGTTATCACAATATATAGTTGTAGGCTTCAGTTGAGTATGGCCAAGCTGTTCAAAAATTCTCCTTAACCAAACACTTTGACAGGCTGCTATAAACTCAGCTTATGTGGTTGACAAAGTCACCACTAGTTACTTCTTAGAAGACCAGGACACTGCACCTGATCCAAGCACAAAGACATACCTTGAGGTGCTTTTCATGTCATTCACATCTCCTACATAGTCACTATCTGAGAAAGCTATCAGAGTACCTTCTTTTCCTCTTCTATACATGATTCCAATTTTAGTTGTACCTCTCAAATATCTGAAAATCCTCTTTACTGCAACAAGATGCATTTCTGTGGGCCTCTCCATATATCTACTAACTAGGCATACTGCAAATATCAAGTCTGGTTTGGTTGTAGTGAGGTACATCAAACTTTCTACCATTTGCTTGTAGAGAGATGCATCTACTACCTTCCCATCCTCATCCTTTGAAAGTTTGCATCCTGGTACTATAGGATTTGTCAAAGAGTTACTTTTCTCCATGCCAAATCGTTCCAGCACCTCTCTGGCATATTTCTTTTGACAGATGAAAATCCCCTCTGCATTTTGAGTTACTTCTATGCTTAGGAAATACTTCACCTTGCCAAGATCTATCAAATCAAATTCCTCCTTCATTGACTGCTTGAACTCAGCAAACATCTCTTTATCACTCCCAGTAAAAATCAAATCATCCACATATAGATTCACAATTAGCAACTTGTCTCCCTTTCCTGTCTTAACAAACAAGGTGTGTTCATGAGAACACTTGACAAATCCCTGTTTGCTAAAGTAGGATTCAATCTTGCTGTATCATGCCCAAGGAGCTTGCTTGAGACCATACAATGCTTTTTTTAACATGTAAACCTTATCTTCTTCATCCTTTTCTGGTATCCCAAAGTTTGGTCAATATAGACCGTTTCATTCAGTTCTCCATGCAGGAATGCACTCTTTACATCAAGTTGGAACACATTCCAGCCTTTGACTTCAGCAAGAGCTAGAATTGTTCTAATTGTATCCCATCGAGCCACTAGAGCAAAGAACTCATTATAATCAATTCCATATTGCTGTGTATAACCCTTTGCTACAAGCCTAGCTTTGTGCTTTTCAACTTTTCCGTCTTCATTGCATTTAGTTTTGTAGATCCATTTCACTCCTATTGTCTTGGCTCCAGAAGGAAGATCAACCAGTTCCCAAGTCTTATTCCTCTTAATTGCTTCAATCTCAGCATCCATAGCTTTCCTCCAGACATTATGTTGCACTGCTTCCTCATAAGTATTCGGATCTTCTGCAGTGCTGAATATAGCAAAGTTGTGCAGCTCATCAGTTGTCACATAATCTTCTAGCCAAGTTGGTTGTCTCCTAGTCCTCCCTTGAGCTGGACTTGGTGAATCTGCAGCTTGTGAATTTTGATTTTCTGATTCTGATTATGCATCTTCATTATCAGTGTTCTGTGCAGCTCCAATCTCTATATTTCCCCCTTCTGAACTTTCATTGTCATCTTCACATTTTTCTGTCTCTGTAAATATCACATCCCTACTAACAATGACTCTCTTTGTAGAAGGATCATAAAGCTTATAAGCCTTAGACTCCTCACTCACTCCCAAGTACACATACTTGATACTTTTGTCATCTAATTTCTTCCTTTGAGCATCTGGAACATGAGCATAGGCAATACAGCCAAATACTCTAAAGTGTTTGACTGATGGCTTGATGCCACTCCATGCCTCCTCAGGTGTGACATTTTTCACAGCTAGAGTAGGACTTCTATTGAGAACATAAATTGTCCACTTCACAGCTTCTGGCCAGAACTATTTAGGAACTCATTTTTCAGACAACATACTTCTTACCATGTTCATGATAGTTCTGTTTTCCCTCTCGGCTACACCATTTTGTTGTGGTGTGTATGCTGCAGTAAGTTGCCTTTTAATACCATCACTGCTGCAGAAGCTATTAAATTCACAGGAATTAAATTCTCCACCTCTGTCAGTTCTCAAACAACAGATAGAGTTTCCTTAGTCCTTTTCAACCATAATGAAATAAACCCATGATTTCCTACTATAGTCATCAATAAAGGTAATAAAGTACCTTTTATGGCTGTTGGATTCTAGATTGATAGGTCCACAGATGTCTGAATGAATAAGTTCCAAACTTTGTGTGGCTCTCCATAAACTCTCCTTTGGAATTGCTTCTCTGTGTTGCTTGCCAACCATACAGTCTATACACACTTGGGAAGACTCCTTAAGTTTTGGTAGGCCTCTAACCATCTCCTTCTGTGCAAGAATCTTCAGTCCCTTGATGCTGAGATGACCATATCTACAATGCCATTGATATGTACATCCCTCACTCTCCATTAGGGATGGCAATTTGAACCCTGCCCGCTGGTTACCCGCAAAAAATACCCATGATGGGTAGGATAAATACCCGCTTTGCGGGTACGGGTACGGGTCTGGGTAATTACCCGCAAACAAGAGAGGGTATGGGTGCGGGTACGGGTACTCTAGTACCCACCCCACCCCACCTCGCCCCGCACTGCACCCACATATATAAATATATATATTTATATATTTATTTATTTATTTATATTAATACATATAATTATAATTATTTATCAAATTTTAAAAATAAAATTAATGTAACCTAGGGTTTCTTAACTATTTTTACCTTTCAGACTTAATCACCTACTGACCTAAGCACTAACAGCAGTCGTTGATGTTCTTTGTGTTATTTTTTTCCTTTTTCTTAGTTAAAGTATGAGTAATGGGTGCGGGTAAACTTAGGTACCTAGAGGGTACGGGTAAGGGTACTTAAGTTGCTACCCAAGCGGGTACGAGTCCGGGTACGAGTATTTTTTCAAACGCGAATATGGGGACGGGTACTATAGTACCCTACCCATTGCCATCCCTACTCTCCATTTGCAAGCAAGAAGGGACAATCACATGAGCAGCTATAGCATAATATGACCTCTTTCATTATGAAAGACCTTACACATGTCTTGCTTGAAAACTACAGTGAGATTCTTCTGCTGAAGTTGGCCAATACTGAGAAGATTGTTTTCCAACTCTGGGATGTAAAACACATATGGGATTACCTGAGTCATCCCTTCAATCTTCAATTTAATACTGCCCTTCTCCTTAACTACCATTCTCAAATTGTCACCTAGTTTCACTGATTCTTTGAATTTATCATCAAATTCAAAGAACCAATCTTTAAGTCCACACATGTGGTTGCTGCACCCTGAATCAAGAAACAATACCTTTTCTTGATCAATAGATTGTGTTTATGTGAAGGACATAAGCAACATCTCTTCCTTATCATCAAACTCTGCATAGTTGGCATTTTCCTCCTAATTAGGACATTCATATTGGAAATGCCCCAATTTGTGGCATTTGAAGCATTCCACATGTTCTTTATCAAAGAACTGTCTCCCTCGACCTCTTCCACCACTACCATGACCCCTTCCTCTACCTCCTGTTCTCCCAACATTAGTAATCTTTAGAGCCTGCTCCTTCTCTTTATGCCCTTTCATTCTTTGTTCATGAACCATGAGACTACTTCAAAGTTCATCAATAATCATAGTAGTCACATTGTTGGACTCCTCAATTGAATACACCACATAATTGAACCTGGTAGTCAGGGACCTTAGAATCTTTTCAACAACTGTAAGCTGCTCCACCTTTTCACCATGTGATTTCATCTTGTTCATAATGACCAATGTTCTTGCAAAATACTCATCTACAGATTCTCCTTCTTTCATTCCAAGAATTTCAGATTCCCTCCTAAGAGCTTGTAATTGTGCTCTTTTCACCTTTGTAGAGCCCTGGTACTTCTGCTTCATGGAGTCCCAAATCTCCTTTGCAGTATCCTTGTTCAATATTGTCTCCATAATACTTCTATCCATGGCTTGAAATAGATAGTTTTTCGCCTTCAAGTCCTTCAATTTGCTATCCTCCACACACTTCAGTTGTTCTTGGGTTGCACCTGCTGGTGATGTTGTGATCTCAGTTTCCACCAAGCTCCAGTATTCCTTCGATCGAAGGAGGTTTTCCATTAATATTGCCTAATGGTCATAATGACCATCGAACCTAGGGATCGCGGGTTGAACATAGTCTCCATCAGCCATGACTCTCTCAACTCAATTTTCTTCTTTCTCACTCTTTTAAGAAACTGCAATTTCTTGTATCAGGCCCCTTGTGGAGTTCTGATACCAGCTGTTAGGTATCTAGTAAACTGTTAAGAAGCTAGTAACACAAATTTAGCTGGCATAATACGCTCTTCTCATTGATCATTCATATGCCTCTTATATAGGCCTTATTGAAATACAATGGCTAACATAAATGCCTATTTAACTAATTATAACATAATTAGTTATTGACTAAGTCACAGCTTAACAAATCAACAACCAGAAACTAACTCTAACATGGCATACTAGACGAAACAAAAAATAAATAAAAGGAATAGGAAAAGCAAGGACTAAGAAATTGCAGAGCCAAGACCCTCCAGCTGATAAATACACGAATGGATGACTTGAGAAATATATTTCTCCCTGTCTTGTCTTCCGAGTAAAATGTCTAAGGGATTCCTTTTGGTTTGTAATAGTGATGAAGCACTTTCCTTCTGCTTTATAATAAAGACAATGGGTGTTGTATTCAGTCCTCCTAAAATAATTTGGAGGAATCAGTCCACCCAAACTTTTACCGGTTATAACCGGTTACATTCCCATAAATTTTATAAAAAAAACTTGAAACAACTTTATCTCCTTATTCAGGCGATATGGTGAGAAACAGACTCTGTCTCTCAGCTATCGGGTTCATAGCTACTCCTGAAAGCGCGTAACTTAAAAGGTGAACTAAGATATTAAATTTGTATGAAAATAAAATAAATTGAAAGCAATAAAATGCAAAAGGATCCACTTGTTTGATTGATTGGGGGTGTCAAAATTTGTCTCCACAATTAATATTGATAAGCTTAAAACTATCCGGTTAACCTATACAACTTACTACTATCTGCCATGTTCTCAAATAACGCACATTTTACATCATGTAAGATCATGACTAACAACAATCATATAAGTAACAGCCCATACAGCGAAGTTACAAATTAAAATTGTCTGCCTCAGCTAACTGATTCAATCCTCATCAGCTGATCACATTCTCCACCTTCCTATTTTCAAGGAAGTGGGTCTTCAATCATGCTCCTTGACCTGGTTAACTCATGAACTACCTTCAATATGCTTCTGTCATTGTTATCCGTAGCATTAATCTCTCTCTAAAATAACTTGCAACTTGCATCACCAATATGAGAAAGTGGTTAAGTGGAATATAGAAACAAAATTTGATCACTTGATCAAATTCATTCCACTTTCTTTCAGCTAAACTCTATATATCAGTTCTAGCTCAGCTAACCGTTGCTCAACATTTTGTCAGCTATTTGACTCTCGGCTAACTTGAGCTAACAAATTTTTGGTGCTAACACATGTATAGGGTCATAATCTACATTTAGTTGTGAGTTGTGACGTCACATACGTATATATTGGGAATCTTATCGATATTTCATACATTGTGTGCCTCAAAGGTGACATTTTCTCCACATATGCTGGAGAATCTTATCTTCCGGCACCTCAATGTGCTCACACTTTGAACAACTTCCATTGGTGCTTTTGCGTGGGTGAGTAATGGTCAACTTGTCTATTGAGAATAGAGGCAGTAATTACAATCAATATGCAATTATTGAAATCAATATTTTCTCTGCATTTTTTCTTTCGGTTGCTTGATGCATCACTGCAGTCAAAAGCAAAGCTATTAGTAATTTGAGCATGAGCTTTATTTTTTTTTTTTTCGACAAAACTTAGGTACAATTTCATAGGTACATTAGGTGTTGTTTTCCAATGGAAATATGACATGTGTACATAGTTGTTACACATATTATCTTTTCATTAATGAACTTTTACACATGTCTTATTCTCATTGGAAAACGACACCTAATGCACCTATGGAACTGTACCTAAGTCTTGTCCTTTTTTATTCGCCAATTAGGAGATGGTATTTCTTTGTTGGGTGGTAGGAAGGAGCACCCAAAGCTAAAACATGCATTTTAAAAATTATATTTGTTATTTATAATATTAATATAGTATTTTACGAATGAGAATTCAGAGAATATTTATTTATTATTGGTTATTTTACGATTACTTATCAGAAAAAAATATATATTATTTTACGAACGAGAATTCGGAGAAATACTAAGCAAGTCAGAACTAGACTCTCAAATGAGGATCAAAGTTCAAATTCTAGAAATGACAAATACTAATAAGATTTTTAATCCCAACCATGCTGGAGAAATTGTAGTCTCATACCAATATATGTAATGATACCTTGGGCAAAGATTAAAAATAATTTTTTTTTTGAAGCCAAAGATTAAAAATAATTGGTACATCGAATTTGTATATTTCAATTTGCCACTTAAATATATTCCAATTAGTTTAAATTCAATGATATATATTTACCAAAAAAGAATTCAATGATATATAAAAACTAAGTCACATCAATAATTTTATGAGAATTCTAATTAAGTTTAATTGTTATGACTTGATAATGTATAATTTTTTACACTGTCAACCAACAATCAATTATGGTATAAGTGGCTTTTAAGATAGTTAGAGTAAAAGGGTAAAAAAGTTTTATACTGTCAACATATAATAATTAAACTCTTTATAATTATAATTACAAAAGATAAAAACAGAGCAAAAATGCTAATATAGTAATATGTTTTTTTACTGAATATAGTAATATGTTTTTCTCTTTTTAAACTGTAGACAAAAGTGAGGTTATTGATACTCTCCTAATTATTTATTAATATTCCCTACTAATTAATTAAAATTTTAGTTATTATCTTTAAATTATAAATGGCCAATGAGGAGTATAGATAGATAATTTGGATCAATAGATAGTACACCCGCTGATATATTTGTCTCTCTTTCTTAATGGAGTTTACTTATTTGGTCAACTTTCTACTCATGATAATTACATAACTTGAATTAAAAATTAAAGTCACGAATCCTCTATTTGGTGATCTATATTTCATTAATTCTACCGTATCCTCGATAATGTTAATGGTCTGTCCTGAATTTGAAATGATGAAAGTTTCCTTTCACCTTAAACTTTTTTGCACTGAAAAAGAACTCATTTTTCTCTAAATTAAATGGTGCTATTCTCATAGTCATTCGCTTTCAAATGTGATGCTTTAAAGATTTATTTGAAATTTTCTTTAACGTAGACTAATCCCACTGCTTCTATTATTAGCAGGATCGTATACATATGGCCTTGAAATTTGCACAATATTACAATTATCTTGGCATTGCATATCTAGAATATCTTTTTATTTGTGAGGGTATCCCTTACACGTAACTGCGTAGACTAATCCATCGAGTCGGATAAGATCACAAGGACAACAAAGTTTATCCCTCAAGAGTTCTAATGTTGCTGCATTTTTAGGGTTCAGATTCAAACTCAAAATCACTGGTTAAGATGGAAGAAACTCGTGTCATCTCATCCAAGCACTATTGGATATTGCATATCTAGAATATATAGACAATGTTGACTAAGAATGTATTAATGCATGTTAATGGCGGGTTGGCTCAATATTGTGTTATGGGCCTGGTATTTTTTTAAAAAAAAAAATATATATGGCATGGAGATATGCCGTATATATGACTTATCAATTATTACTATTCAATAGCTTGAATTTGAATCTCACTTCTCACAACTATTCATTGTAACTATGGCAATTTCTATCGTCGAACAGTTTAGTAGGTGATCCCATGGTGAACCATAACTTTTAACCATTAGATTTATGTGTATCCATAGTAATATGGTGCACCCTCCCACACGCAGTTGAAACTTGAATTTCTCATTTCTCTCTCACACACATTTTTCTCTCACCACCGACAATGATCTCGTCGGAGACCGTTCCCAACGACGATGACGCATCACTTCGTCACTGATGATTCCATCACCGAGGAGAATATAGAACCGTGAGACCTTGCTCATTATTCCCTTCCCGTCTCCCTCCACAGTAACACCCGTCGCCATTTCAAGCTTCACCGTCCAGTCAGATTGCCGCTAGGCATCTCTCTGTTCTCATCCGCTGTGTGTTACTGTCGCTCAGCCACGCTCCTCCATGAACTCTGCCTCGCACCCCAGCCAGATCACCACGCCTCCCATCGAACTTGACCTGTCTGCGAAAGCGTCAAAGGGTTTCCACTGCCACTCACCCGCGTCCCTTCTCACTACACACATCTCATCACTCGTCGAATTCGAAGCCTCAACGTCTTCTCCCTCTACATCTCCGGCACTTGCCCTCTCAACGCCACCACAAACCTCAAACCCTCTGCCGTCATTCTCTCTGGCGGGCCCCGCTCCTTCCACACACCTGATTCCTCGACCTTCCCCGATGGCTTCCTCCCCTGGGCCGAATCGACGTCGTTCTTAGAATCTACTACGGCCTTCAGCTCCTCGTGTAGTGCCTCGGCAGCGACGTCCACGTTGGAAGTAAGCTTGGCCAGAAAATCAGAGAATAGGGTTTGATTTGGTGTGGAAGGAGTAGAATAAGATCTATGAACTTCTTTAATCCAAAGATAACCGTACGTGATCGATACACCGTGTTACCACTATGAAACTGGTCCACGATAGAAGTGGCCATGTAACTATACGTAAACAAAGTTAAAAAAACTACAATAGCATAGACCGCGTCTAAGGTGAGACATAAATTAAATGCCTCACTGATGGTCCACTTGCTTCAACCATCAAATATAATGTTTAATGATTTGAACCTTTGAAATTAAAATCGGGAAATGGGTTAACAAGTTACCCCAAAAAAAAAATTACAATTTTGTCCCTACCCTTTCCCCACCCACCTATATCCGGCCACCACTTCTCTTCTATTAGGTGTGTCTAACTTGTCGGACCACAACAGCCATTGAAGCACCAGCCGCCATGCCACCGTCATGAGCCGACAACCACCATCACCAGCAGCCGCGCGAACGCAACACCCAAAACCTGTGTTGGTCACCACCATTGCGCCCCCCGCACCATCGCGCCCCCGCGATCTCCACTCAGATCATGACCAATGCGAGTCAAGAATGGGACTACCACCCAGATCCATGTCATGTCATACATGCAATGGGGGATTCAGCTCAAGAGATGGGACTACCATGCCACCGTGCAATCGTGAATCCATCATACCCACTCCTCTCACCGTTGTTGTTGGAGGTGGTGGTGAGGGATAATAAGGATAAGAATGGTATTTATAAAATAAAAAATATTGAAAATTAAAAAATAAAACTTGTAAAATTATCTACAAACCTGGTGGATCACCTATGAGCCACTTATTTTATACCTCACCTTAGAGGCCGCCCAATAGGATATGGTACCCTAACTTACGAAACTTACACTTATCTTTCTCATCTTTTTTTAAAAAAAGAACTAGTTTAAGTAACATTTGACCTTCGAATTAAATATTTTTCAACAGCAATTAATTATTTAATGTGCTTGAGTTACAATAAGAGTTCGTTAATTTACGTTTAAAGATTTTAATAAAAAAGAAGAAATATTTGTGTATTTGCCGTGATTCATTTGATGATATTTTTTTTATTCTCTCATTTGATGATATTTTGTATTTTACAAAAGAATTATTTATCATAGAATATCCCACGTGAGACCTGGACAACAAAGCAATCACAATAACATTGAAAAGATAGTATAGATAATAATATTAGTACTTCACAAGAATACTTCAACCCGTTTGTTGTAGGCCACGAAGCTCACACATGCGTAAGGATTTAATTAATAAAATGAGTATCCAATGAAACCATTTGATGTAATGAATTGCCTGATAAGATGAGGGGTATTCGTTAAAGAATAAAAAAATTCATTTTTTTATTGAAAATTAAATATATCATTTTTAAAATATTACACATATTAATTTCTAATATATTTTTTTCTAAAAAATGAACAAATAAAAATATATTTACTCTTATTTTGATAAAATAGATTAAAATATTTATATACTTAATCAAATTAAGGATAAAAATATCATTTTAAATACAAATTTATTTTCACTATCTAAATAATCCCTGCGTTTCCAAAATAGTTTCTCTCAACCCCACTTGGTTTTCGGTTATCAACGAGTGTTCATAGAATATTCGTTAAGAAAATAAGAAAAAAAAATTTTATTAAAAATTAATATATTTAATATTTAAAGATATAAAATATTTTATTTTTTAATATAAAATTATTTTTTTTAATTTTCTTAAAAAGTGTTATTAAGACACTCAATGATTCTTATTATTATTATACTTTTCTCATTAGTCTTCCCGCAATAAGATGACAAGTGTACCATTTAGCCTGTAGCGTTCTGCACACTTTCTAAAATGCTTTTTTTGGATAATTAAAAGTTCATTAAAAATTGTCAAGCTTAACAATCATTGTGAAAAAACTTTCTCTATTCTCAAGAAATGGTTGAAAAGCCTCCACTCTATTATGTGTATAAACTTCACATCAAACACAAATACATCGGTCATCAAAATCACAAAACACCCACACTTGTATTTGCCTGCACGAGCACGAGAAGTCAAGCACGCCAAAACATTCTCATCTATATTTATTAATCACGTAGGTGACGGATAGAAATATGAAGTTTTAAAAGATAATATTTCGATGTTCCTGTCAATTAAATATTAAGAATGAATAGAAATATTAATAAATTGTGATTTTATTTTTTTATTTGTCAAATTATTGTTGATGAGAGATAAAAAATGTAACAGGAAATTATTATTGCTGACTAGCTTGTTGATCAAAATAAAGTGAACCTTACAGGTAAATTTTTTAGTAAACCTCTCCATGCAACAAAACAGGGACTTGAACATCATCAATAGAAAATAAAAACCGTATATATTTCTGATCTAAGAATAAAGGTGCATTTGGATACACAATTTAATCAAGAACTTATTCAATAAATTTTTTTTCAAATAAATTAAAAACAACTTATTTTCATAAATTTTTCTGACAAATTTATGAAAATAAGTTTTAAAAAAAAAAAAATCAAGTGATCATCCCTAAACAATAACATTGCATCAATCTTAGAATCCCCTATTTATATATCATAAAACTATCACAAACAACAAAGTCTTTTGACAATGTTTTTTCTTCTTACAATTAATACTATTAATTTTGATCACATTCTCAATAGAAAAATACTAAGTTCAGGTCCTCCATTACCATCAGGGTTCAACATGTAAAACGCCTCCGAGTCACGGCTTCCAACGACTCGTTCAAACCTTGCTCTCATGTACATCAGCTCCCCCTCACCACCGCCTTTCCCCTCCTCCAACACCGGTATCACTCCGGCACCCACCGACACGCTCTGCACCGTGCTCAGCACGTGCCAGTCTAGGTCCCCGCACGTGCGTGACAACGCATACCCACACTTCCTCCCATTGCAATACATGGTCCAACCTGGCTCCTGGAAGAGCCTTCTCTGCCTTCCTCCGCCATGCACGGCGGCCGGAACCTTCTCGCACTCGAGGGCGATGCGTACGAGGCCGGAGGCCATCTCTTTAACGAGGGATGAGGTTGACATGGCGAGCTCGAGGAGGAGGAGGGGCTCGGAGCGAGGGTCGAGCTGCACGGCGAAGGAGATATGGCCGCGGCGGTGGCCGAAGAGGGTTCCGGTGACCTTCCGGGAGAGGGAAGGGGTTATGGAAAGATGGGAAGGGATGGTGAGCCAGTTGCATGTTGGGAGTATGGTTGGGAAGGTGAAGATGTTGAGGAATGAACGTATGAAGGATGAGAGCTTGTTTGGTTTGGTGAGTTGGTGGTGGTTGTGGAAGGAAGAGATGGAGGGTGAAGAGCCTTGGCGTATGAGGAATTTGTATGAGACATCATCGAAATCATAGGAACGGTGGTTTGAAGGAATGATTCTTCTGCTGCTTCTTGTGGTGGTGGTGGTGGTGCTGGTACTTCTTTGAAGGGTGAGGTTTTGTTCTTGTTGTTGTTTCATGCTGTGTTAGGAATAATACTAGAGAGAGAAAGAGAGAAGAGATATGGGGGGGTTGGAACAGAGGGTGTGAGAGAGTGGAGAGGAAGATTGTGATTCAAGGTTCCAACATGAGAGAGAGAGAGAGAGAGAGAGAGAGAGAGATGAAAGGGGCCGACAAAGTGATAATAGTGTTGGGAGAGGAGAAGAATATAAAGGGGGGCTATGGAGGCTTGTGCATCGGATGATGATCATTTATTGGACTTTTGTTTTATACATTATCAATGCGCCCCCCTTTTTTTAGTTGGTCCTACATTACTAACAACAAGCATCATGTGGGGTTGTATACTCTTTCATTTAGAGAGAGATGGTAAAACCAGCTATATATCCTAATGAGTTCCACCCCAAAATGGATCCTTTCCATCATATTTTCACCCAAATCTAATGGTTGAATTAATCTAACCGATAATATAGAGGAAATTTGCATGAATTAGATTAATTAAACAACTTATATTTAACTGAAGAGAGAATATAGAGAAAATTTGGATCGGTCTGACCCCATTCAGCTTTGAGTACGATTGGGTTAGGACAAGAAAGTTCGAAATTTATTCGGGTCATAAAACCGATCATTTATTTGGTCGTTAAACTATTTATTTATTTATTTTATTGATTTACATTAAAAAATAAAATAAGTTTTAGGTGATGAAATTAGTCTTTACCTCTCTTATATCTTAATTGTTTGAGTAAAAGCCCAAACAAGTCCTCGACGAAAAATACGGAGACATTTTGGTTCCTAAGAAATGAAAAATATCAATTTGATCATCAAGAATGTAAAATGCGGGTCAAATTAGTCCGTTTTAGGGAAATTTTAGTTCCTATCAGGGATTATTTTGATCCGTATTTTACATTCTTGATGATCAAATTGGTATTTTTCATTTCTCACAGGACCAAAATGTCACCATATTTTTTTTGTCAAGGACTAGATTGGACCTTTATTCTAATTGTTTTGTTCAACATGATCCTCTAACTTTTCTTTGTGTCAAGTTAGTACTCTATCTTGGCAAACGTTAATAGTATTGTTACCCTTTCCATCAGTTTTCATCTAACATCGTCAAAACTTCCAATAAAACTCAATAATAAATTATTCTCTCTCTCCTTGCCCCCTCTTCTCTCTCCATCTTCCACTATTTTTTCTCGCGGTGACTAGAGCTCAACCATTGTCGCTCCTCTTTCTTTCTTCTTCTTCTTCTCTCTTCTCTCTCTTCTTCTTTCCCTTATTTCTCTACATATAATATCGGTCCAAAGCCTTAGGTAGTATTTGGATGGGGAATTTCAAAATTTCAGGGTATTTTCAATACAAGGCAATTGAAATGCTTCATTTGAATTACCTTCATTTTGAAAATACTTTGTTTGGATAGAGTAGTTCAAATTCCTTGTATTTAAAATTCTTTGTTTGGATAATTGATTTGAATTTCATTCAATTAAAAAAATTCATTATTCAACAATTTAAAAATTTTGAGGCGGCGGTGGTGACTGGCCGGCGGTCGGTGGCGGTGATCCGCGACTGTCAATAATGGTTGGCTGAGATGAATGGTGGTTGATATGAGAGGAATTTAGAATTCTCACCTATTTAGATGGAATTTGAAATTCCCTCCTTTTTAACTAAAACAAATGCTCCATTAAATTCTAAGAATTTTAAATACTTCATAATAAAACATCCAAACAATATATTTCAATTACCCTCTTAAAATACATTACCCTCTAACATCACCCTATCCAAACACAATATTTCCCCCCTCTCCCTCTCATCATTGAGTACCTTCTCCTCACGAATCTCCACTAGCCTCAAAACTGCAAGCCACTGAACTTAAATCTTACGCATCACCGCGGTTGCATCGTACAATCAACGTCCATTGTTGCACCATCTTCTAGGTACCTTTGTGCTCCTCAGGCATGTTGTTGTGTACGTGAATGTTTTGCCCTCTCTCTGCCAAGCCTTGGATCTTAAGTTTGGAGCTGCTTCTTTGTTTTTATTAATTCATTGGCAGAAGAAGTTGCAAACAAATAATGTTAATTAATTATATGTAGAGAGAAGAAGAGAAGAGAAAAAACAATAAAGAGATCAGAAGAGCAACTGT
Source organism: Ammopiptanthus mongolicus (assembly GCA_039655645.1). NCBI lineage: Eukaryota > Viridiplantae > Streptophyta > Magnoliopsida > Fabales > Fabaceae > Ammopiptanthus > Ammopiptanthus mongolicus. Next base: position 23,588,605 of record CM077347.1, on the reverse strand, counting down.
GGTTCCGCCTCCTTCGCCGGAAAAAATTGGTGGATCTCATCGAGAACAAAAATGGTGGAAGGAAAAGAGAGAAAGAAGATGGGAGACAGAGAAAAAAAATATTTTTTATTGACTTTTAACGGAAGTTGTGACAGTGTTGGATGAAATCTAACGGAAACGATATTAACGCTAACGTTTGTCAACATAAAGGAATATCTTGACACAAATAAAAGTCAGAATACCAAGTTCAACAAAACAATTATAATAAGGACGAAAAGACTAATTTTGCCTAAAATTTATAAAACCCAACAAAATAATATGGAAATTAAATGTCCTAGTTAATCATGGTGACGAGACGAGCGGTGTCATCAGAGGCATCGTCTGTAGCGAGCGGTGATGCAGGAAGTGGTGGCTCAGCAGACTGGATGTTCAAGTGATGGAAAAGCTGCTGATCATGAATTTGGGCCTCTTGTTGTCGCATCCGCTTCTCTGGCTCATTGAAGCGCTCTTGCTGCTCAACCAACTGTTATTCCATCTGCTCCATGTTGACGCCCTTTGCGGCGAGCCCGTTGTTAAGGTTTGTGATTATCTCTCTCATTTGCCTGAGTTGTTATGCACCGACATCGTGAGGGTTATAAAAACGGGCATGGTTAATGAGAGCAGTTACAAAATTGTGATGCATTATATGTTGCCTATCATCGAGGAATGTGGTTATGAGAGCTAAACTGTGTGGTACCTTGATTCGGGCTATGATCAAGTGTTAGGCTCTTGATCATGTTGGGTTGGGACACGTATTTATGGTCCAAAACAAGTATCCATAACACGTATAAATACATTACATAGATACGTACATATATATATATATATATAAAACAAAAAATAGGGGAGAGAGAGAGAGCTTCATCTAAGATAAAGTAGTCATAATATTTTTGGTACATATGAGAAAAAGAGAAAGAAGGAAATCAAAACCAACAAAACTATATCCTCAGGAACATGACCCTGCTACATCCGCGCAAAGAAGCAACTCAAGCTCTGGAGATGGGGAGACGAGAAGCTCCTCGGCTATGTCCTCTTAAGCTCCACTTTTTGCCAAGAAGTCTGCGCACTGGTTCTCCTCCAGGAGAACATGACCCAAGACCATTGTTCACTCCCTTTGAAGCAGAAGCATAATCTAGCTCTCGTAAGATAATGGAGCTAGTATCTAGAGGTGGGAATAGGCTAGGTCGAGCTAGGCCCTGACAAGCCTGAGCCTGGCCTGCGTTTCAATCTCAAAGCCTGAGCCTGGCCTATTAGCCTTATATAGGCTAATTTTTAAGGACTGGCCTGACCTACTTCAAAGCCTAGCCTGACCTGAAAGTCTATTTAAATGCCTGTTTTTCAACAAGACCTTTAAATATGCCTTCACTTATAAATATGTCATAGGCTTTCACTTATAAATAGGTTTGTAAGCCTCTAATGGTAAAGAAGTTGGTAGGCCTATACTGATAAATAGGTCGTTAGACCTACACAAATAAATATGCAAGTAGACCTCTATATTTTAATGGGCCAATAGGCCTTTACTTTCAAATGCTATAAATATTATAAATAATATATTATAGTATTATATATTAAATTATATATTATAGATATGTGTACGTATATTAAATAGGCCGGCCTAATAGGCCTAATAGGCTTTTTTTAAAACCTTAGCTTGACCTCTTTAGTTATATAGGCTTTTTAAAAAGCCTTGACCTGACCTTTTTGTTAAATAAGCTAGGTCAGACTAGGATTTAAATAGGCTAGGCCATAGGCCCCCGACGAGCGGCCTGGTCTATTCCCACCCCTACTAGTACCTATGGAATCTGGGGGGCATCCTGTGTCAAGCAACTCCAAAACTTCCATGGAATCTGAGAAACAGAAGACTCTACACACATCTTAGATAAAGTAGCCACATGAAAACAATATCAAGAGAAATCTCAGCAAAGAAAAAATTAGTTGGGCGTAAGATATCCCACTAAATGAAGATAAAAAAGATTGAAAAACATCTTAAAGAAATTATTTAAAGCTTCCTAAATCTAAATGATATTTTCTAAAAAAAATATAAATTTTGAAATAATATCATAATGTCATTTAATTAATATATCTCACCTCACCTAATAGCAAACGCTTTGTCGTTGTTGTATAAATTTTAACATTTTAATTAAGGAAAAACACTAATCTAAAATGAGCAAAAGTGTAAAATAAAAAAGTAAGGGTATAATCATCCTTGATTAATTAAAGTGGGTTGAGATCTCAATACAATTTAACTAATCAAGGATGAATACATCTTTACTTTTTCACTTTATATTTTTGCTCACTTTAGAGGAGATTAATCCTTTAATTAATGCTTAACGAAATCTTTGGAATACTGTTGGTAGCAATAGGTTATTGAATAGGGAAATATAAATAGGGTTTAAGTGATATTTTGGTCCCTATATTTGGGTTGATTCTCCATTTAGTTCCTATACATAAAAAATTATTAAAAAGGTTCCTATACATACATTTGTTACCAATTTAGTCCCTATTCGTTAAAATTTCAAGGTGGATTTTACTAAATTACGAGGCTTTTAAGATGGATTTTGCTAAATTACAATACATTAAGGTGAATTTTGCTAAATTATAAGACATTTTCACTCACCATAAGGACTAAATTGGTAACAAATAAATGTATAAAGACCTTTTTAATAATTTTTTATATATAAGAATTAAATAGAGAATCAGTCCCAAATATAAGAATCAAAATATCACTTAAACCTATAAACAATAAGGTGATTGCGTATTGATAAGATCTCAAGGTTGAGCAGGTTTTGATCCCAAGTTAATATTCGCTAGGTCATACAAGTTTTGTTCATTACAATGATTTCATGTTGACCGTTAGATTGAAATCATGAAGGGATGTGATAGTTATGGTTGAAACATGCGTGATGGGGACCTGCTGCAATCCACTAGTAAACAAAAACTAGGAAAAGAAAACTGATAGATAGACAAAGTCGTGAGACATGCATTGATTTGATGTATTAATTTTATAAGAAATGCTAGTAACACATTCTCTAACACTCCATTTCTAATATTTTCTCATATGGATTGAAATTAGTGTGGATCTTACTAATTCATATAGGTTCCATTTGAAATTATAGGACCCATATGAATTTCAACCAATAAAAAAACGTGTTAAAAAAATGTTAAAAAATATGTTACCAATATTTTTCTAATTTTATATATCGGCACACACGCCCAACAACGGCCCGAAACAGTAGCAAATATCCTAAACAAGCTATAACCTTTAATTAAGATGGGTTTTTTCCATTAATTAATAAGTTTAATTATTATGCATTGTCAGTAAAAAGTTTTTTACACTGTCAACCAATCAGAAATCATGATATGAGTTACTTTTGAGGCAGTTAGGATAAGAGTCAAATATTTTAGTTTATTTGACAATTTCTGATTAGTTGACAGTGTAAAAAATCTTTATACTAATAGTATATACCAATTAAATCCTTAATTCCTTACCTTTATTGCATGATTAATTTCTAATCCATTAATATGCTATATTTCTGTGTAAAATGCACTTGAGTATGAGTAATCTTACTTGCACATCCGTGCGTGCTAACAACTGCACAGGTCTAAAACTTGAATCCCAGCCCAACCATATTATATGTACGATGATTTTTTTTATAGGTGGAGACTTATAAGAGACATTGGATGTACAATTAAATTTTACACATTTTATACTTGTTTATCATATATAATTTTTAAGTTAAAAACATGTATTTTTCTTAAATTAATGTCTAGTCAGGGCCCGTCTAAAAGTGAGTGAGGCTTAAAACAAATTATGAATGAGGCCTTTTTGCTTTAATAATTAGTTAATATTTAAATTTGTGTTTTAGAGCCTATGTAAATTTTATAAGGAAGATATATATATGAGTAAATAGCCAATTTGGTCCCTGAAAGTGTAAGGCGGTATCAACTTAGTCCCTGAATTTAACTAAATAGCAAAAATGTCCCTGAAGTTGTAAAATGTTAATCAACTTGGTCCCTCCATCAACCCCAGTTAGCTGACGCCATTAACGGCGCTGATGTGGCACGTTAAGTGCCTTGTTGGCACCGTTGTCACTGGTTAGGTGGTGTCCACATGGTCAGGGACCAATTTGAAACTCTGAACTAGCGACTAAATTGATACTCACAACTCTGAACCAGGGACTAAATTGATACTCGCAAGAGTCTTCTTCTTCTTCTTTATCGTTCCCTTTTCTCTCTCTACTCTCTCTTTGCTTCCTCTGTCTGGCGCTCTCTCTAATCACCCGTCTATAGACGGATCCGGATCCTCTCTCTCTCTCTCTCTCTTTGCTTCCTTTGTCTCGCGCTCTCTCTCTAACCACCCATCTATAGTACCACCCGTCTATAGACGGGTGGTTAGAGAGAGAGCGCGAGACAAAGGAAGCAGAGAGAGAGAGAAAGGACCCGTCTATAGACGGGTGGTTAGAGAGAGAGCGCCAGACAGAGGAAGCAAAGAGAGAGAGAGAGCAGAGAGAGAAAGGAGAAAGATAAAGAAGAAGAAGAAGAAGACAGTTAAGAGTATTAATTTAGTCCCTGGTTCAGAGTTGCGAGTATTAATTTATTCCCTGGTTCAGAGTTTCAAATTGGTCCCTGACCACGTGGACACCATCTAACCAGTGACAACGGTGCCAACAAGGCACTTAACGTGCCACATCAGCGCCGTTAACAGCGTCAGCTAACTGGGGTTGACGGAGGGACCAAATTGATTAACGTTTTACAACTTCAGGGACGTTTTTGCTGTTTAGTTAAATTCAGGGACTAAGTTGATACCGCCTTACACTTTCAGGGACCAAATTGACTATTTACTCTTTATCAAAAAATATCATAATTAATTGAGTGGTGTCGTGCTATAACAAAATGCTCTCCACCCTGAGGTTCAGTGATCGAACCTTGTCATAACAATTTTTGGAGCATTTTCAAATTTGCAGTGTGGGATTATATATAGTAAATAAATATTTTGGGTGGAGGCCCAAAGCCTTTGCTTTAGTAGCTTCACTACCCTTGGACGGAACCTATGTCTAGTTGACAAGAAACTAGTGAATTATAAAAATGGTTATAAAAACAATGTAAATAAGGATATTGCTATTGACACTCACAAGGTATGTTCACACTAGCTCTCCTTGTTATGTGAAAAAAAATGGTTATAAAATTAAAAACAATGTAAATAAGGATATTGCTATTGATGCTCACAATATATATTCACACTGTCCCCTTGTTATCCATTCATAATTTTTATAAGTTTAAATATGTTTTTAATTAGTTTATGTAAATTTGACATCTTTTAGAAAAGCATACTTTTTTTCTACTCTTAGAGACTAAGAATTAATAAAATTTAAATTGGGACTAAACCCAAAAACATCAAACATATCATCTAAAATTTAGAAATTTATTGCACTTTTAGAAGTAGCTTTACATTTTTTTTTTACTTTTACCACTACATTTATTTTTTGTATCCATCACTTTTTTTGGTTCAAAATCCATCGTAATTAGGATCTTTGGCTCATCAGTTGGCTCATCGGGATATTCTCACAACTTTGACCTTTTGGATAGGTAATGGGACTAATTCTCGGTTCCATAGCGACGGAAGTCCAATTTTTTACATACGGGATTGGATTGTCTCCTAACTGGACGATTCCAGGAATTAAACTTGCATCCTTTTTCTTGGGAGCGAGTTATGTTACCAACTCTTCCAACATCATGTTGATTTGTTTCCATCACTTTTAACCCTAAAATCTGAAAACAAAGAAATTCTATAGAGCAATAGAATAAGAAAAAAGAAAAAGAAATGATCTTAATAACGATGAGATGCCATTTGATGAAGCCAAATGAGAAATGTATATGATATGAAGGCGCGTGCTGCTGCCACCCTAGAAAGTGGGGACTATCTGAGAAAGTTGCATGACACGAGGGTGACGAGCATGATAAGGGAGGTCAATGCAAAATTATGCTGTTTGAGAAGCCACTTTATGTCCCCATCCTTTCGGAAACCAAAGTTGATATAAATATTAATTATAAACACAGAAATTAATACTTCAAAGTAATCATATGGTTATGCTAAATAGTTTAATTAACAAATTCATCGTCGTCATCATTAGCACTATAGAAAAGAATATTAGTTAATTATCGTTTTGGACGGTTCCAAACGCAGCAGAGTTTGCCCCAAAGACCCATTGGATTGGTGAACTAACCATTTTAATTTGATGAATGACGAAAAGATGTTTACGCCGTTTGATCCACGAGGCAGAATCAACACCACTAACTAAAAGGCATCACTTTACTCTCTTCAACGTGTATATGAATTTAATTTATATATGATTTATTTTTTTATGGAAGATTCTATGGTTAAATATCATATTTTTGTCTATGTGGATCAATCAGATGATAAGAATTTAAGTTCATGCGATATTGACATGATTCAATTAATTAAGATGATACATTCTGATTAGATATAAAATACCCAACCCTCTATTTTCTAAGAATATCATAATAACTTTTATTTTATTGTATTTGCATCAGCCGTATCAACAACAATTTTTCTTCTCAATTAGATGAAGGGCAAAGGCCGGTTAGATAAACAATCTGAAATATATATATATATATATATATATATATATATATATATATATATATATATATATATGTATATATATATATAATTCTCTCTTGCTTTGTAATAAAAAGAAAGTAAAATGATGAGATTATTTGCAGCATATATTAATCACAATAGTACCCACCATGATCATGCATGGTTCTTTTGAAACCCCATTGCTTTGAAATTGTCTTCCTGGAATTGCTTTATATATTAAAAGGGTCACATATTATACTTGGGATATGTCCACAAGGAAAGAAAATAAATCATAAGCTGAGTAAATATATTGAAAAGAGTATAAAGGAAATTCTAATCCATATACAAAGACAATATTAATAAAAAAAAAATAGGTCCTATGTAAATACAATACTAAATCTAACAAGCAAAGAGCAGTATTGATTTTACACATCCTTGACCCAATTGGACCTCCATCCTAATATTAAACCATGGCTTTTATCTTGTCACCCCATTCATTACTATTTCTAACCTTCATCCCTAAGTCGTTATAATTTCTTCCCAAAAAAATCCTTCCCCTTCTTCCCACCCCCTCTTTCCCTCACTCACTTTTTTCTCCTCCTCCTCCTCTATTGGGTATTGTGTTCAGAATCCACCATTTTAATTTTATCATAAATATTTGGCAATGAAATTAACCATTTTATCTGTATATTCAGTGTTTTATTGTGCGGGATTATGTTTAATCTGTGAGTGCGTGTGTTTTAATAAAAAAAAAACAGAAAATAAAGGTAGGAAGGTATAGGGCAATTCATGTTCCCAGGAATACAGTTTGTCTTCTTGAAATATTTAAATATTGCCTGATTGTGTTGAATTCTTCTCATTTTGTTTCTCCAAGCAGAAGTTTCCCCCCCTGAGAGAAGACAAAGAAGGAGGAGGAGGAGGACGCTGTGATGGAAGGTGGGAGAAGAAGAGAGTGAGTGAGGGAAAGAGGGGGTGGGAAGAAGGGGAAGGGTTTTTTTGGGAAAAAATTATAACAATTGAGGGATGAGGGGTAGGAATAGTAATGAATGGGGTGGTAAAAACAAAACCCTTAAACCATGCTAACTAAAGCCCAGAGCCTGTTTCCCAGAGACCACAGCAAAATCAGGGGCTTTAATTTTCATACCCAGAAAATTAATTTTTCACTAGTAGAAAATACCCTTTTCACGTCAGGATTTAACATTAGTTATTTCTAAATGGATGTTAAAAATGGAGGCGGTAGCAAACTTGTAAATAAATGGTTGAGGGAACACACTTTTAACATCGGTTATTTTAAAAACCGATGTTAAAAGTAAAGGGGTGGCAAACTTGTAAATAAATGGTTGATGGAACGAACTTTTAACATCGGTTCATTTTCCAACCGATGTTAAATGTCAAAATTTTAAATTTAAGTCTAGCGCGTTTCTCTCTTTATCGTGTACAGTACTCTCGCTACTCATCATCTATGTTCTATGCAAGCCCTCACTCTCGTCGTTTGGCCGTCGCGTTTCTTCAGCCGTCCACCAATCGAGCCACCATGACCATCGTGAGGTCCACCACCAAAAGAAAACACCACCGCGAGCTGCGAGGTCCATAATCCGTGCCATTGTAAGTCCTCCACACTACCGTGTTTCTTCATTTATTTTTGTTTCTGGTTTACGTTTTTGGTTAGATTTAAGGATTTAAGGATTTCTCTTATTTTGGTTTAGGGATTTATTTCGTTTTGGACGAAACCCTCAAATCTTGCCATAAGGGCTTATCTGAAGTAATCGCAATATAAAAGCTCCAGGTTAACTTTCTTCCTTTTCTTTTTTATTTGAATCATTTCATGTTTAAACTATATTCTGCATTTCAATTGCAATTGACTGAAAATAAAGTAATTAATTGGTTATAGTTAGGATTTTTTTTCTATGCATTGCATAGTGAGCATGTACCCACGTGCATTTGGAATGATTTTTTGTTGTTGTTTGTTTGTTAAAAAGTCAGGATTTTTTATTCTCTCGATGATTTTGTTTGTCAACCTGATAAATGAGCTTCGATCATTATACAATCATAATTACTATTGCCCGATATTTTATTTTTGGTGAAATTGCTTGAACTTGATGAATTATATTTTTATTTGTTGTGCTTGTATTAGTTTCTTTTATTTTCAAATGTATGGTTAGATTGTATAGTCCTTTATAAAGAGTTTATATATATTATGGAATAACAATTCGCATGGACGGTTCTCTATTCTAGCCATTTTTGTGACCTCAAGATGATGTAGCTTATACTACTCTTGATCAGACATGAGCATGGAAACTTATTCTTGCTTAGATTTTTAGATATGTGAGATCGCCTGCACCTCGTATGTGAGTTTTAGCCTCTAAATTATCTACACATTATCTCATAAAACTAATATCTCTGTGTGGTTGTTTAGGTCTCTCCTCATCATCTGTAAATATTGTTTCTTGTCAGGAGCATGGGTAGTTTTAATGAAGCTGTCAATGCACATTTTAGTGAAGAAGACAGAAATTTGTCAATAAGGTGCACTCTTTTACTGCCCTTAATATGAGATTCAGAAATCTACATTGTCCAAGTAGTATTACTCTATCTTCTACATGTTCCTGTTAATTCATGTGATATTGATATATAAATTCATTCCTTTGTGGCCAGAATGCATGATACATTTGTTGCTATTCCACAAGATGATTTCATGGATATAGATGATGAATTTCATGCTGAAATTCGCAGACCTCTATCACTTTTGTGAGAGCGTTCAAAGACAGAGCGTTTTGCACAATTCTTTTTTGACTATACTATATATGAATTCTGGATTTATATAAGATATATATAGTTCATGTTTATATACTGTTGAGTTCTAGACTTTTGGATTTGTTGTACTAATTTCTAGACTTCTGGATATATGTATAGTGTGTACTGATTCTGCAGGAAGGGAAAAGAAGTATGAAATAAAATCAGATTTTTTTAAAAAAAATTACTTTTGACATCGGTTCTGGATTCAACCGATGTCAAAAGTACACTTTTAACATCGGCTGTTTATAGAACCAATGTTAAAAGTACTTTTAACATCGCTTATGACCTTCAACTGATGTCAAAAGTCCACTTTTAACATCAGTTATGTTTAGAACCGATGTTAAAGGTGACTTTTGACATCGGTCAATAACCGATGTTAACAGTCACACTTTTAACATCGCCTGTATTAACATCGCTAAAACAACCGATGTTAAAAGTCATTTTTAACCGATGTTAAAAGTGTTTTCTGCACTAGTATTCATACCCCCAATTTTTTAAAAATCCAAAACTATCCTTCCCCTATCGCGTTTCCCGTATGACTATATACGGTAGTTTGTTTAAATAAATAGACTACCTTATAGTCAAATACGGTAGTTTGTTTAAAAGCTTAAGCTACCGTATATAATTACACCGGAGCTTGTTTACTACACTACCGTATATAGCCATATGGTAGTTTAAGTAAACAAACAACCGTATATGATCATACGGTTGTGTAAAGTTATATAAATAGACAACCATATGATTTCATACGAAAACTATAGTTTCCGTAATTATTCAATTTTTAATACATAGTTTCCGTAATGTATTAAAAAATTTGTAACGCCACCGTATGGAATCATACGGTAGATTGATGTTTTAGCCAACCGTATGATATCATACGGTAGTGTATCAAAATTTGTGGTATAGACTACTATATGAAATCATACGTGTGGATAAATTTGATATACAGCCGTATGATTCCATACGGTAGTATATTTTTTTTTCCAAAATATATGTACCGTATGGAAGCATACGGTAGTTTATTTATTTAAACAAGGCTACAGTATAGTTGTATACGGTGGACTATTTATGAGCATCAACTACCATGTGATTGCATACGGTTACCTATTTATATAACTTTACACAACCGTATGCTACCACATGGGTGTGTAATCATTTACACCCGCGTGTGGTTTCATACGGGAACAATCACGAACCAGGAAAAAAATAGGAGTGAAAAACTTGCAATGGAGGGTGAGTTGGTAATTTTGGTGGGTTAAAATGGGTATAAAATAGGAAAAGGGGTATGAAAATTAAAGCCTCAAAATCAGCCCTATATGAAACTAACATAGTCCTTCCGCCCAAAGAAAATACAACGGCAGCCACGGCACCCATATGCGTAGCATTTGTGCTTACTTCACTAATAGAAGAGACATCAGACTACTCACACCAAATACAGTTTGCAACATTGCCAATATCAGTTGAAGTAAATTACAAAATGCATGACACCATCCACATTTGATCCCAACAGTAGGATCTTTGTATCACATTTTCCCTTCAACTTCCAAATCTGTATCGAGACATGGCATATTGTACCATCATAAAAAACCTCCAGACCAAAGCCAAAGGGAGTCTTCATGAAAGCCAATGCTTATGAGGAATATCTATTCACACCCAAATCCCACTAATAGCAGACCTGCTTTTAACTGATGAAGTTGATTATAAGTAGGCAGGATACAAGGTGAGACATAGCACCCGGAAGATGCATAAATATTAGATTTCATCCTAAAATCAATCGACATTAAATGAAGTTATCACTGATGATAAACAACGGAAGATGAGCTCTAGTTCTGATACATGTTAGATTTATCTTAAAATCAATTAGCATTAAGTTGAGTTACCCAACTGATATATAACCGCACCCCAGAAATTGAGTGAGGGGACGTGGAACTTCCAAGAATAAAAATCTTTCTGAGAAGATAAAAAGTATGAATTGTTGGAGTCCAGCCAATGTGAAAGGTTGAAAATTTTGCAACCCCAACCAACTTTTACGGTGCATTTAAAAGGGTTGAATTTGTTTAACCTCCAACCAATTGCACTCAATGCAATGGCTCTATAAATAGAGCTTTCCCTTCAAGCATTTGGAACACAAGATCCTCACAATCAAAGAGGAAGAGAGTGAGAGAGAAAAATAGAGAGAACCTTGGAGAGAGTTTCTAAGAGAGAAAAATAGTGAGCCAATTTGTGAGTGTTATCCACAAATTGAAGATACATTATTGTATTTTTGTATTCTCATTATTTTTATAGTGAAGGTTTAAGTGGCCTACTGGTCCCGTGATTTTTCCTTACTCACATTGAGGAGGTTTTCCACGCTAAAATTTCTGTTGCTACACTTATTTTACGCTTCCGCATATTGCCTATTTTGAGTTCACGGAGGAGGGAAATTATGATGGCATTTCCCAACAGTGGTATGGCATTTCCCAACAGTGGTATCAGAGAACTCAGAGCTCTGGGATACTAGGTGCCGGATTTATAAGAAATTTCTTAGTATGCTCTGTGGTTGCAGCATTGCTTGATCTTCCACATCAGAAAAGATTTATTCTTATTGCTGGGAATAAAGTGTGGTAGTGTGAAAGTGCATTCTAGGAAAGTTCTGGCTAGGAAAGACTTGGTATTTAAGAGTGTCTATTGACCCACCTCTCTTTCCTGGGAACTTCCTCGATACATTGTTCACATACTACAGTAATTTTCAGCATTCGATACTAGTCACCTCATCAAAACCCACTTGGTTGGTGGAGCTATTTGCCTGTGTAACTCAAGATGGAAGGAGTTGTCAGTCATGATGGAGACATGTTCAAGCTAACTGCAGATAACTACTCCTATTGGAAGCCGATGATGGAAGATCACTTATACCGCAAAGATTTGCATGAGCCAATCACCCAGAAAGATAAACCGGAAGGGAAGTCTGACAAAGATTGGGAGCTTCAGAATCGGAAAGCAGTAGCTATGATCCGAAAATATATTGACAGAAGTTTGTTCGAGCATGTGTCAACTTATACTAATGCGTATGAGTTGTGGACGAAACTTGAATCCTTGATTCAAAAGAAGACGCCCAGAAATAAAGCTCACCTTGTCAGACGACTGGTGAAGTTGGAGTACTCGGACGGTCACAACATGATCGAACATTTGAATACCTTCAAAGGTATCGTGAATCAGTTGACGAAGACCGAGATGAAGATAGATGATGAGTTGCAAACTCTTTTACTCCTCAGTTCTCTGCCTGAGAGTTGGGACACTCAAGTTGTCACTCTCAGCAATTCTGCTCCAGATGGAAAGCTTAGCATGGATTCTGTTACGGATTGTTTGCTAAATGAAGAGTCAAGACGGAGAGAAAGGGGCTTGAATAACCAGTTCGAAGCCAATGTTGTTGAAAACAGAGGAAGGAGAAAGAATCGTGAAAAAGGAGGTCGTGGAAAATCACAAGGTAGATCCAAATCTCGCACTAGACTAAACTGTTATTATTGTGGCAAACCGGGCCACAGAAAGTCTGAGTGCAGATTCTTGAAGAGAGATCAACAGGCTGGAACGGTCCACCCTGACCAGATTAACCCAAAGAAGAAGGAAAATGAAACAACTACTGCAGTGGCCTCGAATGATGAGAATATATTTCTTGTCGGAGAAGAAAATTATCTAAACATTGCATCTGATGATTGCATTTGGATAATTGACTCAGGAGCATCCTTTCACGTCACACCTCATGAAGAATTTTTCTCATCATACCAAAAAGGAGATTTTGGTACGGTGAAGATGGGCAACCATGTCACGAGTAAAATCGTTGGTATTGGTGAAGTAACTCTGATGACTGAGAATGGAAACAAGTTTGTGTTGAAGGAGGTAAGACATGTACCTGAGATGCGTCTAAACCTTATCTCAGCAGGCAAGCTAGACGAAGTTGGGATGATAAACCAGTTTGGTGCCGGCAGATGGAAACTCAGCAGAGGAAGCATGATTGTTGCTCGTGGAAAGAAGGAAGGCTCCTTGTACATTATGCAAGGAAAGATATGCAAGGGAGAGACAAATGTTGCTCAAGACGCAACCAAAGAACTGTGGCATAGACGATTGGGCCACATGAGCGAGCAGGGTTTGGAGATTCTTGCAAAAGATCATCTCCCAAACATAAAAGGGCAGCCACTTGAATCCTGTGAAGACTGACTGGCAGGCAAACAACACAGAGTATCTTTCAAATGATCAGATGATGCAAGAAGAAGAAAGCAGATTCTGGATCTTGTTCATTCAGATGTTTGCTCAACGTCTGAAAGGTCCCTTGGTAGTGCCCAATACTTTGTTACCTTCATTGATGATCACTCCAGGAAAGTGTGGGTGTATTCATTGAAGACAAAAGATCAGGTTCTTCAAGCTTTCAAGGAATTCCATGCTTCTGTAGAACGAGCATCTGGAAGAAAACTGAAATGCTTGAGAACTGATAATGGTGGAGAGTATATAGGTCCATTTGAAGCATACTGCAAAACTCATGGGATAAGACATGAGAAAGTACCTCCCAAGACACCTCAGATGAATAGACTAGCCGAAAGGATGAACAGAACGATTGCAGAGAAAGTCAGAAGCATGCTTTCTCAAGCAAAACTTCCCAAATCATTTTGGGGCGAAGCAGTAAAAACTGCAGTTGATCTGATAAATCTGTCTCCTTCAAGACCTTTAAATGGAGAGATTCCAGATGAAGTATGGTTTGGAAAGAAAGCCTCTTATGGTCACTTGAGAGTCTTTGGGTGCAGGGCATTTGTCCACATTCCTAAAGATGAAAGAGCTAAGCTTGATGCAAAGACGAAGGAATGCATATACCTTAGTTCACCAAGAGATGAACTTGGCTTCAGATTATGGGATCCTGCAAACAAAAAGATTGTTCGAAGTAGAGATGTGGTATTCTTTGAAGACCAGACGATCCAGGACATTCAGCAATCTAAGAAGCCAAAGACCATTGTGATACATAATTCAGGGGGAGAGATTCTTCAAAGAAATGATGTACCTGATCAGACAATACAACCCAATCAGACGGAGCAACCTGATCAGACGGAACAACCTGACCAGACAGAACAAAGTCAGACAATACAGGGAGAACAAATGGAGACTGATCAGACAGAAGAAGAATCTCAAGTAAGACGATCGACGAGACTCAGACAACCTTCAAGAACGTATTATTCAGATGAGTATATTAATCTCACTGATGAAGGGGAACCTCAAAGCTTCATGGAGGCCATTGAGACGAATGATAAGGAGAAATGGATGCAAGCCATGAAAGAAGAATTACAGTCCTTGAAAGAAAATCAGACATATGACCTGGTGAGATTACCAGAAGGCCGAAAGGCACTGAAAAACAAATGGGTGTTCAAGCTCAAGACTGAAGAGAACAATCCAAACCCCAGGTACAAAGCAAGAATTGTTGTAAAGGGGTGCAACCAGAAGAAAGGCATAGATTTCGAAGAAATCTTCTCACCAGTGGTGAAGATGACATCCATTAGAATAATCCTTGGTCTAGCTGCAAAACTAGACTTGGAGATAGAGCAACTTGATGTTAAAACAGCATTCCTACATGGAGACCTAGAGGAAGAAATCTATATGGAGCAACCAGAAGGTTTTGCAGAACCAGGCAAAGAACACCTAGTGTGTCGTTTAAAGAAAAGCCTCTATGGTCTGAAACAAGCTCCAAGACAATGGTACAAGAAGTTTGATCTCTTCATGGCCCAACATAACTTCAAAAAGACGTCCGCAGACCACTGTGTGTTTGTGAAGAATTATGAGAATGGTGAATCCATCGTACTTCTATTGTATGTTGATGATATGCTGATTGTTGGGAAAGATAAGACAAAAATAGCTGCTCTCAAGAAGGCATTGAGCAAGTCTTTTGCCATGAAAGATCTGGGTGCAGTGAAGAAGATTCTTGGAATGAAGATTACTAGAGATCGTTCTAGAAGAATGCTGTGGATATCACAAGAAGACTATATCAAGAAAGTTCTTGAAAGGTTCAACATGCATAATGCCAAACCGGTGCATGTTCCATTACCTGGTCATCTGAAACTGAGTAAGACACAATGTCCAGGCAATGAAGAAGAAAAAGAAGAAATGAGCAAGGTGCCCTACTCTTCTGCAGTGGGTAGTCTTATGTATGCAATGGTATGTACAAGACCAGACATTGCTTATGCGGTAGGAGTTGTGAGCAGATTCCTATCAAATCCAGGAAAGGAGCATTGGAATGCTGTGAAATGGATACTAAGGTATCTGAGAGGAACTGCCAAAAGGTGCTTGTGCTTTGGCAATGGAAATCTAAAGCTTCTTGGATATGCAGATGCAGATATGGCAGGAGATGTAGATTCAAGAAAGTCTACGTCTGGATATTTGATTACTTTTGCAGGGGGAGCTATCTCATGGCAATCACGACTACAAAAGTGCATTGCTTTGAGTACCACAGAAGCTGAATATATTGCAATCACTGAAGGTTGCAAGGAAATCTTGTGGATGAAGAAGTTCCTACAAGAGTTAGGCCAGAATCAAGAGAGCTATGTTCTCTATTGCGACAGTCAGAGCGCAATTCATCTCAGCAAGAACTCGACCTTTCATTAAAGGTCGAAACACATCGAAGTAAGGTATCACTGGATCCGTGATGTGTTGGAAAGTAAACTGCTGCAGATTGAGAAAATAAATACCAAAGACAATGGGACAGATATGATGACAAAAGCTCTACCAAAAGAGAAGTTAGAAGTCTGTAAAGAAGTTGCAGGCTTAGCATCAACCCCAAACTAATCCAAGGATATTTCCCTTTGGCTGGAGGGGGAGAATTGTTGGAGTCCAGCCAATGTGAAAGGTTGAAAATTTTGCAACCCCAACCAACTTTTACGGTGCATTTAAAAGGGTTGAATTTGTTTAACCTCCAACCAATTGCACTCAATGCAATGGCTCTATAAATAGAGCTTTCCCTTCAAGCATTTGGAACACAAGATCCTCACAATCAAAGAGGAAGAGAGTGAGAGAGAAAAATAGAGAGAACCTTGGAGAGAGTTTCTAAGAGAGAAAAATAGTGAGCCAATTTGTGAGTGTTATCCACAAATTGAAGATACATTATTGTATTTTTGTATTCCCATTATTTTTATAGTGAAGGTTTAAGTGGCCTACTGGTCCCGTGGTTTTTCCTTACTCACATTGAGGAGGTTTTTCACGCTAAAATTTCTGTTGCTACACTTATTTTACGCTTCCGCATATTGCCTATTTTGAGTTCATGGAGGAGGGAAATTATGATGACATTTCCCAACAGTGGTATAGCATTTCCCAACATGAATAACCAGAGGAAGGCTTAAATAAATAGCAATCCAGCAAGTCAAAATAACCATCTTCAAAAACCAGCAAGACCAGATAATCATCTTCAATTGTCAAAACCTAATGTCCAGGATGGGCCCTGATGGACTTCTTAGAAATATACATCATCTTATCAATTTCCAATAACCTTCTGTTACATTAGTTCCATTTATTTTATACTTCTAAAACTCCCCCAAACCTATCACCAGGGCATAAACACTACCAAACTTTCAGAAGCTGAGTAAGTGTATTCTGTAGTACCTTAATCAGGTATAAACTTTATTTAACAAGAATGATTAAGGATATATTTATATATGAAGGGATTGGGGGTAGAAATAGTACAGGCTTTGCTAAAGTAGGGCCTAATCTATTTTGTAAATGTCAATCCAAGTATGACCTATTACTTATCACAGTCGTTTTTCTTGTTACATCTATTCTGTTTATAAAAGTATAAAAGCTTGACTTTACTTAATTGCCTATTTAAAGACATACATTGATGAATGTGTTCGTATAGGAGCCCGTTTGGCACGTCCATTTTGCGAGTATATAGCGATGAAAAACTAATTCCGTTTGGCAAGCGTCTCTGTCATGAACTTATAACGTTTTTTCATAAGTTTATAGTTTTTTTTCCAGACGCTACTTCAAGTCGCGTTTGAACTTATAACTTATAGCGTTTCATTTTTTTTCTCTTTTATCCTTATTATCTTATGATAATTCCAACTCTACCCTTTTAATATAATATTAATTAATAAAAGATGAGAATCTTTCATGTAATTGAAAGAATCTTACATTTTTATTTTAATTATTATAATATTTTCACTCTTTTGGATTATTTTTTATTATCAATAATATTGGTGATTTATTATTTTTACTCTTTTTATTATATAATTTAACCTTTTTATAATAATTCTTTCAACATTTATTTGATAATATATATTATATATATATATATATATATATATATATATATAATATTTTTATATGATAATATAACATGATAAGATTATCATTTATATAATTTTTATTTATTTATTTATATATAATAATGTATCAACATTTATAATATTAACTTATATATAATTTTTTTAATATATAAACAATATTTTATATAAAAAGGTATAAACACATCTCCTTTTATATCATTTTATATTTTTCAGTTAGTTCAACCGCTAGATTTATCCCACACGTCCACACAAAATAATCTAGTTTATTCTCTATTCGTTATCAGCTACCTCATGTGCTATTCCTTATTAATTAACTTATCCGCTAACAACTAATTTTATACTATATCAAGTTAGGTGATAGTGAATATTTTGTATAAAACAAATATATTATACTAATATATAATTAATATAATGTGCACAACTGATGTGCGAATGACGGTCAGTGTAAAGCCGATGGGAAATGTGCATATATGTGCGCATCGTTTTTATGATTTTACATTTACATCGTTTTTATGATTTCACTTTCTACCAAATGAAAATATCCATTATTAAAATTTTGAGATAATAAATATATAAAAGAATTACATGTATATGTAAAATACACATTTATTTGAAAAAAATATTAAAAATGAACAGAAATTGAGAAAAAAAAATGGAGAGAATTTTTTTCCGTTTTTATGATTAGTATTTAGTAGATAGTTGTTGCAAATAGCACAATTATTTTTATGATCTTCAGTTTACATCATTTTGAACAAAAAATTTAAGAGTTTAATTAGTTTTTAAGAACATTAAATATCGTTCAAAATAATTATATAAGAAACTAAACCAATGCATTTAATTAATATTAACAAAACATTTTTTTTTTCCCTTTTCCGTACAATGCGTGGTTACAAATTTAGGTAGATTGAAAGGCAGAAGGTTAAAATTAATATAATATATTTAGACACTAATATATAGATATTTTAACTTGGTGAATCATTTACTGTCTATTGTAAACTTCAAAAGGAAATTCCTAATTTAGCAATCAAATCCATGGCCAAGGCCGCAGATTTATCATGACCTAATATAAATAGGCATTAATAACCTACAACCAACTATTTCCATAAGCTAAACTGGAAGTGGCCAAATAAATAAAGAATTAGGGAATGGTATCCAATTTCAAAAGGTAAATTTGGAGTACAAAAATGTCACTGTGAGGCCACTTGACTCCCGGAGTCGTTGCAAGGTTCTATCTTCAATGCTTTACTCTTGCGACCATAATCTGTTGACAACCTGAAACAACATCAAGAAAGTTGATAAACATGAATACTTTACAACGGTTATGGATAGAACCCCTTTTGGCACACGCTGGATATAATATTGAACTTATAAACCTCTTGAAAAATGACAATGATTCTTGAAAATGTGTCCTTAAATTTAGTTCTTGAAAAATGAAAAATTTCAAATTAATATCTAAGAATCACAAATGATGGTCAAAATGATCCCCAACACAGACAAATGTGTCACTAAACTTTTTCCTGAAAATGACTAGTGGAAAAAGGTTTGGTTGTTGACTTGTTGTTGTGGTTGTTGTTGTTGACTAATTTGACAAGTATATGAGATTCTTCAAGACCAAGTTGGGATTTTTCGTTTATCATGACTAAATTAGGGGCACATTTTTTCTCATTGACGAATTTGAGTTTTCACTGAAAAAAGTTATCAACCTTGAGCTTAGTTTAACTAGTTATGTACCGCAAAAACAGAACCATGAATACTATCCATAACGATTTAGCGTGTGTTTGCTTCACCATTGCAAACTTACGTTTGGCCACCACATCTTTTTCCTCCTTTCATGTTTGATCCATTTTTTTTTTACAAAAGTGCCATTGAAAACGCATGTTTGCGGACGTGCAACCAAACATTCACTTAGTTGGCTATCACAATCAAGTCTTGGCGCTTATTGCATTTAATAGCCTATGATGATATTCAAATAAGTTTAACTGGTCGCGTTATTGCAACTTCTAAGCATTAGCAAATATAAATGAAATTAGCATGGGAGTTCAAAGCATAGGTTTCAGTGAAAACACAACTGGTGAAAAAGGAGTTATGACATACCCTAACTGCAAGGATGCATCTGAAAGCTCGTTGTCCTCTGAAGCACAAATGAAAAGGGGTTTTGAACAGTTGATGGTATTCGTCCTATCTAAAGAATTGAATTCAAGGAATTGTGACTTTGTTTTATTTTCCATCTCCTCAAGCTGTTTACAGAAAGATTAAAGATGAGCAAGGAGATAGACCGTCATTGGATATGAAAAGTTAATTTTGCATAGTTCATAGTTTGAGTCAGATTTGATTCTTACTTGTTTGCGCAGAGCTTCATTCTCCAGCATGGCCTTTTGCTCCTGAAGATAAATTTGGAAAACTTATTAAATCATCAATTACAAAAAGAAAGGTGCTTTATAATTTTCTTTGACCGAAGCAAAACCCTTTATATATTCTACAATCACGAAGAAGGAATTGTCGAAGAAAGAATGTAAATCTATGAAGCACAAACACTGACACAAACACGCGGGACAACAATGATGCAAAGTGCAGACACAAGGAGGCACCAAATTCTGAAAATTTTAAGACATTAATATGTATCTAAAAGTGAAAATTAAAAAAGGTTTCATAATTCATAATATCATAGTTGTGTCAATCAAAAAGAAATATCTTTTAAATTAGACGCGTGTCATACAAATGTCGGTGTCTGAGACGCAACACAACACCAAAGTGGTGTATCCGTGCTTTATAGATGTAAATTAATTAATTAACCTCTGAAAAATATAAATAGAATTTTGGTTTTGGCGGGAATGCCAAAATCATTGCCTCTTTTACTAGCTAGTATTTTGCTAGGTGGATCATGTACAGTTCCAAATCCTTTTCAGTTAAGAAAGTATATGCCACTAGTATATCATGAAATAGATTTAATGCCAAAACTATCTATGTCTTTTGTATCTATTCTTTTTTTACTTCTATTTTCTCACAAAATGAAAATTAGATGAAAATTGCAAGTGGTGCCAAGTACCTGTAATCTGGACCTCCTAAGCTGTTCTAGAAGTACTTGTTCCTGCAACGACATAATGTGAGTGAATGAGGTTAATGACAGTGCGTCAACCTAGCAAGTCTTGAACTTTAAAGTGATTGAATTTGGTAACTGATACAGATGTCAGGCATAATAAAGATGAACTAACCAATGTGCAATCTAACTGAATGCATTGGAATTCCCAAGCTTCTGACTCTTACCAACTCCGTTGCAATATTGATTATAAGGAAATACATCACTCTTGCTATGCAGTTATTCAAATTATTATGAGCTTCATCAAGTCAAAGTTAATTTTTGTTTTCAGAAATACAGATTATTTTTCAACAGGGTTAATATCATAACACTTGAATAAGTTTTATAACATCTGAAGGTATAACAGGATCAGAACATAGAAAATCTTTTAAGGAAATATGGCATATCAAAATAATAAAATCCATTACACCACTATTGGTCTTTGTTACTTGTACCTTCTTATCTTTGACAGCAAGTATCCCTTCAGTCAGTTGATTTTCTAGGTGCTGCAGTTCTTTAAGGCTCAACCCATCAAGCTCCTTACCTATCATCCTTCTACACAACCATGAAAATAATATCAGAACATAAAATGAACCAAGATTTTGATAACAAATAAGCACAAAAGAAAATTAGAAAACATGTAAAAAAAAATTATTAAAGCATTTATTCTTCTTGGCCGTACATTAAGTTGGTTACTAATACAGTAGTACTTATTTCTGGTATTTATAATATCAATTACTGGCATAAAGTTCCTAAGAAATATAATATGGTCAGCATTACTTACAAGTATGCTGAACGAAGCTTTGTTATTTCATCCTTCAGAATGTTTGTATCAGGCTCCATAACCTATTTAAAAGTAAAATGTAAGAATAAAAATTAATTTGCACCTCAAAAATATAGATAGAAAAAAGAACTTAAGAAGGTGGGGGGCAGGGAATTAAAGAAAGGGCAGTGCTTTAAGATATTAGAGGGACAGTAAAGTCAAATACCATTGTCGGGGGCTCATCACTTGGTTGCTCTGCACAATCCAAATCCATGCCTCTGCCGTATCTTGAAAGGGTATGCTCCATGCTTCATGAATGAAATAAAATTTATATGATCAGAAAAAAATAAATGCCCCAATCAAAGAAACCATGTTGACAGTTACAAGAAGAGTAGAAGCACAGAAAAGGTATCTAAAAGAAATAGCATGAGCTTTGACTATGGAATCAAATCTACTATCCCTTTCCTAGCACAATCTTGCCTCTCCAATTAAACACTAGCAACTAAGTCCAAAAATTACCTGCTATCTAAGAGAGAAGTTATTGTCAACAAAAAGACAGCTGGATTAAAAAAAGCGATAAAAGATTTTAACCCTAATTTGATGGCTAAGGATTTAAATTGTGGATTCTGTCATCAGATGTGGCTGCAACACCACAACTGCATCAGGCTACGATTGCGGCCACATCAATCTGCATTAGCCTGCAACTGCTGCAACGCAATCGTGATCAGGACACATCCACAACTGCAATTTGAAACCTTTAATCTACAATAGCACAAGGCAACCTAATTCTGCATGTCAATTTGAGATTTTTCAACTTACCAAACCAGATAAATACACACAATTTACTTTCAAAAAATAGCCCCTTCCTTGATTTCGTTCGCTTAAAATGGATGGATAGCATAATTCTATGTCTACCCCAACAATCCCTTTCTCTAGTATAAGAGGGTTAATGTCCTCTCTTGTGGTGTTATTTTCCAATGAGAATAAGACATGTGTAACAGTTGTTACACATGTTATTTCATTTATGAGCTATTACACGTCTTTTTTCTCGTCGAAAAACAGTACCACAAACACCTATAGAATAGCACCTAAAGTTTGTCCTTTTATTAATCCCTTGTTCATATCCAGGGTTCTTTTTGCCACAAAATATAACCGAACCAAATTTCACGCTCTAACATAAACCCTACAAAAATACCTATTCAAAGATGCACATTGCCCGGGGTTTTACAATAAAAGTCTCCAGTTTTTTATTTTCTTTCAATCAAAACCATTATTCCCCTTTATTAACAGTGTTCCAAAAATAAAGAACAGTAATTCGGTTTACTTGGTTCATAAGATTTCATGTCCAGAAAAACAGAACTATCAACAAACCAAGCACTTTATTGCAAACAAAAAATAAATTAAAACATCAAATACCCAGAAACAATAAAATCAAGTTATCTATAACAAATCTATCCCCATATCCCAAAAATCAATGAAATTCTCATAAAACCATGCTCCATGTGCAAAAAAAATGTAAAGGTCTCAAAGGGTCACCTTGTATTTGAAAATTCATAAAGCTTCCCAGTGCTAGAGAATATGATAACAGCAACCTCTGCATCACACAAAACAGACAACTCCTTGGCTTTTTTGAGCAACCCATTACGCCTCTTAGAGAATGTGACCTGCCTGCTATTCAAATTCTCAATCTTTTTTATCTCAATCTTCCCTCTTCCCATGGTTTTCTTCTTTCCCTCTATCAAAGTTCGTTCCTTTTCTTCACCAAACACTGAACCCAACAACATTAAGAATAGAGAGGAAAGAGGGACATGGAAAAAGGACCTCAAAGAGGCTCCTTTATTTATATGCAGAGACACAGCACAAAACACAACTCTATTTGGTTGTTGGAAAGGTTTGGGATTTTAGCAGAGAGCACCAAGGATGGAAAGAGTGACCAAAATTAGGATTTAAGAGGGAAAGGTGACAGAGGGATTACTATGTGTGGCAATGATCCTAATATGGTAATCTATTTACTTGGGGAGTAGGTAATCGCCACTTTAGGAACGTTTGGATTGGACTCGCAATTATAAAATCTAACCCCATGTTCATTTGACACATCAAGATGAAACTTCACCCCAATTTGGTTCAATATTTTTATTTGAGCATCATCATAGATTAGAACTAGCTAATCTAATATGTCGTATAAACATTATTTATACCTAAATTATAGAATCATAGAATTAACGAAGTAGAAAAATAAAATTAAGGTATATTTCACAATATATATTTCAAAACAAATAATACAAATATAAATATATTATCATGACTAATAAGGTTTAACATAGTTGGTAGATAGTTAGATTCTTTAAACATATTGTGAGAGGTTCGATTCCTACCGTGTGTATAGAAAAAACTTTGTTGAGAGAGATAAAACTCACGTGATGATCTCTACTCAAAAGGGTAATGCCTCCGTCTATCGGTCGGAGGATACCCTTGGGGCATCCAAATTTTTTTTATCATGTTATATAAAATGTTATTAATTTAAGTCTAAAAATGTTATTATTTACACCCTTATTATTTACACCAAAAAATATAAGCTTTTAAAGAATGTGCAATGGTGGGGGGTTGGAATGATTCGTAGCATAACCTGAACTTGTACTACAAGAAAATCGTGAATTATCGACAACCACAACTCGTCAGTAATGACCAAAAACCGTCGGTAACGTAGAATTACTTATGCGTTGTCGATTGTCAAGAATTCATCGGTAATTCGATCATCGTTAAT
Source organism: Ammopiptanthus mongolicus (assembly GCA_039655645.1). Lineage (NCBI taxonomy): Eukaryota > Viridiplantae > Streptophyta > Magnoliopsida > Fabales > Fabaceae > Ammopiptanthus > Ammopiptanthus mongolicus. The sequence goes on along the minus strand of CM077347.1, from coordinate 23,564,302 downwards.
AGGACGTTAACTTGAAAATACATTGGATTTAACCCGAATTTGTTGCAATTAGCTTCAGGCCAGAACGAGTTAATAGGACGGGACGAGCCTTGAAAATCTCTAAATCTAACAAAAATAATTTTTTTACTATGTTTCTATTAATTATTTTAGTTATTTATTCACATTCTTCATTACTTATTTATAAATTTCATGAAAACTAAAATTTTAAAATTTTTACTAAAATAATAAGTAAATAATTAAAAATATCAAGAGTCTTATCCTATTTTTTAATCTTAATTTCTAATTATTGATAATTCTATTATTTTAATTTAATTTTGACGTAATGACAAAAAATATTGCATTTACATTCAATAATTCTTATTTAATAAATTTAATATCTCATATAGTTATTATTAGGCTAAATTACTCTTTTAGTCCCTCGTTTGTTTTAATTTATTCAAGTTGGTCCCTCTAGTTTAAAAATGTTCAAGTTGGTCCTTTACTTACCAAACGTTAATCAATTTGGTCCTTTCAATTAAGTTTCACCGTTAATTTCTGGCTAAATTTTTCTTTTGGTCGCTCATTTGTTTTAATTTATTCAACTTGGTCCCTCGTTTGTTTTAATTTATTCAACTTAACGGTGAAACCTAATGGAAAGGACCAAATTGCTTAACCTTTGACAAGTAAGGGACCGACATTTTAATTTATTCAACTTGGTCCCTATATTTTATTCAACTTGGTCCCTTATTTGTTTTAATTTATTTAACTTAACGGTGAAACTTAACGGAAAGGATCAAATTGCTTAACGTTTGACAAGTAAGGGACCAACTTGAACATTTTTAAAATAGAGGGACCAAGTTGAATAAATTAAAAGAAATAAGGGACCAAAAGAGTAATTTAACCTTATTATTATCAAATTCATAAAAAAAGTGTTAACATAAGATTGAATGATAATATAATAACTATTAAAATTAACCTCATGGGTTTAATTTTGTTACACTCGACCAATCATATATTATCTTATGTGTGATTTTTAAAATAATATAATAAATATAAAAATCAAATATTTTTAATATATAATAAAACATGATTGGTTGTTTACGTCAAAAAAATATGATGGGTTGTTACTGTAAATAAATTTTACACCAAGAGTATATTCTAGTCAAATCCTTAAACTCATTTCTTTTCTATTTTGAAGGTTCTTTAAGGATACATGTCAGGTTGTACACTGTTAAAAAATTATGTTAGTATTGGCTTGGATTGATAATTTAAGTAGCGCTTAGTTTCTAATTTAGGTTCAAAAAGAGCTTTTCCAAAATATTTGACAAGGAGTCATACTATTAGCATTCTATTCCGAGTATAAATATTAGGAAGAGAAGAGATCGACGCTTGTTGTCATTGTCATTTGTTAATAAAAAAAAAAAAAACAATTTTTCTATTTTAGGAGTCTTTTTCCGAAAAAAGCTACCGACGGATGGTGGATCATATCTTCTTTCTAGTTTCTAGATCTAAAAGTTGGTTAATAGTTACAGACTCCTTCCGATATTTAATAACCAGACGTTCAAATCCATTTTTATTAAAACCGCTATATTCATTTTGTAGAAAAAATATAGAGTTTAATTGTTATGTATTATCAGTGTATAACTTTTTACATTGACAATAATCAGAAATTATAGTATGAATGACTTTTAAAATAATTATGATAAGAGTCAAATATTTTAACTTATGTGATAATTTCTGATTGGTTGACTGCATAAAGAAGTTTTACACAGTGCATATCAATTAAATTAAAAAATAAAAACTATCATACATATTTTTTTAAAAATATACAGATAAAGAGATAAAGAAAGTAATTGTCAAAAAAAGATAAAGAAAGTAAAATTGAAGATAACCCCAATTATAGATATAGATATATTCAAATAAAGGCGACGCATCATGAATTGTGAGGAGTTATGACTCCTCCATTAGATTTTTCTTTTAATTTTGGTGTTTTAATTTTTTTTAGATTTATTTTAAAGTATTATCAGTGTACAAATATTATCATCCACTAAAAAAAAGTCACACTTATGATAATATATAATTTGTTAATGATGTAAAATAAATTAGGATTTAATTGATATACACAGTTAATGTAAAGATTTTTTACACAGTCAACCTATAAAAAATTATCACATAAGCTAAAATATTTATCCTAACTAACTTAAAAATCACTCATAACATGATTTCTAAAAAACGAAAACGTTCAGGCAGTGATCCTTAAGACTGACAACTAATACAAAACATGTTAATCATTCTGTCAACTCATATAAGTTGAAGTTAATAGAAGTGCCTATTTGGCATATTAAAATGGTGATTTCAATACCACGAGTGTCGCATCATCACAGTTTAACTTAACTCACTAAGTCTCCTCTCGTACTCCTCACTTTGCATCTAAACTCTGCCATGTAGTTGCATCTTATTACCACACAACCAGTGAACCAGACGACGTTGCGGTGCATTTGGAGATTAAAAAATGTTCTGTTTTTAGAGTCATAGATATAGTTCAAACGTTGTGATTAAGGATAGAAATGACTCTCGATTCATATGAGCTTGAGTATAAGACCTCAAATCATGCATCTGCTTCAGTTAATTAGGTGAAAATATGCCTTAAAGGGTGTTTTGACCCTAATCCTGGCTGCTCGATCATCATCCGAAGTTGAGTCATTCAACAACTTTCTGAGACACCATTTTTTTCACAGGCAAGGGCAACCCGAACGTAAACGCGATATTTCTTGAAGTTGTGTTTCTACCCAAGTTTTTATGAGAGAATCAATGGGAAGTGTGCATAAATGTGCTTGATGTGATGACCTATAAAACAAAAGCAGAAGAAATGTGCTATATAAAAATGATTGATGGAATATAGTATCTCATGTATGATTTATACTCTATTTGATTATATTTCACTTTACAATCATACATGCAATGAGATGTGTGTAGAATATATCCAATCATTTATTAAATGTGCTTAATGAGTTACTATTGAATACGTGCTTAATTATGTGAATAATATATATATATATATATATATGATGCACTTTCTAAATGTTGTATTATTAGAAAGCATGTGTAATAGATGTATTAATATAAGTCATGTATAACGGACGTTAAATTATTGTATTAGATTAATTATGATTTTCAAGTGTAAGTTATGTTTTGTAGTAGTCCAATTATCAAGAGTGAGGATGGGATCAAGAAAGAGAAAAACCCAAATTATGCTCAACTCAAGATGGATAGTGATAAATAGTCCAAGAATTTGGAAGATTAGGAGAAAATTCTTGAAAGGTTGGAATGCATCAAGAAGCCTAAGGACTTAAATTTTGCAATTCAACGATCAAACATAAAGGTCACACATCTTCATCCTAGGAACCTCATATGTAAGATAAAGCCAAGCTTGAACATGAGCTCCCGTTGAAAAAATTATTTTGAAGATTTTGAGAAGTTGTTTGAATGATGAAACTTACGCTAGAATTAAAGATTTCTCTTGTGCTAAAGACATAAGGGTTGTTCTTAATGTTATCTAACTTGCTAACAATAATTCTGTGGATAAAGGTGTACACAGAAAGTAGGAAGAGCAAAAGCTATTAATGGAAGTTTGCGTGGAAAAATGTTCGTGAGAAGAAGTTCAAAGAGTTGAAAGACGCTCAATGCCTCTTTATGTGTATGATATTCAATCTCAAGAATAAATGAAGCTAAACCCAAAGGAACACACTCTTGAAATTTTGTTGGACTAGAATGAGGGAAAATGTCATTCAAATGAAGAGCCAACCATGATAGTTGAAACAACCACCCATGTGGTTCAAAAGGACTTCGAGATAAATGATACTAAACTTGATCACAGTCCTTCCAATAATGAGCTACAATATGCATATAAGGAGTTGCATGGTTGTTTGGTGGATTTAGAAAAGAGAAACTTGACCAACAAGACCTTACACATTGACAATAGTTGAGTTCCTTAAGCATGTTATCAAGGATTCGATTCCTATCATGTGTATGAAAAAAAAGTTTGTTGGGAGACTCAAGTCTTACTTCGATGATTTTTATGTATCGAAAGGGTATTAGTCTTCGAGTATCCACTGGGGGATACCTTGGTGCGCAGCAAAAAAAGAAAAGAGTAACTTGAATTGCTAGCAAAATATATCTTCTATAGAAATCCAAATTAAGAACTTGAGAAAGACAAATATGCCTTTCTTCATGAGAAAAGGCTGTTAAAATTTAAAACACCAACTAGTTGTGAAACTTGTATTTATCCTAAAAATCAAGTTGAGAACTTATCTTACAAATATGCCAAAATTGATAATTCTACGTGTTCACCTTCCATGTTTGTCAATGAGAATACACTACGCCACATTAGGGAATAATTGACGCTACCTTCACCAGCATTTTCCCGTGAAATGCTAGAAAATATAAGGCGGAAGAGTATTCCCAGCGTTTTCTTAAGGAAACGCTAGCAAATTGTGAGACTTTACCAGAGTTTTTTTAAGAAAACGCTGGGAATACTCTTATTATAAGAATTGCCAGCGCTTTTTAAAGAGAGCGCTGGCAAAGGTGTAGAACCTTGAGAATACTTTTATTATGGGAATTGCCAGTGCTTTCTAAAGAGAGTGTTGTCAAAGGTGTAGAACTATTATTAGCGCTTTCTTTAGAAAGCGCTGGCAATGTCCCTTTTCTAATATTTCAATTTCTCACCTGCAGGTTACTTTTCAATTTCAATCTAGTCTCGCGCGCCTAGAGCTCCATGTTCCTTCCTGCGACCCTCACCGCCCCACCATCGTTCTGCTCGTGCACCACCGCGACCCAAAGTCCTTCACCGTGCCACCATCGTCTTGCTCACAGCACCAAAAGGACCACCGCGCCACCATCATCCTGCTCGCTGCACCAAAAGGACCATTGCAACCTCCTGCTCGCTGCTCTCTCTTCTCGCTGCCATTGTTGCTTCCATTGCGAGGGTTCACTCCTCTTTGAGTTTCTCAACTCCTGCCATTATTCTTTTGAGTTTCTCTTTGTGAGTTTCTCCTTTTTTTTATTTTGATTTTGAGTTTTGAGTTTCTCAACTACTGTCATTCTTCTTTTGATTTTGATTATTAGAAATCCCTTTTTTGTTCTTTTTTATGCTTGAAATTTGGTTGGTTCGAGTGGTGTTTAGATTTTGTCTTAGTTAATAATGGCGTGTTTTTGTTCAAGTAGTGGTTCTAATTAGTCACTGTTGTTATGTTTCTTTCATGCAAGTCATTCTGGATGATCAAAGAGGGGAAAAACAGAAAGATGAATGAATAGGAAGATAGATTGATATGTCATTCTGTTGAAATCATCCAGAGCTATTGTCAGATATTCATTTGTAACTTCAGTCAAACAAACTAAAGCCACCAAATTACAAAACTAAAAGATTGCACCCTTCACCTCAGCAAAGTAGCAATTTAATTTGTGAGAGAATGCTTACATCTCTTATTTCATTTCCCTTTTTATTTTTTTCTTCTGCAAATATTTATAAGTTTCAAATCAGGAAACTATAATTTTAGTTTGTGATGCTTATAAATAAGGCTGTTGAAATTTTGATGTCTCATACATCTAATGCATACTAGACCAAGATCAGTAGGAAGTGCAAGTTTGAAATTACTCATATGCATTTATATATTGAAATCCACATTGAAGATGTACTAAAACAAGGTTTATTTTACCATAGTATCTTCCCAGTCTCCTTATTTATGTTTATTTTTTCGTTCATAGTGTCCCTATATCCAAATTTTAAGAACTACAAGGTTTCTTTTAATCTTGTAATTGAGAATGATGATAAGTGCAATAATTGTTTGTGCTTATATACCAAGTCACATCACCTATGTGCTTTCCTTGCTTAACTGTCATCATAGAAAATGTGCAGTACTTTGGTCAACTGACTTCACATCTTGTTTCTCCTAATCCTAATAGGCATTCTCATCAAAAGTGAATATTTCATCTGTCAAATTCCTCTAATTTTCTCTCCTATTATACTTTTATTATGCTTGTGTCAATTTATTTTACCTGTTTGGTTTTGAATCATCTGTATGTTAATTATACCCATTGCTGGTTTTGCTTGTGTTGATTTTGCAAATTGTATTGGTTTGCAGAGGAAATAAATAAAACAAATATAAATATATAAAAAAAAAGGGAATTGCTAGCGCTCCCTTGAAAAAGCGTTGGCAAAGGTTCACAATTGCCAGCGCTTTTGCTTTTTCAAGCGCTAGCGAACTTTTCCCCCCCTTTTGCTAGCGGATAGATAGCTAACGCCCGAAAACGCTAGCAAAGGCCTTAAAAAAAACGCTGATAAAACCTCTTTTCTGTTGTAGTGATAAACATGGAAAATCAACTAAAATCTATAACAAAAATCAAAGTTTCTCAGTATTGATCTTCAAAAGATCATCCCATTATCTAAATCTATAATTTGTAATTATTGTGGTCATCTAGATCATATTATGTCGAAGTTAGGTGTTACTGTAAGTGTTAAGTTTGATAACTGTCATTAATGAATCTCATCCTTTTCAAAATTTGTACATATTTTGCCACCTAACCAAATAAATTGAACCAACTCATTAATATGGTTGGGTCGCCAACTCTCTTATTGGAACATTATCCAATTTAACCAATTATAATTATAATATGAGGCATCACTTGTTCAATCTCTATTCAAGCCCTGTTTTTTAATAAAAAAATTACTTCTAAAACTTATATATTTGTTTGGTTGGACTTTTTCAAAATAAGCAGATTTAAGAAATTATATTTTCTAACTTTTAAAAAATTATTGGAATTAGTTGTAACCAAATACGAAATAAATTTTGATTTAGATAAAAGTTATATAAGAAATCACTTTTTTATCCATTTATTTAAACTTTTTAACAAGTTTTTTTCTAATATAAAATCACTTGTGTCATTTTTTATTTTTTTATTTTTTTGATGAAAATCACTTCTAACATTTACAACTTGTTTGGCTAGACTTTAATTTGGAAAAAAAAAAAAAACCAAAAATCCAACTTTTATATGAAGTTATACTTCTCAATCTCTCAAAAAAAAAATCACTTTCTTAAAATATCTTGAAAATCACTTTTTTAACTCTAAACAAACGTACTTTTAAAATATTATATATTTTTTAAAATATGTGAGTGAAAAATTAATTTGTAATTTGATGTTCAATTGTGTTATTTGAACATCAAATTTTAGACACTATATATAATATCGAATTTTTTATTTCTATCTTTTATTTATTTTTTTATCTTTTTTTATATATATACATTTTTAAAATATATTAAAAAAATAAAAAACTTATACATATTTTCATGTCCCCCCACCATTTCTCTTTTGATATTTGAGTTGATCATAATTACCAAACACCGATCTTCCTATAAAGACCAAAAAAACACCGTCAGATTTGCCATTTCCCATTCTCTTTCTCACTGTTTAAGCATATACGCATCCGAGGGAGAAGGAAGAAACCTCGATAAACAAACAAATTGAAATTTCCCAAACCCTTGTGTTGTGCTTGCAAAATCTGAAACCCTCAATAGAATTAGAATCCCTTCTTCTAGATATATATATATATATAGAGAGAGAGAGAGAGAGAGAGATAACAAAAACAAATAAAAAGAAATAATAATAAATCATGTCTGATGCGTTCTGCAGCGATTGCAAGTGCGAGACAGAGGTGGTTGTCGATCACTCGGCGGGCGACACGGTGTGTTCGGAGTGCGGCCTCGTTCTCGAATCTCACTCCATCGACGAAACCTCCGAGTGGCGAACCTTCGCCAATGAGTCCGGCGACAACGACCCCGTCCGTGTCGGTGGTCCCACCAACCCTCTCTTGACCGACGGTGGTTTGTCCACCGTCATCGCCAAGCCCAACGGTGCCTCCGGCGAGTTCCTCTCTTCCTCTCTCGGCCGCTGGCAGAACCGCGGCTCCAACCCCGATCGCGGCCTCATTCTCGCCTTCAAAACCATTGCTACTATGTCCGATAGGTGATCGCTCAGCTAGGGTTTCATCGTTCTCGCCTTCAACACTTATATATTTATTATTATTTTTAATTATTATACCCCTAAAAAATGTAAGCGCCTGTTCGATTTTTTTGTTTTCATTTCCTGTTTTCAGAAATAATAATTATAAAAGTGTCACCTTGTTTTCATTCTGGGTTTTACTGTTTCCAAAGATTTGTAGTTGTATAGGAAATGCAAGGTAACAATTTTGTAATTATTTTTTGAAAACAAGAAACAGGAAACAAAGCAAACAAGGCTTAAGTTTTTCTTTCAAGTAATGTCTAGATAATTATTTGTTCTTTGAATCTGTGTGAGTGTAATGTATTGTTGTAGCAAAATTCTCGAAGTTTTGGTTATATTAAAATCTTCCTTTTAAACTGTGATTTTTTGTAATCTTTTTCTTGGAATTAGCTGATTTGGTTGATAAATTTCAGGTTGGGACTTGTTGCAACCATCAAGGTATGGCTTATTTTTATTTTGGACTTTTTTGTTCTTTTATGGGGGTGGAGGGGAGGGGATATTATTGAAGGGCAAGTTTCATGAAACTGTATATAACTGTATCCACTACCACTGCATATGATTGTTGTGAATTTGTGATTAACATTATGGTCAGAGCCTCAAATGCAAAGCTTACTGAAATTGTATTATCGAAATAATATCATGCTAAATTTATGCGGAGGTTAGAGAAGTCATTGCACTATGAAAGGCACTGCACCATAACCTGTGTGGCTGTATGTTTTGAAGGCTATTCTGGTGGAATCCTAACCAGTTGCACTGTTCATAAGGACATGATTCACATTTCTCTTTTTAAGTGTCAAGGCTCGTTACAAACAAGTTTAATTAACCTGCACATGTCTGTATGCACTGTATATGATCATTGCAGTTGGCTTAGGCGTGGAAGCTTGAACACAAATGTGAAGTTCATTGAAACATCAAAATTATATTACCCATTTGTTTGTGTAGATTTTGTTGAATTACATCATTGTTTGATAAGACACTGTAATGCTACTCCTAATGTGGTTTGTATCATTTTACCTTTGAAATTCCCTTGAGAAATTCATGATCAGTGTAGTCAAATGCTCTTAGGTTAGGCTTCAAAAAGGGGTCTGCGTGGTTGAGGCGCAGCCCTATCACTGTGGTTCATGCCTCTGGTGATCTGAGAATACCTAAAGCTCAACCTTATAACTTGCTAACTGTGATGCCAAAGTGGGTAAACTAGTCAGAATGTCAAAAAAAATACTCCTGGTTGGTCTTTGGGGCTCTTAGCAGCAAGAAGCTTAAGTTTTTGTTTATTGATTCTTGAATATCTTAAATTTTAGGTTTTAATACAAAGTCGGTCCCTATAGTTTCCACTCATTTCGGTTTTGGTGCTTTACGGTGTTTTCCTTCCTTGGGTATAGTTGAGGTCCCTATATTTTCCTACACACGAGGACCAACACTTTAATAAGTGGAACCTATGGGGACCGTTCCTTTGTGGAAAACAGACTAATACTTTAATGAGTAGAAACTATAGGGATCAAACATAATGATAGAGATAGAGACCAAAACCTAAATGAGTGAAAATACAGGGTCCAAAACTAAAATAAAATTAAAAATTGTAGGGACGCAAACTCAGATTAGTGAACTATAGTGACCAATTTTGCATGTGAACCTAAAATTTATTTTACTCTGGATGTTATTCTTGAATAGTTAATTTATATGGAAAATGAATGCAATATTGTAAAATATTTTATCGTTTTCTTTTTGTAATGTTAACACATTTCTTTAATGGGATGTGTGTGTTTTGGCTCCTCTCACCTTAAGGCATAAAGCCCTCTAGTGCCATACAGGTGTCTTTTACCTGTAACTACCTTGTTCATGATGCATGTTGCTGAAGTTCTAGGAGGCAAAGATTAAAAAAATTACTTTTGGAGAAATATGGGTGGGTTGAAAATTTGTCCCTGAAGATCACTGTGCATGAAACCATTTAATCTTGTGTCGGCATGCTGTTTGAAACAACATTTGCAAAGCAATTAGTTATGGCTATATGCTAAATGATGTGGAAAAAGGACTAGATAAGGTTTTGGCAGACCTCATATTATGTCAACCTGCTCAGAACAATGTTTATAATTGTTGCATTGTGTCAATTTTTCCTCGAAACCCTTATTTTAATTTTGCTTTCTTATTTTCAACTTCAGTTTTTATGTAAAATGAGTATTTTTACTCACCTGTTGCTTTTGCAATTGATTTGAAGGATCGGGCGAATGAGATATATAAGAGGGTTGAAGATCAAAAGTCTAGTAGAGGAAGAAATCAGGATGCTTTATTGGCTGCTTGTCTCTACATTGCTTGCCGACAAGAAGACAAGCCACGTACTGTGAAGGGTACAGCCTATGTTTCTTTTAACATCTGGATGCTTCCCAATTTATCTTCCCTTGTGTAAATTAGCTTCCCTGAACTTATGGATTTCAACTAGAAATTTGCTCTGTCGCCAATGGGGCCACAAAGAAGGAAATTGGCCGAGCAAAAGAATATATTGTGAAACAACTGGGTTTGGAGAAGGGTCAGTCTGTGGAGATGGGAACAATACATGCTGGGGACTTTATGGTGAGTTTTCTTTATTGACTTCAATCATATCTTACTGTTTTGATCAATGTGTTGGTGAAGCTACTCGTGTAAAATTTTACTAGATTTCATTAATGTTAATAACAAGATTTTCATCTCAAACTTTAGAGGCGATTCTGTTCCAATCTTGGTATGAATAATCAAGCTGTTAAAGCTGCTCAGGAAGCTGTGCAGAAATCAGAAGAATTTGATATAAGGTATCTTTTGGTTTAGCTCATATTTCCTAACAGACTGAAATATGCTGAAGGCTAGTTGGTCATGTTGATTACACTTTCATACTAATGTAAATGTCTATAGTTACAGTTGTCGTTTCCTTAATTAAAATTTTGTGTTGCTTCAAAGAGGATGTTGGCAAAAGTTAACACACTGAAGTGTAAACAATCTAGAATCTGCTGATTAGCTATAGTATTATACTTCCTTGTTTTCCTTTGAGATTATGGATTAGAAACCTGCAGATTTTACACGATGTGTGCTGCATCTGGGCGATAATTGGAAACTAAGGAGTGTGTTAGAAATGGGAATTCTAAGGATGGTGTAGCATTTGTGTGAGAAGTCAAAACTGAGGGTTGTATATATTGTTTAGTCCGTGTCAACTAGATTTGAATTTAAAGGACAAATATAATTGTATTGTCCTCTGCATATATGAATATACTCCAACCTGCTTTAGGTCGTCATCTTCAGATATTTAGCATTATATTCTGATGATTGATACTAATAACAGCTTTAATCTGTCAGGAGGAGTCCCATATCAATTGCTGCAGCAGTTATATACATTATCACTCAGCTTTCTGATGATAAAAAACCTCTCAAAGGTTTGTGACACTCCTTAGATGGTAACTTGAGATTTGAAGCGAAGGAATACGAAAATATCTTTATCGGTTTTATTGTTTGTGAAAATTGTCTTTTCAAATTCGTAGGTTTTGATGGTAAAATTTTAAATTTTGAATTAATTTGATTTAGAATGAGTTTATGAAGCCAAATTCATGTGCTTACGTGCATTCTGCTAACTGCTTTGCTATTTCATATATGTATCTGACTTCTTGTGTCAGTGCAGATATATCAATTGCCACAGGAGTTGCAGAAGGAACAATCAGGAACTCCTACAAGGATCTTTATCCCCATGTTTCAAAAATAATACCAAATTGGTATGCTAAGGAGGAGGATTTGAAGAACCTTAGCAGCCCTTGAATTGTAGAGCAAAACATTATCAACCAATCGCATTTAACCGGTTATATATTTAATTGAAGCATTTTGTTTTGGATACACTGAACTGTTAATAAAAAATGAAAGTGCCTTTTTTAGTTTTAGTTTTTTTTTTCTGTCATTTCCTTGCGGTCAACTGCACCACTCTTTTTTTTAACCCTCCCAATTTAAGTTCATTTTGGGAGCGAGGAACACCATTTAATGTAAGAATTTGCTCTACTCTTGTGCATCATATAAGAGTTAATGTCGTATAAATGGTGAACTCACCTGCATCAATTGAGTTCTCTTTTGCCGTCCTTAACGCTTTTTGATATGGATTGACTAGTCGAAGCTTTGTACATTACATTTACATATTACAAAATATACCTGGTGATGGTGAATTTGACACCACTTCAAATTCAATGAAGTTTGGAATTATTTGATTGTATATTTTTGTCCGATGCAAGCGAACAAATTAGAACTTGGAATTCCTTCGATGGTGTATTGAAGAATTCGCCCTTGATTGTATACCAGTAACTCAATAAGCTTCTAAAATTCCTATATCTACTCTTATACAGGTCATGTCATAAACATTCAAAAGTCACTCAGTATAAAAATCCATCAAAATAAAAACGTAAGACCAGACAAAATGATAGGTCATCCTAGGAACAAAAGGAAAAAGAATAAAAGAAAATCTTCCGTGACTAAAAAGTAGCACACTAACCCAAGTTAAGAACATGTGTTATGAAAGAGTAAACACCTAGATTACTTAAGGTTGTTGCTACTTACACTTACACCATCTCATTTACTTCATCTATCACCACATCTTTATTTTAGTTTTTTTTATTCTCAAAATACCCTTCACACACCACCCTCATTTTCTCAGTTTGTAACCTTCCGGCAATTAGTTGTTGGAATAAAAAAAATTTGTGTTCCGACAATTGTTGGAATATAAAAAAACATGTATGTATTTCGGCAACTAATTATCGGAACACAATTTTTTTTATATTCCGGCAATTAGTTGTCAGAACTTGCATAGCATTTGCCTTTACTTAGCATTCACCCATGCCTCTGACCTCGTCAACTCTGCCAAGGTCCACAAAGTCATCCACCTTTTTTCATTTCACCTTCACTCTTCACAAGTAGAAATTTCTCATCAGAACCCTCCGCTTCAACCCTCCGTATCAGATTGCAAGGTTGGAAGAAGGAGATGAGATGATAGATAGGATGAAATCTGGTTATGGCGAAACGCTTAATAAGAAAGCTTACTATCAATTCCTTAAGATTTTGTGTGGCATTGAGAGCATTGATCATGCTTTGAGTGTCTTTGCCAAGATGAAGGTAGATGGCTGTGAACCTGGGGTTAAGACTTATGACTTGTTGATGGTGAAACTGGGTGCCCATAATCGTGTTGATAAGGCCAATGCTCTCTTCAATGAAGCCCAGAGTAGAGGAGTGTCTGTCACGCCCAAAGAGTATGTTGTTGATCCTAGGTTTTTGAAGAAGGCCAAGGTTGTCAAAGGGGAGAAGAAGTAGAAGAGGGAAACGTTGCCTGAGAAAATGGCTAGGAAGAGAAGACGGCTCAAATAAATTCCATTGAGTTTTGTGAAGAAGCCTAAACGAATGGGTCGTGTTTGACCTCATTTTTCAGACTCGGAATGTTTTCTGATAATTATTGCTGGAATAAAAAAAAATTGTGTGTGAGAATGAGGGTGGTGTGTGAAGGGTATTTTGGGAATAAAAAAATTAAAATAAAGATATGGTGGTGGATGGAGTAAATGGGGTGGTGTAGGTAGCACTACCCAATATCTCTTCCGAAGCTTAATAATACTAAGCCCAACAACATATGGGTAGGGTGTTACAAAAGCTAGAGTCTGAACATTTGCTACAAAAATAACACAACTTAGGAGAACGACACTATCATAAAACAGCTTGATATTGGAAGTGTCTCACGTTCATTAAGATTGCCTTCCACAAGACACAAATTGCAACCCAATAACTCTCAAAAACCACAAATCAAGGTTTCAACTTTTGATGTTGATATGATTTGTAATTGTAATTAGAGTGGCTACATTGTTAATTTTAGTTTGTTGGTCACCTAGTTATAGTAAGGAGCTCAATTGTATAAATAGGTCTTAAATAGCCACTTTGGCTCATTAGATTTGTATCTTTTGCACGGATGAACATCGTTCATATTGGAGTTTTCTCTACTTGACTCAAAGGACGGAGAATTACAGTTCTATTAATTTGTACTTTTATTGAGAAGTTTTGCAATGGCAGAAGGAACTCATTAGGCAACTATGGATGAAATGTATTCTACTTGTGCAAGGATGGTGAAACGCATGGACAACTTGATAGAATTGCTACTTCAGATTGTTTATCAGGATAGTATTATTCAAGAAACCCCGTCTCAATAATCTATTCTTGTATTTGTTACCCAAATCGAGGAAACCTATGATGGTTGGCAGTGCTGACATAGGGGTTGATAAACCATCATTCTGTCTATTTATTTCCGATGGAATTGGGTAAATTTTTATTATATTTTTAAGTATTTAAGCATGAATCTCACCTAGCAAAAAGGAGCCTTTTTTGGAGAGTTTTGAACGAAAAAAAGAGCAAATTCATCTAGCGTCCAACTTTTGTATTTTGCACATATCTTGAGTTATAGAAATCTAAAAATTGTGAAATTTATATTGTAGGAAATATAAAAGAAAGATCTACAACCTCCATGAAGACCCCCAAGAGGTGGAATGGACATTTAATGGGTCAAATTCGGGCTAGAAGTCAGAAGTAGTGGTGTTGGCGCTAGGATCTGAGTAGTCTAAACTTATTGGGCCATAACTTGAGATACAAGCATCCCATTGAGCTAAATTGTTGTCTATGGAAAGCTAAGAGACAAATATACAATTCTTATGAGGACATCGGGTCCAAAAGAGGTCATCTAAGCACAGTCGTGCTCAAATTAAGCATGGTTGTGCTCAAGAGCGCATCGTGCTAATTTTGCAAAACTTGTTTCACAACATGGCGTTGATTTTAAACACGACCATTGCGATTTTTGGATAGATAAGCGACTTTTGGAGCTGATTCAGCCTGTGAATACCACTTTGGAGTTGTTGCGGACCTTTACCAAGGACTTTGGCATTGATTGCAGCGAGAGACTGGCAGCCCTTGTGACATTGAAGGCTATTCTTGCCGAAAGGGGTTTCTGGTTCTTGGTTTTCTTTTTTTATTTACAACTATGGATTCTTTCATCGATTTTGTTCTTGATTTATATTCTTATTTGATTATGTGTGACTAAACCCATAGTTAGGACTGTGGTGGATCTTATGCATTGATATCTTTGATAGTTTTCCTAATTTTAATATAATGTTGTGTTTTCTTTATTTGATTGGCTTTGTCCTATTACTTTGATTTTTAAAAGAATTGATCAACCTTTGCAAAGTTAATTAATTCATTATCAATGTTACGACAATTAGTTAATGGAACTATAGGATAAATCGAATTAAGAGATGTGAAGGATCGAACTCGACCCTTTATTTTCAATCAGTTATTGAATTAACAAACCTGCGAGATCTTTATGCTTTTCTTGATTGCTTGCCTTGCACGACCATGTGGGGTTTGAGATTAAGGAATATATTGTTAATATTGCATGACCACTGAGTATTAACTAAGAGTAGGTGATTGACAATTGATAAAGAACACATCTTATAGAGAAATTGGGCAATATCATAGGTATTAGCATAGGCGTCCCAGGCTTTCCATGATTGAACCTTTCGCTTGTGATGCCTTGTTTTCCTTGGTTTCATTAATTTTATAAATTTGCTTACAAAAACAATCTTTTCGATTGTCTAAAACTCTAAATAACATAGAGAATTAATTAAACCGATAGTTGTGAACAATCCCTATGGTTACAATATCTTGGGGTCCCTTATACTCATTTACTACTTGAGCGACAAGTACATTTGCCCTAAGTGCGATTTTTGCGCATCAATAAAGTTCTTTTCAACTTGGTATCTAGAAGTTACATTGGACCCGACTAATCAGAATCAAGCTGGAAGACTCATTTAAAGGGGCAAAACCCTTCCAACACTTACTTTTCCCATTTACAAGACATGAAACTGAAATCTTACATAATAAAAAATGAATAGTTTGCCATTCGGACCAATGGGCATAGGTAAACCAAATTTATGGTTTAATTCAATTGTTTTATTATTTAATTTTCCATTTTGAATATTTAAAAACTTAGAAAGAAAAAAAATATTTGTATTAATAAATAAATCAAGGATCTTTATTTAGTACAGATGGATAGCTAGGACTAACCCACCAACATCTTCACAAAAGGATATCTTAGATTGAAGCTTAGGATTAACCAAAAACAACTTTTGAATAAATGGTGGCTATTCGCAAAAAGGCCTAAAATTAAGGATAATTTAAATCAAGGATCTTTATTTAGTACAGATGGATAGCTAGGACTAACCCACCAACATCTTCACAAAAGGATATCTTAGATTGAAGCTTAGGATTAACCAAAAACAACTTTTGAATAAATGGTCAAATTCACAAAAAGGCCTAAAATTAAGGATAATTTAGTATTTCCTAAAAAAAACATAGTTAACATATTTCAAAAACAAAATCAAACAGAAAAATCTTTTTAAGTGTAAAATAATTATATAAAAATATTTGCAAACATACAAAGTGTAACACAAACACTCGTATTCATCATTTATGAATTATAAGATTTTGTTTTGTTTTGTTTATTGTAACATCCCGATTTGTGGCATCTAGATAGTTTTAATGGACTTTGGAATTTTGGAAGGTTTATTTTAAAGGTTTAAAAGTGTTTAGAGATCCCTAAATGTCTTAGAGAAGTTTAAGTGTTTAATTTTCGGATTCTGTCTAGGTGTACGGCCTGTGCGAAAGGATGCACGACCGTGCATGGTGAAACATGAATCGTGTTGATTATACACATGTACAACCAATACACGTTCTTGTGTCGATTATGCGCATAACCACAAGTGAGCGAAGAATGGCCCGTACATAAAGTTGCACGACCATGCATAATGTTAGGAGTGTGATATTCGCGTTTCCACGAAGGGGGACATTGATGGGGCTCTTTAAATTGAACCCTAACACTATTAGGGTGTGTTTTTGAATCCTAATTGCACCTAGAAACTCAAAAATGACTAAAAAAGGGGAGATTCAAGGATTTGGGGTAGAAGTAAGGGTCTTAGGCTTGAAGTGGGGAGACCAAAGGAGTAACCCTAGAGTTATCTTTGAATGTCTTTAAGAGGTAAGTAAATATCTTTTCCGTAAACTTCCATGGTATAGATTTTAAAAGGTTTGGGCATGAAATTAAAATGAGGTTTTGGGGGCTTTTCTCAGAGATTGAAATTAATGTTATGTTGTGGTTAAGAATTATGATTTGGTCTTTAATATGTTCTATTGGCATGATTATTGAATTATTTGCAAATAACTTTAGTTATCTGTGATGTTCTTGAGATGTTTTGGCCGTGAGTTTAGTCATTGTTATTAATGTATGGAACTTGTTGGCATGTTTGGGGTCATTGTAAATGACCATATGAATTAATTGTGGTATATTGTGATAATTATAAAGATATGTGTCAACTCGACAACGTGACATTATGTACAGAGTTACATATTGCAACTGATAATAAAAGATGAGCGCCAACTCGACGACGCAACATCATGCACAGAGTTACATATTGAAAATGACATAAAAGTTTAGGCGTCAACTCGACAACGCGACATAATGTATCGAGTTATATAGCGCAAGTGATAGTAAAAGGTGTGCGTCAACTCGACGGCCCGACATTGTGTACAGATCTATATAATGCAAGTGATAAGGAAAATGTTATAAAGTGGAAAATATACATATACATAGATGTTATGTTGTTTGGCTTAATTGTGTGGTTTGATGTTATTTAAGTGTTATGGGTTAAGTATTCTCTTTTGAAAATAACGGGTTCCATGGTTGTTTTCCCGGTTATTGCGTCAGTTAAAAGCAACACCTTTTCGAAAAACCTTTTAGAACTGTATTTGCTTATTGAGATTATAAATCTCATTAGTGGTGTTGTCTTTCAGAGTTCACATGTGATGTTCGAGATGACACAACAACTTGAGGTATTATTGGAGATTTGAATAGTATTAGTGTTGTTTTTATCTTATATATTTTTGACGTTTTTAGACGCCCATGTTTTGAGGCTACAACATTTGTAAAAGAGTTATGTAATTTATTAGGGTTAAATATATTTTTTATCCCTATAAAATTGGTAAAATTTGATTTTGGTCCCTATAAAAATTTCATTAGTTTTTAGTCCCTAAAAATGCTAAATTGTTTGTTTTTAATCCCGGGTGAGGGACTAAAAACTACTTGTATTAAATGTAGGGACTAAAAACGAATAAAATTTGTATAGGGACCAAAATGAAATTTTATCGATTTTGTAGGATAAAAAAGCATATTTAACCCTTTTTAATGTTTATGAGGATTTTATTTTCAATAATGGTTTTTAATTTATCTTAGTCAATGATGCTATGAATGAATAAATATATTTGTTTAATTATCTATTTCAATGTACTTTCGTAAAACGTTACATTTATACCAACATGTGGTTAGTCCAAGTAATAACGAGCTCGGATCCCTTAAGCAAGTAGTTAAGGGTTTGATTCATGACTCTTGCGTATGAAGAAAACCTGATTGGGAGGGGACAACCCTTAAATGTCGTCTAGGTCCCCCGATGGAGATTAGTCACTGTTTATGACAGTGGATATTTCGTACCAATAACATGGTTACAAAAAAAAAAACGTTACATATGTAACAATATTTTGAGGAATATACTCATTAATAAATATTTGGATTATTAGAGAAAAACCATTTTGATTTTTATACATGATAAGTATATATATATATATATATATATATATATATATATATATATATATATATTTTGGTAAAGGAAAGTTTAGATTAGGGAAAGACACGCTCCGTGCAAAGCTAGGAAAGACCACCAACTTCTATGACGATTTATAGTGGAATTTATATATTCTCTACCAACATGGGAGATCTGAGAATCGAACCCAAGCCATAGCCAGTGTGGGCGGAAGGCTCGACCAGATGTGCCAACCCCTATTGACTCATGATATATATATATATATATATATGGTCAATGCTTAAAGATATATATATATTAGCATAAATTATTTGCGGCAACTGATAAATAATATTTAATACTAAATAATTGATATTAGTATTGCGTGAAATTTTACTAATATAATAAGAGTTTAATTTATATGTATTGTCAATATAAATTTTTTTACATTATCAACCAATCAGAAATCGTGATATGAGTGACTTTCAAGAAAGTTAGGATAAAAGTTAAACTTTTTAATGATATATCAATTTCTGATTGGTTGACAATGTAAAAAAACTTTACAGTAACAGTATACATCAATTAAATCAATATAATAATAACAACAATAGATTGGTATAAATATATTTTTATTATTTTAAAATTTTATTAATAATTTAGTAAATTAATTTTAATTATGTTATTATAATATTAATTGCTTCTCTGGATGATATTAGTTGCTTCTCAGCATTTGATATGTAATAATTAGTATTTAAATATAAAATTGATACTTACTTTTAATGCAACTTTATTAACATATCTAGGTATAAGAGTAAATAGTTAAATTAGTTCAAAAAAAAAACATTATAGAACATATTAATTTTGGGATAATAGAAATTACTTCTTAGATTCTTAAATGTGTACTTACACTATTTACGCTAGTCTCTGAGACGCGTAAATAATCGAGAGCTAATTTCAAATCTAATAACTTTAGGTGTAATTTCCATAATTCAAAGACTAAATTGACCAAAACTGTGTATCTCTCATTGTCTGATTTCACGGTGTATTCCTATATAGCGGGAGTTTGTTCGATATCTCGATGGATGGTATCCCTTCCAGTTGAGATTTTTTTAATACCCAAGACTCGAATCCGATACCTTGATTAAGGGGCGAGAGACCTTTAACTATTCACGTCAGCCTCACTTTGTATTCCTATATATGCATATTAATAAATAAAGGTTGATCATTTTTATATAATTTTATGTAGATAGATTTTCTTATTTTATAATTTTCATAATAATTTCCTAACTTAAGCTTACCCATTTAACCAATATTTAATAATATATAATGACATTAATTACTTATCTATATTTGAGAAATAAAAGCTAATAATTATTCCCTTAAACAAAAAAAATTATATTTAAAAATTAATTTGTTAACTACTTTCAAGGCGTTTTTACTAATATATAGATATAAATATAGATAAATATATATAGATGAATTTTTTATTATTGCATTTTTAATTAATAACTTTTTTCATCTAATTTTAATTATATAATCAATATTTAATAATATTTTGCGACATTCTTTGCTTATTTATGTTTGATTAATCAAAGTTAATATCATTAGTGACTAATCAAAGTATATATATATATATAATATAGATAGTTTATAATGTAATTTATTAATAATTTTCTGACTTAATTTTAATTGTATAATTAATACTTAATAATATATATTTTGGTAAAAAAAATACTTAATAATATATAGTGACATTAACCACTTCTTTTTCAATAAATCATCATAATTAGGGCTTTTAACTTTCCAATAGCATCCCAAAATATCTGCACAAGTTTCGTCCCTTTAGACCGGCTATAAGACTAATCATCGGTCGGCTGCTTAAAACTACTTAGAGCAGAGAATTAACATTTGATTTTCGTAACCTCCCAAGTAAAATGTGTCCCCCACCAGGATTCGATCTTGCATTCTCTTTCTTATTAGGTCGAGATGCTTACCACTCGACCAATCCTTCGTTGGTTGGCGTTAATCACTTCTATACAACTAATAAATAATATGCATTATTCAATAATTAATATCCTTATTACCTTCAAGATTTTTACTAATATATAAAAAATACATAATTGCATTTATCAATTGTTTCTCATACCACGAAGTTGCATACTTACCGCCAAGCACTGAATCCAACGGTTGAAAAAATTTAAAAGGACAAAAAAGTGGCAAATTCAGTGGACATATGGTATCCAGGCGGTTCGGGATTTGTTATAGTAATAAAAGCTTAAAATTGACATAGTTGGACGATTTAGACCATCCGATCGATATCAGACGATCCACATTTTAAGATAAGAAAATCAGATTTAAAATACAACCTTAAAATGTGGATCGTCCGATCGATCGTCTAACTGCATCAACTTCGAGCTTTTACTATGACAGCAAATCTCGTTTCATATGGAGTCTGGACGTAAGAAATAAGAAAAATATAGGTGAGAGAAGGCACACAGCAAAAAGATGAAAGTCTATCTCTTGTTGCATTATCTCATATATATATATAGGATGTGTTGTTATAGTACTCTTGGAAAGTAAACGGTTAGGATAACCTATGTCAAATTAGAATGCGTCATCTCAATAATTGAGTTATGTCAATGTCACGTGGGGCTAAGTTCTCACCATCTGATTGGACTACATAGACAAGGGTCTCCGGATTGAATCAAAAACAATTCTTGAATGAGGTATTCAACTCCATGGATGAATCTAAAAATAAATCTTTATTGGTTCTACCTTCTCTTTTGTTATAAAAGAATATGGTTTAATTAAATTTTTAATTCCTGAAAAGTGAGTCAGTTTTGGTCCCTGCACTTTTTTTTCCGTTGGTTTTAGTCCCTGCAAGTTCCAAAACTTTGGTTTTGATCCCTGTCATCACTATCCATCCATTAAGTGCTGACGTGACAAATAGACCGTCATGTCAGCACTATCAAATAGGCTAATTTAAAAATATTTAATATCACATAGGATTAAATTTTTTTTTAATATTCTTTTACAAATTAAAAGAATATAAACAAATAATATTTAATCTAACGTAACATTAAATTAAATATTATAAAATTAGCGTACGTGGCAGTGCTGACACGTTAAAAGAATATAAAAAATTATTATTTAATCCTAAGTGACATTAAATATTATAAAATTAGCCTATGTGACAGTATTGACGTGACGTATCGTTAGCCACGTCAGCACTTAATAGATGGATAGTGACGGCAGGGATCAAAACCAAAACTAACTCTTATGAACTATTGGTTTAAAGTTTTTTATACTGTCAATCAATCAGAAATTATAGTATGAGTGAATTTTAAAGTAGTTGGAATAAGAGTCAAACATTTTTACTGATGTGATAATTTATTACTGGTTGATAATGTAAAAATAAATTTATATTGTAAGTGCATACCAATTAAATCCTTTTTAAAATATTTTATTAAATAATTCAAGATGTAAGCTAGTTATGATAGATATGATAAAAATCAAACATTTTTAATATGACAATTGATGATCGGTTGACACGTTAAAAAATCTTTATATTAACGATACATATCAATTAAATACATTTTAATATTTATTTACATGTGTGTCTCAATTAAATACATTTTGGATTTAATTGTTATAGATTTTTTTTACACTATCAACCAATCATAAAATGTCATATCAACTAAAATGTTTGACCTATATCCAAAGAACCAAAGTCATCCATAATAAAAGTCACCCATAACACGATTTTTAATTGATTGATAGTATACAAAACTTTACAATTACGGTGTATAGCAATTAAACTCATACATGTTAGAGTAAAACTCCAAAATGATCCCCGACAAAAACACAAGGTACACTTTTAATCCTTAAGAAGAAAAAAGTCACCATTTAATCCTCCAGAATGACAAAATAGGGACACGTTAGTCCCTTCGTTAGCTTACCCCCCCACACGTCCGTTAGTTTGCTGATGTCCCGTTCGTAAGCCCAGGTGTCTATTAACATTAGGCCATGTGGATTCTCTGTTTGTTTCAGCAGTGATACTATAAAAACGACACCGTTTTGAAGTGGAAGCTATTTATCTTCTTCTTCCCCTTCCTTGTTGTAGTGTTGAACCCTAACTTCTGGTTCATGCAATGATGTCACCATTTTTCGTCCAATTTGTGCTATGAGTTCGTCCCATTCTTCTGCTCCATCAACCCTATTTTTTTCACCCATCAATATTCGCTAAAACCCTTTAATTTCCCCACTTCAGATTTCATCCCCTTTCATTTCTTGCCCCATAACGATGAGTTGGACTTCTAAGAACGTGTCCAGGCATGAGCATAGTTGGAGTGCTTCTTCAAGTCTTGCCACCCCAAAGTTTGATCTTCCATTTTGCACTTGTCCTAACCTGCAACGATGTTTAGTGTACACGTCGAAAACATCAAGGAACCCTAATAGAGCATTCTATGGGTGCTCTTATTTTAAGGTAATAAAACTCCGATAGCATTGAGATATTGTTTGCCTTCCCTTATTTACATGTTTATTGTTGTATGGTTGAAGGAGAAGAAACCCTATTGTGAATTTTTTGTGTGGGTGAATGAATATGTGGATGATCAAGTTGCAATGGCGAAGGTGGAAGAAGGGAGAATTAAGCAGAAGGAAGAAGGGAGAATTAAGCAGATGAAGATTGATATTAGTGACATGAAATTAAAGATGACTGCCATGCAACTCAAGATCAAAGAAGTTACACATGTCCAAAGATCTGTTGGAGTAGTGATAGGGGTTGTCTTGGTTGTTGTGTTGATGATACTTTATGTTTGGCAGATGGTCTTACAGCTGGTGGCAGTGGTGTTATATCTTCAGTATGTGCATACTATGTTTCCTGAAATGAAATAGAAAAAACAAAGTCTTAAATTCTGCACAAGAGTACATTTATGTGTGAGATAATTTTAAAGTCCCAAATAAGTCCTTGTAAATATTTTAGTGTCCCAATTAAGTCCCTTAAAATTTCGTCGGGGCCCATATCAGTCCCTTACCTGTGTTACATTCTCTTGTTGAAGCTGTGACTGTGACAGGGGCACTTCATCCTGAGTAATAGTTTTCTTCACCTTTGGCTTCTTATGAAGCTTTGGTTTAGTAGTTCCTGGTCTAGCTGGGCCCTTGCACCTCTTCTCATAATGTCTAGTTTAACCACATTTTGGGCATGTGACCTCATACCTCTTTCTAACCTTGTGTTAGTTGCCTGGCATTTCTTCTGATTGGGCATCCTTTCTCCTGTGCTTCTTTGGTTTGCCAATAGGCCTTTTCAGCAAAGGTGGCTCTGGCTTAGGTTGGTCAAATACATCCCAAAACTCTTTGCTAGTCACAGGCTGAATGCAATGCTCATAAGTTGCATTACAGGCTTCCATTGTCAACCATTGATGCACATGATCCTCAGGCCTCTCATTCTTATATGCTATAGCTGCAATGGCATGAGCACAAGGCATGCCAGTCAGCTGTCAGTGTTCAAGTCTGCAATGTTAAGCTAACCCCAAGCTTTGTCCCATGTCTTTGAACCTCATATCTCTCATTGTCTGGATCACCTGTCCAGGTAGGTGTCCACTTATTACTCTCTAGCTTCAATTTTTCTAGCCTTTTTTGTTGTACTAGCGGTAGTTTTCCTTTGTATGAGCCCAACACCCTCTTACGGCCACTGATCCTCCTCATTAAATAACACCGCAACTCTTCAAACATAGACAAAATAGGTTTCTCTCTGTACCTGACAATCTTGTTGTTCCAAATTTCGCACATGTTGTTTGTGATATTATCTAACTTAGGTCAATGACTGAAATAGGCCTTCACCCATGCACTCGGCTCAAGAGCATTCAGGTAACTCCATGCTCTTTCGTTCAATGTCCTCAACCTTTACATTGTAGCTTTAAACTTTGCTTCAGTTGTGCATCTTGCACAATCCCAAACGAACCCACGCAAGTCCTTGTCCTTCCACTGCTTGATGAAGTTCTTCCAAATGTACAACACACAGTTTATGTGATGTGCACCTGACATGACCTCCTTTAGTGCAGGCAATAAACCCTGTATGCAAAATAGTCCTTAAGTAAATTTATCTGGGATCAAAATAGTCCTTGATAATAAATTAATGTACCCATAATAGTCCCTAAACAAATTTATCGTGGGACTAAATAGTCCCTGCATCAGTACTATGCACCATATCATTGAACCACATCATGCACCAAGATCATTGAACCAGATATAAAGCAGATAATGCAATAAGACTATGCAGCAGATCATGCACCAAGACTATGCAGCATATCATGTGCCAACAATATGCAACAGATCATGCACCAAGATAATGCAGCAAGTCTATACAACTGATCATGGACCAAGACTATGCAACAGATCATGCACCAAGAAAATCATGGGCAAAACCTATGCAGCAGATCATGCACCAACAATATGCAGCAAGTCATGCACCAAGATATAAAGATATACATGCACTAAAATGTAAAGATATAACTGCACTAAACACACCTTCTGCTGGTCTGATATAAAGTTCCAACCATATCTGACATGGCATCCTATATCTCCTTTCAATAGTGTCAGAAACCACATCCAATTATCTTTAGTCTCAGCATCTACCACAGCATACGCAATCACATAGAATTGGTTATTTGCATCTTGTGCAACTGCTGACAGCAACTGGCCCCCGTAATACCCCTTCAAAAAACAGCCATCAAGGCCAATCAATGGCCTACACCCAATCTTAAATCCTGACTTGCAGGCATCTAGACAGATATAAAGCCGCTGAAATAATGGCAATAAATCGTCTCTTGATGAAACATCCATTTTAGCTGTAGAACCGGGGTTGCTTTTCAACAACTCTCCCGGGTAGTCCCATGTCCTACCATATTGATCCTTATCTGAACCTTCTACTGCAAGCCTAGCTACCTTCAATGTCCGTGACAACTTTTTATTATTTAAGTGTACAGCAAAGTCCTCCTTCATGATGTCAAACGCTTGTCTCCTTTTCAGCTCATGTTGTGTTAATAGTCGTTTCTCCAATTTGTTGGCAACCCACTTCCTGGTGGCTGCCTTGTTCTTAAAAACCCTGTAACAAGTATGCTCTGCAATGAGTGTCTTTATCTAATAAATCTTGTCCAAGCTATTCCAAGAGCAAAATGCAACCCAAGGACAACCATTTACTTTACAAGCAGCCCTAGCCCTTAGTTTATTATTTTTCACCCACTGGAATTACCTTCCGAGGGCAATATTGAAGTCGTTGACAACATTCTTAAATAGAGCCAAGTTCTTAAACTCCATTCCAACTTCTAGGTTAACTTGGCCAAATGTAGTCTCTGGGTTAAACACTGGGAATGTAGGC
This sequence comes from Ammopiptanthus mongolicus, assembly GCA_039655645.1. Taxonomy (NCBI): domain Eukaryota; kingdom Viridiplantae; phylum Streptophyta; class Magnoliopsida; order Fabales; family Fabaceae; genus Ammopiptanthus; species Ammopiptanthus mongolicus. The sequence goes on along the minus strand of CM077347.1, from coordinate 23,538,238 downwards.
CTTGATCTCCCCTCATCATCAGTAGATTTTTGGGTTCTTATATGCTCAGAGTTAGATAAATACCCAGTAGCCTCAAACGAACCTTGAACAGTATCTTCATGGGCTGAATCATCATTGCCACTGTCCTCTGCATTGTTCTTCTTTTTTGCTATTGTTTTCTATTTCTTCCCATGGTCTTCTTTGCTGTCACTGTCAGTTATTGGAGGAGGCCTATAAAGAGAATCCTCGGCACTGTCATAGTCATCGGAAGACAACAAGTCCTCAATAGACACATCCTTCGCAGCAGCATTGGTTTGAATATTCTCAACCACCTCTTGTGGGTCTACAAACACTGCATCTTCAACATCTAGTACTGGATGCTCAAAATATAAGTGCATGGAACATGATTTTGGCCCATTCTACTCCATAGCCACCTCACACATACGGTTAATGTCATTGTCCCCCTCACATGGTCTTAAACCAAGGTCGAAATCACTACAACCCGGATGCATCCACCACATCACTGGGAAGTCATGATATCCCAAGTTCTTGAATAACGCCACCAAGTCAAAATAATTGACAAGATCAACATCCATCAAAGGGATGCTATCTACCTTACCGGTCACATATTTCTTTACCCCATTGTCTCTTATAAATTTACCTCCATGGTGAAAGAAGAAGGTAATATATGTAGCTATCTGCAAAAAAACAAACGAAAAAAGCAACATAAACAAGCAATATTCAATAACCAGCAGGGATAAAAAGGTACTTCTTTTCATTCACCACAAACAAACCAACAGTTTAAAAATGACTCTATGGCCCCACAAAAACACCCCCACACCACAAAAACACCCCACATGCAACACAACCACACAACCTAAACTACAAAATTCAATAACCCAAGGGCCACAACCTTGTAGGATGGGACCACAACAGGGAAAAATTAAAAGATGGCAACTTTAACCCCATTTAAGACAAACGCAAAATGTGTATTCCCCCCACAAATTGAAACTGGTTTAGGGAGAGGAAAAAAGACATATGGAACCAGTAACGTGACAAATCGAACCCTAACCAGAAACAAATACAAAATCGACATAAACAAAGAACAGAGGAAAGTAAACTCACCTTGTATAGACTTGCGGTATGAATTTTGTGATTGAAACAGAGAGGAATAGGTTACTATATTAGGGTATGGAAAGTGTTACTATGTTATGGCTTTGGCTATCAAGGAATGAAGTACATCGTGGTGTTGTGGAACTGTGCATTTTGTTTCATACGCCATTATCGTGGTGTTTTTGTTTTATTTTTGTTTTAATTTTGTTTTGTTTTATTTTTAAGTATAGATTCCATGCTGGATTGACATGTCACCACACTAACTGACACTTGGGCTTACTAACAGGACATATTAGCAAACTAACGGACGTGTGTGGGGATAAACTAACGGAGGGATTAACGTGTCCTTGTTTTATCATTCTGGAGGATTAAATGGTGACTTTTTTTTTCTTAAGGACTAAAAGTGTATCCCATGTTTTTGTCGGGGACCATTTTGGGGCTTTAGTCTACATCTTAATATTCACTCACATGTAGGTTAGCAGAAAATTATGATATCTTATAAGTACCCAACACAACTACCTACTACATAAGCATTATCCGAGGCACCAATAGTTACACAATCCAGTGCCGTGCCGAAGTTCAATAATGGTTTCTAGCAACCAAAGTTCATCAATGGCTTCTGATGACCAAAGCAACAGAAAAGGCCATAGTAGCAGCAACAGCTTCCATCAAACCCAAGTGGTGGTGGTAATGGTACCTTTCCCAGCACAAGGCCATCTCAACCAGCTTCTTCACCTATCACGCCTAATCTTGTCACACCACATGCCTGTCCATTATGTTGGCACAGCCACACACAACCGTCAGGCCACAGTTCGTGTCCAAGGTTGGAACCCAAACTCCATTTCAAACATCCATTTCCATGACTTCAAAGTTCCTCCTTTTGTTTCCCCTCCTCCCAACCCCAATGGTGAAACCAAATTCCCATCTCAAATGATTCCTTCCTTTGAAGCCTCCTTACATCTTCGTGAGCCTGTAGCAGCACTTCTTCTTTCCCTTTCATCTGTAGCCAGAAAGGTCATAGTCATATATGACTCCCTAATGGTATCTGTGGTACAAGATGTCACAAATATAGCGAATGCTGAGAATTACATTTTTCAAAGCACCTCTGCGTTTACCAACTTCATCTTTTATTGGGATAGAATGGGAAGACCTCCATTAGAAAGCTCACTTATCCCAGAACTACCCTCTCTTGAAGGATGCTTCACAACCCAATTCATAGATTTCATGACTGCACAAGTTGATATCCGTAAGTTCCATGATGGGAGCATCTATAACACAACAAGGGCAATTGAAGGTCCTTACATGGAGTTAATAGATGGCATCAGTGGTGGCAACAAAAACTGGGCTCTGGGACCCTTCAACCCTTTAACCATTGGGGAGGAAAGCTTGAAAGGAAGGCATTTTAGCATGAAGTGGCTTGATAAACAAGAGGCAAAGTCAGTTATTTATGTATCTTTTGGGTCAACAACAACCTTGACAGGGGAACAAATCAAAGAGGTTGCAATTGGATTGGAACAAAGCAAGCAGAAGTTCATCTGGGTGATAAGAGATGCTGATAAAGGAAACATCTTTGATGAAGATGAAGTTAGAAGACATGAGCTTCCAAACGGGTTTGAAGAGAGAGTTGAAGGCATGGGGTTAGTTGTAAGAGAATGGGGACCCCAATTGGAAATTCTAAGCCACACTTCAACAGGAGGGTTCATGAGTCACTGTGGATGGAACTCCTGCTTAGAGAGCATAACCATGGGGGTGCCAATAGCAGCATGGCCTATGCACTCTGACCAGCCAAGGAACAGTGTTTTGATAACAGAAGTGCTAAAGATTGGTTTGGCTGTGAAGGACTGGACTCCGAGAAATGAGTTGGTGACTGCATCAGATGTTGAGAATAGTGTGAGAAGGTTGATGGAAACAAAGGAAGGTCAAGAGATGAGACAGAAGGCAATGAACCTAAAAGATGCTATTCATAGGTCCGTGGATGAAGGTGGCACTTCTCGTTTGGAAATAGATTCTTTCATTGGTCATATCACTAGATAGTATAGTTCAGGGGATGGGATGGTCTTACCAAATGGTGTACCAAATAGGATGGTAGAATTTCATAATACATAAAGTGAATGTATCTTAGGACATCATCCGTTTAAAGTTTTCTGGATGAATATGTATGCTCAGCCTTTTTGCTTAACTACTAAAATGAATGTGAAAATAAGTTTTCTTATCTAGTTATTTCAAAACAACCCTTCTCTCTGGTACCAATAATTGTGTTTATAACTTAGAGTTATGAAATTGTATATAGAATCCAAGAATTAAAATAGAATTTAATCTAAATATAATCATCTTTAGTTTGTTCTATTCTCACCTACAAGATACAGATGTAAGGATTTGAGGAAAGAGTCAACAAGCATGGAGCGTTTCTTGAGATTGGTCACCCCAAGTAGAGGTTTCCTGCACTGTTCCACAGCTTGGCTCATAAGATACTGTGGCTGGAGCTCATGCACACAAAGCATTAGACCGGAGTGCCTATAGCAGCATGTTTAATCTACTGGACCAGCCTACCATTAAAAAAGCTGTACGCAGAGTAATGGCATTACCAAAAGGGGCTGAGATGATGAAAAGAGCCGACAAAATGAGTTCATCTGTTGTAACTTGCAATTATGCTACGTTATAGTACTAGCTTATTAAAACAGCTTTTGAAACCATGTATGTTGTTGAGCTTATTAAATTAAAACAGCTTTTGAAACCATATATGTTGTTGAGCTTATTTTCAGAAGCCAAAAAAAAAAAAAGCTTATGCTAATCAGGCTTTGTAAAAGCTAAAAAACAACTCGGGCGGTAATTGTTCTAATGATAACTTACAGAATTGATTATTGTCAAAATTACATTTCTGCACAACTGTCCAGTTATTTGAACACCTAGATATGAGACCAAACTAACAACCCTCACATTGCATACAATACATCTATTTCACCTCAAGATATGGTAAACCTGGATATCCACCAATACTTGCATAAGCATACGAGTGTCCTCCAAGTATTTTTCTTTTCTAAGACTAGAAAACATACGAAAAGCAATATAAAGTTTATTTAGACAAAATCTTAAAATCTTAACTGGTTTCATTTTCATTAAGTGTGTATTTGTATTATCTGTGAAAATTTGATTACTTCAATAATCTATTATGATATAATCGATTATAATAAAATGAGTTTTAAGTGTGGATGTGTTTACTGAAAAACGATTTTAAAATAATTTATTTTGTTTAGGTTGTGTAAAAAAACACTTTTATTATAGTAATTACAAAAAAAAAAGTAGGAAATTATTTATATAATTTCATATTATTTGTTTTATAATTAGTTTTGTATAGGTGAAATGGGAAGAGTGTTATTTGTTTTAAAATAATCTAACAATTTTTTAGTGAAAACTTCTAACTTCTATAAAAACTGTTTTTTCTGATAAAAACAATCTTTTTATAATTTAACGAGATTTGTCAAACATGTCAGATCAAATCCAAAATAACTGTTATTCAAAATAAAAGATGTTTTTGAGGAAAATAATATTTCTCAAACATGCTCTAAGTTGGTAACAGACTAGACATAAAAGGTTGTCACTTTTTGGCATCAGGCATAACTTATTAAAATTTATTTCTTTTTCCTCACAAATTTATTTATCATGATTTGATATTGGTTTTCTATTTCCATTAAAGAAATTATTTCAAAAAGATTGTTTGGAAAAATAGTTAATCAGATTTCTACCATCTTCAAACCTAGTTCCACAGTATAAAAAACATACAGAACTCAGTGGAAAAGGAGAGAGTAATCCACAACCATTTCTAGGATCGAATCTACAAAACAAAATGGAACAAAATAGCATACACAGGCAATAATAGAATGATATGTAGATTAATCATGACTACTGAGTAGACTTAAGTTTATGAAATAATAACAAAGTGAGGAAATAGCTAAAAACAAAACAAGGTAAGGAACAATGTGTTATATATCTAATCAATTGTTAAAACAATGTGTTATCTATACTATATACATTTAGGAATAGCCTCATTGATTACTTATCCATGTGGCAACCTCTAAGCATTCTACATAGAATTTCCTACGCATGTCGCTACCAAAATTAATATTGATTTTTTTTTAAAATTTGTTAATTTTTAATCAAAAGAATAATCAATAAATTTTGAAATTTCAAATTAAATCAATACATTAATGATAAGTTTCTTTTTGACTCATATAATATTTAAGAATCAAATATTAAATGTGGAAGAATCAAACTATTGAATATTGAATGCTGGAAGAATCAATATTTGATTTCCATATTCTGGAATAAATGAAAAATTAGTCAATGATTTAAGTATGTTAAATTTGGCTTGAATTAATGAAATTATAACATACCAATTTTGATTTTTAGTTTTCAAAATTTGGACACAAAAGGAAACATAATTGATTGCAAATTTCATCAATTAAAGAAATTTTAACCTGCCAATAAATGTAATTTGAAAAGTAGTCATCGGAATAATTATTAAATGGACACTGTAATTAGAAAATTTGCCAATATATGATCTCACACTAATTATTTCAATCATGACCATTTCATGTTATACAATTTCAAATTTGAAAATAATTATAACCCGTCACTAAAACTGTAATTAAATCAATACATGATTCAATTCAATATACATGTATAGCACCATTGAAACCTTACAAATCAATACCTGATTGAAACCTGCCAAAAAATAAATGAAATTATAACCTGTCAATAAATGAAATTTGAAATGTGATCTCTTTCTCCTTCCCTACTCCACGAAAGAGGGAAGACCATTGCCTCTATGCATCTCTCTCCATCGTGAGGCCATCACCTACCACCAACCAAAGAAGAAGAAAAAGGTAAGACTACCTTCTCTTCTAAATTTTTTTTCCTACGATCCCTCTTAATTTTTTCCTCTTCGGTTCTTTGAAGGTCATATATATTCGTTCCCTGCTCATTCGGTTATCTTTCATATAAGGCAATGACGGTCATATCTTCTCCTTTTTTATTATTGTTATTTTTTTCATGTGATTTATGACTATCATTCTTGTGATTTTTTATATTTTTAATCGGTGCAAGGTTCTGAATATTGAAACCCTCTCATTCTCGCTCTGTTTGATTTTTTCAGAGCACCGTCCCAAATCTTCAAATGGTAAGGCACCCTCTCATTCTTCCTATTTCTGATTTCGCTCTTTTTGAAGGTTTAGCCAAATACCATTGGGACTAAGATGAATCTCATAGATGATAAAATAAGATGAAACACAATCTGGTAAGATATTTCTCTATTTATAATTATTTTTTGTTTCTTTATTCTTACAAGTTGTTTATTTGTGTACAAGATTCTTTAAACCTGGCGACAATATCTTGCAAGCATGTTTTAGAAAAAATTGGTATACTAGATTTTATTAGTTTTTCATATACTGGACATTGTGGTTTAGCCATTTTAATTCGTCATCACAAGCTGTTATAACCCATGCTGAATTTTAAAGCCGACATGTGAAAAGATGATTGATTTGAAGGAGATACTCGAGGTTACTCATGTCGTCATTCGAGCCAATATTTCACTAGCCATAATCGAAAGGAGTGGCAGGACCGTGGTGAAGGTGCTGCGAATTTTGCAATTGACACATTCTTTAAAAAAACTCTCTTTAATATTGTTCAATTTCAATGATACAAGAATGATGATTACTTTCTCCACATTTCACAACTCTATTGAAATCTCTAATCTTTCCTGCATTGGTAATGAATGAGAAGGTCAGAATTTTTCTTCAGAAAAATTGTGGATAAACGTTTTGTTTAGAATATTATATTTGTCAGGTTTAGTTGCTTAACCTACACTTTCCCCCCTTAATTTCTCATGGAAATGTTAACGCGTACGATGTGTCAGAGTGGGGAAAAGACACAAATGAGAATATATGGAAGAATATTTTTTCAAATATTGTATGATAGTTGTTGGTATGTAAATATTGTTGGCAATAACTTTGATGAAATTGTGTTGGATGAGTGAAATGATGTTCTTTATTGAAATAGAAACCCAAGTAGATAATTCTAAACACTTTGCTTCACCTGTGCCTCAATGTAGGATTTTTAATTAGCTCATAGAAATAATTAAACATATTATCTCACAAGAAAGTGTCAATTCTCTGATGTAAACATGCGAGCATTGCATCTTCAACAATCATTAATATGAATATTTAATTTCTGATGTATATAATGTTTATTATATAAAATATAAACATTGTCATTTATACAATCATACCGTCATCATGGAATTGGCTGATAAATGTATAATCATATGGGCGTATATTGTTTTTTTTTTTGTATTTTGAAAAATATGGAGAAAGTACATCAGGTAAAGTATATTTTCTAAAAATGTTTAACTTACACGGGGAAAAGAGGATAAATAAATTAAATAGATTTTTAAGAGAGCATAAAAATAATAATATGATAGAGAATTATTTTTTTTTTAAATGGTTAGCTTACATGGAAAAAAGATGAGAAATAAATCAAATATACTTTGAAGAGAGACAAATGAAAATAATGTGATAAATAAATATATTTTCTAACAATGGTTACCTTGCACGGAAAAAAAGCATAAATAAATCAAATAAATTTTCAAGAGAGAAAAATAATAATATGATAGATAAATATATTTTTCAAAAAAGTTTAACTTCCACTACAAAATTGGAGAAATAATTCAAAATATTTTCAAGAAATGTTTTTTTCATATGATAGATAAATATATTTTCTAAAAATTCATAACTTGCATGGTAAAAAGAAGAGAAATAAATCAAATAGATTTTTAAGATAGAAGAAAAAAATTCATATTATACGTAATATATTTTCTAAAAATCGTTAACTTGCACGGAAAAAGATGATAAATAAATCAAATATATTTTCAAGAGAGAATAAAAAAAATTCATATGATTACCAAGATATTGCGAAGAGTTTAACATTATTGTTTTAATAAATTACATCGAGAAATGATTAATTAGATTGAAATATAGTTGAAGCTCTGAAAACATATATATAATATTGAATATTCAAAGAAGTATCATACCAAGGTAGTGGAAGAAAAAATGATTAGTGCTAATTTATTAATTTTATTTAAAAAATAAAAAAAATTCACCATAATAATGATGTTGAAAGAAGTAGAATACCAAGGTATTGAGAGAAATGACAAATATTAAAAATAATATGATAGATAAATATATTTTATAAAAATTGTTAACTTTTACTGGAAAAGAGGAGAAATAAATCAAATAGATTTTTTTAAGAGATAATAAAAATAATAATATGATAGATACTTAATTTTTTAAAATAATTAACTTGCATACGGAAAAGATAAGAAATAAATCAAATAGACTTTGAAGAGAGAAGTAAAAAATAATATGATAAATAAATATATTTTCTAAAAATGGTTGACTTGCACAAGGGAATGGAGAAATAAATCAAATAGATTTTGAAGAGAAAATAAAAAATTAGTATAGATAAATAAATTTTGTAAAAATGATTAACTTGCTCGGAGAAAAGAGAAGAAACAAATCAAATAAATTTTTAAAAGAGAAGAAAAAATAATATGATAGATAAATATACTTTCTAAAAATGGTTAACTTTCATGGGGAAAAAGACGAAATAATTCACAATGTTTTCAGGATTTTTTTTCATATGATAGATAAATATATTTTTTAAAAGGATTTAATTGGTATACACTGCCAGTGTAAATATTTTTTACACATATAACCAATCAGAATTTACCATATAAGGTAAAGTGTTTGACTCTTATCATAACTACCTTAAAATTCACACACACCAAGATTTCTGATTGTTTGTCAGTGTAAAAAAAAACTTTACACTGACAGTGTATAGCAATTAAACTCTTTCTAAAAATGGTTAACTTGTATGGTGAAAAGAAGATAAATAAATCAAATAGATTTTAGAGAGAGAATAAAAATTTTAATATCATAGGTAAATATTTTTTCTATTGCACGGGGAAAAGATAAGAAATAAATAAAATAGATTTTCAAGAGATAATAAAAAAATTTATATGATTACCAAGATATTGTGAAGAGTTTAACATTAGTGTTTAAATAAATTACATCAAGAAATGATAAATTAGCTTGAAAATGTAGTTGTTGCTTTGAAAATGTAGTTGTTGCTTTGAAAACATATTTATAATGTTAAATGTTCAAAGAAGTACCATACCAAGGTAGTGGAAGAAGAAATGATTAATGCTAATTCCTAATTTTGTTTTTAAAAAAAACAAATTCACTATATTATTGATGTTAAGAGAAGTATAATACCAAGGTATTGGCAGAAATGCCAAATATTAAAAATAATATGATAGAGAAATATATTTCTACAAATGGATAACTTTGGCGGAAAAATAGGAGAAATAAATCCTATAGATTTTTAAAGAGAAGAAAAAAATAATATGATAGATGAATATATTTTCTAAAAATGTTTAACTAACACCGAAAAAAGAAGAAAAATAAATCAAATAGATTTTTAAAAGAAAATAAAAATAATAATATCATAGATATTTATTATTTTTAAAAATGTTTAACTTGCATGAGAAAACGAGGAAATATAAATCAAATTGATTTTGAAGATAGAGAAAAAAACTGATGTGATGAATAAATATATTTTCTAAAAATGGTTAATTTGTACGAGAAAATGGAAGAAATAAATCCAATAAATTTCCAAGAGAGAAATTTTTTTTCATATCATTACGAAGATTATTGTGTTTAATATTACTGTTTAAATAAATTATATTGAGAAATGATTAATCAGCTTGAAATGTAGTTGCTGCTTTGAAAATATATATTTACTATTAAATCTTAAGAGAAGTATGATATTAAAGTAGTGGAAGAAAAAAACATCTTTTTGTTTGATCACAATCTTTTTGATTTTGTTAATCTTTTAAAGTATTATCATTCAATTTCTCATCAAATAAACCTCAGTTTTAAAATAGCATTATTGTTTCTTTATTTATTTTTTTCTCCACATGTAAACATTTTTTATATCTACATTTTAATATTGCATAAAAAAATATTGCATAAATATTATGATATTCCACGTAGAATGTGTGCGTTGCCGTGTAACATGCTAGAATGCATATTTACAAGACAATATGTACTTACTATCTGTATTTATAAGAGTCATTATGGTATCAATAATTATTATTAAGTTAATATTTGCTACACTTTGTGATTGGCGGTTCAAACAAAATAATTTTTTAACATTTTTTTGTATATAATTTTCCACAAAAAATATTAAACCAAAAAAGTCAAATAAGTAATTATATATTTTTTTGATCAAATCCTAAAATATTGCATATTTTCCGTGCATGGCACGGGTCTATACACTAGTATATATCATATCAAAAGGATTCTTTACCCTCATTTGGGCGAGTGTGATCTTTTCCAACCCTACCACCCCAACAATTGGGATCACATAGATATTACTCACTTATGATGGTGTTGGTGGGCTCATCGATAAACTTACGATTCTCTTTTTATCTTCATCTATACCACTCGCATGTAGAGATACAAAAGAAATAGAAATAGTCTACCTCCACGACATATTCTAATTGTATCTTGTAGAACAAGCATGTTACTAAGACACACAAGTTTCTCCCCTTGATAGTGATCTCCTCTATCTTTTTTTTATATTTTTAATAATGTGGACTATTTTCAAGCGAAATGCAAGTGGATTAGAGGATGAGAAGAATCAGCTTACCTTTTCGGTAAGATTTCATATATAACAAGTCCAAGGTTGTCAAATCGCGATTGGATTAGAGGAGAGAACAATTAAGGGGAGAAATTTGGGTTTGGCTAAGCAACATACCAATTCTACAACTTGCAAATGGGGGGAGACTAGTTCTTCTCTACCTCCACACGTGGTAGAGACAATGAAAACAAAATGTTAGTTTTTCTACGACCCCACTAACATCATCACAGTGACAATTGAGTGATATCAGTGGGATCCCACGTGGGGAGGTTGGGGAAGACCACACTTTCCCGAATGGTGTGCAGCGATGAGAGGGTAAAGAAGCATTTTGGTATGCTAATGTGGGTGTGTGTATTAGAAGACTTTCATAAAAAGAGTTATGATATTTGAACATCAAAATTTAGATATCGTATCGGATATCATATGTGTTTATCTTTATTTCTTTCTTATCTTTTATCTTTTTTGTATACATACATCTCAAAAATACATCACAAAAACAAAGGAACATCATATGGTGTCCCTATTGTGATGATCAAAAAGTGTTTCTCTTCATAAAAGAGGGTTAATATTGTATTGGATCGACTATACTGCCCTCCTCGACACCCAGATTTCGCCAACCTCACACCACGTGTCCCTTTCTTTCAAGTAGGGATGGCAACGGGGCGGGGCGGGCACGGGTAGCACTCCCCCCGTCCCCGCACTCGCGGGGTGAAATCTGTACCCGTCCTCGTCCGTTATCCGCGCGGGTATCTTGCGGACGGGTATCCAGCGGGTTTCACGGATATTCGCGGGTTTGCGGATATCCACGGATTATTTTTTTAGAAAAAAAAATTGTTATTTTTGCTTGAAAAATTATTGAAATATGCGTAATTTCTATTAAAATAACTATGTTTATACAAATAGATGTTACGAAACTACGAAAAAATTATCCAATTACAAAAGTTACTAACAAGAGTAATCAAATATATTTGTTTTCTCTAAAAATAAAAGTTACAAAAGCTAGGATCCACTTAAAACACCCTTGGATTATGTTTTCTCCTAACTTAATAATAGTTCAACTTAATATAATTAATAATAGTAGGTACTTATTTTCCCATTAGTATTAGCTTTAGTAAGAAAGGATGGGAAATTAGGTTTAGCAAGTAGTAGATATATATAATAAAGAGTATTATAGTAATTTAAGTAACGGGTGCAGATATCTGCGGACACGGGTAGCGTGATACCCGCCCCCGCCCCGTTTATAAGCGGGTATTGAAATTATCCGTTTATTTTACCTGCGGGCACCCGTTTAACTACCCGCCCCGTGCCCGTTGCGGATTTTATCCACGGGTATCCGTGGGTACGGATAAAATTGTCATCCCTACTTTCAAGTAAGAGAAAGTTCACTGCATTTAATCACCTCGCTTTGTTCTTTTCTTTTCCTACTCTCTTTTTATTTTTCTTTCCCTTTTTATTTTCCTCACAATTGGTCCGTATTATTAGTGAAAATTTTTCTATAATGTCCATCAATTATAAATTATGATATAAGTGACTTTTAAGATAATTAGGATAAAAGTTAAACAATTTTATTGACATTATAATTTATGATTGGTTAACAATGTAAAAAAACTTTACACTAATAATATATACTTCCTCTGGACTCAGTTATAAGCAAAAAATATGATCAAATGTGATGGAGTTAAATATAAGCAAATGTCAACTAATCTATCCATATTTAATGTTTTTTCACAAACACCCTGAAGTTATTAATTCATTAATGTTGTAAGCACCATTATGATTAAGGGTAGTTTAGTAAATGAATTTACTTTTTTACATGAAACCAAGAAAATTAAATACACTTAACTATCATTCTTAAGCAATATACAAATAGATATTTTTGTTTATAATTAAGTCCGGAGGGAGTATCAATTAAATCCGTGAAATAAACTGGTAAATTGAATAGTAATTATTTCACCCAAGAATCTACCAAACTTTTCATGATAGTCCAAGGGTACGTTTGGGATATAACTTATTTAAGCGCTTATGCAATAAGCTTTTTTTTAAATAAGCTAAAAAGAACTTATGAAAATATTATAAACTATTTTAATAAACTATTTGATTAGGTTTACTATCATAAATGATTTTCATAAGCTCTCTATAAGCGCTTTCAAACATACCTCAAATATAAATACCATCATCCCAACTTTCTTATGTCCTCAATTATGGATAAGGATTATCTACCTCTAGAGTAAGAAAGACACCCTATCTTTTCTCTCACATAAAGTGCATTCCACCCAACGAACCAAATTATGCCGGACGGAACCATTCTACGTGAGAATAAAGATATAGTGTCTTTCCCGCACTAAAGGTGAGAATTGTGATCCCTCAATTATCCCACTATATTGAGAGGATACTCCCTCCGGTCCTTATTATAAGTAAAAAAATCTCAAAATTGTTGGTCTAATATATAAGTAAATTTCAACTACTTTCATCCTATTTAATGATATTGTTCTTAAAATACCCTTCATTTAATACTAATTTTATTTTTTAATAACTCAATGTGGGATACATTTAATAAAAATTGAAGTTTTTTATGAAGGGAATTTTAGATAATACCCTTAATTTTTTAATAAAATTAAATGAGATTAACCAATTTTCTTAATATATATATTCTACTTAAATTTTACTTATAATAAAGATCGGAGTAATATGTCACACTTAACAAAAGAGAACATCATGTAACAAAACAAGAAAACATTGAAAACCACACTATTAAAAGAGAGCTGAGAAATTAATAAAAGAGAGAACCGTGTCACCTTGCCAACTGCCAAATCATTTCACTAACACTAATTTAGTAAAAAGTGTACAGTGTATTTATTATACACCCCCTTCCCAAATATAGACAGCCAACAATGACATAAATTTGTGTGCTTGGAACCTATAATAACCTGACAATTGTACCCGAAAAACAAATCCGCAAATAAAGAAATAAAAATTCAGGGTAGAATGGGAAGCTCCACCTTTTCAAAGGAAAAGAAACTGACCCGTATCTTCAACCAGACAAATTTTCAACGGCACACCACCACGTCATTGTCGCTCAAGGACTTCAATTTCTGCTCTAGACGGGGGATGGTCCCTAGAAGATTATACATGTAATAATTGATTAAAACATATTTTCAAATGTTAAAAACACAAACAAAAATCAAAAGGGAAGGAAGAAGGGAAATAAAAAGAGAAACAAGGGAGAATAACGATTAGCAACTAATTTGTATGGTTATATATACATAAGAACCAAATAACCAGTGTCGTTTTTAGAGTTCAATTTTGAACCGAATAACAAACTAAGCGGTTATTTGATCCTTATGGAAAAATAACTTATATTGCCAACCCATCACTCTTTTTCTCCCAAGGATCAAAGCTATTTCTCTAAAATGTCTATTAATTTCTAATGGATACTTTGAAGCATTTAGCTTTGTATCAAATTTAAAAGTCAAAATGACTCAACACTTACCTGCAAAATTGGACTCAATTTTCCTAGTCACGATCTTTAACACTTCTGCTTAGAAAACATGCAACTACAACTGCCTTCATCAATAGTAGTACTTCCGGTGAGTTATGACTTTGGCCACGCTGGTTTTCGTTATATCCAATGCAAAGACTTATAACATCACTGATGCATTTGCTATTCCACTAGGTTAATCATCAAAGCAAAGCAAAGTTCAATTAAACATAAGCCAAGGTTCATGGTTTATTCATTAGATAAATACTATAATAGGCTAGCTCTAGAAGTTCAGTTTGTGGAAGCTGCTTTTATTTATGGTAATTATTGAATTGATGGATGGTAGGGAAAGAGAAAGAGAGAATAGAGAAAAAGAGAGAATAGAAACTCAAAAGTTGTGAATTGCTTGAGTGATTTGCACTCTACATACCAATAAGGTACGAGACTTGAGTCCCACATCGGAAATAAGGAATTCCGGTGTGGAATTTATATGGCCTTGGGCTCTCCAACTACGACAGCTAGCTTTTGTAGAGTGGTTCTCCCAAGGTCCAAATCAATTTGATGCCGGCATTGTAGTGTTTGCCCGGGACTAGTCAAAGGGCTAGTGCACAGCCAGCTTGCGTGGGTGCCGGGGGCTGCGGAGCATGGTGGGATTTTAGGATCCAATTGCAAGGTATATGGGACTTGAGTCCCACAACGGAAGTATGAGATTCTGGTGAGGGGTTTATATGTCATTGGCTCTCCAACCACAACGGCTAGCTTATGGCGTGGTTGTCACAAGGTTCGTATCAATTGGTATCAAGGCTTTTCACCATGTCTCTCGGCTGCAAATGTGTGGCGCGGGTGGTGACGCTGGCATTGCAGTGTTCCCCTAGGACTAGTCAAAGGGCTAGTGCACAGCCAGCTCGCGTGAGCGCCGAAGCTGCAGAGCGTGGTGGGATTTTGGGATCCAATTGCAAGGTATGGGACTTGAGTCCCACATCGAAAGTATAAGATTCTGGTGTGAGGTTTATGTGGCCTTGGGCTCTCCAACCACAACGGCTAGCTTTTGTGGTGTGGTTCTCCCAAGGTTCGAATCAATTTATATGAAGGAGTCAACGGATGTTGCATTTACTAGAAACATTGAACTTAGAAGCATTGAACTATTTCCTAGGATCTAATTCCTATGTAAGCTAGATGCATTTGACATGTGAAAAATGTGTTTTATTCTAACACTCCCCCTCAAGCTAAAGCTTCCTAAGCTTTCAGCTTGATACAGACAAATCCAGCCAAAAGTGGCAAACACAGCCAACCAAGCCAAACAAACCTAAGGACATAGCAAACCATGCAGGAATAAGACTAAACAGTCTCAATATAAGTCAAATTCAAGCATATCATGGTGACCACACGTCCAAACAGCAGCAGATCCAAACAGAGGATAAGTCACGGTGAATACGCAGCAAAACAGCCCAATGGGGTGGTGGAACCAAGGCACAAGGGGTGGATAAGACTGGAAAGGGGGCACTGACCTCTGGAATATCTGCTGGAAGAGGTGGCAAAAGAAAATGGACGGAAAGAAAAGCTCAATCCAAATAAAGAAAGAGAACACTGCTGGATGCGTGAGAACTGAGAATGAATGCTTCAGCAAGAACCTGCTGGAATTGAGGCACGTTGGGGAAAAGCTGCAGGAAATGAGACACAGCAATGGGCCCAGCAGGTGTTAGGATTTGGAAAAGGCTTAGGTATGGGCTGAATGGTGTAGTCGGCATGGTCTATGCTGAGAAAGTAACAGTTGTAATGTGATACGACACCACTAGGAAATAGGCATAGTGGGACTGCTGAAAAGTTGCACAACATTTGAAAGCAACAAACAACAAGACGAAGGTCGAAGGTACTATTATGATCAGAGAACAGTTAGGGGGAGGCCGGAAAAAGTTAACAGGAAAAGTTTCTAGAAAATTTTGGCGGTAAGTTTACCGGAAAAGTTAGACGGAAAAGTACACCGGCGATTGGAGGTCACCGGAAAAGGCTACTGGAGAGGTCACTGGAAAAGTGGGGTTGGCCAAAGAAGTCTGGTGGTGGCAGATGGTGGGCAGCTACTGTTTGCAGTAGAGGAAACAAAAAGTGGGAGAAAAACTTCCCTTTCCCTTTGTTTCTTGGTAGAGTTGAAATAATGTTTGCGGGGTAGAAAGAATATTTGAAATGGGTTCCAAATTTTAGGTAACCTGAGAGCGGAACAGTGACAGGTTATGTCATGGAGGATGATACCTTTCTAATATATATCGAATTGATGGATTTTAGGTAGCGGAAGAGGAGGAGAGAAGAGAGGAAAGGAGAGAAAAGAACCTCAAGAGTTATGAATTGCTTGAGTGATTTGCACTCTACATACTGATATTTATATGAAGGAGTAAATACATGTTGTATCTATGAAGCACCGATATGTGAAAATCCAGAGCGTGTCATCCTCGATATGCGGCGATACGCCACCGACACGCGGCGATACGCCACCGACACGTGTCGAGGAAGTATCTGAAGCCTTTATTTTTTAAAAAAAAAATATTCAATTTCGATATGCTGGCGACACCCATCGATATGCTGGCGACACGCCATCGATATGCTGGCTCTTCTCCGTGACTTTTCAGATTTCACAACTCAGGTACATGAATTGGCAACTCTCTCTCCTTATTGCAAGTTGTCTCGGTTATCACCACCACCTCACCCATTCATCTCTTTATGCCCACTTTATCAAATGCAATTTATGTCATTCACAGTTATCAACTTATCAACACTTCACCAATACATTTTTCCACTACCTTATTAAGTTAAAAGCTCTTCACTCATTCATTTTCTCACTGCCTTCATTTTTCACTCATTCACGGTTAGGAGAACAGAGACTGCAGTGTTAGCGGAACCCTCTTCCTCTGCAATTTATTCACCCATATTCTAAATTGTGCTGAACCCTCTTCCTCTGTCAAAATATATTTATTATATATTGTGAAATTTTTTTTTTTTATATATGTATCCTAAACATATTGTATCCTATACTTTTCAAGGAATGATGTATCGCCGTATCGGATGCGAATCATATCTAATACTCGTATCGTGTCTGTGCATCAGAGTGTTGCATTTACTAGAAGCATGGAACTTAGAAACATTGAACTATTTCCTAGGATCTAATTCCTATTTAGGCTAGATACATTTGACATGTGAAACATATGTTTTATTCTAACAGTAAGGATACGCTTTCAGATGAACAAGTTTCGCATGCATGGCCAGCAGGGTGATTTTAGCTATCTCCAGGAAGTATGACTTTTTCATTCTAATATGTAAATTCTAAGGAATAAACATGAAATTAGTATCATAAACATATATGACTTAGTAATTTGCCTGTGCATTTGTGTATTTGTGAGCGCGAGTGTGTTCAAAATGCAAGTCATAATCTGCTTAAACCTTAAATTCCTCTAAATCATGTTCTTAATTACTCTACCACCTAAATAATATTTTATAATAGTATAAAGATCACTTCACAATGAAATTTCTTTCATAAAAAAGTAATCATAAAAGTGATGAAATTACTGAAGTATTAATTACCTAGACAAGTAAAGCAGAAAACTCGGATCACCTGGAGACGACTTTCTAACCTTGTAGCTTGGAAGATAAGCATCAAAATCTGACCTCATATTACTAATCTGCATCTCACTGAGCAACTCATTTATGGGAAGCTCAACATTGGAACCCATGTCTACCATTTGTTTGCTTTCTTCAAAGCCTTCAAGAGCAACAAGTTTATGGGCACTTTCAATACTCTTCACACTCCAAGCAAGACCATGCCGTCCAACTATGTAGCCAAGAAATTTGAGGTGCCTATAAACCTCAAACAGCTCCCAACAACATCCACTCTTCCCACTTGCAATCTTTTCGTACATTTCTGTTAGATATATGCTTGTATTACCATTATCCAAGAGTTGTAACGCTCCTAATTCCATCAAATACCTGCCAAATCAGACTATACATAACTAAATTTTTTAAATATTTTATTTTAGCAACAAAAATATGCATAAGAAATACCTCTTCTTACCATTTTTCTTCTAACACATACAAAATCTCAATAGCATTTTTCATATAAGTATATCACCAAACTAAATCATCTATTTTACACATAGAAAGCTAAGGCTTTGAGTAATATGTGATTGTATATAGACATTGCTCTGAGGTGTACACGAGAAACCCTTGCTTCTTCAGTTCTTAGCTTAAGGAATAAAGTAAAAGATAAACATTTCACCTACAAGGTCTCCTCAATTGAAAAATAAGTTTTGCCATTGCGGATCATTCCAGTTGTTACCCACATTTTGCCCTTCTTTTCAACAACTTCCGCGATTCCCAATTCATCATTCCAGCAAGCTTTAGATTTCACATTCCTAATAAACGCAAAAACTCTGAAAACCGTACCAAATCAGGAAGAGAGAGAAGAAAGAGACTTTATTTTCTTTATTTCATCCAAAATGCTTTAACTGAACTGCAACTTGGGCATGGAACCGGATGAAAAGTTATGCTCCTCTTCATCACTTGCATTTTGCAGAAGAACCTCATCGTCACTGTTTTCTATCAATGAACATTCCCATACCTTGCCTTCCATAGATCAAGAGCTGTAATTTAGAAAATAAACCAGTTAAAGAGTGATTGCTAGACAGACAATAGCAGAAACTAGTAGTATTATCCGAAGGCAATGTTGTCATGACCGGGATCGCAATGATAAGCAACTAAATTTATTTTTAAAAATTGGATCCAACACCAATTTTATTTTATTATGGAAAAATTGATAAAAAGAAATCATTTGCAAACTGATCTTTAGAAATGAGATCAATTTCGAGAGTCTAATTATGCATAATAAAGGGTGGAAATTGAATCCAACTGCATCCTTGATACATTCGTCCTTAGATGATTTTTTGTAAAATAGAAATCCATCCTGGGACAAATATCCAAAAGCAAATTGTGCAAATTAATTAATAACCTTAACAATGTTTGATTTACCCCTTAACAAAGATGAGTAAATAAGGGTGAATTGCACACACATATAAACAAGACAAAGAAGCAATTCCACCAAATAAAAAAAATACAAAGAAATTTAAATGGCAGATTTAACAAGAACCTAGGGGAGCCTGGGCACAACGGTAAAAATTGTTGCCATGTGAGAAGGAGGTCACAGCTACAAGCCGTGGAATCAACCTATTGCAAATGCAAAGTAAGATTGCCTTCTATAGACCACAAAGTGGGTCCGACCCTTCCCTAGACTCTTGTGTATGACCGATGATAAGCATAACAGACCCTGATTTAAACCAAAACTCGTCTTAATTGATAAAGGGTCATAAGCTGAAACTTGTATGCATGGTAGCCTCATATTTCTACTTTCAAATGCAACAAACAGTGTATGAATTAATGTTGTATAGCTCAAGTTATGTGCAAAACATTACATGTTTTCTGCAGAAACAAATGGTGCATGATTTAAATTTGTCTAGCTTAAGTTATGGTTGAAGGAGTAGGGGCTGCCAGATAGAATCAGCCTCAGAAAATGACAAAATGCACGAACCAAATATTCCCAAATTTTGTTACTACTCTCACATATAATACACGTAGGTACATTGCACCCATTTTATCTGGTGAGACAGAAGATAGAAACACGGGACACAGATACAAAAAAGAACATTCACACCAGAGTTCTTAGGGGGACTGGCCTACAAAACAAATGAACATAATAATAACCTTGAAACAACCATCCGCTTACTTTCCAAAATCATCAGTAAAAATAACACAAGGATCTAACAATTCACTAGGTTACAGCCACAAGATTATACTAGTGATTTAAGGATTTCATCGAACAGAAAATCGGCAACTAAAATCAAAACAGAATGCCCATCGCTTAACCACATTCATTGCTATGAATCAACACTTTAAAATGAGAATGACCGGTGTAAATTCCCAGCGAGCTTCCTCAGAGGAGTCAGAGCGTGTCCTGTCAATGGCGCCACCTTGTTTAATAAAGCTGCCAGAGTAGGCTAGCATAAGTCAAAAATAAATATATTTTTATTAAAATATTTATTAATCTTTCTTTTTTAGTAATAATAATATTTTTTTTTAGCCTTCCTTATATAAATTAGAATATAAATTAGATTGAAGGCTAAAATATATTTTTGATTTCTTATTTATATTTTAGATTTTATTTTGATCCCACTTTTATTTTTTGTTCCCATATCTTTATTTTAAGTTTTAATGTGGTCTTTTCCGTTTAAATTGTGGTATGAAAATGACCACATTGATATAACTTTTGTAAAATAAAGGATCTTTTCAGAACAAAAGAATAAAAGAGGAACCATGTTGAAACAAAAAAAGGGATCACATTGATATAATTTTACAAAATAAGAGACCATTCGGAACAAAAAAATAAAAGAGGGACCACATTGGTATAAATTTGCAAAATAAGGGACCATTGTGGAACAAAAAAGGTTAAAGTAATATTTTGGTCCCTATACGTGATACCGATTCTTCATTTAGTTCCTATACGTAAAAAGTTATTAAAAAGGTCCTCATACCTGCAATTGTTATCCATTTGGTCCCTCCCGTTATGTTGTCGTCTTTAATGATCCGTTAACTACTACGTATAGGGATTAAATGAAGAATTTGTGCCACATATAGGGACCCAATAATTTAGGTTAAAGTAATAATCTAGTCCCTATACATGCCAGAAATTCTTCATTTAGTCCCTATACGTGACACAAATTCTTTGTTTAGTCCCTATACGTAGTAGTTAACGGATCATTAAAGACGACAACATAACGGGAGGGACCAAATGGGTAACGATTGCACGTATGAGGACCTTTTTAATAACTTTTTACGTATAGGGACTAAATGAAGAATCGATATCACCTATAGGGACCAAAATATTACTTTAACCTTAATATATTTTGGGCCGTATGCATTGGGTTGTTTGAATCTTTGTGATTTACGAGCTCAGAAAATTTACGATTTTCTTAGCAATCAAACGCGTCAATGTTGCATTATGCAGTTATCTGGCGCAAAAAGTGAAGGGGGCAAGAAGAAATCATTTCTGAACCAGTATAGTCAATCCTCTCCTTCCTTTCTTCACTTTTATTTTTTAATGGGTTTGTTGCTTTGTCTGTGTGATATATCCAAATTTGCTTCACTTTTATTTTGTTAGATTTGTTATATTTCCTCTTCTTCGAACCGGAAGGTTTTGGTTTTTTTTTTTTTTTTTTTGGGATTGTCTTTTTTGTGACTGTTCAGTCAAGGGTTTGTTCTGAACATTTTTCTCTGCTCTTCTGCTTAGGGGCTTACAGAGTTACGGTACGGTTATTGTTTTTTTTTTCTTTCTTGGATTTTCTTTTTATGATTGTTTCTGTCACCTTTCTCCACTCTTGGTGGTGTTTTCACCACTTTCATTTTTCGATTCCAAGAACCACAATCACTCATGGCTTCTACAGTTGTTCCTCCTCCTGTTACTGAAGAACCTAAAGGTATGTATCTTCTTTGCTCTTTGTTTCTTCTTTTATTTGATGTGCTTTTCTTGGGTTTTTTTTTCCTTCGACCAAGTCTGCAAATAGATACAAATTTTTTTTTGGAAAATTTGGGTTTTTTGATTCTGGGTTTTTTATTTCATGCTTTCAACGTTGATTATTTGATAAAAAAACATCAAACTTTTTGTGATTGAATGGATACCTAATTCTCATTCGTTTCTTTTGGTTTTGAATACATGTCCCTTATTCCCTCGCTCCTCTAAACATTGATTGCACATTGTTTTAAAAAATCTTTGTTATTGTTATGTAAAAATAAGCAAAAGAATATAGCAGGAGAAAGAAGAAATAGAAGGGTTCTCTAGGATATTGGTAATCTTGTGGCTAAGCAAGTACACCCCGGTGCTAATGTGTCTAAGCGCATCACAAGGTGCTGGCTATCTTTTTTTTTGTTCACCACAATACTTCTCTTTCTATAACCTGTCCTTATATTTTTCTATTTCCTTGGTCTAATCCTCTCTCTCTCTCTTTCTCTCTTTCTCTCTTTCTTATAGGAACAGTGCTCAATTGTTGGCTAATGGGTAAGCAGTAGTTGAGAAGAACAAGGTACAATTTTATTTTCTTTTTTTCACTTTTTACCTCTAATTTTTCAAAGGAATAAACATTTTTAGTTCCTTATTGGGTTCATAAAATGAATGTCTCACTAAACCTGTTTGACTGATTTCTTTTTTTTTTTTTTTCTCGAGAAGCCAAGCAATGAATTTGTGAATGGAGCAGTAGGAGCAACTAATGGGGTTAGTTTAGCAAACTTTATTGCTGCAACAAAGGTGGAACAAGCTCAGAAGCCAACAGAACCTGAAGTTATTGTCATGAGCTCTGATGATGATGAAGATGAGTCCAGTGAAAAAAAGGAGCAGGAAACTGTGTAACGAAGAAAGATAAGAGAAAGGCTCGCTAGCGAAAATTTCAAGGCTTTCAGTTCAGTCCTCACAGCTCGAAGGAAGGTAGTTCCACAGAAAGCTTCATATACCGAGTTCTTCAAAGTCAGGCAAGCCTTCACTTCTTCACTAAGGAAAGTTTGTTTCAGATCCTAGATATTAGTATATTTTGTTAGCTGTCATCATCTGCTTTGTCGATGGAAGAGCATTATATTCTAGCAAATAGGATATTTGTGAGAAAGCTGAATGAGTTATTTTACCTCATATTAAAAAGTTATGGGAACCGTAACTTACACCGATGTGCCTGTCATAGGTGTTTTGTCAGTCGTTCTCACTCTTTGTATTTGGAACATTATGAATAATTGTTTTTCCTGATTTTGCTTAAATAGTTCTGACTCACCTTCATATTTTTTTTATGGTTCTGTTTTATTATTTCAGTTTTGGGTCTATTCTAATTTTGTTAAACCAAGGGGCAAGGCTAAGATTTAAGTTAGGTAATAAACATGGGTGTTTAAATTCCATTGCCTCTTCATACCAAAAAAAAAAAATTCCATTGCCTCAACTACCTATGTTGACACTTGCAGCGGCAAATGGGTTGAATCAGCCCTTCGTGTGTATCGTTTAGATTTTTTTCCAATGGATAAAATGGGTGTTTAAATTTATATCAATAATGAGTCGATTGAGTTGAGCTGCTTGGGTGCTTCTGTTTTGGATTTTAAGATATTTTTGGATCATTATAAATCATAATTATGTTTTTCATATTGAAAAACAGTTTCGTCCAAGGATGCTCGGGTTTTTTTGAAGGGACTTCGGGGTGCACCTAATAAAAAGGGCACCATTTATGTTAAGATTGTTACTTAGTTGGTTTATTGTGAATGGATAATTTTAGTTTGTGCTGCACATTTTTAATTGTTTGGATAATTTGTGTTTTGGATAGCTTTCCTTAACTTTGAGGGATTTTAGGAAAAAATCTGAGGTTGAATTTTTTGATAATTCTATGATACTTTATAATTTAGGATGCTCTTATAATTTTGGGTTTCTGTTTTAACAAAATATTGACATATAATGAATGCATTATTATATAAGTCAGGTAATAAACATGTGAACACTTCCTCATTGCCTAAATTTGATTGAAATGTGAGAGTTGTTCTAATGCTCAATTGCATGCACAAATACACATGAAATGTTTGGGAGTGTTAAGGAGAGGTATCTAGGTGATCACATACCCCACAAAACTTCAAAATAAGGCAATAAAAGAATACCTTGCCCTTGAAATAAGTGTGCATGTTTATATTTTAGAAAACTAGAATATGTTACAAGATATTGTAGACGGGGATAAGGTGTGGTATACATAGATGAGACAGCAGATCCTCATCTTTTAAATAGAGGGGTTTCATTGTTTGTTTAGTGAAAATTTTGTAACTGAAATATTGCACCCAAAAGTCCAGAAATATTGCATTTGATGACACAAACGAAACGATAGTCTGAACAATTTATTGCTTTAATGCTACACAAATGAAAGGGATAGTTTGAATAATTTATTGCTTTATTGCTGCAAGATAAGAATTTATAAATAATCTTTATTCCTTTTATTGATGCATCTTAAATAGGTATAAAGGCTATTAATCCGTTTGAAGAGTAACATACAAATGGCCGTATGCTTCACAAATTAAGAGCTATTTAATTTAATGCATTAAACAATAACTTTATAAAATGGGGTACAATTATTTGATCGCACGCCTCTTGCAGCTCTTTATTGCTGTACGAATAAATTTCTCTCTAAATGCATCAGCTAAGCTTTCCATTGCCTTTTTTCTATTTTCTTCATCTCTACAAATCTCCAATTAATTGAAAAGTTTGTTTTTCTCTTCTAATAGGGTCTACACGCTTGAGGGTGCGAGCTTTTAATTGTTCAAAGCTTGAACTTTGTCTGCTGTAATTGTCTCAAGTTCAGATTGGATAGACTCAACCTTTTTAGATATTTCAAGACTCCTTTTGTTACTTCTCAGTACACATGTCATTGCAAATTCAAGGCAAACTTCTTAATTTATTTAAACGTGAGATCAACAAGCTTACAATAAACAATGATATTTGTGGATAATTACAGATTTAAATATATCATAGATGTTACTATGATAGCATTCACTTTTATATGCTTGAAATAAACAATCCTTTCAAAAGCACTTCCACGAAACAAAAATTTGGTGATGTATCTCAGAATTTACACCTACTTTTTTCCATGTTAAAGTTCCATATTTAAATGCTTCATTGATATTCACAATATAAAGTTGTTCTTTTAATTTATTATTATTTTCTACCTTTAAAAATAATTATTCAAATAAAATAGTGTAATCACGTATAATATGTTTGTGCATCGCACGGGTACAAGATCTAGTATAATATTAATTTAATCTAGACTAAAGGCCCAATTCGGTCCCTAAAAAATTCACAGACATTTTTTGTCCGTAAAAAAAAAAAATTTAATCAACTGGTTCCTCAAATTTACAAATGAGTGACACATTAATCCCTCCATCTAGTTCTAACGTTAGTTTTTTTGTCTACGTGTCCTATTAACCATCACGTCTACTCCGTCTGTGGTCCTGCAAGGCCTATCACAAATTTCCACCGAGGAAAACGAATGAAAGTTAAAAAAACATGCTCAATTTTCAGGTCTCTAGATTTTAAAATTGTGTACGTTTTTTCACTTTTAATTTGTTTTCCATAGTGAAAATTCATCATAGACCAAGTAGGACAACTAAGGGCCAAGCATGATGGTTAGCGAGACAATTAGACAAGTAAACGGAGATTGGAACTGGACAGAGGGACTAATGTGTCCCACGTTTATAAAATTGAGAGACTAAGTAATTAATTTATTTATTTTTCAAAGACCAAAAGTGTCCTTTTGCTATTTTTTAGAGACCAAATTTGACCTATAGTCTATATCTATAAATTATTTAACTCTACTTGTACGCTCCAACTCATTGTGGGTGTATAGAACCTAATCCGGCCCTTAAATCTGACCAACACCTCATATTTGGGATAAGTTTATACATAGTGAAATCATATAATTAAAGAAACATCAAAATAAAATTAAGGTATATTTTTTAATTAATATTTCAAAACAAATAATACCAATAGATATACTATCATGTTATACAAAATGTATATGACCTAAGTTAAAAAGTCTTAATACTTGTAGTTAATTATAAGAAGTATAAATTTTAAAAAGAACATGGGACACCGGGTCAGGTTGGGACGACCCGAACACGACCCAAAAACACATCAAGTTTAATTTTTAAAACTTGAACCCATCATAATTAGCTCCGGGCCGGGACGAGTTAGTGGGACGAGGTGGGCCATGAACATCCATACCCCATGCTCTGCGTTGGGTCACACCCTGTCCTTTACTGAAAAATTGGCCAAAACAAAGTCCTTTTACATGACCTGCTACCGGGTTAGGCCGAGTCTGGGTCAACCTTTAGGATAGTCATCCCCCCTCGTCCCTCCCCACTTACATTCGTTTGTTACAGTGACAACATTGTCCTACATGGATCTTACCTGTCACTAACGACATTAAAATTCAGTATGGCCTTAGAGTATATACGACGTCGTTTAGGGTTACAAAAAGTTACCCATGGAAGCGTTACATTGATTTAAAAAAGGAGGGAACCAAAGTGTTAGAGCAGAATCAGAAACCAAAAGGAGGGAAAATTTTATGTATTAGGTCATGATTTGAATGGCAAATTGTTGAAGGTGGTTGTGATATATGAGATTTAGAGGGTCAAAGGTAGTTTGTTGTTCAAAAACCGCATATGCAGGTATGGATTTCTGTAACATTTGGTTGTGGGCTTGGTTATGTTTGTTGGTGCAATGTTCCTTGGTTTTGGGTTTTGGGGGGCTCTGCATTACTCTTACATTTGTGTGTTTAGGTCTATACCATGTAGTCCTACGCATGTGGGGTCTTTAGTTTTGGAGGCTTGTGTTATAGCATTTGTTTATTAGATAAATGAAACTAGGGATTTATTAAGTATTTCAGTTGTCTGTGCATGTGGTCCTGCGAGGTTTTACTGTGCATTGCGTTGCATCATTGTCTGATCGCTATAATTAAAAAAATGGTTTTCTGATTTTTGTTTGTGGTCATGTATGACAGTATAAGTAGGTTAGGAACCTGCGTACCGCCATAGAAGTCGTCACCTGTCAGGACCTTTGCCATCAACCACGAGACACCAACTGAGTCCAGATGCCGCAATTGCGATCAACTCGTGAATTGTCACGTTTCGTTGATTTCGGACGCCCCACTATTGAGCATTGAGATCTTTCCTTGCACCCAATAGTCGTCGTGCCTGTCCTCCAATTTTGTCCTCATAGATAGTAAGTAGTGCCACCTTTCCCCTGTCCAACCATTGTGCCTCCTTGCACATGACGCGACCCAAATTGGTGATTGGTGATGGTTCCCATGTGATGACTAGCCACCATATGAATCAGACCACCACCACCACTAATTCCTACACTCTTAGGGTGTTTTCATCCCATAATGTTACGTAGGAAACCCGCATACCAATAAATAGATTTGGAAGGTAAGATTTGTGAATTCGAAGTCACATTAACAATGAAGGAAGGAACAATGATTGTAGATGAGTTTGAAGAAACTTGGTTCGAAGAACTTGGGTGAGTGAAGGAAGGAAAAAGACCGTAGAGGAGCCTAAGCCACCATGCATTGTGTCGTTGTCAAACCTCGTTAGTTCCACCGTCCCAAGCCTATGATCCCCAAGACCCAAACCAGAATCACAACCCACTGGTTTGTCATGGTGTAGTAGTTGGACATGATTATTGATTGGTTATTCAGAGGAGAAATACTAGGTCGATCGATTATAAATGAGAATGGATCATCTCCAGCTGCATCCGCTCTTTAGCCTTTAACACATATCACATGCAGTATACATAGGGGTGGCAAAATGGGTTGGGCCCGACGGACCAAACTGTTTAACCCGCCTATTTTGGTAGGTTGGGTTAGGGTTCTCAACCCACCAATCCGTTTTGACCCGTCCCGCTTAACCCACGAAGAAGGCGGGCCGGGACGGTTTGACTCGCTAACCCATTTTCCCTTTTTATGCCTAAATTTCTATCTTTTATAATTAATTTCAATTTTTTATTTTATTTTTTGACTGACCCACTACTAAACAGGGTAGGTTAGGAGGTCTAACACATTTTGTTAAAGCAGGGCAGCCCGGAAACGAGGCGGGACTGCCCGTTTTGCCACCCGTAGATATACATCACATTGGAAGAGGATAGTGAGAGCAGACTCTCACATGGATGGAAATCTTACAGTCACAGCAGTTAGATTTGGGCAGGAGAGAGCTGCCGAGATTGCAGATCCATTATAAATTTTTGGCAAAATAGGTTAATTGGTCCTATACGTTTATTTAAATTTTCATATCGGTTCCATAAGTTTTATTTGTTTCAAATTGGTCCTACACGTTATATTCCATTTCCACATTAGTTTTTTCTGTCAATTTCGACCTAAAGCCGTCAGTTTTGATCTAACGTGACATGGTATTAATCCTACACGTAGCATTTTATCTAACACCGTAAGGTCGAAATTGACAGAAAGGACTTACGTGAAAACGAAATATAACGTATAGGACCAATTTGAAAAAAATAAAACTTATGAGACCGATGTGAAAATTTAAATAAACGTATAGGACCAATCATCCTATTTTGCCTAAAAAAATTTCTTAACTACTTATCAAAATCTTATCCAAATGTATAATTTTGTATCATGGTATATAACTATATATTACTCCCTCACTCCTGATCAAAAAATTATTACTCCCTGACTCAACAGGAATCAGCATACAAGCCGGTGTAGATGGATTCATTGATGGAAACAAAAGTCTGTTTAGCAATATTCAAAATCAAGTGGCATGTTTTTTCCCTTTCCTAATACAGTAATACCTACCTACTCCTACTACTAATAATAATTAATAATTAATAATTAATAATTAATAATAATAAAAATAATAATAATATCTAAACCACGTTAGTTGCCACTTTCGACCATACGGTCAACTTTTCCTCCATTATCTTACGCGTAATATACGACGCGACCTATCCTCTCCCCTTGTCGTTTCGATTGTGCGCTCTTCACTCACTCCTCCATTCCCTTCACATTGAGAGCTATCACTCAATATCAAAATATCCCAGATCTACCTCTCCTCAAAGTGGCAAAAGTTGGTTATGCTCTTTGGTTTGGTTGAAAATGGAGAGGTATTTGAAGGATTTTGAATTGGAGAACAAGAATAGTTCCATCGAAGCTTTGAGTAGATGGAGATTAGCCGTCCGATTGGTGAAGAACCCTCGGAGAAGGTTCCGCAACGTTGCAGATTTAGTCAAACGCACCCAAGCCGAGGAGAAGAAGCAGAAAATACAGGTTTTCAATTTCTCTCTTTCATCATTGCCTTCATGCTATTTCCCTATTCTTTTTCTTGTTGTCTTTTATTCTGATGATGAACACACGCTAATGTTTAAGATAATAAGATCTGAGAATAGAGAAAAATATGAAAATGAAAAAACAAAAGTCAACGAGAAAAGGTGAACCTGATATATGCTTGAAAAAGGTGAAATCAGCTTTTGTTGAAAACGAATCAAACACTAGAAAATTGAAGATTTCAAATGTGATTTTGATATCAATATTCCTTCTTATTTATTTTTTTCATGATCACCATCACTAGCAATCAAATGATGCACCAATAAGATTTTGTTGTCAAGTAATGTCGTTCCCAAAACATTACTCTATGGAGTTTATTTTCTGTTATGATTTATAATTTATAATCATAGGGATATCACGGGTCAAATCAAGGGATTTGACTACTTAAGATGAGGTTCTCTCTAAAATAAGAAACACTTTATTTGATGCATAAGAATCTTCATCCGGAAAAGGATACCTTATTAATAATAAAAACACACGTCCACACATGGATTAAGTATTCAGATAGCCTGGATTCATCAACTGTACATATTTAGCGAATATAAGAATTATATATATATATATATATATATATATATACCAAAAACTCATTTCTTACTTCAGATTAGCTAATCCCACAGTAACGACGAAAAGATCCGCTCAGCTCAGTAGAGGTAAATGACTTTTACGATTGGATTAACGTTATAAACGTACGTTTGAATTTAAAAGCATTTTATTCCAAAAAAATTTTATAGATATTTTATCTCAAACATATATTTAAAATTTTTTAACGGCAAACCAAACATACAATAAGCTAAATATGACTGTCATCCATTTTCTTTCATATTAATAAACCATTTTCATATACCCAAAAGAAAAAAACTATTTTCTTCCATCTAAACATGAAGTTGACACATATTATATATTATATACGTATAATGTTAATATACGTATAACAGTAATTAGTTTTGTTTTTAAATTTTAAAATATTTTAGTAACGAAATTTTTGGTCAAAATATTTTAGTAACGCACAACTGCATAGGTTCTTGTGCGAAAGTTACTTTTTTTTTTACCATAAATGAATGAATGTCTGCAAATTTAAATCAGCGTTGCAGGCTAATTTAAATCAGCCGAATTTCCTGTTATGGTGTCCAATTCCCACATGCCGAGTGGCCGCTACAACTGGAAGTGGCATGTGACGTGGATTTATATTTTACTTTTAAATTTTAAACGCCTTTAGCAGAAGTTGATCAGATCTCATATAAAATGTATGGTTTAAACATTTTTGAATTTTTGAAAGGATCTTACACAGTATCCAGTATTCAAAAAAAACAACGTTTGAATGGAAAAATTAAATATAGCATTTCTCAAATTAATAAATACATCATTCCTCAAATTAATCTTTATCTTAATTTTTTTAATTCTAATTTTTATCTTACTTTTAAAAATGATTAAAATTAACTTAATTTAATCTCTGTTATATTACATCGTTTCTCAATGTAAGTGTTAAAAAAAATTAAGATGGTTGAATTTAGCTAATTTTATTCTCTTTTAAAATGTGGAGAGGGATAAACTTCATTCTTTTAAAATCACAGTCACTCAAACTGTAATAAATTTTTGAGTTTAATTTCTATATACTGATTGTGTAAAACTTTTTACACAGACATTTAATTAAAAATTATCACGTCTACATATTTTTTTGACTCTTATTCTGATTATCTTAATAGTCATCCATATCATGATTGGGGATTGATTGACAGTGTAAAGTGTATAGCAATTAAACTCTAATTTGTTTTAGAAATCAAAATAAGAATTTGATATATTTAAAAAGACTGTAAGGGCTCGTTTGGTGGTCAGGATAGGATAAGAATGGATAGGATATGAGAGCTGGATAAGGATAGGATAGGATATGAGCATGATAAGCTCTTATCCTGTTCAATGTTTGATGTGCATCAGATAATGACAGGATATGATATAAAATATTTACAAATGATAAAATTATCCTTATATCAAAATTACATTTTTTTTTTTTTCAAAAATAAATTTTAATATTACGTGGTTGTTTTATACATTTAAATTAAAAAATATTTAATAATATATATTTTCGGTTTTTTAATTATAAATTAGTCCATTTTTTTAAATTATAAAAAGTTAACTTTTTTTCACTTTTTATAAAAATTGTTAATTAAACCACATATTTTAATTAGTAATAAGGTTGACTAATTAGGTTTGAAACCATAATTAAATAATAACAATATTAAAGGTAAGAGATAAAAGAAAACATTTTCTTATCCTATCCTGTTGGTTCTAACCCAGCTCCACCCTTAGGATAAAATTATAACTAAGTAACAGGATAGGATAAGCTAACAGGATAAGCTTATCCTATCCTGCTGGTTCACCAAACTATAGATTAAAACAGGACAGGATAGCTTATCCTATCCTGCCTCCCTTATCCTGACCACCAAACGGGCCCTAAATGTAGATATGTAGGATACAATGATAATAATTATAAGGTTAAAATATTTTTTTGTCGGTATATTTTACCTCTATTTTAAAATGAGTTTAATTATTATGTATCGTCAGTATAAAGTTTTTTACACTGACAATCAATCAGAAATCATGATGTGTGTGATTTTTAAGGTAGTTAGGATAAGAGTCAAACACTTTAGCTTATATGATAATTTTTGATTAGTTATCTATGTAAAAAATCTTTACATTGACAATGTATACCAATTAAATCCTTCTAAAATTGGTTCATGTACTTAAAAACTTTTAAAAGGAGTCCTGTTATTTATAAATGTTTTCAAAGTAGTTCTTGTTGTAAAAGTTACGTGACTAATGATGTTGTAATGAATAATATTATTATTAAGGGTTAAATATATTTTTGATTCTTGTAAAAAAGATATTTTGAAAATGAGGGACTAAAAACGAATTTTTGCTATTTATAAAGATTAAAAATATATTTAATCCTTATAATATTCTTTTTCAATACTTTTTTGTGAAATTTAATCAAAAGGATATATAACTCATAAATGTTCTATGTGAATAGCAAATAATCATATAATGTAATTCTTATATAGTTTGGGTTTTAAATTAAATAATAATATCATAAACTTATTAAATAATCATATAAAGCAATAGTTTTTCCTATTATTCAGAAATGTTCTTTATTAAATAATTTATTTAAATATGTTTTTTTTGGGGTTACAAGAAGGGGCTAATGCCCAAGAAAAACTAGATTACAAGTGCACTAATCGGGATAACGAGACCCTAGACATATCACCTAACAAGAGTATTGATAATTAAGAATTATAATAATTAATTTTTAATATAAAAATCACACCCTAATTATAATAGTAGATTTATTTTAATTAAATGTGTTATAATTTTGTCCGCGTTTAAAATAGTGAAAATTCGTTTTTAATCTCTTATTTTTAAACGTCATTTATTAGTCCCTATTTTTCAAAATGTCATTTTTTTGTCTGTCAATTTTCAAAGTAGCTCATATTTGATTCCTATTTTGAAATTGATGGACAAAAAAATGACTTTTTGAAAATGAGTGACTAAAAACGAATTGTCACTATTTTACGGGAACCAAAAACATATTTAATCCTATTGTTAACATTGACTTCTTTTTGGGAAAATGAGCCCTCCATTTATGTCTATTTTCAAAGTTTTGAGAAAATAATTGTGTATTATACTAGTACGTAGGTGTATAGTCTTCCTTGTATTTATTATTCTAAAATCTTAGAAATGGACATCTTCATTTCTCTTAAAAAATAGAGAGGATCTCTATCCAATTTTTGGGTTTGGATATGAATGTGATATTTACACCCCTTCATATATCGAATAACAAGTAGTGTGTGCCGAAAATTCTGATGGAGTTCATATTTTCATATTCAACGATTGAGGAGAGTTGGGTGAAGAAGTAATATTAACTATATCAGGGACTCTAACACTACTGGAATATCAGGGTTTAGTTTTGATTTTTATCAGTACGAGTCATTACACGTCTCATAGAATTAAAATTTGCTATTTGTACATTGAATATACTGAATTAGACTGGAGGGCTGAACCAAAAGATTTAATTAGTATATATTGTAAATATAAATTTTTTTGTATTATCAACTAATCATAAATTATCATATATTATCAATGTTCGACTCTTATCATAATTACCAAATGACACATATGATGATTTGTGATCAATTAACATTGTAAAAAAAAAAATTTACTCTATCCAAATTAACTCAAACCAAAAACCCTATCTATTTATACATAAAACAAAGGAAGTTTAATTAGTGTGGGAAGAGAATCGAGATGGTAAAGGCTAGACTTAGGATTCGTTTGGGAGTTAGGAGGGGAGGGGAGGGGAAGGCATTTTTGAGAGTTTTTTAAAAGAAAGAAAGGTGTAAATAAATTTTAAAAACCCTCCAAAACCTTTTTCTAGTCCATTTTTTTATTTCCTCCAAATTGGGAGGTTTTGATTCTTTTGTTAGAAAATAAACATCCATGCTAGATGGAGGACTATCTTCCCTTCCCCATCCCTTTCCCCTCCCTTCCACCTCAAACCCCTTCCTTCCCTTTCCCTCCAAACTTCCAAACAGACCCTTAGCCAAAATCGGTTGAGTGGAATGCAATTCAAGGGAAACGGCCCTTGGACTTAAAAGATAACATTCTTTTTGCCAACAACAATACATGTAATATAAAAGTAATTTAATCATAAGATCACGGGAATATGAAACAATGGAAATTTTGTATTTGACTTACGTGATAGGTCTGAGACACACATGTGAATACTTGTATTTATTTATTGGTCAAATTAATTGAAGGTCTCTAAATTATTTGAGAATTTTCAAATGGGTCCCTATACTTTAAAAATTTATAATCTGATCCCTCATACACTTTTTCGTTAGAGTTTCGTTAAGTATCCATTAAGTATCAGTTAAGTGACTCATCCACTCATGATTTGTGGGTAAGGATGGTAATGGGGCGGGACAGGCACGAGTAGTAGTCTCTTGCCACCCGCCGCACCAGATGGAAATCCGCCTCGTACCATGCAAGTATCCATTAGTTGAGTTTTAGCGGATTTTATGATTATCTGTGGGTAACCACGGATGTCCATGGATATTCATAAACTACAAAATAAAAATAAAAAAATACTACATATATGAAAAATGAAGACACTCCGTCATTCTCTTTTATTCATGTAATAAGAACTACTCCTCTCTTAGGAAATAACTTTCCTAAAGTTATTGTTGCATAGGAATTAGCTCAATTATTTCTTGTAAATAAGTGTGCATTTATTATCAAGTGTATTATCAGGTGTGTATATAATTCATTGATGTATCACATGAAGGCAAGATGAATAATTTTTTGATATTCAGACAATTTGACAACTTCTACCAGATGCAATGACGTTATTCACTATACAATTTTTTCAGATATATATTGTAAATTTGTCATTTCCAATTTGACCGTTTTATCTTTCTTAACAGAATCATCTAAGAAAAATTCGAGTCGCTTTGTATGTTCAAAAGGCAGCAGAACATTTTACTAATGGTATGGTGCTCAAAATTATAATTGTTTTAAAACTATTCACTTTCTCTTATATGTGCTTTCTTAATTCATCTGGATTTCTTATGCAGTTGTTGGTCCAGTTGAATACAAGCCATCAGAAAAGACGAGAGAAGTTGGTTTTGGTATTGATCCAGATGATATTGCA
Organism: Ammopiptanthus mongolicus; assembly: GCA_039655645.1. Lineage (NCBI taxonomy): Eukaryota > Viridiplantae > Streptophyta > Magnoliopsida > Fabales > Fabaceae > Ammopiptanthus > Ammopiptanthus mongolicus. The sequence continues at coordinate 23,503,278 of CM077347.1, read as the reverse complement.
TCCCTTGTTCGTGGCCATGAATTCAAGAACTTCACAAATATTGGTGGAATTGAAGGACTTGCAAGGAAACTCTCAGTCTCAGTGAATGAAGGTGTCAGTGAAGACAGTATACATAGCAGGCAACAGATTTATGGAGTCAACCGTTATACAGAGAAACCTTCTAAATCCTTCCTGATGTTTGTTTGGGAAGCAATGCATGACTTAACACTTATTATTCTCATGGTTTGTGCTGTAGTTTCTATAATTATAGGGATTGCCACTGAAGGATGGCCAAAGGGTGTTTATGATGGTCTGGGAATTATTCTTAGTATATTCTTGGTAGTCTCTGTAACTGCTATCAGTGACTATCAGCAATCACTGCAGTTCAGGGATTTGGACAAAGAGAAGAAAAAAATCTTTGTTCAGGTCACCAGGAATGGTAAAAGACAGAAGATCTCAATTTATGATCTGGTAGTGGGAGATATTGTTCATTTATCAACGGGGGATCAAGTTCCTGCTGATGGGATTTATATATCAGGATACTCATTGCTAATTGATGAGTCAAGTTTGTCTGGTGAAAGCGAACCGGTAGATATAGATGTACAAAGACCTTTTCTTCTTTCAGGAACCAAAGTGCAAGATGGTCAGGGGAAGATGATAGTTACAACTGTTGGCATGAGGACTGAATGGGGGAAGTTGATGGAAACTCTAAGTGAGGGAGGAGAGGATGAGACTCCATTGCAGGTGAAATTGCAGGGAGTTGCTACAGTTATTGGTAAAATTGGTTTGGCTTTTTCTGTGCTGACATTCATGGTGTTGACAGTAAGGTTTCTGATTGAAAAGGCAATTCATGGTGAGTTTACTAGTTGGTCTTCAAATGATGCATTGAAGCTGCTGGATTACTTTGCTATTGCTGTGACCATAATAGTTGTTGCAATTCCTGAAGGATTACCACTGGCTGTGACACTCAGTCTTGCTTTTGCTATGAAAAAATTAATGAATGACAAGGCACTTGTGAGGCATCTTTCTGCATGTGAGACGATGGGTTCGGCTAGTTGCATTTGCACAGATAAGACAGGAACATTGACCACTAACCATATGGTGGTTAATAAAATTTGGATATGTGAGAAGGCCATGGAGATCAAAGGTAATGAGAGTGCAGACAAACTGAAAACAGAGATATCTGAAGAAGTTCTAAGCATCCTTTTTCAGGCTATATTTCAAAATACTTCTTCAGAAGTAGTCAAGGATAAAGATGGAAATAACACAATATTGGGAACACCAACAGAGTCAGCATTGTTGCAATTCGGGTTGCTTTCAGGTGGTGATTTTGATGCCCAGCGTAGAGCCTATAAGATACTTAAGATTGAGCCTTTCAATTCAGTCCGGAAGAAGATGTCGGTGCTTGTGGGTCTTCCTGATGGAGGGGTCCGAGCTTTCTGCAAAGGTGCGTCAGAAATAATATTAAAAATGTGTGACAAAATTATTGATTGTAATGGAAATGCTGTTGATCTTCCTGAAGAGCAGGCAAAGATTGTCTCGGACGTTATAAATGACTTTGCCTCTGAAGCTTTGAGAACTCTTTGTTTGGCTGTCAAAGATATAAATGAAACCCAAGGGGAAACCAGCATCCCTGATAATGGATATACTCTGATAGCCATTGTGGGAATCAAGGATCCTGTGCGCCCTGGGGTTAAGGATGCTGTTCAAACTTGTTTAGCAGCTGGAATAACTGTCCGCATGGTCACTGGTGATAACATAAATACCGCTAGGGCTATTGCTAGAGAATGTGGTATCCTTACTGAGGATGGTATAGCCATTGAAGGACCAGAATTTCGTAACTTGTCTCCAGAGCAAATGAAGGATATCATACCAAGAATTCAGGTTGTGAAATCATTGTTAGTTCTGTGACTTCCAAATCTCCTTTGAGTTGTCTTTCTTATGTGCTTAATATGGTTTCAGGTAATGGCACGATCCTTACCGCTTGACAAGCATACCTTAGTAACCCATTTGAGGAACATGTTTGGTGAGGTTGTAGCTGTTACTGGTGATGGAACCAATGATGCTCCTGCACTGCATGAGGCAGACATCGGGCTTGCCATGGGCATAGCTGGAACCGAGGTTTGTGTATATTAATTGTTTACTATGACAAATCTGATGGTCTTAGTAGCAATCCACTGGACTGTTTTTGTATAGTTGCTCTGCATCTTGTTTAAGGCATGAAATGTTATCTTCTTTTCTACTATATATTTCCCAATTCTTTATATTTTTCCTTTCGCTCGTGTCCCTCCTCCCCTCTTCTGTTTAAACGGGCAGAGGTAGACTTTATCCTTAAATTAGTAAATGAGTCCGACTGTTAAACCAGTTTGTTATTATCTCTATTCAGGAAGCAGTATGGAAAACTAAAACTGCATTCGTTTGTCATCTGTGTCATACTTTCTCTTCAATCGCTGAACGTTGATGCCTTGGACATGATCTTCTTTTTACCTTTTGTACCTTCTAAATTTTTCCACCTGGTTGCAATGTGTTATTTTATTTGATGATCCAATTATTCCCCCTCTCATTCAAGGGTATTGAAGCCGGGTATCTCTTGTCATATTCCCCCCTCCCCCCCTCCTATTTGTTTGTTATGAAGGAGGTCTATGATCAGGTATGAGGAGGTTGACAGTAGGCAAAGTGGCCTGGCTGGGATTCGATTCAACCAAGCAGTCCCCAGAAGAACCTCTGCCACTTGAGCTAAGGCTCACTGGCATCACTTATCATACTCTCCTAGACTTGTTCTACTTGTTTGGGTATATTTTTATATTAATCCCTGTTCGATGTTATCCAGTTCTAATGCTACTTTTCTTTGTTTTGAAATTATACCATCTACAGGTTGCCAAAGAAAATGCGGATGTCATTATAATGGATGATAACTTCAGTACTATTGTCCATGTGGCCAAATGGGGACGGGCAATCTACATAAACATACAAAAATTTGTGCAGTTTCAGTTAACAGTCAATGTTGTTGCTCTGGTTATTAATTTTGTTTCTGCATGCATCACTGGTTTGTTGATTTATGGAAGTTTTTTTTTCGATGGAAGTATTGTTGAATATGTTTCAAGGAACATCAATGATAGTTTTTTTCCCTTTATTTTCAGGATCTGCTCCACTCACAGCTGTTCAGTTGCTTTGGGTCAACTTGATTATGGACACTCTTGGTGCATTGGCCCTGGCTACTGAGCCGCCTAATGATGGACTTATGAAAAGAACCCCGGTTGGAAGGAGAGCAAGTTTTATCACCAAACCCATGTGGAGGAATATATTCGGTCAAAGTTTGTATCAACTAATTGTCCTTGGGGTTCTCAATTTTGACGGGAAGAGGCTACTGAGAATTAGTGGTTCAGATGCAACTAAAGTACTCAACACTTTAATATTCAACTCCTTTGTATTTTGCCAGGTAAAGTATCGCATTTAACATGTCCATACCTTTGCTGTTAGCCTGTATGATCCGTATGATCCTTCAATTTTGCCTTTAAGTAATGTGGTAAATCATTCAAGAAAATGTATAAATGATGTAGTGCCATTGCGTTCTACTTATTTAGTTTGCTGTTTTCCCTTTGTATCTCTTTCTTTTTGCCAGGTCTTCAATGAGATAAACAGCCGAGATATTGAAAAGATAAACATATTCAGAGGCATATTTGACAGCAAGATATTTTTTACGGTAATTTTCTCCACAGTGGCATTTCAAGCAATCATAGTTGAGTTCCTGGGAACCTTTGCCAGCACGGTGCATCTAAACTGGCAACTGTGGTTACTAAGTGTGTTAATCGGACTGGTTAGCATGCCTATAGCTGCTATCCTCAAGTGCATTCCAGTTGAAAGAGATCCTATAAAGCACCATGATGGTTATGAGGCACTGCCCTCTGGTCCCGAGTTGGCATAAAATATGGAAAGAGTACGTGGATGAAATTTTTGCCTATGTGCCATGAATGTTTCTTATCTTTTATTCTATATGTTGTCTTTGGGAAACCTAATCTCACGAAAATAGTGGTCATACACTAACTTCTAACCAAAAATTTTGGATTTAAAAGGTTCGTTTTTTAGTGGTAATTTATTCTCCTTGTCACCCATTATATAGCAAAGATGTCAATATGCACCTCATTGCTAATGACATTTTTGTGGAGCACAAATTATCTATGGATTCCATGAATGCTTGATATGAGAATACACTTTCAATTATAGATTAATTGAGATATCATACTAAAGTTTTATAAACCATCTGGGAGTAATTTTCAAGGTAATTATGATACACCTTAGACATTTTTTAATAATGTGACAATTCATGATTAATGGAAAGGATAAAAGAACTTTGAGTTTAATTTTGATACAAAGTGTAAAAGTTTTATTATGTGCACAAGAGTATGTCTAATTGATGGTCAAAGATTAACCTTTTTCGAGATGTAGAGATCATCGAAGTGAGTTTTGCATCTTCCAACAAAATGTTTTTCATAAACTGTAGAAATTGAATCCCTGATAGCATGCTTAAGGAACTTAGTTATCTATAACTGCGTTGGGCCTTATTTGTAGGGTAATGGTTATGATTGATTGTTGGTATAAAGACTCTTTACATTAATAATGTAGTGCATGTTTGGTTTATCATTGAGAAATTGCAAACGTACGTTTGGGAAAAAGTATCTATAGAGTTCGTTTGGGATAAACGTACGTTTGAACCCAAACGTACGTTTGCAACAATAAACCAAATATATAATTTAATTAAGGGTGCGTTTTGAAGGGTTTATAGAGAGCCTATAAAAATAACTTATGAAATTAAATTTATACAAATAATTTACGGTCTTCCCATAAGCTATTTTTTAGCTTATTTTCATAAGTTTGTCTGAAAAGCTTATGAAAATAAATAGTTTTTAGCTTATTTAAAAAAGAGCTTATTGAATAAGTGATTAATTAAACTATGTACCAAACGCACCCTAAATCCAAAAAAATTTACCCTTATGCCCCGTAATAATTACACTTGTTTTTTTTAATAAACATGTTATTGAATTCTTAAACTTAGCTTTATGATCTCACTTGTTTAATTCTAATTTGCAAATAGGCTAGTCTTTACTTAAATTACACTTGAGTTCCCCCCAATATCAACCTTGAGTCTGGCCCGTAAGTTTTTCTTTTCTTGGTATGGTCTTTTAACGAAATCATAAATGTCTAGTTTAATTCAACCCAACTATTAAGAGCATGTTTGAAACAACTTATATTTTTAGATTTCAGTTATTTTATCCCAAAAAATTGTTATCAAAATAATCTAACTTATTTTACACTTTGCTTCAATTTATACAAAAAATAAAATAAAATATTTTATGTGATCTAATTTGTTTTAACTTAAAATTATTACGATTTGATTATTTTTCATTCTCAAAACTTTTTTCCCTACTCACCCTTACAAAACTAACTTTCAAACAAATATCATTAATTATACAAATAACTTCACATTCTTTTTCGTAATTTACTATGTAAAAGTGATTATTTTGCAATACCCAAACGAAAGAAATTATCTTAAAATCGCTTTTCAACAAACATATCCAAATAAAAACATATTCTAATTATAATCATTTATCACAATAATCATTTATACATATGATTGATTATCAACATAATCTATTTTTTTCAGCTTTTCCAAACATACTCTAAATTTTAGGTAAAATAAATATATTATATTAATAAATTATCAATAAATTATGTAAATTATATAAATTCTTAATAATAAATAAAAAGGCTGACTGAGAAGCCAGGTATATTTTTAAGTCAAAACCTATATTATATAGTTAAATAGGTGGTGTTAAAATTAAATCTCATTTGTTTGTTAAATAAAATATGCTTAAGTAAAATTAAAATAAACTAAGCAATAGATCCCTAATAGTCCATATCGCCTACTCTCGTCCCAATTTTCAAACTCATCAAAGAACAAAATGACATAATTTACTTCAGACTATGTAATAGTGACACATAAATGTTGCGATACACACAACAAAACATTATGAATCGCTTCGCCCTTACATTTTCATGTGCACAGGATACTTTATATAGTTAAGGGTGGAAAATAGTCTAGTCTTTACTTAAAATACACTTGAGTTTTTTCCCCCTAAAATATCAACCTTGAGTCTGGCTTTTTTGCTCGGAATGAATATAAATAAATAAATGAAAATGCAGGTTAATGCTACTCAAGCAGAATTAGTTTGCCAATACGGGAGCCAAAATGAGTTGGCAATGCTAAATGGCAATGGAATATCTTCTCTAATAATCAATGTTTAATCTCGGCCTATTTTTTTATGGTTAAGTAGCACTACTCTTAATTGGCACCATCTGAGTATAAACTAAGAAATTTTAGTGCCTATTATAATGTATGAGGCAAAGATCTGAATTTGCAAAACCAGTAAGCAGCAATATTTGCATCACCAAGAATATGGCACTTCAAGAAGTTAGCTGGTTTTCCAATAAATAAATATACCAAATAAAAAGAACAACAGTTTTTCTCAGCCCATAAGCTCAATAATCCTGCAATTTCAAGCTCTCCAACTGCTCCCGTGCTGTAACCTGAGCTCAGGAAATGACATAATACTAAATTCAGCCATGAGCCACATTCCTGAAGCAGCATTACTTAAATTCCATTACTCGTAATAGGGCACATATTAAGTTCAATCATTTTCAAAAAATCATCCTGAATAACCATTGAACTAGCCTCAAGGGCATGTTTGGGAAAGATAGATTTTTCCCATTTCAGCTGTTTTTTTGGCTGGGGAAAAAAACTGTTTTATGTCATCTAATTTGTTTTAGTTTAAGATTATTGTGATTTGATTATTTTTCATTCTCAAAACTCTCTTTCCTATTTACCCCTATAAAACTAACTTCCAAATAAATATTATTAAATTATACAATTAACTTTATACCCTTTTTTCGTAATTTATTATGTAAAAGTGATTTTTTTTTTGCACTATCCGAACGAAATAGATAATCTTAAAATCACTTTTTCAGCAAACATACCCAAACAAAAACAGATTCTGATTATAATCGATTATCACAATAATCGAATCAGCATAATCTATTTTTTCCAGCTTTCCCAAACACACTCCAAATGGAGTAAACAAGGAAAAACAACCAAGATAAACATCCATGCAAATTCTCACCATCTAGATTGACTCTAGAAATTCAAGCATAACTTGACAATCTTTTAAAAGTGCTTTTGCCACCATACCAGTTGCTTATAAGAACTATCCAACCTTGTTTATCTACTTGTTTTTCTTATTTTTGCTATTAATTTTGTGGTAACACATAAACTAACTTTACTTGCAGAGCTAATTTTATTGTCATTCTTTCTAACATGGTTCCTATCTTAAATTTTCACGTGGTCTTAATTTTATTCTCTTTTTTATAAAACAGTTCTATTTTGTATTTAAGACATTTCATCCAAATTATTGTATGGTCACAAATTTCCAAACCTATCTTTCAGAGACTGTTATTCCAAGTTCTAAAATGCATACTTACTGTACAAGCTTTTAATGATAAATCTATATATTAAAAGAATTGAAAGAAAAATCAGTAATACCCACTTGCTCCAACTTCAGATCAGCATCCTTGAGTGATCGCAGAAGATGAACTATGCGGTATTGAAGTTTTTCATTTTCTGAAGCAAGCTTCTGAGCCTGCAAATCAAATCATTGGTAGAAAGATACATGACACTCAACCCCTTAGAAAAGTGAAATGTAAATAAGCCATAAATGAGCCCACCTTCTCTTTTTCTGAAATTAACTCTGCATTTGCATCTTTTAGCTTTGACTGAAGATCATTAATTACTTTCAAGTGCTCCTCGTTTCCAGTATCTGTGCAAGTTTCATATATACATAATTTAGGCCCACACCTCAGGAACAGACTTGAATCTGCAAATACTATTGGTTGTGTTGAGTAAGTGCATACCTTTTTTATTAATTAAGGCAGCTTCAAGTCTTGATAAGCGGTCCTACAACAAACATATGCTGGTAAGAGAGTTGTCAGTTGTAAGAAATCCTTCCATAACTAACTCATGCAAAAAGCTTTAACGAAACTGCATTTTCAAGTAAGTTCATAGTTTTCCGAGGAAACAAGATCAGGTGGACATAAGCCACAAGAGTCATTTGGATTTAAAACATGACAAAATGTCAATGTCATTCCCTCCTAAGAGAACTTGAAGTTCTCCCAATATCAAATTCCAAAAAGGGCATTTCATGTCTCAACACAGTGCCAAAATAGTGGAATCTCAATTCGGTATCTGCACAAGATATAGGTGAATTTCTGTAAAGCAAATGAAACAGAATGTCGGGGGGGCAATCCTTTCCATAGTTTTACATTGACCAGTAAACCAGTTCAGAGTTAATGCAAAGTAATCCACTCTACCCTAGAGTCAGACACAGTTCAGTTTTACATAATGTGGGTTGGTTGATTTAGCAATAGAATTGCTTACTAAAATCCTACCTTATACTTGAAACTGCACGCTAGCATGAATACAATTTCCATTCAAAGTAGAAGGAATGTCGATTCAGGACAAGACAGGGGGTCAACTATAATAATGTTTTTGACAACTTAATTGTAATATTTGTAGGAATTTTTTTGGGGATTTTACGTACTTATGGTGGTAAGTATTGTAGAATTCAATTCCTATAAAATGCTATATAGATTAGGAATGTCCTTGAAGATTGATTACTTGCCACCTTCCAGTCAAATATAAGGTGCCTATAAAAGAGCTAGTGTGTATTATAAGATACAACAATAACAACCAAACCTTTTCCCACTAGGTGGGGTCGGCTACATAGAACAAACAATACCATAATGTGTAATATAAGATAGAACTGAAAATTTTCAGTCATGAATATCATTACAAGGATTTTCCTTGAAATCTGATAAAATTTTAGATCAGAGGTTTTTGTCCATGGAACTCTTAAAGTATAGAAGAGGCCAAAATTGTGGGGGTTGAGCAGAAATAAGTTGCATTCCACTTTCAACCATCCCACATTTTTGTTTGCATCAAGCAAATATAAAATCACTTCAGTTACAAATTTTCTACCTACCTACTTTCAGTTCAACCCAGCACATCCTTAAGGAGAAGCTAGCAACGAAAAAGGACACAGGGAAATGAAAGTATGAAACAGAACATACATGTGCTAAAATAAACAGTTCTGAAGAACTGTAAGACCTGAGGGACAAAAAATTGCCAGTGTATGGAAAAATATATGGCAATACATGTATGTTCTTTTGGAATATTTGTTATTTAATAAATGTTTCCCCCAAACTTTTTCAAACTTACTAGTTATAAGTCAGGGAAATGTTTTTTGTAATACTAAATTTTACACCCTAGTAGGGACACCTTATGCTGATAACTAATCCACTACCTAGACAATTTGATTCACCACTTATTTGCACAAGTGTTGGTAAGTGTGGAATGTAGGCAAATCAAGTGTTGATCCCTGTGTTTCCAAATACCAAGATAGGCAGCATATAACTAATTAACCACCTAGGCAATTCCGTTCACCATTTATTCATTCAAAGATCACCACTTGTATGGTGCCTATACAAAGATTGGGTGTCCAAGTAATGAAGTTGTTATGAAAAGACAAGTTTGTTGGTATTACATATGCCAATTTGACAGAACACCAAAGACAAACATGTCTTATGTTACATAACTTCTAGGGTCAGGTAACACCCTTGTTCAAAATGTATGAGTTTTAACGAATACAGCTCTTTATTTACGGCATGTTTCTTAAACGGTAAAGCACCCTATAATTAATTTTTGGGCTGCATTAAATTAATATCAACGACAAGAGAGAATCATCATACAAAAAAAAAAAGGTAGATTTAAAAAAGAAAGAAGAAGAAAATGATAGTGACCTCTGCTTGTGAAGCTCTCTGATAGAAAGGCTTTAAGGTGTGTTCGAGGTCGCTTAGTTTTACGGAGTCCACCATTTTCTTTTCTTTTCTGTTCGCGACCGCCCTACTCCTATCCTATACTTCCAACCACTGCCCAGTGGTGACTGATGACCGGTTGGGGATTGACCCTGCTACTACCACGCTCCTCCAAACATATATATATGTAAGGCAAATAAATACACCACCCCAAATTATTCTTGCATACTTCACCTTCACGTTTGATTTTGGCTAAATTCATACGCTCCTTAAAAGTGCGTATTTGTATTTGAGAATACCCATATTTAACTATTTTTACCTTTCAAATTACTTCTTAAATTTCAACTATTAATAAAATCAATTTTACAATTATTTTTTTTTTGTCATAATTAGTTCTTAAAGTTTTACTATCAGTAAAATCAAACTTTCTGTTACCTTTAGTTAAATCATTAGTGATAAATGAATCCAACCTTTTGTTCGTTTGAGTTCAAGTCGTTTATTAGATTTTTTTTAAAAAAGGAAATAAGAACAAAACCTTCAGGCTTGTATGCAAGGTCCAATCGCGTCTCAATGCCCATAACCGCGACCTACCCCTTTTGCGACGTGCCACCAAATGCATCCAGCTGCCATCGGGTCGTAGCTACCGGCAGTGCATCCAACCTCATCGTTGTTCCAGCTTATGTCGTCTCGTTGTCGTCCTTCTAGAATCGACCACCACTTGCAGATCGTGAACCGCACAAACCACCATCAAACGCGCACACCAGGAGTCGAACACCTTCCAGAAGAGGAGAATAAAAGAAGCAATTGAGAGAAGTAACAAAGAAAAACAAAAGGGGATAAGAGGAGAATAGGAGTGTACAAGCCTCTGGGCTTTGCTCTTATTTTGTTTTTAAAAAATTTAAAAAGTTAAAAAAAAATGCAAGGGACGATTTAGATTTAAGCAAAATGAATGGATGGATTTATCACCGGTTAGTGAACTAACTGAGAGTTAACAAAAGGATTGATTTTACTGATAGTAGGACCGTAAGGACTAATCGGGACGAAAAAATAGTTGAATGATAGATTTTATTAATAGTAAGAGTTTAATGACTAATTGGGAAAAAATAGTTGAAAGTGTCTATTTACAAATGGGTTAAAGTTTAGGGGGTGTATGCATTTTTCCCTCGATTTAATAAAATCAAATACCTTTCTTATTTTAGAAATTATATCAATTTCTTTTAGGTTTATGTTGTTATTCTTGATCTTAAATAGCCTTTAATGTAAGGGTAGCGGATGTAATATCGTAAAATTACATGAAAGATCAACATAATCTCACAAAAAAAACCTAACCATCACCATCAACTTGCCACTCAGAACTACCATAAATCGAAATCTTAGTCACCCACCATTGAACTTAACCAACTACCACCCTCAACTCATCATCTAGAACCATCACAAGTTGTCACTAAAGTGGAACTCAACCCATCATTATCCTTGACTCACCTCTCCAAACCACTGGGAATCGGAGCAACTAACCATATAACTCAACCCATCATTATCCTTGACTCGCAACCCAAAACTATCGTGAATCAACACCAGAGCCACCCAAACTCCCCTAATTCCAATGCAAGTCGACACACCACACCCACCAAAACCAATACGCCTACAATTCGTTTGCCCCAAATCGACTTCTCCAAGACGCCGCTTTCCTTAGTCTATCAAATCCTTCTAAACCACAATTAACCACCAAGTGAACCGTTATCAGATCCAGTCACCATCCCCCACGACCCATCCACTAGACTTGCCACGTCACAACTTTGTGTGTGAGTAGAGGGTGTTGTTGAGTTTTGTGGTCAATGGCTCTGGTGGATGAGTCGACTTTCAGGTAAGGTTAGTACTCATGTTGTGATTTTGATTAAATAGGGTTTGGATTTGCTTTTGTAGAGACGAAATATTATGGATTTGATTGGTTTGAGTTTGGGGTGACTCTAATGTTGATTCGCGATGATTCTAGGTGGCGAGTTAATGGTGATGGTGGATTTAGTGGCTTTGGTGCCGATTCATTGTCATTTTGAATGGCGAGTTGAGGATGATAGCGGGCCGAGTTCTATGATGGGTGGCCCTGGTTCCAATTCATAGTGGTCATCAGTGGCAAGTTTAGGCTAATGGTGAGTTGATTTTTGTGATCAATAGCTCTGATTTCAATTCTTAATGGATCTAGGTGGCAAGTTGAGGGTAACAGTTAAGTGTTGTTGTGAGATCACATTAACCTCTCCTGAAGTATTGCAATATCACACTTGATACCCTAAAGTTATATTGTTCTTCTTAGGATATGCCAAATAGTAAGAGATATAGAATTGTAGTAACTAAATCCAATGATCCTATGAATACAAGGATTGAGTATAGGGATTCAATTTTTCAACAAGGTAGTTTTAACCCGATTTCAAGATCCAAATATAATGTTAATTATAATGGACATAACCTACAAAATAATGTATCAAATAAAAATACTTTACGTAGTTATGAGCCAAGAAGAAATAAAAGAGTTAGGAAAGAAAAATCATATAGACCATATTTCTTCACGATCCCAATTAAAAGGAGAAGGGAAACCATATATAGTCATGACAAATATCGTATCATACAAAAGATGATGACCTAAGACAATTGGTTCCTTCTTCTTCAAATGGATGTCAAAATAATATTTCTAAATGGTGAATTAAGTGAGGAGGTATATATGAAGCAAATTAATTTTTGGTCAAGAGAACAAAGTGTGTAAATTAATTAAGTATTGACTGAAGCAAACCCCTAAGTAATGACATAAAAAACGTGATCAACTTGTTCTTGATAATTGATATAAGATAATTTAATCTAGCAAGTGTGTGTATAATACACTCAGTAATGAAAAAGGTGGTGTTACTTGTTATTATGCAGATGACATTTTAATCTTTGGCCCTAATTTGGAGTTTGTAGATAACATCAAGAGATTCTTATTTAGTAAATTTGATATGAAGAACATAGCGTTGCAGATGCGATCCTAGGAATCAAGATAATCAAAGATGGTAGTAGTCTAAGAATATCTTAATCTCATTACATAGAAAAAGTATTAAAGAAGTTTGATCACTTTAATTATAATCTTGCTATTACCCCATTTGACTCGAGTTAAATTAGTAAGAAATATTAGTTGTCTAGTTACATAATATGGTTTTGCAGAAATAATTAGATGCTTGATATATGTTGCGATGTGTACATGGCTAGATATTGCATATGCCATAGATAGATTGAGCAAGTATACAAGGAATCTAAGTAAGGACAATTGACTTGCTCTCCGAAACTTCAAAGGAACATCTAATTATAGTTGAAACTGCAATGGTAATCCTTTCGCTTCACATCGGTACATGAATGCTGACTAGATAATTTATACAGAAGATCATACTGTTATAAGCAATTGAATGTTTACTATTGGGAATGTGCTACTTCATGGGGATCAGAGGAAAGAACTTATATTGTGGAGTCCACCATGCCAAGAAAATTTGTAGCTTTGGCTACAAAGAAAGTTGAATGTTGAAACATTTTGCTTCATGAGATTTTAGTATGACCAAAACCAATGACACTGATTTCTATGCATTGTGATTGCTAATTAACACTTCTAATGACATACAACCAAATGCATAATGGAAAACCTAGCTAAATTGGACTAAGACGTAACTATATAAAAAAAGAGTGAAAACCCAAATTGGTCCCTGAATTTTTTTTAAGGACTTACTTTTAGTTTCTAAAAAAAATTAACTCATTGTTTAGTCTCCCAAAATTACATATGTAAGACAAGTTAGTCCCTCCGTCGGTCAATGTTTGTTGACCTCTGTTAGGTTGCTTACGTGGACTGTTAAGATGCTTAGCTGTCCCGTTAAGATGCCTAGTCCTCCTCCTAATATTTAAAGTTACCCAAATTAGTCCTTAAAAAATGTTTTAGTGAGCCAAATAAGTCTCTAATTTAACAGTTTGGGACATTGTAGTATCTACTATAAACATATCAATAACATAAGTAATACTAGGATATCAGTCATTAGTAACACAATAAGTAACACACACATAAGCATATCACTAGCATATCTATTTAAAATAGGAAAGACCATGAAAACAATAAATTTTGCAAACGGATGTTGACTGACGGAGGGGCTAACTTGTTTTACGGATGTAAATTTGGGGACTAAACGGTGAGTTAATTTTTTTCAAGAACTAAAAGTGAGTCCTCAAAAAATTTCAGGGACCAATTTAGACTTTCACTCTAAAAAAATTGATTACTCTGTTATTTATATAAGATCGTAATAGAATATGATGAAGTCACGAAAGGGTTAACAAAGAATTTGGTGTAGAAAACATCAATAGAGATAAGACTCAAACTTACATCTTAAATAACCTCCAAGGACGAGATATCAACTCACATTTGAGTAGCATCAAGTCTTGATGTTCAATAAAAGAAGTATATCATTAGAGTAATTGCAAGCATTTAAAAGGAAAAAGGAACTAAATATCAAATATATTGTTGTGAACATAATAAAATTGAAAAAAATGACGGAATAAAGGTCAACATGTTTAACCGAAGGAACTATTCGGGTCATCGGGCTGGGTCGGACCTGGGCAGACAGATTCATATTTATCAATCCCCTTTGCCCCTGATAGGTAGAGAGTAGAGACTCGAGAGAAAGGAAGCGATTGAGAATCAGAATCAGAAGATGGAGGAGAGTAGTAAACCGAGTGAAATCAGCAGCTCTAAGATGTTCGGAGGTTATAACAAGAGGTTCAAACATTTCAGTCCTACCCTCGGTTGCTCCATGACCTTCCACATCTACTTCCCACCTTCTCCTTCTCAATCTCACAAATTCCCTGTCAGTCCTCTTTTCTCTCTCATCCTCCTCCTATGAATAATAATAATAATAATAATGAGATTAATTTCAAGGTTTTGATTTTGACGTTGTTGTTGTGATTGTGATTGTGAGTGACAAGGTACTCTACTGGCTGTCCGGTCTCACTTGCTCCGATGAGAATTTCATAATCAAGTCAGGTGCTCAACGCGCTGCTTCCAACCAAGGAATTGCCTTGATTGCCCCTGACACTTCTCCAAGTAACTTAGTTACCTACCTTACCACCACTTTAACCGTTTCCTTTCTTCTCAGTTTTGGATCGTAGTTTCTCTGTTTAATCGATTAGGGTTCTTGCTCTTGAAAAGGTCTTGTTCGCTGTCATTTATATGATACATACATGATAAAGGGTGGCCCAGTGCACGAAACTCCCACTTGGCGGGGTCTGGGGAGGGTAGATGTACGCAATCTTATCCCCTGCAAGGGAAGAGGATGTTTCTAGGGTTTGAACCCGTGACCTCCAAGTCACAAGGCAGGCAACCTTACCGTTGCGTCAAGGCTCACCCTCATTTATATGATACATGATAAAAAAGAAATATTTGTAACTGCTGACCTAGAATTTCTTGGTTCATATATATAATTGGTTTCAAAGTTTCTACTTTTAAATGTAGTCATATGATTATGGAATATGCTTTCCTTTGTTGCTACACTCCACTATGGTATGCTGCTTTGTTCTTACCTCTTAACTTCGTGATATAGGAGGCTTAAATGTGGAAGGAGAAGCAGACAGTTGGGACTTTGGTGTAGGTATGCCACATGAGAACATTATATTTGGGTCTTGATTTGAGCTGGGCATGAACAGGCCCTCAGGGCTAATTTAAGAGATTTTGTTGGGCTTGAGGCTGAGCCAATTTGAAAATTGATAGGCTCAAACTTAAGCCCAGTTTATGCCAGACTTTAGTCTGACATATTGTTTGTCATATGAGAATATTGAATTTCCTGGAAATGACCATTATTTCTATCCTTCCTCAATGCCACTGCAGGTAAGGTACTAGACTTACATTGAATGTTCAATTTTTTGTCTTACCAATATTGTTTATAAATGTCACTCAGGGACTAGTTTTTCATTTTATATGACCCAATCTTGTGTTTTACACACTTACTAATGAATATAATGTGCTATACAAGTATTATTTAGTTATCCAATGCTATATTTTCCCTGAAGTTTTTATATATGTAAATAAAAGGAATTTTTACTAATAACCACTGATCATGGGTGCTTCTTCTAAAGACGAGGTGGTGGGTGAGATCACAGGAAAAAATCCAAACTAATGAGGGTTTATATGACTAGCCAATAAGGGGAGTAAATTATTTTTTGTTCTCTAAAGCTATTCCCTCTTGATAGCGAATGCTGCTCTCGTTTGCACAGTTTCAGCTGTTTTTTATTTAAAAAAAGTAGCTCACTTTTGTTTGGAAGATGCTAATGCTGTGTAGAATAATTTAAAATAGTCGTGAGAGTTATGAATCACCTTTAGATGTACTATATACTTTTTTGTTCCTGGAACAGGAGATATCTAATTGCATATGTACAATCCTGGAACAGGTGCAGGATTTTATGTCAATGCTACACAAGAGAAGTGGAAGAATTGGCGCATGTATGACTATGTTGTCAAGGAATTGCCAGAGCTTCTAAATGACAATTTTCCAGAGCTCGAAACTTCAAAAGCTTCTATATTTGGTCATTCTATGGGTGGGCATGGTGCTCTAACAATCTACCTGAGAAATCTGGATAAGTATAAGGTGTTCATGATTATGCAACTGAAAACTTGTGGTTTTGATATAGTGAAATAAGTTACTGTGAGATTCTTGGAAATATTTTCGAAGTTATGGATAGTTTAATTGAAATGAGAGGTTTCTGACTTGAACAACTTGAGAGAGAACCCTCTCAACTGATGTATTTATAATTACATCTCATTTACAGCATACAGAATCTTACCTCTCAATTTTAGGGATTGAGCAACCTATTTCCAGCAAGTAAATCAGTCATAAATAAGTCCTAATTACAATCTATCTCTGTTGATGTCAACTAGGATCAATAAGAATCAACTATTATGTTAGATACTTGGGCATGGCATAGGGATTAAGACTTATTAGGATCTTTTAATAACAGAATAATTGTAACAGAGTAATATCTGTCCCTAACAAACAGTTATTAGGGGCAGCTATAGTAGGTATAAATAAGGAGTTACATGAAGAGAGTGGGGGGCATCAGTTGTATTGTAAAGGAGAGGGAAGTAAGGGAGAGTTTCAGGTCTCTCGAATAACTGGGAAGCCATAGCCATCGTAACATTTTATCTTCTGTTTCAGTATACTGTCTTAGAGAGCTTGTATCTCCATGATACTCTATGTTCTACTCATTTCTGGTCCAGTTCTATCATAATATAAACAAGTTTTGCTGTTGAAATAATTACATGTGCTGCAGAATGTTTTTTATTAGTTGCGTTCTGTAACGGAGATACTGCATACTAATATATGTCTCCATCACAAGCTGACTGTATTGGTATTAATTTTTTCTTGTCTGCAAATATATTGCTACTTTATTGCTAGGGATCTCATGCATTTGGAGATTAGGCAAATATTCCATGATGTATTTAGCAATTTGCATATGGGTTAGTGGTTTAAGACATGGTATTAAATTGTGGTTGCGGTTGTGGTCCGCAATTTAAAACCCTAGTTTCAGATATTAGTTCGGAATAGGATATCTGGTAGTCTTGATAAGTATAAAGCTTACCTTTTACATGGACCATTTCCTATTTACTTATGGAGAAATGTCTGAGTGAGAAATGGAGGAAGTTTATTAGAGGTCTTGTTTCCCCTATTGGATTTTTGGTACTAGTGATGATTTACCTTTTATTTCTTGGTTTAATTACACTGCAGGTCCCCAAACTATTTGGGAGTTTTCAAATAGTTCCCCAAGTTTGTAATAAGGTCCCGAAATTTCTAAATACTTTGTAATTGGGTTCTTATACTTTAAACGTTTGTAATCGGGTCTCTAAACTTGTAAATAATTTGTAAGTAGGTCCTTGGGGTAGCAGAACAATCTTGTAATTAGAGCACCCTGTAAGTCTCCTTTCAAGATTCTTGTCTATCTTGGAGGTTAATAGAACCAATTAAGTTTGTTACAAGTTACAAGCAATTATATCATCCTTTTTGGTAAGGAGACTTCGAAGTTTCTGGAACTCCGTGCCCTATCGCTGCAATGGCTGCATACCTTGTCTTCATAAGATCTTTATTTTATATCTTGATTCTAACTTATTTTTCTTCTGTGTTTCCTTGCATGCTTATTCCAGTCCGTTTCTGCCTTTGCACCAATAGCAAATCCTACAAATTGTGCATGGGGACAGAAGGCGTTCACAAATTATCTAGGTGGTGATAAATCTGATTGGGAGGTAAATCAGCACGGCAACTGACATGTTCACTTTACTTTATAAGTCTATTTCATTTTAGTAACAAATTGAAAAATGCAGGATTATGATGCTACGTATTTGATAACAAAGTTTCATAATGTATCTACTACCATTTTGATTGATCAGGTAAGAGATTGGTTTTTGTTTTTGTTTTGAACTTTTGAATGATATCAAGAGTGACAAAAGTTTAGTTGCTGGTATCTTGTAGGGTTTATGAGATTGTATTTCACAGGGTTGTGTTTAAGAAATCCTATTTTATTAGCAATATGAATATGAATAAATCAAAATGATTTGCCATAGTGCAAGGCTTCGATTTATAAATCTGCTTACTGTTGCTGTACTTTTCAGGGGGAAGATGACAAGTTTTTGCATGATCAACTGCTACCCCACAAGTTTGAAGAGGCATGCAGGAATGCCAAGGTTCCACTACTCTTACGTTTTCAACCTGGTTATGATCACTCTTATTATTTCATTGCTACCTTCATAGATGATCACATCCGACATCATGCTCAAGCTCTTAAAAAAACCTAGTTAAATTGTGCACCCTGTGACGATCTAGAGCTATTTTGTCAATTCTACTGAGTCTACTTAGCTCTATTTGCTTGTGATGATGCATTGGGTTATGACTATGGTTTGGAACTTCTTTCTTCATGTCTTCATACCAGTACAAGACTACTGCAATGTCTATGTAGTGTATGATATAATAAAATCAAGTCCAAAGGAGATGGGACCTACTGTGGAGTAAGTGTTTGTTTGGATTAGTCACAAAAAATAGGTTATTTCAATAATCGATTATTTGTATAGTCGATTATTGTTTTAATCGATTATAATAGAAACAGTCTTATGTTTGGATGTAATTGTTAAAAATTGATTTTATGATGTTTTGTTTGAGTTGTATAAAAAAAAAACAGTTTTATGCTGTAAATTACAAAACAAAGGTATGAAATTATTTTTGTAGTTTAATAATATGTTAGTTAGTTTTGCAGGAGTAAAATGAAAAATGTGATTAAATGTGAAAAAAAAGCAATTTTATGCTGTAAATTACAAAACAAGGGCTGAACATATGCCCGAATGATAGTAACTTGTTGTTGGAGACTCACCATCTTTTCCTTTCCCATTCCCTTGTACAAGGGATGCCGAAACCGAAACATAGGTTATGTTTGGTTAGAGCTTGTTGAAGAAATTGCACGAATAAAAAGGTGGAAAATTATCATGTTTAGTGAACTGGCTGTGGGTATTTATTTTTTTGTTTTTCTTAATAGATATCCCTACGGTGATAATTCTAAAAACTAACTCTCAAGTTGAGGGTGATGAATATATGAATTTTTTTTTTAGAATGACGGACTCTAGATTCGAACCCGACGTGGAAAGTAAAGTTTGTTTGGGAGCATACCATTCCATTGGGTAGTGGTTGTGGGCACTTATTGTAAAATTACACAGGAAGGATGATTGCCTATTTCACTTGATAATATTCATATCACGAATGTCACGGATATTAGGTGGGGATGGTCCTCTTATCACGTCTTCACATGTAACTGTTAGGAGTACCAATGTATGTTCTCTATGGAAAAATGATTTTCCTGGGTATTGGTAGATATATAATAATTTAAAAAATTTAAAGATCACAAAAGCAATTCATTAATAAAATAAATTTTGCATCACGTATTACAATTTGGTTCAACAATCTAAGATTCTTAGAAGAATATTGCAAAGAGTTTAATTAATATATATTATCAGTGTAAAATTTTTATATTATCAATCAATCAGAAATTATGATGAATTATTTTTAAGATAGTTAAGATAAGAGTTAAATATTGTTAATGATGTGTCGATTTATGATTGGTTGACAGTGTAAAAAAATCTTTACACTAACAGTACATATCAATTTAATTCTATTGCAAATACCATGTTACATTCTATTATGTTTGTAGTAATTAATTTACATAATAATTATTACATTGAATAGCATTTTTTTGACAATGTTTATCATTATAGGTTCGATCATGGAAAGGCATTTATTCTAAAATAAAAATATATATTCATATATCATACAAGGAAAAAAAAAATCATAATCTAGATATATCATATATTAAGTAATATGTGTACTTCATGGATATTAACCGGATGAGTACTATGATTCTTACCCTTCCGCAATAATCCCCGCGAATGTCGATGGCCATATTTTTACCATATCTAATTACGATATCACGTGAGTAATTGTAATTGGAAAAACTAGAGTTCTAATGAAATTATTTATTTGTTGAGTAATGCTAGCAACACTTTAATATATTCTCATTAACTAGGGCTCATTTCACACTCTTTCATATATTCTTCTTAAATGTTTTCAACGCATGCGTGAAACACTGAATTTACACTATTTGATCAGTTAAATAGAAATTACAAATGCAATGCAGTGAGAAACTTAGAAGCCTAGCATTTAATATTCTTACCATTTTTTCCAACCATGCTTCCTCATTTTTTGGGTTGGAACCAACCATGCTTGATGCTTTCCTGGTGGCATAAAAAAATTCCTGAAGAGGTGAATTAAACAAGTTCTAAACTTGGGTGATCTGATCTCACAGCTTCATAACGATTCTGCGATATCAATTATGATGCAATGACTTAGCAAGAGTGGGAACAGCAAACATCAAGTTCACCAGGTTTTCATCCCATGCGACTTCACTACGTGTTCTATCATCACTTGCCAGCCAGTTATTATAGTAATACATACATGTGCACCAGGCGCTACCATATACTGTTATAAAGGCTATTAAATATTATAGCACAAAATCTAATGGACAAAGGACAGCCCAATCTATACAAAGCACCGCCCAATGAAGGGTGGACCTAAAACCAACATACACTTAGAACTATCATTATATACAACCTAGGTTATACAGTTTCGCTTGTCTTACCTCCTCAACTTTCCCCCCACTATTTTGATCCCAAAAAGGAAACTAGAAATTGTTGACCAACGATAGCCAACCTGTCAATCTCTCAAAAAAATGTCAATTCACAAGTTTGATAGAATAAATCCCGAGTATTTCAGTAAAATTATACTATTGTGAGTCACTACTACGTCTTCAGGCATCTTGGCCTGTTTCTGCTTTAAAACCTTCAGAACTGAAATCACGTGGAGGGGGAAATTGGGTCTGCTCTGGGAATATAGTAGCTGTCCCAGTAAAAGCTTCTTCAAACGTTTCATTCACATTCTTCTTTGTCCTCTTGGGTCTCTTCGGTTTCAGGCCCACTGGATCATTATTTAGATGGGCATCATCCAATTCGTCATCTATAGGCATACTGCCGAATTCATTCATTTTTTGAGAATTTTTTGCCCTTGAAGTTTGCTTGTCGGAAGCAGCTTTTCTCTGCAAATAAAATTTATTGTAAACCAAACTAAAAATAACATCATAACAAACTTGCAACATTGACCTCTATCAAAACTAGTAGACCTAAAAATTCAAATTAGTAAAATGTTATCACATAAAACCAACAAGATGCTACATTACCAATGATTAAGTACTCAGCAACAATACTTCAAGAAGTATAATGATACCTTTTTATTACTGGACTTTGATCCCTCTGGGTCCATGGAAAGATCATAATTTATAGTAGTAGTAGTAGTAGTAGCAGTATCCTGGGCTACAGAGTTTGTTAGATCCTCCAGAGATGCATCACCTTCTTCATTTAACCGTATACCCTTCCCATGTTTTCTCTTTTGCTTATCCTTTACCTGAATAATAAGTTTAGTAAAACATAATGATAAAAGTTCTCACATTGGTTTGAGAATTCTGGAACTTAACTTTTCCTTGTTCTTACTATGCAGTTGGTCAGAGGGATATTAAACATATTGTAATAATGAGTTTTGGGTGATGAGATTCACAACCAACCTGAAGAGGGATTTCCTTTAATTTCTGTTCCAATTGGACATCATCCAGGAGCAAAGACACAACATCCTCGGGGGCCAAAAGATCGCCACCAACAGAACCACCAGTCATAACAAGGTTCTGTACCGTACTTTTCTGACTTGCTCTAAGAAGAATCTTCTCTTCAACTGTCTCCTTACAGATAAGCCGGTAAACAGTAACCTAAAAGTTTCATAATACATATAAAATTAGTTTTGAACTACAATAGTAAGCTAAGCAGTTGGAAACTCAAGGAGTGACATGAGTTTGAGCAGAGATAAAAATGAAATGTCTTTATTAAAATTGTTATGAATTTAGACATCCAAATGGTCCCCTCAAAAACCAGCTTATGAGGGGATAATCTATCCAGCTATATAAATAATGGTCAGACTCATTAACCACTCGATGTGGGACTCGTAACACGTCCCCTCGAGCCTGGGCTCGTCACCACAAGCGAGGGCTAGCGACACTATCCATACCACCGGACAGAACGTGTCTCTGATACCATGTTATGAATTAGTAGCATTAATATTGGGAGTTGTAGCAATTATATTCAAATTCATGTACATTAGTCATGCATCTAGGGAATGTTATACATGCACCTAGGAAGTAGAAATATTATTAATCTCCTTGTAAATGTAAATTGTATTTACTCCTATGAGTGTATATAAATAGTAGATCAGCTGAGTGCAAACACACTCAAGCATTTCACAATTTCTTTCTTACTTCTAAGTCTGTCTACATGGTATCAAGGGCAGGTTCGTTCCCATTTTGAAGGATTCTGCCTCTGGTCCAGCAGAACCTTGAAATCCCTAAAGTCTTGTCCTTTGGAATACCCAAACAGCCACTGTCAGGTCCAAAACTCACTGTTTCCGGCCAACCCACAGTCTACTATCGCCGGAAACCTACTCAGCAACCTCCGACGATCCTTTCCACCAAGCACCGCCACCAGAACAATCGTCACGCGCCGTCACGCGCCAGTTTCTTGACGGCGCGTGAAGCCCAGTCGCAGTCACGTCCTCGGCGCGTGTGAGTCACGCGCCGCCTTCCCACCACCAGAATCTCGCCGCGACCGCCCAGAAAGGTTCGCCTAAGCCTCCTCTGTCCGTCTAGCTGGTCAAAACCCACTTTTCCAGTTGTTTGGAAGTTGATCCTTGTTTTTTTAGCCTCCTATTTTTTTTTTTTTTGTTGCTGTTACGGTTGTTTTGTTACTGCTATTTGCTTGCTCGTCTCCATACAATCTCAGGTGTTAGTTCGGGCTCTCCTCTGTGTGGTTTTTTATTAGAATGGGTCGTCCTCAATGCACATATTGCAAGAGAATGGGTCACACTCAAAAGACTTGTTACTTTCTTCATGGTTTTTCTGGAAAATCAGTAAATATATGTAATGTTGAAATGTTCAACAAATTTTCCGAAGCTGAGTACCAAGAATATCTTCAATTAAAAGCTGCCCGTCACTTTCATGGGTCTACTGCCACTGGTGTTCATGACTCTGCGGCCTTCATATCTCAATCTGGTAACAATCAAAATCTTTGGATAATTGATTCAGGTGCCTCTGATCATATTGCTGGTAATAGTTCTTTATTCTCCTCCATATCTTCTCCTAAATTTCCACACTTCATAACACTTGCGGATGGTTCCAAGGTCACCGCCAAAGGAATCGGTCATGTTTCAGTCACTCCTTCTATAACTTTAAAATCTGTTTTGTTTATACCTGGTTGTCCTTTTAATTTGATCTCCCTTAGTCAACTTACTCGCTCTCTAAATTGCTCAGTAACCTTTGATGCTGGTTCTTTTACTATACAGGAACGTAGTACGGGTCGGATGATTGGCGTAGGACATGAATCACATGGTCTGTATTACCTCAAATCAGCTCCTTCTGTAAGCTGTACTGCGGTTGAATCTCCAAATCTTCTTCATGAACGATTAGGCCATCCAAGTTTGTCAAAATTGAAGCAAATGGTTCCGAATCTTGCAAAGATGTCATCATTAAACTGTGAGTCTTGTCAATTAGGCAAGCATGTTCGCTCTTCCTTTCCCAGCAAAGTTGAAAGCCGAGTTGATTCTCCTTTTTCCGTTATCCATTCAGATATATGGGGACCAAGTCGTGTGTCTTCTAATGGCTTTCGATATTTCGTCACTTTTATTGATGAATTCTCCCGGTGCACTTGGGTTTTCTTAATGAAAGAACGATCTGAACTTTTGTACATTCTCACCACTTTTGTTAATGAGGTTAAAACCCAATTTGGTAAGACGATCAAAATCCTTAGAAGTGATAATGCAAAAGAATACTTTTCTTCTGCTCTTTCATCCTTTTTGTCATCACAAGGCATTCTCCATCAATCCAGTTGTCCTCATACCCCTCAACAGAATGGCATAGCTGAAAGGAAGAATAGACATCTTGTTGAAACTGCTCGGACGTTATTACTTCATGCACATGTTCCTGTCCGACATTGGGGTGATGCAGTTTTGACATCCTGTTTTTTAATTAATCGGATGCCTTCTTCTTCTCTTAATCACAAAATACCACATTCCATTTTATTTCCTAAAGAACCACTGTTTCATGTTGCTCCACGAATATTTGGATGCACATGTTTTGTTCATGACATGTTTCCAGGTCTTGATAAGCTGTCTGCCCGAGCCATCAAATGTGTTTTTCTGGGGTATTCCAGGTTACAGACAGGTTACAAGTGTTACTCTCCTATGCAGAATCGTTACTACATTTCTGCAGATGTAACGTTCTTCGAAGAAAAACTTTACTTCTCACCATCCATAGTTGAGTCTCATACTATTCAAGAAGTTTTTCCGATCCCTTATCTTGGTCCATCACCTTCCCTTGTGCCCGAACCAGTTGAAACTGCAGATATTCCTGACAATTCTCCTCTCGAGCAACCTCAAAGATCACCCATCATATATCGACGTCGTCCTCGTGTTGCTAATACAGAAATAGAAGGCACTGAAAGACCGACCGAATCATGTCCTACTCCAACAGATGGCCCTACTACGGACCTCCATGATGAGAACCCTGACTTGCCCATTGCTCTTAGAAAAGGTACTCGGTCTACTCGCAATCCTCATCCTATTTATAACTTCTTAAGTTACCATCGTCTATCTCCTTCTTATTATTCTTTTGTGTCATCCATATCTTCTGTTTCCATTCCTAAAAATGTTTGTGAGGCACTTGATCATCCAGGATGGCGACAAGCCATGATTGATGAAATGCAGGCTTTGGAGCATAATGGTACTTGGGACTTAACTCTTCTTCCTCCAGGAAAGAAACCCGTTGGCTGTCGATGGGTCTATGCTATTAAAGTCGGGGCCGATGGTCAGATTGATCGACTCAAAGCCCGACTTGTAGCCAAAGGATATTCCCAAATTTATGGACTTGATTATGGAGATACTTTCTCCCCTGTGGCCAAAATCACTTCTGTTCGACTCCTTCTTGCCATGGCTGCTATACGTCACTGGCCATTATATCAGTTGGATATTAAAAATGCGTTTCTTCATGGTGAGCTAGAAGAAGAAATTTATATGGAGCAACCTCCTGGATTTGTTGCTCAGAGGGAGTCTGGTTTGGTTTGCAGGCTACGACGATCTCTCTATGGGCTGAAACAGTCTCCACGAGCTTGGTTTGGGAAATTCAGTACTGTTATTCAAGCATTCGGAATGAAACGTAGTGAAGCAGATCATTCGGTCTTCTATTGTCATACCTCTCCAAATAGATGTGTTTACTTGGTGGTCTATGTAGATGATATAGTCATCACAGGAAACGACCAGGAGAAAATTTCTCAGTTGAAGGAACATTTGTGCAACCATTTTCAAACCAAGGATTTGGGGAAGCTGAAATATTTTCTTGGGATTGAAGTTGCTCAGTCAAAAAATGGAATTATCATCTCACAGAAAAAATATGCATTAGACATACTTAAAGAAACTGGTATGTTGGACTGTAAACCAGTTGATAGTCCCATGGATCCGAATCTAAAATTACTTCCTAGTCAAGGGGAGCCATATTCTGATCCGGAAAGATATCGGAGATTGGTTGGTAAGCTCATTTATCTCACTATAACAAGACCTGATATTTCCTTTGCGGTTGGTGTAGTAAGTCAATTCATGCAGTCTCCTCATAATGATCATTGGGATGCGGTGACTAGAATTCTGAAGTACATTAAGAAGGCACCAGGACAAGGACTACTTTATGAAGACAAAGGAGACACTCAAATTGTTGGATTTTGTGATGCAGATTGGGCAGGTTCACCTATTGATAGACGTTCCACTTCAGGGTATTGTGTTTCTATTGGTGGAAATCTTGTCTCTTGGAAGAGTAAGAAGCAAAATGTGGTCGCAAGGTCCAGTGCAGAGGCTGAATATAGAGCTATGGCTACAGTCACTTGTGAACTCATTTGGATTAAACAACTTCTTCAGGAGTTGAAGTTCGGAGACACCAAACAGATGAAACTATGTTGTGATAATCAGGCAGCTCTTCACATAGCTTCTAATCCGGTGTTTCATGAAAGAACTAAACATATTGAGATTGATTGTCATTTTGTTCGAGAGAAAGTTCTTTCTAAGGAAGTTATCACTGAATCTGTTAGTTCTAATGACCAACTAGCAGACATTTTCACAAAGTCTTTAAGGGGGTCAAGAATTCAATATATTTGTTCCAAGCTTGGAGCATTTGATTTGTATGCTCCAGCTTGAAGGGGAGTGTTGGAATTAGTAGCATTAATATTGGGAGTTGTAGCAATTATATTCAAATTCATGTACATTAGTCATGCATCTAGGGAATGTTATACATGCACCTAGGAAGTAGAAATATTATTAATCTCCTTGTAAATGTAAATTGTATTTACTCCTATGAGTGTATATAAATAGTAGATCAGCTGAGTGCAAACACACTCAAGCATTTCACAATTTCTTTCTTACTTCTAAGTCTGTCTACAAAAATCATTGTAAATTGTACAGTTATTAAGGTAGATTATTTATTACCCTATATTTGCTATTTCTTAGGTCAATAATTATTTCTCCAATAAATCTTGTAAAGGATTATTCATTCAGTAATATCATATTATTCAGATATTTCCATTCAAGTTGGTATCAAAACTCCAGATTTGCTTCTGCATTCAAGCAGAGTCTGCCTTCATTGCAGTTGTCACCTACACTATGACTTCTCTGTCCGCCGCCAGCCACCACCAATTCTCTGATCGGTGACCTCATCGGACAAGTCAAGGCCCCCAGTTCAACCAAAGAACTAGCTCCAAAGACCCACTCATGCGCCTTGACACGCCTCTTGTTCCTGCACGTGTTAGATCTATTTGCCACCATTCAGGCCGCGCATGGCAGCGTATCCGGCCACCATTCAGCCTGCCACTTAGCCCACCCAACTCACCTCCTCCTCCTCTACTCGAATCTACCCTCGCCTTGGCCAAACAGCACCCTTCCACCAGCCATACAGCCAACCCACCTTCTCCATTATCACCAAACCCGCAGCTGTCCACCTTCTCCATAATCACCCACACAGCCTGGTCCACCACCTAACCAAACAGCCTTCATTGCTGGTTCGTCTTTTTGCCACTGCAGCTGATCAGCCTTTGTTGCTGGTCTGTATTTGCCATGGCAACAGCTGCCTTCATCGCGGTATGTGTCTCTTGCTTCATGCCTTCACCGTGCTCTTGGTTGTCACCATGTCTAACACCGAGATTACCGACATCCCAGCCATCACCCACTTCTCCAGTAAATAGTCTGGCACTTATACTCATGATGTGTCTGGTAAGAATTTTTTTATCAATTTTTTAATGATTTTCGTACTGCTTATGATGAATCATGGGTTCTTGACTCCGGTGATACCGACCATATGAATTTTCATTCTTCTCATTTTTTTGTCTCATCAACCCTCTCTTGTTAATCACACCATAACAATGGTTGATGGATCTCATACCTCAGTTGTCGGTTGTGGTGATATTCTATGTTCCTAACCGTTCTACTAATCTTATTTCCATTCACAAACTTACCAAGGATTTAAATTGTGCTGTAACCTTCTTTCATACTCACAATCTTTTAGGACCTTTAGACAGGGAAGAGGATTGGAGTTGCTTAGGAACAAGGAGGGTTGTATTATCTCAACAATAGGCATGACGATGGTGGTCCAAGTAACAAGTTGCTAAGGTCATGTCGTAAGTCAAGTGCTTACTCTTTCGCTTCTACAATTTGGCTACATCACAACCCTCATGGACATCCTCCTTTTACTCTGCTTAAGTCAAAGTTCCCATCCTTATTTTTGAAAGAGTTTGTCGAGTCTTTTCATTGTGATGTTTGTAAGTTTGCTAAACATCATTGTGTAACCTTTTCCCCTAGGTCTCATAAAAGTGTTGAACATTTCACGCTTGTTCATTGGGATGTTTGGGGTAGCGCATGTATTTTTAGTGTTGCTGGTGGAAAATGGTTTGTTTCATACATTGATGATTGTACTAGGGTCACTTGGTTTGTCTTAATGAAGGACAAATCAGAGGTGTCCTAATTGTTTGTTCAGTTTTATTGTAAGGTTCAGACACAATTTGGAAAATCCATTAAACGTTTGTGCTCTGATAATGGTAGGGAGTATGTCAACCTACCCTTCTCTAATTTTTTTAAAGAATTGTTCATGAACTCACATGCGTTGATACTCCTCAACAAATGGTCTTGGATAAAGAAAAAATCGTCACTTGAAATCACTGGAGCGTTAATTTTCCAAATGTTTGTGCTGCGTTCATATTAGGGGAAGTTGTTTTAATTGTTGCCTATCTAATTAATCAGTTACCCTCTTTTGTCCTTGGTAATGTAAGTCATGTTCATCTCACAGACATTGTTTTCCTTCTGTTCCTCTTATACAAAGTTACAACCTCATATTTTTGCTTGTGTAGTCTTTGTTTATGTCCATCGACAGCATCACAGTAAATGTGTTTTCTTGGGTTATGTTGTTGACAAGAAACAGTATAAATGTTATCACCCTTCAAGTCGTCGTTTTTTAGTTTCCATGGATGCCACTTTTTATGAACGTGAATCTTTCTTTCCTCATCCTCGGCTTCGGAGGGAGAGCATTTTGGAAGCTAAGTCCTTTCATTCCTTTGCTACCCAATTCAGACCCTCAACCTATTTCTTCTTCTCCTAGTGCACAAGAATTAGCATCTTCTTCGGGTACCTCACCTGAACCAACTAAAGTTAAGGCCGAGGCTAGCACACCAAAACCGGTGTGTAAGAGAAGAAAACAACCTGAACTTGTCCAATAACAACTAGACGTTCAAACCTATGGTAAGTATTGAAGGTACAAATCCTCATGTCTTTGAACTTGATACTTTAAATATTTCTTCGGATAATTGTGACCCAAACCCAGATGAATTACCTATTGCCTTGAGGAAAGGGAAAAGCTCATGTATCCAGTAACCTATTTCTCAATTTGTTTCTTCTAAACACCTTTCCTTGTAACATAAGAGTTTTATTTCATCCCTTGATTCTATCAGAATTCGAACATTAGTACAAGCATTAAAGGATGAGAATTTGGTTCAAGCCATGAAAGAGATGAGTGCATCGGAGAAAAATGGAACATGGGAAGTTGTTGAAAGATCAGAAGACAAAAGGCAAGCGGGGTGCCCATGGATTAACACCTTAAATATCGTTCTGAAAGTACACAAGATCTATATAAGGCAAGGTTAGTTGCAAAAGAATACAGTCAGACTTATGGGATTGAATATCAGGAGACATTTGCTCAAGTAAAAAAGATGAACCCTGAGAATTGTACTCTCTCTTGCTGCCGACTTTGACTGGGAATTAAACCAGTTTGATGTGAAACATGCCTTCCTTCATTGAGACTTGGAGGAGGAAGTCTATATGGAGAATCCAATTGATATGATTCCACTAGTGGAAGAAATAAAGTATGTAAGTTGAATAAGGCCTTATACAAATTGAAACAATCTTTTTGTGCATGGTTTGGAAGATTCACAAAGGCAATGGTGTCCTTGGGAAACAGACAAAGTCAAGGTGATCCTACTCTCTTCCTTAAACATTTACAAGATACATTCACTGTCCTACTTGTGTATGTTGATGATATCGTTATATCTGGCGACAATTTAGTTGAAAAACAATTGCTTAAGGAAAAGTTAGTAGCTGAGTTTGAAATAAAGGATCTTGGAAGGCTAAAGTACTTCCTTGGGATTGAAGTTGCTTACTCCAAACAGGGCATCTTCATTTCTCAAAGGAAATATGATTTGGACCTTCTCAAACAAACTAGAAAGCTAGGTTGTAAAGTTATCGGTCTACCCATTAAGCAGACTCAGAATCGGAGATGATGAAGAGAGTTCCATGATTGATAGAGCAGAATATTAGAGGTTAGTAGGAATATGGAAAATTGATTACCTGGAACATATTATACCAGATTTGGCATATGTTGTTAGTATTGTTAGTCAGTTCATGCATGACCCAAGGGTGAAACACTTGCCGTGAATAGAATTCTATAGTATCTTAAAAATACACCTTAACGAGGATTATTGTTCTGAAAGGGTGGAAAGCTATCTATGGAAGTATACACTGATGCTGATTATGCAGGATCAATCATTGACAAATGATCAATATCAAGTTATGTATGTTCTTGGGTGGAAAGTTGGTAACATGGAGCAAGAAACAAAATTTGGTTGCTTGGTCAAGTGCAAAAGCTGAGTTTCAAGCCATGGCACAAAGAGTTTGTGAGATACTACGAACATGGATCATCTTCTAATAGCATATGAAGCTCCTACAAAGCTGTTCATGATAATAAATTTGCCATTAGCATAGCTCATAATCCAGTGCAGCATGACATATGAAGCTGCTTGAGGGGGAGTGTTGAAATGTCTTTATCAAAATTATAATATCTTGTAATTATTGTAGATTACACAGTTACTATGGTAGATTGTTTCTTACCTTATTTTTGCTATTTCTTAGTCAATATAATGTAAATCCATGTAAAGTATTATTCATTCAGTAATAATATTATTCAGACTTTTCCATTCAAGTAAAAATGTGCATGATTTAGACAGGAAGCAAAGCAAGGAGGAGTAATCACAGTGCTATATATCCAAGGAATGAAGATCCAGAGAGAGAGATGGAACTAACATCTTTTGTCTGACCCAAACGATGAGCTCTATCCATTGCCTGTAGATCCAATGTTGGATTCCAATCACTTTCATAAAATATGACTGTGTCAGCAGCAGTCAAGTTGATACCCAATCCACCAGCTCTTGTACTCAGTAAGAACACAAAAATATCACTCCTGCAACAATTAAGTTAAAAACAACATAAACAATTTGTGTTCAGTAGTCTGACCAAAATAGAGTATCATCACAAGACAATGGAGACATTACCTATGTTGGAAGTCTCTAACCATGTCTCTGCGATCCTGAATAGTGGACGACCCATCAAGTCTAAAATACTTATACTTTCTATAGTTCATATAGTCCTGCAAGAACGATCAAACCAACTGTCAGCAGTAATATAAACCAATCAAAGTTGAAAGTTGGGCAATAACATGAGTAAAACAACAATACTGCATTGCTGCTTGTAGTGTAAATAGATCTTCAGCTTAGTAGGAATGTTTCCACTTTCAAATCATTGACCATAACCAAATAGCCCCAGTGCCCAAATAAAAATCACATTCAACCCATTTAGTTGCTTTAGCATAAATTTTTTTTGCAGCTTCCAGGTATCCTACCAAGCCAGTTCCATGTAACCATTACATCGAAGGGAAATGTACTCACACACCAAGAGGTTCTTGTAATAACAATTATTTTATTCCTTTATTTACCCATGTCTCACATCTTTGGACATATACCGACATAAAACCAGAAGTTTTGTATATAACCAATATCAAAAGGTTTAACATTGTCACAAGTTCAACAATACCTCCAAAATATTCAGCATCTTAGTCATCTGAGCAAATAAGAGAACACGGTGATTTTCTGCCCGTAAGCGTTTCAATAATATATCAAGTGTTTGAAGCTTCCCAGAGTCCTAAATTATATAATTAAAAAAAGTTTAATATGATAGTTGAAGAATGACAGCCAGGGAGGGGGATTTGTAATCAATAAATAAGACAGCAAAAGGAACAATAACACATACAGTGAGCAACTTTGCTGGGTCAAAATTTTGCATAGGTGGTGAAGAGCCAAAAATACTGTGTGTCAGCTGAAGTGCAGGCTGTGAGACAGGTAATTCTGAATTGATCTCTTGAATTAAATGGTGAGGAGGACAATGAGGCTTTCTAGGCCCATTCGATTCAGATGTACGTGCAAATCCCACAAACAACCTCTTAACCCAAGGATCGTGCAACTCGTCAATCATTTTATAGGAGAAGTTTCTATCTGAGCAGTGAGCACCAATCTATAAAGATATGAAGAATAAAAGAAGCAACACAGTCGACAATTAATTATCATTTTGGAAAAAATGAAGGCAATTGTTTTGGAGAACTAACTGAAGACTAGATAATAAAGAAACATAACATACGGGGGGAGCTCTAGTTGGTGGGATATATGTATATGCAGAGTGAAGAAGCCTTGCATTAGATAAAAACCTATCCAGATGCGAGACGACCAAGGCCTCAAAAGGAGCATGGGTAGGGCCAGTTGCAAACCTTCTTTGAAGAAACTTGCTCTCAGATCTCGATGGCAGCAATAACATTCGTGTGACAGTTCTCACTTTTCCTTTCTCCAGGTAACTACATTCAGGATCATCTATTATGGTCTCCATAAGAAAGTCTACAACTTCACCAAGGAATTCCTGTTCCCATCTCATCATAGAAAACAATAGTCGCTCCATGAAAGAACCAGTGGCCAGAAATGCCACCTCTTGGGGAGACAAATCCATCAAATGGGTAAAACCAAAGTTTCCACTTTGAACAATCATATCTTCTGAGAAGATAGATCTATAAACATTTTCTGGTCTAAAAATATTAAAATGTTTCTGAAAATATTCTCTGTAAACACCGCGACCAACAGCCAAACTGAGAGTTTCGGAACTTTGCATAACCTCTTGATAGACAAGTTTTGGTATCTGAAAAAAAATTAAGGGCAAAGGGTGTAACAAAAACAATGAGGAAAAAAAGGACTTACTAACATAATGAATTGGAGACAACAAAATACATATATACATATAAAACAAAAGTAAACCCAATTTCAAGCTTTGCCAGTAGAGATTATTAGAATTTAGTGTGGCATAGCATTAATTGACTATATTCTTTGTCCTTCGTCCTTGATTTTCATAACCTTTACCCAACCACGGCCCGTGTTTATGTCTAAATACCAATAAATGTCAGACTTCAGAGGTTCCTCTTTCATATCCCTTGAGTGCCTGCATCTCCTGTTATATTTTTCGTTTTGAAATAAACTGGCCAAAAAGGGAAAAATATGAAAAGACATGATAGTTAAAGCCCCAAAATTCCACCACACTTCACTGTCTACCAAAAGATGGGAACCTCATGCCATAACAGCTTCCTTTCACCCATGAACCCATTTTTTACCATAAAATAACCAACCCAACAGCCAATGTTGTATAATTATAATATAAATCTAAAACTACAATTGCAAGCATTCTAAAATGTAAGTAACCAAATAACAACATATAGTAACATAACATAACAAGATTGCAACAAGGTCCTGACTCCTCAATGAACTTAACTTCTTAAAAAAAAAAAAAAAAACTCGATCATGGATGTTGACTCCAGCAATAGTTTGGGACATGCAAATTATATAATGCAATGATTCCCTAGATTACATGTGTTTTTTATTGGAATTTTATGACCTAATTATAAAGGAACACACAGATAGGTTTGAATTGAGATTACATAAAATCCCTTGTAACATCTTGTATCGTTTTATGAATTATGTAAAACCCAAGCCTTATCACACCAAAACATGCTGTAGTATTTCGCTTTTGCTTCCCATGTTAAGAGCATATTAATTAAAAAAGAATGAGAAACAGGAATGGAGGAAGAGAAAATAATGATATTGAATGCTTTTATTTTTGATACAGTAGACAAGTTGTGACGAAGTACCTCATATGATATGGGGTTGTGACCTCCTGGATAGTATACGTCCTCCAACTCCCCAAATGGAGGAGCTGGAAGAGAATTTGGAATCTCTCCAAAGTAAAAGAACGTGCTTCCCTCACTCCTCTCGAACAAATCTGGATGGTTGCAAACCTACCATATTTCAAAAGCAATATTTATTAGGGGCTATCTTTTCTCCTAATAGATTAAGCACATGAATGACTATTATATATATCTAACACCCCCTCACGCAAGAGCCATTTGGGCTTTGAAGCATGGACAATGCATAGACCAACCCTGTGCTGAAATTCAATTTTTATTTAGAAGAAAGGGGGCAGCAATGATTGAATCCTTGACCACTTGGTCATAGACGCCCTAATACCATGTCATGAACCAACTCTCCCAAAAGCTTAAGCCATTAGGCGAAAGCACGTGAATGGCTTTATTATATGTCATAACTCATAACTACTAAAATAAAATAAAAATAAAGAGAAAAGAAAGTATGGATAATATGGACCATTTACCTTTCTTAGTTGAATAACAATGTTCATTAAATTCAGAATCCTCTTCTCATTGAGATGTCCACGATTACTATCAAACAGCTCAGCAAGAGATATCTTGTTCTTAATTGCTTGATAGAAAGCCTGCTGCCGAGAGCTCAACTTGCAATGCACCATAACCTCAGTTTTCATAGTCAGCTCAGAAACTACATCTTTTTTAACACGTCGCAGCATGAAAGGCTTTAGAATCGAATGCTGTTAGAAGAATAAACAAAAAGATATGTCAAATTTTTCTAAAAGATAACAATTATAACAGGTTTAACATAAACCAATTACGAAAATTAGAAGCAATAATATAAATAAGGGTCATAATATAACACATCAAGTTGTGATTTTAATCATCACATCCCTGAAGTCATAAGACATAACTATGTATACACAATGTAACAAATATGTAAAATTAATATCCAGCAAAGGCAAATATAACATGGTGAGCATGAGATGTTTGGGAAATCGTATTAAATGTGGGTATAAGTCTACGTATTTATATACAACCAAACAGGCTAGAAGTACGACGCAGTACAGCAATACAGCATATTACAACCAGGCATGGACACATACACCCTCAAGCACGTTAAACATGTGCTTAATACTCTTAACAGACATGAATGCCACCAACAGTTTACCCTATTGCAAAACCCAATGCAATCCCTCCTCATTCCACAACAAAGACTACACAGAAAAGGCCTAAATAATATATGCCTACAAATTTCTGGTTAATAAATCCAATATTTTATTTTTAAAAAAGAAAATCCAACGTAATATAGTAATAAATCTTAACCATATGCTTGCTATGAATATCAAACACAAAAAGCAAACTTACCAATCTATTAAGTTGGTGCTCATTCAAAGTACCCCCATGTTCGGCATGGTTTTCAATTCTGGCATGTGATTGGTCATAAAGGACTGTTAGACTGTAGTTTAATGGCTAAAATGTCCAATGGTCATTAATGAGGAATACATACCCTTTTGAGAACCACTCATTAAACTGCTCATGGCTGTCAAATAAAGTTGGCATAATGAAGTGCAGCAGAGCCCACAACTCAGCCATGTTATTCTGAATAGGTGTACCAGTCAGCAATAGGCGATTCCGACAATTAAAGCTGAGGAGTGTCTTCCATCTTATACTGTTAGATCAGAAAGAATTTAAAAAGGAGATCAGTCATAACAAAGATGTCAATATAAATTCAACTACTACAGTAACCACACAATTATCAAATACAGTTAAAATTATACACAATGCAATAATAACAAAAAATGCACTATATGAACAATGACCGATAGATAATTTATGTCATTGATTATTGCACATCAAAAACAAGATTATATCTAAACCTGTTTGAACTTTTGATTGCCTGGGCTTCATCTAAAACCATGTACTGCCATTTCACGCGGCGAAAATACTTCTCATCAGATACTAATAGCTGATAGCTTGTGATGAGAATGTGGAATTTAGCTTCCCTGGGAAACGAGAGGAGTAACAACCATAGTAATCAGAAAGATGAGAAAGACCAAAAAGATGAATTACTAATAGAAATATAGAATTAAGTAACTAAAGGAAAGGGTCAAAATATTGTACTGGCGTCACAGACTCAGAAATCTGGAGGTTAGAAATCAAGATGACTCAATGAAAATGAATCATGCATTAATACCACCCAAACATCTAACTATTATAAACAGGCGATTCCCAAATTTGGTGACCATTTTTTTACTTTCCTAAAAACCCAAAAGTTTTGCTTAGCAAAGTGAAATGTGAGGATAAACTGTCACTTCAAAAAGAGTTCCAACTGTTAAGGAACTATTCAAATTGCTTTCTTAAACGTATAGCAGCCATATGCCAACTTTCATTCAATTTTTTAATTTAGGACATAAAATGTCCAGCGGCTCCTGCCATCATATACTTAAATAAAATTCAAATTTTTTCTTTACATCTGCAAATGACCCACTCTCCTAATCTAAAAGATCAAGAGTGGAAGCTCAAGAATGGTTTCATATCTCAAACGCCGCACCCCCTCACCAAGAGACGAGCTCTTAGGGCTTGAAATGTGGATGGTGCATAGGCCCACTTTATCTAGTGCAGAAATTTAATTTAATTATGGAGAATGGGAGACACCAAGGATCGAACTCCTGAATCCTGATCACTTGGTTAAAACTTAAAAGGGCTCTAAAACCATGTCTAGGACCATCTGTACTATTAGGTGGAGGCACAGGAGTGGTTTTATGTCATGCCCCCTTACGCAATGCATAGATCCACTTTACCTTGCAGTGGAAGTTAGTTTAATTATGAAGAATGAGGAGCAGGAAGGATCGAACTCTCAAGTCCAAAACCACTGGGTTATAAAGGCTCTCATACCATCTAAAAAACCAACTCCCCTAAAAGTTTAAGCTATTACGTAGAAGCTCGTCAATGGTTTTATATCAACACACGCCTCATACAACAGCCCTTTTCACCTTGAAGCATGGATAATGAATAGGCCCACTTCAAGCCCAAGGAGAGTTGGCCAACTGTAATACACATATAAGTGGATACATCTTATAGTTAAAAGGAAAAAATGTGACATTTTTTCTCTTTTAAAAGCATCTTGATTCCACAATGGCCCACCATCTAAAGTTGGATCCACATCATTTTCATTCCTCATTCCCACAACCAATCATTTAGAATCTGAAGCCACTATTATAAAAAACAATATTTTCAGTAAAGCTTGGCTCAAAATCAATTTTTTCATGCACAATTTTAGTATTTCATCTATCTAATCCAACCCACTTTACAAAACTTCAAACCAAACGAGATCTTCTTGTCTGAATTTTACTACAAATATGGCTCATTTTTCCAGAACCGAAAATCCGCTGAAGTAGATACTTAAATCAAGTCTGAATAAAAAAAAATCCAGTGCAATATGATTCTTCTATTGTGAAAAAGAACCTTTGCTGAGCTTAAATCATCTGCCTTCATGAAACACACCAACTGAAGCTCTAAGGAGCTTGTGCTATCAACAAAATATATTTCTTTGGTTACTGTTAGAGTGTACTAGAGAAACAATAGCCTAGAGAATTAGGCGCCTGCTGACTCAGCAAGGCAGTTATAGTTGGTTAGACTTAGCTTCTCTTACAAGCTTCTCTGTTATGCTATATATATAGCTATCTCTGTAACAATTTTCCTTTAACTAATTCAGAATATACTCTCAGTTACAACTTCTTTTCCCTCTCTTTCTCTCTGCCTCTGTTTGTAACATGGTATCACGAGCTTGACTCGGCCATGTCTTCCGCTATGAACAACGGCGCTCCGCCGCCGCCGCCCACCACGACGCCCTCGACTCCCAATCTCTCTTCGGTCATCACGACGAAGCTCACCGATAACAACTTCTTGCACTGGAAACAAATCGTAGAAGCAGTTGTTCGCGCGAATCGCCTTGAATGATTTGTCGTAAGTCCGCGCCTTCCTCCACGGTTCCTCATCGATACTGATCGCCAAAAAGAAACTATGAATCCCGAGTTCCTCGCGTGGGAAGCTCATGACCAGCACCTGCTCATATGGATGCTAAACTCCATTTCCCGATCCATGCCAGAGTCATTGGATGCACACACGCTTGGGAACTTTGGGATGCCTTGCACAACCATTTCAACTCTCAGACGAAGGCGCGTAGTACTCAGCTTCGTGCAGAGCTTCGTCACATGGTGAAAGGTGATCGAACAATCTCCGAATATCTACTTCGCATTAAAGCAATTGTCGACACTTTGATCTCGATCAGTAATCCTATTACGCTTCAAGAGCATCTTGATGCGGTTCTTGAAGGTCTACCGGAAGAGTATCACATCTTACTTCCAACCATTGAAAGTCGCGTCGAACCTTACACAATTGCAGAGGTTGAGTCTCTTTTGCTATCACATGAGTCTCGCTTAGAAAGATCCAAGGCAAAAGCGCCATCCAATGCCTTTTCGGTGAATCTTGCACAAACTGCACCTTCTCCTCAGGTGTCGGATCAGGTACAATACTCTTCCACTCCTCAACCTACTTCCACCTACCCTGGTAATAATAACTATCCAAACTCTAATGCCACTTTTCACCCTGGAAATGGCTTTCGAGGTGGACGTGGTGGTCGCTTTGGCCAGCGCGGCCGTGGACGTGGTGGCAGAGGTCGGTATGGTGGTGCCTCATGTCAGATCTGTCATCGCAACAATCATTCTGCCTTGGATTGTTATTATCGCTATGATGGCTCGTACACGGCTCCTCAGACCAATCAGCAACACCAACCTTATGGCAGAGGTCAAGCATATGTAGCACAGCACTTTGCCCCTCACGGCATTGTGCCCCAGTCCTACGCACCACAGAGCTATGTGGCTCCTAACACTGGCTTTCACCAATATGCTCTTACTCAGAATTTTGCTTCTAGCTCCCACCAGCAACAATTACCTACTCAGCCTCAGCTGCCTGCTCCACCTCCCTTACTGCAACTTCCCTGGCATAAACTGCTTCCTTCGGCCAGCATAACTCCCACGAGGCCAATGCTCCCATGGCCATGGTTGCATCTAACTCGGGCTCCGATTCTAATCTCTGGTATCCTGATAGTGGAGCAACACATCATGTCACAGCTGATGCTTCGAATTTCAACCAGCAAGGTGATTCCAGTGGCATTGATCAAATCTATATGGGTAACGGTTTTCGTCTTCAAATACTTGCTTTAGGTTCTACCACGGTTGTTTCTCCTTATGATAACACTTGCACTCTTACACTTACTGACCTTCTTTATGTTCCTGCTATCACTAAAAATCTCCTAAGTGTTAGCCGTTTCTCTAGAGATAATAATGCATACTTTGTGTTTCTCCCTCATGTCTGTTTTGTCAAATCTCAGGTTGACCACAAATTCTCTTAGAAGGATCTATCAATTCTGATGGTCTCTATGTTTTCACCAAGTTTCCTGTTGCTGCCAAGAGTGCACCAACTGCTTCTAGTAGTGTACCTCGGCCTCCTAGTTGTCTAAGTGTTTCTTGTTCAGTGAATTGTACTACACAAATTGAAACTCCCCCTTCTACATGTAATTCCTCTAGTGATAGTATCCCACATAAAGTGCCCCTTCCCCACTTTGTATGGCACTGTAGGTTAGGACATGCCAATGACATGGCTGTAAAAACTGTTTTGCAAAAATGTAACATCAATCATGTTAATAAAAATATGTTGGATTTTTGCACTGCTTGTTGCTATGGAAAGTCCAAAAGACTTCCTTCTCAATCCTCCACAACTCACTATGCCAAACCTTTTGATTTGCCGTTTATTGATCTATGGGGCCCAGCCCCTGTGCAGTCTTCTACTGGACAGTCATATTACATGTCCATTGTAGATGCTCACTCCAAGTTCACTTGGATTTATTTGCTAAAACAAAAATCTGAAGCCCTCACCATCTTTAAACAGTTCAAGGACTTAATACAAGTTCAATTCCAAACCATAATAAAGTCTGTTCAAACCGATTGGGGAGGTGAATTTCGTCCCTTCACTAAATTCCTAGTAGATCTAGGGATCATCCATAGAGTGATATGCCCGCACACACATCATCAAAATGGTAGTGTTGAGCGCAAGCATAGGCATATTGTTGAGACTGGCCTAGCCCTCCTTGCCCAAGCCTCGTTACCAATGAAATTTTGGGACCATGCATTCACCACTGCCACCTATCTCATAAATAGACTACCCACCCCTATCCTCAATCACACATCACCCTAATTTGCCTTATACAACACTGAACCTGATTACTTGTTTCTCAAAATATTCGGTTGTGCCTGTTACCCTTGTCTCAGGCCCTATAACAAAAACAAGTTAGACTATAGGTCGTGTGAATGCACCTTTTTGGGCTATTCCTCCTCTCACAAAGGATACATATGCCTCTCACCCGATGGCAGACTTTACATTTCTAAGGATGTACAATTTAATGAACACCTCTTTCCCTTTGCAAAAAGCAGTGCAAACCCGACATCCACAGCTCATGAATCTCTTTCTTAGCTTGGCAATAGCTGTCCAATGCCTCTTACAGTGGTCCAGCAATTGCAACATTTTATGTCTCCTCCTCCTTCCAACTCCTCCCATGATGAGTCATCTCCCACCTCTAGTTCAGTTTCTCTATCTGCCAACACCCCTCAGTTCAGTCCTGTCCCTACTGCTGCAAGTGACAGTCACTCTGTCACTGCAGCCGGCACCAGTTCCTCTGGCCCTCCCTCCATCCTGCAGTCCATTCCCTTTCCTCCCATTCCCATCACTATTGTTCCACCTTCCCCTCAGCCCAGTCAGTCCACCTCCTCCTCTTTGCCCTCACTGCACTCTGGTTTGACTCCTCACTATCCCTCAAATCAGTCTCCTCCCTCTCCACATCACAACACACATCCTATGGTCACGATGTCTAAGACTAAGGTGTTATCACAGGGAGATCCCACTATGCTCCTTACTCATCTAGAACCTAGCAGTCCTAAAGAGGCCCTAACTGTTCCCCATTGGAAGGAAGCAATGCAGGCTGAATATGATGCCTTAATTGCCAATAACACATGGACTTTGGTTGAGCTCCCACCTCATAGAAAGGCCATTGGCTGCAAGTGGGTTTTTAGGATTAAAGAAAACCCGGATGGTACCATCAACAAGCACAAAGCAAGGTTAGTGGCAAAGGGGTTCCATCAGAAACTGGGCCATGACTATACAGAAACCTTTTCACCTGTTGTGAAGCCTGTAACTGTTAGAGTGGTCCTGACTCTAGTCATAACACACAACTGGATATTACAGCAGCTAGATGTAAACAATGTTTTTCTCAATGGACTTCTCGAAGAAGAGGTTTACATGGAACAGCCCCCAGGTTTTCAGAGTTCAATTCCCCATTAGGTGTGCAAACTTAACAAAGCCATCTATGGTCTTAAGCAAGCTCCAAGAGCTTGGTTTGAAAGACCGACCAAGACTCTAGTTCTCTTTGGCTTCAAACCAAGTAGGTGTGATCCTTCACTTTTCATTCACACCCACTCTGGTCACACAACCTATGTGTTGGTGTATGTGGATGACATAATAGTCACAAGCTCTTCATCTCACAGGATAACTGAGTTGATCACCAAATTAAACACTGTTTTTGCTCTCAAACAGCTGGGTGATTTGGATTACTTCCTTGGTATAGAAGTAAAAAGGCTGCCTAGTGGGGCTCTAGTTCTCTCTCAGTCCAAGTATATAAAGGACCTTCTCACCAAATCTCAAATGGCAGGAGCCAAAGGCCTGCCAACTCCCATGATCAGTCACTGCAAACTGACCAAATTTGGAGGGAATTACATTGAAGATCCCTCTCTCTATAGATCTGTAGTTGGAGCCCTGCAATATGCCACTATTACACGACCAGAGATCAGCTACAGTGTCAGTAAAGTATGTCAGTTTTTATCCCAGCCTTTAGAAGAACACTGGAAAGCAGTATAAAGGATTCTTAGATACCTACAGAGCACGATTTCTCATGGTTTGGTTCTGAAACCAGCTAGTCTGGCCCATCCACTGACTCTCCAAGGGTTCAGTGATGCTGACTGGGCAGCAAATGTTGATGACAGAAGATCCACCTCTGGCTCTTGCATTTATCTTGGCCCTAATCTAATTTCCTGGTGGTCAAGGAAGCAGCAACTAGTAGCAAGATCCAGCACTGAAGCTGAATACCGAAGCCTAGCTGCCACTACAACTGAGGTGATCTGGATATAGTCACTACTTAAGGAGCTAAACATTGACACACTAAAGCCAGTTATCTACTGTGACAACCTAAGCACAGTCTCCCTCTCACACAATCCTGTGCTCCACTCCATAACCAAACACATGGAAATGGATATTTTCTTTGTTCGAGAGAAAGTTATCAACAAGTCTCTTATTGTGTGTCACATCCCAGGACAAGACCAAGTAGCTGACTTACTCACAAAGCCGCTGTCCCAGACCAGGTTTGAAGAATTGCGAAGCAACCTTGGGGTCCTAGATAAGTTTTCCCTTGTACACCCACCTTAGCTTCTAAGGGGATATGTTATACTGTAAACACTGCTAGCTACCCGCCTTGTTCTTATAAGGGGATATGTAGGAGTGTACTAGAGAAACATTAGCCTAGAGAATTAGGCGCCTGCTGACTCAGCAAGGCAGTTACAGTTGGTTAGACTTAGCTTCTCTTAAAAGCTTCTCTGTTATGCTATATATATAGCTATCTCTGTAACAGTTTTCCTTTAACTAATTCAGAATATACTTTCAGTTACAACTTCTTTTCCCTCTCTTGCTCTCTGCTCTCTGTTTGTAACAGTTACCAGCTACCGGAGTAACTTCATTTATACAGATTTTAAGAAACATCCCCCCTAGAACAAGACTATCACTGCAACCAGTTTTATTAAGGAAAAGAAAATGAATCAGAAATTAACATTACCTACGATAAAGATCCTTTGGGTTGATACTTTTCCTAAGTACTGTCCGTTCTGATAGCCCTCCCCAATAAGGAAGTCTTTTAAGTTCAGGGCAGAAGCGCTCAAGTTCCTCATTCCAATTATTCAATACAGAAGCAGGTGCAACAATCAGAAAAGGCCCCCATATGTTTTTCTCCTGAATGAGACAAGCAAGTTAAAATAAAGTCACAAAGAAGCACAAAAACACCAGTTTGAATATATACCTCAGCTAAATGGGCTAAAAAGGCCATAGCCTGGATGGTCTTTCCAAGTCCCATCTCATCAGCAAGTATACCATTTAAACCCTGGAAGACACCAAAAGCCTTCAAATTAAAAAAACATAAAAAGGAGGGGAAAAAAAGAGAGATCATAATCATGACGAAATTATTTGTGATTACTCTTGTTACCTGCTCATAACAATTAACTAGCCACTGAAGACCTTTCAGCTGATATTCTTTTAGACAACCTTTAAATAATTCTGGCGTCTGAACTGTGGATGCCACTGGCATTGTTGAGCTGCAAATATAACAAAACTTAAGAACTGGCAAAATATTGCTTATTTGATACCATGAGGCGGAAAATTAACAAAGAAATATGCAAAATACATTTATACATGTCCGTCTAGTGTACATGACTACATGTATGCATCCATGTGACAACAAATAAAGAGAGAGGGAGCTCACGGGGTTTGTAAATCAATGTTACTCGCTCCTGCAACTTCCTGTGGAAGTGAATCAGTTTCACCAGCCTGCCGCAACCTCAAGCATTCACTGTCAAAAGCACTAGTCAACCTTTTCTGCTTAGAGACTGCTTCTTGAG
Source organism: Ammopiptanthus mongolicus (assembly GCA_039655645.1). NCBI lineage: Eukaryota > Viridiplantae > Streptophyta > Magnoliopsida > Fabales > Fabaceae > Ammopiptanthus > Ammopiptanthus mongolicus. Next base: position 23,459,338 of record CM077347.1, on the reverse strand, counting down.
CAGCCTTCAATGCTTCCTTCTTCAATTCAGCCTCTTCAGGATCTTCCTCCTCATTAGGCCCAGCATCTGAAGAGTCGAACAGTGCATCTGGATCATATGTTTTTTCATCTACCATGGGTAAAGCTTCTGAAGATAGTAAGTTTGACTTGTTCTGCATAAAGTGACTGTACAGCTCAGTTTGTTGTATGAGAAAATTAAGTCTTTGCTGCTGCCTCTTAGCTTCTCGAAGCTCCTGTTCACGCCTCAAAGCTTCAGCAGCTTCTTTCTCCTCTCTTTTCCTCACTTCAGTCTGCAAGGAATGAAATTGAAAACTTACAGCACAATCGAGTCTCATGTACAAGTAATTTACACTTGTGTGAAAATTTTAACATTCTAAAGATAAATCTTAGTACAGATTATCAGATATGCAGGTCTACCAAAAATACCACCCATATCCCATCAGATAAAACAAGGAGCCATATATCTAATAAACAGATCCCAATTCTTCTGATCCAAATCTCAAAAGCCACCTAAACTGAACAGCTTGTACAACATAATTTGAATTCATGGGTTTAATGTGTGCACAGTACCATCTAAATCAATCATTTCCCTCTAATAATCGAAAACCTGTGACACCATTTCAATAATCTTATTGATACGGGATATGACAAGATTAAGATCCATTAGATAGACACGCATCAGCAAGACATATGCACACAAAGGCAGTAAACAAAATCAAGAAACTTTGTAGAGGAGTTAAAACCTACCATCTCCTTATCTACTCGTTTCCAGAACAGCAACATGTCTCTAGCGAGTTTGCGGGTGCGAATGCTAGCACCCCTAATCCATTTATGTGATCTACCAACTTTCATTCTAACCTGAAGAAAAATGGATCCATATAATTTATAACACAGATAATCCAAAATACTAAAACAGCCATCACAAGCTTTGGACTAGATAGACAAAAACCATAAACCAATGTGAAACAACACATGAAAAATGTGTAGGGCGGAGGGGCAGCACATGCCTCTCTTTGACAATTCTCTGAGATCCTCTTCGCATCGGTGAGTTGCTTTCGATGAAAAGTAGTAAAATTTCTATGATGCTTTGGGATGTCTCTTCTTACAATATTTACCCAACTCTTTCCAATTCTATCCATTTCCTCCTTCTCAATCAAAGCAGGGTCTTTCTTTACCTTTTGCTTCTTAGGTAGGCTTCGCTCGATGATCTGAAGCAGTTAAAATTTAAAGCAGAATAAAAAGATAGAGGGAGAAAGTAAAGATAAAATAAAAAATGTCTCTCACCATAATATTCTAACTGATACATACCTCATAGGTGTCACCTTTTTCCAAAACCTTAACAAAATAAACCTGCAATACACCACCCTCGGACAAAATAGACCGCCTTATGCTTCCAGCTGCCCCCTCCGGAATGGAGGAATTCAAAACAACATCAGACACTTTCAGACTGAACTTATGAGGCGAATTAGAAGCTGACATGGCCTGTAATCGTGCATGAAGTGATTCATATTGGGGTATGGGTTCCCCCATGCCTGCTCGGTTTCTAATCCCAAACCTTTTATCAGCAGCCATCATTGTGGCCAAAGACCCCAAATCCAAAGTACCCTTTAAGTAAAATTCATCCACATGGATATCGGAGAAACTTGGGAGGTTTAGCATTGAAGCTAACTTATCATAAACTGGAGGGATCTTGTAAGTGATGCCATCCCCAATGTCTAAAGAAGCAGGTTCATACATAATCCTGCAGGAATTTACAAAAGGTTAGGTCATTTGTAACATATAAGATTATTCACTGTTCAAAACCTCCAACACTATCAAGGTAACACAACAGGAAGGCAAACCTATCAGTGTCGAATTGCTGCATGAAATCTGCATCACGGTAGTTTCCTTGTTTCTGAGAATTGGAATCACATAGCCAATCGGAAGTAGTCTCTGCAGCATGCAATCGTCCCCTGTGATCATTCCCCAACTTTCGAGCTTTTAAGCCTGTGTTACTTTTGACAAGCGGAAGAGCAACCCGATTTTGGGCAGGACTAGACGAGGTATCCTTAAACCTCCTCTTGTATTTTTGAACATGCTCGCCAAGCATTGATCGATATCGCTCCTCTGTCATGTATGTTCCATAAAAACTGTTCTTTTCTTCGTCATCACTGTTTTGAGACCACGCCCTTTTCTTGAACAAGCTTACCTCCCTTCCATGCACACTCCCATTACTGCCATTTGCAATAGCCCTGCCACCTACTTACAGAAGCATCCCAAATATACAGAGTCTACTTATATGAGTTACAGCTCAGCTCTTGAACCAAAATAAAGTCACCCACCATCCAAATAGTAAACTTCAAAGGAGAATTCTAATCACCCTTAGTGCACTAGTTAAGGAATCAAAAAAAGAAATTTACCATTGAAAAGTGGTGCATTCAACCTCTAAAAGAGTGTTCTATTTACTTGTTCAATAAACATTTGCTTTTATTAGAATCCCTAACCAATGCCCTTAGGAAGCAACACCCGACTTTAAAATAGAACCATAATTTAAAAGCATAAAATTCCAAATTCCAAAACGAAGTATAAACAAAAACACACAGACAAAGAGTAATGCCTACCTTGGCTATCTCTGCTCTCATCATCCTGACTACTATTCCCATAATAATCAAAATCATCATCCTGTTGTGGAAGTTGAAAGTTCACCAAAGACTACAAAAAACAACACAATCAGAAAGAGAAAAACAAAAATAATGAACCAAACGAAATTAACTGAAAATATTATATTTAAAAAAATGTAAATAGCGAAACAACAACCCAAAATAAAAACGAATTGAAGAAAAAAGATAAAAGGAATGTAGAATCTCCAATCCACACAACAATGGCGAAAAACACAATAATAAAAAAGAAATGAAGAAAACGAATGCGACGAACCTCAAGATTGAAGAGAGTGGAATAAGAGAGCGAGTCGTTAGGTTTGCCTCTGTGATCCATAAACTGTGATGAGAGAACAATGTGAAGGTAGCGATGAATGAAGAAACCCTAATTATCCGAAAGAGTGTAAAGGAAGAAGAGGTTTTGGAGAGAGAAAGGAATGAGGAGAAACAGAAGAAGGGAACGGAAGGGTGCGTAGGATAAGACGGGTTGCGAGGAGAAAGGGAAAGATCGTGGACGCAGACGGTGTAGAAGCATGGGGTGTGTGATAACGTACGCTGGGTGGGTGTCATTTTCATTAACGTGCGCTTACCGAGTGTTTTTCGTTTTCGTTGGTCACGGAGGAACTAGGACTCTTCAATCTACAATAAAATGAGCATTGAGAGAGCGCGGTAATGAGCAGGCTGTTAGATGAAGAGAAGGGGAGTTGGTGTTAAAAGAGAAAAACATAAGAAGGGGAAATTTTCCTTTAAAAGAAAAGGTTAAGTTATTTCTTTAATCTCCATGGTTTTACTTTATCTTTAAATAAGTTTCTATACTTTAAAACTTTTCATCTAACTTTCTATTTAAAATAGTAAATAGGTCCATATTAGTACCTGTTTTGAGACTTAATTACCAAAAATTTATAACTAGTATGAATTTAATTAAAAAGATGTATTATGATAACTTATTTAATTTTTTTAAAGTATAAGAATCTAATTAGAAACTTTTAAATCATACGGAGCTTGATTAATGACGTTCAAAATCATGATTAATAATGTGTTGAATTTGGTTAATGGATACATGTGTAATAGATGGGTAACTCGTTAACCGACAACTTGGTTAATGGTGTACAAAATCTTGGTTAATGAAAATCAGTGGATAGTTAATGAGTTACCTATCTTGGTATACTCATTAATCAAGTCTAACACGCTATTAGCCATGATTTTGAACATCGTTAACCAGATGTTGAATTTCAGATACTCAAATAACATTATTGAAACATTAATTTACCTTGAAGAAAATGATCACGTAGAAATGAGAAATTACAAAAAATCCAAGGAGGAAAAGAACCGGGTGTAAGATTTCTCTCAATACTTTGAGAATTCCACGTCGATATTATCTACCACAACAATTTGATATCAGTTATCCCCTCTAAGAATTCACTTCAAAAGAAAATGGATATAAGGAGGAAAAGAGAGAAAATAATGAGATAACTAGAAAAATTTGAAGAAAAAATACTGAAGTTTGTGAAATAAAAAGATAACAAAATAATTGTTAGCTAAATTTGGAAATGGTCAGCAGTAATTAACAAAAATGAGATTATTAATGAGTAAGCACGGTAATGATTAACTAAATTTGAGCATAGTCAATAGTAATTAGCAATAGTAATTAACAATAATGTGCAATAATAATGAGTGAAAATTTGGGATCAAAGGCAATTGTCTCAATTGCCTTACTATATCCACAACCCCCGTGGCGGCTCTCTAGTTAAGAGGTAGTGGATACCCACGGAAATCACTTTGACGCTTAAATTAGTAGGGTACTCAACATGTGAGTGTTAAAATATAATGAGGATGGATCAAATGAAACTAAAATACTAAATAATTATGTATTTCTTTGCCTCTGCCTTAAATGAAAGTTTTAACGTCAATGTGGGTTGCTCTGAACCTGAAAATCACGCCATATTAGTTCTCAAGATAATGAAGATGGATTAAAAGAACCTAAAATATCAAATAAAAGGTATAGAAATCTTTCATCATCTGTCTCTAACTATTTTGATAAAATTTCCGTGGGAAGTGATGAGAAAGAGAGGGCTCGATCAAGGCTTTTGGGAAAGAATATGTAAGTGGTGATAGTAAATATAGAACTAAAACTTTACTATGTCAGTTGTGAGAAAGTGTCAAAAGGGTTTGCTAATATTGAGGCTGGTAAATTTATGTTCGATCATAGTGGAAAAATAAGAGGTAGAAAAGTTGATTTTAAAATGGTTCGTGACATGATATCCATGACTCTCATAGAGCATGACCTTCCATTCTCTGTTGTAGAATATAGGAGTGTTAGATAATTACTAAAATATTTGAAACCTCAAGGTAAGGTATCCTCTAGACATGTAGTCATATTAGACGTGATTAACATGTATGAGAGTGAAAAGAAAAATTTGAAACAAACGTTGTCCAAAGTTTCAAGTAGAATATGCTTGACATCCAATGTGTGGACTTCTTGTGCCACAAAAGGTTATACTTCGTTAACTGCAAAAAAAATTGGATGAAAAATGGAAGCTTAACATCAAAATTATAAATTCTTCTCATTTCCCCCCTCCACACTTTGGACGTGAATTAGCTAATAAGATTGTTTATGGTTTCTTGGAAGAGTGGGGGTGAGAGGAATTTTTTCTCATTGACTATGGATAGCGCATCTTCTAATGACAACATGCAAGACTTCTTTTGCAAAGCAATGGCTTGTTATGTGGTGGTGATTTTTTTCATGTTCGATGTTGTGGTCATACATTAAATGTTATAGTTTAAGAGGGTTTGCTCATAAAAAAAAAAAAAAGAGGGTTTGAAAGTTGCTAGTGGTGTTTTACACAAATTTAGAGAAACATCAAGTATGTTAAGGGGTCAGAGGAAAGAATGAATGTTTTTAAAGTTTTTGTGAATAAAATTAGTGACATTGATACCAAGGTTGGTCTGCGTTTAGATGTCACTACTAGGTGAAACTTCACATTTATGATGCTTGAAAGTGCATTTGCATATTTTAGTAACCTTGCTTCTGATAGGAACTATAAGTATTGCCCTACTAACAATGAATGGGAATTTTTACATCCATTATATTTGATCACAAATTTGATGTTTGGTTCCTCGTATCCACTATCTAATTTGGGCCTGTTTGGATTGGCTTATAAACAACTTATTTTGACTTATCTACTGGCATAAACGCTTGTCTGAGTGTTTGGGAGAGCTTATGGAAACAGCTTATGACATGTCCATAAGCTGTTTTCAACTTATTTTGATAAGCGCTTCAGGATAGCTTATGAAAACAGCTTATAACTTATATGAAAATAGTTTGACTATATTTTCTCTTTAATTATAAAAATAGCATATACATAAGCGCTTATAATATGATAAACGCTTATCTTATAAGCGCTTAAATAAGTTGTTTTCCCAAACAGGGCCTTTATATTTCTGTCAAGTGTGGGGGATTCAATGCGTGTTTTATTGAAAATATGAGTAATGAAGATGAGGTTATTAGGGATATGACAACTAAGATAAAAATGAAGTTTGACAAATATTGAAATGATTATAGTATTGTGTTTGCACTTTGAACCATCCTTGATCATCACTTTTAAGTTCTCATTTTTGGGGCTTTGTTATGCAAAGCTTGGTCTTGATTCAATATCTTATCAAGCAAGCTTGAAAGTTATGAAGCACAAGTTATATACTCTATTCAACGAGCATGTCAGTAATTTGCCCAAAATGCTTTGAAAATAAAAGCAATTTTTAAAAAAAATTGAAATTGGGGTGCAACAATTGGACCATTAAATTTTGTCACAATCACCCCCACACATTAATAGGGATAAAAGGAACATAAAATGGAAAAAAGTGATATAAAAATGTAAACTTTATGTATTAAATCTTAGAAGAAACGAAGATGCATCGTAGATTAGATCAGCGGGTTCAAAAGAAGGGCAAGATAATCGAATCAGGGTGTGAGGGCTACAAAATTAGCTTAAAAACTTAGAAACTTTGAGATGCAAAAATGAGAAATGAACCAAAGCTAATGCACCACTGAAATCGACCCATCCAGATGCCTCAATCAACCCATACGCATCACCTCTTCCACTAGTTTTGTCTTTCTCTTGTCTAGTCTCTGATAAGGGCAGAGGAAAGGTTGAGAAATGAGGGGAAGGAAATGACTATCATCTCCCAATCCAAGCTTCCATGGAATGTGGCAGGCTCCCTCCTAGCCGTCGGTGACCATGACCACGGACATGGCCATCGCTGCCGGCGAGATCCATTGAGCATGGTGACAAAACTTGATAAAGGAGTGAGATGAAAATTACAATATCAATAAGACCAAAGCATAAATAATCAGTGATGCATAATATAAATGTAGAACCGTTATTAGGGACTTATGAATAAATAATAAGTTTTTAATGTGACTAGTTGAACAATTTGCAAGTAATTATCTAACTACCATTAATTATATTTTTCTATGAAATCAACATTGATACATAGGACATCATTAGTGCATCCCAATTTTCGAGGTACACCATAAAATCCACCATATGAATAAGTTAGATAAAGTTTGTTTCACTACACCTAACTTATTTATTACTTCTACCAAACCCTTGTGATCCATCAATAAGCTTAATGCAATTAATTTATATATACTTACAGCAACTCCAATGAGAATTGCTTATGGGTTGCTTAACATAAAAATATTATTTCGATCGACCACATATGATTTTGAGTTGCTTATGGGTTGCTTAAAGTTAAGGAGAGTTGCTTATATAAGCAACCATTGGTTATGGGTTGCTTAACATTTGATCATTTGTGAGTATATGTAGGAGAGAGAATATGAGATGTTGAAAAGAGAGAGGATATTTTTGAGTTAAAAAACTTGTTGATAGGAACTCCCATTGGAGTGGAAATTGATTGTGTTACTGAGATGACCCACTTAAAAGAATATAGTGGGTTGTTTATATGAAGAGCATTGGAGATCTCTTAGTCATTACTCCATCCGTCCCATTATATATGTCACATTTACAAAAAAAATTTGTCCCAAAATATATGTCATTTTCTATTTTCAATGTCATATTAAATGCTTTCTACGGATTGTATCCTTAAATATTTCATTTTGTATTTATGACAATAATTAATACACCAATGATTAATAAGGTTAATTTGATAAAATAACCACTATCTTTTTTTTATTTATTGTTTTTTCTTAAACTGTGTGATTTAGGAAAATATGACATATATATTGGGCCGGAGAGAGTAAAACAATACACATAATAAATAAGATTTAATTGATATGTATTGTCGATGTAAAGATTTTTTTATATTGTTTATTTTTTTGATGAAAGATTTTTTATACCGTTAATCAATCATAAATTGTCACATCAATAAAAATGTTTGTCTTTTATCATAATTACATTAAAAATTACATATAAAATTATTTATAATTAATTGATAGTGTAAAAAACTTTACACAGACATTTATAAATGTTATGGTTATTTTTTTTCAAAAATTGACATTTTGATACATACATACATGCATATATATATATATATATACAACTAGCAAAACAAATAATAATGATATTAAATGTACATGTTATTCAAAGGTAAATTAGTTTGATTGATTTTGTACGTTTTTTTTATTTTTTATTTTGGTCCTAGTTGTTTTATTTTTGTCATTTTGATCTTATACGTTATGTTTTATCTTCAATATTAATCCTAAAATCGATGCCGTCAAAAAAGAATTGACAAAAATAACTAATATAAAAGATAAAATATAACATGTACGATTAAAATGAAAAACATAAACTTTTATTTTTTTTATTTATTTTTATATATTATATTTTATCTTATATATTAGTCCTAAATTAACGCAATCAAAAGGAATTAACAAAAATAACTAAATCAATCAAGATGAAAAGTAACCTATAAGACAAAATAAAAAATAAAAATAAAACATATAACACCAAATATAAAAAAAAAAACGTGGTGATCAATTAACCTATTTTTCATATTCATAATTCAAATTCAAAACTTTGAAGAAACACTTGAGGTGGATCCCATTATTATATGAAGATAGTATACGTGTCAAAGAATCTGTTGCATACATTTTTCCCCATCAATCAATAAATAAAACAAGCATACCTCGTGTATCGTAGTCTAGTATCTACTTGCTACTGTTCCTTCTGAACTCAAATTCCCTTCTTCTCAAAACATGTCTGGCTATCCTAATCAGCCTCCCGCCTACGGCTACGGCTACGGCGCGCCACCGCCATCCCAACCATACGGCGGATCACCACCCGGTCAGCCCTACTCCGCCAACCCCTACGGCGGACCTCCTCCACCGTCTGGCCAAACAAACCCCTATAGCCAGTCGTCCGCTCCTTACGCCGCCCCTTACTCAGGAAACCCCAACAAACCGCCCAAGGATGACCCCTACTCTCACGGCGGCGGATCCGCTCCATACGCCTCCGCCCCTTACTCTTCATCCTCAGGAGGCCCTAACAAACCCCCGAAGGACGATCCGTACTCCCACGGCGGCGGAGGCGGAAGCTATCCTCCGCCGCCGCAATATGGGAGTCCGTTCGCGTCGCTGGTTCCGTCGACGTTCCCTCCCGGAACGGATCCTAGCGTGGTAGCGTGCTTCCAGCTGGCGGATCAGGACGGGAGCGGGTTGATCGATGACAAGGAAATGCAGAGGGCGCTTTCTTCATATAACCAGAGCTTCAGCTTGAGGACCGTTCATCTCCTCATGTATCACTTCACCAACACCAACGTCCACAAAATCGGTATTCTCTCTCTCTCTCTCTCTCTAACTCTACGATTGTGGAATTTAGGTTTTCCTCTGATGACGAAAACTCTCTTAATACTTCAAATTGTGTCTATCCACAATCTTTAATAACTAAATTGGGAGTATTAGTACTCTTATCCTTCGTTTAATTTTCGTCGGAAGAGGATGAGGTTTTGCCGGCGAACGGTGCTAAATTGGGCGGCGAATGTGGACTCTCATGGCGGTGGCATGTGGAATGACCTTAATGCCCTTGGTCATTACCATGGTTTTGGATCCTGGTTTTGTTGCGTTTTGGTTTACCTGCTCTTGAAAAAAAGGAAACGCCTTTGCTGCTTTTTTCTTTTCTTTTCTTTTTTAAAATTATTATGGAAAGCCGTGTACTTTCAATGCAGTGATGAGGTAACTCAGCGCGTTTTGTCTCTTTCGGACTTTTTCAGTATCGGTTTGGCTTTTGTGGGGATGCGGGGTTTTGTTATGTACACGTGGCGGTCAATTTTTAAATAAAATAAAATAATTTAGTGATTATATTTTAGATATTTTTTTAAATAAAACTGAACTTAATTTGTTTTGTTTACTATTGTAAAATTTATTTTTTTTCAGCTTTTTATGTGATTATAATTATAATTATAATAATTAGATTTCAGTTTTTTTTCCTGATTTGATTATTTTCAAAAGCTGAAACATACATATAAAAAAGAGTTTAATTGATATACACTCTCAGTGTAAAGTTTTTTACATTGTCAACCAATCAGAAATCATGGTGTGGGTGACTTTTAAGGTAGTTAGGATAAGAGTTAGAGCCTCTTTGATAAGACACTTCAACGAGCTTATAGTCGATAGCTTATAGCGGATGAGAAAGTAGTCCCGTTTGGTAAACGCATCTATTACGAGCTTATATCGTTTTTTCAAACGCTACTTGAAGTAGCGTTTGAGCTTATAGCTTATAGCGTTTCATTTTTCTTTCCACTTTTATCCTTATTATCTTCATTTAATTCTATCTTTATTTTCTTCTCTCTCTTTTATGTAAAATCATTAATGAAGATATCTTTTTATGTCATTTTATATTTTTCAGCTAGTTCAACCGTTAGTTTTATCAAACACTTTCACAGAAAATAAGCTAGCTTATCCGCTATCAGCTATCAGCTACCTCATCCGCTATCCACTATCAGCTACCTCATCCGCTAACAGCTAATTTTACCAAACAGACTCTTAAACATTTAAGCTTATGTGACACATTCTGATTGGTTGACGGTATAAAAAATCAGTGCATATCAATTAAATCCTATAAAAAATCCTTAAAGATGATTATTTCAAAAATAATCTAAAACAAACTGTCCAAGAACTTTTTTGTTATCACTCATTGCTTAATCCTAGAAGGTATTGGTTGGCAAGAAATGATAAATGCTGACTATGGCTCTAATTTATATTAAATAGTATATAGTATATTCAGGACTATAAAAGTTTTAAACTTTCTGTTTTTTTAATATCTAATAAAAATAAAAACTTTCCATATTTTGATTCCTTAAGGATTAAGGCAATGGTTAGCCAGATCAGAACAAATTAATTTTTTTTCATTTGTTAATTAATTCAGGTATTAAGAAGATTGTAAATGAATAATGTTAAACAATTGGTTATGAATTTAATATTATTATTATTATTTTTGTGGTTGGCAAATGTTAGTTTGTTACTAATTGTTATGTTAGTGAGGGGAGTTGAATCCATAATCTCTTTATCACTTCAACTCTATGTCTCTCCCCCCAAACCACCTTGCCACCTTATCACTCCAATATTATTATTATTATTATTATTGAGATATAAGATCTGACGTGGGAAAGAAAAAGTAAGCTAAAGTTCAGACAAAAGAGTTGTTTTTTTGGTGAATAGACAAAAGAGTTTTGACTAAGTGTTAGTTGAGCTACAACTCTCGCACAATTAATTTAAAAATTTGAGCTTGTTCGAGTGTCCTAAAGTAGGATTATTTATTCAGTTTAATTAAGTAATATTTCTTAAAAATTACTGAATCTCTCTCATTGGTTAGAATTGATTGTAATGTTTATTTATTTTGGAAACTTATTTGCCCTACATCTAGATTCAATTCTTTAATCAAAAAATCTGTCAAAAATTCGATTTTGAAAAAATACCCAAAGATAGTTGGTATTATTGTTTAGTGTTTATAATCAAATGTTAAGAGATTGTAGCAGGTGAAGTGTTGAACTAGTAACCACTGATTGCTGATGAAATTTCTGCTATAGATATTTAATTACACATCCGAGTTTTGATTTTACAAAATCGGAACAAATGTGTATAACTAATCAAGGTTGAAAGTTAAAGGAGTATTTACAGTTTTTTGCCCTGATTATTTTATTCTTTAATTAATTCCTTCTGCGTTGATTTACTTGCACATAATCAAACTTGCTGTTTTTTTTTTATCAGAAAAAAAAGTGGTTATCATTTACTTTTTCTCCTTCCGGACTGATTGAATTCTGGACTTCTTAATGCAGGACCCAAGGAATTTACATCTCTATTTTACAGTCTTCAGAGCTGGAGGGTACTTCCCATTTTTCTCTGAGTTTTTCCCTCTTGTTAATCTCAATTCTCAAGTTGACAAACTATTCTGTCTTTTGGAATATATATTCTTCTAACTTAGCATTTATTGCTGCAGGGCATTTTTGAGAGATTTGACAAGGACAGGAGTGGCAAAATCGACCCATCTGAGTTGCGAGATGCTCTACTGAGTTTGGGTTATGCTGTTTCTCCTTTGGTATTGGATTTGCTCGTCTCCAAGTTTGACAAAACTGGTGGAAAAAGCAGGGCTATAGAATATGACAATTTCATCGAGTATGGCTTTGCTACAATTCTTTTTCTCTTATTTCATAAAATTTTATTTATATTATGAAAAGATTTTCCAATTGGTGTCTTTTTATTTTATTTTATTTTATCTAAATGTATGTTTTATTTTATTATGACTAAAAAGAGAGAAGAAAATTGTCCATATACATTAACCACAAAGGCTCAGAGTCACACACTAATATTTTTAATGATATTTTTGACATGATATTGTAGTTTGAAGTCAGTATACATTTTTCAGATTTAAAATGGGACAAACTTTCTTAAAACTGAGATTTTCTCTTTTACTAGCTTTATGTGTACCTATTTTTATATTGAATTGAAATGGATTTTTAAACTGATTCTTTTCCTTGTTTGCTAATGCAGGTGTTGTCTTACTGTTAAGGTGAGTTACTAAATCACTCTATTTATATGATTTCATCAGTTTCTGCATTAAAATTACATCTTACTATTCTTATCTGTTACCGAGTCAGACTGTAGCATACCATACTTTCAGCTTAAGTTTATAGCTGCAGTAGGGATTGCAAAGAAAAGAAGCGAAGCAAAATGGCAATCATAGTGATAGCAGTGCTTCGGTAGCAATAGCATCAGATACTGCATATGTTACTGCATGCATATTTACACCACTTCGTATAAAACCTTTTAAAGTTTGCTGTTTAGTATCAAGACTTTCATGTTGGAAAGTAAGATATTATTGTCCTCTTAGATATATAAAAATATATATTCACCTAATAGCTTAAAAGCTTTTGAGAGAGTTGGGTATTAGAGCTTTTATGTTTAGAGTTTGATCCTTGCCAGTTGCCGCCTCAATTCTTCTAATAAAAAGTTGAATTTCAAAGTAAGGTATGTAGGCCTGTGTATTGTCCACACTTCAAATTCAAAAGACAGAGCATGAGGAGACGTGTTAGATATGTAAAAATCATTCATATACCTTCACCTGAAGCTTAAGCTTTTGGGAGAGTTGATTCATAGCAATCACGAACAATGATAGTTTAGTATGTTACGGATAAGTTTGTTTAATTCCAGGTTCCAATACTTCCTTGTCTATAAGATGATTAAGTACAACATGCTCCTTTACATGAAATTTCTTGTGTTACTTAGACGATTCATGAAACATAATCAACCTGGTATTATTTCTTAGTATGAAATAATGACTAATGAAACGGTTTATGTTGAAATCGAGGTGATGCGTTTCTATTTTCCTTATGGGAAGGTAAAAGATCTCACTTTTAAATGTGTATTGCAGGGACTAACTGATAAATTCAAGGAGAAGGATACTGGGTATACTGGCTCTGCATCATTCTCCTATGAGTCGTTTATGCTGACTGTTCTGCCATTCCTGATAGCTTAGGAAAGTAATGGTCTATTATCAATTGACTTTGTAAGTGGTCTGGCTGTATTTGGTTTGAAAATTTGTGGTCGAATTACTCTATTTGCCAGCTTTTTAATAAGCTGTTATTCCCTGTTGTTTAGTTTGTATAAGTAAACAAATCCTAAAAATACTATATCTTCAGCTTGTAGTTGCTGATAACTTTTATCGGCCACTGTCTTATGAAGAAAATGAAAATGAGTTTCGATCCTAATGAATTAATGATGTCCTAAGTTTTTGTTAAAAAAAAATTAAGATGACAAACTATAGAGCTCAATTTCACTAAAAAAAATACTAGTTATTTGGGACAAAAAAAGAAGTAAAATACTTCAGTTTTCTCTCTCTTTGTTTGATTTTTCATATATTCTCTATTTTCAAAAGTTGAACAAAACTCTTCTAATTCTAAAATTTACAAAGACGCCTTTATTTTGGGAAAAAAAACACGAAACACCTATATCCAATTAAGAATAATAAGCCCAAAATTAATTGATAGAGACATTAGTCATCCATCGATGAAAGTAGTAGTATTTATATTCTTAATTTATGATTGTTGCTTGTAATGCTGGTAAAATTGAAGGTAAAAATGTTATTAAAGGTAGAAATTTAAGGGTATGAAAAGAAAAAAGCCAAAAACCATTTAAGATACTGATAAAATTAAGAGTAAAAATATCATTTTAATGTCATTAATGGTTGCTTAATAACTGTTAATTTGAGAGTTATTGTGCTTAATTTACTTCATGTGTAGCATTTTAGCAAAATATAAGAGGTGTTTATGTAAGTGTTAAGAGAGTTTTATATGATTCTTAAAAATAAAGGGAATTATTTACAAACGAAAAAATAAGGCAAATGAAGAAAAAAAAAATTGAAGTAGTTTACTTTTAAAAAAATGTTTAAATGACTTTTTAGGGTAACAATCAATTATATAAAGAGTATATATTCAAATTTGTGTTTGAGAAATAATGTATCTCCTAATTTAATCTCTAAAAATAAAAATCCCAAGTTTTTGCTTAACAATTTTAGATGTATGTCAAAGTAGTTCTTCACAGGATTAATATGTCTTTAAAATTTGTCATGAAAAAATTCATTTAATTGACATTCAAAATTTTCAAACATCAAATTGAGTCCTTCATTGTTCAAAAAGTAGAGTCACATCTTTTATAATAAATTTGGGTATTTATTAGTTGTTCTAAAAGTAGGGACTCACCTTTTATCATAAATTTGGGTATTTATTTTTGGGTCTTGCCAAAGGCATTTGTTAAGAAATCAACTAATGATAAGTTTCTATCGGGAATTTGGTATATCACTTCTCGATATGTTAAAAGTTGGGTAACGAAGAGCCTAAATCATTAAGGAGATTTTCACATTGGGCTAAGAGCAAATCATACAAGTGATTTAGACATCACATGTTTCATCCAAAACCTTAAAGTATTAGATGTATGGGTTCCCTTACTTATATGTTGCTCAACAAGTCTACTTGCATCCAATGTAAGACTTTTTACTCACACTTGATAATGCATCATTTTTCAATAAAAACTTATATCTTTTGACTAATTAATCAGTGCCCTATTGGTTAGCTTTCTCTTGTATTCTTTATATCTAATAGACATTGAAGGACCAAACAGCTACATGTCCCCAAGACGTTGAACGAAACATTGTTTTGGTAAAATTTACGACCCTAAAGTTTAAGAATAATGCTTCGGTTACATTTTACAGTTTTTCTAGAATCTTCAAAGCTAAATACTATATTGGAGGGGATTTTTTGGAGTCTTAGTGAGGTCACAACCCTAGCTATACGTGGCGTAGCATCTGGAGTTCCCGGGTTCTGGTTAAGGAAGGCTACAAGTAGTGTATTAGGGGTGGTGCTAATATTGATGTCTAGAAGGATCCTTGACTGAGATTGGAGGATAGTTTGTGTGTTAGCTCCTCTGCAACTCAGAACAATGCTATTCTTAAAAGTAAAAGATCTGATGTTTCAGGGTACTAAGATATGGAATATGGGCCTAATCAGAGAGGTTTTCATCTCCTTAGATGCTAATGCTATTGCTAAAATTCCTCTATTAGAATCTGTTAAGCATGATAGACTTATTTGGTATCCTAGCAGTAATGGCATCTACTCTGTAAAATCCGCCTTTCATCTATTCATGAACAAAGTAGTAGATACAACTCATATGCAACGAGAAGGGAATTAGCAATTTCTATGGAAGATGAACATGCCTCAAAAGATCAAAATCTTCCTATGGAGGCTCTGTTGTGAATGCATTCCTGTTCGTACGAGGCTTCAGAGTAAAAAGGTCTACTGTTCTGCTACTTGCGTGTTGTGTGAGAGTGAGCTCGAAAGTAGCTGCTATGTCCTTGTTGCTTGTCCCCGTGTTCGGTCGTGCTGGGAGTAGGAAGGATTGTGGCTGGTGCTTAACGAGGTGATGTGTATAACCACTGATTTTGCATATATGTTCTTTAGAACCTGCAATGTTCTTGATGAGGGGAAGCGGGTGATGTTCGGGATGGTGTTGTGGAGCGTTTGGAAGAAAAGGAACATCTTGCTCTGGGAGACGAAGGAAGAAGACAATTCCTCAATGATCTTTAGAGCTAGGAATGTTCTTGAAGAATGGTGTTGGGCCCACAGGAAAGAAGATAAGTTCGGCCAGACTCAAAAGGCCCACTCGCCATGTTCCTGGTCTAAGCCCTATAGAAATTTTGTTAAAATGAATGTAGATGCAAGTTTTCATCAAGGCCTTAACAAAACCAGCTACGAGCCATGCATTAGAAATGAGTTGGGGCAATTCATCCGTGCTAAATCTGGATGGTCCTTGCCGCTGCTTCCGATTAAAGATGGAGATGCTTTGGGCTTGTTGGCTCCTATTCGTTAGGTTGTGGAAGTGGATCTAGAAAATATTGCGTTTGAGGTGGACTGCAAGTTGGTTGCCGACAGTATTGCTCACCACAAATAGGATCTTTTAGAATTTAGGTCCTTTATTAATGATTGTGTATCCGTCCTTTCTTTGAAACCAAATTTCTCAGTTGAGTTTGTTAGGCGTCAAGCAAACATATTTGCTCATAAGTTAGCTAGGGTGGCTATCTTTATGGCTTGTAACCACATTTATGATTTTGTTCCAACTTGTATTGCGGATGACATTCTTTTAGAAATGAAATAAGTCTCCAGTAAAAAAAAATCATTTGATTATAATTTATTTCAAATTGTTTTAATTACTTAAATAGATTAAAGAGATGTAAGAGGCATAGTTATGTGCAAGAAGCATTTTTCAAAGTATAAAATTAGCATATCAAATTCCTTATTTTTTTTTTGTTTTCTAGAATATCCTCTCACCGGTGGGTTCTACCCTACCAACCAGGTTTTCTCCATACGTAAGAGTCAAAATTCGAATTCTTGATCACTTACTTAAGATATCCGAATCCCTTACCACTCAGACCAACCACACGTATGTACTTTGTGCCTATATATAATCAAGGAGTGTTGTCCCAACCAGCAGAACGGTACAATTGGCCAACTGTGAATTGCATTTGCTATTTACAGGCTTCAATGGTGGATCAACAATATATTTCAAGTGATTGTAGGATTCTGAAGTTTCTATGGCAATCTTGTGTAAATCACTTGTAAGAAAAGAAGTGATTTTTGACAAAATTGTGAATTGAAAGAAAATTAAAGTGTTTTTTTATTTTTATTTTTATTTTTTATAAGAAAAGGAAATCAAAGTGTTTGAAAGTAAATAAGTTCTGCCCTCCTAATGCAAACTCAACTTCAGCGGCAAGTGCCTTGCAAATACACCCCCCTTTCCATTGTCGTACAATGAGGAGCCACCCCATTTAACCCCTCCGAATCCGATCAAGTAAATAAATAAAAGTATACCCACTTTAACCTTAACTAAATTATGATCTTAATCTATTATAGGTGTGTTTGGAAAAGCTGAAAAAAAAAGATTATGCTGATAATCGATTTATGAATAATCGATTATTGTGATAATCGATTATAATCAGAATCTATTTTTGTTTGGGTCTGTTTGCTGAAAAGCGATTTCAAGATAATCTTTTTCAATTGGATGGTCTAAAAAAATTGCTTTTTACATAGTAAATTACGAAAAAGGGTATGAAGTTATTTGTATAATTTAATAATATTTATTTGGAAGTTAGTTTTGTAGGGATAAACAGGGAAGAGAGTTTTGAGAATAAGAAATAATCAAATCATAACAATCTTAAGCTAAAACAAATTAGATGACATAAAACAACTTTTTCCCCCCAAAAAAGCTTTTTTATAAATTTAAGGTAATTGCCAAACATGATAGATTATATATGAAACAGCTTTTTAGCCAAAAAACAGCTGAAATGGAAAAAATCAAGCGTTCCCAAACAAGCATTATATGATTTTGCAATCGATACATATTCACATGCACTTTCACAGAGAATCTGCAACATACATACCATCGATTTTAAAGATGACGAATCGCACATGCCTTGGGATGTGAAGTTCTTTTTTCTTTTTTTTTTAAATATTAATAATATTGTAATTTTACGTTGAGATAGAACTTTCAAGAGGTTAATTGACTATATATGTGGAATTGACTTTTCAATTAACTCAAGTGTGAGCCTCAATGTGCTTCTTAGGATACGATGAAATATTGAAATAGCTGAACTTCGTAAGAGTTATTCTAGCCTTCCTTCCATAATAGACTTATCCTAAATAACATCGACAAGGAGACCGATGGGATTATATTAGTAATTAACTTATAGTCAGGGGAAAATGAATGCCGTTTGATTATTAAAAACATGGGTAAAAAATATGCAACCTACGGATATGAAGATCAATCAATATCATAAATGACTTAGGCATCAGTAAGCATATTGAAGCATCGACTTCATCTAGTACACTTTAGCAGAAACCATGTTTCTCTTGTGGAAACAAGAAACTGTGTGGGCTTATAACTAAGATAGTGATCATCTCAATGGCGGCAATCTACATTTGGCCCTAAAGAAGAGGACTTCAAGAGAAATACATGCTTCAAATTTCCTTTCTTGGTCTGAAATCTCTCCCTGAAATGTCTACGTAAACTATGTAGCTATAACATTAATCAATTTTTCTGACAAATAGCATATTATTGGTATAGAAGCCAGCTTTTACATAGACTAAAATAACCTTGGTTTTCTCATCATTATGCAATGTTAGCAGATGACTTCAATTTCTTAGGTGGTGGGTTTCCTCCGGAGATAAGCACATACAAATAAAAGCAGAGCATTGCAGAACTGCAAACAAGAATTCAACGCATGCATAGAGGAGTCAGACCAAAACCAGGACACTGTTGCAACCACTAAAAGAATAATTATCAATTTCAAAGCATCAAAATAAAATTGGTGTGTTTAAAGCCAAGGGTCGAGGTACCTTATAATAGCACTGAATCCAGTAGGAAATACTTTCTTTGCCTGCATAGAGAAAATAAAGTAAGTATAAAAATGAAATGAAACAACAGACAAGGACAGACCCCGATAGAATATATATACTACCAATGAGTAGCTCTGAAAGTTCTTCAAGATAAGGATCCCTGACAATGCTGTAAGAAAAGGAAACAGGTTAAGAGATGAAATATTTTTTCTTAGCAACTGCATGCTGCAGCCTTTAAAGTTTCCTTACATTTAAATTTCAAGAAAAATGATGTCTTAATGCAAATGAAATCATATACCTGATTGTCCTAGAATAAATGGTAAACTTGATTTCCCTTGCCTCCAGACCTTCAAGCTAAGGGTGCTGAGCAATAGTAAAGCACCTCCAATGAGCACACCATTGCTCAGTGTTGCAGGATTCCTTGTCAAAAGGAATCCAATTATCCCCCCACTTAGAACAAATCCACCTACGACAAAAAAACGAAGATGACACATTGCATCTTTTTTAAAAGAGGAAAAAGTGTAATAGGGCATAACATATCACCTTTTGTTTTTACTTAAAAAATGTCCTGCATTTTAATATTACCTATGTAAGTTATGTTACAGTCAAAAGGCCACACATAAAAATTAAAACACTGTTCAGCAGCACAACGTTCCATTTCAAATTACCAGATTAGATGCTAACAGGTTAAAAAGCGATAATCTATGTAAAATTTTCCTTTATAAAGTCATTTTTTTTTTTGTTTAAGTAAATCAGTCCTTTGAACAGAAAGTATAATTATATTCCTTCCCTTTCACTTAGATTTAATTTGTACTTACCATGCCATGATCTTAAAAAAAAGTTCTACATTTTTTCATCTTCCACTAATCTGAGTATCATATTGAAGAGACACCAAACTTATTTGATTTTAGGAGGCAATCATTTAATAACTGGAATATAAATGCAAAAATGTCCCTCCCAAAAAGGAGGAAGTGATAAACTTTTATTTCTCCATTTATATAATGGATTTAACTTTGATATATTGTTAGTATAAAACTTTTTTACACATCATCTAATTATACATTGTCAAATCATTAAAAGATTTTGACTATGATAAATACTTGATAGCTAAAACTCTTTTAGTAATGTGGCAATACATGAATGGATATCATCTTAATTTTTTTTACAATGACAATGAATCAAACTTGAACTCTAATACAATATTTGGCCAAAAGAAGAATTCTAAAAATAATCATTTCATAAGCATTTGAGTTTAATTTCACTTTGAGTCCTTTCCATTTTCAAAATCAACCACCTTCGTCCCTCTCAATTCAACCGCGGCAATGCAAATATCTAATTTTAAGTGAAGCAATTAGTTCCAAATTTTCAACTATGTAGTTATCATAGATCCCATAGCATAGTACCGTCAACTGTTTAAGAATTCACAAACCAAAGTGACAACAACAACAATAACAACAGCCAAGTTTTTTCCCACTAGGTGGGGTTGGCTACATGGATCAAACTATGTCATAATGTCCTATCATAAATCATGTTTATAGACAAACCATCCACCTCTAAATCCTTCTTATAGATTTTGCCTATAGCCTTTTTTTGTCTCCCTCTACCTCTAACGATCGGACTACCCACCATCTGATCCACTCTCCTTACTAGAGCTTTTTCAAGTCGTCTACACATACCCGAACCATCTAAGGCAAGATTCTACCATCTTTTCTACACTAAGTGCTACCTCAACTTGCAATACAGTACTATGCTATGGGACAGAGACATACATTAGTGAATCACATTAGTTATAGCCTGTTAATTTCCTTAGTTTAGGCCTAAGACATACATTAGTTATCTACATGGTTTGTTTTTGACCAATTTCAGTTGAATGAATTCATGCCTGAGATTGATGCTTAAGCTGCTAGAAAGAGAGATAGAGGGGGATGGGGGGAAGGGAAAAGCTGCTCCCGTGATCATCAGTCACATGATCAGCAAATGATAGGAAAAAGGAAATGTTACCTGTAACACCCCCTCGGTGTCACATTTCGTATCTCAAATTTTTTTCTTTTTGGTTAATTAAAAACATTTTCGAAAATTACTCAATAGAGTAGTTGCGGAAATCTGATACCAAAGAAAAACTTTAACAACCAGAAACAACCTACCTCGAAGTCCCATAATTTATATATATGTTAGACTGATTAAAAGTGTATCGTTACTGAGTAGATAACCGAAACAGTATCAAAATACCCAAGAAGACCAATTTTTTTTTTTAACACGGTTAGAAAGAGAGTGACGAATGTTAGGGGTAAGGGAAGTCCCTAACAAAATAAAGATTTGCATCCACCATTTTTCCTCCATGATAAAGCTTCTCCTCCCCTTTTTACTTTATTCAAGACTTAAGCTTTTATTTTTTCCTATTTCAAAATATAAATATTTAATCATTACTCCAACTATCTAGTTAGTGGTTAACTAAAGTATATTGCCATCCATTTCAATTTTAACCAAGGTCTCATTGGACTTTTCTTACTATTTTGTCTTACTCTACCAAGCTACTATTTTAGATACTTTTTGGATAAGATTAAAATCATAGTCATCATGGGTTAAATTCATGTAACACCTGAGGCTGATGAAGGCGGGGAGTGATCGCCGGTGCATAAGGCACGGACAAGGAGCGGCTCCTGACAGGCTTCTAGGCGGAGGGACACATGAATGAACTGATTCACATCAGAATAAGAGGAATCCTGAGACTGTAAAGTTAAGGAATGCTTAAAAAGAATTGATTTGTACTACCTATACCAACAAGATGCATCTTCTTTTCGGGAGCCCAGAACATAAGAACTCCATAGTTAAACATGTTTAGCTTGGAGCACTTGTGGGATGGATGATCTTCTGGGAAGTTTCCCAGAAAGTGTGTGAGTGAGGACAAAGCACACTGAAAAGACCCATATTGGTTTGTGGGGACAGTCGACAATCCTGAAAGCAGTCCGGGACGTTACAAATGATATCAGAGCGGACCTCTCCCAGTACGATGTGGTTCGGGGACGAACCAAGCAGAAGCTGGTAGGCATGTAATACCCGAGGCTGACGAGGGCCGAGAGTGATCGCCGGTGCATGAGGCACGGACAAGCAGCGGCTCGTGACAGGCTTCTAGGCGGAGGGACACATGAATGAACCGATTCACACCAGAATGAGAGGGATCCTGAGACTGTACAGTGATGAGACTGTACAGTTGAGGAAGGCTTAAAAGGAACTGATTTGTACTACCTATACCAACAAGATGCATCTTCTTTTCGGGAGTCCAAAACAAAAGAACTCCATAGTTAAACATGCTTGGCTTGGAGCACTTGTGGGATGGGTGATCTTCTGGGATGAGTAAGGACAAATCACGCTGAAAAGACCCGTGTTGATTTGTGGGGACAGTCGACAATCCTGAAAGCAGTCCAATACGTTACACTACCCACCCCCAACCAATGCCACGACATCGCATTGGGATCACCTACTCATAATTTATTTAACACCTAGTCAACTGTCATGCCTCATCAGGAAAAATGCTACCTCATCATATTCCATTCAGGAGTTTAACGAGAGATAAAGGATAGTACCTAATTACATTGCTGCGATTGAAATGTAAGGTACCAAATTGGTTGATTTTGAAAACTAGAGAGACAAAAAGCGTAACTATGCCAAACTTTTATCAACCAAAACCAAAGAGAAATGTAGCACGTTTTATCTGTTAAGTAACCTAATATGCAAATTATCAATCAAGGAACACTTACCAAAGGGAATGCCTAGACAAAAATCATGTATTTTTGCAGTCCTTTTCTGTTGACTGACACCTTCCTGCACTGTCTCTCCAAACCCTATTTTTTCCGCATCATGATCTTCTTTTGTTGAATATAACTTTTGATTTTCTTCAACTTGCAATTTTGACACATCAGCTGCATAACTTAGTGTACTTTTGGTATCGGAACCATCAACATTTGAGCCATGCCTCTCAAGACTCATAACAACTGATAACTATATCAATTATGCTTCCTGTTTAGTCTCAATATAAAATAATTGTTCTAGCACAGTTTCATTGAACAAAAAGAAATTACTTATGCAAGCTTGTTCATATAAATGTCTGGCATTCTGTCACATACACACATATGCGTTTAGTATGATATCCAGAAAATGCAAAGAAAAATGCCTATGGTAGCATTTGGCACACTGATAGAATAGAATGGAACATGATGGAATATAAAGAAACATGAAATTAATAGAGTGTTTCTATTATGTTCTCTTTGGTTCCATCCCTTTTAGTGGAACCAAAATGTCTCAATTTTTAATCTCGTGTCCCGTTTTGTTCTATTTATAAAATATATCAGACATAAAATAGAACCTATATGTTATGTCCCGTCCCATTCTAGCATGTCTACCAAACGCTACCTATATGTTCTATCAAACTAGTTGTACATTTCACTAGATTATTAGTGACGGCTTGTTCAAATACACTTCTTGCACTCTGTCCTGCATTCTCAATGGAGTTACATTTGCACACACGATGAATGGGATTCAAACTAAATCCCAGCCCTTTTAGTTTAGTCATCACATTTGATGAATCTAGTAAACTAGTAAAGGGACGAACCATCATCATTCCACTTTCATTGATCATTCTTCAAGGTTCCAATCTTTCTTGGAACTCTTACTTGCATAGGAACCTTAACGACAGAGAGGCCATAGGTTCAGTCCTAACATCTGATATCGAATCAACAAAACCAATTTGTGAAATCCAACAAAGTTTACACCATTGGTATTTTCTTCCTAGAGCAGATATATTGAAACAGCAGACACACACAAATTCAGAAGCTGCATATGCATATGCATATATATAAGCAGTTCCTGCTATCAATGCATATCCAACCCTAGCGTCTAAAACAGTGATATTTGAGGAGGAAGAAAATTGAGAAGCGAAATGCGAAGTGAGAGGAACCTTGGAATTGGAGCGAAGAGAGCGCCTTTGGATGTGGAAGCTGCGATTGAGGGCGGAGAAGCACGAGAGCTGAGAGATGGTCGCAGCCATGGCGGTGGTCGTCGTCAGTGATCGGAGATCAACGCCAATGCCAATGGATTTATTTAGTTAATGCATACGATGATGATGATGATTTATTTATTAACAAATGCTAAGTTTTAATTGGAAATGGAAATACCTAATACCTAGTACTAGCTAATATATTTATGAGCTTTTTTTATGAACATATTTATGAGTTTAATTGTTATAGTAAAATTTTTCATATTCTCAATCAATTAAAATTTATGGTATGTATGACTTTTAATGTAATTAGTATAAGAGTCAAACGTTTTAGTTTATATTGTAATTTCTGATTGATTAACTGTGTAAAAAATCTGTACATTGATCATGCATATTAATTAAATCTTATATTTAAAAGTAACCCTCAAGTTCGGAAAAATATTAAAAAAAACAAAAAAATCCCAAAATACACATTTTGCCGTTGTTTCTCAAGCTACACATCTTTTTTAAACCCGAATTTTGTATTTTTTTTCTTTTTTAATTATCAATTTTTGTTATTAAATTTTAAAATTAAAAAATGGAAAAAAGAGATAACAAGGAAAGTGGACAATTGAGATGTCCACTTCCCAACAAGATATTGAAAAAAGAAAAAGCAATAGATGGGAAATTGACTTCTCATAGGATAAAGCACATGTGTATTTTGAGAATTATGTGTAGATTGAAAGTTAATTTTCAAATAGATCCTTATACTTTAAACGTTTGTAATCGGATTTTTAAAATTTTAAATAATTTGTAATTAGATTCTCCAGTAGAGTTTCTATTAATAGACTAGCAAATGAAGTTAGACGAATATTGGTGATGTCATCCTATGGATGACCATCACAACCTTATTTGCGATGTTATTCTCCATCTCAACCTTCAGACTCCCTGTTCCTCCAAATTTGTCCTTTCGTCCTCCAAATCCCTAATCTCAACCGTTGTCCCATCATCGAGGCAAATACTCTGAGCAAGTGTTGTCACTTTACAGTGAGGAAGTCTCGTCCTTTCACAATGAAGAATCCTTATTCTTTTATAGCGAGAAAGTATTGTCACTTTACCGTAATAACAGACCTAGCTTGTAAGAAGAGTATCCTATAAATCTCTTTTCGGATTTCTTGTATATTTTGAAGGTTAATAGAATCACTAGATGACCACTTTAAAGTCTATTGACGGAACCCTATCCCGGGGACCTAATTACAAATTATTTATAAGTCCATGGACTCGATTATAAACGTTTAAAGTATAAAGACCCAATTACAAAATATTTACAAGTTCAAAATCCCTATTACAAACTTTTAAAGTATAAGGATCTATTTGAAAATTCTCGAATAGTTTAAGAACCTGCATAGTAATTTTTTTTGTTTTTGACAAGAGAACATGCATAATAATTAAGCTTATAAATAATATTGGTGTTATAAAAATTTTGGAAGTCCTTTGCTATTGTTTTTTCTATAAATTTAATTTATGTAAGTGGAAAAGTCTTTTACACCACCATTAATTCAGATGATCACATCATTAAAACATTTAACTTTTATTATTAGAGATCTAGGCTAATTAATTTTAGTTTTTTTTTTACAAATATTTGTTTTTATCATGATTTTTGTATTATTTTGTAAGATTTAAATATTTTAATATATATTTTACCAAATGAAAACTTAATCTTTTTTTTTTGTCAAACACCCTTAGTATCCGGAAATCGCATTGGACTCCAACTAATCCAAGTCGAATCAGGAAGACCCATTTAAGGGGGCAAAACTCTCCCAACACCCATTTTTTCCATTCACAGGACTCGAACTTGAGATCTTGATTAAGCGGAACCAAACTTCTTATCACTTGGACAGATATGTTTGATTCAAAGGAGAGAAGAAATTTTAATGAAGGGGAGGGAAAGAGAGAGAATGAATTTTAATTAGATATTGTGTTTGGTTAAGAGAAGGAAAAATAACACTATTCATGTTTAGTTCACAAAGGGAGAGAGATTGTAAAACTAATTTACTTTTATATCCTTAAATTTTGGATTTCAAAATACATTATTAAGGATATTTTAATCAATACATTCAAAATATTTTAAACTCCTCCCTCTCCTCTCCAAATCCCTCAATATTGGAGGGGAGTCAAAATTGAGTAATGAGAGATTTTGCTCCCCTTCATTAGGGGTGTTTATCAACCGATCCAAACCAATTCAAACCGTAAAAATCGAACCGAAAAATCAAAAACCGAAAAAATCGAAAAACGCAGAAACCGCTTTTCTTCATTGGATTGGATTTCGGATCCCCTAGTGAAAACTGATCCAATCTAATCCAAACCGATCTACTATATTCATATAATATTATTTTTTTAAATTATAGTACTACTCATACTTAAACATTGTTTTTCATACTTTTATGAATGAACACTCTCATTCTCTTTAATATTTTTGTTGGAATTGTCAAATACTCGATGTATTGGAATTTGTATAATTATTTATGTACCTAGGAATCAATAGTTATTCATTTACTAGAAGATTTCATGCATATATTTAGGAACTAAAACTATATTAATTATAGTATATATAGGTTTAATGTTGATTTTCGACTTAATATAACTATGTAATAATATATCGATAAAAACCGAATTATTCAATCCAATCCAAATCGCATTTGATTGGATTGGATTGGATTGGATCGGATTTTTTAAGGAAGCAAACCGATCAATCCAAATCGCAAGTTGTTTACATAATCGGATCAGATGATTTTTTGGTTCAAAACCGATCCAATCCAATCCGCAAACACCCTTACCCTTCATTCCTCTTACTCCCGTGAAAAAGGCTGCAAACGTATTGTTATCAAGATGCTTCCGATAAAGTCGTGTCAAAAACAACTCTTCATTGATTTGCTTTCAGATTTCCCGAACAAAATATGTTTTGGTGTGAATCATATGAGGCCATATTCAAATTTACAATCCATAATTATTTTAGCAGATTATCAGCTGGAAATCTTCAATGACAGCAAACTCAGATAAATAAATGAAGAATACAAAAAGGAAATAGAATAAAAGATGTATACCATTTTAGATATGTGATGATTTGCTATGTACCCAGTAGTAACATTTCTCATCTCCAAAACCAGGAAGAAAGGGCAGACAGAAAGCACTTCATATATGTATGTGAAGATTTGCAAAATGTGAAGGACCAAATATAAAATGAACTTAGTAAAATTTCCCCTGCACCCTTCTGATGACATCAGCAATTCATGCATTGAACCACATTTTACATATTCTAATGATAATAATGGCTTTTTGCACTCTGGCATCTCTGCTGAGAACCTTCACTGTTTTCATTGGTGCTGGTAGTTGCACCATAAGAGCAAAAGCAAATGCCCTCCTTGTGATGCTCCCTCTGATTGGAGCATATATCCAGAAATTCTGTTCTTCGCCTTGGTGTGCTCATAGACCTTGCCTTTGCTTTGCTGGATTCTGTTACAGCCATGTATGTAGGAAAAAGTGGAGAATTTGGCATGGAACTCTCATCCCCAACTGAACTTCTTTTTACATGAGAAAATGATTTCCTTGGGATTGAAATTTGTGAACTTAATCCTTCTTCTTGCAATTCTTTTTTCATTGTGATCAGGTTTGAAGGAAGAGCTGGTTTATAAAGCACATCCCAATCACATGTTTCTTTATGTAGCCACTGTCCTAGAGTATGACAGCTCTCTCTTCCAAATTCCTTGTTGTGCACAGGTTCTTCCACCATTTGTAGAATTTTTCTCTCCTAGAAAAGATAAATTACATGGCTATTCTAAGATGCATGAAATGGTAATACTGGCCTACAAAATAATAAGAAAATGATAGGGGCAATTCCTTGTCATTGTCATATCCTCATAGGAAAAAGAATAATGAGTTTTAATGGCCAGCAATGTTTGAAAAGGTAGGTTCAATTTTCAAATTACTTGACTTTGTATCTTTTAATTAATTTGTTTCTTTCCTTCTCTATTTTTTTTTATGAGTAACAATGCTGAGATATAATGTCAAATCAAATGAGATTACCCTTTGTGAAAAAGAGTACCGCTTCATGCGCTCTCTTTTGACAATGGCCTCTTGCTTTCTCAACCATATGGCTTCCATGTTTTCTCTTGAGTGCAAGCTGCAATCCCAATTTCTCTGACTGTGGCTTTCAGGCTGTAACTAAATTCTTCAGGGGATTAGACAAGGGAATTGTTCAAACTCAATGCAGACTTTATTTACTAGCTTATGATATCAAAACTATTCTAGACATATGAGACCTAGTAATGGGAAATGGGATGAAGACCCTGAAGTTTGGGGGATCTACTGAACTTGCAAACTGAACCATAAGAGAGAAGAAAACTATTAAAATCAATGTTCCACTAACTTCTTGATCCATTCCCTCATAGTGGGAAATGGATGACTGAAGATCATTGTGGGTTGTGTTTTTCTCACACTTCTCCCTTCTACTAATATAAATGTCACAAACTTACCTTCAGTTCCTTCTCTTCCAACTTCTTCTTTTGCTTTGGAAACTGCTTGATCTGGTCATTTTTGTACCTTTCTTCTGCACAATGACTGCTTCTTTCCTGGATTTCTACCTGATTTTTTGCATTCAAGGGGAAATTCTTCATAGTGTTGGGCACTTTACGTCTCACAGTTTGACCACGAACTATCGCTTGCAGTCTTATAACTCCCTTCAATGCTCTTAATGCTTTCCTAGCCTGTTTCATTCCCAGTTTAGAGTTTAAGTTCAAGTGAGCTTAGAAGTGTTTTACTATTTGTGTTGATCAGATAACCAACTATAATTCAACATAAGTTAATAATGCATTTGAGAATAGTGAATCAAATGGGTTAAAATTTAATTTCACAACACTAATTCTCGGTGGAGGAAAAAAAAGTAAATCAGGAGCAATTACAAAAATGCAGATCATTACAATATCTTGTTATATGACTTCAAAAAGATATTCGGTTGCAAATTTCTTAAGTTCTGAATTCTGCTTCACTATGATTTTCTAGTAAGCTAGAAATATATATTTGGAAGCAAAAGCCTGGCTAGTTTGCTGAAACTTTTAATTGCTAGACACACTTGTCCTTTTTTATGTAGTTCATCCATTTCTTCTCACTGAAATGGTCAACTATGTTACTGAAAGGAATGCTAAGAAGGATTTTGTCCAAGGTTGGAATGAGTATACTCTTAACCACTATCACTTGCTTTTTCATTTTGCCTATGTAAATCTCTAGCAAACTACAAACCTACAATTTGAGTTCATATTGACAATTCAGTTATTAATACAGAAGAAGAACTAGGTTCAGAGGAAGCTCACAAGATGTGCACGGTATGCACTTTGAATCTTGATGGCAGCGAATCTTCGGTCTCCCTTCGACATATATGAATAAGAACGAGAAGCACCTGTAAGCTTGACAACCTCAGCAGCAGCATGTGCAGCAGCAACTGCAGCCTCTGCAGCAGCTGCTGTTGCAATAGCCACAGTCAAAGCATGCTTTCTCTGCTCAGCACTTGCTTCAATCAATGTCTTGCTTGGAGCTGTAATAGTGGGATACTGTTTCTGTTTAAG
Source organism: Ammopiptanthus mongolicus (assembly GCA_039655645.1). Classification (NCBI taxonomy): domain Eukaryota; kingdom Viridiplantae; phylum Streptophyta; class Magnoliopsida; order Fabales; family Fabaceae; genus Ammopiptanthus; species Ammopiptanthus mongolicus. Next base: position 23,429,718 of record CM077347.1, on the reverse strand, counting down.
CCTTCCAAGACTCCATCCCCATTTCTTTGGCTTCTGAGATTACAGAAAAGAAATATTAACCAAAATGAGTTCTATAATAATGTTGTTAGATTATTAGAACAATACCAAAGCATTCTTGGACACCTCTTACTTTGTCCTTTGACTCAGAAGTGAATAGCCTTTTCACCCATCCAAACCAGCTCTTCCGCTTTGCCATGAAGATTTATGACATCATTCAAACCGTATTCTTCAGATACCCTTCTCTATTCCTCAAGCACATCCTATACTTGATATTGAAGAAAGAAGGGGGAGAGCAAGAAGTAAAATTCAAAGATGGTTATATACATGATTTCATGATTCCTAAGAGATAATTAAGCTTTTCTTGTAATCTCTATTGTACTTTAATCACTCAACTAGCTGTTCTGTTCATCTGTCAACATAAACGAACCCCACAGCAATAAGGACCAACATGTCATTAACAACTTTTATATTCATAACTATCATTTACTGGCTCATTAGGATTCACATATAACTTGAACTGAACAACAGTGGTATTAAAAGGAAAAAAATAAAGAAAAAAAAAACAACAACAACAACAACAACACACACACACACACACACACACACACACACAAAGTGTACCCAGAAAGGGATGTGTCAAACTTAATCATAGCAATAACACCACAAGTTAGGCCACTTCAAGAAACTAACCTTTTCATAAAGCAAGTGAACCCAATGGCCTGTTTTGCATGAAGTACCTGAAAAACAGGATGGTGAAGTTATCCAAGGCAAAGAGGATGGTGATACACATCCATACCCTTATGATAGTTCAAAGTTCAAACTTTCAACTTTGTTGATGATTTCCCAAGTGGGATTATTTCTCCTTTGGATGTGTCATCAAAATTGTAGCTTATTAATCAATGTGTTTTAACATTGAGCATGTATAATATATGCTCATAATGTGATAGGGGAAGCAAGAGTTGCATTGGGAAAGCCATAACAATGACTCTTGTAATGATGTGGTCAACGGAGTTAGCCTCTTAAGATGACCAGTGGTGGTTACTTAAAAGCCAAATTCCATTCAACTCTATGGGGTCCCTCTTGTCTCTCTTCTCATCTTCAACTGTCCATTTAACAACTACTACTACCGTCCATTTCAAATGTCTGGTTTCGTCATACTTCATGAAATGACCTTTTGATTTACTAAATTCTGCGGAAGGGGGGCAGGGGGACTAGCACTGCCCTTAGTACTGAAAATGAAATGAGTTTAGTTGATTGAATATCAAAATAGTAACAATGGACGGTGTTTCTTTGCTCTTTTTTTTTTTTTTGTGTTATATATATATATATATATATATATATATATATATATACACACACACACACAAAGAAGATAAAATATAGATGAGAAAAATGTATATTGTGTCAAATACGATATTCCACCAAGTATCCACCACCGTTAGCGGTGACTAATCTCCGTCGGGGAACCTGTTGGACACACATAATGAGTTCTCCCCTCCCAATCAGGTTTTCTCCATACACAAGAGTCAGGATTCGAATCCCTGACCACTTGCTTAATGTGTCTAAGTCCCTGGTCCGAGTGGTAAGGGACTCAGACGCTTTAAGCAAATGGTCAGGGGTTTGAATCCCGACTCTTGTGTATGGAGAAAACCTGATTGGGAGGAAGAACTCACCTTATGTGCCCAACAGGTTCGCCGACAGAGATTAGTCACTGCTAACGATGGTGGATACTTCGTACCTATGTCATTATTACAAAAAAAAAAAAAAGATGTTCAAAACTTGACGCACCGATCAAATGAAATGAGCCAAGGTGAATTGAAATAGATAAACTTGTTCTTTTTAATGTTACTTTCTTGTAAAGTATGTTTTTCTTTAACAACGGATGTCTGATGAGACCCAAGTACTTTGCTTGAAATTTTTTACATAGTCAATCAATTTTGTATTGTCATATTATTAAAACTATTTTATTTTTATAATAACCATCTTAAAAGTCATACATTAGTTGGTGTATAATCGATTCATGGTGTAAAAAGGTTTATAATGACAGTGTATCAAAATTAAACTTATCTAAATATATATTTGTGTGTGTAATCACATATCATTTTTACTTTAATCACATATGATGTGTTTTTACCTTCATTGTTTGGCCAATTCCTTAGGTGTTTTTTTTTTCTGGTAAGTTCCATAGGTTTTTTCTTTTATTGATTATTTGTTACAGTTTAATCGTAATATAAAAGTCTCATTTTATGCAGAGACATGAAATTTTCTCTCTGGTAACTCAAAACAATCATGGAAATTTGTATGTCATAAATATCATGACTTAACTCTGATAGTCTGACAGCATGTGGAGTACTACTATTTGGAGTCTTCTTTGTGAGCTTTCTGCTTTCAAGATCATAACTGATGCCTTTGGTTGAGGGGGCAAAGCAACTGTTTCTCTACACATATGCATTATCCATTCGCATTGATTTATGGAGGGGGTTAAATACTTCATCTGAAATTTGAGAAATAATAGCTTATGAGAGTGACCTATCAAAGACAATGGTCGAATTCACCTATATCAATTCTAGCCACAGAGTCAGAACATAATAAATATCAGAACCACCATGGTATCCGTTTAACATAGAAACTGTAAATTTAGAAATTATTGGCATATTACGTGTTCGACTTCTCAATCTTCTTCATGACATATACTTGAATTTTATATGCAAATTTGGTCCCAATCTTCACTATGGTACTTGATGTGAGCACGTTTATGACCTCTTCAGAATTGAGAATTTAGGCTCAAACCTGCTCTATAATGGTCCATCAACATGGGGTATTATGGTGACTTTTGAGCTGTTTGGTGCCCTCCAAGAAAAGTCATGAATGCACAGAATTCTAATAAAACCTGCTTCTTTTCCACGAGTTGTCTATCAAAATGAGAAAAAGTTGCTTTCGTGCTGTTTCAATGTCCCAACAAAGTATTCATTATGATAAAAGTCTAGCAACCTTGCTTTCTCATTTTTTTGTTAGAAAATAATTTAGGGTAAAGAAAGATTGTCCCATAAGACAGCTCAACGAGTGCTTACCAAATTACATATAGATAATCCACAAACAATGGATCCGGGCCAGAATCAAACACAGAAATTTAGTTAATGCAATCCCTCACAAGTTATACCAACCGTTATGAGCAACTTTGCTTTATCTCAGTAAACTGGTGAGTTGTGCGTTTTTTGGTACTGGGACAGATCAATCATGTTAATTGAACCAGAAATTTTTGGAAAGCAATCCCTCATTAATGCAGGGGCTTCATTCATAATTAAAGTTCATGAATTATATCCTTTGATAATGATAATATTATCTAGTAAATTTGCAACTTTTTTAATTACTGTATTATTTAGTAAAGTTCATTGAACTCTTTAAGAGCCTGTTTGACAGGTCACTTTTACGAGCTTATAGCGGATGAGAAAGTAGTTCCGTTTGGTAAGTGTTTTTGTCACGAGCTTATAGCGTTTTTTTACAAGCTTATAGCGTTTTTTCCCGTTTGAGTTTATAACTTATAGCATTTCAGTTTTCATTCCACTTTTATCCTTATTATCTTCATTTAATTCTATATTTATCCTCTTCTCTCTCTTTTATGTAAAATCATTAATGAATATGTCCTTTTATGTCATTTTATATTTTTCAGCTAATTCAACCGCTAGTTTTACCAAACACTTCCACAGAAAATAAGCTAGCTTATCCGTTATCCGCTATAAACTAGCTTATCCGCTAACAGCTAATTTTACCAAACAGGCTCTAAATTATATTCTCAACTAGCTAAAGATCACTTGGCGATCATGCATTTATATGGTTTAATAAAACACTTCTTTTGCGTTATTCTCTTAGGTCCGATATAAGTACTGATTATGAGAATGTTCTTTGCTTAAGCTCTCATAATTAAAGTAGAATTTGGCTCCTCTAAAATGAGATACTCTCTAAAGTGAGAAAGTAAGGATGTACTACCTTTGGATCATTTTTAGTGGGTTAAGATCTCTATGCATTTATCAAATCAATGGTAGATGCACCCTTACTTTCTCACTTTAGAGACTTTCTCACTTTAGAGGAGCCAAATCTATTAAAGTATGCATAAAAAGATCCAAGTGTAGGTGGGCCAACCAATCATCATATTCGGTCAAAAGAAAGTTGACCGCATAACCATGTTGTATATTAAAAGGATCTTGTTAATCGACACTCCTTGAAGAATAAACAAAAGGAAAGTTAATATTGAAAAGATAAATGAAACACTTTCAAATATTGAATACATCATTTTCTCATACAAGTTTTCCTATTTTGATTCCTTAACCGGTGTCCGGCACTAATTAACATTCTCCATATTAAAATCAAACAGCCATGCATTCTAGCAACTTCTCTAACTTTTAGGAGGCATACGTTTTTATAGACACAGCCCAGATTTGATAAAGTAGAATTGTAAAATAAGAAGGGGGAAAAGCATAGTTGTTATAAAGCTTGACTTTAGGTTTTGTTTAGTATCAACTGTATCATGCTGCTTTAGTTAATCTCATATCTAGTTTGCCTTTAAGCGGCGACATAACAAGCTATCATAACCACCGGCCACCTTTAGGATTGAGAATTTGAGATTACCACAAAATATTGGCCAGAGAAGCAAGAAAAACGCTTGAAGACTTGTGCTACATTCACATTGAAAAAGTGTATAGTAATAGTATTGAATTTTTTAAAATGAAAAGGATGTGGCGATAGTGTAATATCTACATTCCCGCATATATGTTACACTTAATATAGTTGAAGATAATTATAATGAATACAATTACAAATTCACTAGGTACACTTTATATTTGTATTTTCTCTTGGGCCTAAACTTGCAGGAAGGACTTTCAACTCAAGACAACTTCACTGTGCACAATGCCATCCTCCATCCTTATCCAAGATCGAAGAGAAAAGGGCTTCTGAGTGATCTCTAAAATCCTAGCTCCTCTAGGCCAATCTCCATAGCCACCATAGCCAGTGTGCCTAGCATAGCATAGCCAAAGGTTCTTGTATGGGCAGCACCAGTCCAATCCATGATTGTGTCCAACAAATATTGCCTGCGGTTATGAAAAGGCAAACAACTCAACAGGATCCCACTTGTGAGTCTATACTAGCAAACCCACAGTATCATTCAATATTCTATTCTCAAAAATCCCATGTGCACAACATGAACTTGTGGAAGACTTTTTTAAGTACTTAGATGGTGAAAAATGAAAATCTCAATTGATAGCAAGGGGGGAAAAAGAGAGAACAAAGTTTTCATTGGAAAGACATTTTTTTGTCTGGACCCTTGATATCCGGAAGTTACATTGGATCCCAATTAATCCCAATCGAGTTGAAAAGACTCGTTTAAGAGGGTAAAGCTCTCCCAAAGTTTTTTCTCATTCATAAGACTCGAACCCAAGACTTTACTTAAGGAAACCAAACTCCTTATCACTCAAACCAACAAGGTTGGTCACTGGAAAGACATTTTGCTTTTACAACAGGCATGCAACAAGTAAAAATTTGGGGGAAGGGGGATGCCATGAAAATTGGGACTCTTTTTCAAATTCCAAAGACTATTCCTCTTCATTTTTTCTTGTTATGGCTTGGCATACGTATCTAAAAATCATCCAAAATTTCTAACTACCCAGCCATGTTAATGCACTCACTTATTTTGGTTCTAAACATCACAGTACTCACTAACAAATGGACAGTCAACATAAACATGTGCAGATTAAGAAAATCAATATGGATCACACGAAAATCAAGTGTAGTTTCCCATATTAAGTGATATCAAATGGTACAACAAAATATATTAGAAGTTTATAACAAATCATCTAAGTAAAGCTTTCCAACCTTATGGCCGAGGATGGCTGTGAATGAGCATCCACGTCCAAAGTAAAGCAACATGCAAATAAAATGAATACAACATTTGGCGTGTCTCAATAAAATTCAGCCTCCATCTACAAACAAGTGAGAACTCACAATTTCCCTACAGAGCTGAAACTAGAACACAAAACTACAAAACTAAATCTAATATTTAATGCTCCAAGAAAATCCTCATTTTATTGCTTTCTAGAGCCCTAAATAATGAAAAAATACAATAAACTCCCTCAGTATGCCCAATTTTCTCATTGCTAAAGCCTTGGAAATACATTAAAACTCCAATAAAAAAATTCATTGCAACAACCGCAGACAAGCACTGGACTTTGGGCTCATTATGTAGCAAAGTTCACTAAGCAGATCATAGTCTATATCACAAATCAGAACATTTAAAGTCAAAGTAGGATGCAAGTCTGCTCCTATGTTATGAGTCCCATATTGAGTAAATATAGAAGCTCAAAGTGATACTTAAGCCATGAGGCTCCCCATCTAATAGACTAGTTTTTTAGGTTGGACTCTCCTCAAGGATTTAACATCCTACTTTCAACTATGCACTATGGTGGGGTTCTCGGTCAACAAGTACACCTACAGGGAAGAAAAAAACACCACAAAGTAAAATCAACAATAAAACAAAAGGCACACCAAATTTGACGTTGTTTGACAAATGACAATGGCCTATATCATGGATTAGAAGAGATTTATCCATTGCAAAATCAAAATAAGATTACAAGATAAGTGTATGTGTACAAATCCATTATCTCATCATTATTCCTACATCTCCGGTAGCATTATAAGGGTCCAACCCAATGATAAAATACTAGAATAATTTCATTCTAAAACCTTTTTCCAATATAATATATTTGGCTTAATTACACTTTTGGTCCTCCTAGTTTCACATTTGTGCAATTTTAGTCACTCCATAATCTTTTTCCTTAATTCGGTCCCCTTATTTTTTCAATCAAACAAATTCAGTCCTTCCTGAGTTTGCCATCCAAAACTTAACCAAATATGGTGAGGTGGCAAACACATTTGGTGGTTTAAAATCCAACAACGTTTTTCTAGATTTGATTTAGTTTTGCGGATATATTTTTTCAAAATCATAGTATGTCAAACATAACATGTTGGCTTTGACCTTACCTTGACAGAAGTCCTATTCACAAGAAGATCCATAATACCCGTTTCAGCTTCTTGAGCAGCAACACTTTCCTTGTTGATTGAACCCACACAAGGTTTTTGTATACCAGATTTGGGAGCCACCACCTTATATGCAGTACTAGGTATATGCCAGAAAATAATCTCCGGAACCCTGTCAGACAACATGTTTTGTTTGGATTACACAAAAAGGAAGGAGAAAAATAAGAAATGTAATAAACTCTTTTTCAACATATTTTACTTGATATCCTTAATTGAAGAACACAAATAAGAAATCAATGAAGTTGTTTGCGTTTATCCAATATAAATAAAATTCTTCCTTGCTAGGGGGAAGTCAAAATGCATTTAGCTTCAAAGCAAAAGAACTTTTGATTTAATGCTTTCTCATTTTACCTTGAGTCAGAGTTAATTTCTTCAGCTTTCTGCAGAAACCATTCTGCCTGGCCACTAGATATGACTTCTGGATAGGAACCACCACCAGAATCAAGGAAGTAAAGGAAGGCCATTGGTGATTGTGGATCATCTGGTGATGAAACTTGAAGGACATAGTTGGACACACTTGGCCAGAGATTTATATGGCCATTGCTAGAAAATGATGCATTGTTCTTGATCTCATTTTTCATCAGCTCCAATCGTCCCGTTCCTTTGAAGCTACATTCTTCTCCTGCAAAAAAATATATGCTTTTTGCTGAAGATATTTCAAACACTTAATCTTATGAGCAGAGGGTTTGAGGCTATGAAGTAGTAATTATTCTAAAACTTCAAGTAATGGATAATAAAGCCAAAAATATATTCAGCAAATGCAAGATAAAAGTGCCATTCTGAAAAGGACTATCTTACAACAATAAAGGTGAAATCAAAATGCCAAGAAATTCCAAGATAGGTATAGTAGGAATTTGTCAAATTTAAAATAAAGCAACAGTAATTAAATGCTATTTCACTGAATAAGTTTACTCACTCATGAACCTTTGTTCATTTCGTTTGTCACTTGCTTCTTCATAGATCTCGCCCAACTTCAGATCCCAGCTAGCTCAACTACATCCACCGTGTGTGTGATTTTACAATTGACTAGCAATTCATACACAAAAAAAGACCATTTTAATCTCTTTTAGTTCAGCTAATCCATATGTTTCTTTTTTTTTTTTGTTGGGTGATCATTACAATGTATATTTACCTACCATAATTGGTAAAATCATCTAAGCTTCCTGTTCGATGGAGCTACATACATACATGTGTGTCTGTGTGTGTGTCAAAGAACTAGAAAACTTTTTCAGTAATTTCAAACAAGTTATTCATAAATATTCAAAGAAACTCTCATAATCCTGCAGATACCCTACAGCCGGTATCAAATATAATATATCTTCTATTCTATGGCCAAATTTTAAATTTCCAAACCAAGCAAATATGTAACCACAGTAATAATTATAACCTTATTATCTATTAGGGCCCGTTTGGTGGTCAGGATAAGGGAGGCAGGATAGGATAAGCTATCCTGTCCTGTTTTAATCTGTAGTTTGGTGAACCAGCAGGATAGGATAAGCTTATCCTGTTAGCTTATCCTATCCTGTTACTTAGTTATAATTCTATCCTGAGGGTGGAGCTGGGTTAGAACCAACAGGATAGGATAAGAAAATGTTTTCTTTTATCTCTTACCTTTAATATTGTTATTATTTAATTACGGTTTCAAACCTAATTAGTCAACCTTAATACTAATTAAAATATGTGGTTTAATTAACAATTTTTATAAAAAGTGAAAAAAAAAGTTAATTTTTTATAATTTAAAAAAATGGACTAATTTATAATTAAAAAGCCAAAAATATATATTATTAAATATTTTTTAATTTAAATGTATAAAACAACCACGTAATATTAAAATTTATTTTTGAAAAAAAAAATGTAATTTTGATATAAGGATAATTTTATCATTTGTGGATATTTTATATCATATCCTGTCATTATCTGATGCACATCAAACATTGGACAGGATAAGAGCTTATCATGCTCATATCTTATCCTATCCTTATCCAGCTCTCATATCCTATCCATCCTAATCCTATCCTGACCACCAAACGAGCCCTTAAGGTATTACTTAGTACCTGAATATGAAGTGCTAGTTGGAGGGCATATAATTTGAGGAATTCCAGGTGCAGAGAACCACTCTAATGGCCACTCAAATGGAGCATCATCATGGTTTCCAAATACACTGGCCCAAGGTATGCCCCTGTTTCTTGCTGGAGAGGTTGCCTGATCCCAATACAAGCTTGCATTTGCAACCATTATATTGTTCGCCGTAATAACATCACCAAGATATATTACAAAATCTGTCATACAATTTATTTCATTAGCATTTAGTATATCATGAAATTTGAAGATTGTAACACTACAAAACAAAATTAGTTTACAAAAATAGGGAGAAAAAATTCCATTGACAGCATGGAGTATAGTACAAAAGTGAAAGATAATGATTGGCACATAATTAAAGTGATAATCATTCAATTATAGTACAAAAGAAATGCTACATGCTTATCAAAAAGAAAAAAGAAATGCTACATTTTAGGAAAAATATTTAAATTACAGTCAAAGTGAGAAAAAAATAATAATCTGCATAACATCTACGAATCTGTGCATAGAAATCCCTCTCTGGCATATGCATTGGATGCATACCACGTAATAATGTTCACATGAGACACTTAGGCTCTGTGTGGCAAAAAAATAGGCGTAAAGCTAGCTGAAAGCTGAAAAACTAATTATTTGTTAAAAGCTTAGAACAAAAAAACTAGCGGATTGAATTGGAATTATTTGATAAAATTAGCTGTTGAACTAACTCATAAATATAAAAGGACATATTTATATGATTTTTTATATAAATTCTATTTTTATATTATTCATTTTACAATATTTATTACTTTTAATACTTTAATTTTTAAAATTATTTTTCTCTCCAAAAAATAAAATTAAAAATTATTTCAAATTTCAAATTTACTTTTTTTACGTGGGATCCATTCAAATTTGCTTTTATCTCTTTCCCTCTCATAATAAGAAACATGAGATAAAAAAAAGGAGAAGATATCAATTCGGCGCGTTCAAACTCTCTCAATGCATTCTCCTTTCCCATTTGATGTAATCTTTACTCAATAAATTATGGAGCACCGATTTAATGTTCCTAACTTTTAGGATCTATATATATTATAAGGTTAATTATATTTTACTCCCTGTGGTTTGGCTAAAAAATATTGTCCCCATGGGCTAGGCAATTTGACACTTTACTCAACTTTTCTTTTCTTTTTATTTTTTATTTCTAAATATTTTTATTGAATGAAATGGGATAGTATAAATGATGAAAGAGGTATCGGCTATAAAGAAGAAATTTCGTTAAAATAATAAGGATAAACGAAGGAAAAATTAATAAATTATAAACTAAAACATTATTTAAAATAACGTTCGAAAGAAAAATTATAAGTGAATGAGATAAATTTATTTACTGAACACTTTTACTTTAGTGAAACATTAAACGTATTTTTGGATCCAAACGTAAGTTGACAATAATAAACCAAACATGCACTAGTGGTTGTTTGGATTTCTGTTGAGAGGCCCAAACATAAGTTTGGCCAAAAGCTTTTGAAAGTAGCTTTTGACCAAACTTAAGTTTTGATCGTCCCCAAGGAAAATCCAAACACACCTGTACGCAGCTGGTTAAAATTTAGGGGAAACTCCTAAATGTTTATTTATATTCTTTAATTGTGAACTAAAATTTCAGTTTGTATTTTTAAAAATTTATTAATAGCTAATAAGGAGCGTGGATACCAATAGTTAAAACTTAACATAGATAGATAAGATAAGTACTAATCACTAATTCAACATAAGTGTATTATTATTATTATTATTATTATTATTATTATTATTATTATTATTTAGTGTTCAACAGCACTTGTCCTCACCTGGAGTTTCATAGTGGAGGATTGTATTCATGACCTTAATGGAGTTTACATCTTGAAGTGGGCCCCAGTCTGTCCACGCGTTCTCTCCAAAATGCAGGTCCGCAAATAAGGCAATCTTAAAGGGTGCACCTGCCCGCATCGGAACCTGCCTCTCCGCAGCAGCGGCAGCTCCTCGTGCCAATCTGAATCGTATGGCTGACGACGCCCGGTGATGATGGGTTGATGATCCGACGGTGGAGAATAGAGACAGAAATAACATAGGTAGAAACGTCTTCCACTGCCTTCCACATGTTTGCATTGTGGGAGGAACGAAAACAAGGGAAACAGAAACTGACTCAACTTCAGGGATTCATTATTCTGAATGAATGAATGCATTTGGTGAGGTTGATGGAAATATTGAAGTTTGCAGAAGAGCGAAATGACAGTAACACCCTTGTCATTGTGATTACCGTGTTTTGCACTCTTGTCATTAGTTGATTGGAATTATTAGATGGCCTGCCACAGTCTATAATCAAAAATGCTATTTTGACATTTAAATACAACAATAAGAATAGGCATCATATTTTGAGTGATGTTGTTGAAGGAAAAAGTTAGTGGGAGAAAGAGTAAATTCATAAATAAATGTTGCATGTATAAATATACAATATTGGATAACAATTTTGTTATCCAAATATCACAACTCATCTATAATTATGAGTGATCATTTAATTATGAAAAATGTTTTTGAATATAAATTTTTCATATACAATATTGATACTCTAAATTGATGCATGTGTGCCAATAATTTCAAACATAATTGGTAGATAGTTGAATTTTTTGAACATATTGTTAGGAGTTAAATTCTTGTCTTGTATATAAAAAAAGTTTTGTTGGAAGAGCCAAATTTATTTTAATAATTTTTACGTCTCGAAAGGATTTAATCTCCAATCATGTGGTCTGATACTCTACCTCTCCAAAATGTTTAGATAGATATTGAAAATTTGAAATATATCCTATTTTAAGATGATTAAATATATTTTATACACCTGTGAGAGAGGGTCGTGGTATCAATTTTGAATGTTTAAATAATAGATTTTTTTTTTTTTGTAGAAACAAAGAAAGAAACAAACGGAATAAATCTTTAATTTGATCCTAAAATTGAAAGGTCGTATTAATTTGGTCCTTATGTCAATTTTATATCAATTTAATTTCTAAAAATTATAAGGTTCGTATCAACTTAATCTCTAATAAAAAAACTTTTGATAATTTCTACATCTCAAAAGGATTTAGTTGCTGTGATATTCTACGAGTAAATACTCAATTTGGTCCCTGAAATTATAGGGTCGTATCAACTTAGTCCTCCACATTATCAATATTCCAAAATGATCCCTGCAATTATAGAAAGTTAATCAGATTCGTCCCGCTGTTAAAATTTGCATGGACTATAATGACATTAAGTTGATAATATCAGGGATCTATTTGAAACTAAGTGGATAATATCAGGGATTTATTTGCTACATTTTATAATTTCAAGGATCATATTGAAATATTGATAATGTGAGAAACTAAGTTGATACGATCCTATAATTTCAGGGACCAAATTGAATATTTATTCGATACTCTACCTCACGAAAATGTTTAGATAGATATTGAAAATTTGAAATATAGCCTATTTTAAGATAGATTAAGTATATTTTATACAGCTGTGAGAGAGAGTGGTGGTATCAATTTTGAATTTTTAAATAATAGAATTTTTTTTTTGTGGAAACGGAGAAAGAAACAAAAGGAATAAATCTTTAATTTGATTCTGAAATTGAAAGGTCGTATCAATTTAATCCTTGTGTCAATTTTATATCAAGTTGATCCCCGAAAACTATAAGGTTCATATCAACTTAATCCCTAATAGAGAGACTAAATTGATTAACGTTTGATAATTTTAAAAATATTTTTGATATTTCAAAAATATTAAGAATCAAATTAATATAATTTTATAATTTTAAGAACTAAATTACTGATTTAATCGAAATAAAATACTAAAAACCACCACATAGAATCAGCTAATTCAACAACATGGATACATTTCCATCACAGGTACAAAGAATAGAAGGTGCGATAGTATATTCCATGGCATTAATTGTCCATGTTAGGTAAGAAAATAACTTGCCTTGGCATATTCCTTTCGTCTTCAGCGTAGATGAAGGAAATTGGAATAAGGATATACTTGAGGCTTACTAATTTGATGTCTGAACTAGAAAATATTGAGCTTGTGTTCGAGCTGAAAAATTCTGACCTATTAAGTTAAATAACAAGACTTAGGTATAATTTTATATATATATTAGATATTATTTTTTAATGAGAATAAGATATATATAAATATTCATTAATAAAAAGATAATATGTGTAACAACTATTACGCATATTATATTATCATTAGAAAACAATATCTAATATACCTATAAAATTGTACCTAAATTTTGTCCTATGTTAAAATGAAAGGGTTTTCTTAACTTGTGTTCTTAGCTACAGGTCAAAAAGAATTTATTGTTTTTCATGAAATTGTTTTATTTTTTTAAAGCGATCAAATGAATAAAAAATTAGGATTTAAGTGATATCATGATAAGTGTATAGGTATTTTACACACAATCATTTCTACATTATTAAAATCACACATATGCTAATTAAAAGTGTATCAAAATTAACCACTAAAAACTTTATTGCATAGAAAATTACTTTTTTTTAATCAATTAATGCATAGAAAATTACTAAACAATGTAAATCCAGGTCTTATATCAATATAAAATGATTTATCCTAAATTTTGGTTGACGTGAGGACCCTACACAGCCGCAAACACTACAACTAACATATCTAAGGGCAAAAATCCTGAAAGCTAAAAAAAAAAAAAAATAGTTGATAGCTGAAAAACTAAATTTTAATGAAGAAGTTAGCTAATTAAAATTAAATTGTGTTAAAATAGATTATAAATATAAAATGATATAAAAGGATACAAAAAATTGGAAAGATAATACTTTGTGAAATGTGTTTATGTGGTTTTTTTTTTTTTAATTTGCATCTAACAAAATAAGAATAAAATGCAATAAAAAAATAGGGACTCTTGTGATAAATCATCATCAATTTAACAACGTACCCGGAGCTTCATCGTGGAGCACTTTGTTCATGACCCTACTGGAGTTTACGTATTGGAGTAGGCCCTAGTCAGTGGACTCGGCCTCCCCAAAATGAAGGTCAGCAAACAAAGCCATCTTGAAGGGTGCACCTGCCCGCATCGAAACCTGCCACACCGCTGTTGAAGCCAGGTGATCCTTGTGGTGGTGGTGGGATGATCCAACGGTGGAGAAGAGAGAGACAAAGAAGAGGGGTAAAACTGTCATCCATTGAGTACGACATGTTTCCATTGTCGTGGAGAATAGAAAACAAAAAGGAAAATTGAAACTACGAAAGCAAAATAAGAAGAGAGTGCAAATTGAAATTGCGATGCTATATATGCAGGTGATATCTGACGTGGCAATTTTGGATTATAGAGAAGAAGCAAATAACAGAAATGCTATTACATTGCAATTACCATACTCTTTTGTTTGGATTTGTTTTTGAAATTTGTTCTCGCCAATACATGAGAAATAACATATCAGGACAACTCAGTCGTATTAGAGAGATTCTAGTTGGTTGGCAATGCAGGTCTTATTCACATTGGAGGTGGAGTAACTGCTCAAGTTAGTCTAGGAATTATCACAAGACAAGTATAAGAGGAGAGATGAACCAACCTTAGGTTGTCCATGGTGTGTGTTTCTATTGATGAAGAGTGGAAGTTGAGATCGCAGTGTGTTGGAGGTTGTGGTCCTAATGGTTTGGAAGTTGAGGAGAAGTGTGACTGAAATTAAGGTCCACTTCCTATTAGGGATGGCAATGGGACAATGCATGAGTAGGGAGTAACCTACCGTTTCCCGACCCTGCCCCGTATTTTCCTCCATGTCCCTGTCCTTGTTCCCCATTACAGTGAGTATTTATCTTCCATCTTTGGCCCTTACCTCCACGCGGATCCCCGCAAGGACCTTGAAAGGGCAACTGGTGCAAACCCAAATCTTGCTTTCCTCGCCGTCAACATTCATCTTTCCTTCAATGTAATCTCCTTTAGATTTCATACAACACAAAATGGTATAAAATATCAATTATAATATAAAATAAATGTCAGCAAATTAAAAATATGAAAAAAAATCCAATTGAAATATAAAAGTAAATATCAACAAATATGTAATCAAATCCTAAAATATAACAACTACTCGATAGTTTCATGGATGGTCACCCCTCTGCTGATCTAGACGAGACGGAGACTGAGGTTGTTGTTGCTGCTGCTGCGAAGGTTGCAACTATTGTAGAGCAAGTTGTAGTTAAGACTTGTTGCAATATGAGTTATGCTGCACAATTTGTTGTTGCATCGCTTAGAGAGTCTCTCCTAATTGTCAAGACTTTGCGTTGCTAGCATCCACTCGTTGTATGAGCTTTGCGACCTCATCAGACTGCCGAGCGCTGGAAGATGCTCGTGACTCTTAGGGAATGTTGGAGACCCCTCGTTGGTATCGATAAATAGAGGTCTCCAGTGTTTAGATACGTCCTTTCTTCCTTTCGCCAACAAATTCGACCCACAAGTACAAACGAACAACTTCCTCCTACTCCAGGTTGATGAGGGTGGCAGTGGAATCGTCGTTAGAGGCTGGTTAAGATTGAGTCTGACTTAGTCTCACCTTAAATTGTTCCTCTTATTCATAAGTACATATAATGTTATATAATAAAACAATATTACATTGAAAAAATTTAAACATGAATAAGAAAGGGGACTTACAGTTGTCTGCCTCAAGCACTCGTTGACGAACTTGTTATTCGCCTTGCTGATGTGACAAATACGAAAGACCTTGTCCAAATATACTTACCAGACGAGTTATTTCGCCTGCAACATAAGTACCAATGAAAAATAAATAATAAATGAATAAAAAACAAAATTTAAATTGAATATCAAAGAAATAATTTTTTGATGTTTTAGGGTTAAACACTAAATTACTAGAAAAGGTAGAAAATCAATTATCTATACAACATTTGATGTTTTAGGGTTACCTTTACAAAAATATCACAATACTAGCATAATCAGTTTTTAATTATAATTATAATGGTGAAATATGAGGCAAAGGAAGAAATGACTTGAATATTTCACTCCCCTCTAATTAAACTTAAAATACCAAACAATGGATGACATATTCTCTTTTATTTAAATTCCATTTTGAGTCATTCGAATCATTATTTTTTAAACTCTCAAATATAGCCTTAAAGCCACTAAAGAACCTTGCTAGAAGGTCCTTATGGGACACTTACCCTTTGAGTTCAAAACCTTGTCCGAACCTAAAGTTAATTAAGACAAGATAAAATTCTATAAATTAGAGTCATTGTATTTTTAAGTCAAATTATATTTTGGGTAGTTCTACTCTATCTATATATTATTTTAAAACTTATATTTTTTACAATTAACTATAAGTAATAAATTTGTTGACCTAAATTAATAAAATTTACATAATATAATAATTTATTTATATTAATATTATTTATTTAAATATATATAATAAAATATACCTTAATTTTAATTTTCTAATTTTATATTTTAATTACAAAGTATTGATTGGTATGCATTTTTAGTGTGAAAAATTTGTATAACGTCCATTAATTAATTTATTACATCATTATAAATATTTAACTTTGATCATAACTAACTTAAAGTCACTAATATAATAATATAAAAAATTATATTGACATTGTACCAAAATAAACCTTTAATAATAAGGATTCAATACTAACATATAGTCACTTATTTTTTAGAATATGTATATTAGCAAGTTATATTTTTGGGTATATTTATCAATTATTTAGTTATAACTTCCTAAGGTATTGGTGCTAAAAACGGCACGAGTGAAAGTAGGTGAGCAAATGGCTAATAATAAATCATCCGAATTAAAATAGGGGGAAGGCAGATATGTCCCATATCCACCGCTGTGGGGAACGCTTGTTTCTCATCTCTACTCTACAGTCCGAGTCATAGCGAGTGAGTGAGTGAGTGAGTTTTCTAGAACTTGGGTTTGTGTCTGTCTTGGCACATAGTGCGTCATGATCGACTTGCTTATTATCTCCCTCATCCTCATCCTCATTCATTCATCATCACTATGAATCAGGGTAGTAAGTAAGAAACAAGAGTTACATTATTACAATGTGAATCTCATAAAACCATGTGCTCCTACTATGAATTACATCAACATTAAAACAAATACAATGCAACTATGTTGTTGTTGTTGATGATGATTATGATTATGATGATAATGGTGCCTCACTCTCACTCTCTTGCGTTACAACAACCTCTCAGCTTTTTCCTCTGTCGTGGCTCACCATTTTCTTCAATCTTCCTTAATTTCCTCTTCTTCACCGTTTCTCATTTTGTTTTTGTCTCTGTTTGCATCAAACCCTGGAATCCGTGTCGTATTCATTCTTTGTCAAACTTCGCTAAACTACAACGTTTCTTCTATTTTTGTGCCTCTGCTCCTCTATTCACAATAAGAACCCTCTTTCTCACCTTGTGCTTTTCCAATTTCCTCTTGTGGCTTCTTTTCTCTCTCTTTTGCTTCTTCTGAACATGGGTCAGGGTAATTGGGGAAAACAATATGATGGTGCTGAAGGTCATCATCAAGTGGGTCATTGGAGGAGATCACCATCATCATTCTATAACAGGAAGCAGCAGCCTTTGGGTTAGTTTGTATAATAAATTTGGGTTCTTTTATTTAGTTTTAATTCATTGCTTTTAGAGTTGTTGCATTTATGATAGGCTCGAAAAAAATTGGGTGAGTGATAGAATTGTTAATCATGGTCACTTTGCTTTTGAATGTGTTCAATTGGGGTTTGGGTTTTAAGTGAGTAACTTTTTTTTTTTTTTTTGGTTTAAAAATGTTGGGTGTTGAATGAACAATTATTTTCTATGCCATAGGAATAACCTTGTCTTAGTCATGTGTTTCTTTGAAGTAGCTTTAATTAGATGAATTATATGTATAAATATAGACACACACACATAAAATTTCGAGTTTTGGGTTGATGATGATGCCATTATGAAAATCCTGCCTCTTTTGTGGGAAGAGGCTTAGAGCTTGATTGTCTTGTTCAAGTTAATTGGGTGTGGATCAAATGGTAAGGGCAGGGTGGGGTTATGAATTATGATGGAGGACTTAGGTTTCATTTCCTTATTAAAGAAAGAAAGAAAGAGCTTTAATGATCATGGTAGGGCTCTGAGGCGCTGAAGTGGTATCATTTCGCTTGTTGGTAAGGTTAGAAAGTTGATATTTTTGCTTTGCATGTCCATCAGTTTGATTGGTCCCTACATTATTGAATAATCGAATTTATGGATTTTATTGTTAAACTAAATTTCCTTTTTTAGTCTGTCGTTCGTAGTTGGAGCAATTTCAATGTGTATCGTGTTTTCAACTAAAACTGTCTTGATTTTGGCAACTTCCGCGTCGTTATCTAACACGTTATGTTATGTCGTTGAATTGAAATAGAGTAGCTCAAAGGTATCTAACATCCATTTTAGTTAATCATTGAACATTTGGCTTTGTAGCGATTCGATGTTTGTCGTGTTTTAAACAAAAAACTGTCTTGGTATCTATTAATTGATTCTTTTGGATACATGTTGAAACGGTTCTGTATGTCATCCAGATACTGAAATAAGGAAGCTTAATGATTGATCTTTTGTAGAGTCTGCTTTTTAAAAATGTCATTTGTGTCGTTTTTTGAGATGATGCTGTCTATGTTTTGGCAGTTCGTTAGTAGTTATTAAACAACTAAATCTTCTGGCGACACGTTTAAATCTAACAAACTTTCAGAGAAATCGTTGTTCTAGATATACTTTTTTCCGCAAATTTGTGAGTTGTTATTCTTTTGCCGCATATATTTAAAGCACCTGCTTTATATTTGAAATATTAATGTTAGACTTACTTGTGCAGCCCTGCAGGTAGAGAAGAAAGGGCCTTTGACAGTTGGTAATTAAATTACTGAAGCAGTTTTGTTAGTGGACATATTGCTTCATATTTTCTTAGTGCATCTTAGATGTTCATTTTTACTTTCATTCCAATTCGTTGCTCATATCAGATTTGCTTGTGGATATGATTTGTATTCATTTATTTTTAAGGCATTTTCCTTTCTTCCATTTTTGTGTATTGTTTATTGATATCCTTCTATGCTAAAATGTTTTTAATTTGTTTGGACTGTGAGACACTGGCTTGTTTCTATATGGTCTTGTTATAATAAACAGTCCTTGCTTGAATTGATCGACTGATAGTCTTATTCTTTTTGGTTCACAGTAAGTTGGAGACCAGCCGTGCCTCAATGGGAAAAGATGTTTTGCAGTTTGGTTGGCTCAGTTCCGTGGGGAAAGCTAGTAGAAACCAAGAAGTATATGTTTCTACATTGCAAGGTGATGGATTGGGATGATTCTGCTTGTAGGGAGGCATTTGACAGTGCAAAAAGGAGGTATTGGGCAGCGATCAATGGCATTCCCTGCGACATATCTTTGCCTGATCCAAACATTTACATTGATGACATAGATTGGGATTCAAGTGTTGACCCTGAACTTCTTCTGGACTTGGAAAGGGAAGCAAAGGTCCACAGCGGTGAAGAAAAACATGAGGAGGTTGTGATTCTTGATACTACTTTCCTCTTGGATCAATCATTTTCTTGCACCGGATGGGGGGACCTTGAAGCGGACACACCAAAACAAACTGATTTGTTTCCTGGTGCTCAAGTTAACCTGCATGGAAATAACAATGTGAGTCCTTGGCAACAATATTGTGCTCCTGGTGAAGCTGCAAAAGAATATGGATGGCGAAATTATAGGAATGATTCTTGGGGGTGGAATCAGAGGGGGCACTATCATAGTGATGCATTCAAAATGGGCAGAGAAGGAGCTGGTTGGAATAGGAGAACATGGTATGGGTATAACAGAAAGGAAGAAAACATGTCATGGAAGAACCCTGCATATCATCATGGTGATGAGTATCAGATGGCTAGAGGAATGAGAAACAATAAACCTAATGCATGGATACCAGCAGCTAAGAATCCAAGACCATAGACTGCAAGGAGTGCCATGGACTGGGATGGGGTCAGATTTATGAAGTCAGCTAGAAGATGAGTTTTGTTGTCTCCGTAATAACATGTGAACATGTTATATATATTATTATTATTATAGTTATAAGAACTAAGATGAAGGGACTGCATTTTCAGTTTTATTTAATATGTTTATAAAGACGGCTTCATGGTCTGTGCTGTTGAAGGTGGAAGAGTCGTGTTTGCAGTTTAAGAATTTTCTACCGTAATGCGTATACATATATTATATGAGTAGTTTATGTATGTAGATAAAATGTTCAATGACGTTTTTAAGTGTAGCTAAATTTTTCATTCCTGCCTTCTTGATGATATCTGATCCTTTTATTTAATTACTTTTTTCACCTCTTGATATTAACATTAGGAAATAATTAAGAGTCATTGTTTCTTGATATGTTTCTTAATAAATTGATTAAATTGAAAAACGTTTTTATGAGAGAGAATGCTGTTTTTAGAAAAACTAGAAGTATCAAGTGTTTTAAAAAGTTGTTAGATTATTTTAAAATTAATAGCATTCTTTTCATTTCACTCATATAAAATTAACTATCAAATAAATATTATTAAATTATACAAATAATTTTATATTCTTTTTTGTAATTTATTATACAAAATGATTTTTTTACACAACTCAAACGAAATAGATTATTTTAAAGTCGCTTTTCAACAACATATTTTTAAACATAAAATTGATTCTATTATATTCGATTATAACAACAATCAATTATACATATAATTATTTATTATAATAATCAATTTTTCGTAATTAATTCAAACACACATGAAATGTTGCCAGAAGGAATTGAAGGAATACCATTTGCCAGAAACACCATGCAAAGTCGCTAAAATTAGGGGGTAAGTTAACCACTTATGAAAGTGCCATGTTTGGTTTCCATCTCAACACTGCAACTTTGTTACAGTTTTGCGAGAAACAAAATCCAAATGAGTCTCTCCTAGCTTTGCTTGTCATTGTTACTTGATGTGAATTCACATGAGTTTCAAGTTTCACGTTATTTAGAAATGGATTTTTATAGATGGGTCACTTTGTTTTAGATTGTGATAGAATTGTTTTTGAAGAATTAATTATAAAAGAATTGATTTTAGAAAAATCGGGATAAAAAAATTAATTTATGTTTGGTAATGATATTTTAAAAGTGAGTTTAGAAGAATTGTATTTATTTGCATAGAGTAAAGTAAAATCACTTTCAAGGTGCAAATTAATAAAAAGGACATGATTATTAGTTTGGAGAGTAAAGAGAGGTGACTGTTAGTTGGGAAGTAAAGAGAGAGACATAAATGAGGAGGGTATCCAAGTAAAAACCCAAAACCCTTTTTAAAAGCAAATTGAAAAGATACTCCTTACTTGCTTCCAATAAATCAATTTTTAACACCTCTAAACACACTTTTGTCCACCATGTTTTTATCCATCCAAAATTTCAAAAAGCAAACTTGATTATTATGGATGCAAACTTGAATTTGAAGGCTCAAAATCTTCTCCAAAAAAGCAATTAAGAATTTAATTGGTATGTACTATCAATGTAAAATTTTTTATATTGTCAACCAATCAAAAATTATGGTATGAATGACTTTTGAAATAGTTAGGATAAGAGTCAAACATTTTTATTGATGTATTAATTTCTGATTGGTTGAAAATGTAAAAAATCTTTACACCGATAATGTATATCAATTAAATGTTAAATTTAATTGGTATACAAAAAATTTTACATCATCAATCAATTATAAATTGTCATGTCATTAAAAATGTTTGACTTTAAATACCTTAAAAGTCATTCATATCATGATTTGTGATTGATTTATAATGTAAAATTTTTTACATTAGCATGTATACCAATTAAACTCTAACTTTATAAGTTGTTTTTTTTTTTAAATAAGTTTTTAATTCCTAAAAAATGCGTGAGTTTTGATTTTAATCCCTCTAAATTTTTCATAGGTTTTGGCCCTAAAATTTCAAAAGTTCAAGATTAGATCCTTACCGTCAATTATGCACCGTTATCTGCGGATGTGACAGATGGAAGCCACATCAGCATTGATCATTACTAGTGATACAGTACACAAAGCATGCTTAAACAAATGATACACAAAAATGTTATATAGCACGCTTTGAGTAGTGCTTAAACAAATGTATGAGATGTTCCAACTGAAGGATATTTGGTTGGTGATTTCAAAAACCAAAATGATAGGTTAACATGCAGCCGTGGCATAATTTGAATAGCAGATCTCGAGTTTTTAGCCACATAAAACAATAAAAAAAATCTTAAGGAACGACACATGAATGCTAGACATTCAAGGTCTCCAAAAAAAAAATTTTGATTTGGTTTATTTCTTTAAGTTGACATTTAGTGCATAACATTCAAATAACAAAACAGGAGTACCTTCGCCACCAGAACCCTATACTGCCTCTAGAAACAGTTTTTCTACAAAAATGATAATACAACAGATCCAGCCTCCCGGGTGGTTCTGATCCATATCTTACTTTTATCAGTTTTGGGCTTTCATTTGTACCATCCAGCAAGGACATGCCTCAGCAAGAAGCAGAAACAGCATGCAATGGCCTGTCCAAAGAAAAATATTAGCAATATATCATATGATATCAAAATTCCAACTGCAGTAGTATTCAGTGAATATCAATGCAAAATGTATCTGATCACAATCATAGGTTAAAATGCAATATACAATAGCTATGAAAACCGATTAAAATTTTCATCACTACCACTAATCATCCAAGTCAAAATAAAGAGGTCAATTAATAGGCAAATCTCATAATAATGTTTATGGTAGGCCTTATTTATGTTTTGACAGTTAATTGGAATTGTAATGCGAGCCTTCATGAAACATGTGAAATCAATTACACACACATTAAAGATTAAGGATAAGAAAAACCGACTTCTAAACAGGTTTAACCATTCAGGTAAATTTTTAGCACGAGTCCTAAATCAAATAAAGCCAAGTTCACCGTTATCTGTCCAACTGGATTTGGGGTTAGGATCCTCTCCATTTCCGAGGATCCCAAGTCTTGGATTTGGACTCATGAACCATTGGTTTGCTTAAAGAGGAGTGCTAGCAACACATTCTTTAACACTTTCTTTCTAACATATTCTCTCCTATTGATTGAAATTCATGTGGGTTCCACTAATTTATGTGGGTCCCACTTGAATTTTGTAGGACCCGCATAAATTTTAACCAATAGGAGTGAGTGTGTTGAACAGAAAGTGTTAGAGAGTGTGATGCTAGTATTTTTCTTGCTTAAATCACACAAACATATTGTTGGACATCAAGTTCAGCTTGGAAAGAGAAAACAAAAAAGAAAAGGAAGAAAAACAAATAAAAATGCAAGCTACAAGAGAGAGAAAACAAGGAAAAAGGAAGAGGAAATCACCTGGAAAACAAGAAGATAAATACAAAGTGTCTTTTCGGACTTTCGGCCTAGATTTCTCAAGAAGAAGTTAACAAGTGTCCCATCATTTGTCCCAGTGAGTAGTCCAGTTTGAGGGTCAAACCTAAATGAGTAGATGATACATGAGGTTTCAACCAAATAAATACATGCAAGATGCCTGAAACAATCACTAGGATATAATCTGTCAAAGCCTACCTAGGCAGTCGATGACGTGGACATGGAATGTAGCCAGAAAGCTGGAGGGAAAGGTAATCTATGTCAGACATATCCAGAAGAATTTTAAATTATCACAAATTCAAAACATGGCTGCAGAGTTAGTGTCAAACCTGGGGGAGTGACAAGAGAAAGTTCAAAACTTGAGGTAGGAAGAAAATCAAGAGTGTTTCGCTGAAGCAAAAAATAAAACAGAATATAGTTATTACAAGGCAATTTAATAATGCAAGCTCTCAGTGGAATTAAGTGATACAAATGCACAAACATTATAGCATTAGCTCTCAGTGGAATTGGGCCTTGCCCATTAGGATAAAAAAAAATAACCCAATTTCCATTCTGCCCTTTCTCCCATCTTCGGGACACGAACAAGGGACAGGACTTGTTGGATAACAAGTGTTTCACCTTAATCAAGAGGGAATATCCATATTGTATGGAGCTAGACTCCACTTTTTCTTTAGTAAATTTCTGGTACCTATCAGTTTCATTTTGCGTTTCTTTGGTGAATGATTTTGCAGCATTTTATAAGAAAAAAAACCTACCAACTAGAACCATTGTTTTACTGTTCAATTCTTTTCTATTTTTTTAAATAGCATTTTAGAGTAAAATTTGGCTATATTAATTTTGTTATCTGCAAAGTTATATGAAGTAGTTAATTATAAGTTTTAACCTTCATCTTCTATCATTAGTGATGTAGATGGGATCTGATACGAACCTTGGAAAACCACACCCCAAAAGCTACCCGTTGTGGTTAGAGAGTCCAAGGCCATATAAACTTCACACCAGAATCCCATGATTCTGGTGTGGGACTCAAGTCGACCTTGCAATTAGATCCTGACAGAAACATTTACTAGCAAGTTCCAACCTATAAAAATGAAGATTGACCATATATTTTATCTCCAAAACTGATCCTTTAGAACAGAAAGCAAGACTAAAGAAGGTGCAAATTTTATAAATCCCTATATAGTTATATCCAGCAAGCACAGAAACACGCACAAAGAAGATAGCCAGCTTAATAATTTTGTTCAAATTAAGTAAGGATATACCTAAAATGACCTAAAATACCAGCCACAGCCATAGTCATTCCAGCAAAGTATGTATATGTGTCACCAACAAAAACGGCAGAAGGATACCTATAACGAGAAGGACAACAGACTGTTACTAAACTACTCTTAATCATGCAAAAAGAAGGATTCAAACAATAAAGATATAGACACGGTATCAACTACCAGTTGTAAGAAAGTAAAGCCAAGGATGTAGCTAGCAAGGGCTGAACTAAGTAAACAGAGAATGCATGTGCTTGCTTGTATTCAGGATCAGTTGAAGCTCCAAGTTGCATAATATTGTGTATCAGGATCTGCAAACCCACATTATTATAATTTTCTATGACCAAATTCGATTCTCACTACTTCTACAAGCTTAGATACATACAGCTGATGCGATAACCACCGTCTGCCCAACTTCAAGGCCATTTATTCCAGCATGTATATTGATTGAATTTGTGCAGAAAACAGCTAATAGCCCCATATATAGTTTATACATCCATCCTGTCTCATCAAGAAATAGTCAAACTAATGAATCTTTACAATAATCAATAACTCCTCAAGTGTCATTTACATAAAGGTATAAAATGCTTACCAAGATCCAAAATCTCTATCCCAATGTGTGGGACAAGTGGCTTTGGTATAACTATAGTTGTATGTCCAGCATATGCCATTAACAGAGGAAGTGCAGCAATTGATGGGAGTAACAATTTTCTGCTCTTTGCATTGACATAAAATCAAAAGAAACTATTCTAACATCACTTGAGAAGCAAAAATCTGGAAACAAATAATGAAAACTTGTATACTCACACTCTCCATGGGATATCAAGGACATCATCAACGAACCCAAGCAACATCATGAAACATATGCATGCTAATGCTGCATTGTACTCAACTAGCCACTGCAAAATCAAAATAGTTCACAGATCAAATGCTCAATTATTCTATTGATATAACTCAAAATATTAGTGTTGAACTAATAGTCAGATTACCATACTTGTAACTTACAATATAAACTTACATTTGAATCTTCTGTGAAGTTAAAATACTGAAATAAGATTGCCACAACCAAGAAGACAATACCAACAACTATACCCAACGACTCAGGCCTGCACAGAAAAAATATAGCAGAGTCAACAAAGATCCAAAAAGAGGTCATTAGTGATACACTACACAGTCCATTTCTCTCATTTTGAATTTGTATTTCTACCACTTCACCAAGACAAGCTCTGGAAGCAACCAGTTCATCTATTTACTAAACCAAGTTATCATACAAAATTAACTACAAAACTTAGCACCATTGTTTATTAAAACTTCCTATGCAAGCTTGACATACAGACATAATGCATATAGAACAAAATAAATCATATCTAGGGGTTTGTTCTCTACTTAACATTTTAAATACATTTTTCATAACTTTCTCTAATGTATATTATGTGTTTGGGATAGACTTTTCCATAAAGAAACAGATTCTTTTTTGAGAAAAAAGCTATTTCGGGTATATTCCCGACATGTTTGGCAAACCTAATTAAATTATGAAAAAGTGGTCGATTTTTAGAGAAGCTAGAAGTTTCAAGCTTATTTAAAAAAGTTGATTGATTATTTTGAAACTAATCACATTTTTCCCATTTTACCTCTAAAGAACTAATTACCAAACAAATACTACTAATCTATACACACGACTTCATATCCCTTTTTGTAATTCACTATTTAAAAGTGATTTTTTACACTACCCAAATGAAACAAATTATCTTAACATCGCTTTTCAACAAACATATTCAAACATAAAATTGATTATATTATAATCGATTAAAACAATAATCGATTATACATATAATCGATTATTGAAATAATCTATTTTCACAGCTAATCCAAACTTTGGGTAAGCTTTTTTAGGGAAATAATAGCTTTTCTTGAGATAAAAGCAGTTTTGGGTTTAATTAAGATGTTTGGATGGACAACTTGATAGAGTATAAAACAACTTTTTTTCATAAAAAATCTGTTAAGTTCGAGCATTATGGGAAAAAGTTGTTTGATTATTTTGAAACCATTAGAGGTAAATACTATTTTGCCCTCAACAAAATAATTTTTTCAAGTATTCCATATTTATTTTAGTAATTTAATACATAATTGATAAAAGCGAATCTATCATAATTGATTATAACAATAATCGACCATATAATCAATTATTGAAACAATCTATTTTTCACATATAATCTAAACACCCTAATAATCTTTCTCTTGAGGTCTTAAATTTAACTTGAGTTTTCTCACTCTTTCACACCCCAAGCATTCCGATCTATATGTGCCACATGCTTCAAGCATCTTAAACAACTATTTTTATCAAACCATCAACCAAAGCTACCTGTTTTCTGGTTGTGATATCCTCATTCTCATCATCTATTTCCTCTTTAATTAAAATATAAGCTGAAAATGTAAAATACAAGAATTCTAATGACAAAGTACTAAGGGGAAAACACAAAACAAATAACATAAAATGATCAATTCAACACCTCAAAATATAGAACATATTCTGAGAAAGCAGCCTAATAAGATAATCTATATGACTATAATTTATGATCTCCATACTTACAGAACATTACTGTGGTAAATAGCAATATCATTAAGGTCTTAGAACATATATATCAAAATTCAAATGCTGAAATAGTAAGAACCTCGTGCTAGTCAACATCAAAATACAACGAAGAAAGCAAACTATTTTCCACTAGGCTGTGTTGAACAATCCAGGAACAAGTATATGATGAAAAAGAAACTTACAGCCCACATGGAATTGCATAAATCTCAAATTTTACAACAGAAATCTCACAAGTGAAGGAGCAACTATTTACACAAAGACTCATACCCAATTAAATTACAGCAAACAAAACCCATTTGCAAATTTGATCAGTATTGGAACATAAATCCAACCAAAATGCTCAATCTAAAAATTTGACCAAAGAGCAAGGATAATCAAAACACAAATAATCCATAATTATAACATTTTAAAAATTTAAAAAAAAACCGAGATCGAAAAATCAAAATCCATCGCATACCCACTTCACAAAAATGAAAATAAAGATTAAAAAAAATGGGGAATTAAGAGAAAGACTGACACTTTGACATTGCCCTGAGGGGTACCCTTCTTGTTGATATCATATCCAAAGAGGTTTCGCTTCAGAAGGTATCTGGAAGCAACTGGGATCATTTTAACGGTAACGAAGAACCCTGCAAGGCTCATAGCTGCATTGCTGATGATGGATCTTCGAAGCTCTTGTTCGATGGGGTAATGATAGAAGAGAAGATACAAGTAAGGAAGAGAGAAAAGAGAGAGCTTGAGAAGGAAACCCCATTTGGGAGGTGCAATTGGAGGGTCAGCAGTGTTGTTGGGTTGTTCTTGGGGTTTGCGCTGTGTGTTAATTTCCTTCGTAGCAAAAGGTTCCGTTGAGGTTTCTGTTGAAGAGTGTCTTTTTCGTGTTCGTGATGCCATTGTTATTGTTGTTGCTGTTGCTGTTGTTGTTGTTGTGTTCTCTTCTCTGCGGTTGCAGTAACCTTAATTGTTGTTTCTTTTTTTCTCTCATTTTTCACTAGTCGTCATGACACCAATAAGATGTTGCCAATTCATCAAGAATGGCCAATGTGGCGTTTTTGCTTCTTTAAACTGCTTAAATATTTTTCAAGAGGAGAAACTTTTTAATACACTACTCAGACCACTTAAGTTGAATCCTTTAGATCAAATACAAAATTTAGGTCAAGTAAATTAGATGTTTGTAGTGTTGTTTATTTATAAAAATATAACATTTATAATATCATGTGTATATCTGGATTGTGCATAATTTAGAACAATAAAAGTAAATTACAAATCGATATCAAAAGAAATATGAGCATGATTGAAAGCTTATGTGCAATCTTTTCTATACACATTATCTTCTTTTTTTTAAGAGTGAAGTCTCATATTGACGAACTATATCACCAAGGAGTTATTATAATGATTTGGGTTGTCCGAGTAACTTGGGCCACGATTAAATTTTAAGGATTAAATTGGGTTACTAATAATAATTTTGAGAACTAACTTGAGTCATTTTTCTGGGTTTGTCTCTTCAACTCCCACGCAACACATAAAACGATATCGTTTGGCTATATTTTTGTGTGTTTTTTTTATTTTCCACCGTGGAAATGTTGATTGTGCCATAAAGGACACTTTGCGAGCCACGTAGAATAGTTAACAAACGTTCACAAACGGAATTGGACAAAGAAACTAACATGTCCCGAGTTTGTAATTTTGAGAGACTAAGTGATTAATTTATTTTTGTCAAGAACTAAAAATGTCCTCGCATTTTTTTTAGAAACCAAATTGGGCCTTCAGTCAACGCAATATTTTCTTTATAGAGAATATCAATACCAAATATAGTTTTTAAACATTATTAAAAACAACATTGATATTCTCACCATATTTTACCCAATTTTTTGCACCCTTCCATGTTACCATTGCGTGCCATCGGTAACCACCACTAGCCGCTACCATTAGCCAAGATTGTACCCATTAATCAAGTAATACATATGATTAACCATGAATTTATATATTCAACAAATTTTCATAAACTAATTTTTCAGTCATTTTTTACACTTGGTTAGCGGTGGGCACGGGCCGTGATGAGTCGAGTCGAGTTTGGTAGGAACTTGGACCCAAACCAATCAAATTTGATTAGTTTGGATCAGGTCAATCTTTAAACAAATGTGTAACCTGAACCAAACCAACCATAGCACATTTAGGTTGGATCGGGTCGGTTCATCATGTTCAATATTAAAATTGAAATATTGAAAAAAAAAAATCAAAATTAAAAGGATATAAAATAGCAAGAAAAAGAAAGAGGAAACATCGAAAGAAGAACATGGTCATAAGTCAGAGGAAACACCAAAAGAGGAAACGCATAAAGCACTCACTAAGCTTGCAGTGGTCAATTAGTACATAGCTTTCAAAGAAGAGGAAAAGAAAAACACGAAAATAGAGAAAAAGAAAGAGAGAACACCCAAAGAGAGAAAAAGAAAGAAGGGGAACAGAATTGCAAACAAGGGAAGAACAAACTAGGCGTTGTTGACCAAGTCTCTATGCAAGGCGTCAATCTTCATCCTCAGGTCACTCTCTTCACCCTTCTAAGCAAGGCGTCTCTGACCAAGACATCGATCTTCATCCTCGAGTCTTTGAGCAAGGCGTCGATCCGCTAAGAGAGAGGAGTTAGGGTTACAATCGAGATGGATTAGGTTCGACTTAGGTTACTCAGATTTCATTTTGTCTGACTCGATACTCAAATCGAACTGATGACCCGAACCAACCTGGTTTTTTCGATTCAGATTAGGTTGGTCGGGTCATCGGGCTGACCTGGGCCAATGTCCACCCTTACACTTGGGTAATGATGTACAAAAAATCATGTTTTCGTTGGTTAATGGGTACTTTCATGATTAATGTTTAATCATTAACCATACAATATATGAGATTAATCACGTTTGGGACCCGTTTGGCAAATTTTGTAGAATTGTACCATTAGAGTAGAAAGTTGCTTAAAGTAGTTTAAAATAAAAAATGGTTATGTAACATGATGTAACCCATAAAAGAGGAGCTAAACAACTATAATAAGTTACATCATTGGAGATGCTTTCAAAAACATTTTATTATTATACATTAAAAAAAGGTGTAGAGCAATAGAGCATAAAAAAAGTACCAATATATGGAAATAAAATGAAAAACCGACAACTTTGTGGCAAAACTTTCATGGACCCAAATGTAGTGCTTGCATGATTACTTATAATGTGTTTGGTTTCACATCCAACACTTTGTACCTTCTGTTGAATGCGTGTTTGGGCATTTTAGACGTGATTCCAAATAAGCATTTATTTTGCTTGAAAGATATGCATGCATGGAGGAAAGCTAACAACACACTATCTAACACTCTTTTCAATACTCTTTTCTATTGATTAAAATTCATGTAAATCTCATTAATTCATATGGACCTCACTTGAATTTTGTATGACCCACATGAATTTTAACCAATAGAAGAGAATGTGTTAAAAAGAGAATATCAAAGAATGTATTGCTACCATTTCTCCACGTACATGAATGGCGAAAGGAGGATTTTCTTTATACCGGGAGCCGAGACACATTTTTGTACTTACTGTTTTCCTTTTTTATGGACACCAAGCTAAGTTTATATGTGCACAAATTTAGCATGGTAATAAAAAAGAAGGAAATGAATATACTTTTGACAGTATGACCCTCCATATTGGTGAGACTTGAGAGTAGTTGCAATAGCATGCATGATCCCAGGTGTTTGGGTGGTTTGGGTTGCAATAGCATGATGGTGGGGTGAGAAGTGAGAACCACTTGAGGGCGTGGTGAAATTAGAGTTAACATTTCAAACC
Organism: Ammopiptanthus mongolicus; assembly: GCA_039655645.1. Classification (NCBI taxonomy): domain Eukaryota; kingdom Viridiplantae; phylum Streptophyta; class Magnoliopsida; order Fabales; family Fabaceae; genus Ammopiptanthus; species Ammopiptanthus mongolicus. The sequence goes on along the minus strand of CM077347.1, from coordinate 23,398,479 downwards.
AATATATAAGATATAATAGTAAATAAATTAATATTTTATGAAATAAATGACAAATTCCATTTCATAATGGCCACCACAAAAATAGTAAGATCTAGCACCCCCAGACCACTGCATATATTAAAGGGTAACCTCTTGGTATAAAGCTCCCGCACAGGGGTCAGAAAAGGATCAGACCCACTATATGGGTTGAGGGTTTATAGCATCCTTACCTTACATACATTTGCAAGAGGCTGATTCCATGAGACCTGAACCTGTGGCCTTCCTGTCACACGGCAACAACCTCAAATCTCATTTGATTCACTGTACAAGCTTCTGATAGCTTAGTCGAAATCATGGATTAGTATGCATAAGGTTTACATATTCTCCCAAGATGAAGCAGACCAGACAAAAAAACAAAAAGGCAAAAATCCTTGTTTGCGGCAAGTAGGCTTGCTCATAAATTACAAATTCAAGCGAAAATCCCTACAAGCTCGGACTTGCAGTTTAAATTGCAGAATTAAAGCTTGACAATGAGGCCAATAGGACAATGATCACTACCAGTAACATCAGGGAGAATGTATGAATCGTGAACTTTGTCAGCTATGGATTCTGAGACAAGGAAATAGTCGAGACGCCACCCTGTTTAAAATTTTGAAACAAAAGCATTGAGAGAACAAAGAATAAAGTTTATTTGAAAGGCATGCAATTCAAAGTACAGATGACAACAATAATGATATTTGTTAATTCATTGCTGATTGAATGAAATAAACATGAGCACATGTATCATGTATGTACTTCCTCACAAGTAATTTTCATTAAACATCTTGCAAATTGCAATTTGACAATCTTACATCTGGGCTCAGGTAAGATTGGTGGGGTAATATAAGTCAACAGTGCAGGTATATGATTCTCTGGGGTTTTAAGAGAAACAATAAAGACAGGGGAAATGGAAAAGGATGGATGAATGCTAATAATATAAGCATAAAACTATCTCATGGAAGGGAAATTGTCAAAGAAAATCACATGCTATTTGTTTTGGGTTGGATTAGGAAAATCCTATTCATTTCAATTTCCAACAAAAGACCTGAAAAAGCATGTAACAGATTCCCATCTAGAAAGAGCATACAAATTGGGGAACATATGCATCAGGGTAAGGAGAGAAATCAATGGAGAAGTACCATGTGAACAACATGAGTAGATGTTCTTGCTCTCTTAAACTTATAAACACAATCATCATGTAAGAGATAACTAGATCAAGTGAACTATAGGAGTATGCTAGAAATACCTTTATTAGTCTTGCGCGCACCATGTCGATAACCCCAATAAGTATATCCAACAACACCAGGGTGTTGCCTTCTAAAGGTATCTACAAATCCCCTTGATAAGAAGTTTGTTGCAAATGATTTCCTCTCTTCATCAGTAAACCCGGCACTTCTTTTGTTACCCTGTGGATATATGTAACTATCAGAAGAGAACAGATTAAAAACAACCAAGTTTTCTGCTCTTGGCAACCTATACTTGCATTTGATTAATTATCATGATATTAACAGAGAGATAATTGGTATAAATTCCATCTTTTCTTTTCTAAATATTTTAAAGCAAATAGCTCAAGTTTTAGGGGTAAACATCGTAACAAGCCCATCCAAATTGACCATTCCCGCGTAACTCATAGTTGGCTAGTGTATGTCTCGCTATCACTTGTCAGACTGATGAGACTTTGGATATCAGCTATCACATTAGGCTACTAAATATAAGGGAGACTAAGTTCACCTACACATCAGAGGAAGTTTCAATTCTAAATTAATAGGTTAAGTTTCTTGTAAGTTAACCAAACATCACAAGAATATAATTAATTTTATAACTGAGAAGTCAATTTAGAAAGGACAGATCCCACCTGATGACTCAGCCAATACCTGTAAATGTTTACATTACAGGTACAGAACTTTTGAATTATTATTGAATTATGTAATAATAAAATTTGCTTTTTTTATAGCAAACTGATATGGCCTTAGGTGCTCCTCTAAGACACGTATACAGGAGAAGGAGGGCTGAAATGGGAAAAGATGGGCCTGGCACTAATTTTAGGCCATTAGTGGCTGAATTAGGAACGGATGGTTGGGGAAAGACAAATGAGGAGTTGGTTATGCAGAAGGACAGTTGGCAATGGGAGAGTGGAGAAGGAATGATTGAGGAAGATTAGAGAGAGAGAGAGAGAGAGAGAACGAGAAGATATGAAGAGTGTGTGGGAGCTGAGGGAAGGCAGATAATTATTACGAAAAATTAAGGAGAAAGGTGTGGGAGTTATTTCTGCATTTGAATTCATGAAAACCAAAGGATTATCTCTGTATTTCAAAGGAGCTAGTTTCCTATAATTACTAGTTGATTTTTCAGTCTGTAACACAAACCATAATGAAAGGATTGAATTATCATTGCATTCAAGTTGGCCAAGTAATATTAACAACTTCTTGACTACCTTTTCTTTGTTTTCTCCTTTCTAATTCAGTAATTTCTACCATAAACAAATGTCTTGCTTCATTGATATTATTTACTGTTAGATATATAATAAAAGTCATTCATACGCCTTCATCTACTTAAGCTTTTGGGAGAGTTGGTTCGTGACATGATATCAAAGCCTCTATGATTAAGTGGTCTAGAGTTGGATCCTTGCTGCCCCCGATCTTCTAATAAAAAGTTGAATTTCAGCACAGGGTGGGCATTGTCCGTGCTTCAAGCTCAAAGGGCACTCGCATGAAGATGCATGTCAGATATATGATAAAGGTCATTCATGTGCTTTCACATAACAACTTACACTTTTGGAAAAGTTGGTTTATGACATTTACTAAGGCTTAGATGCAATATATTCGGTGTTTAACATGGAGAATATTAAATCTAAATCACTTACAGCAGGGTTATATATGTCTATCTCTTCATGAGCGCAATTCAGATCACCAGTCAAAACTACAGGTTTTGACTTTTCCAACTCCTGTACCCAACAGAAAATTAATCATGAATCCTTATAATAGACACATAATAACTACAATTTTTAAGAGCGTGTTAATATTTTGTCTGATAAAAGAACATTTACCCAAAAAGAGTAGTGGAAAAAGAAAGAAAAAAAGCGTGTAAAACACAGAGCATCATCATGCTCCTTTTTTGTTAAAATAAGGATGCATTCCAAAAATCATTTTAACACATTGCATATCGAGCATATAGAACAAGGTTACATGGCTTTTCAAATGTAGAACTACCGAGTAGAAGAATTTGTAACTAAGATTGCTGAGCACTAACAGGTCAACAAGTGAAACTATACACACCATATTGAAGTTGAAACAACAACTAATCATGCTCCAGATGCCCAATATAAATCATTTTGCAAGGAGTTTAACATAACAGCATTAGCCTTTCAGGATTTGGCTAGCACATACAAACATGAAAAAATAAATGATGTCTATCTTGGGAACCAAATTCAACATAAAAAACCAAGAAAGGAAGATAGACGGTGTATTCTGACAAGGAAATAAAATGGGATGACAGGAGACATATATACACAACAATAATCAAGCCTTATCCTACTACCGCTAGGTGGGAGGAAGGAACTATACATACTTTCAAATAATTGCTTAGAGATGGATCCCATTGAGTCACCCTGTAAGACTAGATTCAAATACCGACAAATTAGTTGGAAGAGGATACTATTCATAGATTGAAATGGAGAAAATATAATTAATTAAGAATTATAAAAATAAAGTAATTTAATACAAGTACCAGTCTTCTCAAGCCATCTCCAGAATTAGGGACGTATCCACTTATCAAATAAAATGTATCAAATTCTACGGTCACAAGTCTCCCCTCACTATCATGATCAGATATGCCTAAGCCATATCTAACTGAAAGTGGCTTTATCTACCAGAATTAAAATTAGTGGAAAATTAATATTAGAAAGAGAATTATTGATGTGAATACCATACTTGCAATTTTTAAAATGAGGATGCAAAATGGTTAGGCTATCTGATTGTGATAGAATGAAAATCATGTCACCTTTAGGCTTCAACCTTCCTTATAGAAGTTAAGTGATTAAGAAAAAGTACCAAACAATCATGATTTATGAATAAATGCAAATAGTATTTAGCTCTATTGAAGAAAGAATATTATTAAAGTAGGCACCAGCAAAAGCTGCACCTCAAGTAAGTACAAATAAGTTTTCTATTATATTAATCTACTTCAACAACAACAAAAGCCTTTTCCCATTATGTGGTATAGGTACATGGATCAAACGACATCATCACTTAATAATCATGCAGCATTAAACTAAGGTTGCCATAATTAAATTTAGCATGAGTCAATTGTGCAAGGAATAGTCTTTACTATAAACAACCTTTTATTCTAGATGCAGATGATACAATTAAACATTATGTAGATATTCCATTAAGTATGAAGAGGCAGGATGAACGTAGTGAACATACCCTTGAGATTATTGCTGTTCCAGAATAACCAAGCTTAGAGACACTACATGTCCAAAAGCTGTTCTCATAGCCATTTATTAGACGACATTTGATTTCCTTAATATCCTTCTCCTGATAGCAAAATCAGAGGAGTATTAATAAAAGAGAACATAAGCGCCATGAATTTTCATATAAATATCTTCATCATGGTTGATAGATTTTAAAAGGCAGAAACTAAGACTCTGTTGGGACTAGCTTCTCCCAATTCACATCTTTCAGAATTTGCAAATAAACATTCTTTGCTGACATCATTTGGAAACTTTAGTCTATTTCTAATATATTTTATGGCAGAATTTTATATTTTATCAATTACCCTCCAGTTCTTCTGCTATAAAAGACAAACAGGAAAGAATGCACATGGACCAAGAACCACCTCAAAACATCAGCCCTTCTTCAGCCACTACTCTAGTGGTTTTGTTGAAGAACTTCAGTTCTTTGAAAGAAAACAGGGCTGAACTGTTGAAAATCTATCTTCTATTTTACAAAAGATTCAGTTCAGGTTTTTCTCTGCCCTTCTTTTTTCTTTTTTCCAAGTTATCTACTATTGTTATTCACTTGAAGAAAGTATAGTTATAAATAATTAAATACAAACCCCAAAAGCAAAACTAACGTGACTAATAAAAGCGAACTACTGAAATCAGCTAACTCTTAACATCCTTCTTCAGCAACTATAAGAATTTACATAACTTAACTGCAAAACAATGCAAGATGCACTTATCAACCAGCAAAAAAAGGGGGAAAATAAAGAACATTCATTTTTTTTTTGGTGTGTACAAGCCTCACATATCTGAAATTGAGGACTACTGCAAAATATAACACTTCAGGGCGTAAAACAATATTCTACCTGCAGTTTAGTCTCTTGCAAGCACAATACATCAAAGTCTTCCCTTTGGGCAAGTTGAAGTGCTGAGAATCCTTCTAATTTTAGCAATGCTCTCAATCCATTGACATTCCAAGACAAAAGCTTGACAAATTTTGTATCCCGAGTAAGAGGTGGGGGTCTCATAGCTCTAGGATTATACGCAATCCAACCTTTTTGAGGCTTTGTGTGGGCAAGAACAGTCCACGGTTCAGTTTGAATAGTGGTTGTACTAATTTCATCTGATTGTGCAACAATGCTAACAATATCTGACGATACTTTTCTCTTTGCCTTGGATGGCTTAAAATCTGGCAACAAAGTCCCATATAAGATAGATCCCTAGCTGAATGAGTCAAACTTGAACAGAAAATTGACAAGTAAAAAAAGCATCAAGTATAAAAAAATTGGGTTATTCTAAACATATAAGACGAAGAAAGTTTACAGCTTTACATATTCTAAACACAACCTGAAACCTTGTCTGATTTCACTGACAGCTTCTTCTTGGTTGTCACTTTGACAGTTTTGCTCTCAGATCCTGATTGTTTTAACCTTCTCTTACCCTGGTTAAGTTCATATATATCTGGAGGAGCATTATCATCATCAACAGGGTCTTCATCTGATACCTCTTTAGCCTTCACTTCTATACATGTATTTTCAGAAGAAATGACTTGCTCTTGTTCTTCTCTTATTTGAGAATCTTGTTCTGCACATGAAGAGACCTTCTAACCATTGGAATATACAACTAGTTTTTAAGAGCGACACAACGGTGAAGGAGTAAAAAAAGAAATAGTTTGGAGACTAATTGATTTTGGGAAAAAATTATTCATTTCCTCCCTTTCCAAACAAAAACTAAAAATTCAGATAGTGCTAATAGAATTACATTACCACACATGTTATTGTCCATGAAACTCTTCAAGGCAGACAAAAGGTCATCTTTACGACCTTTAGCAGGGACCCTAATACTCCTGAGAATTCAAAACCATTATATAACTAAAACAATATTGTTACAACTTACTAGAACTAAAAAAGCAGCAACATGGCAGGAAAAAAAAACATATCTGCTTACCTCAACGTTCTCCGGAGTTCCTGAACAGTCATTGTGTCTATTATCTCCGGTTCGTTTCTTAATCTTTCAATCTCAATGGAATAACTATTATTAACATCCTTTTCCTACACTATCAGCTTATAGTGAATAACAAAAAAAAAAAAAAGGGAAAAAAGGATTACAGTAGTTAAAGTAGCATTTTAGCACATAAGAAAGACAACATCACTGAAATATAAATTAGACCTTTACAACGAGCTTGTTGGAACCAGGTGTTGCTTCCAACCCTTTAAGCTTCATATCTTTCTTGTCCTCAACAACTGGTGACATGGACTCTGATGAATTTGAAAAGGGTCTTTTAGATCCCATTGCTTTCACAATTGGACAAACCAATGTTTTAGTATTCAAATGCTTCTGGATCACTGCAAAACTACAACAGTATAAGTCAGTTCAGATACCCAGATAAATTGAAATTCGATTAACTTATTCCACAATAAGTATGATATAATATTTGTATTCTGGCAACATGGGAAGTGGAGGAAAAAAGAAAGGAAGATTAAAAATCAAATCTTTCCCATTAGAAAAGCAAAATATACATATAGAGGCGGAGAGAGAGAGAGAGAGAGAGAGAGAGTGGAAGCACAAAATAAATTTTATTTGAAATGGGAATATGAAAATGAAGAAAAAGCACAAGAGAAGAGAAACCTGGTGAGATTGATAGAACTTGAAGACACGAATTGGAGGACTTGTTTCATGTGAGGTAAGCACCGTACCCGAGGAAGAAAGAACCGCCAAAATAGGCTGAAAATGGTAAAGGACCTGAGAGTGGAGACAATGCTAACACTATTTGATGATTTTATATTTCTGGGCACAAGTAGTGGAATCTATATTTATTTATTTATTTATTTATTTTATTAAATCCTCAATTTCTTACTTAAAATTCTAACATTATATTAATTGGGGGCTAATATTAACTAAATTTTAAAAACCTTTTTGAAGTTGTCAAAAGATAATCCCCCGTTAATAATGTAAGGGACTAGATTGATTGGAGTTTAATTAATTTTTGATAACTTTGAAAACGTTGGAATTTCGTTAATGTTAGGAACTAGATTGATACATTATAATTTCGAGACCAAATTGAGAATTTATTCTTTTGTTTTTGACTTAATTACAATTTTGGTCCTCCAGGTATTATGATTATGCAATTTTAGTCCTCCAAATTTTAATTGCGCCAATTGGGTCGGTCAAGTATCACAATTGTGCAATTTTGATCACCGGGTTTTAATTGCATCAATTGGGTCCTTCAAGTATCACGATTGTGTAATTTTGGTTTCTTAAGTATCACGATTGTATAATTTTTAGCGTCAATAGCCTATGAAACACATCTGAGACTGATTTGGCACTTAGTAAGGCTAGCTTGACAGCTTACGTGTCATTCTTATGTGCACTTAGTGATAAGCATTTGACCATTAAAGTGTGTGAGATGTCAATGATGTTATATAAAAATGACCTATAAGCTGTCAAGTTGATCTCATTAAGTGTCAAATCAATTTCACGTGGGTTACGTAGACTACTGACGTTAAAAATTACACTATCGTGAAACTTGAGGGATCAAAGTCACACAATCGTGATATCCGGGGAACCCAATTGGCGCGATTGAAACCTAGGAGACTAAAATTACACGATCGTAATACTTGGGGGACCCAATTGACCCAATTAAAACCCGAGGGGCTAAAATTGCACAATCATAATACCTGGGAGACCAAAAGTACAATTAAGCCTTTGTTTTTTAATTTGCGCGATAAGTCTTATTTGTTCTAAATCTGTTTTTAAGTACCAACTGAGGTTGGCGTGAGTGGTTAAAGGTCTCTCGTCCCTTAATCAAGGTCTCGGGTTCGAGCTTTGGGTATGAAAAAAATCTCAGCTGAGAGGGATGTTACCCATCGAGGTGCCGAAAAAACTCCCGCGGTAGATTAATTCCCGCCTCAGATTGTGATAAGATACTCCTCAAAATAGATCACAAAAAAAAAAAAAATCTGTTTTTAAGTTTCTAAAGTTAAATATCGGAGAGTTTAATTGCTATCCAACCATAAAAATTTTTACACCGTGCACAATCAAAAATCATAATATGAGTATATGTTATTGTAGTTGAAATAAAAGTCAATCATTTTTAGTGATAGAACAAAACCATGATATAAGTGACAGTTAAAATAATTAGGAAAAAAATTAATTATTTTCACTAATTTTATAAATTTTAATTGATTGAGTGTGTAAAAAATTTTTTAATTTACTAGTTAGTGTACACCGATTAAATTCAATAATTTATCCTTTCTATCAATGTGGTCATAACTTCGTTAACCGTGGTTAAAGTGACATGTGGCACAGAAACAAATAAATATCATTTCTCTATCTGCCTCTCTCTCTCTCCTTTTCCCTCGTATCTCTTTCTTCTTCGTTTTCTCCTCTTCCTTTTCACTCTCTTTCTCCACCCCCCCCCCCCCCCCGCCTCTATTGTTTACTTCTGGGAACTCTCAAATTCTTCTAAGTTTGTGTACTTTAGAGCCCCCTCGGGGGGTACCTGGACTGCCATGATATTGTGAGAACAAATGGTGGGATTGAGATAACTGATTGTTGGTTGGGTAGTTGTTTCCATATATAGGGTCTCGTGTCAGGAGATGGTGGTTGCTCGCTCACGACAGGATTGATCATTGAGGTTGAGGGTGACCGTCCTTTGGAGCATGGACAGCTTCCAAGCTGTTGCGTGTCTTCTCATTGTCACCATGCTAGGAAAGTGGGAATAGGAATCTATGGTTCCCACATACGACAACAATTAATGTTTACCTGTGTGGTTCGTTCACCTTTATTTCTGAACGACACGATTCAACTTGGCTTTGCTATTCTACTCGGCCTTGTGCTACAGCACTGTTGTTGAGGTGGTGAGAATGAGGGGACCTACAAATACACTTCGTTGCTTAAGTTAGCAAATGAATATGGAAAGTGCATGCAACTATAATAAGTGAATGGAGAGTTGAAGGATAGATGATGGGGTACTCCATGATGCTTTGGTATTTATAGGCAAATGGTGGTTATTAGAGGTGAAAAAAGGGCTACCCATCCCGCATCGCTTCAGGGTGATCCAATCCATGTCACGAGCTATATTGTGCGAGGTCAAAAAAAGTCCGGATTCAATTTGATCGGTCAAAATGGTGCTTGAGTCCAGCCTTATGCGGGTTACGGGCTTGTTCGGCCCAACGTGACATATTATTTTTTTAAAAAATCTTTTTTTCCACCAATATTTAAAACACAATTGCATAAGTTAATTAATATTATAGTCATAGTATATACTACCCTTTTGCAATTATAGCTACAAATGCACTTTTGTTTAGTAACACAATCTGTACTTGTATAGATGTTCATATTTTTCAGAGGTCTTCTAGCATTTTTTTTTTTTTGGTGAGCAGGTCTTCTAGCATTTTCAAGGGAAAAGTGCATACACATCCCTTAAACTTTAACCCGTTTGCAAATAGACACCTCTAACTATTTTTTCTTCCCAATTAATCCTTAAACTCTTACAATTAGTAAAATCAATCCTTCAACTATTTTTTCATCTCAATTAATCCTTAAACTCCTACTATTGGTAACATTAATTCTTCTCACTAATGATGTTTAAATTCAACCATTCATTAAAATGATTAAAATTCAATCTTCCGTCAAAATCTAAAATCATAACTTTTTTAATTAAAATTTTTCTATAAAACATGTCACTGTATATTAAAATTAAAATGTTAATAAAAGGTAATGGAAAAGAAGTTCTTAATTTACATAGTTTATACTTTTTATTTGAAAACAATCACTAAAGTTAAAATGTTCTTAAAAATTCTATATTGTTACATATTAATTTTTTAATAAATATTCAATTCGTACATTACTCTTTAGTAAAGAATAAACGATTTGGAGCTGTCGGTATATAATCCCCATAGCTTAAATTTAAAAAATAACATTATACACAGTAGCATATTTTATAAGAAACTTTAATTAAAAAAGTTATGATTTTAGATTTTGATGAATGATTGGATTTTAATCATTTTAATGAATGGTTGAATTTATTCATCATTAAGGATTAATTAAGAAGAAAAAATAGTTGAAGGTGTCTATTTACAAATGGATTAAAGTTTAGGAGGGTTGTATACACTTTTCCCCATTTTCAATATATGTAGCACGACTCAAAGACAAAATGCTTCAATCAATAATAATATGTAACCCATGTTATGTTGATAACAAAAAAAAAAAAAAACTACTTTCTCATAGCAAATGGAAATAACATATCTAACACTAATAGATTCTGCTAGCAAATGAAAATAACTAGCCTATGTCAAAATCAAAGTCAAACCAAAGGCCTCAAAATTTCAACAAATGGAAAATAGTAGCATGAACTCTAATATGCGAGCAATTGGAAACACCTATAAAATAAGCAAACAGAAAATTACAATGAATTATTTCCTTTCAGGAATTAAAACTGGCACTTCAATTTATATGGAAGTGGGTTGTCTAAACCTGGTCGGGCTAGCTCGACCCGAACCCGATTATGATACGGGCTTCATCAGATCGGGCCAAAATAGCTCGGGTTTAATTCAGGTTCAAAAATTATAGCCCATACCCTACATTTTATCAAGTATATTCGAGTCGGTTCGATCGAGATCTAGGGGTGATGATGACACATTAATCACTGTCTGACCACTTGCATTCAGGGGATGCATTATTGTATTAGCAACTTCTCCACCCAGCTTTTGCAGGAGTAGGGTGATGATCCTATAAGGTCTACGTTCCTCAGATAGCCATGGATTGGGCTACTGCCCAACCCAGTATGTGTGGTTGGCCCATTGGGTCATGGGTCCAAGAACATGGCCCAAAACATGTTGAATGCGATGGGTGAAAGGAGAGAAATGAGAGATTATAGAAATTCTCTTGTCATTTTAAATTTTCGGAGAAGAGGTATCTCGAAAAGTATAATACAAAGTTTTTCGTGAACTCCTTTGTATCCCCCCCTCTCTCTATATATATACACTCTTATAGTTTATCATCTATTGCTTTCTTATTTTGGTTCATTTTATAACAAAAAAAAAGAACTTTAATATATTTTTAAGTGTGTCTGAATGCTATTTAAAAATAGTAGAACCGAAAGCAAAAAAAAACTAAAACTACCTAATTCTGAAGCTAACAATTCACTTCTTCTGAAAAAGTGAAAAATAAAAGTAATTCTTTAATACAATTTTAGAAAAGCACTACTAAAATAAATATCTTAATTATTATATCCAAATACAAAATATTTATTTATTTGAAAAAGTGCTACTAAAATAAGAGATATAAAAGACCCTTTTTTATGTGTGTATCAAAATGTGTCCATTGCAAGCTAAAATGGTGCACAAAAGCTCACACAGTAGAGATGAAAAAAGAATGGCTTATAATCAATTTTCTAAAAGAAAAATATCTCGCTTTAATTGATACTTAATTTCTAAGAAAAAATATTATTTTGGCTTATGATTATAATAGGTAAAAATAATTCAAGTTTTTTTAGTTGAAAAAAAAAAATTAGCGTATTTGGGACAAGGGCAATATCAAAATTTTCAAAAAAATTTGATAATTCTTATTATTCCATTTCTATATAATGGGGCCGTATCTATTTTAAGAATTATCAAGTAACTTAGGAGAAAGAGAACTTATGAACATGAAGTTACAATGTTTGGTACAAGCTCTAAATAAGAGTCATGGGCATATTTGATTCCCTGTAGAGTGACATTTTCGTGTTTTACTTGATTTTTATTCCCATAACAAGACTTGGATATTTTTTTCCTCTTAACATGTTTTTCCTCTTAACATGATAATGAAAGTTATGTCGTAACCCAACCAATAACTTTCACTTCCATTTCTTTCTCCTACATCTTTCACTCATTATTTGAATTTCTTTTTGTTAACCAAGCAAATTTTGAAAAACATTCCTGAAAATATTAAATGCTATCAAACATATTTTTGAATTTACTTTGGAATAACTTTCCTATTTCCTAATCATAATATTATTGAGAATATAATTTATACCTTGAAATAAACACCTCGTAGAATTTACAAATAAGGGAGTAAAAGCTTTTCTCTATTTCATTCTTAAAGACCCAAATAATGAAATGAATTTTTTTTTTCATCTCATCCCATCCCACCATTAGTATCCAAACAAAGCCTTATTGATCACTGTTTCCATACTTTCAGACTCTGGTTCTCGAGTCTGCCTAAATTATTGTATGGGTTAGCATTGGGAAGAGATGAGTGTCACATGATTGTCCTATACTTTCTCAAGATTTAAACAACAAATTGCCCATTCTTTACTCTGTTAAATCCTTAGATTCTTGTGGTAGTTTCCAAATTTTTCATTTTACTTTTTTTTCCCGCGTTTTTCCGTATTTAGGAGATGATGTAAAACAGTAATAGTTCGTTTGGATTATATAACGTGAAGCGTCCGCTGTCACTCACCGTGTATACAAACATGCACTAACTCTATGTTTGGTTTATGAGAGAAAGTGAGAACAAAAGAGATGAGAAAGAAAGTGAGAAGAGAGAAAGAGATGAGAAAGAAAGTGGATTATGCGTATTGTTTGGTATGAGAGAAAAAGAAGAGAAACAGAAGAGGAAGAAATAATATCATTTTGTGAAGACAACAACACCCTCAAAATTGAAAAAACATCTCATGGTCAGGAAGCAATTATATATGAAAAGAAATAGGGATAAAATTGGAATGATCGAAAAATAAGCTTGTTGTGTCTTACTTTCTTCGCTCAATAGCAAAGAAATGGAAAAGTCGTGGACCCCACTTAATTTAATCCTCTCTGTCCAATTTCTCTGCAAACCAAACGAGAGAAATGATGCATTTCTCTTCTTGTTCTCTCTTTTCTAACTCTTTCTTCTTTAACTCTCTCGTAACAAACAAAGCCTAAAAGTGTGTGCAAATTTAAATATGTGAAAATATAATTATTGTTTAGGGGCAATCATACGGACTAGGTGTCTGTTGAAATCATATCATATATATTAAATCTGTGTCTTTCCAACAGTTTTTTCCGCCTAAACTACTCTTTCCATTCTAAACTTTTGAATAAAAAATAAAACTATGCGGAACTACTTTTTCCTTTCTAAAAAAACACTGTGGGGCTTTTTTTCCGTATTTCTTTCCCCCTCAACATTTTGCATCTGCCAAAAAGTTCCTTTCATCTCTCTTTTTTCCCTCTCAAATCCCAATCTCATCTACCTTAAAAACTGATATATCCATGGGAACTAGATGTATTTTTCATGGGATGTTTCTTTCTTTAAGTTTTGATATATCCATCTTATAATCTATTTTACAGATGTTTGGGGTTTGCTACTTTGCCAACATTTTGACAAACTCAAGCTGTGATTTACTTTATAGTTTATATATTCCCTATTTTTCGGGCCTTGTCAAACTCTAATTCCTTGTTATTTGTTTCTAGATAGAATAGCATTTGTTGAAATTTTAGCATTCAAGTAAAAGTAAAACACTAACATCATCTATTAGTGTGTTGTCTAAATGTTGCAAGGTATGTTTGATGTTTTGTGACAATAGCATCTCCATGTCACAAAAGAACCAGCATATTGCTATGCAAATAATTTACAATATATATTGGCTCACTGACATTTTTTTTAATGGTCTTTGTTATGTGAATTTTATTGATTGTTGATGTTAGATATGTAGTTTATCAGATTACATATTGATTTTATAGGTTTTTTAAAATGATTTTGTGTCTCGCTAATTTCACATTTCCACCTAAAATATCCAGGATGTAAAAGGAGAGAGCCAATTAAGGTCATGGGGCTTCCAGTTGATATGTAGAGTTTGGAATGCACTGTGTTGGAGATGTTAAGAGGCCAATTTTCATACTCTCATTTGGAATATGTATGTATCATATTTTTTCTATTTTCACTCCCATTACATTGTAAGGGTATTCTAGATGAAGATGGAAACATATGTCATTCAACAAAGAATATAGCATTTAAAGAAATTTTTGACAATATCTAAACAATATATGTTTTGTATTATTTTATTATGAATGGGGATTAAGTTAATCCAAGAGTAATTTTAAAAGAGTTACTCCAAAATCTCACACTTCATTTTATTGTAATCCAATGACCTATATTAATTCATTAAAAAAATAATGTAATTTCCATTCAATTACAATAAAATGAAGGGTGATTCGATGTAATTCTTCTAAAGTTACTTTTGGAGTAACTTTATCCCATCCTTTTATTATTCAGTAAATCCTCAATCTGATCCTTATGGCCAATTTAGTCTCCGAAATTGTAAAGTCCATATCAACTTGATCCTTTACAGAGGAACTAGATTGATTAACATTTGACAACTTTAAGTATTTCTTTGGAATTTCAAAAATTTCAGGAACAAAGTTGATACGACCTTACAATTTTCAGGACCAAATTGGAGATTTACTCTTTTATTATTTCATTAGTATAATTTAGTTTTTCGTTATTTTCGTTTCTTATTTCTCAATTCTGTTATAGATGCAATTGTAATAAATTACAACATTGTTTTTAGGTTCACTTTTATGTCATAATAATATAAATATAATTATATTTTAACAAAATTATTTTATTTTAATTTTCATATATATATATATATAAATTAAATCTATAAAATTACATGTCATGTAACGCAATACACCCCGTGCAACGCACGGGCCATCGCCCTAGTAATTGAAATAATAGCAAGTTTTTGCTGCAAAGCCAATTGAGGCAGACCCTTTTAGTCTTCAATTTAAATCACCTTTTCAAGAGCTTTAGTACATCTCCAACCAGATGCAGAGATCCAGTGACAAGAACCTGCAAACCATTGGTAAGTAAGAATTGCCTCCTGGACATGCTTGTCGATAGGGGAGGGGGTAGAGAGCTAGAGGGATAAAACAAAAGGCAGAGCTGTGAATGTAGGAGCACACAAACACTTTGTCTGCATGAGCATACATACATACCTGCCTGGCAAATGGCAAATACAAGACTATAAAGGAGAAGAAAAGCAAATGGAAGGTAAAAGAAAAAACACCGATCTTCATCAACCAAAATAATAGACACTGGAATTTCAACACTCCTTTTTCTTTTTCTTTATTTCTTTTTTTTTTTTTTGGTACCCCTTTGTCAAAAAAGAGATAGGATAGATATTTGTACAAAAACACATACAATTAGAGGCGAAATGGAGGAGGCAAGGAAAAGAGAATAACAGACTAATTCAACCCAAAAGAATTAAGCTAACTAACAGGCATTAACTAGGAATAGGATGTCCCCCGTTGGAGAGGAAATTTGAGATTTAGCCCAAGTAAGAAGTGTCCACCCATTAACCAAGTCAATATAACAATCAAGCACCATCCAAGTTACTGTTACCTGAAGTCTTGTGGATGGGTGATCTTTAACACAGTCCCTCAGCCATTCAATTGTCAAAGGCAATGAAGGTATTACTGCACTGCATGCATAATAACTACGGGGAGGGCAGCCATTTGAAGCGTTATCATTAAGAAATCCATTAGGTGGTAAGATCTCCTTGCTATCTATCTTGAAATCCTTTTCATGCGAACTGGTCATTTCTGCAAGTAACAGAATAATGCACAGGTCAGAGAAGAACTCGTGCTTTGTCGCAATTGTTTGGTCCCCTAAGGCAGCATCATCGCTTGAAATAAGAACTTCTTCCATGGGCTTTCTAAATAATTTCATCAGGCAATTTGCTGTTATTGCATTTATCTTTATCTAGACATAATCCAAAGCCTGATGTCCTAATTCCATTCAATTAAGTTGTTATTTGGATCATAAGCATAATGAACCAAATGATACCCTTCGACTTCCATTTCAGTGACAAACAGATTCAATGAAACCGTTGCACTTGAATATGTGTAAAGAAGAAACCAATGCATCTTCATAAAAGACATCTTGAATAACTTAATGATAGCCGTGGTTGTTGTTGAACTTTAACACTTACTATCAAGTTTCACAAATATCTAAAACAACATCTCATTTTTTAGTTGAGTTTACCTAGGAAATATTTTCCACTTTGTTCACAAGATAATAAGGATGTCGAAGGAAGACTAACATTGTAACTGAATAGCTTTACTCTTTTAACTCTAAGAATACATATTTCAACTGACATTATCAAGGCTCTAATATACTTTGTCATAGTCAAGATCTCGATTGGATGTATGCCAGCATGACGAAGAATGGTTTTTCTACAAACAAAAGGTCTACTTTTATGTCTGAAGAGAAAAGATGGAAAAGAGAGGCATATCAAAACCATGTGTTTCAACTACACTATGAAGGCTCCTTTAGATAGAGCTAATGTAATAATTAATAAATACAAAAAATTATTAACATAATTACATTATTTGGTTAGCCTATACAATATTTCTAGATATTATTTACGTAGTTTTCAACACTCCCCCTCAAGCTGAAGCATATAGGTCATATGCACCAAGCTTGTTATAGATGTAGCTTATTGGATCTCTCTAAGACTTAGTGAAGAAGTCCTCTAGTCGAATTGACAAAGCTAGTGGTGATGTCTCTATATAGAATCTTCTTTCCAATAGAAGGATAGTCTATCTCAATATGTTTGGTCCTCTCATGAAACACTTGATTAGAGGCGAGATGCAATGCTGCTTGATTATCATAATCTGCATAATCTCCCCAAATCTGCATAATCACCTTGTGGTGTTGATTGATCTATATCTTGAAATATGGTCTAATGATGCTCTTGATTGATATAAAGCAAGACTGATTGCAATAGGATACACTCACTTATGGAATTGACTATCAGGAGACATTTGCTCTGATGGCAAAGATGTACACCATGAGAATACTTCTCTCTCTTGCTGCCCACTTTGGTTGGGAGTTACATCAGTTTATGTGAAAAATGCATAAATTTGGAAGAGGATGTTCATATGGAGATTCTACTTGAGTATGGCTCTACTAATGGCAGTAATAAAGTATACAAGTTGAAAAAGGCCTTATATGGACTAAAGCAGTCTTCCCGAGCGTGGTTTGGTAGGTTTACTAAGGCAATGGTGTCCTTGGGTTACAGGCAAAGTCAATGTGATTATTACACTCTCTTCTTTAAACATTCACAAGAAAGTAAGCTCAATATCCTACTTATGCATGTTGATGACATCATTATATTTGGAGATGCCTTGGCTGAGAAACAACTAGTAAAGGCAAAATTAGCAGCTGAGTTTGAGATGAAGGATCTTGGAAGACCAAAGTACTTCCTTGGGATTGAAGTTGCCTACTCTAAACAAGGCATCTTTATTTCTCAACGAAAATATGTTATTGATCTACTCAAGGAAACATTAAAGTTGGGTTGTAAGGCCATTGGTATACCCATTGAACATAACCATAGGATGAGAAATGAGGAAGAAAACCCCAAGGTGGATAGAGCTCAATATCAAAGGTTAGTAGGAAAGTTGATATACCTAGCACATACTAGACCAGACTGTGGACAAAAGTCTACAATACCTTAAAACTACACCTGGAAGGGGATTGCTATTTAAGAAAGGTGGAAATTTGTCCATGGAAGTGTATACATTTCTTGATTATGAATGAAGGATCAGTTGTTGACGGAAAGTCAACCTCTGGCTAGAGTATGTTTTTGGGTGGAAACTTAGTAACATGCAGAAGTAAGAAGCAAATTGTGGTAGCTCGGTCAAGTGCAAAAGCTGAATCCCAAAGCTATGGCACAAGGAATCTGTGAGTTGCTATGAATGAAGATTTTAATAGATGATCTTAAGATAAAGTATGAAACTCTTATGAAATTGTTCTGTGACAATAAATCAGCCATTAGCATTGCTCACAATCTTGTTCAACATAACAGAACAAAACACATTGAGATAAACCGACACTTCATCAAGGAGAAGTTAGCGAGTGGATTGATCACCATAGCTTATGTTCCTT
Organism: Ammopiptanthus mongolicus; assembly: GCA_039655645.1. NCBI lineage: Eukaryota > Viridiplantae > Streptophyta > Magnoliopsida > Fabales > Fabaceae > Ammopiptanthus > Ammopiptanthus mongolicus. The sequence continues at coordinate 23,380,109 of CM077347.1, read as the reverse complement.
CTGGGTCACAGATTGCAGATGTGCTGATTAAATGGCTACCCACAGAGAGGTTCCATGATCTTACTTACAAGCTGAGAATGATAGATTTCCATTCCTCGGCTTGAGAGAGAGTGTTAGAATATTGGAAATTTGGAATATATCTTTAGAATATTACTTTGTGATTATTTGTAGATTGTATGATAATTAGACAGATATGACAATTATGACAGATTATTTGGTTTCCTTATTTCAGCCGCAGTCTTAGGAAAGTAGTTAATGTACTCAATCTATATATTGCAAGAAACCTTGTACAGTCGAAAATCGGAAATAATGTTCAGTTATTCTCTTTCAAGTGTTTTCAACAATGTCAAATAAACTTAGTCCAAACAAGTGAGCCTATTTCATGACATGCCTATAAAAATGAAAAAGAAGACAAAAGAAAGAGTTGAGCCTTTTCAAATCTTCCAAGGAATATGATGACAGCAGACAATCAAAATTCATGATTGAAAGATCCATTTGCTGCATGATTGAAAATATGACCGAGACAAGCTTAATGAACATCACTGCGAGGACTCTGTTGACAAAGAATACCCTACAAGTTGGGAAGTTGGAACATACCTTCTCCATGCATAATCTTCTCCCATATTCTTTGGAGTTTAAATTGCCATGACAGATCTATGCCATGGAGATCAGAAGGAATAACTGACGCACCAGAAGTAACCTTAGTATACTTTGACATACTCGGGACAAAAAGTGCTCTTGAGAAATGAATACCTAAGCAAGATTTCAACACATTCTGAATGCATTAGTGCGATGCAACTCATACACATTCAGAAAATTCTTAGATAATGAAGTAAGAAAAATATATAGAAAGGCTTGCATGGCATTCTTTCTGTTTTCCCGGCAGATTATCTAATCATAATTGTCTATTTCACGTAGAATATATTGCAAACACGTTTCTCCACCATATGTCAAGAGGGTCAACTCACTTCCATGACATACTAGAAGATTCAATATGCTATCTAATTTATTCTTAAACCCAATCCCGAACAGTTTTATATGTAAGCAAAACAAGGTAAAGACATACATGAAAAATAGCTTTCTTTAATAGAAAGTGAAAATAACAAAATACCAGGTGCTTTTGAAGCAGGAATACGGAATACCTGAGGAAGCACATGTATTGACTAGCCGCGGAAGCAAAATCTGAGGATTTCTCACATCTAAGCAATTGAATAGAAGAATCTACAATTAATCAATACTACATATCAAGAGGCAATTAAGAGTGAAAAAGATGTTAAAAGGAATTCATTTGGTACTTTGTCAGATTCAAGAAATTTCAAGGACTAATAATACATCAACCCAAAAAGGTTAGAGTTGAGGATTGCATTCATATAGGTCAGTTGAAAGTTACACCCCTAGTATGCACTTAATAATGGGGAAAGAAGCATTCAAGAAAGGATATACTATGTTATCACAGCAACACTGATTAAGCTCCAAGAATTGCTGAAACAATCAATTATGTTAAGAATACCTACCCGCCTAAAAGATTTCTCAACCTCCCCCAAGGTCTTGCTTTTATGTAGGATGTGACCATTTTCTGAAGATAACTCCGCATTTTTTACCCCAAAAGATGAATGTGATGGAAATTTATATCCTTTTACAGCATTAGAAAACCATTTTGCACAAGCCTCCATACTCTCTGGACTATGAGCTCCATCCAAATAAAATATCAACTCCCCGCCACAATTTTCAGATATAATTTCTGAGCAGTCAGAATTTGGAGAAGAATCATAAACAATCTGAGCCCTCCCAGAAAAATGTGCGGTTGAAAGGCCTCTAATAAATTCATCTGGCAAATTAGAATCCTGAGAATCCTATTTATACAGTAAAAAAAGTTAGGCAAACGAGGTATATAATGAAGACTGAGGAAGACAAACATATCCTCGATAGATCATCAAACAACGAATGAAGGGCAGGTAGAATACTCATAAAAGTGCAAAAAAGCTCGTTACACACAACACACATGAAGTGGAAATTGCTGCCTAACCAGTCCAAAAGTATTAAAATCTGAGTCTCTTGTCTCTGTGTCTAGGAAATAAAAATAAAAATCAAAGACATCAACAAGGGATTCTTTTTGAAATTATCACACACAACACAGAAATGTGTTGATATCATAATTATTGCCAATGCATTTTGGATTCAAATGAGTTGTGATTTGCACGCCTTTGCATAACTATTAAATTAGATGCATCCATGAACCAAGAGTAGAATTTTAACTAACATTTTGAAAAAAATTGTCCCAGTTTCCTGTTCTCTGAAGCCAGCATCTACAAAGTGAGACTGCAAGAGCAGCATTATAGAATTGGTGATCACCAGATAAACAAAGCTTTAATCCCTTCATTTGTTTGCAATCTGAAGGTTCAGTCACTTCCACTGGAACCTGCAGCCATTGAAACCGGCAAACAATTAATGGCATCATCAACAAAGAGGCTCATCTGCTCATGTGCGAGTTGCACATGTTTGTGCATGCTTGTATTTGGTTACATATATTTACTACTAAACCAGAGCTCTCAAATACAGGAAAAACTTGGTTACATATATCTGAAAGGCTGAGAAAGATAATATTTCATATGATCCTAATTATGAAGTTCCAATAAAAATCTGATTTTTTATTTAAATAAACTAAAGACTCAATCTGAAAACTGATTAGATCAGTAAAAGCTTGTCCTTCGTAACTGTCAGGAATAATTTTAATTGTATGCATGCATGTATTGTATTAAGACATGGCACCTCTAAGCTTCCTATTTGACTGAAAACATCATTTTGTCCTCAATTCACTTGCTGTATCAAATATGTAAACAGAGTATCAAAAATATATAGGGACTGTCGATCAGATTCAGATCTTCAATTAATCTAATTAGAAAAAACCAGTAACTAGAAATGTGAAGTTTAATGGACTTCCCGCAATATTTTGATAAACAACAGAGTGAAAGTAAGTGAAAGAGCTTTTGACCATATGAACTCTACATCCATTTTTCTTAAAATAATAAAAAACATGGTATTGATGAGAGACAACCTCACAATGCCCTTTAGTTGATGGGATTGAGAACAATGATTACCATGAGTTCTCTGGCCCTGTCAAGGATACGATCCATTGCTTCAGGAGGTTGGGGTACAATGAAGGCAGGAACTTTAGGCTTCAGAAACAGGGAAGGCATCAATGCTTCAGAAGATATGGCATAAAATGAAGCGAGGTGAAGATAGGAGGGGGGAGGGTACTTTCAATTCAAGTAATTGGAACAAAAGCACTACAAGAAATACCCTATTTCCATCGAAATCAATTTGCAAGTTTGGTTGCTCGAGTATATTTTCATACCTTGAAAATCCCTGCCTTGTGTGAAGCTATCTGTCCAAGAGTATCTCCTGCATAGTTTTTAATAGTTTTAAATACCACCTTTTCATATTGTGGTCAATCCACTGTTGAAGAAAAAAACGCAAAAATTGAAGTCTATAATGAGTTTATTTAGATGATTGACACCACATTAACAAGGCACGAATATGTTAAGCTCTTTGTGGGGAAACTAAATGCAAACACTAGAAAGAATGTTTAGAAAGTATAAGACATACACACCCAATATCTCAGTATGATCCATCCCCAGAGAAGTAATGCCGCACACAATAGGTTCTTTAATCTGCCAAGTTCACAATCGGTTTCAAATGTCATAGTCATAGCACTTATTCTGACATTAGGATTTCCACAAGTTATTAAAGGGATTAAAGAAAAGGTCACAATTTCTTCGAACAATTTTCTTCTATTAGTTCAAGAAAAATGTATTAAAAGATAATTGTTGTTAACAACAGAAGTTAAAGAAATAAATATTGGCGATACCATACATCAAATGCATACCACATTTGTTGAGTCTTCTTTGCCTCCAAGACCAACTTCTATAATGGCAGCATCAACCTATGAATGGGAACGGTTTCAATAAAATATCGCCACCGAGGGGAAAGGGGGAATAAGAAGAATAAGAATTGTTATGACACAAAGTAGAAGAATTTACAGGCCAAAACACAATTGTCAGGCAGCGATGTATATGTATAGTGTACAAGGAGCAATTATGGGATACGCAAAAGACTAGAGTACCCTCACACAATTTACATATTTATCAAATCTTATTATTCTTAACACTCTCCATCAAGCTGACGCATAGATATCAATATCAACCACGCCCAGCTTGTTACATATAGCATTCACTTTATTCCCTATTAAGGCTTTAGTAAAGATATCAGTTAATTGATCTCTTGTTAGAACAAGCTTTAAGAAAATCAGTCACTGTTGAAGTTTTTCTCGGACCAAATGGAAATCCACTTCTATGTGTTTCATTCTTTCATGGAACACAGGATTATTAGCAATATGCATAGCAGTTTGGTTGTCACGCCATATCTCCATAGGATGAGACATTCCAACACCAAGTTCTTTCAGTAAGTGCAATATCCATAAAGTTCATTCGTAACTTGAGCCATTGCCTTGTACTCAGATTCAGCACTAGAGCGAGAAACAACACTCTACTTCTTACTTCTCCAATATACAAGATTACCAACAACAAAGATACAATATGCAGTTGTAGACCTTTTGTCAACAGTTGACCCTACTCAATCTGCATCAGAGAATTTGATAGGAACTGATAGTAATAGTAGAAAAGAGCAAGAACACCCAGGAGCCAAGCTCCAACTACAGTGCTAGGATATAGAAACTGTAAGGACAGAAGTACAATAAGATAGAGAGAAAGGAAATCAGAGAAGCTTATGGAAATAAGCTCATGCGAAAGGCAAGTAGCTTAAGCGGGAGTCACACACAAGTCCACATTTTCTCCGATAAGCTATTTTTAGCTTATTTCTTTAAGCTGCTTAGAGAAGCTTATAGAAATAAGCTCATGCGAAAGGCAAGTAGCTTATGTGGGAGTCACACACATATCCACTCTTCGAGTCCAAGCTACCCTCACTTCTTTAAAAAGGCGGCCTAGTGCGCGAAGCTCCCACCTGGTGGGGTTTGGGGAGGGTAGATGTACGCAACCTTACCCCCGCAAGTAGAGAGGTTGTTTCCAAAATTTGAATCCGTGACCTCCAGGTCACAAGACAACAACCTTACCATTGCGCCAAGGCTCATCCTCTAAAGTACCCTCACTTATTTCTTTCTTTTTTTGTGAATTACGCACAAGTCACGCACCTAAGTCACTCAACCCTCACTTCATTTCCCTAATTCGTGAACCCTAGCAGAGCATTGAACCCAGCCTCTCCGCGGCTCCGTCGTTCGCCATCCTCTTAGCAGCACCTCCTTCCCCCGCCATACGTTGGGTTGTCCGCCGTCTTGCTCCTCCCTCTGCCATCAGCTCTTCTGTCGCCTCTATTTAGGTTAGGACTCTCTTTCTCCATTTGGTAATCTGGGTTTTGTTGAGAACTTGTCTTGGGTTTGAATTTTTGAAACTTGATTTTATTTTCTCGTTTTCTGGATTCTTGGTTATATTGGTTTATTGTGTTATTTTCATTTTCACCGTCCACTGCTATTGTAATGGTTACATCTACCAATTTGTTTATGATTGCAACATTTTATTAAAAAAAACAGTAAAATTTCATGTAATATGGTGTTAGTTATATCAGATAAGTTGCAAGAACAGTAAGCTTTATGGCTCATTGCTAATGTGCTTTCAGTAATGGTCAAAAAGTTATTGCGCCGTTGTCGCAGTTTTTTCACAATGATAAGTTTATTTAGAAAAAAAAAAACAAATTTCATTGTCTGATTTTTTTTGAATATTACTTGCACTGATTGTCAAAGTTGCTAAACTATTGACACTGTCCCAGCAAAAGTGAGCAACCTGGTGCTTGTACAATCCAGAGCATGTTGTCCAATTAATGGTCTGTATTAGAAATTTTGTTTTATGGTCTAACCATCTGTGCTGGATAAGTTAATTTATGAGTTGCTGTAGGTAGTGTAGGCTGATAGAAGAACAAGGCTGGTGCAATATTCAGAGGTGGCCAAGTGTTGATTTGGATCCATGTAGAAGAAAAGAAATTAAAGTATCAATTGGAGCTGTGCACCCACTTCATGCTGTTTATGTCACTAGCACTGATTTTATGGTGGCACGTGGGATTGAATCTGTATAAAACATCAAGCCTATTAGAAAGTGTTACTTGAGATAATGCTAATAACTAAACTTGGAAGTTTGTTATCACTAATAATGGGACCCGTAGTGGCCAGAAAATTAGGTCGTTTTCAACCATGGTGGGGATCTTTTAATAACTTTTTTGGAAGGGAGAGTCTATTGGGTAGAAATTTGGAGTGAACAATGGATCTTGGCAACAACACTCTAGTTGGTTTTCTCAAGGTTGGGATGCCTAAAGTGCCTACTGCGACTGTATAATGCCTGGAGTGCCTACTATGAGGATTTTTATACCCAGAAGAAAGTCATAGCTTTGGTAAAATATAGCAGGGCTTGAAAATCAAGGATGCTTCTCTAATGATATGCTCAATGACGGTAGTACATTGATGTTAGTTTGATAGTGTGAAAACTGGGATCTCTTGAAGGATTTGTAAAGAAAATGTACTGTGTAGCATACTAGCATTAGACCAATTCCCTTTTTTGTTTTGCATTTGCAATGCCGTCCTCTTGAACAGTGGACGAACCAAAGTATCTACCTAGCTCCGGCAGCAGCCTTCTAAAGAATCTACAGATCAAATGAGAAACTAATTTTGAGCTTTCTGACCCTTGGCTATTAGGAATATGCAACTTATGAGCATCAAACCTCAGCCAAAGAAAAACAGCATCAAACCTCAGCCAAAGAAAAACAGCATCAAGTACATATCCATAGCATAACCCTCGAGGGAAGTACTCTGTTATAAACTTACAGAATTTCGTTATTGTGTCATATAAGCTTACATGTTAAGAAAGATGCTCTAGAATGTCAGTTTTAATTTTTCCACCTTCGCGATTAAGGGAATTTTTAATTCACCTTCAAAGCAAAAAAAATGTTTATTTCTAAAGTTGATACAAAAAACAATTTGCTGTAAAGATGTTCTGTGTGTTAGCCTTCACTAAGTTCTACTAGGTGTGTACTCTGTGTGTTAGACTATTATGATATCTTCAATCCTTTTCTTTGGGTGCGTTTGGATAAACAGCTTAATTAAGCGTTTATTCAATAAGCTCTTTTTCAAATAAGATAAAAACAACTTAGTTTCATAAGCTTCTTTGACAAGCTTATGGAAATAAGCTAAAAAGAACTTATAGGACGATCATAAATTATTTTCATAAACTATTTACATAAGTTTATTTCCATAAGCTATTCTCATAAGCTCTGTATAACCTTCTCTGGCATTGTAACTATTTTTGCTCTATCTTTCTAGACTTGAAGATGTCACATGGGAGAAACCAAATCAAGAAAGAATTAGGCAAATGGAGCGAGTTAGAGACACCATTAGAAACAAGATGCCTAGAACTATCTAGCTTTATTTTCATGTTTTTATTAATCTATAGAAGTTGTATCTTAAAACTTAAGCACTTAATTATAGCTACCTAGTATTTTATATACTAGAGATTTATACAGGTGAATGATTTTTTTAATAATTATGACAAGTGCTTGCGTAGTGATACATCCAAACGCCTTAATTTGTATAATAGTTTTTCAAAGTGTGCATCCAAACACAAATAACTTATTGAATTTAAGCACTAATGACATAAGCTCTCATGTGATAAGCGTTTATTGAATAATCATTTAATTAAGCTATTTACCCAAACACATCCTAAGTAACCTCACATAATTTACAAATGTATCGCATCTTACTATTTTTAACAAGAATGACATATTAAGCATATATGTAAATGATAATAAGCACTTAAAATGCAAGTAAAAGCTAATAGCGGCACATTATAATGAACTAAAAGGTGCAGCATATGAAAAGTAAAGGTTAAGCTTACTTAAAAATTTATCAAGACGCCAAAAGACATAACAGAGTACAAGAACATTATGATCCCCAAAAAAGCAATAGAATAAATGCAGGAATCTTAGATTATTAGCAAAAGATGAAAAACTTGTAGTTCAGTAGCTTCACACTGACCCTAATAGTTTTTAGATAAAAATAACATGCTAGAAAACATAGCAGCAATGATGGAGAAAGTAATCCATCCATTTAGAGACAGAAAGAATTCCTTATAATGAAAAAAAAAAATGATCTCATTTAACTTTTGTTTGTTATTTTACATGTATTTAAAGAGTTGAAAGGTAACAAGCAGTGATAATACGCCATATCTCCTTTATGGAAACCACCTTTATCAATGAAGGAAACAGTTGTCCAGCAAGGGATTAAACAAAACTGGAAAAATGTTGGTTCATAACAGGGTGCAGAACAGCATGCTGCAGGGAAAGAAATGTAAATATGTATACTAGTAAGAGTGTGTTTGGATTTGTTGGGAAAAATAGATTATATCAATTATGAATTATATGTATAATTGATTATTGTTATAATCGATTATAATATAATCAGTTTTATATTTGGATATGTTTGTTGAAAAGCGATTTTAAAATAATGTTTGTCTAAAAAAAATCACTTATATAAAAAATTACAAAAAAGGTATGAAGTTATATGCTTAGATTAATTATATTTGCTTGGTAGTTGGTTCAGCAGGGATAAAATGGAAAAAAATGTGCTTAGTTTCAAAATAATCTAATAGCTTTTTTTTAAATAATGCCCAAACTTCCAGCTTCTCCGGAAACCGTTTTTCCCCATAAAAAAAACTTTTTTATACTTTAATCAGATTTACCAAACATGTCAAATTAAACCCATGACAACTTTTATCTCTAGTAAAGCAGTTTCCGTACAAAATTAATCCCACCCAAATATACTCTTAACAAGTAAAGACACCAGAAATTTTTATAATCTAGAAAGCATGGACAAACTGGTTTGGTTGGTACTGCATTTCTTGCATCTCCAAAACAAATTATATGTAAAAGAATTTTGTAAACATCATTGACTGGTGGTCTAAGAATTTGATCCAGGAAATGATAAGTTTACATCGAATCTTCCATAGTGACTAGCTACTGCAAACAGGATATATAGCATTTTTGCAAAGACAATATAGTAAGAAACAAAATAATTAACTCAAATACGTGGCATACCTGTTCAGATAGAAATATTTTGAAGGACAATATAGTAAGAAACTGAAACAATGGTGGCATTGGAAGCTGCTCTGTTGCATTTTCCTGCAAAATTAAGCCTTCGGAATTGAGAAACAGCCACCAGATGTCAATATAAAATGGATAATATATTTATGCGATATTTGTTTCTTCTAACAAATGGTTTCACATCTGAATGTAAATATTTAATGATCAGATTTGAAATCTATGATGTCTCATCAATATCGATGGACAATGAAAAAAAGAAATAGATTTAATTGCTTGCTACACGATGCATCCAAGTATTATGTCCAGTCAATCTTGTAAAGCGGCTTTTGACAAGAATTTCCTCTTTGGAACTAGGATATTTTTTAAAAGCAATAATAGCCATGAAGCTTGCTAAGGGTCATTTTATCTTCTTCTCAACAATAGATCTCTCTCCCTTAGATCCACAAGACTAAATCTGTTGAGGGTATTTAGAAGATTCAAGGGGAGATAGAGAACTGGTATCTTGTCAAAATTCAAAAGGCCAATAGTAGATAGTGTGGAAAACTGTGTTTAGTTAATTATCCAAGGAAATAGTTTGTGTTGGAAATAACAAATTGTGTTAAATGGTATTGCGACTCATCTCTTAGGAACTAGATCCTCTCTTAGGAGATAGCTAGAGTTATTGTTGCATAGGAATTAACTCAATTATTTCATGTAAATAGGTGTGTATTTATTACCCAGGTGTATATATAACTCATTGATGTATCATCAGATTTTTAATGAATAACATTTTCATATTCTTCAAATTTTGAGAGATAGAACACAATACTCTAACAAGTAACAACAGCCAAATCTTCTATTAAATGGCAAGAATAAGCATTACAACAACAAAAAAAAATCCTTTTCTTACTAGATGGGGTCAGCTACATCGATGGAACGATGTCATTGCGTTATGTCATAAATGAAGTCTTTAACAAGGCCATTTACATCTAAGTTGTTTTTTTAATGGTTTCACTTAAAAGTTTTTCTTGGTCTCCCTCTACCTCCAACTATTGGGTCATCCCCCATCTCATCAACTCTTCTTATTGATGCTTTTATGGGTCTTCTTTTCACATGACCAAACCACCTTAAGTGAGATTCTACTAGCATTTCCTCACTCAGTTCTATTCTACCCCTACTTCTCTCAAATGCATTCATTCCTGATCTTTTCTTGTCTTGTATATCCATTCATCCACCTCAACATCCACATCGTTGCAGACTTCAGCTTATGATCTTGTTAGCTTTTCACCACCCAAAATTTAATACCATAAAGCATCAGGGGTCATAAGTTGTGCTGAAAAATTTTGTTTTAAACTTGAGAGCCACCTTTTGATCACAAATAACACTTAAGCATTTCTCCATTTCACCCACTCAGCTTAAATCCTAAGATTTACATGTCTCTCTATTTCTTTGTCACTTAGTATGATAGATCCCCGATACCTAAACCATGCAACGTGTGGTATAGTTTGATCTCCAATTTTCACATTCAAAATAGTGCTAGTGTGCGTCTTGTTGAACTTGCATTCCATATACTTCATTTTACTTCTACTTAATCAAAAACCATGAGCTTCCAAATCTTTTCTCTACCATTTATTCTGTCTCTCAACTCTCCCACTAGAACGAGCAATGATGCTGCTTAAAGCAATGCTTCGATCTATGATAAAGACATAGATTTAGAAAAATAAAGTCCAACAAAATCTCTAAAACATACAATAAATAATACCTCCAATTGGTTCCAACAATCCCAGAAATAATGTAAAAATTTGTCTTCAGATATGTCAATCCTACAGAGATAAAAAAATCGGACATTAATGCTATATACAATTTCAACAAAATTAGTGCAAGAGCATGATATTCAGCTAAACAGATAAATACTCTATTGTACAAACATAATAAAGTTGGCACTAATTATTTTTCATATGAGAGTATCCACGAAACTTTAAACAAAATTTTATTTCCTAATTGTGGGGCTTTGGGAAGCAAAACAACAATGCTTTTCATCTAAAATGTAGGGAACTCTGATTGCTTCATCTATTTGAACTTAGAACTAGAGGAAGGGCTTATTAACAAAAAGGTTAAAGTACACTTTTCAATGTCAATTCAGTCCCTATATGTACAATTATTTTCAATTTGGTCCTCGCCATTTATTGTTGTTATAACACTGTTTGTTGATGTTAAAGTATAGTGACCAAATTGGAAATGATTGTTACATGTAGGGACTAAACATATACTTTTTTGGCCCTATACGTGATAATCATTTTAACTTTGGTCCTTATATTATACGTGACAAATGACAATCATTTTTAATTTGGTCTCTATACTTTAACTCTAACAAACGGTGTTATAACAACAATAAACGGCAAGGATCAAATTGAAAATAATTGTAAATATCGGGACTGAATTGAATGTTGTTTATGTATAGGGACCAAATTGAAAACAAACATCACGTATAGGGATCAAAGTCCAAAAGTACAATTTAGCTTAACAAAAAAATGTGAAGTGTACAGGCCAAGAATATTCAGATATGCTCATATGGACTAGCCCTTCAACACTTCTTGGACTAAAAGGTAAGTTTTTTTCGCATAAAACTTTGTAAAAAATTATAATGGAAATATTTACTACCAAGCAGTCTATCTCAATATAGTTACTTTCACAAGATATTACTACAACAATAGGAAATAAAAATAAATGTCCAAATCAATTGAAGTCTAAATGTATTCCCATTCATCTGGGTTCAATGTTTTCAGTTGCAAGTTTTTAGATTTTGTTAAATAGTTCACCAGGATTGACCATTTGCCTATGCTGTTCATTCATGTACACAAGTAAAGGAAAGAATAGAAGTGGGTGAGTGTGTGCGTGCATATGTCAGAGAGAGAGAGAGATTGGAAAAGATGAATGCAATGCTGATATAGTATCTATCTAAGTAGAAAGACAAACCATTCTAGACAAGGTAGTGCATTCAATTACTAACCCATCTATACGAAATCGTTCACGTACGTCAATAAGGTGAGGGGATGTGAAAACTCCAGTGCGAAAGCCACACTCCCTTAAGATTGCCTCACAGAATATGCATGTTGAACCCTGACAAGTAATCCATTAAGAAAAAGGGAAAGGGGAATGCAGGATGAACATGAATGTTAGGAATGTCCTTTCTGTCAAATCAGATACCTGAACTATAAATTCTTAAAACATCTGCAATATAACCTCTTTATTTCAAACATCTTAATACATGCACTGACTTTTCTTAAGATATAATGATCATAATAATAATTAGTTCTTGAATCTTGAAGCAGAAAAACAAAATTAACTTTTCAACAAACAGTGATAGTTGATAAAATGAACCGAGAAAACATGACAAACTATGAAAAAGTACCTTTCCCTTTGTGCCTGCCACATGAATAATGTTGAGCCTATTTATATCTTTTGCCAAACCCAGCATCTGTATAGAAAACATGCATTTTATTTTCTACTATTTAAAAAAGTTTCAATAAGCTCTACAGCCTCTAAAATATGATAAGGAACTAAATGATTCAAGGAACGTTTTCTACTACTAGAAGGAACTCCTAGGAAATAGAACATTTTCTTTTTTACTTGGCAGATGGGTCGGGAGACTATTAGATTGCACCCTTGAAACTCACCATCATAAAGCTATACAATAACCAATTATAGAGTTATAACTGCATAGTATCATCTGTCATCACTACTATTTCAAAATTATGGAAAATAGTTCAGCATTACCTTAAGATACATCGACATCTTTTCTAATTTGTTAGCAACCGGTGGCTTCTCTCCCCGCCTTTGGCGAGTAATAAGAGATGAAAGTTTTTCCATGGCAGTTTCATATGAAGACAATGGAAGGTCTTCGATTTGTCCTTTGGTGACGACATTGCCTCCTCTTTCAAAAAGAACTTCAGATGACATCTTATATACAAATCCTGAAACATCAAGCCATGCCCACAACAGATTTTCCAAAAACTCAATGTTATGCTTTCGCATGCTCCGCAATATAACACAAGTTTCCATACTTTTTAGATTGATTAAATCTCAGAGTACAAACTAGAGACAGTTTGTGCAAGTGTCCACCACATGACAAAAAATGAAGAAGTGATGAATATTTGAAACTGAATAATAGAAACAAAATTTGATAACTAATATGCCGGTGCAGTGCACTGTTTGAAAAGGAAATAAAGGCAAGATACATATACCTTATAAAACATAATAGTAGAACAAGAAAATGGGATAAAGATAGCGTTTGGCATACGGACAGAACAGAATGGAATAGATTGTTCTATTTTGTTCTCTTTGGTTCCACCCCTATTAGGGAAACCAAAATATTCCACTTTTTAATCTCATGTCTTTTTTTGTTCTATTTATAAAATACGCCTAACAAGAATAGAGCCTATATGTTCTCTTCCATCTCGTTCTGACACGTCAACCAAAAACTACCAATGACAGTTCTCATAATTTGCTTGGAACAAACGCTTACTTCTTCCAGAAAGATATTGTATGCTTGGCAATGCAGGCAAACGAGTTGAAATCCATTTTGTTTTAGCCGTGGAATTCATCTGCCGCCGAGGGAAGTTTGAAACTCCAATCATCCCACACTTCTGGTAGATGTTGGTACCAGTTATCATCAGCATACAAACCCTGCAATGCAAACATTACCACAATCAAAACCTAGTAACATTGAATGACACAGTCATACTACTAAATTCATTGGTTCCTAAGGTGAGATAGGAACCACATACAAACGTTATAGTCACTTACAAGTTACAACCATTAACAAAGACTACGATACGAAACAAAAATTTAGGAACAATTCATCAGTTATTCTATGATAGGAACAAATAATTTAAAATGAAGTGATTTAAAAAAAAAATCATATAAAAATTGTTAGGATTTGCAAACCATGAATGAAATATTACGCACATGATTGATTGTTAGGGGAAGAGAAAGAGGCTCACAGTGAGAAGAAGAGGGAAGAAAAAGAGAAGTCATAATCTGAATCTGAATCAAATCCCAATCCGAATCCGATTCTTAACGGTTGGTAGTGCAAATGCTAGCGATAGAATAGAACCATGGCCACTAGCAGTCTAGCACTAGCGTCTAGCGGCAACAGCTCCAGCTTCAGCGTTTTATTTTTTTGGTCCACTGGTTCACGTATTTAGGATTGGACCTATTTGGTTTCATTTCACCCGCCAATTAAAACGGGCCGCTTCCAGTAGGACTGAAACTTTGCTTGAAAATTTTATTGAGATGTAAATTAATGTGATTTTTTTAAATAAAAAGTTATAAAATGAGAATTAATTTAAAATTGTTGCTTGAAAATTTTATTGAAATATAAATTGATTTCAATCAAATGTCTTTTAATAATTTCAAATACATAATAAATTGAGAGATGAGATATAGGGTCTCCATTGCATCGTGAGAGTTGTGTACCCCTCGTCTATCTGTAATCACCATTGATCTCAGCCACCCATTATTCTAACAATCATTGCTTCTACAAAAACATCTCCTTCTTCCACTACAATAAAAATGCAAATTACTTACGACCAAAAGTCGTTGGTAATGACCAAACACATTTACCAACAACTAACCGACGACATCAGTTCCATTGACAAGACGCTCGTCAATAAATATTACTAACGGCCACACGTAATAAGACAAAGTGACGATAAGTGAGGGCCAATGTAATAATACAACATTGGTAAGTTGTAGGTTGTTACCAATGACTTTGTCCATCGATAAATTTAACGAATTCGCACAAAACATATCGACGAAATTATGGATATATGTGCCCACAATAAGTTTATCATCAGGTTAGCCAATAAATTTGATGGTAATTTAGTGGAGTTTTACCAACGGGAATTTTCATCAATAAAACTAAAATTATGGTTAGCTTTTTATCCGTCGATAAAAGGCCAACGATAATAATAAAATTTCTTGTAGTGTTCGCGTCTTGGAGTTTCCCGCGAGCTGGTGTTCTTCATAGAGAGGTTGGGGTTGTTCTATTGTAGAAAGAGAGGTGTTAGGGCTAGGGTTATTCAATTGCACAAGGAGTGGGGTTAGGGTTGTTCGATCAGAGGAGGGACAAGGTTGCTCGATTGCATAAGCAGAGGGGAAGGAGAAGTTCATCTTTTTGAAACATAGGGCTATTTTTGTCACATCAACCACATTAGAAGTTGAAAAATTTACAATTTTGCCATTAAAAATCACATTCATTGCACAAAATGAGTAATTTAATGTTTGACTAACGGTAAAGGGATCTGTGTAGTTAGGCATCAGGTCATAAATATCAACAGAGGTCAGAATAATTTCTGTAACTAGAGGAATAACAAGTGTAGTCTTTACAAACCTCAACAGAAATCGGTGTAATTTTCCCAATTATTTTGTACAACCCCTTTTTTTTGGAGTTTGAATCTAAACACGTGATAGATTGTGTGATATATCACACGACCTCATCGGATTTGAACTAGGATCAAGTAATCCCAGAAAAAAGTTTCGTGTCACTTGAACTCATTACAATAAAGAAACCAAATTATTATCATAAATAAGACTAAACTCACTTCCATCTAATTTTTTTCTGACTTTTTATTTTATTTTTAAGGCTTTTAGAATTTAGAAAAAATTATATTATTAAATTTTAATATTAAAAATTAAAGAATATGTGTACATTATTATACTATCATGTGCATGAAAATTGAAACCTTTTTTTTTCACCACATTGCAGTGACCTTCTACCTATTTGTAAAAATGACAAACACTACATTTTAAAGACCTATTTCACCAAATGGCCTTTGGACCTTGACTGAATGATTGAATCACCAAAATTTATGAAGAATTCGACAGCTCGTTCATTAAGCAAAAAATTCATTGAAGCCAAAAGAAAAACCTATATTTATTGAAACGTCACCCAAGGTAATTAACAAGGCCTCTTAAAAAATATTTTTTTGCTTAAAAGAGAATGGAGTACAACATTTAGGATGCGTTTGGATATATAGCTTATTTAAGCGTTTATGCAATAAGCTCTTTTTTAAATAAGCTAAAAACAGCTTATTTTTATAAGCTTCTCTGACAAGCTTATGAAAATAAACTCTAAAGAGCTTATGAAAAGATCTTAAACTATTTTAATAAACTATTTGTTTAGATTTATTATCGTAAGTTATTTTCATAAGCTTTCTATAAGCTCTTCCAAACACACCCTTAGTCCTTAAAATTTGTTGGGGTTAGTCATATTAGTCTTTGACTTCATGAAAAAGAAAAATCAATCCCTAAGTGTTAGTCATATTGTTTGTAACATCAATTATTCTCACGTAAACCATATTAATCAATGACTTTACAAAAGAGAAAAAGTAGTAACTGATTTGATGTAACACGAAAAAAAGCCCTTACCATCACCAATCAAAATCATTCAGATTTCACTAGATTTTGGGTAATAACCAACAACTTTTTGTTCACTGAATGTACTGATTCCATGTGAACTAAATAATTAGTTGCCGTGCTAAGATTGCATCCAAGGAGCTTTGGTAAGGTACAAATGTGATGGTCAGCCAACATGATAAAAATATATTTGAATAGTTGTTGTGTAAATACATAGAATATGACCAGAAGAAAGCCAAGAAAAAAAATCTTAGAATATAATGCTGCTGACATTCAACTCATCAACAGATCTGCCAATACAAGGTCAAATCGGATGAACTGACACTCGTTTTTCATTTCCACAACATCAAGCAATATAAGTAAATCCTGAAAATTGCAGGATTGAGAAAGAGAAAATATTTGGCCTATCATGCTAAATAATTGTACAGTAACAAGATGGTAAAGGAACATATATTCAGACCTTATGACATGATCGGTATTTAATATTAGCAGCAATAAGGGTTCCAATATTCCCATCCAAAACAGAGTTTAGGTCTGGCACCTCAATGCCTGTCTTTACATCATGTACTAACTTGTATGGATAAGAGACATACCTCCGGGTTTCTTCTTGCCACAAATTTACGATGTTATCCTTCCTTATACTACTTATACTTGCAACTCCTTGTTCCCTTGCTATCACTAGAAGTTTCGCTTTTAATCTGTTTAGTGCTTTTGTCTTGTTTGCAAAGTGGCTTCTCTCACCTGCACAAAGATAACATAAAAAAATGAAATGAAATTCAGAAAAATACCCATTTTTATGCTTGATATAAAATTTTGAAAATGTTCAGGGGAAACCAACTGGCTAGTTATTTAGGGCGTGTTTGGTTCGTTTTATGTATTCATTTTTAGTTATGTTTTCACTAATCATTAAAAAAAATGCCTCTTTAATTTTACTTTGTTTCCTATTTTTAAACTTCTGTGAAGGTGATGAAAAATAGAAAATGTTGTTTTCACCGTTTCCTTCATTGAAGTTTAAAAAAACAAAACAAAGGGAAAACAAGGTGCCATTTTTGTGATTATTTACGAAAACATGTCAACTAAAAATGAAAACAGAAATTAAATAAAAAACAACCTTAGTTATCAAATGATTGTCGAAAAATGATGTGGGACTACAAAATTAATTTACTTTTTCCGCATGCAATGCTAGTCTTTCCATGTATGAATTTAATGCAACTTCAAACTCGATTAAACCAAGGCCAATTAAACAGAGCATGCCCATTACAGCTTTTATCCATTTCATCTCTTTTGGTAGCCATGTCAAACAAAATTTCCACAGCACTCAACCCTAAATAACAACTTCTTAGTGCAAGAATTATAAGTAGGCATGAGATCAGGTTAAAGGATTGTCAGCCGTTAGATTGGAACTGCCCCACTTGCAGTTCAAAAGAGAACTCTAGAGGACCAGGTTCCTATTGTATATGACATGTGAATCTACTCAGGGTCATTATATGAATGAACTGTAGTTTGTTAAATGATAGAACAAAGGAGCACTACAATTCAAAGTGATCTCATCCTAAAAATTGACAAAAGAATCACCATCTTAATAGGGGGGAAATAAAACCCGTTTCAAATGTTACAAGAATACATAAGATGCTACTCAGAGTCAGTTATGCTTATTACTTTCTTTTTCTTTCCCATTTTTAAAAGCCATCGTCATTACCATATCCTCATGAAGCATAATCAACTTTATTAAGCTTTCAACTTGACACTTATGCATACCAGAGGATTGGACAATTATGCCAGTAGGTACATGCTGAATGCAAACTGTAAGCTCAGTTTGTCTCTTCTGTTCTCCATGAATCAAGGGTGATGATATAATCAAATCCTCAGAATCAATTTCTTGATCACGAGCATTGTCAAGGAACATGGGAACAACATCTATAGTTGCCAGGCTTGCCTGCAAAAGTTGAATTTAGCATACACAATTATTTATATATTTTATAAAATTTCAATAATTCGTTTAAAATCCTAAAAGCATTGATAAATTTCTGAAGGATATTATGCGATGGAATTGGAATTAATAATCACGATAAGGAATTAGAAGACTTTTCTTCCCAAAAAAAGTTTTTCTATAATCATATTCAATATAAAAATAATACAATGCACTAGCAAAGAAAATCAATTTACTATTTGGTAGGATGAATAGAATTCTTTACACCTCAAGGGGAGAAGATTCATTCTGAGAGCCCCTTATCAGGTAGTGAACTCCTCTTTCCCCTGAAAGATAGCCATAAGCACACTCAAATTCAAACTCAATACTTGCTGAAATAATTCCTCCATTTTTGAACGGACACCTGTCAACAATCCTTCCTTCATAACCTTGTTTTTTGGCCCATTTAAGATACATGCTTAGAAGCTGTTCTGCCCAGAGCTGGATTTATGCAAAAGTAGGTCAAAGATACACAGAACAACTTTTAAATGGTTTAAGAACAAAGAATATCTAACAATAGAGCAGACAATCAACAACTCATTTTTACAGTCTTGATGAAACATATAGGTTTGTCATGAGTCAACACTGCAAAAATTGGCACATTCCATAAGTTTTAGTACTTGAAGAAAATCTCTCAATAATAAAGCTCACATATGGGTGAGTATGTGCTAAATAAACCATAAGTTTAGCTAATGGAAACCTTGTTTATTTATTCCTGCTTCAGGGCAAGAGCAAAATTCCAAGAATCAATACTAAAACTTCAAAACATACTACACCTGAAATATCAATCAATATTTTATAGTAAAAACTAACACATTCATCCATTGAGACTGATTCTATTAATTTAAGTAGCAGATGAAACATGATTACTGTCTAAATGAGTAGGAGGTTGTTACTTATTAGGTTATTAGTTTATGTCAGTGGGCTTGGGCTGGTACTAGTGGTGTTAGTACTTTACCTAATTACTAGCATATCACCCTTGCGATACAAGGGAAATATTAAAGAAAGAAAATAATATAGTATTATATATTTAAATAAAATTAATTTCAAATAATGAACAATAAACTTTTGTCTGTTTTTTAGAAAATATAACTAATTTAGGGCATAATTTAAGATTTGGAAGTATTGGGAATTTGGGACTAGAATAAATTTGAAATAAAATATCATAGGGAGCTGAAAAAATTAAAAGTAATTATTGGAAACAAAAGAAGCTATTAATAAGAGAGAGACTAAGATTGAGAAATTTCAAATACATATGATGATGTACATTTATTTAGCCACATGACATCTACTAGTGGAGCAGAGCCAAAAGTTAAAAATGCAGTCCCAGTGGCAAAAATGAATTACATATGGCAGATTGGAGTAGATAGTTCCTTTTATATATAATATAGATTAGAATAAATAGGTCATAGTATTTGTTTAGTGTTTTGTATCACATTTTCATCCTATCAATAATATTACTGTACGCTTATTAGCCATATTCCCTTCTCTTCTGTCTTTCTTAACCCTAATCCTTTAAGTCTTCAACACAATACTCGATTAAACTAATAAAAATGCTAAAGTGAAAAAAATAATTTTAGAATGCATCATAATCAAGGTTAAGTTTTCACTGAAAAATAGTAACACAATTTATCATATAATATATCAACCAGATTCACAAGTTAGAATTTCAGAGATAATCACCATGAAGTTCAAACATTAAATTATCAAACCTTTGGATAGATGCCTCCAGGTCCAGCTTTTATAACCAAACAAGCTCCTGCGACATCAAATGGTCCTTTAAGAAGCTTACACATCTCATACTGATCCAGAATCTTGCTCGCATCCAAAGATGCATCATATGCTTGTTTATAAAGCCCATAATCAATGGCATTCAACTCAGTCAACTGCTGGATCAGCTTTGCTTCCTCTACCTGCAGGACAGATAACAAGGCATCACTTTCTTTTCGAATAAGGTGATAAACTGGAATGGCATTAACTATATGCTCCTAGTGGTTTCAGCAAAGGGACTTCTTGAGCCATAGGCTCATATATGTTCTAATTTTCATCCAGTAGCAAAACTCTGGTTAACCTTCTATGGAATAAGTGAATTTCAAAGCCAAGCCTATATTATTCATCACTTTTAAGAAGTATGGTGTGATGGACCAAAGGCCAAAGTTTACAGTAGCTAGAAGTAATATAAAGTAATTCCGATAGAATAAAAGATGTCGTTCACAATTTCAGGGCTATCTCTGAGCTTTATAGGACGGCTATCTAACTAGATAAATTTATTTATAATTATCTCAGACAAAAACAGAAGTATTCTTTGTATGCTTTCTTCAATGCAATTATTACATGTTGTTTTATTTTTTATCAGTGTACCAGAGTCCAAACACCCCATTAGGTTTAATGGCCAAAACAATCGAATTTTATATAGAAGAGAAGATGAACATTTTTTGCAATGTTCTGGTTAAACTGATGGGAACAGAACATCACCTTGTATCTTAAGTCCTTAAGAGAATCAACCACCTTGGCACTATTAGCCAACTTGACAAGAATGTCGTTGGACTTAGCTGGATCATCCCACAGATCAAAATCACGTGCTATTTCTTCCTGTTTAGTCCTCCTTGCTTCTTCCATTTCCAAGGCTGCTGATGAGAACATCTCAGCACGATGAACAGCATCTTCAATTTCCCTTCTTAGAGAAAACAAACCTGATCATATTTTAATAACTGTTATGATTAATAGAAAAAATAAATAAAAGAGAGCAGCAGACATCTCCAGCTTGTAAGTTATTACAGATGTTAGACTACCTAGAATCATTATTTGACACTGACTTCACTCTAGCTCATTAGATTCGCAGAAGAGGCTCCAATCAACTTATATTTTGCTCTAAGGGCTTGTTGTGGCCATCAAAATAGAAAGAAGAAGAAAAAGAAAACAAGCGAGTATTTGTGTGATAAAAACAACCACTGTGGCATCAAATCTAGAGAGGGTAAAAAGATGGACGATCCACATGATCAAAGATGCAATTAGCGAGAATATATGGTAACTATAAGGAGCAACATTTTTGTAACAAATTTACATTAACAAGTAATTCTGTTTATGGATAATGTTTGATATATAACACCATTCATGTGCTTTCATCTAAAAGCTTAAGTTTCTTGGAGAAATGGTTCATAACATAGTATCAAAGCCTCTATAACCAAGTGGTCCAGAGTTTGATCCTTAGTGTTCCCGTTCTTCTAATACAAAAAAGTGTTAAATTTCAGCAGAAGGTAGATGGGTCTGTGCACTGTCCACACTTCAAACCCAAAGGGATCTTGCATAGGGGGCTGTTAGATATATAAAACCATTTGTGTTCCTTCGCCTAACAGCTTAAACTTTTGGAAAAGTTGGTTCATGATGGACAATAGTTAACCCTATGTCTCTTTGTTTACCATTGCACCAAGTTTAACATCCTTTCAACTACCCAGTTCTCTGGAAAGAGTACATGATAAGAGTTCTTTCGCTAAAACACAGACACCTTGTCTTCATCCTTAAAAGCTTGAAGCTCCCACTATTTGTGACATTGGTGGAACACCTTTAGCAATGGAGAAAATACCATTTTTCAACCAATATATCATCATCAGCAATTAGATGTAACACATTAAAACCAAGAGAAACCGTTCTTGTCTAAAAACACACGCCTTCAAATAAGACACGTTTACTGTATCCAAAAACTACCTCTTCAAAATATCACTCCTCCATTTTCTACCTTCCCATTCTCACTTCTATAAAGCAAAAGAGCATGGAGACATATATAAGAATAAAAGCCACACCCACTAAACCAACACCACATTGAACCACTAATATCACTTTACTCCATACATAAACAAATGAGAGTATATATCAATTAAATCCAAAAGAATAAGCTTTGTTTTTCTTTTCCCTCCAAAACCCTCCTTACCCCCAAGTGAAAAAAATGACATGGGAGCATCTATTCCCCCTTCCCACACACAAAGACAACATTTTGGAACAGACCTACTTGTTTGTAGACCTCCTTATTGTTAGCCATGGAATGACAAGCTCTAATTCTGGAAGAATATAGAAGCAACTGAGTATGTGGCTTCTTCCTCACTATAGAAGGCTGCCATTTTGAGTTGACGGGAGATGCAATATCATGGGCTGTTGTTCTTACACAAGCATGTTCAGAGACCATAGTTGCCATAACCATTAACAGAAGCAAACGGTGAAAAAAGGGTTGCAGCAATATTTAAAGTTGAAGAATGCCTTGGTCCCTTGCAAAGCGAATGCTGCTATGGCCAAGAAAAAGAAGGGTCGTTTCAAAGCTCCTACTACTACTGTTCGTGTTTGAAGCAAAATGGAAATAACGAAATATGGTTTTTCAACTTTTTTGTTGCCTCCGTTGCCTTATCTTCAAAGGCCAAAGGGAAAGAAAATCCGATTTCAGAATATCAGGTCTGCTGCAAAATAAGACGAGTGGACTACAACATCGCCACAAAGGTTTAATACTTTGGAGACACTTGGTTGATACAAGGGAGTCTTGTCCCATATTTATAGCAAGGTTATGTGAATTACGGACGAAAAATTGATATTTTAATAATTGATTATGTACGGATTATAATTGATTTAGATTTATGTTTGGATGTATTATTTGAAAAATGATTTTAAGATAATTTATTTTATTTAGGTTATATAAAATTATAGTAAATTGGAAAAAAAGAAATTATTTGTATAATTTATTTGGTAGTCGGTTTTGCCGGATGAAATGAAAAGAATGTTATTGGTTTCAAATTATTTCCTCGTAAAAACAGTTATTTTGTAATTTGTTCAATGAACTTTTTATTTCCTACAAAAAGGGGTTTGATATGAAACGAATGTAGCTCAAAATATTGGCCTCCCTCTTTCTTTAAGCCTCCTTTTTTTATTCCCCACCTTAGACAAAAAATCAGGGTCCCACCCTGACAAAAAATCAGGGTTTACTTTTAGTCCCTCAGGAAAAAAAGTCATCATTTAATCCCCGAGAATAACAAAACGAGTAAACACTCAATTTGGTCCCTGAAATTGTAAGATCATATCAACTTGGTCCCTGACATTAACGAAATTTCAAATTAGTCCCTGAAGTTGTAAAACGTTAATCAAGTTAGTCCCTCTGTCAACTCCAGTCTAACACCGTTAGTGCAGCTGAGGTGACGTCATATCATTGTTCTACATCAGAAATGTCAGGAACTAAATTGAGACTACTCTCTCCCTCTTCCTCCTCCTTCTCTCTCTCTTCCTCTCTCTCTCCCTCTTTCTCCTCCTTTCTCTCTTCCTCCGCCTCTCCCTCTTCCTCCTCCTCACTCTTGCTTTTGTGCTTCCAACAAGATGTTTCACGTTTGAAGAAAATGAAAGTATGTTATGAATATACAACAAAAATAGAAAAATAATGATAGAAAGAAGAGATGATGCAATGAGTGGGACGTGGCTTGCATGTGGAGAATAGAAGTAAGAATCTAATAAATAAATTTTATGGACCACCGTGTGTAGTGGATCTTGGCTGCGATGGAAAAGAATATTCCGGCGAAGATGGTGGTTGAGATGAGGGACATGGAGAGGCTGTGGAGTGTGGGGAGGAGGAAGAAGGAGAGATGGAGGAAGAGAGAAAGGAGGAGGAGGAGGAAGAGGGAGAGAATAGTCTCAATTTAGTCCCTGATGAGACAACCTCACTTACGTAGGATAATCTCATTGTAATGATTTTGTTTAACACTAAAACATGTGAAAATTTAAAACTTAAGATCCATTCACATAATACAGGCAATCCATTGCTAATAACATATTACATATGTATACGTACCTTCATCCTTAATTACATATATCAGAGTGCGCTCCTTTAATATAACGACCTTTAACTTACAATAAGAAATATACATACCAATCCCACAAAAACCACTAGTATCTCCTCATAAAGTACATCTAAATATAAATACTCAAACTCCCATACACATTGTACTGGCCAGGCACTAATATAAACTATCTTCTATTCCGAATTTTCCACTATTGGCATTAACCGATGTTCCACCTGCATCAGGTTCATAAGGGATGCTCTCCTCTCCAGGAATAGAGTCCTCAATTGTAGTGTCTTCTCCACGAACCATAAGAGAAAACATACATAGAAAAATAAAAGGAAGATAAGGATCTAACACAAACATCATATATGGGAACGAAACTCATAGGTAACATATATAAACATCACATGTATATAAACATACACACGTCACATAAGCATGTACACAATCATCTTCCAATTAGATCACTCATGATCAACATTTATGCTACATGTATCTCATTTCTACATGCATGTCGGCCGATATCTCAAATCTCGTTCTCAATCTCGAGAACCATAGTTAGTTGTCCAGGGACCCTTTCCGTTCACCGTGACCAATAAGAGTGCATCCCGCTCCAACTCTCGGGAGAGGTATCTTGGTCTCCTCGGAAAGTCCACATGCGACGTGGAAGATTGAGGGTCCAGTCGGGATAACCAGGTTCCAGCAGGCAACATGACATGATAGGAGCAGCCCTATCCGTCTCTTGTGATAAGTCTCGAACCCGATTACATCCCCAAGATCACCAAGATCGTCCCTTCCCTCTTCCGTACCCGCACTCAGGCACACTAACCTCGTGTGTCCCATACCATACTGCGCGCCGCTTGGCACATGATTATGCTATGCATGTCAACCATCACTTGTGTCACCAATATCTCAATAAACATCTCAATCCTCAAATCACTTTATCCATGATACCATTGTATCCATCACTTTCAATATGCATTACTTTTCCTCACATATGCATTGTGGCACTTTGATTCACTATCCACATTATCATCATTAATGTCAATCATAAGACATGCATACATGATATTCAATATCTCAATATATCAATTCAAACATACAATTCATATTATCAAACATATCTTTCTAAGCTCATATCAACCATATCATTCTAAGCTCATAAACACATAAAGCACATATAACACATATTCACAATACACATAGAGCACATAGTCACAATCACATCAAACATATCAATCATCCATCAAGTAATAGTCATCTAGCCTAGGGTGTATTCTTAGTGGTGATAGCCCAAAGATACCTACACCTAGGGTCTAGGCACTTTGTTAGGGCTCAACCTCTAGTAGGGTTTAGGGCTCCCCTACACATATCAATATACATTATTCTACTCTTGCCTTCTTGATGGATGTGAGATTCTTTCTCCCCACCTTAGAGCAATGTGGTAACTTTCACAAATCCACCGGCACTTGCTCACGGCCGCAGCCCCGTTCTTCCACCGGTACCCGTACACGCTTTTGAACGATGAAACACGATCTAATCCTTCATCACAAATCATAATCACAATTAGTAAAATCAAACAAAACACACCTAGGTCTCATGAGCTAGGTTTCGGCCCCATATAGACAAAATTACTAGAAGTGTTAAAATTGTACAAACTCTTGGATCTATGATCCTTAAGCATAGATAACACTCCTGTAAGTCATGGAATTCAAGAATTTGAAACACAACTCAAGATTCTTCACATCATAGATTTCGGCCCTCTTTAGGTACATAAGGCTAGGAAAGGTTTTTGATTCAATTCTTTGAGGATTCAAAGGCATATAAGTGTAATAGGATCAAATCAACACTATTTTAGCAAATATTGAAACAAAACTTCATGATTCCACAACATAGGGAATTCGGCCACTCCATAACCCTAGGGGTTAGAGAGCTTTAATGAGTACAAACTCTTAGGATTATGATAGAAAACAATGAATTTAGATCAACAAAATTGGTTTGACATCAAAATGATTTTTCTACAAATTTTCATGACTTTTTGAAGTTCAAGAACAACTATGAACACATAGAGTTTCAATGAATGGAAGTAGAGATTAAGAGTTCAAAGAAGAGATTTCTATCTCTTAGATGATAGAGAAGATCAAGATGAAAAACTTTGCTTCTCAAAGCTTGTGGAAAATCCTTGAAGAATGGGGAGAAAATGGAGGGGAAAGCTTGGAGGTGTTCTTGAAGTGAAGGAGATGGAGAAAAGAAAATGTGAGAGTGAAAAGAAAGAGAGGAGCCGTGAGGTAAGATAGAAGAAAAAGGATAAGGATAAGGATAAAAAGATAAGAAGAAAAGAAAAGATAAGGATAAGATAAGTTTAAGGTTAGAAAGGATAATTTTCCTTAAGAACAAAAGTGGGATTCTATCAAAAATTAACTTGAATACTTAAAGGTTAAGAATGAAATGTAAGAAGGAGAATGGAGGAGTAAATTTCGTGGCCCATATAAAAAGAAAGGATAAGGATATGATAATTATCACTTAAGGGTAGAAAGGTAACTTCACCTAGGAACAAAATTGAAATTGTATCAAAAGTTCTACTAGAAACTTCAACACTTGAACTTAAAGAATAAAGTGAAGGAGAAAGAAATATGAGATAGAATATATATCTATGAATGGCGTGGGGTTATGTGAAGGAAGGGTAAGGATTGTATAAAAATTACTTACGAGTAAAAAAGGTCATTTCCTTTAGGGGCAAAATTGTCATTTTCTACACCATCATCATTACTATGGTGAGTCACCTATGTGACTCACCCTTTGCCATCATTAGCATGGTGACTCACCTAGGTGAGCCACCCATGTAATGATTACTTAGTGGATAAGGTGGTGAGGTGTCATGTGGAGGTAGCATGAAAGCGACGTGATGCTTATCCATTCCGGTTCCTGTAATCTCGTATGCAGATCGGGTTTCGTCTGAGTCTTCATCCCAAACCTTAACCATAATTCTCTACTAGCAATGTAGAGTAGAATAATATCTGTATTGTATCCAAAAAGTGGATACGTAGAGATATAATTAAGCATCGGTCGAGAAACGTGGTTCCTGAATGTGATGAGTCACTGGGTGAGTCATCACCATGACTCATCACTATCATGATTACTCCACCATGACTCACCACCATGAGTCATCCATGTCATGATTACTTTTCTAAAGTAATCATGATTACTTCTCCAAAATATTTTGATATTTCATAAAGGAAAGTCCATAGAATTATAATTTTGCCATTGAAATTCAGAAAGCGGTAAAAATTGGGGTGTTACACCTGACATTTCTGATGTGAACAGTGACATGATGTCCAGCAAGGCACTTAACGTGCCACCTCAGCCCCACTAACGGCGTTAACTGACTGAGGTTGACGGAGGGACTAACTTGATTAACGTTTTACAACTTCAGGGACTAATTTGAAATTTCGTTAATGTCAGGGACCAGGTTGATATGACCTTATAATTTCAGGGACCAAATTGGGTGTTTACTCATAACAAAACATGAACATATTAGTCCCTCCGTCCAACCCCATTACTAGAAGTCCGTTAACTTGATTACGTGGTCCGTTAATGCGCCTACATGTATCGTTAGTCTAGGAACGAATTTCCATTGTCGAAATACTTTAAGAACTTGTAAATTAAGGACCCTAAACAGTATCGTTTTGGACAAAAAAAAAAAAGCAAACCAAAAAATCGTTTAGTGAAACGACGTAGCACAGGGTTATATATTTTATCGTCTTCCTCCTTTCCCCTGGATCAAACCCTAACACCATTGTTGCTTCTCTGTTGTTAACATTGATACATTGTTGCTTCTCTGTTGTTACACCTAATAATGGCATTCCAAGAGAACACAATTGGGTGGGGAATTTCGTCAAACACTTTCTTGGCATCTTTCATGCAATTAACTAATTAAGTGGATCTCCTACGAAATCTACTAAATAATAAGAGAGTGTTTAAGAAAATATTGAAAAAAGAATATGTTGATAGCATTTAGTGTGTCTTTCTCACGTTGAATAAATGGATGGTATATCAATAAAGGTTTAATTGTACTTTTCATCCCTCAACTTTTTCAAATGTACGATTTTGGTCTCTCGAAAATTTTAATTGCACATTTAGTTCTCTAATTTGTTAAATTGTGCAAAACTAATCCTTTTCAGGCTATTTAGACTAAGTCTTTTTTAAGCTGTTTAGACTGATTTTGCACAATTTAACAAATTAGAGGACTAAACGTGCAATTAAAATTTTTGAGGGACCAAAATCGCACATTTGAAAAAGTTGAGGGACGAAAATGCAATTAAACCATCTATAAATCACTCGCTTTCAAGTAAAAATGGGTAGTTTCTCATCCATTATGAATTACAATAATAGGTATGTGATATTTGCAAATAACGGCATATGGTAATTATAAAATGGTGGATTCTACAAAATTGATAATTGATGGACGACTTTTTGACTCTTGTAGAAAAATTGTAGAAAGAATATTCAGTAGGTATATCTAACCCCTGTCCAGTTGCACAGACTACAAAGAATGTGAATGGGTCGAAAAATTGCATATCGAAGGCCTCCGTTGTCCAGCTTCAATTTTTAGTGTTTGAGATCTCTGACATCTTTGTTAGGAAAAATCGAAGGAGATGCATGGTATAAATCAATGGTGTTAGGATTTTCATATGATGATGGAGAAAAAAGGAATATAATGACCAGAATGGATGTGTGTTTTGCCTTTTTTAGACACAAGGATTAATGACTTTATTTTTGTTTTATATTTTTTAACAAATTCCGGGTTGGACGGTACAACTCAGCACCTTAACGGATAAATAAACTTTTGAACAGTATATCTCAGCAAACTAATAGACATATGGGGGAGAAACTAATGGATGGACTAACGTATCCCTATTTTGTCATTCTCAAATTAAATGGTGCTTTTTTTTTCTGAGGGACTAAAAGTGAACCTTAATTTTTTGTTCGAGACGATTTTGGGTCTTTAATCTTTTTTTGTGTGCATAAGGGTATCCTCTGACCCAGGGTCGGCCCAGGGGTGAGGGCATCAAAGTCCTTGCTTTAGGCCTCACCCAGAGATGAAACCCATGATTAAGAGGGATTGCAACCAAGATTTAAATAATTATAGTGGCTTTAGTGTATTAGCATGCCTCACCTAAAGAGACCCACACTTATCTGTTTGGAGTTGACTTTAGACTTTCACATACGTTGAGTCGGCCCTCCTCCGACCGATAGCTAAAGACTAATCAAAATCAAAAGCAAATGCCAAAATCCTAAGTCAGCAGCCTAGATTGCATAGCAAAGTGCCTCTCTAAATTCCATTTTTGTTGTCTTTCAACTCCGCATTCTCATTCCTTCTTTGTGTTCAATCCCTATTGACTTCTTCAGAAACCTGTAATTGCACAGAGGCCACTTTTATGGTAGTCTCCATTAAATGGGTTGCACCAGTGGTGTCCATCCTTACATCCATTGATCCTGTATACTTCTAAAATGAATGGTTATTAAGCACTGACCTGATACTTGTCGACAGTCAACATTAAAAAGTCTAACTTGTTTTAATTTATGGTAGAAGTTGAAGTAAAGTCTAATAATTATATACAAGTCTTTTCTATTATTTATGGAAAAGTTGTTATAGATGTTGGTATTTATTTATAAGCCCTTTTTCATATTAAACTAAAAATTCCTTTTATAAATTAAAAAACCCTTCCTTTATCAACGTCAACTTGTTCAGAGAAAGTGCAATTTACAACAACTACAATATAGACTCTGTCATAGCCCCAGTTTGGGAGGATCTTGTAACCAACAGTATAGGGATGATAAAGTGGATCAATCCGTCCCGCCTTATCATTAACCCACCTAAAACGGGATAGGTTGAGTCAATCCGTTTTAGTCGTATGAGTTGAATCTCCCAACTCATCCCGCCTAATGGTGGGTTGGTGGGTTGTCTCGTCCAACACATAAAAACGTAAATTGGGTTAGTAGGTTGACAGGTTGACCCGTTATAAAAAAAATTAAAAAAAATCATATAATATTTCTTTTTTTGGACAATCTTCTTAGGCTTTCTTAAATTATTATTAAAAAATTGAAATAATTTTATCTTATAGCATACAATTTATGCTACAAAAATAAAGATATTATTTTTGTAGTATGAAATAATTTCAAGTAACAATTAAATTAAATAATATTAAATAATCAATAAATTAATTAAAAAAAATTATTTTTTGCCAACCCGCCACCAACCCGTTTTCGAGTGAGTTAAGCGGGACGGATCAAAATGGATTGAGGACCCCACCCCATCAAATTTTGACGGATTGACACGGAGGTTACAACCACTTTAGCATCCGGTAATAGGTTTTGAGGTTATGTTTGTGTTTGTTGAAGTGAGCCTGTGACACTTGTAGGTGGGTTTAGCGTAGAGATGAAGAGGCTTTGAAGCTAAGCCAATAATGGCGAAGGTGTTAAGGCCTCCTCTGTAAGCACCCATGGTGATGAAGTTGTATGTTGTGAAATCGTAAAGGTTGAAAGTACGCTTTATGATACCGTTTTCTAGGACTTTGTCTTGTGGCGGTGGTGGTGAGGGTAGTGTGGCAAGGTGAGAAATAGAGGAAGGTGAAGTAGAAGGTGGGGTGGCAAGTTGAGAGACTCTTGAGATGCAAACGCGTAGATCAGAAACTGAGATTGTGAAACGATAACTGAAGAAGGGTTGCAATGGAACTGAGGAGAAGGGTTGTGAGGAGAAGTTGTTGGAGTGGATGATGGCGATGCCGCTGAGACAAGCCATGGTGGCGGCCGTGGCAGATTCGCAGTGTCCATTGGGGAAGCGACCAATGGGTTTTTATTTGTTCTTTAGAATTTATGCACTATTTGTGCTTTCTAATTTTTCAAAATTGAACAATTCCAAAAATTGTTGCCATAAATTTTCTCAGTTCCAGGCCTTTTTTTTTCTTCTCAAAAATAAATTGCAAGTAAGGCCTCTTTCCTATTTACAAAAATACCTGCCAACCGGAAAAACAAGTTACAAATAAAAATCACCCTAGAACTGACCTATTATAACAGGTTGTAATTGGGCACTATTGATGCTGCCCAAAACGTTGGGGTGCACCATAAAAGGCACCTTGCACAGAAGCTAGCCTAGTAGGATTTCCTCTTTGCTACTTCTTTTCAAACTATTTTTTCAGCCGAAGTTTACTTGCTTTTACCCCTCACATGCATAAAAAGATTCGGCTCTTCTTTCCTGGATGCATATGTGCAACGTGAATCTCCCCTTTTGTTTCTTTCCTTTTTACTTTTTTTTTTCTTTTAATAATAAGGAAATTAGATCTCTTTTTTATCTCTTTTTGATATTTATTTTTTTATGTTGAGAATTTAAGTGGGTTGTGCTAGAAGAACATGGACAAAAAAGATGGGCTTTTAATTTTTCTAATTTTTTTTTTAATTTTTTTTTCTTTTGGTTCTCTCACATTTTATATTTTTTTTTAGATTTTAATAAGATAAAAAATGATAAACATAACATCCAGACAAATTTGGGTATTTACAATCACAACTAATTTTGTCCAATAGCTTTCATAAAGTCAGGCAACTCGTAAATACAATGCTGAAAGTAGATGCTCAATCAGCTTTGAATGAAAAATGCCAAAGAAATGACAACTCCGAGGAGCACCTCTTGCTACCTAGATAAAGATGAAGGAGGTAAAGCGAACCATTATAGAGGTATGATAGGTTCTCTCTTTTACCTTAATGCCAATAGACGTGATATAATGTTTAATATTTGCATGTGTGCTAAATATCATGCTAATCCTAAAGAGTCTAACTTAACTATTGTAAAAGAAATCATGAAATTAATATCGAATAGGAACACTAAATATGGGCCTAACTTAAGGTTGCATCATGTGGTTTGCTTGATTATTCCGATTATGATTTTGCAGAGGAAAAGTACAATAATGGGACATGCAACTTGCTTGGCAGTGGTTTAGTTTCTTAGCATAGCAAGAAACAAGTTAGTGCGACCCTACCCACTACTAAAGCAGAATACATTGTAGCAGGTTATTGTGCCCAAATAATTTAGATGAAACAACATCTCCTAGATTATGGAATCCAGTTTGATCACATCCTTATAAGATGTGACAACAATAGTGCTATTAATCTCACCAAGAATCTCATTCAACACTCACACATAAAATATATAGAAAAAAGACATTATTTTATAAAAGACAATGTTCGAAACATGATTGTGTGATTTAGTTTGTGAAAACATCTCGATAATTACTTAAGGAAAATTTCTTTTTCATAAGAAGAAAATTAGGAATTTTGAATCAAACATGCATTAAATGATTGCACATGTCTAAATTATTAGTTATTGAATGTTATATTGACCTAGGCCTCCTGGAGTGTGTTTTGCGGGGACCCCTCCCAAATGGAGCCTTTTGTGTCGGGATAGAGAATGAGCAACACTAAGGGCCTGTTTGGGTAAACGGCTTAATTAAGCGCTTATAGGATAAACGTTTATCATATAAATGCTTATGTATAAGTTATTTCTATATTCAAAGAAAAAATATAGTCAAATTGTTTTCATATAAGTTATAAGCTGTTTTCATAAGGTATCTTGTAGAGCTTATCAAAATAAGCTGAAAACAACTTATGGAATTGTCATAAGCTATTTCCATAAGCTCTTCCAAACACTCTGATAAGTGCTTATGCCAGTAGATAAGCCCAAATAAGCTGTTTATAAACCAATCCAAACAATCCCTACGCCAACAATACAAAGCTTCATATGCCTGAACCTCAGACGGATAACAAAGCCTTAGATGACTAATAAAGGTTCTGATGCATGAAGGTTTGGATTGCTAACAAGGAGCACGATCTCTCTGTAACTTAATCTCACTCAAGTGGCAATAATATAAGATAGGCTAAAATATGTTTTTAATCCTTTATTTTATTTTTAGAATTCGATTTAGTTCTTTATCTTTAAAAAGATTCGTTTTAGTCATTTATCTTATAATGTTACACTATTTTGATCATTTCCGTTAGATTTGTCCTAACGATGTTAATAAACCACCATTAGTCGCCGAAAACCACCATCTGTGGTCGGATTCTGGATTCTCTTACTAGAATTTGGATATTAGAGAAATAAAACAAGTTTTTTCTTCTTTTCTCTTTCCCTTTCTTCTTCCTTCTTCTTCCTCTTCCTCCTCTTTTCTTCTTCTTCCCTTCCTCTTCTTCTTTCCCTTTCTTCCCTTCCTGCTCTTAAGGAATGTGTACGAGAAAGAGAGAGAAGCAGAGCCCAATATGAGTCATGCTGACCATTTTGTGGAAAATAACCAACCAATGATGTGGACATCAGAGACTGAATCAGTGAGTGGGGAAGGGATAAAGAGAGAGGAGGGACCAGAAGTGAGGAACGAAAGGGAAGAATTGGGTGGGAGATACCAGGAAGTCTCGAATTGCCTGAGTTATCTTGTTCTCTGCATTTTTTCATTCACTTTGTATACAGTTTTACCCTCCCTCTGATCTGATATCTCACTGATAGCAGTTCAGTAGAGGAGATACCGCACAGTTCTTATTCATCTTTGTGTTGGTGTGTCCGATCCAGTTTCTATCAGATGATCATAAAGCCTTCAGATTTTTCATTTGACTGATTATGAAGTTTGTGTGACAGAGATGAAGAGAATTGTTTTCTATTAACAGCAAGAGAAAAAGGACCAGGTAGAGCACCTATGCTTACCATTCTTGCCTATATTTTTTTCTTGTTAATTAACACGCAATGGTAACAGGTTCAGTTAATTCATTTATGGATTTCGTATTTAATTCAACATATACTGTTACTGGGTGGGGATATGGCACTTAAAATTGGAACAGGAGCTTGATTCAATTAAATCTTGGAATTGGAACCCAAACATATAATTCAAAATTTAAGGAGGCAAAGGAAAGGAAGAAGAGAAAAGGAGAATATATTTGTTTTCTTCCTCTAATATCCAGATTCTGGTGAGAGAATCCATAATCCGGCAAATGAGGGTGATTTCTGATGACTAATGGTGGTTTACTAACACTGTTAGTACAAATCTAACGAAATAATCAAAATAATGTAACGTTATAAGATAAAAAATTAAAACGGATCTTTTTAAAAATAAATGACCAAATCAAATTCTGAAAATAAGATAAATGATCAAAAATATATTTTAACTTATAAGATATAGGTAGCTATCCCACCCAATAGATACAATGCCTAAATAAGATCTCTTACGCGACGATGTTTTTTTTCATATATATAAATTCAAGTATCAAACCCAGAAACTTACCTCCCCTGTATTTGGGTTGAAACACATTTGTCATTGGTAGGTTGTTACTTATTTTAAGAAGTAATAATTGGATCAAAATCCTATATATAATTCATTTTCAACGTTCTTTACGTTTTTGTACTTTTTACTTCTACAAAACTGCACTTTTTATGTTCCTTCCTTTTCTTTAACTTCCTTTTCAAGTTTTTTGTGCCTTGCGAAATTATAACAGATTTAAAGATTATTCTCACCACAAACGTAAAAATAATAAGTCCCCGTACAATTACGATATATATTGTGAGAGGGGCTTTTTTCAAATATAATTTTCAAACATAATTTTATTTATACAAAATCTAAAATAAACATAGACTTGCTCTTGCTCTTTGAGATCGAAAATTACTAAAGAAAAGTTACTCTCTGACATCGATCGAAAATTCTGGAAAAAAATAACATTTTACATAAAATAACCATTTGAGATCAATCCCACAAAACATCTCTGATGAGTTGCTATCAAAAATTCAAATTTCACCAGAAACAAAAAGTTGAAAACGTGAAAGTAATGAAAATGTAAAGCTTCATGGGACAGCTGTATCATTTAATTTCTTGCCCGCATATAGCTAGGCTGTACCTAATTTGCTCATGGTAATTTTTACATATTCACATTAGCACTCCTGACCCACAATATTTTTTTTTATGTCCCGTGATATCCTCGCAAATTTCAGTCCTTTAGACCAATTATGAGATTAATCCTCGATCGACTGAATCATTCTTCACAATCTCTAAACTAAAGTGTCACCATCACAATATATTATTTGTGGGATCGAAGGATTATTGATCAAATCTTTTAAAATTGTTTCGCCCAAATATTATGGAAATATCATTTCTATCATACGAGAGTCAAAAGGGGCTTAATTGTTACAAAATTACGATGTATTATTACAAGTGAGAAGAAAATGTTGCAAGTACCTAAGACCATCTTCAACACAAACATACCTCCAATCTACAACGTTCAAAATCCCCACGCTCACCTTGTTCACCCTCAC
The DNA here is from genome assembly GCA_039655645.1 of Ammopiptanthus mongolicus. Taxonomy (NCBI): domain Eukaryota; kingdom Viridiplantae; phylum Streptophyta; class Magnoliopsida; order Fabales; family Fabaceae; genus Ammopiptanthus; species Ammopiptanthus mongolicus. The sequence goes on along the minus strand of CM077347.1, from coordinate 23,344,441 downwards.
CTTCTCACCACTCACCTTTTCACCAAACATCTGTACCTTCAAATCTGCCACCACCGCGCTCGCCACCGCATTCGAACAGCAACCCGGCGTCGGAAGCTCCTGCGAGAGCCACCCCTCACCGCCTGCCACAAAACCCACCTTCCCTCCACAGTCCATCATGGTGAAAATCCCTCTCCACCCTTTTAATATCACATTCCACGTAACCTTCACCTCTTCCGAGCCCTCCCTCACGGCGGTGCCATCGCGGCCGACATCGACATCGAATCGGAACACGCCAGGGGGGTCCACGAGCAGCATGTCACAGGGTATTGTAGTGGTGACAACGTGAGACTCGTGGGTGGAAACGGAGATGGAAAATATTAGGTCACTTAGTGAGAGCTTTGGCTTTGAAGGGTTCTGGCGGCGGCGCTTGGTGGCTGAGTGGCCTATTGCAAAGAGGCGGCGGAAGGGGACGGCGGGTGGAATGGTGGGGAGAGAAGGGAAGTGGGTGGTCACCATAGGTTTCCAAAGATGGTCAGAGGACATAGAGAATGACCATGACTTTGATACACAAGAAGCCATGGCTAGGGTTTTTGGGTCAAGGTGATGAGCGACAAGGACAAGAACCTCCCATGGAGGTGGTGATAGAGTTTCCATTGATGAGGGTTGAAGTGATGGTGCTGTGTAGTTTATGGGTTTCTTGCACGTTGAAATTGAGAAAGCGGTTTTACGGTTTATATATAGAAGGAGAAATAAAAGATGCGGTTTGTGGGGTGTGATTGTACGGTGCTACAGTGGTGGATGATGGCACGTGGAGGATGTTTGTGTTGTGCATGGCTTTTGAGTGCCACATAAGATTGGATGTTGGAATCTGAAGGCTGATTGCAAAAGACGCGTGCTAGGTTTTGTGAGATAAGCACTATATGCTATACGAGGGATGTTCCATATCAATTTCGAGCCAAAATTTTATTCAATCCAAAAGAAAATAAGATGCGGTACAATTTGAATTGAATTGATTTGATTCTAACTAATATAATCTGATTTAAAAGCCATTTAGATTGGATTAGCATAGATCTCAACACCTCTAGTCTATACTTGTTTCGCTATAACTTCAATTTGTAGAAAAGGTATGTACCAAAGAATTTTTTTTTTTTTACAATATGTATCAAAGAATACTAAAACCGTAGTAGTTTGAGTTTAAAATTGTTTAAAGTTTAGTAGATTCAAAGATTTAAAGACTTTACTTGCTCTTATTAAACATAATTAGCAAATATATATTCCGTTTATTGTGGGCACTTTTAAATTTTAAAACATATAAAATAATTAAAATTATAATATTTAAAATTATAAATAATGTATACATAATTAATTTAAATAAAATCTAAAAGTACAATTTTTTTTAAAAATTTAAATATAAAAATTAAAATATGCATAATTAATTCCGAAATCTAAATTTAAATATTTTTTAAAAAAGAGAGAATTTGTGCCAAAAAAGAGAAATTAAGATCTATTAAGGATAGCAGCAACTTAAGGTTATGTTTGGTTCTAAGGAGAGGAGGGGGGAGATTTTACATAGTGTTTAGTTGGGAAAAAATGGAACTGAGAGGAGATATTTTTATAAAAAAAATTTGTTTGGTTCAATTTTTTGGAGAGAGAAGAGAATGGAGGGAAGCAAAATTTATGCTCACTCAATTTTGGCTCTCCTTAAATATTGGAGGGATTTGTAGGGGAGGAGAACGAGTTTAAAATATTTAAAATAGATAGACTAAAATATCCTTACTAATGCTTTTGAAATCCAAAATTAAGTTATAAGGGTATAAAATTTAATTAATTTTAAAATCACTCCTCTTCCCTTACGAACCAAATAGGGAGACGGTTATTTCTCTTCCTCTCCATTAAAATCTCTTCTCTCCCCTCCTCTTAACCAAAAAGAATATCTAATACTTTTAAAAGGAGGGGAGGGGAGGGGAAGGGAAAGGAGGGATTTTAATTTGATATTGTGTTAGGTTGAGACGAAGAAAGGGGATGAATTTTAATGGAGGGGAGGGGAAAAACCGCTTTTTTTGTTTGGTTCATAAAGGGAGAGTTATTTTAAAACTAATTTACTTAATACCTTATAATTAAGGATTTCAAAATTACAAGTTAGGATATTTTAGTCAATGTATTCAAGATATTTTAAATGAAAAATGCTAATAACACACTCTTTAACACTCTCTTTCCAACACATACTCTCCTATTGGTTGAAATTCATGTGGACCCTACAAAACTCAAGTGGGACCCACATGAATTAGTGGGACCCATATGAATTTCAACCAATAGGAGGGTATATGTTGAAAAGAGAATGTTAGAGAGTGTGTTGCTAGCACTCCTCATTTTAAATTCCCCTCCCCTCCCCTCCAAATCCCCTAATATTGGGGGCAAGGGAGCCAAAATTGAGTGAGGGTGGATTTTGCTCCCCTCCATTCCATACCCTCCCCTTCAAGAAATTGAATCAAACAATAAAAGTTTATAAAAATTCATCACCTCACCTCCAACCAAACACTATATAACAAGAACAAAGCAAACTTAAAATCTGTTTGGCACGCCCTTTCTGCGAGCTTATAGCAGATGAGAAAGTAGTCATGTTTGGCAAACGTCTTTGTCACGAGCTTATAGCGTTTTTTCACGAACTTATAGCGTTTTTTTTTTTCAGACTCTACTTGAAATAGTGTTTGAGCTTATAGCGTTTTATTTTTTCCCACTTTTATCCTTATTATCTTAATTTAATTCTACATTTATCCTCTTCTCTCTCTTTTATGTAAAATCATTAATGAAGATGTCCTTTTATATCATTTTATATTTTTCACCTAGTTCAACCGTTAATTTTACTAAACACTTTCACAGAAAATAAGATAGTTTATCCGTTATTCATTATCAGCTACCTCATCCACTATCCGCTACCTTATCCGTTAACAACTAGTTTTACCAAACAGGTTAGCGCTAGGATCTAATAAATCAATCTACAACCCAATTAATTGGCAGTTTTTTTTTTTTTTTTGCTTATAATATTCAAAAGATTTCTTTTATCGCTACTGGGCCTAAGGCAGCCCATTAGAAAGGAATAAAAAAGGAAAAAAGTTGTTCGGCTATTGAATTCCCCACCAGAAACTTGCAAGTGTATGCCCATGCCCAAGCTAGTTACCCTCACAAGACACTTGGGTGATTTCTTGCTTCTTTGGAAAATAGATTTTGATTTTCGTGTTTTCTTTCAATCTATTGTAAGTCTTCTGCTTGGGCGTACAAGGATATTTATTTATTTATTTTTGGGACGAAAGCATTCTTCTTACTACTGTAGTACGGTATATTTTATTAAGAAAAATCTAAGTCTCATACTCACTAGAGATATAACTCATAAGTGTTAATAAAATTTGGACAATCCTCATTTATTGAGTTAATTTTTGGGGTTGAGTTAGACTTAAATCTAATATGATATCAAAACATATCCTAGATCTATTAAAGGGTCACTTACGATATCTCTTAAGTTATGTTTTAAGGTTGAATTAGGTTGAAAATCTAATATATTTTGAAATGGAGCAATTCATGAATCTATAAAGAGGTGCGGGTGCCGGTGCAACAACATGTCGCTCAAATGATTTGACTGTATGTTGCAGATAATTTTGAATGACCAAACAAATAGAACAGGCACTATTAATTCTTGGGCTCTTCCTCCTTAACTTGTGTTTCAATGAACATGGCTGAATTTACCAAAAGAATGAAGTGAATGTTTAAGGAGTAATGATTACGATAAGTATCGCTGATCCTGCCTAAGGAAAATGTAATTGTTTAGACTATTAATGTTGTTGATATAATTATTATTCCCTCCGTCCTATTATATATATATCACATTTATAAAAATAATTTGTTCCAAAATATATGTCATTTTCTATTTTTAATGTAATATTGATTTTTTTTTTTACCAATTATACCCTTAAATACTTCATTTTGCATTTATGACAATACAGGGACGGATCTAGAAATACTGACTAGTGGGACAAAATCATATAATATAAATATTCTATACAAAAAAAAAAAAAATAAATGCATAAGCGATAAAATAATGACATCATTATCATTTAGTCAAAAATTTAGAGATTAGAAAAATTATATCATTACACATCCAAAAAAATTGAAGACTTCTCAATTTCTATAAATTATAATTGCTCTTTACGTGTTTTCATATTTTGAAATTATTGTATGATTTTTTCATTTTCAACGCTATCAAAATATCTCTCTCTATATATGTGACCAAACAATCATTTAACAATTCATCTACCATACAATTGCGCATTTGATTCTTTACAAAACTAATCGGAGAGAAACTCCTTTAAACTAATTCTAAGTGGGGGCAACGTTTCTTTTTAAGTGGGGGCAACAAAAAATTTGTTAAGATTTAGATTTAAATAAAAAAAATTAGTTGGTGGGGGCAGTTGCCCCCAATTTGATACACCTGCATCCGTCCTTGTGACAATAGTTAATGCATCACTGACTAATAAGGTTAATTTGATAAAATTATCACTCTCTTTCTTTCATTTATTACTTTTTCTTAAACCGTGTGATTTAGTCAAATATGACATATATATTGGGACGGAGAGAGCATAATGTTTCTAGATTCAGAATACGTTTTGATTGAATCATTGATAGAAATTAATAATCTCTCATAATTAACAATGGTATACTTACTGTCTTTTGATGGTGAACCTGTTGCAACCATTGTTTGAGGTGCATTCTATTTTGTCTCCTACGACTACTTTATGGCGCTTTCAGACAAATTTTGATGGGTCCTGTTGGAATTTTGATACTAGCCAAAGAAATCCGAACTTTCAGTTAAAATCTTACAAACTCTGTTGAATACAAACAAATACTTGTTCACGAGAGCAACTCAACAGAACAAACTGATTACCTAACCCTTCCCCTCTCCTCAGTTATTGAGGTGGACGGCTAACTCTCTCTCCCTCATTTTCTGTACATAAAACTAAAATAAAATCACATCATGTAAAAAGAGAAATGGCAACAAATGGAAAGGCCCTTAAATTATATCTTCGAGAGTGGTGGTGATCCAACTAATAGTATCACTAGTTCATAACCCGTTTTATATATAGTCATTGAGCACTGCACATAATATAATAATGGCTTGTCTCTATAGAAGTGCTTAATTAGTAAATTTACAAAGAATATGTTTGATAAATGCTGTGAGATAAGAATATCATGACTTTTCATATAAACCAGTCAAATTCAATGGGCATTTATAGGTGCAAGGTGGAATAAGAAACAAAAGAAGATTTGCATAAATCAGTTCACGGGAGTGCTATTGAGTATTGACTAATCAGAATGATATTCCCATACTGCTTTGTCTGGACAAAAGACATGGTAGAGCATTAGTGAGAGGTTAGTGTAAGGCGTTTCTTTGCTCTTCTATCGTTCTCTATGCGTTAGTTACTCCCAGACGAGCCACATGTGAATGCACATGTGACACTGCCCCTTGTCCTTTTCACGCTATCATTCACATGAAGGAACTTCACCATTCCCTACTTTTAAGTCTGAACATTAATTTACTTAATATATGTTTCTTTTTCTTAGGACCAACTTGACCTTGTCTTCAATTCTCTTCTTCTAAGCAATGGCCCATTAATTATTGTTAAACTCTCCAACTTCAAGTAGGAATGACTGTAAATGTATTAAGATAGGTACTCTTAAAATCTTAAGCTAGCAAAAGCATCTCCAATAGTGCAACTTATTGGCTTAACTCTTCTTTTTATAGGTTTCATCATGTCACATAACCACTTTTTATTTCATACCACTTAATATAAGCAACTCTCCACTTTAATGGTGCAACTCTAAAAATTAAGTGAGAGTGCTTCTGTAAATAACGTTTGCTTCTATAAACAACGGTTATTACGATTAGATATCATGTCACTGATACTCTAATGATGTTACTATATAAGAACCGATTGATTCAGTTGGCGTGTGATGCATCATAAATAATTTTAGACGTTATAAATGAAAGGTGGCGCTAAGTTGGCTATCGTTTATGATAGCAAACATACAATCGTTTTCATTCCAAAACCAAAATTGCAGATTCTACACAATCATTTCAACCTTTCTCTTTCGCAGTTACCTCAAGCAAAAGTTATGTGTTATAAGCAAGGGATACTTACACTCAAAATACAAATAAAAAAAGCAACCGCATCAAGCCCCTCTTACTAAGTTACTACTACAATTTGTAACTGACAGCAAAGTAGGTAATACTAGACCTTCCCCCACTGCCAAAAACCACCAACAGAAGCTGCATAACCCCAAAAGCATCCCCTCTTACACTTGAAAGTCTGGCGGTACCAACAGGCTCATTCCCCACGCAAAAGTACTTCAGACTTGAAACTATAAATAATGCACATGCTCATTTTATTTTATACTAAATTTAACTTTTTATTAAAAGTTTAGAGACAACAATAAATCACTTCATCATAGAGGTTTATACCATATCAATCACTACCAACTCTACGGTCACAATTTATTTTATTGTTAAGAAGCAATAAAATAGCCCTCATATTGGCATTGCCACTCATAATAATTGTTGTAGCAAGTGATGTAAATAGATAGAGTAAAAACAAGGGTCAGATTGGTCATTTCAATAAGGAAGGAATATGATGGTGTAGAATCTGCAATTATCATTTTGGAATGAAAAAGGTTGTACTTCTGCTATCTCAATGGATAGCAGCCAACATACCGCCACGTTTCATGCATAAAATAGACACAAGTCTTATCTCACTGCCTATAATTACGCACAATCAGCAGTTCTTGAAAACCACACTTCACATAACTTTTCTGTTTCTGTGAACGAGTGCAACCAGTGAGCAATGGCCAGAAAACTAACCATGACTATGTTCTTCCTAGTTATAATGCTTCTTCTTCTCGTGGAGAGCCATGTAAGCAAACATGGTTCTTACAATTCTCTCCCTCTCACACACACATTTTCTGATAACTTCAAGCTCTGCTTTGGTAGCTTTACTCTGTTTGCTCTGCGTTGCTCTAATTTACACTTGAGTTTCTTTGCTATAAGAAATCATTTGCACGTTTCAAATTGAACTTAATGTGGGATTAATTAGATGCCATGTTCAAGTTTAGCTTAATAATTTCAATTTAATTTGTTTTGACAAGCAATAACTATAAAATGATCGTTTTGAAGGAATGCAGTTGAAGCAATGCATCAACGATAGAAAATTGATTGGTTTTTTTGCCACTTCATTCCCCTGGCATGCTTTTTTGTCTCTTCCTCTTATTTCATTTTTTGGTGCAAACTTCCTTTAAATATGTGAATTACAATAATAATTGTCCTTTTTATTATCATTAATGTTTGTTGCATTTGAACAAACATAATTTCTTTCGGTAAGTAAAGGGTATCACTTGTATCATATATATATATATATATATATATATATATATATATATATATATATATATATATATTCTACATTTTGCACAAATAATTATACTTATGTAGCATACCATAATATTGATGCTTTCAGGTAGAGATTGTTGTGACTACCACTGATGCTCCATCTCCGCAACCTAGCTTAAACGCTACCCACTTTCCCATGGTGAAGCTTTTCATATTTCTGTTTTTTATTTGGTCAATTTCGCATAAAGCAAATTATTTAATTCGTTAGTCCACAATCTTCCTTGACATCTACCACGTGCATTTCTTCGTGTGTTAATTTCATCTTTGTTTTCTTGAGTTTCAGCATGGTATCACTGAAGGCAGTCTTCAACCACAAGGTATTAATTGAAGCAAAAAAAATTGTATCGCAAAATTTTTTTGATCAGTTTTGTATCACACAAATTGACACTTAATAAAGACAGTTTCCGTGGATAACTAATTTAGTACTTAAAGGACCATTGATTTGTACAAGGATCACCACTTGTTTGGATTGTTTCAAAATAAGTGTTGATTAGTGTGAAACTTGCGCAAATCCAAATCAAATGTAATACTTGAGCAAATTAAGTTTTGATTTATGTGTTTGATTAGAGAAATTCGAACGAGCCTTCCAAATGTAAGTTAGAGAATGAATGACTAAATGTATGTTTGTTTTTGCGTCTATTGAGACGCGAGGTAGCTTTCACGTTTATTACTCAAATAATTACGATAGTGTCACTGATAACGTGATTTCGGTCTCAAACTCATTTTTGAAACACGCATGCAAACATGCGTTAATTCATTACCTAGGCAATTCTATTCATCACTTACTTAGGCAAGGATCACTATTTATTTTGTGTTTGTGCAAAAAATTGGATGTGGCATATTAGGTGACTAAATTTGGTGTAGAGTTAAAAAGAGTTGTTAACTCATATAAGTAGCTTTACTCATAAATAAAAGATACAAAAGAGATATTTTTAAAACAACTTCATTATTTGAACACCTAGATTTGATACCTCAGTTAACGTTTCTCCTATATCTGTGTATATAGTACATTTATTCAATCTCAAAATACCGGATACCTCAATATCTACCCACACTCACATTTATATATAATTCGTATGCTGATATCCAATCCAATAACATAAAAAAGACATTTTCCATTTTAAAAGCTTATAAAGGGATCAAACCAAGCCAAGATATAAGATATTGGATTAGAAGTAAATTGATTATGTCAAGTAATTAATCAAGTTATACAATTCCCTTCACGTCCAATATCTTGATTAATTTGAGTTTTCAAGAAATATCCCTTTCTTTTCTTTTCATCTATTTTTTAAAATTTCAAAGTTGAAATTAAAATGGTGCACTATGGTACTTGCATGAAATTGCAGAGTGCAGTCCACGTTGTGCAGACAGATGCTCAAATACACAGTACAAGAAACCGTGCTTGTTCTTCTGCCAAAAGTGTTGTGCCAAATGCCTGTGTGTGCCACCTGGAACTTATGGCAACAAGCAGGTTTGCCCTTGCTATAACAACTGGAAGACCAAAAGGGGAGGCCCCAAATGCCCCTGAAAGTTGAAACTTTCACAATCAAGTCTCAAGCTAAATGCATTTCTCAAGTCAGCCATATGATGTACAAGACCATATACCTACAACATTCAAATTGCCTTAGTTTAATTATGTTTGTATGTGTTCTTTTTTATTCTACCTCAAGGAATAAGAGAAGATTTTCCGCTTCAAAATCCTTCAAAGAAACTGGTAAATAAGGCCCAAGCAACGCATACAATGCACTAGTATATATGTCTTCTCCTTATGAAAAAGAGAATAATAATATATGCATTGTTGTTAAATATATGGGCAAGCTCTGCACAGTTGATTAAGTATCACAACATCAATTGTGACTGTGTGGAATAAATTTTCTTTTCCTAATACACATTTTCATGTATTTTATAGAATACTAATTATTATCCTTTACCAAATCTCTATTTTTTTCTAACTTACCCTAACCTACTCTTCATGTGTCTACCAATTAACTTTAAATACTCACATCAAATTTAAAAGAAAATAATAATTATGCAAACATGAAAAAATATTTTGAAAATATAATAATGCAGTAGAACACAATTACTATACTAAATATCAGAAAGAAATTATAAAAATATAAGAAGTATTGTTACTTAAAACATTAAACAGATTTGGAATTTTTTTCACGGATAAATAAAACAATGTTTACTCTTTTTCAATAACAAATCTTTTTCATCAAGCTAAAAAATGAATTGAAGTTCAAAACCTATACATGAGAAAAGTTAACCTTTGTTATTTTTCTCATGAAAGGGTATTTATATCATTTAAATCAAAAATGATTCCGTTATAATTATTTCTATGTTTGATTATAATAGTTAACACTGTAACTTTTTTTACACAACAATATATATCAATTAAATTCTAAAAGTATTATTATTATGATTATCTTCTAAATACTAAAGATCAACTCAAATGCAAATTTCAAGCGTTACAATAGTTAAATGTAAATAAACAAGTGGATGACTTTTTTTTTTTTTTTGATGACATGAGTGGAGGACTAATAACCACGCATAATATTGTTTTTTTAGGCTATTGTTATGGTATTCTTGAAAAGTAGAGGGTTTGAATATCTTATGTCCAATCAGAATGCACCACCTCAATTAAATGAGTCATGTCAATGTTAGATGGATCTAACTCCTCACCATCTGATTAAACCACATAAATAAGGATAAGTTATCCAAATGATACCATAGAATCTTTTTTGTTTTTTTTTAATAGCCAGTTAGCCACGCATATGATTCAGTCGGTTTCTAGATTTTAGAACAAAGATGGAGGAACAGGTCGCAGCTGCCAGCACTCTTTTTCCCTTCTCGAATTCAAGACAATTCCTATGTTCCCACTGGCCCAATAACTGAAGAAGTAATTCTTATTGCTTTTTATTGCTTGGTTAAGACTTGGTCATATGGCGTTTCTTAAACTGTCCTTGGAGAATGTTTGCTTAAGTGTGTATTCGGCAGAGATTAAATTCTTTGGTGATGAAATTCAAATTTGATCAATCAATCACAAATCAATTAATAACATATCATTCATGTAATTTATTTTTACAAATAAATCTACAAATAACAGTGGTGAATAAATTTTAAAGTGCAAATAAAGTTGCCAAATTTCATATTAGTAAGAGTTTAATTTTGATATACAGTGAGTATAAAGTATTTTTATATTATTAACTAATCACAAATCATTCATGTCTGATTTTTATTGTAGTTCGCAAGAGTCAAACATTGTTAATGATCGATATAAAAATATATAATTGAGTTACAGTATAAAAAAATCTTTACACTAAACTTGTATTATAATTAAATCTTATTAGTATATATAACATATTCTTTGTTTATTAAAAAGCATTTCTCTTTATTGTTATATTGCATATGCTACTTCCTTATTATAGAAAAGAATATTACTACTACTAAACTTTAACAAATTGGTTTTTTGAAAAGAAAAAAAAAAGGAGTAAAAAAAAAAGCAGAAACAACCAACTAGGGATGGCAACGGGACGGGACGGGGTGGGTAGTGCTTCCCCCACATCCATACCCGTCAATCTCCGTGGATATTTATGCGGATAACGGATATTCATGGATATCCGTGAGTATTTAAGAATCTAAAATAAAAAGGAAATAAAATAAAATTATACAACATAATATAATAATATATTATATTAATGTTATATAATACACTATATGTATTTTAAAAAAATTATTATTATGGATTTAACCACTAAAAGATATGAAATAATAAAGAAAATAAAGTTTATTTCATCTCAAAGTGAGAAGTTGTCATAATATATAATATATATTTAATAAAAAATATTTATTATAAATATACGGGTATTCGTGGAATGGATATTATGATCCCCATCCCTATTTAATAGATATCCATTTATTATCCACCGCGGATAATCCATTCGGACATCAACAGATGTGATAATTTTGTCATCCCTACAACCATCTGGTTTGACCCTTAAATCGCATTGTTATTCTGGCATGAGCTGCAATGTAAGTTGGAATATAAACATTAACAGAAGTACAATCCTAAGATATATTCAGTTTTCATAGGCAACCTCCTACGAGAGTTGGACGCCGTGGGTCTCGGAATGTTCTCCAATGAGGTGGTTTCTTTTGAAAACTATTTTGTTCTTTCTTCTTCTTTTTCTCTTCTTTTCCCTTTTTCCTTATTTGGCTATTCAAATGTTGAAAAAGTTAACTATTATTTGCTGGCCATCCTGCAAAGTGCAAACTCCAAGGCAGAGCGAAGCAACAGAACGTTCAATTTCTTCTATATACATTTAATTTTACAGTTTAGACTATTTCGTTCACTTACAAAGAGTCCTCAATTTTGAATTTAATTTCTTAAATTTGTGAAGGTAATCAACTCAACAGTTTGAAGCAAACACAGAATTGAACAATGTCATAACATAAGCTTTGGTTTATGGGTTTTGAACTTCATGACCTTTCAAGTTATGAAAACTCTATTTCATTATGTTACCTAAAATATGCAATCCATGAACCATGTGTATAATAATTAGCAAAACAGAGAAAACAGACCAAATAAACTTCGAAGGAAGCGGAGAAAGAAGAATACATGAACTTCAGTTTTATTGATTTTCCATATTCTACGACGTTTCACTTTACATAACACCTCAAATACTCAAATACACATTAAAAACTTCGACCAAAAATAAAAAAAAAGTGTAAAAGAAGATATTCTAAAGCTAGAAAATTATAAAAGAGCTAATAATAAATAATTCCCATTGTCTCTGAAACATGAAAAGATCATTCCTTTGGCATGGTCACCGCTACAATTCATAAAGTGTTACCCTCCTCTTCTGCCAACCAAAGCGCCCAAGAAAGTGGTTTTGTTGAGAGTTTTGATAATTTCTTATCAATTAGAGAATGCTGCTTTGGTGTATAAATTAAAGCATGTCTAGGAGGAGGTACTTTGATAATGGTTCTAGGCTGTTGTTGTTGATGGTTCTGGATTTCTTGTTTTGGGGTTTGCATGGGAACCTCATTGGGCTTGACAGAAGCAGTTTCAAGAGTGGCAGAAGAAGGCTGTGGACGAGGGTAAAAGAAATCTGTGGGGAAAAAGTAGTATTGTTGAAGGCCAGCCATTAAAATGTTTGATGATGTTTGCTTAGGAAAAAAAAAGAGAGAGATAAATGTGTTTGATGAAGTTTGAAGATATAAATATATATAGAGATAGAAATAAAGAGAATTAGAGAAAGAGGTGTAACAAAACCGGGAAACTCAATCTATCTGAATTTGTTTAAATAATTGTTTCTTTGGATGATGTATTTATAGATAGAGATAGGGGGAGGGGTTATGAACTTTTGGAGGGTGACTTGAGATTCAAGGTCAAGGGATGTTTTTTTGGGAGTAGGGATCTTGAACAACCGACTCTTTGTATTGATATATTGGCTTAATTAATTCCACTTTGTGTGCCATTTTGATCTCTAACATTTTTTTGGTGTATATTTATTCACTCTATTTTTTCAATATTGCAAATTCAATCCTTCCATCCAATGTTTATCAATTTTTCAATGATTAAAATGGAGGAACAATTGCTCAACGCTCATAGAATCTCTGATTGAGCTTCTATGATAAATAATTTGTGGTGGAACTAAAAAAAGGTCCTGAAAAGGAGGGATAAAACCAGTAAATGGAATAGAAGAATCATTGAATCATGTTATTGGAGAGCAACATGAGCGAATTTTCAACCAAAGGTTTTGTGTGCTTAGAGAAGTGGTTCCTCTATGTTGATCATTGAAAAAATTGACAGACATTGAATAGAACGAACAAATTTACAACATTTAAAAAATATGGGGACCAAATGTGCACAAAAAAAACTATAGGGACTAAAATCACACATAATCAATAATAACGAGACCAAAAATGTAATTAAGCCTAATATATTTCCATACCACGAATTTGAATTTTAAAAATTAGTTTTAATTTGTTAACTCTTGGGTGAGATAATCACCGGAAAAAAAAAACTCTTGGGTGAGATACAGATTACGAATTTATGATTCGTATTTAAATACATTTTATGTATAGATACGAGTGATATATCATTTAAATATTATATTTTATGTATTTAAATCACATGATTTAATAATAGTTAAAATAGGAAGAACAGCTTTACTAAGTAGATATCTCCAAAACTGTATCTAACTTAAAAGCTATATTTATCCGGTTGTTAAATTCGTTTACAATTTGTTGCTTATCTGTAATTTAAAAAGAGTTTAATTGATATGCATTGTCAGTGTAAAGTTTTTTACACTGTCAACCAATCAGAAATCATGGTATAAGTGGCTTTCAAGGTAATTAGGATAAAACTCAAACATTTTAGCTTACGTGACAAATTTTAATTGGTTGATTGTATAAAAAAATTTAACACTGACAATACATATCAATTAAATTCATTTAAAAATAGAATTTAATTCTAATATATAATAATTTTATCATTTCAATTATATATTAGTCATTTAGCATTTTTTTATGCTCTTAAAATGGTAGGAAGCGAGCTACCACTTCGGGCCTGAAGCAACATGGGTGACCCTTCCCAAGGGATTTATTTTGCACAAGGTGGGGATCGAACTAGAAATCTCTCACTGGAGAAGATATCCTTATACACATTCGTCATACCTTATGGACCTAGTATGCTTCCACGAGGCCAACCAAACCAGTTTGGATTCAGTTAGCTTAATATCCCCAGAAAATGTTGCCATATAGAAAATATTGACAATTAAAGAAAATTATTTACATAATAAATAAAGAATGAACCAATACAAAAATATGGCAATAAAAAATATATAATCAAATTAAATAAAATATTCATTATTAAATTAAGAATATTCACATCCCAACAATGGATCATCATGTAAATAAGAATTACATCATAAATATTATTGATAATAAATGTGTAATTCATAATAGAAGTGATTACTAGTCAGATATAATATTTATAAAAAAGGTAGTTTTTTTAAAAAAAATATGCAAAAAATATCGTGGAGTCGCATACCAATGCAAAAACTTTCTTTTTTATATACTTTTCCATTTAGTCATTTTAGATTTATTGGTTTTTAATTTTTTTTTCTATTGATTTAAGTTTTCTAAATAATATTAACTTACCTTTTATAAAGGGTCTAAGCACGTACAATGTCTAATGTGTTGGCTTTATTTGCTCAATGCTCCCTTAATTAAGATTTGCTGGGCTTAACATCCCTCCCCATGACGCTAGTAAAGGGTGCAACCCCTTCAAAGAACCTAAGAAAATAAGGTTGCGTTCTGGTTAACAACTATAATGTTTGGTCTAGTGGTAAGCGTTTAATCATACAAATGGTATTAAAACGAGGTCATGAGTTCAAATCTCTCAAGTGACATTGGGGGGCGGGGGGATAGTTGGCTTTATTTGGTCAATGTCTCTCTTAAGATTCGATGGGCTTAACATGCCCGTGTCTTTAATCAGTTCCCGCATCCCCAATCATTTTTGCTCGATGCACCTTGAAATATATTAGCTCCATTGTTCTGTCCCAAATGCGATTTGGTTTGATTTTAAATGTAGTTTGGCCCTTTCATTATTCTTGCAGTATGGTTCTTCTACTGTGCGTCCTTACAACAATACTTCTTCTATTGTGTTTTTTCAAGACTTTATTTTTAGTGTATTTTATTTTTATTACATTTAATTCTAACAAGCTAAAACTTACGAAAAGCTTTAACTCGAGGGAGAGTGTTAAATAGGACTCATAGGTTTATCTCTTGGATTAGGCTCCTCTAAAGTGAGTAAAAAATGTAAAGTGAGAAAGTAAGAGTGTTTCACCCTTAAATAGTTAAAATGTATTGATATCGCAATCCACTTTAGTCTTTAACTAATCAAGGATGAACTTATTTTCTCACCTTACACTTTTGCTCAATTTTGACAAGTTTTTTTCCCTATCTTTTATATCACATTAGTATTACATGATCTCATATCAATATGATTTCAAGTTTACAATCTTGTCTCTTTTTTCCTATTCCTCACTAAACCTAATTTCTTCAACAGATCATGACTTCGTCCTCTTCCTTTTCCTCTCGGTGTAAACTAGTACCATGCTCTTTCAAAGAGATTTTTGCCTGGAGAGTGCTTGAACTAGTGAACATCAACAAAGTGCAGAACATAAATAAAACAATACAGAGAGCTTGAACATTTCTCAGTTCTCTATATATTTGCAAAATAGACTGACATACACATAATCTGTTATAGCATAACATCATGACAGTAATTAGTCCCAATTTCAGTCACAAAACATGTTTCTACACACTTCTAATGGGAACATATCGATAAACATACACAAAAGATCTTTTAACATCAAATAATTAGCACATGACTGCAAGCAAAAATACATAATAGTCAAGTCACCCCACTAAACAACAATATTATTTGAGCTTGAGTGGAGCTTCAAGTCTCGAGTCTTTGTAATGGTATCATTTTGTATTCTTCTCTCGATAATGTTGTTGTATATAGTCCTGAAAACCTAAGCACTTAAATTTCTACCTCTGTCTGATTGGATGGGTTTTCCAAAAGCAGAATGAATTAGTACCCAGCAGCAGTGTGTTGATCATGAAATCCGTCAGACTGCTAGTTTGCCATGATTGTCATGAATGGATTGACCTTGAACTTATTTTTATTCCTTCTTTCTTCTTTAAATTTCTCACTTCTTTTTGTTTTGTTTTCATCTGTTTACCAAAAAAAAATTGATAAATGAATTTCATTTCATACCTTTTTTTTAATGACTATAGTGTTTAATGAGCAGTAGCAACCCCTTTTTGAAAATAAAAAAGCTAGGACGTTTTCAATTTCAATAATTACTTTTGAGGCCATAATTTTTAACATGCATTAGAGAGACGAGCATGAATTAGCAAGTCAAATAAGCTAAGAAGTTGAGGGAAATATAGTTAGAGGAAAGAAGAATATTATTACATATCAATATGTGCATTGTACATGTCTACATTTATTGACAATTTTCATTCCTCCCGATGTTTGTTATCATCATCTTGCTCCCCATATGAACAATAACAAAGAAGATGATGATCATTACAAAACCATTTGATATATACAATACCAACATATATATAATTTCTTAACTCTGGCATTTGATGATATGATCTCTTGCTGAGCCATGGTAATTCATATAATAAGGCTGCATATGTCTTCTATGTACACTTCCTTTGAAACAAGATTAAGCAACAGCAGGAACGTGGCAATCGAATCCTACTACTCTAACCGTAGCTGATTTGATTCCAAATTTCATTCTGACACACCCTCCTTTCCTCAATGATGGAGATGGAGAGGATAAACCTGATGTTGCTGAAGATGGAGATGATGAAATTGCTAATGTTGGTTGAGGACTATGCTTTACATATCCAAATTGATCGTCTTGGATCAAAGGGTTATCTGCCCTGACAGGAGGAGAACCAAGAAAATAGGGAGGTGATGATGCTTCTTGGTTTGCATGCTGTTCTTCACCATAACTCTCCTTGAAAATTATGTCTAGAAGCTCTGCCCCAACTTTTGAATCAGACCCTTCACCCTGTTGACAAATTTTCCATCTTAAAGACCTTGTAGGCATGTTAGGAATAACCCCAACTCGCCTTGGCTTAGGACAAATCACAATGCCGCCTCTTATCTCTTCAAGGGATGCTAATGCATTATGCTGAAGATTATAATGATTCATCTTCGGAACAAGTTGGGTTCCAAAGCATATATAACCCCTTGAATAAACATTAAAACTTTTTCTGGGTCATACAAAGTTCGAGATATAAATTAATCACCGCAAATTCAAGACTTATAGTTTAAAATTTTCCAAAATACATAGACTTAATTGGTTTCCAGTGGATTGTGTGATAAGGCTTACAACTCAGAACAGCCAAATTTTGAGAAAATTAAGTTGAGAGAAGAGAGAATTGCTAGCGTTTTTTATGGTCATTCTAGGACAGATATAGCTGTTATTTCAATGTTTTCAGCCTATCTTTTTAACCAAACCAAAATTAGGAGATGACTAGTGGCTATAATAGAAAGAGTTTAATTGTCATACACTATGCAAGAAGTATTATACTTACATTCAGTAATATTTTGATAAATCGATAAAATTGCTATCTGTTTTCTTAGTAATTAAAAAAAAATACAAATATTAAATTGTTAGTAAATCATTGTAAAGAGAAATTAATGCCAATAACATACTTTTTTATACACTATTTTTCGGAACTTACTTTTCCATCTCATGCACTTCCATTGTAGAGTAACATGTAATAATACTTTTTCATATATATTTTTCGGCTAAAATACATTTTTGGTCCTCTATATTATTTTTAGGTTTTAAGTTGATCCTCTAATTAATGAATATTCCAATTAGGTCCACCAATTAAGATGTTAAAGTTACACAATGTTAATCCTTTTTTTCAACTCCGTTAAAACCAGTAACAGAAGTACTATCCTACGTGGTTTTGATGTCTAGGTGTCCTGGTAAATAGGAAACAACGTTGCTTTATCATAGGTTTTCTGAAATTGTTTAGACAGAAGTAGCGTTACATATATAGCTTCATGTTGGAAGGAAAAAAGCCACAATGAAGAGTTATGAGAAAAACCAAGGGTTAAGGCATAAAATTGTGTTCTTCTTTGTGTTTATGGAATTATCGCGTGTAAGGCTGGTGTCTAGCTGACCTCATCTTCAACATTTGAAGGTAGGATGTTTTCTCTTCATCTTTTGTTATGGGTTTACTATTATTTTGTTTGTTCTAAGTATTTTTGTGAACGTATTTTCGGTTGTGAACTTTTTTGGTTGAAAGTTTGTTTGTTGTGTGTTGTGGTCCACCACACTACGTTTTCGGGCTAGTGCATGGTTTTCGGGCTTGGGGTTGTGGTCATGTGCATATCACTACAACAAAAGGTCAAATAGTAATCGAAATTAGCGACTAGAAACAATCGATCGCTAATTACGAACACCATAGCGACCGATGACATGGTTTTCAAAATTGGTTATTGGTTGTCATCCTACTACCTAATTAGCGACGGGTATGCGTGGTTGCTAAATACTCAGTCAGAAATTCGGTCGCTAAATGATAAATTATAAAAGTCAATTTTGTTGATCATTTAGCGACTTTTTTTATGCAACAACTATTTTTTGTCATGTAGCGACCGAATCTGAATCTATCGCTAAACTTTATCACTTGAGTAACTAGTGGTTGCTGGTTTGCAACCAGATTTGGACCGTTTTTTATTTTTAAGTGGCTAGAGACAGATTTAGCTATCGATTCAGTTCGGTCGCTAAATACTAAATCCCAAAAACAGGACACGGGCTCTCCTTCCCCCCACTTCTCCACTCTCTAATTTGAGAACTCTGTAATAGCAAAATCTCTCCCATTTCCTTAATTTCTCTTCTTCTCAAATCTTTGCCTCACTCACACTTTTCGTCATCCTTTTGCGCGAGAAGAACAACAGCCATCATCGTTTGATGCACACTGGTCCTCACTGCCACTCTCCCATTTCAAAGGCCACCCTTTCGCGACCTTAAAGCTCCCTCTCTACACACAAGTAATTTTTTAAATTTTTTTTTATATCCTGACTTTCTGAAGCTCTTCACTCAACCCTAATATTTTTTTGGAGTGTTTGAAGAAATCGTTGGGTCCTAACCCACTTCTTACCAACCACCATCCTCTTCCTTTCACTCAACTTGGATTATCATCTCGATTGCCTGTTATTGAGGTACCATTCTCTAACACCTAAATCCACTTTTTGGAATGGTCACTGTAACCTTGCCGGAGCAAGATAGAAGCTTGATCGGAGAGAAGGTAATCCATTCTCTCATTCCTTATATGCATTACATTATAAGGAATCATATCTATTGACATACCATAGTATCTACAACAATGAGGTTAATTGGTTACGCTAGACAAGCACCTATTGCATCTCCTATCATCATCACAGTTGCTTCATCAATAGGTAATGACAATGGCATATCCCAAAATGTAACCTGAATTCCAACTTTCACATGATTGAGGGGTAGTGGTTTGGTTTGTAGTTTATCACCTGGACTGTTATGCATTTTTTTCCTTACCAAATTAGTGATAAATAAAGAAACTAAAGAGACGCCCTAAACCAATTACCTAAATCCAATTAAGTGTAAATGTAGTACTAGTAAATAAAACAATTACAGAAAAATATATTTGGGATCATTGTTATGTTCATCTATAAAAAATTGCATTTCTTCAATAGAAATAGGTTATCTTGTGTTGATAATTTTTTTTTATCTGGAATTATTGTTATGATAATTTTTCATCTTCCGTTATGAGTTGATTTGATGTCTTTTCCTCTCCGTTGGAGCAATATTGGATTGATGGCCTTTCAAATATATTCTAGTTTGGACTTTATTCCCCTATCATTTTCTAAATAAAATTTCTATCTATGCAATAAAAAAAAGGTCAGAATAAAAATTGTTGCAATTGGTCATCTAAAAAAATCATTTAATTAAGTTAAAATTTGAACAACCTTTTTGCACATTGCTTGCTCAGCTCTACTACTAACACTTTAAGAGTGCGTTTGAATGAGAGAATTAAAAATTATTAGATATTTCAAATTCTAGGCAATTCAATTTCTTCAATTAAATTATCTTCATTTTGAATTTTTTTGTTTGGATAGAATAATTAAATATTTTCATTGTTAAAGTTCTTTGTTTGGATAGAGTATAAATGTTATGTTTAAATATAAATATAAAAAAATAATATTATTTTTATCCTATTTAAACATTTGGTGGTGGTGGTCCGGCGGCGGCTTGGCGGGTGGTCTGGCAGCGGCACATGAGATGAGATAAAGGAATTTCAAATTCCTAGTTTTTAGTTGGTATTTCAAATCCTCTAAATTTAGTTAAAATAAAATACCCCATAAATCCTTTCATTTTTAAAATTTCTCACATTTAATATCCAAATAAGATATTTTACAGTGATGAGTTTTAATTACCCTTTAAAAATACATTACTCTCTTAACATCCAAACACACCATAAGATTACGTATCAAGATTTTCATGATAAATAGAAAAGATGAAGATTTATATCCAATTTTTTTGATCAAGCTAAATTGTTTTGATCAAGAATTTATATCCAATTTAGTTTGACTTATGGAGTTAATTTGAATTCTTTCTATCACGTGTAATTTTTTTTTTTTTGCTGAGGCAAACAACAAAACAAAGAAAAGAAAAAGGGCTTTGCTAAGGGCACCCCCCAAATTACTAAAGACACCCCATGAACAATGTAATTACCAAAATACCCCCACCAAAAAAACCCTTAAAACTCAATATTTTTTTTATCCCCCCATTCATACCCTCGCAGATTACTAATTTCAGAGAGTTGGTAAATTTTATCTGGAATCTCGCAAATAAGTATAACATTTTCGCTAATAGTTTTTTCACTCGCAATTAAGGTAATTGCGAAATTTGTTTGATTTGTGCTGTCGCAAATAAGGTATTTGCGAGTGTTGAAAATTTTTATTCACTCGCAAATAAGGTATTTGCGAGTAAAGGAATCACTCGCAAATACCTTATTTGCGAGTGACTATTTTTTTAAAAATTATTGATTTTGATTTGTTATTCGTTTTAGTTATGCCGCGCAGCAGGGGAGCAGGTTGGTTGGCCAGTAGGGAGGCTGAGGCCACTAGGATAGCGGTTGAGGCTGCGAGAGCAGAGGCTCAACGACAGCGGCGAGAGTAGCGGGAGGCCATGACTGCTTCTCACAGTCGGAGATTGGTTGACAATAGAGCTGGCCCGAGCAGAGGACGACATCGTAGATTTCAACCTCAGCACGAGGCACCTCAGTACCAGGAGGACGAGCCATCTCAGTACGACCCACCTCAGGACGAGGGACATGATGATGAGGGACAACAAGACGAGATGCATATTGATGCACAGGCAGAGGAGGGACCATTTCCTGGAGGACCTTCCGATACATCGCTGCTGACTTCATTCAGGGACCACATAGCTTACAGCTTGTGGAACGGAGAAATAATTATTGTTTACTGTTTTTAAAACATTTAAGTTTTTTTTTTACTTTTGTATAATTAATGACAAGACGTTTATTTTTATATGTGCAGGATCGGGAGGAACCGCTTAGGGTTTTTGCGCACGGCAAAAAGTGGCAGAAGTGGTGTGGCGAGCGTCAGCCACTACCACCTCCAGTACAGGCTCATGTCGATCGAGCTGGTCTGTCTCCTCTTATGTATTGCAGCTACCTGATGGTAGATAACTTGCTGCTGACAGTGTTTTCCGAGAGGTGGCACCGGGAGACCAGCTCGTTCCACCTTCCGTTCGGAGAAATGACCATCATGCTGGATGATGTGTCATGCATTTTGGACATCCCGATCAGAGGTGCATTGTTTATACCCCCCGAGATGGGCATATATATTGCTATATCAGTTCTACAGTCGTTGTTGGGGGTATCTTATAAGGAGGGTCGGGCGGAGGTGACGGGCACTGGGTGGGCATCTGTTAGTTTATCTTGGCTGTAGGACCTTTATGATGCACGGAGTATTGAGGGTCAGATGGACGAGGCAGCAAGGGCATTCATACTGGTGCTACTCGGGATGACTCTTCTGACGGATAAGACTAGCACTCGTATTGACTGCAAATATATCGAGCTGTTGCGTGAGTTGGAGCAGGTGGGATAGTGGTCATGGGGAGCTTTAGCCTTATGCTACTTGTACGGTTATCTTGGCGACGCCACCAGGTTGGCCTGTCGTGGGTTAGCGGGTTACATGACACTCTTTCTGGTACCAGTGTATTATTAAATTAGAAAATTAAATTTACAATTGTTTTAACTCTGACATGTTTTCGTAACTGATTCGTTATTTGTGACAGGCGTGGATCTACTCGTATTTTTCTACTTCTGAGGTAGATCAGAGGCTTGTTGAGGGTTACGAGGGTGCACATGTACGCGCTAACCGCTAGAGAAGCAAGAGGGGTCATGGGAGGGTGCTTCCATACAGGCAAGCACTGGATGCGCTGACCGCTGATGACGTGTGCTGGGCACCATTGGCCGCATATAAGCAGTATTGCCCACTCGATCTGGTGGCACACTTTGCGGGGTACCTTCGGTGTGGGAACACTATAGTGTCGTACCTGCCTGAGAGAGTACTGCGACAGTTCGAGTTCAAGCAGAAGATTCCTCGGCTGCCACCACTACGTCCCTCGGCTGAGACCATTAGTCTTAACTGGATCTCCCCTCACCTGTACTCTATTAGATACCTATTTTGGTTGAGGCAGGCCAGTTATCCAATTGAGTGCGCCCCGGATTACTTGGATTGGTGCTACAAGCACTCGCATCCACTGTTGATACCTCCACAGGCCCCTACCTCCACAGGCTTCACCTCCACGTGCTCCACATGATGCACATGATGCACATGCTGATTGTGCCCCTCGGGTAAGGAATAATATGTTTTTGCACTGTATATATTATGTTCAGTCGTAACGTTATCTAATTTTTTTGCTATAATGTATTTATGTTATTATGTATTTATGTCATTTGTAGGAGGCTTATGTTCATGCGCTAGGCAGGTTGGATAGAATTGCCGCCATGCTGCATCAGGTCGTTGATTACACACATAAGGGAGATGACATGTGTGACTACCTTCGGGACGTGCTTCGGATAGCGGAGGATCAGGAGCGCTGAGTAGTTTTATTTTTTTGTATTTTATTTTTATACGATTAATGTAATTATTATTATTATTATTATTATTATTATTTTTATTGTTATTGTTATTATTTATTATTAATGAGCTTAGAAATACAAAAGAAAATAATAGTAAATGTAAATATAAAAATACAATAAACAACAACAACGACAATGTATTAGTCAATCGTCATTTAAGTTTATTGGATTGTATACATCTTGATGTGAAAGATTAAGCGGTGAAAATATTGAAGACCATTCTTGCTATTGACTAATATATCGTGTTGGCCATGAATAAGCCTCAGGACGGGGAAAACCACGCCAATGTTATGTTATGGTAGGCAGTGGACAACTATCCTTCAAAAATACCTGAAATAACTCAAATACAATTAAATTACCGACTAATCTTAACATAAACAATGAAAAACATAACAATATTAGATCAATTACCTGTACCCAGTGATTACCGTTGACAAAACCAATGCAAATGAGTAGATGGTTTGGAGTTGGTGCACCTCTAAGGGGAAAAAATGTCCAGCACGTCATACTGGCAGATGATAAAGAGACTAGGACCAACCTATATTTGGTTGCTATCACATGACCCATCTCTGGTAGTGTGATCCACTTGTTTTTTTGGCATGCACCGTGCATGTCTCGTAAAGAAAACTTCAGTTCTTGTAATTGAACACCGAAAAGAGGGCCATATAAATCAACATTTTCCGTAAGCTCTTTATGCAACTCTTGACAGATTAAAGGTCAATTATCCTCAGTTTTATCAAGCAATGCTGCAATGCAACAATATCCATAGTTTCCATCACTGTCCACGTTAACTATGTCAGTAATATATGGCTGAAACTGCACAAGAAATTGATTCAAGAAAGGCAAACATCTCCTCTTTGCTTGAGCAGATGATTTCAACGAGGAACGTGCAGAACTATTCTCATGTGCAGAGTATATTGCATTGACATGCTCAAAATAAGATGGGTCACGTTTACAATCAAATCCATCCGTGTTGGTCTTTTTAGATTTAGGTGCCCCCTTAGTCTTCACCATTCCGGGCGGTGGGCACATTGAAGTTGTCTCAGGACAACATAGTTCTTGCACTTTGCGATATAGTGTCCTTTTACCAACAATGTCAAGTGTGAGGAAATGGGTAATTAATGCCTCCCACTGAAGCGCAAGTTCCTCTTCTGACACTGTTTCATCTGTTTGTTGTTGATCTTCTTGTTGGCCAAAATGTAATCTCCTCCAGTGCACATGGATTACCTCCAATGGAATTGGAGTACCCGTCATACTGTAATGAGCCAGCTCACAAGCACAGGGTAAACCGTGTGTAGTTATAAGAGTACAACCACATGCAGATTTATCAACACCTACATTCATCGCTCTGCTCCACTCATCAACAATATGTTGCAACGCACTCCGAGACACGAATCCATCAATCTGATAAGCATACAAATGTTGTGTGAGTGTTCAATCACGGTTGTGCTCCTCTCAAATGATACCTTTATGTCGTTGTGTTGCAGCATAAGCATGTTATTCATCGTCTCCCAACACATACACATGTCACCATTGCTGTTTTGCAACAAATTCTTCAGTCTCCAATGTTGAGACTCAACCCTATCAACAAACATTCAAAACAACATCAGCCATAGCATAACATGATTCATTAACAATTTTGACATTAGTTTGATCATACCTGATTGTGGTTGTATTCCCCAAGGGCATCACTTGGTTAGTCCATGCCGCAACAAATTTTTCTTTGTATGGATCCAACCAAGTCTTTTGCACATAATCAATTAATATAGGCCACTCTGCACATACTTCATGAAAACTCATCAGGCATCGCTCATACTCAACCTCATCAGCAGAATAAACAACACAGTTCCATGCATCCTTGACTACCTCCAGTTTTTTGCTATCAGATACCAATTTTTTGCATTTTGCATAGACCTTTTTTCCTATATGAAATTGGCACAAAAGATTGGGAGTTGTTGGGAACACAATTGCAACCACATTCATCAAAGCAAGATCTCTATCTGTCACAATAACTTGGGGAATTGATTCATCTAGCACGAACAATTCTCTAAACTTCTCTAGTGCCCAGACATAGTTTTCAGCCTTTTCAGAATTCATATAGGCAAATCCCACAGTAAATATCAGCTCTGTTAAAGTAACACCAACAATTTCAAGTAGTGGCAGCCTATATTTATTGGTTTTGTAGGTAATGTCAAGGATGAGGACAATGTTAAATGTATTCAACAAATGGACGGAATCTGCATGTGCCCAAAATATATCTTTAACAACGTCCAAACCCTCATGTCTTCTATACCAAGAAACATATCGATCTCGATGTATTAAGTTCAGTAAATGTTGCATTTCTGTTCTAGGACCTTTTCAGATGATCGGAACTTTTGACGTTCGTTGTAAATGTGTTTAATTGTAGATAGGTTTTCCTTATCGCGACCTTTAACCGTCAAAAGAATATTTTTTGGCTTGACATTGTTCTTGGTCATTTCATAAACAAGTTTCTTCTCCTCTTCGCTTAAACGACCAACATAAGAATGACCCACCAATGTTTCAGCTAACCGATAGTTGTGTAATCCACATCTTACTTCCAGCATTCATCCTTCAATCTTTCCTTTAGTCGTCGATAAAGCTATTCCTTTAATTCTGAACATGCACTCACATTTTCGAGTAGCAGTTGCGTTAGAAGATGCATGCTTTTTAGGCTTATACTTCCCATTCCTTGCACAATCTAGAATTAATTTTGTACGTCTGCCTTTTTGTCTTGTCTCTAACCTCATAATGACAACAACAAATCCATTTTGCTTTCCAACCTCTCAAGTCCAACACAATAAATCATCTCATTTAGGAAATATCTCCGTAGTAGTGAATGCTCATGTACAATCCACCACTGTTTTTTGGTTAATCTCATTAGAATCAAACATATTACTGTCTTCCATCTCGAATAACACTACAATGAAACAAACAAAATAAAATAAATACCTAATATATGCAAAACGTGAAAAAAAAAATCATAACAATCCCAAATTAGGTATTTGTGAGTGTACAAATTTTTTGTACTCTCGCAAATAGCTAATTTGCGAGGACTTAAAAATTTAAAACACTTGCAATTTAGCTATTTGCGAGAGTACAAAAAATTTGTACACTCACAAATACCTAATTTGGGAGTGTAAACATAAAAACAACTCGCATATTAGATATTTGCGAGTGTGAAAAAATTTACACTCTCGCAAATAACTAATTTGCGAAAATTTCCTTCTTTCGCGAATATCTAATTTGCGAGCGTCACGTATAATTTGAGAGAAAACTATGAGTAGTTGTAAAAAATGGAATAGACTTCATACATTTACTTATCAGAAAATGGATCCGCGTATTAAGAAATTATTCTGTAATGAACCCATTGTTCTTTTTCTATTTTTTTCCTTCTAGATATCCGAAACGTATTAGCATTAAAAGGTTTTAACGAGTGTGTAATTTTTTTAAAATTGCATGATCGCAAATATGATATTTGTGAGTACTTGCTTCCCTCGCAAATATCATATTTGCGAGTGAGCAATTCAAAAAAAATAACTTACTCGTAAATATAATATTTGTGAGGGAGCCAAATTACAAAAAAATAATAATTTTAAAAAAATATTTTGATAAATATACTGTTCATGAGGTGTCCTTAATAAATATGAGGTTCCCCGTAGCAAAGACCAAAGAAAAACAGACTCCCAGTACGTAGCCGAGGCCCAAAAGATTATCCCCCTTCAGAGTAGCAACCTTTTTTTCTGTCACGTCTTGATATTTTTTCTTTAATTTTCAATTTTATTTTGTACCCGTCCGTACTAGATGGTTTTTCACTTTTTCCATGAAGACACAATTTTTTTCAATAAGGATTGCTAGAAATATACTCTTTAACACTCTTTCCAACACACACTTTCCTATTTATTGAAATTTATATGGGTCCCACTAATTCATGTGGGTCCCATTTGAATTTTGTAAGGCCCACTTGTATTTCAACCAATAGGAGAATGTGTGTTGGAAAGAGAATATTAAACAGTGTGTTGTTAGTATTTTTCTTTCTTCAATTCAAGGGGGAAAAAATAGAGACAAGTGGATTTCTTTGTCCTCATCTCATAGCATAAGCCATGACGTTTGGCGGATAATCAAGACAAAGAAAAATTATTAAAATTAATTCATTTTAAGTTTTATTCCACAAATACTCATATTTAATTATTTCTAATTTAACTAACTTATTTATTCTTAAGTCTAAGCACTATGTTATCTGATCAATGAGTAAAGCAAAACCAAAGCACTTACATGAAGAATTGTTGATTCTCTTTAATATGAATTTTAAAATAAATAAGGATAGAAATGAAATTTAACATAAAAATTGATCACTTTTTTTTATATATTAGATAAAAAAAATTTCTTTTGTCTCTTATATTCGGAACCGAAGAGTCTCAAATTGTTGTATTGTCCAAAACGAATAAAATCTATAGTCACTTAAATTGTGGTAACATTATTATTATGATGATGTCTCAGTGGTCCTCGAATACGTATTCATATTCTTAATTAGTTTACGAGATCTAGTTGCTTTCCAAAAAATTTAATGTGACCCCTTCAGAGCATATTTTTCCAAAACAACAAATAATCTCAGCCAAAATCCCATTAATTAATTTCATACAAAAAATACAATGCTGCCTTCATCCTATCCAACTCATGGCCGACACTCTTGTCATCATTGTATTATAGTAGTATGAGATAACATGATGTACCTGTACAAAAACTAACTAAAACTATTAAATACTCCATCTGTAAAAAAAAATATAAATAAAAATTGACTTTTTACATTCTATTTATTGATAGTGCATAAAAAATATCCTTCATTTTATTACATTTAATTAAAACAAATTTTTATACAATACAATTAATGTGAATAAACAAAAAGGGATAATTTAGACAATGAAGTTAAACTTTTAAATAAAATTAACAACATTAAATGTGAATAATTAATTATCTTAATAAATGTGAAGGTGGCTAAATTTGCTTATATTCTAGTATTAATTAACTTAAAAATATCATGATACCTAAGATTACATTTATGAGCCGTGAAACCTTAATTTGACCCAGTGATTGTCCCCTTGCGTTTCCATTCACTAATTTGAGTTCGAACGCTAAGTTTATTTACAAAAAGAAAAAAAAAAGTTATTTATATATATATATATATATATCCATCAATTGGGCTCTCATATCACACATCAAGAACAAAATCTTTGGGTAAGGGAGCTAAAACTCCAAAGAATCATGGGATCCGAAACAAAGTGTCAGCTACCACTTATAGACTTCACTAACAAAAATCTGAAGCCTGGTACAGATACATGGGTTTCAGCTTGTGAAGTTGTGCGTAATGCACTAGAGGACCAAGGTGGTTTCCTAGCGCTCTATGATAAAGTTGGTTCAGAGATTTACCACTCTGTTTACTCAGCAATGGAAAAACTATTTGACCTTCCAATAGAAACAAAAAAGATTAAGACCACTGAAAAGCCTATATTTAGTTACTCTGGACAACGAGCTGGGATTCCTTTATATGAATCCGCGGGTATCCTTAACCCACTGAGCATAGAGGATTGTCAAAAGTACACACACATTATGTGGCCCCAAGGAAATGATCATTTCTGGTAATTAAATGTTTCCTAAATCCTGAAAATTAGTTTGGTTTTCAGTTTTACTATATATATATATATATATATATATATATATATATAGATTGATATTGATATTGATTGACTATGTGTATACTTGTGATTTTTGATCTATGAATAGTGAAAGTGTCAATTCCTATGCAAAGCAACTAGTGGAATTGGACCATATTGTGAAGAGAATGATGTTTGAGAGCTATGGACTGGAGAGGAAGAAAGTTGAGTCATTACTTGAATCAACTGATTATGTGTTCCGAGGCTACAAATACAGAACACCTCAAGAGGGTGAGAGTAATTTGGGGGTTGCTCCTCATTCTGACACAGCCTTCCTAACCATATTGAATCAGAAGGTAGAAGGCTTGGGAGTCAAACTGAAGGATGGGGAATGGTTTGAGGTGGGTGCCTCACCCTCCTTGTATTTGGTTATGGGTGGCGATGCACTGATGGTGAGTCACTTTTGGTCAATCTTATTTATGAGAAAGTTACTTTCACGTCTTATAATGAATACCTAAAGTCTGAAATACCAAAATAATGTAAAATATGACATATAAATTAAGTTTAAGTAACTGTGCTAAAATATATCCCATAAAATGTTTAGTTGTGTAGTCTTGGTTAATAGTATTATGAGTTATTATGAGTGTGTTTTGACAGATTAATTTTGTTAGGTGATTGGTTATGTTATAGAACAGATTTTAGTGTCTTGCTGATAAAAAAAGTGTGCTAAAGTATAATAAAGAGATATTTATGTCAAATAAAGTAGTGACTTAATATAGTGTATGTCTGATAAGTTGTTGGGAAAACGGTATAATTGCAACAATGTTCAAGGGTTAATATCATAATAATGTCTGTAAGGATACCTAATCAGACAAAAAAATGTTTTGATTTACTTTCTACACTCTCATAGTCAGTAGAAAAAAATAAGAGAATGAAAACAATTTACTTTTTTTATTGTATGAGCAAAATCATGTTGGGAAAAAATCCTCTTATATAACTTTCAAAATAATTATCTCGGGAAGTGTTATTTTCATATTTGTATTAAAAATAATCTCAACCAAACATATACTAATTATGTTCCGGTCTCATGCATATCTTATTTTAGTTAAAACTTAAAAACTTCATGGCACAGGTTTGGAGTAATGACAGGATACCCGCTTGTCAACACAGAGTCTTCATAAATTCAAAAATAGACAGATACTCCATGGGACTACTTTCATATGCTGGTGAGATATTGGAACCACAGGAGGAACTGGTTGACAAGGAACACCCCCTACGTTATAAACCATTTGACCATTATGGATACCTCCGTTTCTTTCTCACAGAAGAAGCCATAAAATCTGCTTCTCGGATCAGGGCATATTGTGGTATTTGAGACAAGCATGTGATGATGTGAAGTCACTTTGTGTCATGTCCCTATGATAAGTATGTTAGAAGTTGAAAGTTTGATTTTCTGATTGTCCTATGTGTGGTGCTACGTTTGTGTCATCAATCTTATTTTCTAGAGTCTACAACTTCTTGTTGGGTGAGTGTTGTAGAGTATGTGATATATGTGATCCAGATTGCCAGTAATAGTAAATTTATGCACTTTTCGCAGTTATGTAATATATTATCATTGGATTTGCTTCTCTCACACTCTCAACTCTTGATTTATTTTGTTTAAAAAAATAACAAAAAAATACAAGTAGAGAAAGACAAATATGGGCTACTTCATGGAATCTGCATCCCTAATCTATGTAGATGGATGGACATTACATATATGATTACAAAACAGCATATGTGTATGAAAACATGGCCTAATGTTTGCAATAAATGTATGAGAAAAGTTAAGTTTGAAGCGGTAATGGATCTTATATATATATATATCTATAAGATAATGGGGGCAATTCCCCCCACATACTTAAGATTTCACATAATAAACAATACATGTAGTTTATACTGTTGTCCAGAGTTTTAAAATGAGGTCGCAATCTGGATTGAGGTGCAGCATTATGATTTTGGCCGTATCCGCAACTGCATCCCGGTCGTATTAGATATATTTTTCCGTAATTATCCAGAATGACAATATACGCAACATTTTCGGAATCGTCATCATAATTAAAAATCTTATCATTTTCTATTATTGAAAAAAATTCAAATCCTACATTGACTAGAGTTAATGTCTAATAAGATCATATAAGATTTGAGCAATCCTTACCTTTTGAGCTAGCTTTTGGAGTTGAGTTAGGCTCAAATCCAAATTTAAGATGGTAACAAAGTTGGGTGTTATTTTTTACACCACAATTTTTTTTAATACATCATAATTTTTTTGAATTTTCCCATAATAACCTTGTATATGTATTTAGGATTTAAAGGCCAGAATCTTAATTCCGGTATGTATTTGATTTCATATCTACCAAAACTATAATTCCCTTATACATTACTTCAATTTCCTTTTATTTATCGTTTTGGATTTGAACTCTGGTGAGTAGGTCGTGAAGGAAAAAAGGTGAGTTTTTGCACATGTTGTCTGCGTCTAAGAATTGCAAGATTCTTGTGGAATGAAGGTATTCAAGCAATGCAGATTGTGCTTCTTTGATTGATTTTTGAGGGAATCTTTTTTCGGATTCAAGTTGTGGTTTTTTTGTGGTGTGAAGAAATATAGGGTTTTGTGAGGGTTTGAGGTGGTTTTGGGGGGGGGGGGGATTGAAATTGTAAGGTGTGAACGTTAATCTAAGTTTACGAAAGTGGAGCATCATAGATAGTATTTCCATTAGAGAAGCAAGAAGGGGATTTGTTAAAAGAGAAGAAGGTGACAGAAGAAGGGGTTCGGGTACGGTGGCGTCTTAGTGTGAGATGGAGAAAAGAAGGTTCAGAGCTTAGTTGAAAGGGAGTAAAGAAAAAGAGAGGAGAGAGAGGCTAACCAGAAAACACAGCTCCGGCAACTTGGTGCTTGTCGCTATTATTCCTTCTGTTATTTGATACTCAATGATGGACCAAAAGTTAATTTTAGGTATGGTAGAGAATGGCTACCGGAACTTTATTTCAGGCTACAGTTGTCTGAGGTTTATTTCGGGAAGGTTACGAAAATTCATATTAATATATGAATGATAAAGAAGGAAACAATGGGGGTATTTTGAGATATTAATATTTTTTTAAAAAAAATTTATAACGTAAAAAGCAACACCCAACAAAGTTATTCAGAATCTATTATTGGGCTATTATCATATTATCCATACATCAAGTCCAATAATACTGGACGTGAGAGGATATATTGAGAAAAACTCAAGTCCCACATTGATTAGAGCTAGTGTCTAATTTTATAGAGTTTGGACAATCATCACCTTTTGAGCTAACTTTTGAAGTTGAGTTACGTCCAAATCCATAATCTAAGATTAAATTTATTGATTTGCTCCCATAGTTTCAAGAATATTTTTTGATATATTGATTTTATCCCACAGTCCCGTAGACTAAAATTCCTGCATCTAATTGAAACTTGCTATGATTAAATTGAACATTGACTTGTGAATTCTCTGAGCAGATCCATAGTTACCTTAGTCAAAATTAACGATAAAGCTTTATTTAATTAATTCAGTGTCAATTCTTATCCTTAGGCTACTACATTAAGTTTTGCGAGGTTGAGCCACACATTACGAGCTCCGGAACCATGCTGGATAGATGGGAACACTGTCCTTGATTAATTCGTAACTTTGGTTCCCCTCATCTTGATGCGGTTGCCATGCCCATGCATGCTTTGTTGGGGTGTCTGGGCTATGGGACTTTACCCGTTTACATCATCTTTTTTTCCCACGGTACTTAATTATGGTCATGATGGTATTGCTTGGAACAACGTCACGAATGTGTGTGCTGATTGGCTTGCCAATCGAAGTCTCTATCCGAGCAATATGGCTATGAGGAGGTTGCTTCCCCTCCTCATGATATTTTGCTTCACATTTTTTGTGATGCTTTCGTGGATACCTTACCCCATTTGGTTAGAATTTAATTCCTTTTAATTTTGTTGTTATTTTGGGCTTAGCCCGCCCCATTTTGTAACAAAAATAAAACTTGTTTTTTTTATAGATTTCCTAATACTAATTAACAAGACCTTAATTTAATCTATTCACGAATATAAAAATTTGACACATAAATCGATCAATGATTTGCATCCCATAAACCAACCTCAAAATCAATAGACTGGCACAACTATCGCCAAAGGATTAATAGTGTGTTTGGTTCTGCGTTATAATGTCTAAAAGCACGTTTACAGTGTCATTATTGTAATTTTTTATAGAAATAACGTGAAAGCTACCATGGGATAGCTTCTGCAAAACCACTTCCACATTTGGACAGAAGCAGCACCAAACACACTATAAGTTCATTGTATTTATTATTATTATTTTTCACAATATCCTCCAACCCAATAGGTAAGAGACTAATCTCCCAAAATACGTTAGACGTCTAAGCGAGATTCCTTACAGCAACGTTTTTTGTTTTTGTATTATAGCTAGCAAGTATCATGTTCATTGCAAAAGTATTTTTACAAATTTGGAAAAATAAATAAAAGAAAGTAAAAATATTTTAAAAAGTATTTAAAAATATAAATGATATATAAATAATTAATTCAAGGAATCTAAGAAGTATAAATTAAAATATAAAATACTTCAATGCTAAAAGAAGATATGTATAATTCTAAAATTTAAATTTAAATATTAATAAAAAGATAAAAAAGGACATCCGTCATTCTATAAATGGCGGTACCTTAAGAGATAAAACCACTCTTAATAGAGCATACTCTAATTAAATATAGAGGTGTGAATATTTTTCTTTTGGAAACCTTTTTCTTAAAAAAGGAAATTTTAATTGAAAATAATTTATGAATATCAACAAATTTGGTAGTAATAACTATTAATTAGTATATTTGAAAATACACCCTAAAATTTAAAATAATTAAATGGAAATAAGTAAATGATATGCAGATTTCATAGTATAACTATTAATTAGTAGATTTGAAAATATATTAAAAAATGAACATTATAAAAATTGCTTAATGCATGTGATACCACGTGGCTCACTGATAGATGTTAGGTTAAGTAGTCCCCTTGAGTCAGTTAAGTTGGTTAAGGTGCGAGACATTAATTGTAACTGTTGCGTTCAAACCCCTGCAGTGCGCTACACTCATTTCCCTTTCCCTTCTCCCTTATCCTCTTCCCTGTGTAAGGTCTTTCATGAACCCCTTAAACCAAAAAAAGAAGAAGATATAGGCTATGTAGAATGGCTCACATTTAATAATGAGTAATCCGATCCATTAAAATATAGGGCTAAGTAATAATAAACAATGAATGAACAATTTGCCGTACAAAGTTCAGAAATTAGTATTGGATAATTAGTACACATCCTTGAAATTTGATTAGTAATTAGAAATATTTGTTCTAAAAATAAAAGGAGTTAAATTGAAAAAATAAGTAAGTAAATTTGATAATTATAGCAATTAATTGATCAAATAATAATAATAATTATTATAATTATAATAATTTAAAATATTTATTCTCAAAAGAAAAAGAATTAAATTAAAAATAAGTAAGCATTAATTAACAACCTATTTACACGTACATTACTTGCCCAACTATACTACTAAGACTTTTAGATCATGATCATTTAATTTTTAATGATAAATATAAAAGATGAAGATATCCAATTTAGTTTGACTTATGGAGTTAAAGACAAATGCATTTCGCTATCCTCGATCATCTCATAGAATAAAGAGATCACAAGCCATGACATTCTTAAGACAAATTTATGGAAGTTTTAGGACCGGTCCAAGAGTGAGTGATGTTTAAAGTAAATTTTGAGAGAAACCTTCTTATTTTAAGTGAGAGAATGTACATGAATCAGATTGTATTTTAAATCAGACATTTTTATCAGTATATGTGATCTTTTTGCTTTATAAAAATTAAGATTGAATAATTTTTTTGTTAATGAGCCTAAGTCTAAAACTAAGGCTTTAGTTGCCTCACCTTTAAATCGGTCCTGACAAGATTATAATGCATTTTTAATAAGAGTTACTGTCCAAAATGAATAAATGAATGAATGATATATACTTAACGTGTAACATTATTATTATTATTATTATTATTATTATTATGTCACAATGTTCCTTTCAATCAGAAAAAGTCTCAGTGGTCCTTGAATGCATATTCGTAGTTGCCGGAATCATTGCTTCCAAAAAAATTTAATGTGACATCCTGAGAGCAAAATTTTCCCAAACAACAAATAATCTCAGCCAAAACCCCAATAAATAATTTCAAGCAAAAAATACAATGCTGCCTTCGTACTCTCCGAATCATGGCCAAAGGCCCAGCACTCTTGTCATCATTGTATTATTTGAGATAGTATGATGTACCAGTACAAATATAATTATTTTCCCTAGATTAAATATTTTTAAAGGACTCGGATATCTTAAATAAATGATTAGAGATTCGAATCCTATTTTCTGTGTATAGAGAAAACCTAATAAGGAGGGAAGAACCCACTTTGTATGCCAAACAGGTTTCCCGTCATTACCAACGGTAGTGGATATTTCGTACTTATATCATGATTATAAAAAAAAATACTTCTAAAAGGATATAGATGCTGCTTATATAAAAAAAGGATATAGATGATCATAATATTAATTTTTTTATATCAATGACAAATTAATTTTTTATTTTATTTATGTTTCTCAAAAATTTAAAATTTATATTCGATAAAAGTACTTAGTACTCCGTTCGTCCCATTATATAAGTCATATTTGGTTAAATTACACAGTTTAAAAAAAAAGCAATAAATGAAAGAAAGAGAATGATAATTTTATCAAATTAACCTTATTAATCATTGATGTATTAACTATCATGACAGCTATTTAGTAAGGAGAAATTCTATACGAATTTTCGTAGATTCCTTTTTAACCAATCAAGTGTTACAAAGCTCATCAATAAATGGAAAGTGAAAATCCGGATGAGAGAGAGAAAAGTGTAATATGCAGACTACGAATTTAGTAGTTGTACTAAAAAGTATTTCTCATTAACTATTATCATAAATATAAAGTGAAGTATTTAAGAATATAATTGGTAGAAAATATTTAATATTACATTAAAAATATAAAATAACATATATTTTAGGATAATTTTTTTTATAAATGTGACATATATAATAGAACGAAGGGAGTAATATTTAATAATTCTTCAAAAATAATTCTTCTAAAATTTAATAATACACGAGATCGACCTTAATTAAACATAAAACCAAAGGCAAACGAAAAAAAATAAAGCTACTTAACTTTTTGGAAGTTTAATTTTGATTAATTGACTATATGAAATTGTTTATACTAATTTCGGGTTGATTAATTAGAACTGTCCAGCAGTAGGGGACCAGATTTGCTTATTGCGACTCAAATATTATTAATCCCTAAAACCGTGACCAAAAAATGAAACCAAGTTATTTATTGCCATGAAATTCAATGATTTGCTATAAAACAAGGATTTTATTCCCAAAGATGAATAACTAAAAAGAGTGGTCCTATGGGGTTTGATTAATTAGAGCTGTCAAGCAGTAGGGGACCAAATTTGCTCATTGCGACTCAAAGATTAATAATAATGCCACAAAATATTAAATATTAAATTATATAATCAATATGCATCATTTTCAAAAATTGATGAAAAAGATAAATAAAAAGTTATAGTATGGTCCTAACTAAATGATGACAACTAGATTATGAAAAATACTAAGTTGTTCATATCGTTTTATCTTAGATATACTCCCTCCGAATCTATATATAAGCAAAAAAACCTAATTTCACATGTATTAAGAAAGTTAGTTCTATTAGTTTAATTGTCTTGATTTGTGTAAAAAAATAAGCTATAGTTACTAAATTATCCTTTCTTGTGTCTTGGGAGTGTATAATGCTCTTGAAAAAATAAAAAAACAATTAATCAAAGGGTATTTTTGACACAATAGCATTAAATAGGGTTAATTTGATTGATTTTTGTTTATATTTGAGTCTAAAAAATTTAGGTACTTTTTTGCTTATATATAGGTACAGAGGGAGTACCAGATAACTATAAAATGATGAGTCTGCTGAAGAATCAGATTCGGACCCACTTTAATTTTAAACCTTTTTGATCAATCAAGCAACTTCTCTGACATCATCATATGGGTTAAGTAGTAGGTCGAATCTTAAATTATACATGTATAAATATTTGATTTATCCAAAATTTGATATGCATGATATTCAAGGTCGACCCTACGATTTTTGATGCCTCATCCGTATTGAGAAAATTCATGTCCTCATAATCATTTGGGTCTCTTGTGGCCTATGTGCATGAGATCATTTGACAAAGAGACAAAGAGTCGAAGAGAGAGTAGGAGGGAAACACGAATCTAACTGATTCTATAAAGTGTATTAATTTAAATAGAGATTATAATATATAGTTGAATATTATTTTCTATCATTTTATTGTTAATTTTTTGGAACAATTACCTTTTATTGCTAAAGAATTAATTATATAAATTTTTATTTTAATATTTATATATACTAATTAAATTTTTAGATACTATCTGATGCCCCCTCAAAATGAGGTCCTGTGCGATCGTCCCTATCGAACTTGATCAGGGCCATCATTGATGATATATTGATAAGATATATCACATAATCCAATAATGTATTAAGATGATTAAATTTGTAAAAAAAAATGATTAAATTTGCATATTGCAAATGTCATTCGATAGTGTATTTGTCCAGCAACAATTTTGATATAATAAGTGTATCCCTAGCGGATGAAAATCTTCTGTCCCATTTTCCTTTCACATTCTCTGTCCCTCACCAAGGATAATTTGCTTCTTAATAAATTAAAATCATAACTCATTAACACACCTACAAATCTTCAACTCTCTTTTGAAATAATAGATCTGAACTGGGCCTTCGAAGCCTTCTCCCATCTCCGGCCAGTAAGGGATTTCCAAAATAATGAAATTCCAAGAACACTCAAGAGGAACGGTGCTCGACGTTTAGTGCAAGATGATCTACGTTTAGCGCAAGATTATCTA
This sequence comes from Ammopiptanthus mongolicus, assembly GCA_039655645.1. NCBI lineage: Eukaryota > Viridiplantae > Streptophyta > Magnoliopsida > Fabales > Fabaceae > Ammopiptanthus > Ammopiptanthus mongolicus. The sequence goes on along the minus strand of CM077347.1, from coordinate 23,306,473 downwards.
CGCTTAGCGCTAGACATACAAAGAGCATGGTTTTCTAGAAATGATTTTGCCCTTAACGCGAACGCGCGATCCTGTAGAATTCTGCAAAAAAAAAAAAAAGAATTCAAACATTTTCAAAGTATGTGACTCCTCATGGCTTTCAAATCTTTCTTGACGTCTGTGTTGTTTCATGATAGTATGTGTCGATACATCAAAGGGTACAATCATGAAAGGTTGTTTTGATTCATTCAAACCCATGAAGGCTTCACCAAGTGGCATGAGTTGGTCTATAATTAGAGCCACTCTGCATGCAAAAAACCCATCCGAATTTACTGAGTTTCTACACTCCAAACCACATTCTTTTCTCCTTTATGCACAAAGAGAGTTAACGAGACTATTAATTGTTTTGTAAACTGTCATTTACGATAATCTTGATTATGGGTGTACAAACCAAGTCAAGGTTTTTCCATTATATCCTGAGAGGGATTCACTGTTACACTTCTTGCAGCCAGTCTAGATAGAGTCTAATGGGGCGAATCGAACCTAAAGCCTAATAGTGTCCACACACACCTTAACGATTTACGTTTGTTCTTTGTTTTTTTTTTTTTTTTTTGCGGAACCATCCCAAATATCTAACATGGCCATCATTGAGACCCACCAAAGGTCCGCCTCATCTCCCTTCGATCAAATCCAATCTGATCAACTCATCAACAAGGTATACCACAACTGACTCCCTCATCTTATGGGATTCACCTTTTTCTTCCATTAGGCAAAACAATATCGCCCCACACATCAAAAGTTGGACGGATGGAGATTTGTTATCTCATTTCAGTGTTACATATTTTGTCCACCAATATTATTTTGCCATATCAGCTTGCTTTCTGACATTACATGAAATTTTTAACTGATATAACAAAATACTATTGAAAGAGACAAAATGTGTGACAGCTGATCTATCTTCATTCAAGTGGGAGATGGTAAGAATATACCGCTCCTACATATAAATAGCCATAGTCTACGCTAGCTAAGGGAATAGGAAAGAAACATTCATAAATAACTTCTCAACACACGACTTAATATTTAAGCATCTATTAGGACCATGGCAACTCAAACAGTGTGTGAGTCTCAATTTCCTATCGTTGAGTTTTGTAATGAAAACATGAAGCCTGGCAACGATGTATGGCTTGAAGCCTGTCAAGTGGTGCGAAAAGGATTTGAAGATTACGGTGGTTTCCTAGCACGGTTTGATAAGGTTGGTTCAGAGCGTCTCAACTTAGCATTTTCTGCCATGGAAGAACTATTTGATCTCCCATTAGAAACAAAACGGAGAAAAACCAGTGATAAGCCTAACCATGGCTACACTGGACAAGTATCTTCATCCCCTCTATTTGAATCTTTTGCAATTGACAATCCATCGAACATAGAAGGTTGCCAAAAATTCACACACATAATGTGGCCAGAAGGAAATAATCGTTTCTGGTATTGATCATTCCAATTTGCTGATATATATATTTGATTTATGAGTTTAATTGTTATATATCATTAATATAAAGTATTTTATACTGTTATTCAATCAAAAATTATGATATCGGTGACTTTTAAGATATTTAGAATAGAGTCAAATATTTTAACTTATATAACAATTTTTGAGTAGTTGACAATATAATAAATATTAACACTTACGGTATATAAATTATGCTCTTAAGGTGATATATTATGAAGTATAATTTTAACAAGTATTCTTTTTTTTTTTTTTTTTCCTTCTCTAAATAGTGAAAGTGTCAACGCGTATGCAAAGCTTTTAAAAGAACTAGACCAAACCGTGAAGAAAATGGTGTTCGATAGCTATGGCCTGGACATGCAGAAATGTGAATCTTTCCTCGAATCAACCAATTACGCGTTTCGAAGCTACAAATACAGGATACCTGACATGGATGAGAGCAATGTAGGAGTGAATCCTCATACGGACTCAACCGTCATTACCATATTGCATCAGAAGGTAAAAGGCTTGGAAATTAGATCGAAGGATGGGGAATGGATTGAGATTGATGCGTCACCATCTTTGTTTTGCGTTATGGCTGGTGATGCTTTTACGGTAAGTTATTTTATAATAATCTAATATTATTATTATTATTATTATTAAATATAATAACGGTTGATAATTTTAAATTATGGTTGCGGTCAGGAGTATTGCATTTAAAGTGATTGCAGATAATTGTAGGAAGATACAATTAATTAATATAGATAAAATTCTATTAAAGTGAGCTAAAGTGTAAAGTAATAAAACAAGAATGTATCAATTTTGATTAGTTAAAGCTTAAGATCTTAATACACTTTAATTAATCAATGGTGAATATATTCTTATTTGTTATATATATTACACACTAACTCACTTCAGAGAAGACTAATCCGATTGATGCGGCCACAATTGTAGTCATGATAAACTTTCGAAGACTACATGAATCGCAATATTGTGTGTTTGGGTAAACAGCTTAATTAAGCGTTGATCCAATATTTTTTTCTTCAAATAAGCTAAAAACAGTTTATTTTCATAAGCTTCTCTGATAAGCTTATTGAAATAAGCTAAAAAGAGCTTATAAAAATATCATAAACTATATTCATAAGTTATTTGTATAAGTTTATATTCATAACTTATTCTCATAAGCTCTTTATAAGTTTCTTCAAACGCATCGTAAGTGCTATTACGAACTGCAATTTAAACCCGGGTTGAGTTTTTTTTTTCTTTGGTTCCACTTGAAACATTTGACATTCATTTTTATGGGTTAGGTATGGAGTAGTGAAAGAATACGCGCATGTGAACATCGTGTCATCATGAAATCAAAGGTAATCAGGTACTCATTGGGATTACTATCATACAGTACAAAGACGGTACAGACATCAGAGGATCTAGTTGATGAGGAACATCCTATACGCTATAAGCCATTCGACCATTATGGATATGTTGGTTTCCTTTTCACCAAAGAAGCCATAAAATCTAAAAGTCGAATCAAAGCATATTGTGGTATTTGAGACACATACGTTGAAGGAACTGAAGTCCGCATCATATCTCTATGATATGAAAAGAATAATTGATATATCAAAAGTTTAAGATTTTAGTTTGTTCTCTCCGGTGTAACTTATTGGTTTATATATTATATCATAATTATATCTGCAGCTTGTTTGGGAATAAATAATTCAGCGTGTTATTGTATATCTTCTCTTCTAGAGGAAATGAATAAATTAAGACTGATTTACACCGAAGTTAATGACATGTGTTAGTATATATCAAAATAGTATTTTCGATTCTACAAGAAAAGAAAATTGATGGGTTATCATTAAGTTTAGCACTAAGCCATTAGTTAAACCTTGGTTGTGGTTAAAAGGATAATGGTCATGGATTCCATGGAGATTTTGTCAAGTAGTTGAAGAAAATACTTTATCAAGTTTTTCATTGCAAACTTGACCAAATTGAAGAAAAATCGAAGAAAGAGAACATTGACACGTAGCAGAATCCAAATAGCCACAAAAGATTATTACATTGTGAGAAATGTTAACTCACATGGTTAAGCGGTTGTTATTCAGTTAGTTTATTTACTCTAGTTAGTTAGCCTTGTGAGTTAGTTAACGGTTAGATGGTTACAACTGACACATGTATAAATGTAAGTGGTAGCTTGTAAATTAACTGATTTGATTCATTTTTCACTGAGTAATGAAAACGCTCCCTTGAGCCATTTCAACCATTGGTGCACTTTGCTTCCTTTCGAGTTCTCAAAGTTAACATGGTACCAGAGAGTTCTCAGGAGGACTCGATTGACATTGTTGCACTCTGATTTCATCTTAAACATTAATTGCACATCGTGATTTAGTATCTTCAATTCCTTCGAGATTCGTCTTCTTCTTCGGTAACTCCCTTTCTTGATCTCGTTTTTGTTTCCTTTCCTTGATTCCTATCTTCGGTAATTTGTTGAATTGAGCGATCATAGCGAACAATAATGGAGTTCTGAATGATGCCATGAGTCCATATTACATCAATGTCAATGAAAGTCCTGGAATCACACTTGTTTTGACCCTCCTTAACAATGATAACTATCAATCTTGGTCTAGGGCAATGATTGCGTACCTAAGAACCAAGAACAACTTCCAATTCATTGACGGATCTATGCCGCGTCCACCTGATGGAGATCCAAATGCTCAAGCCTAGGATCGATGCAATCACATGATACTATCTTGGATAATCAATTCTTTGGATTCTGAGATCGTTCAGAGTGTGTTGTGGTTAGAAACTGCTCGATAAATTTGGAAAGAGTTAAAAGATCAATACTATTAGGGTTATGCTTTCAGAATCAGTGACATACAGGAAGAAAACTATATGCCGAGACAAGGTGATGTTTCCATCACATCTTACTTCAATAATATGAAAGGTTTGTGGCAGGAATTGGGAAATTTTAGACCAATTCCACCTTGCACTTGTGACAACCAATGTTCTTGCAATCTTCTTCCCACCATATGAAGTTACCGAGATGGTGATCATGTTATAAGATTCTTGAAAGGTCTCAACGACCAGTATGCGGGTGTCCGATCCCAAATCATGCTCTTAGAGCCTCTTCCCAACATTAACAAGGTCTTTTCCATGCTGATTCAGCAAGAAAGACAGATGAATTCTCAACCTGAAGGACCAAGAGTTCTGGCTAGCACTTCTGATACTAACAGTAGAGGCAGAGGAACTGCAAGGGGAAGGGGTGGCCGAGGCAGAGGTAGAGGCAGAAAAGTGTTTAGTTTCTGTGAAAGAGTTGGGTATACTATTGACACATGCTATAAGAAGTATGGTTATCCCCCTCACTTTCAAAAGGGTGGAGCAGTTAACAACTTCATCGTGGAGGATAGAGTTGAGGATGATACTCAATCTGTGGTAGGAGACAATTCAGTTGGAATATCATTCACTCCAGAACAACATAAAGCTATTTTGCAAAACACTAAGACACACAATACAGACCAAATAACCACACACTTCTCAAGCTTAGGTATTGTATGTGTTGTTTTAAATTGTTCTAGGTCCAATCACTGAATCTTAGATAGTGGAGCAATAGACCATGTCTGTCATTCCAAAGCCAATTTCAATTGCCTTAAAACGATAAACCCTATAAAAGTAAAACTACCTGATGGTTCCTACATTTCTACTGAATTGGCAGGGACAGTTTACTTTTCAGATCAGTTTTACGTAACTGATGTTCTTTATGTACCTTCTTTTTCTAGATTTTTAAATTGACCAACTTGCTTGATTGCCAATTGATTTTTTCTCCAAATTCATGTGTTTGAGCTAAGGAATAATCTATATACCCTCACATCTCTCTCGATTCAAGCCATCACTGGTTAGCTATTACCGCACTATGCAATAAATTCTATAAATAGTTCTCAAAACATTGATTGTAACATTTGGCACCTTAGGTTAGGACACCCCTTTGCTGAGAAATTAGGTCAATTGAATAAGAGTTTTCCTTCCATTCACTGTAATAAGAGTAGCAATCCTTATGATACTTGTCAATTTGCAAAACAAAGAAAACTTCCTTTTTGTTCTTAAAATTCAAATTTGAAGTGGGCAATCTTGTTAAATCTTTTGTTGCAATGGCTGAAACACAGTTTAACACTAAGGTTAAATCCATCAGATTTGATAATGGTCCTGAATTTAACCTTCCAAATTTTTTCTCCACTAAGGGAATCATACACCAAACATCTTGTGTAGAGACTCCCCAACAAAATGGGATAGTTGAAAGAAAGCATCAACATATCCTAAATGTTGCTAGAGCCTGACAGTTTCAAGCTAATTTGCCTAAATGTTTTTGGACACAAGCAATTGCATATGCTGTCCATCTCATTAACAGGTTGCATGCTAAAAACCTTTCACAAAAATCACCATAACAAGTTCCGTTTAACTCTCTTCTTGATTTTAATTCAATTAAAGTTTTTGGTTCCTTTTGTTTTGCATCCACTTTAAAGGCACAAAGAAAGAAATTTGACTGAACAGCTCGAAAATGTTTTTTTTTCTTGGACTAAAAGCTAGTGTTAAAGGATATGTTCTTTATGACTTACAATCTAGGGAATTATTCCTGTCTCGGGATGTTTCCTTCTTTGAGCATCTATTTCCATATTCACCAAAAGATAATAAGCACACTAACTTGCATCAACATGATCACACACAGTACGTCCATTATCATTCCCATCCACCATCCCACATCTCCATATGATTTCCTAGTTTATCCCTAATATGACCCTGCCACATCAAAATAATGATCCTGAACCACAAATATCACTTGAACCTCCCCTCATCCAACTAATTGTCCCACCTCCAAATACTATCACCACAAGCAGATTTAATAGAATCACAAGAGCACCCTCCTACCTTCAGGATTACCATTGCTCCTTAATATCCACAGAAGATCCTTGCTCAGCTGCAACAACATCTCAATGTACCAGGTATCCTATTTCTAACTATATTCCCTATAACAACCTATGAGTTAGGATTTACATTGGTAGACCTTGGCAAGGTAGGTCATACAGAAGAGCCTTTCATCATGGCTTTCCAAGCAAGACAAGTGTTTTATATCCATGATCCTTCTAACAAAAGGTGGTCAGTGGTTCTCCAAGGAAAAAACATGCATAATGGTAGTGAGGAAAATCAAGATTTAACTCTTGATATTTCCGATACTCCTTTTTTCTCAACACGGATGCCTACTTTCAATGAGGAAAATGAAGCGAACGATCTACATGCCATTCGTGATGATCATCATGAAGGGATATGGGAGAACATTACTACTTGACCATGGTGTAAGTTATGTTTATCTTGATAATTATAAGTTAAGTTTTTTTTTTGTTATTTAATTTGATATTTATATGTTACGTTATAGTGTAAGTTATGTTTAAAGTGATATTTGTTATTTATCCATCTTTACTGACATAGTTTATTATTTTTTGTATAAACAGGCATACATGGAAGATCCCTCGGACATCCTTCCTACACGCAGCGGGTCGGATACCCCATTGACAAGTAGAAAAGGTAGGCGCGCCACACGATTAAAAAAATTGGCCGTCAATCATAATGGTAATCAAAGGATGAGGGTTGAGTTTGATGGATATTGCTTACCTATAGGGCCAGTGGAAGATCAGTTTAAGAGTTTTGTGGCCGTCCTGGCCAAAAGCAAGGCTAGTATACTTATTGAGGATTGAGACCATGTACCGACGAACGTGAAGGATTAGATATGGGATAGTATCATGGTATTTTTTACCCTCTTTGGTTGTATCTATTTTATTTCACCATATTATTTTCATATACACTAATTTCTCCATTTTGTTGTGTAATATAGCTCACCTTTGAAGTGCCGGATACCGAGCATATGAAGAAAAAATGGATTTAGTATGCTGGTGAGCGTTGGAGAGCATTTAAAACACAACTAAGCGGGAAATACATACATCGGCGTGCAGACAAATCTCCACTTGAGATGTACCCGTTCCTTGATCAAGAGACGTGAGATAGATTTGTTCAGATCCGATTGGACCCCGCCTTTCAGGTTAACCTGAGTTATATTGTTTAACTTGACCAACCAAATTGATTTTATTAATATACTGAATTCAGTTGATGTTATTTATAATAGGAGAAAAGGAAAAAGGCGCAGGATATCCAGAGTATGAATGTCTACCCCCATCGTTTGTCTCGTGGAGGATATAAAAAGCTGAGGAGGAAGATGATTGAAGAGAAGAAGAAACAACTTTTGGAAGAAGCATCCCAAGCTGATCCTACGGCTGCTCCACCTCCAGAAGTTGTTGATCCACCTCCACCCCCACGCCACCACACATGGAAGAGAGCCCGATAAGGACCATCGGGATAATATACATCTGAGGAGGCACGTCTTGTTGCTGAAAAGATTGTAAGTATATATTCAATTCTAATTGTAATTGTAACATGCTTATCCATCATCTTACACAAATTAATGTGACAATTGTATGTTGTAGGATTCCTTGGACGAACAAAGCACACAAGGAACCTTTGTACTGGACGCAAAGATGTCTTGGCTGTTGCGATTGGGAAAGAGGACCACCCAGGTCGTGTCCTTGGTGTTGGATGGGGTGTTAGCATTAGCCAATACCACGGACAATCTTCACATCATCGGAAAAGGGATGATATTGAGTCCATCAAGGCGCAGCTTCGAGAAGAAATAAAACAAGATCTTCTCTCAGAGTTGGCATCTATGGGTTTTTCCCAGCAAAACACAAGTGCCCAGCCGTCTGTACCTGTGAGCACTAAGGGTTCGTGTGATCATTCACATCAGCCTGATAAGGAGGACGATCAATTTGAGTTGTATATTGATGATCATCATGATCACCGGTTAGTGGCATTTGGGAGGGTACACAACTTGGGAAATACCTTACACCACCAGACATTAGAGGATGATCATGTGAGGGTGGTGGTTGAAGATGTTCGAGATGTTGATGCTCTAGTCCCTGTGCCCACCGAGGAGGTTATTACAGTTGGCCAGGCCCCCGGTAATTTCATCCCTTGGCCGAGAAGACTTGTGAGGTTTTTTGTTTCAGCCAAGGTATTCATGTAATTGTTCAATTACTTATGTTTTTCTATATTTACAATTGAAATAAATTAATTGTGTTTACTTGTGTTTACTAATGCTTTACCTCTGTTGTTTAGGATGATGGAAGAGATCATCGACCCAAAAGGCCAAGGTTGGATCCGAGAAAACTTGTGGTGTCTGGTTCATCGAAGGTATTCATATAATCATTCAATAAGTTAAGTTTTTTTATTTACAATTGAAATAACCTAACTGTGTTTACTAATGTTCTATATTTTCTGTTTAGGGTATTGACAAGGATGTTGAACTTGATGCTCTGGAACGTCTGGCATTAGCGGCTGTGAAACTTGGGAGGGAGTCCGCTTTTATAAATTTGGAATACGATGACAAGCCCGACACTTTCTATATCCCCCAGAGGGAAATTATGGAGATATGCTTTGATAGTGAAATGCTTTGCATGATAGTTGTCTCATTATGGTGCACGTAAGTATTTTTTATTTCAACTAATTAATTTGTAAGTTAACTAATTAAGTTTTTAACTATTATAATTAATGTTTATTTCAATATCTTAGGTATCTGCATCGCCTGTGTATTGATAGGGGTAACCTCCATCTTTATGGATTCCTTGACCCTCAAATAATTCAGGGGAGACACTTAGGTCAGATGAGATTACCGTGTACATGCGACGTGTGCTTGATGAAGGCAAAAAACAGTTCTACCTAGCACCTTATCTCCATCTGTAAGTACAAGTTTTACTAGTGATTTATAATTATCTGTGACTTGTCTCTAACTGTTTCCAAATGCAGTAAACATTGGCAATTATTGATCATCTGTCGTGGTATGAGTGTTGTGGTCTTATTTTGTTCTTTGAGAAGGAAGCCGACGAAAGAAATCAAGCTTATTGTTGAAACGTAAGCTTTTAATTAATTTAATTTGTACTACATTTGCTTTATTAATTACTCTGAAATCTATAACATACTCTAAATTCATATTTTCTTAATTATGATAGATCTATGAACCCATGTCATCTTTTGGATGGTGGTAGGCCCAGGCCTATTAGGTGGATTTACCGTAATGTAAGTAGTTTATTAGTACCCGAGATTCAATTGCAGTGTAAAATAGTTATTATTATGTTTTTACTCGTTATATATTCAAATTGTGTATTCATTTGTAGTGTCATAGGCAACGTGGTGGCTGGGAGTGCGGATATTATGCCATGAAGTGAATGTTCAACATTGTCTCCGCGAGTATTACAGATCGATGGAAGGAGGTAATTAACTAATAACATTTGTAAATAGTTATAGATTAATTATGTATAGTTATAGTTGATTAGTTATAATGTGCAGATTTTCGACAATCCGGAAGCATTCTCTGAAGAGGACATTAAGGACATCAAGGAACGTTGGGCAAACTTCTTTCTTGAGATGACTACTGAACATTAATTTATGGATGACATTTTATTTCTTCAATTAGTTTAATTTGTTATATATCTTTGTTGTTTCTTTGTTATGTATTTAATTAATTAGTTTGAATTTATTACATTATATAATTAGTTGAGTTTGTTGAATCAAAAGAAGCTGACTTTTGCATAATCAATAAAGTAGTTTGGCTTACTTAGTATAGTGATTTAGATTATGTTATTGTTAGAATTCTATTTTGGCTGGGATTGTTCTGGTTGTACATATATGAAACAGGGTTAAAGATTGCCTCTAGTTTAAAACAGAGTATTTAAAAAAAAATTGGACTATCAGCATGGATTAAAATAGAGAACCGATGTTGAACTATCAATTTCAATCGGTTCTGAGTTATAACCGATGTGAAAAGTAAAACTTTCAAAATCGGTTACAAGACAAAACCGATGTTGAATTATAAATTTCAACATCGGTTCTATATTATAACCGATATTAAAAGTTCTTTTTCAATAATTATTAATCTGTTGAATGATCATTTTCAAAATCGGTTTGGTTTATAACCGATGTGGAAATTTAACTTTCAACATCGGTTAAAAACCGATATTAAAAGGTCTTACATTCTACATCATCTGTTTCTACATCGGTTCCATAACCGATTTAGAATGATATTTTTAACCGATTTAAAACATGTTAATTGCACTAGTGCGATCTCCATAAAGTCTCTCCCCCTTTAGAACTCACGGTTTGTCTCAGTGGTTACTTTGACAGAGATCGACAGCGTTTTCTTTCGCCCTTCAGTCATTCATCCATCTCTTAGTAACACACAATTTCTCTCTCTCTCTCTCTCTCTAATTCTCTCTCATACGGCGTCACTGCACAGCGATTGCGACTGCGGAAACTCCTTTAATCCCTCTATTTTTTGACTGGGGAATGGTAATAAAATTGATGAGCGAACTTATTTTCTTTCACATTTTTTTATAAACAAAATATTGTGAAATCATACATCCGTTCAGCATATGATACAGTAGCATATATCACCGCCATGTCTAGTCCTACCTAAATTTATCACCGCCAACAATTATTAATTATGTGGAAAAAAGAAAATAAAAAGTTTAATTTCAATGTTATGATTCTCATTCCACCTGAGATTTTGCTCGTGGTTATCATTGCCTGGGCAATGAGGAGATGGAAGTGAGCACAGGCAATGGCCTGGGAGAGGAGATGGAAGAAGCAGAAACGGGTTCTGACGAGAGAATGAAATTTGGGAATGATAGCTTTGTTATTTTTTAATTTTTGTTTATTATAAAATTTTAATGTGTTGTCACTATTGATTGTATTCAATTTTGTTTTTCGGACTTTATCCCTTGTTGATAGTGTTAAAATTCGAATACTTAATCAAAATTGAATTATTTTTTTGGTAAGCAAGTCATATAATCAAAATTGAATTTCCCTACCAAAATAAATATAATCAAAATTGAGTTTATAATTTAATTAAAACCCAATATGTGCAATTCGATTGTAGACAAATACAATACAAACATACAATGGACAGCCTTTCAGCATTATATTTTACAAACAAAAATGCAAATACAAAAGCACTTATAATACAAGACAAATCTAGAAAACGTGACAACCCACATAATTATAACCTCACCACAGAACCAATACATAGTACAGAATACATATCTCACACAATTTGTTTAAACCATGAGAAGCTTAATTTTCACACGCCACAATAGGCTTTAATATGAGCACTGTAAGTAAAGTTCAGTAATGCAAGATGATCAAACGGCTTGTACTGCAACGGGTGTTCCTCATCAATTAGCTCTTCAGGTACTTGTAGAATCCCTCTGGAGAAAGCAAACAGACCAAGAGAGTACCTTGTTTCATTCCCATTCATCACAACTTTATGATTAGGAGACTTTATTCTGTCGTTGCTCCAAGCCTGTATGTAGAAACCACCCAAGACAAGCAAATCATTAGCAAAATATATATATATATATATATATATATATATATATATATATATATATATATATATATATTGACAGATATATTTTTCTTAAAAGCAATAACTCTTGTATTTTGATTTTTATAGTGGATGATGTTGTAGTCCTTTTTTTTCCCAATTTTTCATTTATAGAGAAGAAAATTAAACGTATATAAAACTAAATTTTGCTAAAATAAATACTCATGTAACAAGTGCACTTGTTTTCAAATAAACACTTGGAGTCTTCAACCCATCTAAAATAAAAATAAATTATCCTAAGTTCCTTAATAGTATAAGTTGATTTCACTTAAATTTCATGAGTTATAAAACTTGAGCTCCTACCTCTCATTTATTCATGTAGTTAAAACTGCATCTTATAAAAAAATAAGACTTAACCTAAAGTGAGTTTATAAAGGTATATATATACATCTTTACTTATTCACTTTAGGGTTTTAAGTTCAATTTAGAGGAGTTTCTTCCTATAAAAAAAATGGCTTTTTTGTTGTATAAAACTGAACATTAGTAAGTCATAACAGAAAATATATAAGCTTAATTATCCAAAAAATTCTGCCTTAAATTAGTGGTCATTAATTCTCACCATGAGTGCGTCCCCAGCCATGACGACAAAGGAAGTAGGTGAAGAGAAATCAACATCGATCCAATTCCCATCCTTTGTCTCCACCGTGAGTGCATTGACATGATTCTGGTGAAGAATTGTTGTGAAGCTCTTGTCAGTGTGAGACACAAAACCCAGATGAGGCTTCACCTCTTCCGGGGCTTTGTGCGCTAAGAGCCGAAGTAGATAACTTGTAGACCCTATGTATGTGTCATAGTACTCCCCCACACCATAACTTTCAAATATCATTCTGGAAACCATCCTATCCAATTCTTCTGCTATCTTTGCATACTCAAACAAATATTTACTACGTAAAATCCACAACAACATAAAGAGGTTGTCAAAAAGTTATGTGTTTAATAATAAAATCACATAAATGGTCACTCATGTAAAAGAATTCATTATGTGTTTGATAATACCGGAATTGATCATTTCCATCAGGCCACATTTTTTGCACGAAACTTTGAATCCCTTCAAGCGTTGTTCCCTCATCTATTCCCATGCTTTCGTGGAGAGGAATCTTGGGGTTCTGTCCAACGTAGCCTTTCAATGGCTTGCCCTCATATATGTTTCTTAGTTTGGTTTCTGTTGGGAGATCGAACAGCTCCTTCAGGGAACGGAATACACCATTTTGAAGATCATCAGAATTAGCTTTATCATACACAACTACAAAGCAGCCATGCTCTTCGAATGCTTGCCGCACACTTGTGCATGCTGATAACCAGGAATTGGTCTCTGGCTTCAAATCTTCCTTGGTGAAATCTAGAACAGGAAGCCTGAGTTGTCCCTCAGAACCCATTGGTTATGTTGTGTTTCTTAATTATTGATATCCTTGCAAGGTGACAATACCCTTTTAGGGCTGGCCAAAATATATATAGAAACAATCAAGATTTTATGACTTGTTTGATTGATATATTTCATGTTTCTATTTTTTGAAAATTGTTTTCATTTTCGAATATTGAAAAATTTGAAAATATTTTTTTTAATTTCCTATTTTATATTTTCATTTTCTATTTTAAAAAATATGGGAAGAAAACACTAAAAACAATTATTTTTGTTTCCAAATTCGAACCCAATTTAAAAAATGTTTTTACTGAAATTTTTTCATTAAACTCAATAAAACACATTTTCAAGCCTATTTTTTATTTTCATTGAAATAAAAACAGAAAATGATCAAACTAAATAGGCCCTTAAATTGCGATCCACAATCATAACTGTGACCGTAATATTGTGATTTTGATAATTTTTGTAAGGGCATTACCACTACAACTCTGATCACATATTAATCATATTTTCCTATAATTGTTTGCAATTAATTACGATAAATATTGCAACATAACCACAATCATAATTACAATTTTATACCAAAAAAATAGGTTGTCTAAAAAAAATCGTAATTACAATTTAAATTCATGAAAATAATAGAGTGGCATTGTTCCTATGTTCCTTTAGGAGGAATCTGCAGATTTATTAAGCAATTTGTAATTCATTAATATATAGAAAATGTTTTTTTTACTACGCCAGGATTAAGGAATTTGTTTTCGTGCGTGAGGATTCCCGTGGGGAATGTCACGAATGATAGAGGACCAGCGAGCGGGGAATTTTTTCCGCGGGGACGGAAACGGGAGAGAAAATCCTCCTGAAAGCACTTTGGGGACGGTGATGGGGAACATGCTCCCCGTCCCGTGGGATCAACGACCCCGAAAATATTACTAAAATATCCTTAAAAATATGTGTATATATATATTGTAGATATTTTATTAAATAAATAATATATTAAACATATATGTATACTATTTAAGGTTGAACTTTTTACAATATCTTGGAGATTGCTTTAACTTTAAATATTTAAGATTTTTAGTGTTGTTATATTTTATTAAATTTTAGTTAGTTACCTATTATTATTATTATTATTATTATTATTATTGTTTTTATGAATTTTTAGGGTTCCCAAACTCTCTGCGGGGATCTGTGGGGAATGAGGATGAAGGAGAAAAACTCCCCATGACAAAAAACTGGGAACGAAGATGAAAAAAAATTGGGGACGGGGAGTGGGGGAGCACTCCCGCCCTCGCCTGTCCTATTGCCATCCCTAGGTAGGATATGTATAGACACATTTTATGCTAATATAAGTGTAAGTGAGTATGGAAATATTCAATATTTTGAACAGAATAAACATACATGCATGTAAATAAGAATGTAAGTGTCATCTGACGGTCAACTCTAGTTGTTCAAATAATGAAGTCGGTATTTTTTTTTTTTGTTTCCTGTAATGTTAATATATACATGCAACTTCCAACTTTTTTTTGTTTTTGTTTTCTGGGGTATATGATACTTTATTCTCAAATTTATATTTGTAAAAAAATACGCACTTTAGAAAAAACCTGTGCTACTAACTAGTATTTTTTTGTACAATTGTTTCCATAATAAAGATATTATGATATAATAATCGATATATTTTTTAAAATGATAATCATGTGTTTAGGGAGGCCAATTATTGCGCGGCCTTCGTAGCCAAATCAGGAGCTGCTAAGGTTGATAGGCTTGCAGTGTTGGAGGCTCCTCCTACGTGCTGCCATGGCTCATCTTCTGCTACCTGACTCGATGGAGAAGTTGTTTTTGCGAGTTTAGTTTTTTTTATCAGATTTACCAAAAAAAAATAAAATAAATCTTTAACCATATTTATGGTAGGTGCAGATTTAATGACTTAATTAATTACTAAAGAAAGGGCAATTTATTACACGATTTCTTGGTACTTAATCAGGGGCGGACCCTGCTACAAATCAGGGTGTGCAGTTGCACACTTTCAAAATTCAAAAAAATAAATTAATATCTTGTATTTTACTTATTTGTTCCCATTTAAAATAATTTGTACTCATGTCTCATCCCCTTTCTTTCTCTATTATAAAGAGGACCATGACAACCTACTCAACATATTTTTTTCCAAAGAAAATTTGAGAATTCTTTAAGCAGATTTTGTCCTTCTTGATTTAATGAATTTGATAACTGAGTAGAGTATAGTATAGAAAAAGATTCTACATTTTGTTTATGTTGTTATCTTTTTTGGATGTTGAGCCAAGTAGAGATATGTATTTATATTCTACATACTCAAGCAAATCATCAACTAATGTTGCATTTATTGTGTACTCAAATGAGATATGCATGAATGAATAATTGTCTGGTAACTTATATTGAGATGCATAGATGTGTTCAATAACATTGATAATGAGTTGATCATTCAACGATTTCAAAACATGAAATCACATAGAGGATTATGAGATATGTAATTTATTTGATTAGATATATTAAAATTTTATGCTTTTACATTTGTCTTTATCTTTATATATGTGATAGTAATTATTATTAACTTTTTTAAAAATAGATTCCTCCTATTAGCTTCGGATCTTAGATCCACCACTATACTTAATCATGAAGATCATATCCTTTTATATATGAGTTTAATTGCTATACACTAATAATGTAAAATATTTTTATATATACATCCAATCATAAGTTGCCACATCAATAACAAAAATTGGCTCTTATCCTAACCACCTTAAAAGTCATTCATACTATGATTGGTGATTTGCTGACAGTGTAAAAACTTTACACTATTAGTGCATAGCAATTAAACTCTTTATATATTATTAAAAATAAAAGACAAAACATTTTTTCTATTTTATGATCTCAATATTTTTCTTAAAATTTGAGAACAAGTAGTGAGCAAATTGTCATACTTATAAGTATACTTTTAATAATGATATATGATTTTTTTTATATGCATGTTATTGAATTTCTATTATTGATATAGACATAATTTAATTTTTTTGTATCAGTACATGTCCCCAATGATAAAAAAAAATGATTCGTCACTGAATGGACATGATATGGCTCCAATGGTCTTCATGCTTAGATGTCGATAGGACATTCTTTTTGCAGAAAAAAAGTATTATTGAGAAATTTTCCTATTCCAAACCAAGCATGTTTAATTTAGCCATCAGTTACCATACGCAATAGATCAGCATTATTATATTAAACTCAAATTGGATCAACTGGTTCAACCGGTGAATTAGTTCACTAATCAAATATGTTGATAAGTTGGATCCATTAGCTCACCAACTCCATGTGATATACTCGTGATCAACTGATTTTCAAAGAAAAAAATTCATTAAAATTGACGGTCGACAGATTCTCATTAAAATATTGATGACTAGACAGATTTACATAAATCGAACGGGTCATTCAATTACCCACATTTATTAGGACTGCAAGTGGATCTAGATCGATCCGCAAATCCAATCAAACCGAACATTGAAATGTGGATTGGTTCGAATTATCGGTTCATATTGGACTCAAAAGCTAGAAATCAAAGCATTAGTTCAATTACTGAATTTTCTAATTTCCAAATTGATTAACCTGATCCAAACAAAATAATACTTAAAAAGTAAAATTAAGATACCTAAAAATCTATATAAAAAACAACCTTACACATATCACACTTTCATTTTTTCAATTTATTTCATCCCATTATTTATCGGTGATTTTGACGTCGCCCTCGTCTGCCAACTCCTTGACTCCCACCATCGCCTCTTCCATGTCGTCACCCTCGACGCCTCTCTCCACCATGGCGGCCTTTGGACCCTCCACTGGAAGAGAAGACACCTAATCCAAGCTAATATAGTCGGTTGTCATGAAAATTTTGCAAACAAACTCGAGTTTGGTGAAGATTTGATTTGTTCAAACACACAATAGTACGTGTGATCTTTGAATATGGTGATTTGAGTATGCAATGATGAAGTTTTAGGTGTCCTCATCTTGTGGTTTGTTGAAATTTGGGATTAATGTGAGATGTTATCAATTTCAAAGTCAAAGTTCAGGGTTGGATCTTTATTTCTGCCGTCAAAGTTGGAACTTGGTGGGATTTGGAAATAGGTATTTTAGAGATGACTCTTTCACAAATCCTTCTTCTAAAGGAGGCGGTGGTGGTGATCGTTTCTTCATGAGTTGGGTGGAGAAGGGAGAGTGAGGTACTAAGAGTGGAGGATTGGATTTGAATTTTTTCTTGACATTTTTACTATATATTTTTCTAAAAAAGTAAATAAAATTAAAAAATATGTTGATCCGATAAACCGATCCGACCAACCCGGATGTAATTGGATTGGTTCGGTTCGGATTGCATATCAAATTTCACAACAAAAAAACGAACCAAGACAATCCGGTTAAGAGTAATTGATTTGGAAGCTAAACTATCTCAAATCTAATCCGAACTGATCCGAATACAAATAGTTTTTTTTTAAACAAATTCTACTCCCATTTACCCACGGTTTAAACCATGAAAAGTGAGATGTATAACCGTGTCTGATTTGAACTGCGATCGATACAATGTCATATTGTTTTTTAAAAAAATTATACTCCCATTTATGCATGGTTTAACCACCACTCATACAAAAAAAACCATGGAAAGTCAAACATATAACCATGGATGAATTCACCTATGACGACGTGACAATAAGTCACACTGTTTATTGTTTAACTTATTAGCCATGATAATCGATTACCGAACCGAATTTAATAATATTGCAATAGAGGGTATTGGATTTCTTGCAAGTATTGCAAGCATGGCTAGATATATCACAATGACTCAATGAGCCTGGCTCTTAATTGGCAAAATTCATATGCGCCAACTAAAGCCAAACCAAGTTATTCAGCTTCTCATAAGGAGAGTCCAGCAAACGAAGTTCAATAGGAAAAAACCATGAATTAAATTGCATCCTCCCAAAACTCTCTTATTTTGGTTTTCTTTTTCATTTATTTACTACTGGTTTATTTAGTTTAATCTACAAAGGTAAAAATACAAATGAGAGGGACTATCTTGTAATTTTGTTTTTGAAGAGTACTAATTTAACTATGAAAAAGGACCACTTCAAACTTTAAACACATGCCACACCATTCCTTAATCCTTACAAATTTTTTTTATCAAATAATCCTTACAATTTTTTTTTTATTATTTCCTTTCTAAAACTTTAAAAATAATAAATAACGTGAAAGCAAGGTAACTTTTTTGTTAAAAATTAAAATCATACCAATTAAAAGTAAAAATAAAAGAGTTTAATTATTATACATTGTCAGTGTAGGGTTTTTTTACACTGCCAACCAATCAGAAATCATGGTATAAGTGACTCTTAAGGTAGTTAGGATAAGAGTCAATTACTTTTACTGAAGTGAAAATTTCTAATTGGTTGACAGTGTAAAAAAAACTTTACACTGTTAGTACATATCAATTAAATCCAAAATAAAAAAAATGTCCTCTAAATATTTTAACTTGTGCATTTTAGCCATTTGATGAAAAATAAAACAGAAGGACAAAAATGCACATGTAAAAATGTTTAATATTTGAAGTTTGAGGATGGAAATATATTGGATCGGGATAAATTAAATTTTTCCCAAAAAAACAATTTTTTTGCAAAGAGCTTAATTTTGATATATTGTCGCCGAACTTAACATGAAAAGAAAATCAAATTGCTGATTTCCCAGTCTTAATTGTATTACACCGTCATTTACTTATTTTTTTAGGACCACACTAATACACTATATGTTTCTTTTTTTTCTTTTTTTGAGCACACTATACGTTTCTGCTTATCTATTTCCTCAATTTAATGAGAATGATATGTATAATATATAATTTCAGATTTCGTTGAACCAGAATCAATATTTGTTAGCAAGTCAGTTTCATTTTTGGTCCCAGTTTTATGGGATTATGTTGCAATATGCAAATTTGGTCCCTACTGCCGCCTGCCCGAACAGCTCTTAATTAACCCCTAGGACCACTCTTTTATTCATTCATCTTTTGGAATAAAATCCTTGTTTTATAGCAAATCTTTGAATTTCATGGTAATATATAACAACTTTTCATTTTCTGGTCACGGTTTTAGGGATTATTAATATTTGAGTCGCAATAAGCAAAATCTGATCCTCTTACCTCTGGATAGTCTAATTAATCAACCCCTAGGACCACTCTTTTTACTTATATATATATATATATATTCATATTTTGGAATAAAATCCTTGTTTTATAGCAAATTTTTGAATTCCATGGCAATAAAGCCGTTGTTATAAGTCAGCCAAATGCTAATCCATTCTAACTTTTTTTTTTGTAGTATCTGATGCCGTGCTTAAATAAGTATACAGGTTGCTTTGGCTCTTTCTCTCTTCGCCATATATGGGACATACCTAACAAAATCTTCTTCAAATCTACCCAAAAAAAAAACAAAGGTACTGCCTCCTTTTATTATAAATAAATAATGGAATCAGTAGCACAAAAAAAAAAAAATAATGCAATCAGTTTAGTCTTTTATGAACCATTTTAATGTCATTAATTTTGAGAATTAATTTGATAGTAATTCACATTTTAATTTAGAAGAAAGGATGTAACTGTCGCGATAGAGATCCCAATGAAAGGTAACCAATTTTTTTCTTACAAAATTGAAATTTGAAAGGAGTCACTGTAAATTTTGTTAGTTGGAAAAAGTTGGAAGAATATCTTTTTAAAAAAATAAAAAGAATTTAATTGGTATACACTGTTAATGTAAAAAAATTTACACAATGAATCAATCTTCAATTGACTTATCAGTTAAAATGTTTGATTTTTATCCTAACTACCTGAAAAGTCACTCATATCACGATTTCTGATTGGTTAACAGTGTAAAAAACTGTACATAGACATTGCATAACAATTAATTTCAACTAAAAATCGGTTTGAAAAAAATTAAATTAAGTTTGGGAGTTTATTTTAGCACATGGAAGTGCGAAAATTGAATCTTATTACCCCTATCCATCAGTTCTAAGATGATTACTTTAAAGTTACTTACACAAATTATAATAACCTATATTAAATATAAAGTAGGTTGATTAATCTTGTACGATTTTTTTTATATTTCACTTTGATCTATATGTTTTTTTTTTTTCATTTTAGTCATTTCCGTCAATTCCTTCTTGACAACATATGTATAAGACCAAAATGAAAAAAAAATAAAACAAAACGTATATGATCAAAATTAAAAAACCAAAAGCATACTGGATCAATCAACCTATTAAAAATAAAAATAAAAAATAAGCATATTAGCCACAATAAAAAATAACACAATATTTATAAGCAAATTAAAAAATTAAGATCACACTTGGATTAAATTATAATATTATATTCAAATTTAAAGAGACTAAAAAATAATCACGGATGAAATTATCAAAATTTAATTTAGGTTGTGCAGACGGGAGAAAAGGCACATAATGTTTTGTAAAATAATGATGAATTAATTAATTTAAAACTAATTTAAGAAAACTTAAAATTTTCAAAATAAATATATTAGCAACATATTAATTTAAGAGTATAATTGCTATACACTGTCAGTGTAAAGTTTTTTACACTGTCAACCAATCAGAAATCATGGTATGAGTAACTTTTAAGGTAGTTAGGATAAGAGTCAAACATTTTAGATTATGTGACAATTTCTGATTGGTTGTCAGTATAAAAAATCTTTTCACTGACCGTTCATATCAATTAAATCATTAATTTAAATTAAGCAACATGTCCACCCTCATAACAATCAACAGAAAATTAGAGAGATCAACAAAGTAACAAAAGTCTATCCATCAACTCAATGTTGATTTTAAATTTTTTTAATCCTTTTTAACTTCTTCTATCTTTTTTATATTTTTTGAATTTAAATATTTTTAATATATTTTGACCACTTTAATTTTGTTTTGGTGTGTCATCATTTTTGTATTTTTTTTTTTTTATAGTTATCAAAATAGGATGTTGCTTTTTACACCACATTTTTTTCTCATACACCACAAATTTTTTAAAAACATTTGAATATCCCTAAAATACCCCTGACTTTTTTAATACACCACACCATTCTCCTCCTCTATTTTTCCTCTTTCCGACTTGTCCCTCCCCACCCCCACCCGGTGGCTAAAGGAGGTGAGGGAGCATGCGGATGCTAACATGGTCATCATGTTGATCGGTAACAAAACAGATCTCAAACATCTTCGAGCTGTTGCCACGGAGGATGCTCGCACTTTTGCTGAGAAAGAGGGCCTTTTTTTCATCGAGACTTCCGCCCTTGAAGCCACCAATGTCGACAAGGCTTTCCAAACTATTCTTTCACACATATACCGATCATCAGTAAGAAATCACTCCCTATCGCTGACACTTCGCCTCTCGATAATATTAAAAAAGGCAACACTATCACTGTTGGGGGATCCCAAAACCAATACCAACAAGCCTTGTTGTACATCTTGAACTTCTTTCATTTTCCTATGTATCAGGAAGGATTTCTCATGTTATAATGAGTAATGACTATTATATTTATCCCGGTTTTTAGTCGCTACTGTTCAAGTGGATCATTGCCTTGCACACTTCCCATTCAAAATGGGTGGGGCTTCAGGTTCGTTCATTACTATCTATGTAGTCAGTGTCAGAGCATATAAAACACATTAAGGTGAGGAGGGAGAACAGGGACAGAAGAAGAAAAGGAGAAAAGAGTGGTGTATTTATGAATATAGGGAATGAGATGTATTAAGATAGTTGGGGGTATTTTAGAGATATTCAAATATTTTTTAAAAATTTGTGGCTTATAAGAAAAAATTGTGGTGTAAAAAAACAACACCCAACAAAATACACTAAAACTTCCATCCACTAAGTGATAAACCTTGATCCATTAGCTAGAAGATAAGTCTACTTCTCAATTAACCCAAATCTAAGCCTCGTTAGAGAAGAACAAAAAGTCGTTTGACAAATACTCAGCTTTGGCCCAATAAAACTAAAACAAATCAAAGATGAAGTACATCTCTTGGCCCAAATCCTGTCAAAAACAAATACCATATTTAAATTGAAAGAAAAAAAAAACCTTACCACCTAATTATACCAGTACACTTAAAATTAAGATAAACTAGACATACAGTCAAAACAACACGTTTTTGTGTAGTACACACAAAACTTACCAAAATAAAAATTATACCCACTCTTATTCCCCAAACCCTTTTACACACTCTTTTTCCTCGATGACTATAAAATAAGAGTAAAAATGACTGTGGAGAAAAATGGATGTGAGAATATTATTACTCTTACAAAAAGAAATATTAGACTTACAATGGTAGCAGGTATAAATCAAGTGGTAGCGGCGATAATTGGGGGTGGTAGCTCGCGATGCGAGGTAGCGCAACGGTCTTGGCTATGGACCTATGATGGAAAAGGTGGTGGAGTTTATTGGTTGAAGCTATGTGCAATGAGTGAGATTTGTGGCTACTAGCTAATCAGTGGCGGATCTTGACTAAAATTTTCGGGGGAGTCGCTACTAACTAGAATAATGTAATTAATAGGCAAAATATGTTGATTAGTCCTGTAAGTATTTTATATTTTTCACTTTGATATTATATGTTTAATTTTTTGCATTTTGATCCTATACGTTATGTTTTATCACCACGTTAAAACTAACGCCGTCAAGAAGGAATTGACGGAAAGGACTAAAATGAAAAACATAATATAACATATAGGATCAAAATGAAAAAAAAATGCATGTTCCCTTTTATTGCTTCTCATTTTGGTTCTATACGTTATGTTCTGTCTTTCACGTTAGTCTTAAAGCAGACGCCGTCGTGTACGGATTGACGGAAAGGACTAACGTGTCAACGAAATATAACGTGTAGGACCTACATTTAAAGTATCGCTCTTCGTTCTTTTAAAGACTTGAAATCATCAATGATTAAATCAGAACTAAAATTTTCAGGTATTTCTTTTTCAAGAGCACAAAATGAATTTGAGGTATAGAGGAACCTTGAACCTCAAGTAGAGGCAAAGCCCAACAATAGCCATTCACCCAAGTTGTCCATGGAGTCTGAACAAATTCAGCGCCACACTCGTTAGCAATTCAATCATTCGTTCTTTGATTTTATCAAGGAGTCCTGGGACATCCTACCTTGTAGTGAAGCCACAAGGGTAAGCTATCACTTCTATGAGAAATATTCCTTCTAATAATCATGATAGAGTGTGAAATTAGGCCCGAAATTTCACTTTTAACTTGGCTAACTTGATGCTCGAGGTATAAATTACAAAGTTATCTACTTCACTTATTTTTTACAAATTTAATATTAATTGTGACACCCTAGCTTACTTACCACCTGTCATTAATTACAAATGAAGGACCAAGACCTTTGAATCTGTGAGGAGTTTCCAAAACAATGGAAGTTCAAAGTTTACATATTGAAAAGGGGTCATGTGCTTAACACAGGAATAGCAGCACTCAACGTTGGAGTGACAGAGAGCTCAACTTTTGTCAGGGTCCAACGCTCAATGTTGGGAGTTAGCGATCGACGCTAGAGAGCTGAGGCTCAATTGCAGACACACAGAGAGCAGGAATTTCTGGAAATGAGCTAGCGCTCAGAGCTGGTTTTCCAGCGCTTAGCGTGGGCGGTGGGATTCTGCAAAATTATGCAAAAAATAGATTTGAATATTTTCAAAGTGTGTGGCTCTTCATGGCTTTCAAATCTTTCCTGATGTATGTGTTCTTTCATGATAATTTGTCTCTATACATGAAAGGATACATTAATGAATGGTTGCATTGTTTCATTCAAATCCTTCAATGGTGTTTTCCTTCACCAAATGACATGATTTGGGCCTCGTTGGGGTAAACAGCTTAATTAAGCACTTATCATATAAGTGCTTATGACATGAGAACTGATGTCATAAGTGCTTAAATTCAATAAGCTATTTGCATTTGGATGTATACTTTAAAAAGCACTTATAAATAATATTAAAATAATACTTAATTAAATAATATTTTATTCCCATCTTCTCCTCTGTCGCCAACATCAATCCCCCCACTACCGAGCTTTCCCCAACCTACAACACCAATGGCAACTTCAATCGTATCAATTTGCTATTACAATTCCTCATATATTTATCATGATTTCTTTTTTTATTTTATTTAATATGAACTGAATTATATTTTACCTTTGAGCTCAATCAAAGACACATGAATCCCTACGTTCCAGATTTTGAAATCCAAATGGATAGAACTACACACCAATACATACATAGACTAAAATGTGGCTAGATGAAATTGATGGCAATTCCATTCACAAGCTTCCAGATATCTACTCGCAAAATCCCTTTCCTTCGTCTTCTATAAACCCACACCAACACTGCCAATGAAACTGTTCATCTTACAATCCACCCAAACCTTCGCCACCTCTCCAATTTACTTTGCACCCTCAAAACACTAATTGAAAATCTTCGACAAGTTCCATGGCTTTGGGCTCCGATCCCTACTTCATCGCAGCTCACTTTGGTTGAAACATGGATATTGTCATCGTCGTTCGATGCTAGGGTTCACTTGATGACTGGATAACAGAAATGGAACGTGAGCTTCAAAACTATAAATGAGAGTTACCTGGAAAAAACCAGAACAAAAAAGAGAGAAATGGTGGAGAGCGGTTTCGAAGAGGGAACCCGTGTGACACATCCTCCGCATAAGCTGTTATAAGCTTCTCCTACTAGCTTATGAAAATAACCCAAAACAGCTTATGAGATGGCATAAGCTTTTTTTATAAGCTTTGCCAAACACTCTTCTTAAGTGCTTTTGTCATAAGATAAGCTCAAATGAGCTTAAATAAGCTCTTCCAAACGCCACTTTGATCTATAAATAGAACGACTCTGCATGCAGGGAAAATATCCGAATTGGCCAAGTTTCTGCAGTTCAAATCACTTTCTTTCTTCTTTTGTGCGCGGAGAGAATTGAGGAAACTTTTATTCTGTAAACTACCATTGACGATATCCTTGATTGTGATTGCATAAACCAGTCAAGGGATCTCCATTGTATCATGAAGGGGATTCATTGTTACACCTCTTGCATCTAGTTTAGATAGAGACTGGTGGGAGTGAATCGAACCTAAAGCCTAATATCTACATACGCCTTAGAGATTTGCGTTGCTTTGTTTGTTTTTCTTTTCTTCTTAGTTGCAGAACCATCACCACCTACAGAAATCAAGACCTAGCCAGGATTAGTCATTATTACTTCCATAATACTCGTCTATTGGTTTACTTATGTTTTGTATTTGATCCCCTTGGTATAGCTTAAGTATAGTTACTTCATAATTCAAGTCAATCTAGTTATCTAATAGCTTAAATCACCTAGTTTATTCCCTAGTTGATAATTTAATTGTCATAGGGAATTTGGGTTTTTTAAATGAAAGAGCTTAATCCTTATTAACTGAGAATATTGTATCCGAGAGCCATTTATCTAACACTACTTGATGCAAGCCCTAGAGGTATCCGACCTTACAACCGGCAAATGCATTGATCAAATTAGGATCCCCCCAAGTGCAGGACGTTAACGCCATAAAGATGACTCTTTGATAAGTTCAAGATGAGTTCACGAAGAACCCTACATGAAAGTAAACTCTCAAAGTTTTCTACTAATAAAAAGGCAAAGCCCTTTTAAAGTAATAACATAGAAGGTCTGGAGTTTGCTACTACAGTACTGCTCCAAGCAAGCAAGGATATGCAAATCTCGAAAACCTCTCACTCTCACGTATGTTGTCACTTCAAGTGGGCTTCATCCCAACAAAACCCAATCCAATTATTCTACTTGTGGGCACCCAAATAAGACGACTTTAGGCTTCAAACTTTGTGCTCTTTTTGTAATCGGTACTTTAGGATTTCGGGTATGGGCATTTCTTTTTGCCCT
Organism: Ammopiptanthus mongolicus; assembly: GCA_039655645.1. Classification (NCBI taxonomy): domain Eukaryota; kingdom Viridiplantae; phylum Streptophyta; class Magnoliopsida; order Fabales; family Fabaceae; genus Ammopiptanthus; species Ammopiptanthus mongolicus. The sequence continues at coordinate 23,280,158 of CM077347.1, read as the reverse complement.
CTTTTCTCTCAGGAAAATGAAGGAAGAACTAATGTAATTAATAAACACTGACACCATTCACCCCCCACAAAAACAAATCACTAATGCTAGGTCATGTATATTGTCGCCCCCCATGTCTACATAGGATCAAGGTCCTTAGCATTACTTGCCAATATCTAAGATAGCTTGGGCACTTTGCTTTTTCTCAATTATTATAAATATTGGTTCTGTATATTCCTTTTCCTTCCAAGTGCGTGTTTGTATCAACTCCAAAAATTCGATTATTTCAATAATCGATTATATGGATAACCGATTATTGTTATAATCGATTATAATAGAATCAGTTTTATGTTTGGATGTGTTTGCCGAAAAGCGATTATAAGATAATCTATTTCGTTTGGGTTGTGTAAAAAAACACTTACATATAGTTAATTACTAAAAAGGGTATGAAGTTGTTTGTATAATTTAATAATATTTGTTTGATAGTTAGTTTTGTAGGGGTGAAATAGAAAGAATGTTATTGGTTTCAAAATAATCTAACAACTTTTTAAATAAGCTTTAAATTTCTAGCTTCTCTAAAAACAATTTTTTTTTTCATAAAAACAGTTGTTTTGAAATTTAACCAGTTTATCCAAACATATCAGCTTCTACTGAAAAACAGCTTTTATCATGAAAAACAACTATTTCAAACACCCTCTTATGTTGTTGATAATAAACCACAAGAAGGATTTTCAGTTTGACAGAACAGAATGACTCAGAAGGGCATGTGGAGGTATCTTTACATCTCCAGATGGTCGAAGAGATAATAGTCACAACTTTCCACTTCATGATGCACAATCATGTATTGATAGCTGAATTAAGAGAGGAGAATTTTTTTATCCTAACCGAGGAATGCAATACAAATTAGGACATTGAAATATATTTCCAAGCGATACATAAATATCATGATATGTCTTATAAATTGCCCATGGTACTTGGAACTGCAAAGGTTTTTTCGTGCAAAACATCCACCTCCTACAATAATGAATGAAATGAAAACGAACAGAAAAAGAAGAAACTTGGTCTTTATTATATATATTTTTCCTGCTAAAAAAAAGACTTGTTCCATATATTATAATGTTGCTTCCTGAAAGACATAGTGAATGATCTTAGATCTCATGGAATGTTGGGACAGACTTAAAACTGCAGACTTATCCAAAAGGATTATGATCAAATAGATTTCCTTGTTCACTACCTGCAGGTTTAGAAACCAAAGAATTAGACTCTTTCAGACACTTGAAAGACTATTACTTCACAACACACATACATTTTTGTCTATTCTTTATCCATATATAGCTATTCCTTTTCTATTGTCTCCATTGTTATTGAGCAAGAGAGGGTAAAGAGTACAGAAGGGCCTACTTGATGTTTCTTATTGGATATGATGTCTCTTGCCCTAGTCATTTTCTTGTTTCTACAAAAATATGGTATCCATCATACTCTAACTCTTTCTCATCAGCCCCATCCATAAGTGGATTGGAATCATTTGCTTCTTTATCTGATAACGTGTGCTTATATTCCAAGTACCACAGCCCTCTGTAGTTCTGCTTATCTAACTTGGTCTCAGGTTCTACAACAGCACTCTTGGGAGCTTCAGATTCTTCATGTATAGGGAACCCTGCAAGAGTCCCAGTTTCCAACTTAGCTTTTGCAACCCTTTCTTTTCTGATGGCTGTGGATTCATCTAATAGGTCTGAAGGATCTCCTGAACTAACCAAATTATATCCTAACGATCTCATAATACCTTGCAGGATTAAATTTTTAGACATAGAAAATCGTTCCCCATTAACAGCAACCAGATTCTTGGTTTCAAAGTCTCTTACAGGTGACTCAGATTTGCTATTTAAAACTTCTGCATTCAAATTTGATATCAAGTTTTGTGAAACTTCATTGACTATTTCATTGCTTGGAGCCTCCTCGTCAGAGCTGCACATAATGACGTCTCCATAAGATCTGAAATCTTTGATCTTTGCAGGATAAATATTATGATTGACAATTGTGTTCTTCTCATCATTATCACAACTTCTGGCTAAACTTTGCTTTCCATTCAAGTCTTCATCAACGGCTCCAGATGCTGGTATATTCTTCATTGTCTCAGTCCGAGGAAGAGATCTTTCTGTGAGAACAATAGGACTGTGATGTTCAAGTGTTGGATTATGACTAACATTATCTGCATATTTAGTAATACTATGATCAGAATTTGATGCTTTTTGAAGCAATATCTGGGTAGAGTAACCGTAATCCATTTCTTTGTCTGTTTCTTCCTTGGTATGAATATCAACAAATTTGGTAGTAATACTATTAATTAGTATATTTAAAAATACATCCAAAAATTTAAAATAATTAAATGAAAATAAGTAAATGATATGCAGGTTTCATAATATAATTATTAATTAGTAGATTTGAAAATATATTAAGAAATGAACATTATAAAAATTGCTTAATGCATGTGATACCACGTGACTCACTGATAGAAGATAGGTTAAGTAGTCCCCTTGAGTCAGCTCAGTTGGTTAAGCTGCGAGACATTAATTGTGACCGGTGGATTCAAACCCCTGCAATGCGCTCCACCCATTTCCCTTTCCCTTGTCCCTTATCCTCTTCCTTGTGTAAGGCCTCTTATGAAGCTCCCTTAGACCAAAACAAGAAGAAGATAGGGTAAATAGAATGGCTCACATATAATAATGAGTGCTCCAATCCTTTAAAATATAGGGCTAAGTAATAACAAACAATTAGTGAACAATTTGCAGTAAAAAGACCAGAAATTAGTATTGGATAATTAGTACACATCCTTGAAATTCGATTAGTAAGTAGAAATATTTGTTCTAAAAATAAAAGGAGTTAAATTGAAAAAAATAAGTAAGTGAATTTGATAATTATAATAATTAACTGATCAAATAATAATAATTATAATAATATAAAATATTTATCCCGAAAAGAAAAAGAATTAAATTAAAAATAAGTAAGCATTAATTAACAACCTATTTGCACGTACATTACTTGCCCAACTATACAGTACTACTAAGACTTTTAGATCATGATCATTTAATGATAAATATAAAAGATGAAGATATCCAATTTAGTTTGACTTATATGGAGTTAAAGACAAATGCATTTCGCTATCCTCGATCATCTCATAGAATGAAGAGATCACAAGCCATGACATTCTTAAGACAGATTTATGGAAGTTTTAGGGCCGGTCTAACAGTGAGTGATGTTTAAAGTAAATCTTCTTGTTTTAAGTGGAGAGTGTAAATAAGTCAGATTGTACTTTAAATATAATCAGACATTTTTGTCAGTATATGTGATCTTTTTACTTTATAAAAACTAAGATTGAATAATTTTTTTACTAATGGGCCTAAGCCTAAAGCTAAGGCTTTAGTTGCCTCCCCTGAGTAGAGTCAGCCCCGGAAGATTGTAATGCATTTTTAATAAGAGTTACCGTCCAAAATGAATAAATGAATGAATAATATTCCCTCTGGACCTATATATAAGCAAAAAAGTACCTAAATTTTTTGGACTCAAATATAAGCAAAAGTCAATTAAATCAACCATATTTAATGTCACTGTGTCAAAAATACCATTTGGTTAATTGTTTTTTTATTTTTTCAATAGTATTATACACTCTCAAAACACAACTTCCAAGAGCATTATACACTCCCAAGAAAGGGTAATTTAGTAACTATAACTTATTTTTTACACAAATCAAGACAATTAAACTAATATAACTAACTTTCTTAATACGTGTGAAGTTAGATTTTTTTGCTTATATATAGGTCCAGAGGAAGTATTTAGTTAAAGTGTAACATTATAAACATTATTATTATTATTATTATTATTATTATTATTATTTTGTCTCAATGTTCCTTTCAATCAGAAAAAGTCGCAGTGGTCCTTGAATGCATATTCGTAGTCGCCGGAACGGAATCATTGCTTCCAAAAATATTTAATGTGACATCTTGAGAGCAAATTTTTCCAAAACAACAAATAATCTCAGCCAAAACCCCAATAAATAATTTCAAGCAAAAAATACAATGCTGCCTTCGTCCTCTCCGAATCATGGCCAAAGGCCCAACACTCTTGTCATCATTGTATCATTTGAGATAATATGATGTACCCAGTACAAATATAATTATTTCACTAGATTAAATACTTTTAAAGGATTCGGATATCTTAAGTAAGTAGTTAGGGGTTCGAATCCTGTCTCTTGTGTATGGAGAAAACTTGATAGGAAGAGAAAAACTCACTTAGTGTGCTCAACAGGTTCTCCGACAGAGATTAGTCACTGCTAACGATAGTGAATACTTCATACCTATGTCATAGTTATCAAAAAAAATTACTTCTTAAAGGATATAGATGACCGATTATAAAAAAAAGGATATAGATGATCATAAAATTAATTTTTTTTATATCAATGACAAATTAATTTTTTATTTTATTTATGTTTCTCAAAATTTAAAATTTATATTCGATAAAAGTACTTAATAATACTCCCTCCGGACCTATATATAACAAAAAAAACTAACTTCACACGTATTACGAAAGTTAGTTATATTAGTTTAATTGTCTTGATTTGTGTAAAAAATAAGTTATAGTTACTAAACTATCCTTCTTGGGAATGTATAATGCTTTGGAAGTTGTGTCTTGAGAATGTATAATAATCTTGAAAAAATAAAAAAAAACAATTAACTAAAGGGTATTTTTGAAACACTAACATTAATTATGATTGATTTGATTGACTTTTGTTTATATTTGAGTCCAAAAAATTTAGTTACTTTTTTGCTTATATATAGGTCCAAAGAGAGTAGTTAATAATCTTCTAAAATAATTCTTCTAAAGTTTAATAATACACGAGGTCGACCTTAATTAAACATAAAACCAACGGCAAACGAAAAAAAATAAAGTGACTTAACTTTTTTGGAAGTTTAATTTTGATTAATTTACTATATGAAATTGTTTATACTAGTACTAATTTCGGGTTGATTAATTAGAACGGTCCAGCAGTAGGGGGACCAGATTTGCTTATTGCGACTCAAATATTATTAATCCCTAAAACCGTGACCAGAAAATGAAACCAAGTTATTTATTGCCATGAAATTCAATGATTTGATATAAAACAAGGACTTTATTCCCGAAGATGAATAACTAAAAAGAGTGGTCCTATGGGGTTTGATTAATTAGAGCTGTCAAGCAGTAGGGGACCAAATTTGCCCATTGCGACTCAAAGATTAATAATAATGCCACAAAATATTAAATTATATAATCTGTATACATCCTTTTCAAAAATTGATGAAAAAGATAAATAAAAAGTTATAGTATGGTCCTAACTAAATGATGACAACTAGATTATGAAAAATTCCAAGTTGTCCATATCATTTTATCTCATATACATCAGATAACTATAAAATGGTGAGTCTGCAGAAGAATCAGATTCGGACCCACTTTAATTTTAAACCTTTTCGATCGATCAAGCAACTTCTCTGACATCATCATATGGGTTAAGTAGTAGGTCGAATCTTAAATTATACATGTATAAATATTTGATTTATCCAAAATTTGATATGCATGATATTTAGGGTCGACCCTAAGATTTTTGGTGCCTCATCCGAATTGAGAAAATTCATGTCCTCATAATTATTTGGGTCTCTTGCAGCCTGTGTGCATGAGACCATTTGACAAAGAGACAAAGAGTCAAAGAGAGAGTAAGAGGGAAAGAAGAGAAGTCTAAATCAATCAGAAATGTAACTGATTATAGAAAATGTAATAATTTAAAGAGAGATTATAATATATAGTTGAAAATTATTTTCTATCCGTTTATTGTTAATTTTTTGGAACAATTACCTTTTATTGCTAAAAAATTAATTATATGAATTTTTATTTTAATATTTATATATACTAATTAAATTTTTACATACTGTCCGATGCTCCCTCAAAATGGGGTCCTGTGCGGTCGTCCCTATCGAACTTGCTCAGGGCCACCATCGATGATATATTGATAAGATATATCACATAATTCAATAATGTATTAAGATGATTGAATTTGTCAAAAAAAAAAAAAAAAGATGATTAAATTTGCATATTGCAAATGTCATTCCATAGTGTATTTGTCCACCAACACTTTTGAAATAATAAGTGTATCCCTAGCGGATGAAAATCTTATGTCCCATTTTCCTGTCACATTCTTTGTCTCTTACAAATGAATTTTTCACTTAATAAAACAAAATCATAACTCATTAACACACGTACAAATCTTCAACCTTTGATTGGTGGGGACACCGAGACACCATTTTTTGGGACAGCAGAATTTTGTTCATCCCTAGCCCCCTCTCTTTTGAAATAATAGACATAAACCAGGCCTTCGAAGCCTCCTCCCATCTCAGGCCAGTAAGGGATTTCCAAAATAATGGAAGTCCAAGAACATTCAAGAGGAAAGGTGCTCGGCGTTTAGCACAAGATGATCTACGTTTAGCGCAAGATTATCTACGCTTAGCGCCAGACATACAAAGCATGGTTTTCTGGAAATGATTCTGCCCTTAGCGCGAACGCCCGATTCTGTAAAACTCTGTAAAAAAAAATTTCAAACATTTTCAAAGTATATGTGACTCTTCTTGGCTTTCAAATCTTTCTTGACGTTTGTGTTGTTTCATGATGGTATGTGTCGATACATCAAAGGGTACAATCATGAAAGGTTGTTTTGCTTCATTCAAACCCATGAAGGGTTCACCAAGTGGCATAAGTTGGTCTATAATTAGAGCCACTTTGCATGCAAAAAACCATCCGAATTTACTGACTTTCTACACTCCAAACCACTTTCTTTTCTCCCTTATGCACAGAGAGAGTTAACGAGACTATTGTTTTGTAAACTGTCACTTACGCTAAGGTATTTTATAATAATAATAATAATAATAATAATAATAATAATTGTGGGAAGATGCAATTAATTAATGTAGACAAAACTCCATTAAAGTGAGCAAAAGTGTAGTAAGAGTATATCCATTTTGATTAGTTAAAGTTTGAGATCTCAATACACTTTAATAAATCAATGGTGAATACATTCTTACTTGTTATATATATTACACTCTAACTCACTTCAGAGAAGACTAATCAGATTGAAGCGGCACAATTGTGGTCATGATAAACTTTCGAAGACTACATAAATTGCAATATTGCGTGTTTGGCTAAACAACTTAATTAAACGCTTATGCAATTTTTTTCTTCAAATAAGCTAAAAACAATTTATTTTCATACGTTTCTCTGACAAGCCTACTGAAATAAACTAAAAAGAGCTTATGAAAATATCATAAACTATATTCATAAGTTATTTGTGTAAGTTTATAATCATAAACTATATAAGCTCTTTATAAGCTTTTCCAAACGTACCGTAAGTGCGATTACGAACTGCAATTTAAACCCGGGTTGAGTTTTTTTTCTTTCTCTGGTTCCACTTGAAACATTTGACATTCATTTTCACGGGTTAGGTATGGAGTAGTGAAAGAATACGCGCATGTGAACATCGTGTCATCATGAAATCAAAGGTAATCAGCTACTCATTGGGACTACTATCATACAGTACTAAGATGGTACAGACGTCTAAGGATCTTGTTGATGAGGAACATCCTATACGCTATAAGCCATTCGATCATTACAGATACAATGGTTCCTTTTCACCGAAGAAGCCACAAAATCTAAAAGTCGAATCAAAGCATATTGGGGTATTTGAGACACATATGTTGAAGGATCTGAAGTCTATGTCATATCTCTATGATATGAAAAGAATAATTGATATATCAGAAGTTTATGATTTTAGCTTGTTCTCTCCAGTGTAACTTATTGGTTTACATCATAATTATATCAGCAACTTGTTTGGGAATAAATAATTCAGTGTGTTATTGTATATCTTTTCTTCGGGAGGAAATGAAAAAAGTAAGACTGATTTACACTGAAGTTAATGACTTGTGTTAGTATATATCAAAATAGTATTTTCAATTCTACAAGAAAATTGATGGGTTATCATTAAGTTTAGCACTAAGCCAATGGTTAAACCTTGGTAGTGGTTAAAAGGATAATGGTCATGGATTCCAAGGAGATTTTGTCAAGTACTTGAAGAAAATACTTTATCAAGTTTTTCATTGCAGACTTGACCAAATTGAAGAAAATTCGAAGAAAAAGAACATCGACACATAGCATAATCCAAATAGCCACAACGGATGATTCCATCGTGAGAAGTATTAACTCACATGGTTAAGCGGTTGTTATTCAGTTAGTTTATTTACTCTAGTTATAGTTTGCCTAGTGAGTTAGTTAACGGTTTGACAGTTAGCAGCTTCACCTCATGTATAAATGTAAGTGGTACGTAGCTTGTAAATTAACTGATTTGATTCATTTTTCACTAAGTAATGAAAATGCTCACTTGAGTCGTTTCAACCGTTGATGCACTTTGCTTCCTTTCGAGTTCTCAAAGTTAACATGGTACTAGAGAGTTCTCAGGAGGACTCAATCGACATTGTTGCACTCTGATTTCATCTTCAACATTAATTGTACATCGCGATTCACTTTCTTCAGTTCCTTCGAGATTCGTCTTCTTCTTCGATAACTCCCTTTCTTGATATCGTTTTTGTTCCCTTTCCTTGATTCATCTCTTCGGTAATTTGTTGAATTGAGTGATCATGGCGAACAATAACGGAGTTCTGAATGATGCCACAAGTCCATATTACATGAATCTGAATGAAAGTCCTGGAATCACACTTGTTTCGACTTGCCTCAACAATGATAACTATCAATCTTGGTCTAGGGCAATGACCGTGTCCCTAAGAACCAAGAACAAGTTCCAATTCGTTGACGGATCTCTGTCGCGTCCACCTGATGGAGATCCAAATGCTCAAGCCTAGGATCGATGCAATCACATGATACTATCTTGGATAATCAATTCTTTGGATTCTAAGATCATCCAGAGTGTGCTATGGTTAGAAACTACTCAAGAAATTTGGAAAGAGCTAAAAGATCGATACCACCAGGGTAATGCCTTAAGAAACAGTGAGATACAAGAAGAAATCTATATGTCGAGACAAGGTGATGCTTCCCTCACATCTTACTTCAATCATATGACAGGTTTGTGGCAACAATTGGGAAACTTTAGACCAATTCCACCTTGCACTTGTGACATGTAATGTTCTTGCAATCTTCTTCCCACCAAAAGAAGTTATCTTGATGCAGATCATGTTATAAGATTCTTGAAAGGTCTCAATGACCACTATGCGGGTGTCCGATCCCAAATCATGCTCATGGAGCCTCTTCCCAACATTAACAAGGTCTTTTTCCATGCTGATTTAGCAAGAAAGATAGATAAATTCTCAACTTAAAGGACTAGGAGTTATGGCTAGCACTTTTGATATTAGCAGTAGAGGTAGAGAAACTGCAAGGGGAAGGGGTGGCCGAGGCAGAGGCAGAAAAGTGTGTGTGAACAGCATAAAACTCCAGAACAGCATAAAGATATCCCCAATCTTCTGCAAAACACTGACACACACAATACAAACCAACCAAATAACCACACACTCCTCAGGATCAGGTATTGTGTGTGTAGTGTGTGTGTTGTCCTAAATTGTTCTAAGTCCAATCATTGGATCTTAGATAGTGGAGCAACAGACCATGTCTGTCATTCCAAAGCCAATTTCAATTACCTTAAAAAGATAAACCCTATAAAAGTAAAACTACCAAATGGTTCCTACATTTCTACTGAATTAGCAGGGACAGTTTACTTTTCAGATCAGTTTTACGTAACTGATGTCCTTTATATACTTCTTTTTCTTTAAATCCTATTTCTGTTTCTAGATTGACCAACTTGTTTGATTGCCAACTGATTTTTTCTCCAAATTCATGTGTTCTACAAGACACCCGTACGTTGCAGAAGATTGGGACAGCTGAGCTAAGGAATAATCTGTACACCCTCACATCTCCCTCGGTTCAAGCCATCATTGGTAAGCTATTACCACACTATGCAATAAATTCTGTAAATAGTTCTCAAAACATTGATTGTAACATTTGGCATGGTAGGTTAGGACACCCCTCTGTTGAGAAATTAGTTTAATTGAATAAGATTTTCCTTCCATTCACTGTAATAAAAGTAGCAATCCTTGTGATACTTGTCAATTTGCAAAACAAAGAAAACTTCCTGTTGTTAATAGCAAATATGTTTGGATCTAATGCATATGGATATATGGGGTCCTTTTGCTCATCCCTCTATCCTAAGTCACAAATATTTCCCACTGTTATGGATGACAACAGTAGGTTTACTTGGACTTTCTTCTTAAAATTCATATCTGAAGTGGGCAATCTTGTTAGATCTTTTGTTGCAAAGGCTGAAACATAGTTTAACACTAAGGTTAAATCCATACAATCTTATAATGGTCCTGAATTTAACCTTACAAATTTTTTCTCCACTAAAGGAATCATACACCAAACATCTTGTGTAGAGACTCCCCAACAAAATGGGATAGTTGAAAGAAAGCATCAACATATCTTAAATGTTGCTAAAGCCTTACTGTTTCAAGCTAATTTGCCTAAATGTTTTTGGACACAAGCAATTGCATATGTTGTCCATTTCATTAACAGGTTGCCTGCTAAAAACCTTTCACAAAAATCACCATATCAAGTTCTATTTAACTCTCTTCGTGATTTAATTCAATCAAAGTTTTTGGTTCCCTTTGTTTTGCATCCACTTTAAAGGCACAAAGAAAGAAGTTTGATTCAAGAGCTCGAAAATGTATTTTTCTTGGACTAAAAGCTGGTGTTAAAGGATATATTCTTTATCACTTACAATCTAGGGAATTATTCCTATCTCGGGATGTTACCTTCTTTGAGCATCTATTTCCATATTCACCAAAAGATAATAATCACACCAACTTGCATCAACATGATCACACACAGTCCACTGTCATTCCCATCCACCCTCCCACATCTCCGTATGATTTTCTAGTTGATCCCAATATCACCCTGCCACATCAAAATAATGATCCTAAACCACAAATACCACCTGAACCTCTCCTCATCCAACCAATTGTCCCACCTCCACATAATGTCACCCCAAGAAGATCTAATAGAACCACAAGAGCACCCTCTTACCTTAAGGATTACCATTGCTCCTTAATCTCCACAAAAGATCCTTGCTCAGCTGCAACAACATCTCAATGTACCAGGTATCCTATTTCCAACTATATTCCCTATAATAAACTATCCCCCACACACAAATATTTTTCTTTAGCTATCTTTTCTAGTGTTGAACCAGAAACATATGAGGAAGCTATATGTCATAAGGGATGGAGAGATGCCAGTTATCTGCTCTCACTAAGACCAACACTTGGGAAATCACTCACTTGCCACCAAACAAGAAGGTTGTTGGCTGCAAATGAATTTTTAAGTTGAAATATAACCCTAATGGCATTGTGGAGAGGCACAAAGTCAGGCTAGTGGCACAAGGTTTTACACAGACATAAGGGCTTGATTATTTGGAAACTTTTAGTCCTATCATAAAGATGACCACTGTCATAAACATTCTTTCCCTCGTAGTATCACAAACTTGGTTTTTACATCAACTTGATGTGAATACTGCTTTCTTGCATAGGGATTTGGATGAGGAAGTGTATATGCGACTACCTCTAGGGATAAATGTTCCTGATACTTCAATGGTCTGGAAGTTACAGAGATCTCTTTATGGCTTGAAGCAAGCCAGCAGACAGTGGAACACCAAACTGACAACTACTCTCACTGATTCAGGATACACTCAGTCCAAAGCCGATTACTCTTTCTTCACCAAAACATCATCCACTGGATTTAATGTTGTTTTAGTCTATGTGTGGATGATCTTGTTCTCATTGGGAATGATATGACAGAGATTCAGTTTGTCAAGGATTTGTTAGACAGAAAATTCAGCATCAAAGACTTGGGAGAATTGAATTTTTTCGTTGGTTTTGAGATAGCCTGATCCACCAAAAGCATATCTCTTTATCAATTGAAATATGTTTTAGATCTTCTTGAAGACACTGGTTTATTAGGATGCAAACCTTCCTCCACACCTATGGATCCTAAAACAAACTTCACCAACATTCTGGCCATATGTTTCCTATCCTGCCAGTCGCTTAAGTCAGTACCTAGCCTCCCTGACTGACTTGCATCACCAAGCTGCTTTGAGGGTCCTTAAATACATCAAGTCAGTCCCTGGAGTTGGACTTTTCTTCTCTGCCACTTCTTCACCTACACTCAAAGGGTTTGCCGATTCATATTGGGGTGCATGTCCTGACACTAGAATATCCATAACTGGTTTTTGCTTCTTCCTTGGCTCGTCTTTGATTGGTTGGAAAAGCAAAAAGCAATCCCTTGTCTCACGTTTCTCCGCTGAAGCAAAGTACAGAGCTCTTGCCTAGGCAGCATCCAAAGCTTAGTGGTTGTCTTATCTTCTTCAAAACCTTCACATATCTCATCCTTCTCCCATAGTCCTTTACTGTGATAACAAATCTGCCTTACACATTGCGGCCAATTATCCGATTTTTCACGAGCACACCAAACACATTGAGATGGATTGCCACAGTATTAGGGACAAGGTGCAAGCATGACTCCTTCACCTTCTTCCTATTTCCACTCATGACCAGGTTGCAGACATCCTCACCAAGCCACTCCATCCTGGTCCTTTTCAAGCTCTTCATAGCAAGGTTGGAATGTATGACATTCACAGCTTGAGGAGGGCTATTAACTCACATGGTTGAACGGTTGTTATTCAATTAGTTTATTTACTCTAGTTAGTTAGCCTAATGAGTTAGTTAACGGTTAGACAGTTAGATGCTTCACCACATGTATAAATGTAAGTGGTAGTTTGTAAATTAACTGATTTGATTTCTTTTTCACTAAGTAATGAAAATGATCACTTGAGCCATTTCAACCATTGATGCACTCTGCTTCCTTTCGAATTCTCAAAGTTAACAAGAAGCTCCAAGCCATTAGACATTCCAATTTAATTTACAAATTCAAATTGTAAGAATTCGAATGTGAATTTATTAGTTGTCAGAAAAGTTAAGTTTATAGTTACCAGTTAGACTAAACAAGTGTCATTTATTATTTTGTTTTGTAAAACCCGCCAAAAAAAAAGTTGCCATGATAAAGATAGGGACGTACATTTTCCCTTTCCTCCCTCAGAGTAAATTATGAGGTAACATATGGTCAAGGGCTTTTTTAGTAAAAGCGACACAATATATATAGTTAGAGGAAATGAGTGAGCAGGGGGAGCAACCCTAGCAGCAACAAAAGGAGTCCTTAGGAGAGAAGAGGAAGGAAGAGCATGATCCAAGAGCAAGAGGCAGATTTTGGCATGATTCTAGCGTTTTCGGATACTTGGAATTCATCTCCATCATTTTTTCTCTCCTTCAAATGTACAAAGATCAGGTGAGGGTTTAGATTTTAGGTGGGATTGATGTTGAAATTTGGGGGAAAATTGGAGATATGATAATATGAATTTCTAGGTTATGTGATGGTGTGATTTTGACATGAAGTTCATGTTAAATTGATTGGATGTTGTCGATATATGAGTAATGTTGTTTGGCTTGTCATGTATGTTGTTATACACTAAGTTTCGTTACTTTTCTATATGTATTCAAGACCTATATGCACCTTGAAATGGCTACAGAATTCGCGTTTCTGCGATTTTGGAGAATTCGCTCCAGCGCTGAGCGCTAGGATGGCAGAGGGGAAAATGACCCCCAGCACTGAGCGCCCACAAATCCGCGCTGAGCGCTGGGGCACCTGAGAGCAATAACTGTAAACCTGAACTCCAGCGCTAGGCGCTACAAAGTCTGCGCTGAGCGCTGGGACGCTGCCAGAAAATAGAATAAATTTCATAATCAAATGCAAATGGCTACAGTGGTGAGTGATATGTGAATCAAAAGGACTCTAATATGGTTTTATATAGGAGGTGACCACTTGTGAGTGATATTTTCTTTATATAAAGTATGGAAACGGTATGTGCAAATACGCATATGATTGAGTTATGCAATTTAATGAACTACATGTATATATAATGATGGTGCGGATGAAGTGGTTACAATAACTATTATGAAAGAATACTTGTGATACCAAATTGTTTAGAAGATATAGAAGACCAAGTTGGTTTTTATATATGCTATGGTGGGGGGAGTTATGTACATTGTTTGGAGATGCTTTCTATGGATGATCTCGACCTTAACGCAAGATTATGGTATGTATTGGATTGGATTACTGTTGTTTATGCTTATTATTTTCATGATTGAGGATGTTATTGAATTAATGATGACAAATTTGGTATTGGTATAATTTATAGTAATGTGTATGACATTGAGATGACTATTCTTTACGTGTCAAGAACGGTGCAATAAGTTTTGGTTTTGGTAATTTATTATAAAGGATATGTATCATGTTGTTGCTGCTGAGTTAGTTATGCAATTATTGATGATGATGAGTATTTGTATTGTGGTAATGATTTCATATATTGAGCATAAATTGTATGATTGTACACAATACGTGTTAATGGTCGATATGATTACCCATTAAATGAGGAAACCGGTATGGGTAAGTTATAAGGTAATTCCTTGTTGATATGAGACAAGCTATGTTGTGGAACATAGAGGATATATGTTATGGAAAATGTTTGATGGGCAATGTATGCATTGAGTAAGACTTGGTGTACCCAACCGGTCAGCGGACTCGACCGGTATATAAATGCGACCGTCGGAGCAGGGGCCTCTAGTGAAAGAACCTCGGAGTTTGGAGGGATGTTGTGTAGTGACTGAGGTCACTTGCCGGTCAGCGGATTCGACCGGGGTATAAATGTGACCGTCGGAGTGGGAGACTCTAGTGAACAAATCTAAGGGTAGCACATGTATCTTGCTCAATGGAGAAATTGAGGATTCAACGAGTTAGTATCGCTATGTTATGGCCTATGGACTGGGAATAGATCATGTGGTATGATTGTGGTTAAAGTGCATATTTGTTATCACATTAATTATTGTTTATGTTTTATTTACCCTCACTGAATTCTGGGACTCACCCCGCCCTTTTTGGTTCAGCTTCAGGTACTCAATGAGGAAAGTCATCTCAGAAAGCCTTTGCACGTGTGTAGTGCTTGGGCAGCTGCTGCTGTTTCTTTTAGTCTGGTTTAGTCATATGGGATATCCCCCTGTTTTTGTAGTTTTGTTTTTCGTTGGGTTTGTAAACGTTTTGTTACCTTTTACAAACTCTTAGTTTTGACTCAGGGCCACCTTTGGCTTATGTTGATATACAACCATTTACTCTGATAATCGCTTATGACATTTTATGTCTAGTGTTATGATGTGACTTATACGTACTTGAAAGGCCTTGGGAATGGAACAATAGAGTCCCATTCTGGCCGGTCAGGGACGTCTAAGTTGGGTCTTGACATGTTTGGATTAAGAAGTTATTTAGACCAAAACCCTTACTAGAATCCTATAAGAATTACAATTTTTTTTTTCATGTTTTATATAAATAAACGAAGGGGTGAAACCATAAGGATGGTTGAAAACTCTTGTATACATCTATGACACATTCTACAAGTCACTCTAACGCATCGATACAAAAGGATTAGTCAAGTATGCCTGACCTTTCATCCTTTGCTCTTTGTATTTGGGTTACATTACCCCTTGTACTCTTACATTAATATACATTTTGTTTATAAAAAAAGTATGCCTTCCATTCTTTTTTATTTTGGTGAGAAGTATGCCTTCCATTCTACTTATTTTACGTCATGTAATCTTATATTTCATTTTCAATGCAAAGTTACATTTTAGTTCATCTCAGGACCGTCGATAAGGGCATGCAAGGAGTGCAACAGCACAGGGCCTCAAATTTGGCCCAAAATTTGGGGCCCCCAAAATTTATTTTGACCAAAAAAAATGCATTAGAAAGAAGGCTCTTTTTAAGTAGTTAGAAGATTGATATTAACTTGAAGTTGTATTGGTAGAATTTTAATAATCTTCTTTGTATTTATTGTCCTGAAGTGAGTGTTTAAGATTAGAATAATTGTCCTTTTTGAAATAATATTTAAGATTGCCTTTTTTTTTTTTGAAATAATATTTAATTATTAAAATTGTCCTTTTTTTATTAAGAGCCCAATTTTTAAGATTAGAACAGGACCCCAAAATGTTTAAGACGGCCCTGGTTCATCTATATTGATTAATAATTCTCTTCATCTTTTTGATCAGTGATCAAATGAACATTTGATTTATGTTTAGTTGCATTTCTTTCACTTCACTTATTGGCTCTTTCGCTCGCTTTAATTCTTTTCAATCTAGTCTAGCTAGGTTTTTACCATTTATTTGGATTGTAAAATCTATACATAGTTTCTTTTTTGTTGACATAATTCCATTACATTGCTTTCTGATTGCATTCATTTTGTATTTGTATATTTCAACGCATTCTTTTCGTGCCACCCTTTGCTTGCTTTCTGTTTTCGATATCATTTTCTTTGCTTGTTTCCATTATTGCTACATTTTTACCACATGGCACGCCCAGGCTTGATGGCAAGCCATTTAGGGTTGCTCCTACATTTAATTTTCAATACTATATCGAAGACATGGCTTGTTGAAGAGGGCTAGTGTCAGTTTCCTACTTGTAAGTGGTGGATACATGTCCAAGGCCATTTTAAATGGAGAATTGGTGTAATACCGAAGGAAAATAAAGAAGACACGTGACAAGTAATTGATAGCTGATATCATTGTCTAAAACAAGGCTTGTGTTAAAGGAAAAGTTGACCTCTGCTAGTATCAAAAATAATATTTTTATATTGGTTGGACATGACATGAAATTCGACAATGATAAATCCGACAAGGCTTGATGGCAGGTTCAAAAAGGAAGAAAATAAAGAGAATGAAGTTGTCAGACAAGTTACCAGAAGTTAGTAGAAGATTAGTTAGTTTTATTTGAGACAAGACAAGTGTCAATCTTAGAATATGATAGTTATTAATAAAGGTCGGAACTTGTAAATACAATATATCCTAAGTCTTCAAAATGCTTACAGATTGACGAGTCACTCCAACGTTCCTAACCATCTCAATTTCAAGTCATTTATTTCTTTCATTTACACTTCCTTTTCTTTAAATCCTTGTACTTTTAATCATATTGCACTTTACAATTTCAGCATCTTTATCTTTCTGCACATTTAAATTTCTTGCAAACTTTTACATTTCCAGCAATTTCCATGCTTTCACTTAATTCCATTGTCATTTTACATGCTTTAATTTAACGTTTTCCTTTAAATTCATGCATTTCTCTTCTTCTATCAATCAAGTGGTCTTTTAGACCATTTGAATTCTTTTATATGTTCTAAATTTGTGATCGGAGTTACCTATTTAATAGAGAATCCCACAATTACTTGATCTTCATTATTTGTTGTCGGATTTGGTTGGATATGACCAAAAATCACCAAAAATAGGTCCACACAATCAATAACAACCATATTATTTGTATATTAATCACATTATGTATATTAGTAACCACTATGGACAATATTAACCAACTTGTCAAATACTTACATGACATCATTAACTATATTATCTCATATCTAAATGTATAAATATCATTTTCGATCAATAAATGATTGACTAATGTTTTTTTTTAATGAACGACTAATGTTTGTTTTCGTTAGATCAAACAATTAGCAATTAGAGACCACATTACTTTACTAATCAATCAATCAATCAAAATTTTTTTTTTAATTAAATCTTAATCAATCAAAATCTTAATTATATCCTTTCCTAATATAGTAATATATATATAATATATTGCAAATAACAAATTGTAAAGCATTGGCTATATAATTGATATAAATTTAGGTGCGAGTACTTTTCATCACCAACGGCAAAAAGTATGGACAAAAAGAAGAGTCAAAGATTTAGCGCAAAAACTAAGACATATACAGTTGATTAAAGTTAACATCATCTAAAAAATTAGAACAGTGATTATCCAACAAAAAACAAATGAATTGTGATTTCAAGCATATCTCATTCCATAGGATCAATTATTGCTACTATTTCCTTGAAAGGTTAAAAATAACATTAAAAAGAAGAGTAATGTTAATCAGTATTTAGGATACTGGTTAAGAAATTTAAAAGAAAACAAAGTATATCACCAATTTTCATTATTAAAGTTCTTTTTTTAATTTCTTAATCGGACACTAATTAATAGGGATGTTCGCGGATTGGATTGGATCGGTTTTGAACAAAAAAAATCGTCCGATCCAAAGATGAAAACAACTTTCGGTTTAGATTGGATCGGTTTGCTTCCTTAAAAAAATCTGATCCAATCCAATCCAATCAAATGCGGTTTGGATGGATTGGATAATTCGATTTTTACTGATATATCGTTACATAGTTATATTAAGTCGAAAACCAACATTAAACTTATATATACTAGAACTAATGTAGTTCTAGTTTCTACGTACATGCATGAAATCTTGTAGTACATGAATAACTATTGATTCCTAGGTATATGAATAACTATACAAATTCTAATACATCAAGTTTTTGACAATTCCAACAAAAATATTAAAGAGAATGAGAGTGTTTGTTCATAAAAATATCAAAAACAATGCTTAAGCATGAGTAGTACTATAATTTAAAAAATAATAGTATATATATAGTAGGTCGGTTTTCACTAGGGGATCCAAAATCCGATCCAATCCAATGAAAAAAAGCGGTTTTTGCGGTTTTCGATTTTTTCGGTTTTCGGTTTGTTCGGTTTTCGATTTTTCGGTTTGGTTTTTGCGCTTTGAATTGGTTTAGATCGGTTGATGAACACCCTTAATAATTAACATTCTTCTAAAAAGAATTACCTACTATTAATCCTTGATAGAAAATAGGCAAGATTTGGGACTTTGTGTTGAGACTTAAATTCATTTGTCTCAATTTGTTTTCAATTTATTCTAAATACCCATGCTGAATTAAAATAAAATAATAATAGTGCAAATATATAGAAGTTAATATAAAGTGTAATAATGTAGTAAAAAATAATTATTAATTAAAATATCACGAAAAAAATATAAATTTTGTAATGAAGTATTTTTATCTCTAATATTTCACAAAATCTCCTCACAAATAAAATAATCGTTGCTTATTTATTTTTTGAGAGAGACAACATTTTGCGTCATCAAATTATAAAAAATAAAATCTCAATTCAATCATTATAATAAAAAAATTAAAGTACTATGATTTTATCATGTAAGAGGTTAGGCCATTTAGGCCAAAGGTGAATTCCATTTCATATTCGGATGATTTCATGTAATAAACAATAATGCCTTCCATTTTATTTGATTGCATTCCGGTTCCATATTTTTATTGCGTAGAATAAAAATTCTCCATACCAAACATTACATATGAACTTTCACAAAAAAAAAAAGGTCTCTTTCACCAAAAAAACATTACGTAGGAAGAACTTGTACCCATGATTAAAAATAATTGAAGCCAGGATGGTGTTAAATATTTATTAGTTGTTGCGTGGAACATTTAATTTATTTTAAACATTTATTATGAAAATTAGTATTTGAATTTATCCTCATCCGATAGCTAGAGATTAATACCGTTTGAGTTTGAGACATAAAAATTACTCTGAAGTGAGTTTTTTCTTTTTCAACAAATTTTTTTCATACACACTATAGGACCGTGACAGCCAACATGCTTAAGGACCCTACTGGATTTTGTTGGTAAGTATTTGAAATTTTGAATACCTCTTATGAAACTTCCCTTATAAAATCGTAGTAAAGAGTGGAGGTATGATATCAGATTTCCACTCACAAATATTTTCAATTAGGTATTCAACAGCAAAATGAGATCTCAAACACCATCCCAGCTTCCTGTTGTTGACTTTACCGATGAAAACCTGAAGCCTGGTACAGATGCATGGCTTTCAGCCTGTCATGTTGTGCGAACTGCACTTGAGGATCATGGTTGTTTTGTGGCACGGTACGATAAAGTTAGCCCAGATCTGTGTAGCACTATTGTCTCTGAAATGGAACAACTATTTGGCCTACCATTGGAGACAAAGAAGCAAGAGACTAGTGACAAGATTTTCCATGGTTACTACGGACAAATTCCATCACTTCCCCTATATGAATCATTTGGCATTGATGATCCATTGACTTTTCATGGATGTCAAAAGTTCACACACATCATGTGGCCACAAGGAAATCATCGTTTCATGTAAGTGATGATCATTTTGTTTATATGGTTGTGATTATAAGCAATTCCGTATGGTAAGTATTATTAGCATTTAAGATTGAACCCAATTTGAGAGTTAAATTTGGGAGTTATTTTGTCGTCCAAAAGTCTAAACAATTTGGACTCAAGCTTTTTAACTTAAATACATTATAATTAGCTTTTATTTTTTCCTACGTGTGATTTTATTCTCCAACAAGTATTTCAATTTGTAATTAGTGAAAGTGTCAATGAGTATGCAAAGTTGCTGGCTGAAATAGACCATGTGGTGAAGAGAATGGTCTTTGAGAGCTATGGAGTGGACCAGAAACGATGCGATTCTTTCATAGAATCAGGCAATTATCTCCTTCGATGCCTCCAGTATAAACCACACAAGATGGATGAGACAGATTTGGGAATGCAACCTCACACTGATTTGACTATGCAATCCATATTGCATCAGGTGAATAACGTAGAAGGCTTGGAAGTAAAACTTAAGGATGGGGAGTGGATCGTGGTAGATCCCTCACCCTCCTTGTTTGTGGTCCTCGCTGGAGATGGATTCAAGGTATAAGTCACTTTACACTTTACATTTATCAGTCATATATATATACTTTAGCAGTCAGCACATATATAACAGTTGTTGTTGCATCACGGTTTTCTTTTTTGGTTACAAAAGGTAATGTTGCGTCACCATTTGTGATTATATTGAATTTACCTTAATTAGAAATAATTGTAAAAAAATACGGCAAAATATAGGTATGATTGCAGCTGAACTGTTACAGAAACTACTAAAATCACAATATTACAACCAAAAATAGAGTTATGAACTGCAATTTAGGAAGGAAAAACAAAGAATATTTGAGTGCAGTTGTTTCGTGACATGGAATTAATGGTCTATTTTCATTAAAAACTTATTTGAGCTTCATTTTCATGGCCTAGGTTTGGAGCAATGGCAGGATACACCCATGTGAGCATCGAGTTATAATGAATGCAAAGGAAACCAGGTACTGTATGGGACTATTTTCTTTTAATGGTAAGACAGTGCAGATACCAGAGGAGATAGTTGATGAGCAACATCCCTTACGATATAAACCATTCGATCATTTTGAATACCTTCGTTTCTTTGGCAAAGAGATGATCCAAGAGTCTGATTTACGAGTCAACGCGTATTGTGGAGTAAGAAAAACCTACAATGATATATGAAGGAAACTTCATGCTAAGTTGTGCTTGTTTGTGGGTGTATCAGAATTACACTTGGTTTTTGTACCCCAAAATAAAAAGAATTACACTTGGTTTGCTGCTTTATGTACTAATCTCTATTGTGATTTCACGTTATTTTGTGCTACTATTATATGGGATGCAATCCATACATCTTATTGCTCATAATAATGATATTTTCACGCTATTCCTTATATTTTACATTTCTATTTATACCTACTTTATAACGATTAATAATTAATTATCTATTGTTGTTTTGAAAGGAAAAGGATACATGATCATTAAAATAGAGGTAAGAAAAAGGTGAGTTATTTGGTACCCAGGATAACTTTTACCCTACTTAGGTGGTCCAATCAAATTGTGAGAACCATTTGACATGATCCATGAACATGACACATTTAATTGAGGTGATGCATTCTGATCGGGAAGAGTAACTTTTACCCTTCTGTTTACTGGGTATCAGAAAATTCACCAAAAATAAAGGCGTGAGAAGGAGTGTGAACTCCTTTAACAAGTAGTCTATTTAATTACCCAAAAAAAATTAGCATAATGTAGTCTAAGGCTGGTAGCTGACGTAGGAACTGTTTTGAACGATTGTTATGATATTGAAAATAATATTTTGTGGCAAGTATAAATTAGATTATATTATTGTTAATTAGTGACTCTTAAAATTAGAATTTTTCTCAGTAAAAAAAAAAAAAATTAGAATCTTCCTTAAAATCTTAATTATATGTTGAAGAAGAAACTCTGAAGCTACAGAGAAAATGTTTTTTTGGAGAATAATTGACCTGTTGGTTCTTTATTTTGCAAATGAGACTTCTTGGCACTTTATAGAACTTAAGAGCTCCAACTAGTCCTTTATAGCCTTTGCTACGTTTTTAAGTGTGAGGAGCACTTTTTTATGCCAAAAGAGACATTGCTTTAATTTGTCTTTTTCCAATGTGTCAATAGAGTAGTACCTCAGAACACTAAGATTAATTGCGTCTACTATTCTGAGTTCTGGTTTTGGACTTTTCTGAGCTTCTCTTTAGTATCATTTTGAGTTGTTGAATGTAATCCATCTTTAAAGATTTTGAACGAAACTTCCCTTGGGGCATATAGGACTTCTTTCTAAGTTGAAAGCTTTGATAGTTCATGGACTATTCTTAATTAAGGGGTTGTTCTTTGATGTTGCATTTTGAATAATTATCTTGTTGGGCTATCTTGGCAATCTTTTTGAACTTGATTCTATCTATTTGAGTTTGTCTTAACTTTTTTGCATTAGCTCCAGTAGTCTTCTGAGTTCCTTTCTTTCTCAAGACTTAGTCTTCTGTTCTGTGCTAAACTCAACTGAAAGATAGATCTTAGAAATCAGTTAACATAGAATCGTTCTGAAGGTTTGTTATCAACTTACATATCTTTAAAACCAAGTCATTTATCAAAGGGTTTTGACTCAACAGAGTTTACCAACTCCCAATCGCACAAGCAACATTTTAAGTGGATTGTCTATTAAGTGGTCTTTTTGGCATGATCCTACAAGGCGTGCCAATTTTTTTATGGTGAAATTTGTCAAAGTCAATTAAAGTCTTAATCATCGTCATCAATCTAGGGAAAGGAATCTCTTGATCGAGGACTCTTAGGTAATATTATAGATTGGCTTGAAAGCAAAGTGCAGAATATCCAAAATGAGAATTCTTAATAAAATTTAGAAATGGAGCATGCAATCAATCGAAATATGAAGAGATTAAAGCATTAAAGTGCATGAAATCATAAAATGAAAATACATTACCAATGGACATTCCATCAATAACGTGAAAATTCATTACTGATGACTAATTCGTGGGTAATGCGAAAACACATTATCGACTGACATATCATCGGTAACTTAGGCTCCTAACTGCAAAATATTCTGATGGGTAGGCCATCGGAATCACTAACAGTTTCAAAATTTTGTTGATAAATTTTATTGATGCGTGATTTATCGGTCGACAGATCTTAATCCGTCGGTGGACTATCGATAATTGGCCCTTACAACGGCTTTAGGCCTTCTGTAATTCATGTTTTTCTTGCAGTGACTAAAATATAAATGAAAGCATGTAAAGAATGTTGTAAAAGGAATGACTTGAAAAGTTCATGCAAATAAATACGCATTAAGATAAATGAAAATGCAATAATTGAAAAGCATATATGTTTGCAAGAAGTAAAAGAGAAGAAAGTAAAATAAAGTATATAAAGATTGCAATAACATGTAAAAGTAGGCACTTAGAGATTTTGTGAGAAGTTACAAGCGGTGTTATGAAAATCGGACCGGACCGGTTGAACCGTGAACCGGGCTCTTGTCCGGTCTTGGTCAGGGGTCAAAACCGTTTCTACGGTTAGACCGCTTTGAACTGATCAAAAACCCTGTCGGACCAGGTTAGACCGGATTAAACCGGATCTGACCGATTTCTAGAGATAGTAAAATTTAAAATTTAAAAATTGAAAAACAAAAAAGTGAAAATGTGAAACAGTAAAGATAAAACCTAATCGGCTGACTAATCATGTATTTTAGATCTAGCAATCCTTCCTTCATAAATGTAGCAGTGCACAACAACAAAAGTTACTGGTCCCTTTAACCATTCGTCTCGTCTGACAATGTAGAATAGCAGAACACTTTGATGTTGTGTGTTTTGACTATTTTCCTTACATTTTTTAAAATATTGCACGTTATAACAGTATTGCATGTTATATATATCATTCGGTCAGATCATCCGGTTGAATCGATTAAACCGGTTGGACCTAAACCGGAACTTTTTCCGGTTTGATGTCCGGTCGGCTTTAACAACATTGCTTACAAGTGATTTCTGACCTCCTAAATCCCGATGGACCCCTTTCGGCATTTATAGCCAAAAGCCCAAAACACATATATAACTATGAATCTCAACGGTTTTTTGACACTTATTTTTGTCTAAAATAACTGCCTATGACTAACCATGACAAGTATTTTGTCTTAACTTTGTTGTTTAACTCCTGCTAATTGATCTAATTCAAATTCAAAGTTTGAATTTGAATTTACAACTACCTAAGCCTTAATATTAACCTTAAAATACATTAAAAATTTTAATGTGTTAAGGGTCTTCAAATGTCTTCTAGTAATCTACTGATGATGCAGTCTTTTCAATCCTTGACTTGAGCTTGTTTTGCCTTTTAGATCGATCTTTGTTCAGTGGGGTGTCTTCATTTCTTCAATCAAAACCTTAACCATCCTTCATTTTGATTTCTCTTGCTTGAAATGGTCTTAAGCTCCTCATATGGAGTATTGTGATTTCTTCATGTTTTCAATCACTTGGTTGACTATGAAATTGTCTTCAATAGACTTCTTCATTCTTTGATTCAAACCTTCTTGAGTTCTTCGGGTGTAAGTCTTTCATAGCTTTGATTAGTTTGACTTTCGATTCTCTTGCACGGATCGAAAAAATTATTTTGGTACCAATTAACAATTTTAGAAAGAAAAAAAGTCACAAACAACATCGTGTACCTAATTTATTTGTTGTATTGATATTATTATTAATTATTGTTGTTGTTGTTATCTCTTTTTTGATCTTTTGTTTTTCGGACTCTATTCCTTGTTGATAGTGTTGAAATTCGAATACTTAATCAAAAATGAATTATTATTTTGGTAAGCAAGTCATATAATCAAAATTGAATTTCCCTACCAAAATAAATATAATCAAAATTGAGTTTATACTTTAATTAAAAACCAATATGTGCAATTAGATTGTAGACAAATACAATACAGACATAAAATGGACAGCCTTTTAGCATTATATTTTACAAACAAAAATGCATATACAAAAGCACTTATAATACAAGACAAATCTAGAAAACGTAACAACCCACATAATTATGGATAGAAATCTGCTGTCCCAAAAAATAGTGTCTCGGTGTCCCACACCAATCAAATGTTAGGAATGAGCATAAATATTAATGAATTATGATTTTGTTTTCTTAAGTGTCAAATTATTATTGGTAGGTGACAGAGAATGTGACAGGAAATTAGGACAGAAGATCTTCATCCCATAATTATAACCTCACCACAGAACCAATACTTAGTACAGAATACATATCTCACACAATTTGTTTAAACCTTGACAAGCTTAATTTTCACACACCACAATAGGCTTTAATATGAGCACTGTAAGTAATGTTCAGTAATGCAAGATG
Organism: Ammopiptanthus mongolicus; assembly: GCA_039655645.1. Lineage (NCBI taxonomy): Eukaryota > Viridiplantae > Streptophyta > Magnoliopsida > Fabales > Fabaceae > Ammopiptanthus > Ammopiptanthus mongolicus. Next base: position 23,254,518 of record CM077347.1, on the reverse strand, counting down.
ATCAAACGGCTTGTACTGCAACGGGTGTTCCTCATCAATTAGCTCTTCAGGTACTTGTAGAATCCCTCTGGAGAAAGCAAACAGACCAAGAGAGTACCTTGTTTCATTCCCATTCATCACAACTTTATGATTAGGAGACTTTATTCTGTCGTTGCTCCAAGCCTGTATGTAGAAACCACCCAAGACAAGCAAATCATTAGCAATATAATAATACCTGAGTCCTTTTTCTTTTTATATAGTCTTTGTTAACACCTAATTTTGTCCTGTTAAAATATAAAAAAAAAATTATAACCATATAAAAATTAATATGAGTTTGGGACAGAAAGCGTCATAGAAAAGTTTATTGGGCCTTAAGATAAAATGGATGAACAATAATTTTTAACAATAATAAAAAATAAAAAATAATTTCAATTATCCAAGTTCGATAAGTTCTCAAATAAAAATGACTGATTTCAATTAAATTGATTCTGATCTAAATGATTGATTTAATTGAGATTAAAACAAATTAACTCCATAATTAAAAAAGATTTGAATGGTAATTGAATAATTGATCTTAATTAAATCCAAATCTGGATAATTGATTGTGATAGATTATGAAACAAATTTTCTTAACCTAATTGCTAACTATAAAGAGAAATTGAAAAAAAAAATTCTCGACGGGGGAGAATCCTCACTCATCACTAGAGCTGTCATTCTGGCCCCAAGTCCTAGGGCCAGCCCATTTAGCCCTCACTATTAGCCCTGATTTACTTAACCCATTTAATAATGGGGATTTTAAGCCCCCAACCCACAAATTGAAGGGGCTAGGGACAGGGTTGGAAGAGGGCCAACCGACAAATTGAAGAACAGAGCAAGATCAATTTCTATGCCATGCAAATGCGAGGATATAGTCCTCCATTCAATGAAATTCAAATTGACGGTGGGTTTTGTTGATAATACTCAATGCCTTTTACATAGAATTTCACATTAGCAACTTATCTACATATATATATATATATATATATATATATATATATATATATATATATATATATATATATCCAGCTCCATTTGAAGGAAAGTTTTTGCCAGGTGTCGAAAAACATTAGAAAAGCTTCCAAAAGAAGTCTTTAAAGTACCTTCTATATTTAGAAATAAAAACCAATGAATTTTAAAAACAAATAAAGTTTAAAAACAAAGAAATAAAATTTTAAACAGCTGGCTATTAAAGTATCGTAAATGATTTTTATCTGAACCATGCATCTTTCAAACTTCCCAATGCTAATTTAACATTTTCAAAGTCCAAAATCCAGATGACTGCACCCTCAATAGTAGAAGAATAATTTGAACCATTCTCCTCCATCATTCAAAAAACCAAGCACCACTCACAATAACCACAATCCTCCATCACCCAAGCACCCACTGCCCAAGCCAAACACCAGCTGTCGCGTCTCACGCTCTAGCAGAAACAGATCTCATCGCCATTTAACAGCAACGACCGAGCCACCTGCGGATTGAGATCTCATGCGGCGGTCGAGGTTCCGATCTCTTCTCTAGCCAAGTGGAAGTCGCTGCAATGGTGCAGCAGTGCCATCTCCCTCAGAACCCATTGATTATGTTGTGTTTCTTAATTATTGATATCCTTGCAGGTTGACAATACCCTTTTAGGGTTCGCCAAAACATACACGAACAATCAACATTGTACCATCTGTTTGATTTGGTTTGGTTTGTATTTTTATTTTTTATTTTTTAAAAATTGTTTTGATTTTCTATTTTAAAAATATGAAAAAAAATATTGAAAACAATTTTTTTTGTTTTCAAATTCGAATCCAATTCAAGAAATATTTTTATAGAAAATTTTTCATTAAATTCAACAAAACATATTTTTAAAACTATTTTTTATTTTAACTAAAAATGAAAACAGGAAATGATCAAAACAAACAGATTTTTAAATTGAGGTCCACAATCGTAATCGTGACCGTAATATTATGATATGGATATTTTTTGTAATTGTATTACCACTAAAACTGTGATTACATATTGATCATATTTTCCTGTAATTGTTTAGAATTAATTACGATAGATATTGCAACATAACCGCAATCGTAATTACCATTTTGTACCCAAAAAAATCGTAATTACAATTTAAAATCATGGAAATAATAGAGTGGCATTGTTCCGATGTTCCTTTCCGAGGAATCTGCAGATTTATTAAGTAATTTGTAATTAATTAATATATAGAAAATGTTTTTTTACTACGGTGGGATATGTATACACACATTTTATGCTAGTACAAGTGTAAGCACAGACGGATTTTCTTAGGAGTGGAGGAGAGGGATGACTCGTTCAGAACTTTTTCTCCTAATTTTTTATATAAAAAAATTATATGACATTCTCAAAATAATTTGTGTAACATATATTATACACGTAAAATTCATAAACTATCATATATTTTATTTTTTGGAATACTATTATTAGACTCTATATATTTGAAAAATATTCAAATAGTTGAACAAGTCCATTAAAATGAATATTATTTTCAACTCAACATCATCTGAGCTCACTACAAATAAGTTTTTCCTCCTTAACTCATCTGCTTCAAACTTCTTAATCTCTCTTGTATAAGATGAGTAAACACTATATAGGATTTCACATATTAATGTTTACACACTTTACATATTTGAGTGATAAAATTATATATAATTAATTATAAATTTAAGTGAATTATTTTGACTAGTATTTAGTAGTTCCTCCAAAAAATCTTTCTCAAGATCCGCCATTGAGTGTAAGTGAGTATCAAAATATACAATATTTTGAATAGAATAAACATACATGTATGTAAATAAGAATGTAAGTGTCATCTGATGGTCAACTTTAGTTGTTTAAGATTTTAGGGCATGTTTGGTTTGCATTTTCATTTCTTGTTTCTATTTTCTAAAAATTGTTTTCATTTTCAAATTTTGAAAAATTTGAAAGCATGTTTGTTTTAATTTCCTATTTTAAAAAATATGGGAATGAGAAATTAAAAACAACTTGTTTTTTGTTTCCAGATTCGGACTCAATTCAAGAAATGTTTTTACTGAAAAAATTTCATTAAACTCAACAAAACACATTTTCAAGCCTATTTTTTATTTTCAGTGAAAATGAAAACAGGAACTGATCAAACCAAACAGACCCTTAAATTACGGTCCCCAACCGTAATTGTGGTAGTAATATTGTGATTTTGATAATTTTTATAACCACTTTGCCACTACAACTGTGATCAGGTTAACAAAAATTATCAAAATCACAATATATCAAAAATTTGTCCTTAATTTAATGAATTTGGCAATTGATTAGAGTATAGTATAGAAAAAGATGCTGCACTCGAATTAGAGATGCATAGACAAATGATTGTTTGATAACTTATATTGAGAGAGATGTATTCAATAACATTGATAATGAGCTGATCATTCAACGATTTCAAAGCATGAAATCACACAGAGGACAATTATTAGATATGTAAATATTTATTTGATTATATATATTAAAATTTTATGCATTTAAATTTTTATTTATCTTTATATATGTGATAGTAATTATTATTAATTTTTTTGGAAATAGATTGCCCCCATTAACACCAGGTCCTAGATCCGCCAATGTACTTATCATGAAGATCAAATCCTTTTATATATGAGTTTAATTGTTATACAGTAATAGTACTGTAAAACATTTTTACACATACATCCAATCATAAGTTGTCACATCAGTAACAAAAGTTGACTCTTATCTTATCTACCTTAAAAGTCATTCATACTATGATTGGTGATTAGATGACAGTGTAAAAAGCTTTACAATGTCAGTGCATAGCAATTAAACTCTTTATATATTATTAAAAATAGAGTAAATGCCCAAATTGGTCCTTGACAAAAATACACGATAACAATTTGGTTCCTGAGAAATGGAAAATACCAATTTGGTACTCGAGAGTGTAAAATGCGGGTCAAAATAGTCTCCGACAGTGACTAAAATGTCCCTAAAAATCATCCTAAAAAGGACGAATTTGACTCGCATTTTACATTCTTGAGGACTAAATTTGTATTTTCCATTTCCTGGGGACCAAATTGTCACCGTGTATTGTACATTTACTCCTAAAAATAAAAAACAAAACATTTTTTCTATTTTATCTCAATATTTTTCTTAAAATTTGAGAACAAGTAGTGAGCAAATTGTCAGACTTATAAGTATACTTTTATTAATGATATATGATTTTTTTGGTTTAATGAACTTTTTAGTCCCTACATAGTGGACGAGTTTTGGTTTTGGTCCCCTATAATTTTTTTCGTTAGTTTTGGTCCCTATAAGTTCCAGAATTTCGATTTTAGTCTCTGCCATTAGTGTCCATCTGTTAAGTGCTGACGTGCCACGTCAGCACTGCCACGTAGGCTAATTTAATAATTTTTAATGTCGCATAGGATTAGTTTTAATGAAGTTTTTAGTCCCTGCAAAGGGTATAAGTTTTGGTTTTGGTCCCAAAACTTTTTTCCATTTATTTTGATCCCTAAAAGTTCTAGAAATTTGGTTTTAGTCTCCGAAAGTTCCAGAACTTTGGTTTTAGTCCTTGTCGTTAGTGTTCATCCGTTAAGTGCTATCATTGCTATTGGCACGCCACGTCAGTGCTATCACCTTCCAATTAGGGCAAGTCTAAAATTGTCCGTTCGAGTTCTTCTTGCTCTTAGATGTCATCAACTTCAACCAATCTTCACAATCACAAACACTATCACGCTATTGGAGATTGAAGTAAATGACTCGAGTCTTCTAATCAAGTTGGTTTATCGGGACAGTATTGGTGATGCGAAGGGGAAGAATGAGAAAACAAAGAAGAAGCTGGATGAACGAAACGCGAAAAATGAGCTTCTTCCGAAGCACGCAAAGGAGGTTGACGGAGTTGGAAACGCAAAGAAAAACATGAGTGATATCCTATTTAATAGTTTATAAACTAAAATAGAATAATAAGATTAAAATAATAAAAATAAATTATTTTAATAACTGTATTATATAATAATAATAATAATTATAAATTAGAAAAAAATAAATGATTTTCCTACATGACATCCCACGTTACTTTAAAATATAAAAAAATTAATACAGCTAACAACAAGGACTAAAATCAAAGTTCTGGAATTTAATCGATGAGCACTAACAACAAGGACTAAAATTAAAGTTTTGGAACTTTGAGAGACCAAAACCAATGAAAAAAGTTTAGGGACCAAAACCAAAATTCGTACACTTTGGTGGGACTAAACACTCTATTATATCTAATCCTATGTGACATTAAAAATTATTAAATTAGCCTACGTGACATTGCTGACGTGGCGCATTATTAATCACGTCAGTAGTTAACAGATGGACACTAACGACAGTGAATAAAACCAAAATTCTAGAACTTATAAGAACCGAAACCAGCGAAAAAAATGTAGGGACCAAAACCAAAACTCGTCCACTTTATAGGGACTAAAAAGTTTGTTAAACCATTTTTTTTTATATGTATGTTATTGAATATCTATTATTGATATAGACATAATTTAATTTTTTTTCTATCAATACATGTCCCCACTGATAAAAAAAAATGATTCGTCGCTGAATGGCCATGATATGGCTCCAATGGTCTTCATGCTTAGATGTCGATAGCACATTCTTTTTGCAGAAAAAAAAATTATTGAGAAATTTTCCTATTCCAAACCAAGCATGTTTAATTTAGCCATCAGTTACCATACGCAATAGATCAGCATTATTATATTAAACTCATACTGGATCAACTGGTTCGACCGGTGAATTAGTTCACTAATCAAATATGTTGATAAGTTGGATCATTTAGCTCACCAACTCGATGTGATCTACTGGTGATCAACTAATTTTCAGAAGAAGAAAAAATTCATTAAAATTGGTGATCGATTGATTTTCATTAAAATATTGATGAGGACGGGTCATTCAATTACCCACATTTATTAGGATTGCAAGTGGGTTTAGTTCCATCCGCAAATCCGATCAAACTGAACATTGAAGTGTGGATTGGTTTGAATTATTGGTTCATATTGGACTCAAAAGCTAGAAATCAAAGCATCATGAGTTCGATTATTGAATTTTCTAATTTCTAAATTGATTAACCCGATCCAAACAAAACAATACTTAAAAAGTAAAATTAAGATACCTAAAAATCTATATCAAAAACAACTTTACACATATCACACTTTTACTTTTTCAATTTATTTCATTCCATTATTTATCGGTGATTTTGACGTCGCCCTCCTCTGCCAACTCCATGCCTCCCACCATCGCCTCTTCCATGTCGACGTCACCCTCACACCTCTCTCCGCCATGGCGGCTTTGGACCCTCCAATGGAAGAGAAGACACTTAACCCAAGCTAATATAGTCGGTTGTCATGAAAATTTCTCAAACAAACTCGAGTTTGGTGAAGATTGGGTTTGTTCAAACATACAATAGGACGTGTGATCTTTGAATATGGTGATTTGAGTATGCGATGATGAAGTTTTGGGTGTCCTCATCTCGTGGTTTGTTGAAATTTAGGATTAATGTGAGATGTTATCATTTTCAGAGTCAAAGTTCAGGGTTGGGTCTTTGTTTCTGCCATCAAAGTTGGAACTTGGTGGGATTTGGAAATAGGTATTTCAGAGAGGACCTCTTTCACAAATCCTTCTTCTAAAGGAGACGGTGGTGGTGGTTGTTTCTTCATGAGTTGGGTGGAGAAGGGAGGGTGAGGTATTACGAGTGGGGGATTGGATCTGAAATTTTTCCTGATATTTTTACTATTTTTCTAAAAAAATAAATAAAACTAAAAAACAAGTTGATCAGATAAACTGATCCAAACAAACCCGGATTTAATCGGATTGGTTCGGTTTGGGTTGCATATCAAATTTCACAACAAAAAAACGAACCAAGACAATCCGATCAATAGTAATTGATTTGGAAGCTAAACTATCTCAAATCCGATCCGAACTAACCCGAATACGGATAGTTTTTTTAAAACAAATTCTACTCCCATTTACTCACGGTTTAAACCATGAAAAGGGAGATATATAACCGTGTCTGATTTGAACTGCGATCCATACAATGTCATATTTTTTAGCCACGTTTTTGTATCTTATTAGCCACGGATATCGCTATTGTTTTTAAGAAAAATTATAATCCCATTTATGCATGGTTGGTTTAAACGATGGAAAGTCTTTTTACCACTCATACAAAAAAAACCATGGAAAGTCAAACATATAACCATGGATGAATTCAACAATGACGACGGGACAATAAGTCACACTGTTTAACTTATTAGCCATGATAATGGATTACCGAACCGAATTTAATAATATTGCAATAGAGGGTATTGGAATTTTAGCAAGTATTGCAAGCATGGCTAGATATATCACAATGACTCAATGAGCCTGGCTCTTAATTGGCAAAATTCATATGGGCCAACTAAAGGCGAACCAAGTTATTCAGCTTCTCAGAAGGAGAGTCCAGCAAACGAAGTTCAATAGGAAAAAACCATGAATTAAATTGCATCCTCCCAAAATTCTCTTATTTTGGTGTTCTTTTTTATTTATTTACTACTGGTTTATTTAGTTTAATCTGCTAAGGTAAAAATACAAATAAGAGGGACTATCTTGTAATTTTGTTTTTGAAGAGTTCTAACTTTTTAACTATGAAAAAGGACCACTTCCAACTTTAAACACATGCCACCCCATTTCTTAATCCTTACAAACTTTTATTATTATTTCCTTTCTAAAACTTTAAAAACAATAAATAACTTGAAAACAAGGTTTGATTAAAAAAACGTGAAAACAAGGTAATATTTTTGTTAAAAATTAAAATCATACCAATTAAAAGTAAAAGTAAAAGAGTTTAATTTAAATTGTCAATCAATCAGAAATCATGATATAAGTGACTCTTAAGGTATTTAGTAGGGATGACAAAGTGGGTCAACCCGCCCCGCCCCGTCATGGCGTCATTAACACACCTAAAACTGGGCGGGGAGGGCCAACCCGTTTTAGACATATGGGTTAAATCCCCTAACCACCCCGCCTAATGGTGGGTTGGCGGGTTGGTCCGCCAAACAAATAAAAACATAATTTGGGTTGGTGGGTTGGCGGGTTGACCAGCTATAAAAATAAAAAAATTAAGAAAAAAATCATATAATATTTCTTTTTTTTTGGGCAATCTTCATATCCTTTCTTAAATTATTATTAAAAATTGAAATAATCTTATCTTATAACATACAATTTGTGTTATAAAAGTGAAGACATTATTTTTGTAGTATAAAATAATTCCAAGTAAAAATTAAATTAAATTAAGTAATATTAAATAATTAATAAATTAAAAAAATTATTTTTTAATATGACGGGTTGGCGGGTCAACCCGCTCCACCCCGCCACCAATCCGTTTTCGGGTGGGTTAAGTAGGACGGGTCAAAGTGGGTTGGTGGGTTGAGAACCCCAACCCACCTCGCCAAATTCCGACGGGTTGACGGGTTGACCCGCGGGTCACAGCCCACTTTGTCATCCCTAGTAGTTAGAATAAGAGTCAATTACTTTTACTGAAGTGAAAATTTCTAATTAGTTGACAGTGTAAAAAAAACTTTATACTGTTAGTACATACCAATTAAATCCAAAATAAAAAAAATGTCCTCCGGATATTTTAACTTGTGCATTTTAGTCATTTGATGAAAAATAAAACAGAAGGACAAAAATGCACATGTAAAAAAGTTTAATATTTGAAGTTTGAGGATGGAAATATATTGGATCGGGATAAATTAAATTTTTTTCAAAAAAACAATTTTTTTGCAAAGAGTTTAATTTTGATATATTATCGCCGAACTTAACATGAAAAGAAAATCAAATGGCTGATTTCCCAGTCTTAATTGTATTACACCGTCATTTACTTATTTTTTTAGGACCACACTAATACACTACATGTTTCTTTTTTTTTTCTTTTTTTGAGCACAATATACGTTTCTGCTTATCTATTTCCTCAATTTAATGAGAATGATATGTATAATTTCAGATTTCGTAGAACCAGAATCAATATTTGTTAGCAAGTCAGTTTCATTTTTGGTTCCAGTTTTATGGGATTATGTTGCAATATGCAAATTTGGTCCCTACTGCCGCCTGCCCGAACAGCTCTTAATTAACCCCTAGGACCACTCTTTTATTCATTCATCTTTTGGAATAAATTCCTTGTTTTATAGCAAATCTTTGAATTTCATGTTAATATATAACAACTTTTCATTTTCTGGTCACGGTTTTAGGGATTATTAATATTTGAGTCGCAATAAGCAAATCTGATCCTCTTACCTCTGGATAGTCTAATTAATCAACCCCTAGGACTTATATATATTCATATTTTGGAATAAAATCCTTGTTTTATAGCAAATTTTTGAATTCCATGGCAATAAAGCCGTTGTTATAAGTCAGCCAAATGCTAATCCATTGTAACCTTTGTTTTTTTGTAGTATCTGATGCCGTGCTTAAATAAGTATACAGGTTGCTTTGGCTCTTTCTCTCTTCGCCATATATGGGACATAACTAACAAAATCTTCTTCAAATCTACACAAAAAAACAATGGTACTGCCTCCTTTTACTATAAATAATGCAATCAGTAAGTAGCACCAAAAAATAAATAATGAAATCAGTTTAGTCTTTTATGAACCATTTTAATGTCATCAATTTCGAGAATTAATTTGATAGTAATTCACATTTTAATTTAGAAGAAAGGATGTAACTGTCGCGATAGAGATCGCAATAGACAACTATATTCATAGCACGAGCCTATGAAGGAGTAGTATGAAAGATAGTAGAGAAGAAGAAACTTGCAAACATGGAATCCTCCACCTCATCTCAACCCCTTGAGCCTGTTAGACTTTCTTCTTCGTTATCTATACCTAACTCTTGTCTCCGAACTCTTTCAAATCGCATAGACAACTTAGTAGAAGTCTCTGTTCTCCCTGAAGATACGAAACTTGAAGAAACTAACCTCCCACTCTTGAACCCATATAGTCTTTATGCCAGAAACAAATCTATTACTAGGAGCCTCAAATCGTTAGTCTCTACAAAGAGACCTCCAGTCAAAGAATATATCCAGAGCACCAGGATGGATCAATGTGGTCTTCGTGCCACTAGTCAAGAACAATATGTGACCCTAGAGTTTCCGCCTGAACTCATCACTCACTGGAGACGTCACGGCTACACCCATATCCATATTGGAGCCGTGAGGCTTTGCCTTACACTTCATGGAAGGAAAGGAATCCCAGCCACAGCTCGAGTTGCACTCCTTAACTCAACATACGTGAGGTATCAGGATGCATTGATCGGAACAGTACTCACTTCCTTAGCTGCGGGAACCGTGATTCGAACAATAGCCCCTGATTTTAATGTCCGACTGGACGACCCCAATGTCTCTACTTTTCTGAAGGTCCAAGTCCAGATCAGCGGAGCTGAACAAGTAGCAACAGCCATGACGGTAACACTTCATCATCAGATGATCTATAGACTACAAGATCATGCTCTAGATCTTCATTTCCCCAATTCTACAGGGGATGCGCTCATGATTGTGGCCTCCAGGGAAGATGTCCCAGCCATCATCCAGATCCCAAAACAGATCCCACGGGCGGATTTGATGAAACTGATGCCACTGGAGTGGATCACCAACTATGAAAAGGAGCATACATTGAGTAGACCTAGTCATACATTTCTTCCCCCAGATATTTTCTCGTTGGGAGATGGAACGGTGAAAACTGTCTTCAAACCACCTGTAGAAGAACAAGAGTCTTTCCAACACCCCGAAGAAGCAAAGCTTGCCGAAATTTTCAGCGATCTCGGAAAGGAGTTTAGCAAACCAAGTACATCTGTACATCATGCTTTAACAATCACTCCGGTTGTAAAGCAAAAGCAAAACAAGCTAACTCCTCCCATCCACTATATTTACCCAGACGGTGAATATTCCTATTTGTCTCACATTGAGGGACATTTCATTTGGGATGTGGCACCAGAGATGTGTGACTCCGATTGTTCTTGCGGGGACTATGGAGACGAAGATATCGATTCTGATCTAGAAAGAAGAATGGAAAAGGTACGCCGAAGGATATTGCGAAGAAAAGCAAAACCTCAATGCTCCCAGGACAAAGATACTAGGCACCACAAAGATGATGGTGACAGAGATGATGGGTCCCGAAGACGACGGCCGTGGGTAGGAATTCGAAACCCACATGCCGGTCCTTCTCGAGAAGAATACCTCCGTCTTAGAACAGCTGAAATCCTTCAAGAAGATCAGAAACGAAGAGAAGAGAATCAGCGAAGGCAAAATCAAAAGGCAAAATCCATCTTAAAGGAACCTTCTCATAACTGTCTCACAAATCCTTGTATGATGCTTACACCTTCTAAATATGACGAGGATTTCCCACCTTTTGACAAAAGGACAGATGAATCTATCAGAACTTCAATGAAGCCTTATGTGACTCCCTCCGAAGTCTCTCCGTCAGGTTTAAAGCCAGTCACCCCGGCAGAAGAAGTGTTGAACTGGCAAACGCATAATGCGAGGGCCCAGAACAAAGTCCTTAAAAGAATAGACTCTAAAATAGACAATCTTGCCTCCAAGCAAGATTCCACTGTAAAACAAGTGGAAGGATTTTCTATGCAGATACAGGCTTTGTATGAAGATCTCAAGAGAAAAATAATGCTCTTAGATGCAGATCTGAGGCATCTCATCAAGACCGGCTACATTGGTCCCGAAATGGTGAAAAAGGATAGAGAAATCCGGGTACTCCAAGACCAGGTCAATCAGATTGAGAAAAATATGGCCAAGCAGCATCAGATTGTTTATGATGCTTACCCCACTAACATACCATCTCTCAATACTCCACAACCTACATATTCAAATTATCCTTCTGAAGAAGACTACTCTAAATGCTTCAAGATGACTTATGAAGTATTTAGGCAGTCAGAAACTAGCCCTCAAAAACCATCCAAGCCCAAAAACCCTACACAATTCTCATCGCAAACCAAAAAGGATCCCCGACGAACAACAGAACCCATACGCCTTAGAACTCCATCTCCATCTCCACCAAAAGAAGGATCTCCGTCCATAGCCAAAAACAAACACCCTATGCTTCCCATAAGGCCGCTTCACCTTTCTCAGTCAGACCACTCTGACTCTCAATCTGATGATATCCAAAGCTCTCAGAATGCCCACTCTGTCCTTGAATCACATTTTGATCCTAAATCCCAGACTTTCGATGATTCTCTACAGAGTTTTGATGATTCTGAGCAACGTTATATGGATGTCTCTGCCCTTTACATGGCAATCCCACAAGATGATCCTCATGAAGAAGAAGACTCAAGAGTTGATAATGATGGCGACGAAAACTCCCCGATGGCATATGTAGAAGAACCGGTCGAAACCAGTCATCGACCCACTTCGGGTCCATGGTTCACTTTCGATGATGCCGCTCCTGAGAAATGGCGGTCAAAGCTTAACGACATGGGTGCATGGATCAATGTCCAAATGACTAAACCAGGTGTCACCCTTTCATCAGTAATCAAAGAATTTGTAGCCAGGATGACAGGCACATTAAGGGAATGGTTCCAAAGCCTTGGACCATACAGGCAGCTCCAACTTACCCAATTATCAGATGCAGACCAATTACTGGGACCCATTCACAAAGAATTTTTAGGCGACTATCAACTCATAGAAAGACAAAGAAGGCAAGAATTCTTCGAAATGCGATGCTGTTCTCTAAAAAGGAAGGATTTGGATCGTCATTACCAAAGAATGGCTCAGAGATATCATATGCTCAATGGTTCCAACAATCCAGATCTCAAATACACCTTCATCGCTTCTCTCCCAGCTGACATTCAGCCAGAACTCCAAAGAACAATCCTCTCTTTACGAAGAGACATCTCAGAGATATCCCTAGGAGAAATGTATCAAATGGCTCTGTCTACATTAGACAAGCTCTGTGAACAGCAAAAGCTCTTTCATTCCATTGTAAAAGGGAAGACGAAACTCCAGAAGATATGTAGAAAGCCCTACCTTCAGATCAAATGCAAAGATAGAGATTGTTCCTGTCCTACCAGGAAAAAGTCTCATTTCCACAAATATAGCATGGCGAAAAGAAGGGGTAGAGGAAAGAAGAAGCATGTAAGGTTCTTCAAAAGAAAACCTTTCAAGAAAAAGAACACAGACAGGTGTTATTTATGCAAACAGAAAGGTCATTTTGCAAAATATTGTCCCAACAAGACCAAGAAGGCAGTAAAAATGATCCAATATCTTCAACAGGCTTATCCAATTGATCATGATGATATTGAGTCCTTGTTTTCTGAACAAGAGGAAGCTGATGCAGATACAATTTTTGCCCTCGAAGAAGATGAATCCTCAGAATCAGACTCTGACAGCCAATCGGATGAAGATGTCCAGCATTGCTGTGCTATACAACCCTGCCTCAGGATGCAACAGGCCTCCACAAGTCCCCCATTGCCATTCGTCAAAATACAAGTTCTACCGTCAAAATATGATAGGCATATTCCTGTCATTGCTTACATGGACACCGGAGCCAGTAGGAGCCTAATGAATCCAGAAATCCTACCTGCAGATATGTGGAAACCTCATAAGGAATACTTCTATGCTGCAGATGGTAAAATCTTTTCAACTGACTTGATCTCTAAGACAAAAGTTGGGATCAAATTCTTCCCTGAAGGCATTGTGTGGACTAAAGTGTTAGGCAGTAAACTTCCTGACAAGGACGTTCTCATTGGGATGGATATCTATTGCCAGGCAAAAAAGTTACAAATTCTTCCTCAAGGAATTCGGTATAAATACTATTTCAGTCCCTATACTGATATTCCAAAAATGTTTGCACTCCAACAAGTCCCCGGAAGATATGAAAAGATCAGGGACGACCTCATGAGTTGTTGCACAGAAGATCATGGTCAGTTTCAACATCCTTCTCCACTATGGAAGAATGAAGAGTTCTTCATCCATTTGCCTTTTAAAAAGAATGAAGACATCAATCCCACAAAGGCCGTCCATCCGGGTATGAACCCTGACGACCTTCAACTAGCAAAAAAGGAATGTGAATCATTGTTGAAACAAGGTCTTATCGAGCCAACCACTTCAGAATGGGCATGTCAAGCCTTTTATGTGGAAAAGAGATCAGAACAAAGAAGAGGAAAGAAGAGGTTAGTCATTGACTATAAGCCTCTAAATGAATTCCTCCAAGACATCAAGTTTCCAGTCCCAAATACAGTCGTAGAATTTGCACAGCTCAAAGGAGCCAAAATATACTCCAAATTTGATCTCAAATCAGCATTCTGGCAACTAGGCAGCAAACCAGAAGACAGATACAAAACGGCATTCTGCATACCAAATGGGCACTATCAATGGACAGTGATGCCTTATGGTTTAAAAGTAGCACCCTCTCTATTCCAGAGAGCCATGACAAAGGTTTACCAGCCCATCCTTTCTCATGCCTTGATCTACATTGATGATGTCCTTATTTTTTCCAAAACTGAAGAAGAGCACATGGCCCATCTTCAACAGTTCTCAGATCTGACGAGGCAATATGGAGTAACGCTTTCAGCCCAAAAGAGTCAATTGGGCCAAACTAGTATAGAGTTCTCAGGGATGACCATCTCAGATGGATTCTTCCAGCCAGGCCCACATATAGCCCAAGAGTTATTAAAATTCCCAGATGAAAATCTCACGAAAAAAGAGATCCAACAATTTTTGGGAATTATTAACTTCTTGAGGAATTTTATCCCTAAGGTTTCAGACTATACTAGCCAGCTATCTAAGCTACTAAGAAAAAGGAAGCAAATACCCCTTGGGGCCATGAACAGACAAAAGCAGTGCGACATTTAAAAAAGGTCGCTCAGAATCCACCACCACTGAAGATTCCTGACAAAGGCAAGAGAATCCTTCAGACAGATGCCAGTGACTATTTCTGGGGAGCCGTGCTGATCGAGGAAATAGAAGACAAGAAATTTTACTGTGGCCATGCTAGTGGACAGTTCAAAGAGTCGGAAAAGAATTATCACACTGTCTACAAGGAGATACTAGCAGTCAAATACGGAATCCAGAAGTTTGAATTCCACCTCAGTGCTTATGAGTTCCTGGTGCAGATGGACAATTCATCTTTTCCAAAAGTACTCGAATCCAAGAACAAAATTCTCCCAGATCCTCAATTACTTCGTTGGAAGACGTGGTTCTCTCGCTATAAATTCACAGTCCAGCACATCAATGGATCAAAGAATACCATTGCAGACCTTCTCTCCAGACCAAAGCCTATCCACCTCATCACAAAACTGAAGCCTATTCCCTTCTTCATGGCTCACCGAATCCCTCTCCCCATCACCACAATTGCCAAAAACCCAAAAGAATTGCCACCCTGTTCCAAGAAGCCTACAACTCCAGCAGAGATACAAGACCTTGCCCAAACTAATATCCACCGTTTCCTCCAACAAGCAAAACCCTCATTGATCCCCAGCCTTTTCAACTTCCAAACACCTTTTCTGAATCTCATCCGTATTTACCCTCACCTTCGAGAGGAGACCATGTGGTTTCTATGGAGCCTTTCAGTCCTGTATAATACAGCTATCGAAATCCATCCTCTCACTGTGTACTACTACCTATGCAATGAAGCCAACCAAGATTCCAATCTATGGACTTTCTTTCAGTGGTATGCACCATTGTTGTGGTGGAGACAAGAATTGCACAAAATAATTCATAAATATAATATCTGGAACATCCCAGCCTCAAAATCTCATGAGGTGTCAACCATTTTCATCATCCATAAACCTTACTGCATGAGCCAGTCAAGACAACTTCTTTCTAAGAATCATGCTTGGGAATACCATACCTTTCTGGACTTCACATCACAAAGTCCCAGCATTTTATCTTCATTAAGAATGTTTTTATCTGAAACAAATAATTATGTTTCCAATAAGAACATTATCTGCTCTTCACTCGGACCCTATCCAGGAGAATTTATCCCAGGAGAACCAAGAATGCCGGAGTTTGATATTCCAGATGATCCTTTAAGCTCATACTCTCAGTCAGATGCAGGAGCAAGCTCTCATGCCCAGATTGATAATATGCAAGACTCACAAGACCCAAATGAACCAGTGGACATTGATGAATGGATCAATAATTGTTTCCAGAAAAACCGTGGAGATAGCTCAGATGATGACTCAGCTGATCCAAATTTGTCCCCTTCTTATGAACCTATCATCAAGGGATCGTGGAATATCTCTACAAAATCCACTATGGAAGCATAATGATGAGTGATGATGTGTCCCACTTTAATAAAGTTAGGTTGTCATGTTATGTATTTCACTTTATGTCATAAGTGTGTCATAAATATCTACTTTAGAGATGCTAAAGTTGTGGTTGTAATTTATCTTTCGTTGTAAGCCACACGATGTGGGTTGTAATATTTTGTTTGTATCCCATAGACCTCTCCTATAAATAGAGGTCCCTTGTGTTGTAGTTGGCAAGAAGTGAAAGTAAGAAATAAACCTTGAGTGTTCTCTACAATGTCTAGCTTCTAAAACCCTCTCTTCCTTCTTCTTGAACTCTTTCTATACTACTACTTCATGGCTC
Source organism: Ammopiptanthus mongolicus (assembly GCA_039655645.1). NCBI lineage: Eukaryota > Viridiplantae > Streptophyta > Magnoliopsida > Fabales > Fabaceae > Ammopiptanthus > Ammopiptanthus mongolicus. Next base: position 23,237,894 of record CM077347.1, on the reverse strand, counting down.
AACCAAAAGGTGTAAGTATGCTCTGCACTTGCCTCTTCTGAGGATCCTGTGCATCAGAAAGCCTTAGTTAACGATCCAGAGTAAGAAATGGGTGAGGAGATGGAAGAATCTAGTCTCGTTTCTAATAGCCTAAGAGGCACAGAGACCATGCTTTGCCCAAGGAAGCAGAAGGGCCTCTTTTTAGGTCTTTTTTTGAAACAACAAATTTGAAACAACAAATTTTTTTTCTTAAAAAATTAAAATTTGAAAGGAGTCACTATAAATTTTGTTAGTTACGAAAAAGGTGGAAGAATATTTTTTTAAAAAAATAAAAAGAATTTAATTGGTATACATTGACAGTGTAAAAAAAGTTATACAATCAACCAATCTTAATTTGACACACCAGCTAAAATATTTGATTCTTATACTAACTACCTGAAAAGTCATTCATACAATGATTTTTGATTGATTGACAATGTCAAAAATTGTACACAGACATTACATAATAATTAAACTCAAATAAAAATCAGTTTAAAAAAATAAAGTTAAGTTTGGGAGTTTATTTTAGCACATGGAAGTGCAAAATTGAATCTTATTACCCCTATCCATCAATTCTAACATGATTACTTTAAAGTTGATTGGTATAATAGGTTGGTTGGTCATATACGTTTTTTTTATTTTATTTTTTATTTTGATCTTATATGTTTTATTTTTTTCATTTTAGTCATTTCCGTCAATTCCTTGACGATGTCAGTTTTAGGACCAAAATTGAAAACATAACATAATGTATAAGACCAAAATGAAAAACAAAACGTATATGATCAACATGATAAAAATCAAAAAAACATACATGATCAATCAACCTATTAAAAATAAAAATAAAAAATAAGCATATTAAGCACAATAAAAAATAACACAATATTTATAAGCAAATTAAAAAATTAAGATCACACTTGGATTAAATTATAATATTATATACAAATTTAAAGAGACTAAAATATAATCACGGATGAAATCATCAAAATTTAATTTAGGTTGTGCAGTGGGGAGAAAAGACACATAATGTTTTGTAAAACAATGATGAATTAATTAATTTAAAAAACTAAAAATATTCAAAATAAATATATTGGCAACATATTAATTTAAATTAAGCAACATGTCAACTCTCATAACAATCAACAGAAAATTAGAGAGATCAACAAAGTAACAAAAGTCTATCCATCAATTCATAAAAAAAAAAAAAAGCATTATTCATCAAAAAAAAAAAAAAAAAAAAAAGAAAGTCTATCCATCAACTCAATGTTGATTTGCCTGTCTCGCGGCTCAAATGGTTTGCTGAACTTCGGTGAAACAATTTGGTGCTGGTTCGAGAGATGAAAATCTTGTGTCTCTTTTTTCTCTCGCATTTTTTGTCTCCTATCAATAATAATTTGTCACTTAATAAAATAAAATCATAATTCATTAATATTTATGCATATTTTCAGTCTTTCATTGACAAGGGACACCGAGACACTATTTTTTGGGACAGGAGAATTTTGTTCTGGTTCGAGACGGCACTTCACCATTGGATGGAAATCTTCTGTCCAATTTCCTGTCACATTCTCTGTCTCCTGCCAATAACAAATTGATACTTAAGAAAACAAAATCAAAACTTATTAATATTTGTGTTCATTCGCAACATTTGATTGGTGAGGGAAAGCGAGACACCATCTTATGGGACCACAGATTTCTATCCTTCACCACCCCCCAACTCAATGTTGATTATAGTTTTTTTTTTTATATCCTTTTTAACTTCTTCTATCTTTTTTATATTTTTTGAATTTAAATACTTTTAATATATTTTGACCACTTTAATTTTGTTTTGGTGTGTCATCATTTTTGTATTTTTTTATAGTTAACAAAATACACTAAAAGTTCCATCCACTAAGTGATAAACCTTGATCCATTAGCTAGAAGATAAGTCTACTTGTCAATTTTAACCCAAATCTAAGCCTCGTTAAAGAAGAACAAAAAGTCGTTGTTTGACAAATACTCGACTTTGGCCCAACAAAACCAAAACAAATCAAAGATGAAGTTGCCCCAAATCCAGTCAAAAACAAAAACCATATTTAAATTGAAAGAAAAAAAAAAAAAAACCTTACCACCTAATTATCCCACTACACTTAAAATTAAGATAAACAAGACATACAGTCAAAACAACACATTTTTGTGTAGTACACACAAAATTTACCAAAAGAAAAATTATACTCACTCTTATTCCCCACACCCTTTTACACTCTTTTTCCTCGATGACTATAAAATAGGTGTAAAAATGAGTGTGGGGGAAAATGGATGTGAGAATATTATTACTCTTACAAAAAGATATATGAGACTTACAATGGTAGCAGGTATAACTCAAGTGGCGCCGATAATTGGTGGTGGTAGCTCGTGATGCGAGGCCGTGCAATGGTCTTGGCTATGGACCTATGATGGAAATGGTGGTGGAGTTTGTGGGTTGAAGCTATGTGCAATGAGTGAGATTTGTGGGTACTAGCTAATGATGCGGGTTATACGAAATTTTGGTGTGTGTCTAAGGTGATGACCTAATGAACAAAGTTTATTGAGTTGCTTACAAGGATATAAGGTTTTCGAAACTTGGTAATTTATGCTCTTGCGATAAGTGTTTTGTTTTGGGTGATGGTGGGAAAGTTAGGGATGAGGATCTTGGACCTTGAGCTCAGCGAGCCCACGCGACGACATCTTCAGTCCATTTTTATCTTGGCCCATTATAGCCCAAAAAGGGTTTACGAGTCCACCTTTTAAAAAGCTTTATAAGGATAATTGGTATCGAATATCCTCTTAGCTACTTAGATTTCTACTTTTAGGAAAATTCTATCTCATTAATATTACTTCTTTGGAAAGTAATCTTATAATATAAAAATATGGTTTAGATACTCAATTATGCATATATTTTCATACATCCCTCCTAGTGCAAATCTTAATTTGAGCGTCGGAGTGCCTTACTAGTATACCATTGCCCCGCCAATAAGAACATTGATGCCCTTTGTTTGAACGTTAAACTATATATGATTCCTAGTCCCACCATGGTCAATACAAGCATGACGGAGAAGAGGTTCCCTCAAGGACTCACCAAAACTATGATTAGGTTGAGACCTCTCCACTGGCGAGTGCACTGAACTAGCGGGCGAGGAACTTGCAATGGAACAACCATCTATCAAGAAGTCATTGCCATCATTTGCACCCAAAGCACATAGGTGACAAACTTTAAAAGGACAGTGCACTAGGAAAGACTTGTTGAGAATAATTCAAGAGCACAAAATGAATGTGAGGTATATAGGAAACTTGAACCTCAAGTAGAGGCAAAGCCCAACAATAGCCATTCACCCAAGTTGTCCATGGAGTCTGAACAAATTCAGCACCACACTCCTTAGCAAATCAATCATTCGTTCTTTGATTTTATCAAGGAGTCCTCGGACATCCTACCTGGTAGTGAAGCCACAAGGGTAAGCTATCACTTCTATGAGAAATATTCCTTCTAATAATCATGATAGAGGGTGAAATTAGGCCCGAAATTTCAGTTTTAACTCGATTAACTTGATGCTCGAGGTATAAATTACAAAGTTATCTACTTCACTTATTTGTTTCCCAAGTTAACTAGTTCTAAACTCGGTATTTTTACAAACTTAATATTAATTGTGACATCCTAGCTTACTTACCACTTGTCATTAATTACAAATGAAGGACCAAGACCTTTGAATCTGTGAGGGGTTTCCAAAACAATGGAAGTTCAAAGAACATAGATTGAAAAGGGGTCATGCGCTTAGCACAGGAATAGCGTGCAACACTCAACGTTGGAGTGACAGAGAGCTCAACTTTTGTCAGGGTCCAACGCTCAATGTTGGAGAGTTAGCGACGAGCGCTAGAGAGCTGAAGCTCAATGGCAAACACACAGAGAGCAGGAATTTCTGGAAATGAGCTAGCGCTCAGCGCTGGTTTTCTAGCGCTCAGCATGGGCGGTGTGATTCTGCAAAATTATGCAAAAAATAGAATTGAATATTTTCAAAGTGTGTGACTCTTCATGGCTTTCAAATCTTTCCTGATGTATGTGTTCTTTCATGATAATATGTCTCTATACATGAAAGGATACATTAATGAATGGTTGCATTGTTTCATTCAAATCCTTCAATGGTGTTTTCCTTCACCAAATGACATGAATTGGTCAATAAAAAGAACGACTCTGCATGCAGGAAAAATATCCGAATTGGCCAAGTTTCTACAATTCAAATCACTTCCTTTCTTCTCTTTTGTGCAGAGAGAATTGTGGAAACTATTATTCTGTAAACTACCATTGACGATATCCTTGATTGTGGTTACGCAAACCAGCCAAGGAATCTCCATTGTATCATGAAGGGGATTCATTGTTACACCTCTTGCATCCAGTTTAGATAGAGACTGGTGGGAGTGAATCGAACCTAAAGCCTAATATCTACATACTAAAGCCTAATATCTACATACGCCTTAGAGATTTGCGTTGCTTTGTTCATTCTTCTTTTCTTCTTAGTTGCAGAACCATCACCACCTACAGAAATCAAGACCTGGCCAGGGTTAGTCATTATTACTTCCATAATACTCGTCTATTGGTTTATTTATGTTTTGTATTTGATCCCCTTGGTATAGCTTAAGTATAGTTACTTCATAATTCAAGTCAATCTAGTTATCTAATAGCTTAAATCACCTAGTTTATTCCCTAGTTGATTATTTAATTGTCATAGGGAATTTGGGTTTTTTAAATGAAAGAGCTTAATCCTTATTAACTGAGAATAATGTATCCGAGAGCCACGTATCTAACACTACTTGATGCAAGCCCTAGAGGTATCCGACCTTACAACCGGCAAATGCATTGATCAAATTAGGATCCCCCCAAGTGCAGGAGGTTAACTCCATAAAGATGACTCTTTGATAAGTTCAAGATGAGTTCACGAAGAACCCTACATGAAAGTAAACTCTCAAAGTTTTCTACTAATAAAAAGGCAAGGCCCTTTTAAAGTAATAACATAGAAGGTCTGGAGTTTGCTACTACAGTACTACTGCTCCAAGCAAGCAAGGATATGCAAATCTCGAAAACCTCTCACTCTCACGTATTTTGTCACTTCAAGTGGGCTTCATCCCAGCAAAACCCAATCCAATTATTCTACATGTGGGCACCCAAATAAGAAGACTTTAGGCTTCAAACTGTGTGCTCTTTTTGTAATCCGTACTTTAGGATTTCTAGTATGGGCATTTCTTTTAGCCCTCTTTATCTCAGGAAAATGAAGGAACTAATGCAATTAATAAACACTGATACCATGCACCCCACACAAAAACAAATCACTAATAGGATCGAGGTCCTTTGCATTACTTGATATCTAAGATAGCTTGGGCACTTTGCTTTTTCTCAATTATAAATATTGCTTCTGTTTATTGCTTTTCCTTCTAAGTTGTAGATAATAAACCACAAGAAGGATTTTCAGTTGGACAGAACAGAATGACTCAGAAGGACATGTGGAGGTATCTTTACATCTCCAGATGGTCGAAGAGATAATAGTCACAACTTTCCACTTCATGATGCACAATCATGTATTGATAGCTGAATTAAGAGAGGAGAATTTTTTTATCCTAACCGAGGAATGCAATACAAATTAGGACATTGAAATATATTTCCAAGCGATACATAAATATCATGATATGTCTTATAAATTGCCCATGGTACTTGGAACTGCAAAGGTTTTTTCGTGCAAAACATCCACCTCCTACAATAATGAATGAAAACGAACAGAAAAAGAAGAAACTTGGTCTGTATTATATATATTTTTCCTGCTAAAAAAAGACTTGTTCGATATATTATAATGTTGCTTCCTGAAAGACATAGTGAATGATCAAGTAGATTTCCTTGTTGACTACCTGCAGGTTTAGAAACCAAAGAATTAGACTCTTTCAGACACTTGAAAGACTATTACTTCACAACACACATACATTTTTGTCTATTCTTTATCCATATATTGCTATTCCTTTTCTATTGTCTCCATTGTGATTGAGCAAGAGAGGGTAAAGAGTACAGAAGGGCCTACTTGATGTTTCTTATTGGATATGATGTCTCTTGTCCTAGTCATTTTCTTGTTTCTACAAAATTTGACAAGCTAATAATAATGATGATAAAAAGATAACTTGGGGAGGGAAATTTCTACCTTACAGCTTTTTTGGATTGGATGTACTTAGCATACAAGCTATTCTGCTAATTTGGCCAGCTTCAATTTGTTGGCATAACTGTTTCAAAAGCTTCCACTAGCAGTGCCACTTTTCTTTTCCTAGCAGGGGTTAATGTGGCAACAACCTGTCGAAGTGCATGATCAAGCATCCATTCTTCTGTGCCTTTCCTTTCTGCCATTTCTTGGTGCCTTAAGAAAACTTTTTCTGATTCTGAATCAGGCTCCATGGGCAGATATCTGGGCCCTCTCGGATTGAACATCCTTACCTTTTCCAATGCCTTGATGAATCTCCTAAGAAGGATCACTTTTTTAAGATTGCTCCAGCTTCTAGGCAACTGCTGGTTTGGTTTGTTTCCCTCATTTGGTGCTGGTTTTTCTTCTTGTTCTTCAGTTTCTTCATTTATAGATACCACCCTCTCTTCTTTTTGGTTCAGGTCTTCGTTGTCCACTCTTTCAGTTCTGTTTGAATTTTTGGAGTTGTCTGAAATTGTGTTGTCAGTGAGTGACTGTCCATCAGTTAAGTGGTCCTCAACATCTGGAACAATTGCATCTATTGCTTCTTCTACCATCTTGATAGCTTCAATCTGGCGGAGTTCGACTTCGGGATCATCTTTGAAGTGCATATCTTTATTCATGACAGGTATACTTGCATAAGAGACAGAATTTCCTCTTGCTTTGCTGCCATCATACTCTAACTCTTTCTCAGTAGCCCCATCCATAAGTGGATTGGAATCATTTGCTTCTTTATCTGATACCATGTGCTTATATACCAAGTACCACAGCCCTCTGTAGTTCTGCTTTTCTAACTGAGTCTCAGGTTCTACAACAGCACTCTTGGGAGCTTCAGATTCTTCATGTATAGGGAACCCTGCAAGAGTCCCAGTTTCCAACTTAGCTTTTGCAATTCTTTCTTTTCTGATGGCTGTTGATTCATCTAATAGGTCTGAAGGATCTCCTGAACTAACCAAATTAGATCCTAACGATCTCATAATACCTTTTAGGATTAAATTTTTAGACATTGAAAATCGTTCCACATTAACACCAACCAGATTCTTGGTTTCGAAGTCTCTTCCAGGTGACTCAGATTTGCTATTTAAAACTTCTGCATTCGAATTTGATATCAAGTTTTGTGAAACTTCATTGACTATTTCATTGCTTGGAGCCTCCTCGTCAGAGCTGCACATAATGACATCTCTACATGATCTGAAATCTTTGATCTTTGCAGGATAAATATTATGATTGACAGTTGTGTTCTTCTCATCATTATCACAACTTCTGGCTAAACTTTGCTTTCCATTCAAGTCTCCATCAACGGCTCCAGATGCTAGTATATTCTTCATTGTCTCAGTCCGAAGAAGACTTCTTTCTGTGAGAACAATAGGACTGTGATGTTCAAGTGTTGGATTATGACTAACATTATCTGCATATTTAGTAGTACTATGGTCAGAATTTGATGCTTTTTGAAGCAATATCTGGGTAGAGTAACCATAATCCATTTCTTTGTCTGTTTCTTCCTTGGTATGATCTATGGAATCGTCAAGAGATCGAGCTGGGCTTGCTTGAGTTTCAACTGTTTGAAAAGACTGTGTGACATTTTCAGCATCTTGAAATGGTAGAATGGTTTCAAAAGCTTCTACTAGAAGTGCCACCCTTCGTTTTTGAGCAGGTTCAAGTTTAGAAATAACCTTTTGAAGTGCATAATCAAGCATCCATTCCTCAGCATTTTTCTTCTCTTCTTCTGTTAGGGGTCTGAGATAAACATTTTCTGCTCCTAGGTGGACATCTGAGGGCAAATGTCTGTATCTATGCAGGTTGAAGTTTCTTACCTTTTCTAATGCCTTTACAAACCTTTTCAGGAGGATTAACTTTTTCATATTGGTCCAGCTTTTTGGTGTTTTTTGATCAGGTTTGTCCCCCAACTTCTTTGCTGTTAACTCTTCTTCAAGATTTCTGAAGTTGTCAACTCTAAGCCATGTTTCTTTTTTAGGAGATTCTCTGGATGTTGAGGTGTTGCCTTCCCCACCCTTACCTTCATTCTTTTCTAGGTGTTCCTCATCTGAATCAATGCATCTAGCTTTAAAGTGATCATCAGCAGAGAGATCTTCAGTTTCTGGCAGAAGAATTTCATCAAATGCTTTCTGCACCAGCTCAACTACATTCTTATTTGCATCATCCATATCCTGATCTGTTTCACTTTCATAATAATCTTGACAAGAACTGTTTACTCCATTGGATGGGAGAGCAGCTTGACCTCTTCCTTCCTTGTCCTTCCCATCAAAAGGAAGCTGATTTTCACCTTTCACTGTGTTACTTAATACTGGATGCTTATACATCAAGTGCCACATTTTTACATATTTATCATCTTTTTCCTGCACTGTGGATGCCATATCAGTGGTGTAAGCTGACTTAGACTCTTCCTGTTTAGAACTTCCCTGCAATACTTCATCATCTAGCATCATATTTGTGTCTTCCCTTGCTATTTCTCCCTCCAATACCTCAATAACTGATGCTGATTCCACAATGTCACTTTCATCAATTTTCTTGCATGCATCTACATTCATGTCATTCCCTGCTGTCTCACTGACCTTAGAGTCTGATTTATCCTTTTCAGTGGCAATGCAGCAGCATTCCATATTTGTTTCCTTGATTGCCAGAAAAGAGGAGGGGTACTCTTTTACTGCAAGAGCATTATTGAGATACTTCTCTAAACTTATATGTGGAAAAGATGTTTCACCAAGTAACAGCTCAGCATTATATCTAAAATTTCTCTTTTCTTCATCATCTACCTCAAAAGTTCCAACTCCTCTCAATGTGGATACTGGTGTGTCATGGTGCCTATCATTTGAGTCCCTTGACAACTTTTTTCCTTTCTGAGAATAAGATCTGACAGAATGGGCTGTTTTATTCACAGGATCTTCACTGTGGACAGTTTGCCTTTTCTGAGCGGCTTTCCTTGTATGCTTCGATGTATAAACAGGTCCAGTCTCCATTTTCTTGCTCTTTTGGGTCTTCAATAGACGCCTTCTCATTGACACAAAGCGCTTCAATGGAGGCAAATCGTCGTGGTGGCGACCATGAAGAGAGCAGTATGTATATGAACAAATCTTCGTAGTTGATAACTCTTGAGATCCACTTCCTTCTTGTGGGTTAATGTGATCAGGGAAATGGGAATCTTTAAGAGTTGAAGAACAGGTAGCTTTATGCAAGCTTGAGTCAGGGGATTGACACATCTGAGGGCCTTTCTCCATGGAAGACTTCTTTGACTTGGAAGTAGAAATTCTTGTTGAGATTCTCACAGGCTTCAAGCTTAATCTTCTGGTAATAACTTTCAGGGACTTGTTACCAGCATAATCACTTGGACTCGTCTTATTCTGCCCATAAATGGATTCAGAATCCAATGGATTTGCACTACATTGGCTTTTCACCTGTCTTGTTGATCTTGAAGGCTTCAGTTTCCTCTTCAGCTCAGTAGTACCTCCAGATAGCTTTCTGGTCAAACTCCTACTCAGTTTCAAAGTAGACATTCTAGTCAAAGTCTTCCTTGTGAACAATCTCTGTGAACTCTGCCCAGAAGAAGTAATACATAATCTTTTTCATCAATTGACACTACCCAGATCATGTTTACAAAAAAAAAAAAATCAAGTTGAAAATCAGCAAACTTGCCTGCAAACTCTCCTTTGCATGAGAACTGCTGGTAGATTTCATGTAATTGGGGGATGCATCTGACATTTCAATTGGGTGTGGTCTCCTTGAACTTTGTGTACCAACAGATGAGAGCATGGAGAGATTATCATATTGAGATTTCTCTTTTTTAATGGATGATCTCATGCTTGACAATCTTACAAGCCTGATTGACCTAACTTTCTTCAGTTTCTTCTTGCATTCTAATCTTCCAATGTTTTCTGGCTGACTAGAAACAGAGTCCTCTGTTCCTGACATACTTTCAGATTTCTCATAATCACTGCAGCTGACTTCAGTTTCAAACTTCTGATCATTCATCTTACAGATTCTGTTAAGCACATAGAATCAAGATTCTTTATTGAGCAAAACAATATGTGACACCCTATCAAGGGAAACAAATGAAGATAGAAAAATGACTAGCACCTGATTATGATTATGCTTTATATATGGCTTTTTGCTCCTTGTTTCTTTCTTGATCTTCCCCTTAATTGATGTAAAAAAACTCAAAGAAAAGAAGTTTTACCTTAAGGAAGGAAAGAAAGGGTGTAGCATAGAGAACAGAGATTCCAAAGATGGGGTTGGCAAACTGTTAAATGTGTCCTATATTTTCTTTTTTTTCAAACTTCACAAAAAAAGAAAAGAAGAAAGACTTTGGCTTTTGGATTGTTCCTTTGAATAGAACGTGTCAAAGACTAAAGAATTGGTCTGGAGGTGCTTGACCAGCAAGTAGGAGAACTTGAGGTGCATTGAGTTGAATTGAATTGGCCTTTAATTTGCTAGAGATAAAATGATTGGATTTAATTTTAATATACTGCTTTTATACATATAATTTATTTATTATGCATGGTCAAATTATTAAAAGTATTTGATTTTCATAATAAATATTTTAACAATTATATATGTGGTAATATATAATTAATTAATTATATTTAAAAAATATACTAACAATATATCATTGTTAAACTCAAAATGTAAACAAATTATTGTTGTATTTATTATTATTATTATTATTTACCTTTTATTTACGGGTGTTAAAATGAACCCAGTTCGACATGTTGGCTCGATTAACCCGTTGATTGAGTTTTAAAAATTCAAGTCATATACTATTTAGGCCTAACCCAGTCGGACATAAAAATTAGTTGGCTTGATACGAACTAGCCCGCAATGAGCCAGCAAGCTGGCACAATTGTTATTTTTTTATTTTTTATTTCTATTGTTTGATATTGTTTTGACATGTATTATACTATAACATTTCATTGTTTTATGGGGTTATTCACCGGTGACCTCATATGGATATGTTGATAGCTAACAATTTTATTTTAGGATTTAATCAGTATGTATTATTAATGTAAATATTTTTTATGCACTCAGCCAATCATAAATTTCAACATCAATAAAAAATTTTAATTTCAAATCATAATTACCTTAAAAGTCACACATATGATGATTTATGATCGGTTGACAATATAAATAACTTTACATTTATAGTATATCAAAATTAAACTTTTTATTTTATATTAGAGAGATTTAAAAATATAAACAAATAATTCATGTGTAATGTAAGCTTTTGTTATAAAGGTGTAAAAGAAACAAAATGACTTTGGATACTTTTGTTTAAGATTATTGTAGCTTATATTCTTCCAAGTTTATTTTTATTTAAAGTTACTTATTTTATTTCTTTCATTTTATCATGATTTTAAAGTAATTCTTTTTAAAAAAAACATAAGAACCCACAAAAAGTTGAAATGGATTAACAAAATATCTATTCACACCTATATTGGTTCAATTCACACCATGTGCCTACTGCCAATGTGCCAATCTAAATAGATCAAACTGACCCAATTTTAAATAGAGCTGGGTATATGGAGTTGGGTCTGTGGACAGTCCGTTTAAACCCCAATTCGTGCGAGTTTGGACTAGACAAATTTCAGATTCATTTAAATGTGGGCTATTTAAGTCCAGTCCGTTTAATCCGTAGACTAAACGGACTTGGTCCGCGGACTAACACAATAAATCTTGACACTATGTACACTACGTACTTGTTTGTGTTGGAGTATTGTTGGATTATATTTGATGTACTTGGCAGTGTTATGGATTATATTTTATGTACTTATTTGTGTTAGATCATTGTTGGGTTATGTTTGATTAGCATTCAGTATGGATTGTGTTTAAGATATTATTGCTTTGGATTATGTTTGATGTACTCATGTTTGATGTACTTGAGTCAAATATTACTTGCCTTGGAGAATTTTTAGACAAAATTGCATGAAAATAGTGTAAGCTATTAAAGCAAGTCATATTTAAATAAAATTTAGAATCGGTCTACAAAATTTGCTCATCTATTTTTTTGAGTCCGTGGACCAGTCCATTTAACCTCCGGACTATGCGGACTAGACGCGGATTGATAAATACAAATTCATTTATTTTGCGAACTATTCAAACTCGATCTGTGTATGTACGAACTAATGCGGACCGGACCGGATCGGTCCGGTTCCCCAGCTCTAATTTTAAGGCACTTCTTTTATTACATGTCCCATGATGACCACGAGAAATTTTAGAGAAGGTCCTACATAGATATGGTGCCTATTAAACACAATCATTACCTTAAAAGTTATCTTAAATTATTTACTGAACTTATTTTAAAACTATCTTAAAATTTTGATTAATTGTGTGTTCAATATACATTTGTCATCAAAGATTTATTGGGAATTTTAACCTCCAATTAAGTTTACCTTTATCTTATTTTTTGATAAGCATTGAGTTTACCTTTATTATTGTTTTTTTTTTTACGGTTTTACCTATATAGACGGTTGTACACTGCTTATTTTTATTTTCAAAACATTTGGCTAAAAAAATGAAAGAATATTTATAAAAACAAAAGAATGCTAATAAGTATCCTAAGGACATTTGTTAAGGAAACAAAAAAAGAAGTTTTTTATTAAAAATTGATGTATTTAATATTTATACCTAATTTTTTAATACAAAATTATTTTTTTGATTTTCTTAAAAAATATTCTCAGAACATTCATTAGCATGATCTATATAAAAAAAAAAAAAATGAAAGAATGGTCGGTGCCTCGGTGGTGCGCATGTTGGTTTGTTCATGATTCTATAATTTCTTTCTAAAATTTCCTTTTCTAGATTTTTCTTTTGTCATTTTTACTTAAAACGTTCTCTTATAAAACAAACTACTTATATTCTTGAAAGATGTATTTCTTATCTGCTCCTGTAATTTTATTTTTTAACAAAGTTTTAGGGTCGGTTTGGGAGTTTGAAGGAAAAGGAAGGAGAAAGATTTGAGGTGCAAGGGTGGGTAAAGGGAAGGGGAAGGGAAGATAGTCACTCATCTTATATGAGGGTTTATTTTTTAACAAAAGAATCAAAATCTCTCAATTTGAGTGAAATAAAAAAATGAAGTAAGAGAGGATTGTGGAGGGGTTTAGAGTACTTTTAAATTTTTGGTTTAATGAATATTTTGGTCCCTGCAAATAGGGTGAGATTTGGTTTTAGTTCCTCGAAAAAAAAATTTTCTCAATCTTTATGACTTGCTCCTACGGAACCGAGGTCGAAAAGATTGAGAAATAGAACCATCTGATTTGATTCGTTCTCAATAGCCACGAGATGATCATCTTAGGGTGATCAAGCCGCTATTCCCCGAAAGGGAATAGGAAAAGGCCTCTACCTAACAAAAAGGAAAACATCTTGCTTCCTAACTTCTAATCTCTTTTGCTTTTTTCGCTTCAAGAGCTTAGGTTTTGGTCCTTAAACGTTTTAAAACTTTGAAATTCGTCCCTGTCGTTAGATTACCTCCGTTAAGTGATGATGTGACACTCCGTCTGCCACGTCATCAGTGCCACGCGTAAAAAATATTAATTTTTAATTCCACAAATTTTTTTAAACTAGCTTTTGGTCCTTGTAAAATTCATCAATTTTGATTTTAGTCCTTGTAAAAAAAAATCTTAGAATTTTGTCCCTGTAATCTCAAATTTTTTGTAAATAATCCCTACCATCACCTTTCTCTGTTAATTGATAACGTGGCAAACGGAACACCACGTCAACCATATCACGTCGGTGCCACGTCCAAAAATTGGGTGTTGTAACAGTTTCGCTCAATTTGGATATATATATATATATATATATACACACACACACACACACACACTGAAAGTTATGCGACACACACTGAAAGTTATGCGATACAATTTACATATTGTTAGCAACCAGATTTTACAGAAATTCAACGGTGTTCTATTTGTTATTGGGAATAATTCGTGATCTAAAATTTCTAATAATTTTACCAGACTTAGATGAGGATGTTAGCTTTAATTCTAATATGATTTCACTTAATTCGAATAAGTATAGAGGAAGATACGCATCCCACAAGGTAGGGACTATTTACAAAACAATTGAGATTAAAAGGACGAAATACCAAGAATATTTTTTTACAGGGACTAAAACCAAAATTAGAGAACTTTTCAGGGACCAAAAAGTTAGTTAAATTTTTTTATGGAATTAAAAATTAATATTTTTGTACGCGTGGCACTGATGACGTGACACTCCATCTATCACGTCATCACTTAATGGAGGTTCCCTAACGGCAGGGACGAATCTCAAAATTTTAAAACGTTTAGGGATCAAAACCTATGAAAAAATTTTAGAGGGACTAAAACCAAATCTTGTCTTATTTGTAGGGACCAAAATATTCATTAAACCTAAAATAATTCATAATTAAGAAAACATGATTCCTCTATAATTCACAAACAGGTTAGTCATGTTTTACAACTTAGCACAACCTATCTACTTATTTCATTTTTTTCTTTTCTATGAACCCCATATATTCTTTTCTAAACTTGAATGTTCTGCCTATTCACAATGCAGATGTATGCTTGATTTTTTCTTAGCCGAACAATACAGGATGATTTTGGAAAATGAGTGCAACTAAATTTGGTTTTTGATAGAATCCAATGCCTTCTATTGATCCATGCAACTGACTCCACTTTTCAGTTATTGTTACACAACAGTGTGTGAAAAAATTGTGCAGGGAATTTAACTTCTATCCAATGGCTCTAACAAGATTATGAGAAGTGAATTTATTTATTAATTGTTGAAGTAATACTGCTTACCCAGTACTTGAACTCACAAGGACTACATTGTTGTCTCCATTACTATAAGCAAAAAATTAAGTTACACTAGACTTTAATTATATTCAATGGCGCTAAGAAAACTTTTATCATATGTATGTTTTAGTTATGGCTCTTCCTTCTTAACCTGTTTTTCTCAATGTGCAAACTGATTCTGCCATTTCTCTTGTCTATATAAAAATGTCAAGAATTTATCATGATTTGTTGCTTATAACTTCCCTGTAAACATAACAATATTTTAACTGCAGTGAGCTATCTGAGGACATCATCTTGTGTGCATATTGATTTGAATCCCGTTAGCTAATAAAGACTTGGAACATCATATTAGATGAAATAAAATACATAGAAGAATGCAAAGCACACTTGCATTAGTAACTGAAAGAGAATCCTGTCAGCTAAAAAACATTACTTTGCATGTAGCTATCACAATTGATGTAATTGCTCCTTTTTGAATGCTGCAAAGAAACTGGTTTATCTGAAACCTCTCCAATAAAACACCAAGGAGCTCTCCAATAGGTCCTGCTATTGAGTATGGACTGCTCTATCTGCTTACATTTTCTTGATTCAAACATGCTTTGATATTGCAGGGCTTCTTCAAGCAGGTTTTGATAACAAGGTCTTGATGTGATGATTACCTATTTTTAAGTGTTCTTTCTTCTTTTGCTTCTCTGTACTTATTCAACAGTAATGATTCAACTCTCTTGTTCATGAATCATAAGATAGATGTCATAACTAGTGTGCCTTTCTTATTTTTATTTTAAAACTACATGGTACTAATTGACTTCATAATTTTCTATATTGAAGCCGGTGAGTTATGATTCTATGTTGTTTCCATCTCAATGCAGTTCATGCAACTTTGATTTTCTATTCTTGTTCACTTGGAATGTGTTGGTTTTTGAGTATGTGTAGCTTTTATGATGAGAATAGATGTTCTCTACATATTTTGTTAAGTGTTATTTTTGTAATTACAAAATAAAAGGAGAATAAATAAGAACAGGACAAACCTATGTTATTGTTAGCGGCAAATAACGACTTGGAAATGTACGAGTACTCAAGTATTTTGAACGAGTCAGTAAAGTCCGTTACATAATATTAATAAAATAGGATATAATAGTGAAATATATTAAAAAAAAATAAATTGTCTAATTTAAATTTTCTAATCTTTAAATTTTTTACAATATTTTTAATTTTTTATTATTTAAAAATTGGTTAATGTTTATTTATTTGCGACATTTTATATTGAAATCCCAATTTTTTAAATAAATATTCAAAAACAAAATTTTAATTTTTGAAGGCAATTAAATTGTTTTATCCAAACAAAGTATTTTCAAAATGAAGGGATTTCAAATGAAGCAATTCAATTGTCTTATATTTCAAATACCTTGGAATTTTGAAATACCCCATCCAATCACATACTTAGTGTGTCAATATTCTTGCTTTGCAACCAAATATGCTGTCATAATAGCTTATCGCATTATCCTGTATTTTTTAAGTGGTTCCAAATTAATTATAGTGATGATGCCGTTACATCGGATCACATCGGGCCGCATTAAACCGTATTATACCACATCAGAATAGAGTTGCTACCTATACCATCCCATTTACTCCATCCATCACAACATCTTTATTTTAAATTTTTTAATTTCAAAATACCTTTTAGACATCACCCCATTCTCATAGTTTCATAACTTTCGGGCAATTAATTGTCGGAATACAAAAAAATTGTGTTCCGACAATCAATTGCCGGAATAAAAAAATAATTGCAGGAACACAATTTTTTTTTATTCCGGCAACTAATTACCGAAACACAATTTTTTTGTATTCCGGAAACTAATTGCCGGAACACATTCAGAGAGCATTGAAAATTTTCACTCTATCTTCTCATCTCTCTCGACTCCCTTCTCCCTAACCTGCAACCCCCTCACTCCTTCTTTTCCAGTTCATTTTTTTCACAAGAAAAAAATAAAAACAAAATAGAGCCCTTCGTTATCTCTCTCTCCCCCACCGTAACCCTCTTCCCCTTATTCCCCCGTACCCACAAAATAGAACAGTACCTCCACTAGTTCCAGCTGTGCGTCCCAGACCGCTTCACTGCAACTCACCAGTCGCGATCGTCATTCACTAAACCACCTTGTCGGCAACTCAAAAAACTTGGAAAAAATATAATCCAGCAACTAGTTGTCGGAGGCTAATTGTTACATATCCTGGCAACTAGTTGCCGGTAGGCTAAAGGGGTGGGGTGCGAACCGGAAGATAGACGAAGAAGAGGAAAGGGTTTTCAAATTCACAGGGGCAAAAAAGTCATCTCACGCTCCAAAATTAAAAGTGTGGTGGTGCATGAGCAAAAGTGGTGGTGTATGTAGTAGTTGTCACATCGGAATCATATCAAAAAAGAAAGGACCACATGAGATTTATAAACAACCTTTTAACCATAAAAATTTCACACCGCATCGGTCTCAATTTGCATCATGATGACTGCAATGTTGACGACCATCGCAGCTGTCACAATTGTAACCGTAACTGCGATCACAATCATAATTTAAACTCATTCTAGTGAGGCATCGGTGAGACCGAAGAAAAAGGAACCAAGATTATATCAAAGTGGTTACATGTCTTTTTATATTCTTTTAATTTCCTTATTATTTTCATAATTTTTCAGTTTGTTTTACTTTGGCGCCAAAACAAGTTCATAATAATAAGGTTAAAATTCATTTTTAGTCCCTCAGGTTTTTCACTTGGACGAAAATCGTCCCTCTATCAAGTTGTCATTTAAAAACTAACAAAAGGTACCTACGTGACAAGCATTTTGCCACGTGGCATGCACAACTGGAATAAAAAATATTAAAATAATAAAATATTTAAATAACGTCTAACATATTATAATGCTAATTTATTTTCATATAAATATTGATTAAAAAATTGTCACGTGCAGGGTAAAAAATAAGGCAGATTTAATATGGATTTATTAAATCATGATGAGAAAAGCCAAATAGGAAAAGGTTTCAATTCTGATTCAAGTTGATGGTTTAACCGGATGATGTATAATGTAAAATTTTCTAATAAGTTATAACATCCAATACTAATAAAATATTAATATTATAATTATTAAAAGTTAAAACAAGAAATTTAAAACTAAATTTACTATTTCTATAACATAATATTATTACTATCAAGTTTATAACTTTTATATGTTTTAACTTTTAACTTTGCGATGATTGAGGAGTCTGTTTGTATTATCAGTTCTCACTATCTTGCAATTCTTACTCAAGTCAAATGCGTGAGGATCGAGGAAACGAACGAATGAGCGACTGCGTGCAAATGAATTGATGATGACCATGAGCGAATGTGAAGATACAGAGGGTCGGGCTGACTGAAACAAGAACAGGCTCGGATAAAGCAAGAACTTCTGATGTTCTTCACTGCCACAATGACAAAGGAAGATACTGGATCTGGAATAGGCGATTAGTCAGTCGCTTAAGTTTTCCCTTTTCTGTTTCACCTTTTCATTTTTTTTTTCCCTTCCGTTTTTAAGTTTTCATAATTTTTTTCTAGAAAATCGATCACACTCGTTTTAACTCGGTCTAACCGGATTTTTGACCGATTTAAAGCGGTCTAACCATAGAAGCGGTTTTTGATCTCTGACCAGGACCGGACAAAAAATCGGTTTACGGGTCAACCGGTCCGACCAGCCGGTCCGGTTTTCATAACCTTGAGAAAAACTATATGAAATAATTCATTTGTTAAATAAAAAAATTATTATTAAACCTACTGAAGTTAATTATTATTATTTTTTATAAATTTTGTATAAATGATTCTTTTCTATACCAACACGTGAGAAGAAAAAATAGGGATGCATTTATATAACAGTGTTGTATAGGAAATTATAGAGAAAACTGCTTTCGTGGTAGTTTTGGTTTCCAAACTGATTTCTTCCATTTTTTTATCAGCATGTTTATTTTTATGTTTTGGAAACTTCAAAGATACCTTCAAAGCAAAAGCAACAAATAGTTGCTTTGATGAAACGTACATTTGCAAAAATGAAACTGAAAAACAAACACACACTATGTGTGGGTTACTTTCCAAATTTGCAAGAAATCAAAGAGTTTGTCTGGTAGCGCCACGTTGTTCCTTATCCCCTCCTCATCCTTATGGACTCAACCCTACAACCATAATTCTATATAGCCTAGGCCTATATATTCTTCGTAGGAGAAAATTTTGACAACAATTATATGTAAGAAAAATGCTAAACTATACTTTTTGTCGCTTATTTTTATTTTGGGTTTCGATTTAGTCCCTATGTTAATTTTCGTCTCGATTTGGTCCTTGATCCTTTCAACATTATATTATTTTCGTCCTTTCCATCAAATTAACCTAACAATGTTAGATTTCTCGCAGGAATCTAGGTTCTCTCGTCAGAATCTGACTTTTAGAGAGAGAAAACTTCAAAGTTCCAACTTTTTTTGTTTTGTTATTCAATAAAGAAAGCATGGCCACTATTTTTCTACCTCCCAACCTCTATCGCTTTCTTCCTCCCATCCCAGTTCCCCTTCAACTTAGAAACCCAATCTCACTTCTCTGAAAATCAACACGGGTTAACGACACACTTGCAAAACCCTACCATATTGCAGCCCAATTGTTCGTGCATGACAACAGTCAAACCCTAAAACAGTGCAAGGTGCTCTCTATCTCTCTCTGTATGATAAGCTTCCCACGGAATTTGCTTTTAGATGGCGAGATGAAAAATTTAGGAGTTAAAGTTGTGGTTGTCATGTTGAGATTCCACAAAAGTAACCATGTTTCCTTGTTTCTTTTCATAAATTCTATTTAAGTTTTTATTTCTAAATATTTTTGGAATTCGTAGGAATTTCGCTTGCCTTATCATTTTGGTTGATGTTGGTTGATTGTGTTTATATTATTTGCTGAACTTTGTTTCGTTCATACATATATGCATGGCGTTGAAGGTAGATTTGGACGGAAAGAAGGAAGAAGGAAGAAGGAATGAGGAATGAGGAATGAGGAAGAGAGAGAAACATGAGGAAGGAGGAATGAGGAAGAGAGAGAAACACTGGCGGGTATACCCAGATTCCGGTGAGTTAATGCCGAAGATCTAAAACCTTTACAGTGATGTTGACGGAAAAGACCAACTTGAAATGATTTTAAAACTTAAAGGACTGAATCAGGACGAAAAATGAAATAGGAATCAAATCGAAACCTAAAATAAAGATATGCAACAATTTTTATTTATTTAATGTATCAAATAAAAAAAAATAGCTTACATAACTGAAATAATTTATATTAATGAGGAAATTATGGTGACTTTTTAAAATTTTGGTTTAATTATTTGATATCTCTCTTATTTAATATTAACTAGTCGTTAGCTATCCATTAATATAAGGGTTGGAGTGTAATTTCGTAAAATCTTAATAAAGATAAGTGTAATTCCACAATAAAATTCAATTATCACCTTTAACATTTTACTCATAACCACCACAATAGTCATTGACCACATAACTCAATCAACCATCACCTTGGACTCACTACTCAGAACTAGAGACATTCAAGACCCATTCCGTTCTACTAACTCATCCTGACCCGAAACTAATTATTATGGGTACGAGTTCTAGAACTTATACTCAATGTATTTTTAGGTCGGATTCAGGTTATACTTTGGGTTGTTTCAACCGAGTCCTGTGTCACATACTCTTCAAAAACATACTTTTTGTATAATTAGATATAAATAATAACATTTCTTGACGTATACAACCTTTTGCACAACATGCCATTATATTTATATTAATATTTTTTGTTTTGAAATGTTATCGTAAAATATACTTTAATTTTAGTTTCCTACTCCCTTAAATTTATACATTATATTTACATATTGGGTTAACCTAGTTCTAACTGATCATTATCAAATCATGATCGAGTTGAGTTCAGGTCCAAACAAATAACTAGATCAAAATATTGGTTCGAGTATGATCAAGCTAAACCCATCCCAATCCATCCCATAAACACCCTAACCACTTCAAGATGACCAACTTTGCCCCAAAACGGACATATCCATGAGAGCCACTAATCACAGAACTCAACCCATTATCATTCTCAACTCGATAGTCAAAACTACTAGGAATTGATGTTGTAGCTACCAACCGCGTGAGAACTTAACCACCATCACCCTTAACTTGCTATCCAGAATTGTGATGCGGTGGATTTAGTGGATCAGTCATGGTTGATAGAGACGAGATCTAATGGCGGTTCGTTTGACAGGTAATTAAGGCTTATAGAAGTTTGATTTGGGGCTAATGAATTGTAGGCATAATATGGTTTGGTGGTTTGTCAACTTGCACTTAGGATTGAGTAGGTTTGAGGTGGCTTTGATGCCAATTCAAAATAGTTCCGATTAGCAAGTTGAGGATGATAGTTAAACCTCTCCATTGTAATGTTATACTCGATATCCCTACATTAATGGTTTAATAAATATAAATATCAAGTGATAAATGTAATGTCAACATAAACTCAGTCTCTACAAAGACCAATGTAACTTTTAAAATAAGAAAGCTATTGAATATATTGAGTTAAACATCAAACTAGGCCCACACAAATTTTCTATATTAAGTTATACAAAAGGTTGAACATTTTTTTTTTCTTGACTTATCACAATCTCTCATCTCAAATATGTATCAAAACTCTTAATTATTATATTTTTGAGTAAAAACCCAAAATCTTCCCGACAAAAAACACCAAAACATATTTGGTCCATGAAAAATTAAAAGTATCAATTTGAGATATTTTAGTTCCTGACAATTTTAAATGACGTTCAAAAAATTTCTTTTTAAGATAAATTTTAGGGACATTTTAGTCCTTATCACTGATTATTTTAAAGACTAAAATGTCCCTAAAATTTATCTTAAAAGAAACTATTTTAAATATCATTTAAAATTATTGGGACTAAAATGTCCCAAATCAGTATTTTCCTTTTCTGAATAACCAAATATTAACTTTGATATTTTTTTTTTCTTGAACAAGTTGGGGTCTTTAGTCATTATTTTTTTTAGATTAAAGGTTCAAATTGGTTCTTGACAAAAATTACGATAATATTTTGGTTCCTAAAAAATAAAAAATACCAATTGGTCCTCAAGAATATAAAATATGGGTCAAATTGGTCATTTTTAGGATAATTTTTAGGGATATTTTAGTCTCTGTCAGGGACTATTTTGGCACGTATTTTATATTCTTGAGGACCAAATTGATATTTTCTATTTCTCAGGGATCAAAATGTCATCGAGGTTTTTTTGTCGAGGACTAATTTGGATCTTTATTCCTTTTTTTTTGATGAATTCTTCTGTATTTCAAGTGTAACTTTACTCATCTTAGATGATCAAATCAAATGATAAGAATCATATAACTTGACTCACTAATATATCCATATAATTGAGTTGTAGCATTATAATTGAACAGAATAATTTTTAGCGTAAAATTATTGAAGGTACATCTTTTATTTTTTTTCTTCATACGTTCGGTTCAAATATGTGTAAACTCATTAAAACGTCAACATCTAAACCATGCGTACTTTTCTGACTTGCCTCCGCGTCACCACGTCGGTATCTTTATTTCATCCTCCCACATCGGTATCCTTCCTTTTCATTTTCGTTTTGATTTATTTATTATTATCATAGATCATAGATTCTTAATAATCATAATCATCATATATTTTCAAACTCTCCTTCTCCCTTGGCCTTGTCTTCTTTGCCTGGCTTAGAGGGAAGAAGGTTCATTTGATCCCCTTTCTTTTCTTTTCTTTTCTCCAATTATGCTTCCCTCCCTGTATTTGATTCAAGTTTGACCCTTTTTCGTATATCCCCCATCTGGGTCTGTAATTTTGTTGCAGAAAATTAACTCTATCCCTTGGAATAGAAGATTTGATTTCTGGGTTTGATTCTAAACCTTATCTTTACCAAGCCTTTCAGAGGTTTGCACCATCTGGTTTGGAGTTAAAACCAAAAAGAAAAGAAAAATATCTTTTTAAGCACTAATTGTGTGTTTTCCCTTTTGATTTCTTCAACCTTGCTGAATGGATCATCTTTAAATCATATGTACAGATGTGATGCATAATCTATATATTCACACCTAAATTGTTTTCATTTAATTTTAGTTGAGAACTTTTTCTGATATTATTCAATATTCCTAGTTGATTGTGTCCTTGTTTTCTCCATTATTCTTTCATTTATACACTAGCTTTGGAGTTAAACATAGGATAAAACCACAAGTTACTGACAAACCCAGTTGCCAAAAGCCTTGCCTTTCAGATTGTACACTTTGGTGCTACCATTAAAAAATCCAGCTTTTATTGTTTTAGATATTGTACATTACTTGATCTCTTTATAGTTTTCCCTTGTGGGAAGAGAACTATTTACTTTTAGTTTTTGGTCAAGGCATGGATCATATAAGTAACGAGGCCAGTGTTGTCAATTTTCCAATTGGCCCTTCGGGCATTCTTGGCCGAACGGTTGCTTTCAAGGTTCTTTTTTGCAAGTCTATCTCACATTTGAGGTATCAGATATTTCTTGTGTTGTTGGATATCTTCCATAGGTTTAGGGGATATTGGGCACCCATTACATCATGGTTGCTTCCAAGAATATCATGGTTGCATCCAGGAAACCCGCAGGGGATATTAGCAATGATGATAATAGTTGCTTTCTTGTTGAAAAGAAGCACGAGTGTAAAGGTAAGGGCTGAGATGGCATATAGGAGGAAGTTTTGGAGAAATATGATGAGAACTGCATTGACCTATGAGGAGTGGGCTCATGCAGCTAAGATGCTTGATAAAGAGACACCAAAGATGAATGAAGCAGACTTTTATGATGTAGAATTGGTGAGGAACAAACTTCAAGAGCTTCGCCACCGACGGGAAGAGGGATCTCTTAGAGATATAATATTTTGTATGCGTGCTGATCTTGTTAGAAATCTAGGTAATATGTGTAACCCTGAACTCCACAAGGGTAGGCTTCAGATGCCTAGACTAATCAAGGAGTATATTGATGAGGTATCAACTCAGTTGAGAATGGTCTGTGACTCTGATTCAGAGGAGCTTGCATTGGAAGAAAAGCTTGCTTTCTTGCACGAAACTAGACATGCTTTTGGGAGGACAGCTTTGCTGTTAAGTGGGGGTGCTTCACTTGGGGCTTTCCATGTGGGTGTAGTTAAAACACTGGTAGAACATAAACTTATGCCTAAGATAATTGCTGGTTCAAGTGTGGGATCCATTATTTGCTCTGTTGTTGCCACTAGGTCTTGGCCTGAGCTTCAAAGCTTTTTTGAGGATTCATTGCACTCGTTACAGTTTTTTGATCAAATGGGTGGGATTTTTACGGTTGTAAAGAGGGTCACAACATATGGTGCAGTTCATGAGATCAGACAGTTGCAAATGATGTTGAGGCATCTAACAAGCAATCTTACATTTCAAGAAGCTTATGATATGACTGGACGGATTCTTGGGATTACAGTTTGCTCCCCGAGAAAGCATGAACCACCTAGATGCCTTAACTACTTGACTTCACCCCATGTTGTTATATGGAGTGCAGTCACTGCTTCTTGTGCCTTTCCTGGCCTTTTTGAGGCTCAGGAATTAATGGCGAAGGATAGAAGTGGAGAAATCGTTCCTTACCATCCTCCATTTAATTTGGGTCCTGAAGAAGGTTCCACACCGGTGCGCCGTTGGAGGGATGGTAGCTTGGAGATTGATTTACCTATGATGCAGTTGAAAGAGCTGTTTAATGTCAATCATTTTATAGTTAGTCAGGCCAATCCTCATATTGCACCATTATTGAGATTGAAAGAATTTGTACGAGCTTACGGAGGTAATTTTGCTGCAAAGGTACGTCGTGGATTTGGACCTTTATAGAAGCACAATACATACATATGGATGTGTCTGTTTATTTTCATTGCATGCATTTGTTTCTTAAATGAGTTTTTTGCTTTTACATTTCCCATTAACTCAGCCACTTTCCCCAACCAAAAACTTTGCAGCCCTGTGTAAAATGGTTCCTCACTGTTTGGCTAACTGCCTAGGCAGTTAGCTCAATGGTTTTACGTATGTTCATTTTCATTCCTTATCTCTGCTTATGCTTTTATATTTTGTATGATTTATTGATGGATGTGATAACGTGTGTTTGTGTGTCTACTTATGCGAGTCTATGAAATATCATGCACTATGCACTTATTATTTGTTGGACAAACCCCTGTGGAGTTTTATTGCCTCTAGTATTCCACTCCCACCAACTTCTAGGGGAAATTCATGCCTGCGAAATTTGGATGGTTAAAAGAGATCATTGCCATCTTATTTGCACCAGCATACAACTTTAACATGTCTTTGTTACTGTTTTAATCTGATAAGAGGGTGATTCATTAGATGCTTAGTGCCATTGCTTTTATTAAAATTAAAGAGTAGAGTAACAGGCTGACTCTTTAGCAGAAGCTATGCATTGTAATCTTGGTAAAATTTCTCAGGAATATGTTACTGTTTGTTCCTAAACTAATCCCGGGCATGCCTTCCAATCTGAATATTAGTTGCATGACATACATGTTAGCTATTGGATCTGCAGTTGTTGCCATCATATTCTTAATGCAATAATAATATTCAATGTGGTTTTTGATCCTGTAGCTTGCTCATCTTGTGGAGATGGAGGTGAAACATAGATGTAATCAAGTACTGGAACTTGGCTTTCCATTAGGTGGACTTGCCAAGCTGTTTGCTCAAGACTGGGAGGGTGATGTAACAGTTGTTATGCCTGCAACTCTTGCTCAGGTATGAGCCTAAGAACATTTAGATAAACTAGGTTTTTGTTTGAAGAAAAAAACTTCAACTGGATATTAATTTGAAGAAAAAGTGCTAGTGGTTATTGAAATTTTCGGTGTACTTGGAAACATAGAGGAACAATTTGATGAATGTTCTATATCTGACAATTGGCAAAAGGTTTAAGAATTAATTTATGTATCATTTTTTCATTTATTAGGGATGATTCAGTGTAGTGATTAACTTTTCTATGTTGTCTTCTCTTCCTGTATCCTGCACCAGTACTCAAAAATTATACAGAACCCTTCTTACTTAGAGCTTCAAAAGGCAGTTAACCAAGGGAGAAGGTGCACCTGGGAGAAGCTTTCAGCCATAAAAGCAAATTGTGGAATTGAGCTTGCTCTTGATGAGTCTGTTGCAATTCTCAATCATATGAGGAGACTCAAAAGAAGTGCTGCGAGAGCTGCTGCTGCTTCTCATGCTCTGCCCAGTACTGTCAAATTCAGTGCTTCAAGAAGAATCCCTTCGTGGAATGTCATTGCACGAGAGAATTCGTCAGGCTCCCTTGATGAGCTTATTACCGATGCTTCGTCCTCATTGCATCAAGGTGTTAATGGTTACGGAGCAACCAGTAAAAATTGGAAGTCCCACCATAGCATACATGATTTAAGTGACAGTGAATCTGAAAGTGCTGAATTGAATTCTTGGACCAGATCTGGTGGGCCTTTGATGAGAACTACTTCGGCAGATATGTTCGTTGACTTTGTCCAAAACTTAGAAGTTGATACTGAACTAAATAGAGGTATGGTGGTTGATGCTAACCCTCATGATCTTCAGTATCATAATCCCAGGCTCACAACACCAGATAGGAGATCGGAGAGCGCAGAATGTGATCAGAAGGAAAGTGGCAACAGTGTTGTGACAAATGGATCTAGCATAATGGTAACTGAAGGTGATCTTTTGCAGCCTGAAAGGACCCATAATGGGATTGTTTTTAATGTTGTCAAGAAAGAAGACTTGACATCTTCAAGTAGGAGTGATGATTATGACAATGAAGTTGCTGAGTGTGTACAAATTGACTGTCCAGGGAAGGAGATGGATGCTACTAGCTCAGCTTCTGAAAATGATGATGACGATTCCGCAACGGCTAGGTCTTTAACCGAAACACCAGATTATCATTCCCCAGATCATTCTGGCACAGATTTGGGTGAGGATCAGAGCATTGTTGACAGTTAGCTTCAAAGTTCTTTTTTATCCTCAGTGATATTAATTCTTTGTTGCTATTGCTGTCCAGATTGTTAATAGTATGAAATTTTGTCTTGCAAAGGGTCTCTGTACATTTTTTTATGTTAATATAGCCATAATCTGGGTTACTCAGAAAGGCATGGAAGAAAAGGAGGTTTCATGTACATGCATTTTGCACTACTAAATTGAAATTTCTAGCTACGACATATGCAGCAGATGAATGAAATCTTCTCTCACTCTCCACACCCCCTTCCTCTGGCATGGGGGGCATTGGTAAATCCATTGCATGATAGGAAGGCGTTGAGAATTTTATAGAGTTGCTGGTGTTCATGTTGATAAATATAGAATTTGATTAAATGAATCAATGACATTAATAATAAGAGGAGGATTAGTTTCTGGTTTGCTTGAAGGGTTCAGCAACTGCTTGATAGGAAGCACTGCATTTAAAAGTCGTTGTATTTTGGTTTAATTGTACTTATGGTCCTCTATTATTTGTTATGTGCAATTTTAGTGCCTATAGTTTTTTTTCGCATATTTGGGCCCCCTATTTTTTCAATATTGTAACTTCGGTCTTCTTGTCCAATGTCTATTAATTTTTTCAATGATCAACAAAGAGGAACCATTGTTATAAGCGTATAGAAGCTTTGGTAGAGCTTATCCCTCGATCTTTCCGCTTCAATATGATTCAATGGTTCTTTTCTGTCATTTATTGGTTTCGTTCCTCCTTTATGGACCGTTTTTTTTGTTCTATCATAAGGTTCTTTATTACAGAAGCTCAAGCTGAGGTTCTTAGTGTTTAAAGGAATGGTTCCTCTATATTGATCATTGAAAATTTGACAAACATTAGACCGGAGGATCGAATTCGTAACATTGAAAAAATAGGAGTATCAAATGTGCTAAAAAATATTATAGGGATCAAAATCACACATGATCAATAATAATATGATCAAAAGTGCAATTAAGTCTTGTATTTTTTTTATTTTTTGATTATGTTCTATTGTCGTAACATATAGCACTTCTCATAATAAAATATTGCTCAAATCCTACCCTCCTAAGTATAAGATCTATCGATGTGATTAAAACTACATCAAATTAATAAAATATTTTCAAATAACCGTAATTTAATAACAAATCTGTAATTTGACGCTTAATTGGTCAATTACTCTCGTTTCAAAGCAACCAGTATTATGAATGGTCCAAAATATTGACCATTTAACACTATTACATCTGTTTTTCATACGTTAAACGAATGAGAGTATGAGACATCGAATTCTCTTTTTTGGAAGCTTGCCCTGGTTTGTTCATACATAATGTAGTTAAATCAATTGGTTAAATTGATGAAAGTGTTGCTAGCGTAGTTGCATACTTGCATCTGATTTGAAATTCAACCAGGTATAAGTAGAGGTTAATGAAAATAAATTTTTATCTATTTATATGATCTTGCGAGATATGGAGTGTGTTTGTAAGAGCTTATAGAGAGCTTATGAAAGTAGCTTATGATAATAAACCTAAACAAATAGTTTATTAAAATAATATATGATCTTTTCATAAGCTATTTTTAACTTATTTCCATAAGCTTGTCAGAAAAGCTTATAAAAATAAGTTGTTTTTAGTTTATTTAAAAAAGAATTTATTGCATAAATGTTTAATTAAATTGTGGATTTAATTGGTATGCACTGTCAGTGTAAAGATTTTTTGCACAGTCAACTAATCAGAAATTGTCACATAAGCTAAAATATTTGACTCTTATCTTAACTACCTTAAAAGTCACTCATATCATGATTTCTGATTGGTTGACAGTATAAAAAATTTTACACTGACGATACATAGCAATTAAACTCATAAATTATATACCCAAATGCACTCATGAAATATGATGATGGACTCATATTGAGATTAATATAACAACAGTATTAAGAGGGAGGTATAGATATATATTGAGATGGTAACCTAATAATCAACGTAAAATATTCCAATGTATTAATACGATTTTGATCACCAATACTAATATAGTTAAGGTTACTATTTTTTTGTTCACTAGTAATAATATAATAAACATAGATGAGTGATATGTTTTGAACTTGAAATAGAAAGAATTTTTGTTCACCCTAAACTTTCGTTAAAAACAAAACATTAATATACTCTTTTTGCCTTTTTGGATGAGATCTCATCATATATAAGAAGTTAATTAAAAAATATATCTTCTTTTTTAGAAGATTCAGTACCATAATTTTATCGACAGGTGGGATGTATTCGATATTTCTTAGGAATGGATAATGATATAACCAACGTTTTAATGGTATCTTTTACTTAAAAATATATAGCGACCTATTTGATTATTCCAAAAACCTGTTTTATATTATTTAGTTGCCTACAAAGGTGGTTTAAGTGGTACGTAAGATTAACTTAGTGGTTGAGAATTATTTGCAATGTTAAGAATGTAAATCTTCATGGAAATACGTAACAGTTTAATTGCTATATACTGTCAGTGTAAAGTTTTTTAAAGAGTCAATCAATCAAAAATCACAATTTCAATGATTTTTAAGACAGTTAGGATAAAAATCCATTTTTTTTACTGATTTGATAATTTCTGATTGGTTGACAGTGTAAAAAAATTTTACACTGTCAATGCATACTAATTAAATCTAATACTTAATTATGAATAGAGACAACCTATGGACCAAGTTAGAATTAGTTTGTTTGGTTTCACACCCAAAGAATATAAGAACAATTTGTAAGAAATAAACGACACGACTATCATTTGGTTAGAAGATTACAAATATTAGCATAATCTTTTGCTTATTAAAAACTGCATAATAAAAAAAAAGGATTTTGCTATCCCATATGGCAATATCCAAAAGTCACTAATTAATAAATTGAAGATAAGATCTCGTTAACAAGTGTCTTAAGGACATTGATTAAGAAATCAGCACAAGAAAAACTTGTATTGAAAAATTCAGTATAATTAACATTTTTTAATTTATTAACTACATATCATTTTTTATACATAATTTCATTTCTTTATTCTTTAAACAATAACTTAAGGGCACTCATTAACATTCTCCTTAACGATAAACATTTTTTTATTGAAAATTATTTATATTTAATATATTGATAATTCAAAAATTATAATTTTCAATATATTTTTTTATCTTTTAATTTTCTAACCAATATTCTAAAGTTGTGTAAAAAAATACCAATATTCTAAAGACATGATTAGCATTTACGTTAATATTAGCTTATATACTCTTCAATTCTTCTCCCATACGACTTTTAATAAGTCATTATGAACTTGTATAATTGTTTACATCCGATTTCCGAATGATAGTATCAATTTATTAGTTTTATTTATCCAAGATTTTTTGTTGAACCTTTTTTTACCGTTATAATTAGTTTTCAAAAAATGCTTCTTACACATACATGTGTTACAAGACACATTCATTCACATAATCTTATGTAGTAGAATTAAAATGGACTTATATATAGAAAATGAGGCGAGATCAAATATAATTAGATAATAAAAATTATGTAAGTGATGAAATTCAGTAATGTTTGTTATGCATGACTTTTCCCTTGTATGAAGCTGGCGTACAACAAGTAAAATAGGTAACACACAAGTAATAGTAATGACATTGATAATATGAGTTGAACTAATAATTTATATAAAGTTATCAAAATGTAGTGAATGAAGACCAATTCCAATGATTAGGGAGCACAATATTAGAAAATAAGACCATATCATAAACAAGGATTAGGCTCCTCTAAAATAAGCTTGGGTATAAAGTGGGAAAGTGGGGGTGTATCCACCCTTGATCTAAGTGGGAAAGTGCTAAAGTGCATTGAGATCTCAACCCATTTTAGCTAATCAAGGGTGGTTAGCTAATCAACCTGCGCTTTCTCACTTTACACTTAAACTTGCTTTAGAGGAGCTGTATTCCATAAACAAGTGACATACTTGGTCTTAGAGCATCTTAGATAATATAATAAAGTTAACGAGTGTCCTTAGAGCATCTTTAATCAATAATATTTAAACAACTCGCTTTAGGTTGCTTATCTTTCATTATTTGAGCTTTACTATGCCAGATCATATTTAGCAATCCACCATATTTTTACTCCAATTATACCCATTTAAGCAACCCACATTTTTTATATTTTTTTATTTGCACTTAATTTTATTGTAATTTAAAATAACAACTCATCATTGAGATTTGAGCAAAAGTTATTATTTTTTTTATTCATAAACAACTCATCCTTTGGGTTCCTTATATAAGCAACCATGCTTTATTTTAAGCAACCCATATTGCCACATTGATAAACTCCAATGGGGAAAAATAATCAAGGATTCCTTATTTGTCACATGGATTTAAGAACTCCATAAGCAACCCCCCATTGAAGATGCTTTTAGGACATTGTTTATGAAATCAAGAAATGAAATTTTATATGCAAAAATAGTGTATTTATTTAATACAGGAGAATGCTAACGAGTGCCCTAAGGGCGTTAGTTAAGAAATTAAAAAAAGAAAATTTTTATGAAAAAATGATATATTTATTATGTTTAGAAGTTGTACACTTAGTTTTTCAATAAAACTTGCTTTTTATGGATTTCTTAATTAGTGTCTTTAGAACATTCGTTAGCAAGATCCTTTAATATATTAAAAAATATTATACTTTAATTTCTATATAAACTTTCCTTTTGTTAATTCATTAATCAATCCCCTTACTATACTTGTTAGGAAACACCACTGAAGTAAACAAAGCAAATCTACCACTCTTAACAATCATGGAAGTTATAAATAGATTTTAATGGAAGCCTAGTGAAAAAACAAAAGTAATAAATGAGGGGTTGCATGGCAAGTCTCAATCCACGTGCATCTCTCGTGCTAACTGTCTTGCCACTCAGATATAAATTCACTATAAATAAGGTAAGAAGAATCAACAGCATTTGCATAATAAGAAGAGGAAAAAGAAAATTAAAAAAAAAAAAATAACCGAGGAAAGGAAATTTCATTCACCGATCTGAAACTTTAATTGAAGAGGATTGTTTGCACAGCTCCAAGCTCTTCTCTTTCTCTCTCTATCTGTCTCATGCACTGATGCAACTTCTTCTTCTTCTCTGTTTTCTTTCTTTCTGAATCATTACAAGGAAACCCAGTTGAGGTAGAGAAGAAGAAAGAAGAAGGAAGAAGCAAGGAACAACAAAATGGGGGGTTTTACTATGGGTTCTGCCTTTGATTCCAAATCTGGGCAGATGATAATGGCTGCTTTGCTTTTGATGATTGTTTCCTTTTATGCTGGTACCCTTTTTGGCAACAATGCTCCCCTTTATGTCTCCCAGTTTGCCTCTCATTCTTCTTCTTCTTCTATTCCTCATCCTTCCTCTAATGGTAACCTTCTCAACTCAACTCAAGTTCAAAGCTCTCTTTTTTTACTGGTTTTCTTGTTGCCATTTATTGCCTCTTGATTTGGGTTATGTGGGTCATGTCAGTTTCTTTAAAATGGTTCTGTTTCTAAAATCTCACCTTTAGAGATTGCTTATGTATTTAATGTTGAAGCCTAAATGCGTTAGGAAGAAATCCATGTCATTAAACTGTCTTTAAATAGTGCAATTAAAGTAACTCAATATTGAATAGGAGTGTCTTCTTTCTAGAATGATTTCAATGCTGTCAAATCTTAAGTAGTACCCCACTTTCCAAATAGTTTCAATATGTATGTATATTACGTTTAAAGGCAATTGCTTTATGCCTTGAATCTACTGAGCTTGGTTGAGTTTTGCAAACAGTTGTTAATTACACTTGTGAGGGAGTTATGACTGTAAGTTTATGTCAAAAACATTGTTGTCTCAGATTGCTGCTTTGTGACTGGTATAAAAATATGTCTAACTCCTGCAGGAACTTCCAGATTTACTAACAAAGTTGCTCTGACTTACCGCAAGACACCCCTAGTAATTCTAGAAACCGGGATGGATGTATGCCCGTTGATGTTCAATGAGTATATTCCATGCCATGATATTTCCTATGTGGCGACATTGATCTCAAACCTTGATGTTTCTAGAAAAGAAGAACTGGAGAGACACTGTCCTCCACTTGAAAAGCGCTTATTTTGCTTGGTTGCTCCACCAAAGGATTATAAAATACCTATCAAGTGGCCTCTTAGCAGGGATTATGTTTGGCGAAGTAATGTGAATCATACACATCTTGCAGAAGTCAAAGGAGGCCAAAATTGGGTCCATGAGAAGGATCATCTTTGGTGGTTTCCTGGTGGTGGTACCCACTTCAAGCATGGAGCATCTGAGTACATAGAGAGGTAGCTGTATTTGACTTATTTCTGTTCCCTATTTTGTTTTTCTCTGAGGACCATTCTGATTGTGGATGTTAGAATATATTTAGAATATCTTTAAAATATTTTAGTTGGTTTTTTGAATATATTGTGGAATCAATTAGTCGTCTAATTGAGGTAGCAATCTTTGGTGTGTTTCCTTATTTCGTAACATTTCCAGATTTGTTTCCTTATTTGATCAGGCTTAGGAATCTAGTATTAGTTAAAGTAGGACTATTGAATTAGTATTATGTATCTCATCAATCTTTCAATGATATTCTCGATATACAGCCGTCTCTCTTTTCCTTATTCCCTAGGCCCCTAGCCATAAGCCTTATTCTTCAGAAGTAAAAATGGTTTTTCAACGATTTTATTACTTTTTTCTGGATACATGGAAACTATTATGATGATTTTATAATGATTACTATAAAGACATCATATAAGGTAGCTTCAACACAAGTGTATTACCTGTGACAATTGTTTTCTATTTTTTCCTGTTAAGTGTCAAAAGTCTCATATCGGTTAAGTATATGAGGAAAGAATCATTTATAATAACTTAGGCAATCTTCCCTCTATGAGCTAGCTTTTGGAGTAGAGTTAGATCCAATTATTCTAACATGGTATCTGAGCCTACCGTGATGTTGGGTCACCCACGGATGTTTATTCCTGTAAACTTCATGCTCCAAATGTCCAATTTTGGACATGAGGGTGTGTGTGTTAAGTGTCAAAAGTCTCATATCAGTTGAGTATATTAGCAAAGAACCATTTATAATAACTTGGGCAACCCTCCCTCTATGAGCTAGCTTTTGGAGTGAAGTTATGCCCAATTATTCTAACATTTTCGAATAAAATAAATTCATATGTGAGACCCAATTTTTAAAATCAGATTGAGGATGGCTATGTGAACAGAAGATGTGAAGATATGCTATATTGTAATTTACTAAATGTCAAATTTAATCTCATTTTAATACTGTTAAGCCTAATGCTGATTATGTACTGAGAATTTCATATTTTGAAGTAGCTCTGCTATAAATAATTTGAGCATGAAAGGTTCAGGTAACTATGTGCAGAGAACAAGTAATGATATGATCTTCTAATCTATAATAAAAATGCTATATGTCAATTTTGATCTTATTTCAACACTGATAAACCTAGTGAAGTGGTCTACTGAGAATTCCTTATCTACAGAACTTCTTCTGCAAATATTCGAGCATCTGTTCTTTGAGTTTAGAGGTTTTTTCTCACTACTAATTATAACTTATGCTTTAGTTCTTTTGGAAACCAAATAACCTTTTTCCCGATCTTATAAAATTAGTTAAAGATATACTATGAAAATATGACACAAAATGATTTCCAATAATCAACAAATGATGTGACTGCTTTCTTTACTACTTTTCTTTTCAACCATACAAGAGAAAATTTCAAATTTTTAAAATTTTCTTTCCTCCCAATTTTCTTGCTCTCAATCCAAACATAGGGTGAAAAAAATTGAAGTTAACTCCTTTTGAAGGCCAAAAGATAATCAGTCGTGGATGACCATGAATTTTTGTCCTTTTGTTTATGATACATAAATTTCTTGTAGGATTTCCTGAGAAAGAAATAGTATTGGAAGTTTGTAGTAAAAAGGTTCATCCACAGTAGACTAAAAATTCTTGGAGCTAGGGGCACCACAAGGATGTGGTTGTTTTGAAATGATTCCATTGGGGTCAATTTAATCCCAGAAAAGTTGTGGTTGAGCCTGTGGAATGACGATCTCCGCTTTCAAGACTTAGTTTTGGGCTTATGGCTTCCCAATGAAAATCACAACAGAGAATAAATTCATTATATGCAAGTTGCAACATATTTTCTGGCCATAGCTTTGTTGGAATCTGTGCTTCAGTGGTGTTAATGAAATAAGCTGAAACCAGATGCAGCTAATTAATAATTGATTTTTAGTTTTTTAAGTACACGTTTTAGGATATATTATGATGATATCTTTTTTTATTATTCATTTCTACCTATGGTATAATTATGTTAATTGGTGCTCCAAACTAACATGACCATGAAATGGTTGTATATTGTGCGAGTAGTTCAATGGTTTTCTAAAGATTCTAATTTTTGTCACCTTTTCCTAAATTTTTCTCTCTTTAACGGGTGCTTTGATTATTTTCCCTTGATTGAATAGTGCAAGATGTAGTTGTTAGTCGTTTAAAGGATTTGCATATGCAGGTTAGGAAATATGATTACAAATGGGACCGGTGATCTGCGTTCTGCAGGGGTAGTTCAAGTTTTGGATGTTGGCTGTGGCGTGGCCAGTTTTTCAGCTTATCTTCTTCCCTTGGATATACGAACAATGTCCTTTGCCCCCAAGGATGGTCATGAAAATCAGATTCAATTTGCATTAGAACGAGGGATTGGTGCAATGATCTCTGCCTTGTCTACAAAACAACTACCGTATCCTACTGGGTCATTTGAAATGATTCACTGTTCACGATGCCGTATAGACTGGCATGAAAATGGTAATCAGATTTCCTTCATATGTTCTATACTGGCATTCAATTGCACCTTGAAATTCCAAGATGATTTTCATATTGGCATTTAATGTTTGCATGTATCGGCATGCTTTATATTTAGTGGAAAACAAATTAAGATGCAATATGTTCTATTTACTCTAATGAGTAAAACGGAATTTTGGTCTTTAGAAATGTTCCTCACTTGCAATTTAGTCCTCAATTCAAATTATGTGTATGATATAGTCCTTGAATTATTCAAACTTGTTTTATGTCAGTCCCTACTAGAGATAGCAGAAAGAGTTACTTAAAACCAGTTTGAATAATTTAAGGCCTGAATTGTGATATTTTCATGGACCAAAACGCCAGTCTACTCTCTATTTATCCATTAATGTAGTAGTCTAAAGTTGTTGATTTTTGTTTCTGTTTTACCATATTGAAAGTTACTAATTATGTTGATCTCCAGCAAACCAGTGCTTTGCAATTCATTGTTATAATAGCCTGAGCCTCTTCTTAAAATTGATTTCAATTATTAGTTTGAAATCTTCCCTTGACTATGTGTTGATATTAATTTGGGGCTATCCTTCCAAGTTATAGCAATCGTTTAGCTGTTCAAGAATGTGTGACATTCTACGATCTGTTTACTTTGGTTTGTGCAAACTGCAATTTTCTGTTATACTTCCCTTGTTGTAGAAGTATATTTAATATATGGCACTTTTGAAAACACTGTAGGGTTTTAATTATTAGATGTACCAATCCAGAGAAAGTAAAAGAAATGGGAAAACAATTTAGTAACTACTTGCATTATTATCGCAATGTAGTTTAGATTGTTTAGCTTAGACATGTTCTTCTCCTCCTAGTTATCGTCATTACCATTGCTATTTTGATAGGATGAGCTGGTAGAATAGATGCAGCGCATATTTCTGGCAACCGTTGTTATAAACATTGGTGGGTGATGCCTTGCCCGGTTGGACCCATTTATTACTTATGTTGTGAATTTAATCTGGATAACTGATAGAAATAGGTGAATTGTATACTTGTCAAAGCTACAAATGTTGGTGGGGTTAGCCTTATCTAATTGGACCTGTAATTATTTGTTGTTAATATATTTTGTTTTCTGCAGATGGGATTCTGATGAAAGAGTTAAATCGCCTTCTTCGCTCTAACGGGTATTTTGTTTATTCCGCTCCACCTGCTTATAGAAAAGATAAAGATTATCCTGTCATTTGGGATAAGTTGGTGAATTTGACTACGGCAATGTGCTGGAGACTTATCGCTCGAAAAGTTCAGACAGCAATATGGATTAAAGAAGATAATCAGTCATGCCTTTTGCGCAATGCTGAACAAAAGCTTATAAATGTCTGTGATGCTGCTGATGATTCTAAACCTTCATGGAATACCCCACTTAAAAATTGTGTAGAGGTTAGAAATTCTGAAACAGATTCTTACAAGCTTCCTTCAAGTCACGAGCGCCTTACAGTGTTTTCCGAGAGCCTGAACAAGATAGGTCTGCCCTTTCTCTTTTAATATAAGTGCAAGAAGCTACTTTCCATATTCTTAAATTATGCTTTTCCAACCTTTCTGGTAGTGTTGCCTGGTCACACAGTCACACATACTGGTGCATGTGTGCAGAGTCGCACACTGAGCATAGATAACTGTCTGCAAAGATTGCTTGTTCAGGTGGTCTCAAATGATAGTCTTGATTACAAATCTCTGATAGCAAATTATATCATGTTCTGTTAGAAATTTCCATGACAGTGATCCCAATATGTATTCTTCTTGATGCATATGCTTTGCTTATTATCAATCAGTGCTTTCAAATGAGCCATATATGATATTGAGGCCCTAGATTTTAATCAACGGCAGCTGTTGCTAACATTATCTTTTGGTTGCATTATAGGAACATCAGCAGTTGATGCTATTTTAATGCCAGTTTCTCTTAAGCTGTGAGTAATTCTGTGAAAAAAACTGAGTTAGGGGAGAACATAATTTGACTTGACTAGTGTAAATGATAAACCAAAAGAAAAATGGAATATAGTTTTCAGGTTAAGGATCAGCATACAAGAAATGGTCCCGATAGATACATACATACATACATACCTAAATATATACATATTATATATATATATATATATATATATATATATATATATATATATATATATATATATAAAATAAATTGATGTTAAATTATCAGACATATATAGTTTAGCACTTCTTGAAAAGGATCATGTAATATCCTGTATCAATATAAAAAGTTATTCTCTGTTCAGTGCCCTGAGTTTTAGTAGGGATAATAAGTAAGAATTAATACATTCTATATATATATATGAATAAATTGATGTTAAATTATTAGACATAGGTAGTAGAGCACTTCTTCAAAATTGTATCAGATGAATATGTTCTCATAAGGATCATGTAACATCCCATATCAATATAAAAATTTATTCTCTGTTAAGTGCACTGTGTTTTAGTAGAGATAAGTAAGAATTAATACATCTCAATCAAAAGGACAATAATTCTTTAACTGTTCAACTTGAAATATGAGTAATAAGATAAGACAACCGATACTGCAGTGCATTCATCATTCCCTTTGCTTCTAATGTGATGACCCTTTAACCTTCCAACAACAGGTATACATCGAGATGAATTTACATCGGATACTCTTTACTGGCAAGATCAGATTCGTCATTACTGGAGACTGATGAATATAAAGGAGACAGAAATGCGAAATGTGATTGATATGAATGCTTTTTGCGGTGGATTTGCTGTTGCATTAAAAGACTTTCCGGTTTGGGTAATGAATGTAGTTCCCTCAAGCATGAAGAACACCTTATCTGGAATTTATGACCGGGGATTGATTGGAACTTTTCATGATTGGTAACACTTTACAACTATATCTTAAATACTTTTTTAACGTGTGTGTGTGTATATATATATATATATATATATATATATATATATATATATATATATATTGGCACAAAATATTTATTTTTATCATTAATTGGCTACAGCTAATACAGATATCTTTATGTTAGGTGTGAACCATTTTCGAGTTATCCTCGGACGTATGATCTTTTGCATGCCAACTACCTCTTCTCCCACTACAAAACCCAAGGGGAAGGTTGCTTATTGGAGGATATCATGCTAGAGATGGACCGTCTTATAAGACCACTGGTAATCACTGTTCTAAAAGATTATCCTAGTATGGTGATCTGCATATGAAATCAAAGTAAAAGTTCATTTGACCGAAATGAGAATAAGATTTTTGGTCAAATTTAATATAAATGTTTATATACGTATCCATGTGTTTTTGTACTTTCATGATTGTATGCAAAAACATATTTTGAGGCTGAAGGTTTGATCCTTCACCTCGTGTCCTTCAATTAAACTAAGTAATGTTATAAATACAACTAAAAACAAAGATTAAATGGAAAATCATGTTTGAACAGCATTGCCTTTGTTACTACATAATCTCAAATGGTTAATGTCATCTATATTTTGTGCTTGTGATAGACTTATATTAGTAGGTCTACTGTGGTACTGGTTGAGATAAAATTAGAATGTCCTGAAAGCAATGTGTGCTTGCTTTGTTTGGAGGAGAAGCAAGAAATGAATGAAAAAGAGATTGATCGCAATGTTTGCCCATCCTGTATGAATAAATTGGAGTGACAGGGTTTTTATTTTTTATTTTGTTGGGTGCAAGACGGTGCAGAACTGATTGTTGCATAATATAGGTATGACTGTAGCGCCTATTTGTTCCTGTACATTGACTTACAGTTAGGGGTGAAAATAGGTTAGACAGCTCATCGGGGACTTACAGCCTAATCTATTTTTAGCCTCTGCATAGGCTTGACCTATTTAGCAATCAAACCAGGCCTAGGCTTCTTGAAAAACTTATTTAATTATGCAAGCTAAGGCTTAGGCTTTTTAAAAAGCCTATTAGAAGGGCTTATTTATTTATATAATTATGAATATGAATTTGTAATGTTTATAATGGGAAAATTAAACTAATCTCCCTTGAGGTTTGGCTTAATTACATTCGGTACTCATCTTGTTTCAAAGGTTATACTCATCTCCCTTTTAGGGGAGGTCATTGTGATTTTAATATCACCATCCAGGGATGTGACTGTAATGATAACATAAACCTCGAGAGAGGTTGGTGTAGTTTTTGAAACAATTGGGATGTCAAGTGTAATTAAGTCAAACCTCACGGGTAGGTTAGTGAAATTTCCCCTCATATAATTTACTAATCATATGTGAATATAGTAGTGTATTTATTTTATATAGAACTAATAATTTAGTCGAGTGTTATACTTAGTTAAAAATTAAAAAAAATATAAGTTTCTTGTTCCATATGAAGACTTTCTTGTAAGTTATGCATTTAAATATGTTTTCGGGTCAAATCATAAAGTCAAGGCAAGCCGAAAAAATGAAACCTATGACGGGCAACAGCCCAAACTTAGGTCGATAGGCCTTACGCCTATTTAATCAAAGCCTAGCGTGCCGGGCCCATTTTCACCCCTCATCCCTGCCTAAAGTAAAAAGATCAAATGGATTTTGTTCTCCC
The DNA here is from genome assembly GCA_039655645.1 of Ammopiptanthus mongolicus. Classification (NCBI taxonomy): domain Eukaryota; kingdom Viridiplantae; phylum Streptophyta; class Magnoliopsida; order Fabales; family Fabaceae; genus Ammopiptanthus; species Ammopiptanthus mongolicus. The sequence goes on along the minus strand of CM077347.1, from coordinate 23,197,434 downwards.
ATCTCTATCCTCAATATTTTCCTTGTTCTTCTCACTAAGTTCTGATGATGCAACTAACTAAACCTTTTCTTTTATTCCTGTGGATAATAACGTTGATAACTCAGAGCTTTCTTAATATCTGCAGGGATTTATCATCATTAGGGATGAGGAACATATTTTGTCAAGAATCCAAGCGGTAGCCCCAAAATTCCTGTGGGATCTGGAGTCACATTTACTAGAGAACAAAGAAAAGAAGATGGAAACTGTTTTAATTTGTAGAAAAAAGTTTTGGGCAATCATCTAAGGTTATTTGACCTAAAAGCTTTTTCCACGTAGAAATTGGTTTTAATCAACCACACGGATAATCTGTAATGTTAAAGTTCTTCTGTATCTGCTTTGTTTATTGCTTGGTCATGATCATTTTTGTGTAGAATTCTAGAGGGCACTCAATTTGTAAATTACTTCACTTTCAGTTTGAATAGAAAGTTTTATTGCGGCCAACCTTTTTGCTTTTATCTTGTTGCCTTCTATTCTGTTCTCCATGCATGAGATGAGGAGAATGTTAGAGATAAACATACAAGTAGTGAGTCATTTTAAGGCTTCTTGTTAAATTTTAAATTTTTGGGATGCATGCATTTTGAATAAAGTGTTTAAAAGTGCTAATTTGCAATCTTCTAATTAAAATTAAGACCCGCTTATTCAAGATTAAAAAAGTGATTTTAAAATATTCTAAAAAAGTTATTTTTGTTGTGTAGTTTTTATGTATAATATCAGAAACTATTTTGCGGTTGGCGATGATAATTACTATTTTATCATCTTTCTCCTCCTTTGTAAGCATTTTTTTTTAGAAGCTAGAAAACATGGCTGCTCAAAATAATTGAATTTTAGCTTCTGTTTTTTTTTTTTGTTTGCAAAAGCTCGATCAAACAAATTAGAAGTGATAATTTATGTCAATGCCTACCTTCAAATGAAGTAGTAATTACACCCATGAAATCTGATTGATCATGGTATGACAAGTCTACCAAAAGAATCAATTGCATGAGAAAATTGCCTATAGAATCTACATTACTTGCAGATGTATATCAGTCAACCTTAACAGCTCAATTCCTCCAGAATATATACATGGCCTGTCCCTTTGGGCTCATGCTATGATCCAGCCCATGCTGACAAATTGCATTCTGACAAGGATTCTGTGTCTCCTTTTTTCCCACTCTTTTGTCTGAAGATAAGACAGCTGATAGAATTTAGCTTATGCAGAAAGCTAAACATAAGCATTATAATTTATTAATTTTATCCCAAAAAGGGAAAAAGTATTTGAAGTTATATACAGCTATGCAGCATTCTTTTATCCAAACATGACCATTCTATGCACCATAAGAACTGAAGAAGTCTTCGCAAGAGCAGCAAACTGGAGGGCAATAAGGTAAATCAAATCATCAGCATGGTAGGCAAGAGTTTTAAACTGTGACAAAAGAGATCACATGGGGACACTAAAACGAAGCTGACATGACAAGACAACCCCACCATTGTCTCCCCAATCTGCTATTATTTCAGTTTTAATGTGTTGATGCAGGGCAGTGCCTCCCCCATCTTCTTCTGCTTCTAATCTTTTCCCCATTCAAAGGATTTTAAGGATTCAGTACTGAAAGTCCATGTTGGGTTTGTGTTAACAATTGACACTACACTGAGAAATCTCTTCTTCTCTTTTTAAATATTTATGGCAATAGCTGAGCTCAAAACAAAAGGGTAACCATCAGATACTTGACTAGTCATCATTTGCCATACCAAAGTGTGGATTTCACTGAAGGAATATCATTGTGCACAGTTTCATGACCAACGGATTTCGGTCTTCTCCTTATGCTATTCTTAGCCAAGGCCATTTTCTTATAAGGTCCTTTTCTTACATATATATCTCATCTAAATTTAGAAATCTTTGTTTTAAATTAGGGTTACGGTCTCAATTGCGATTACATTATATTAACTTTAATTAATGGAAAATGTAGTTAATACAATCACAATTGAGGTTGTGATGCAATTGTGGAAAGTACCAAAACAACAATATAATAATTGCAATTGTAATTGCATATTGAAATGGTAGACCACAATTTAAAACCTTGTGATAGGTATCAATGACCCAATAGAACTGAAAAATGTGGAATGTATATATTAGTTATAAGGAACTAAGTGCTTGTTTGGTATAGCATTGGTTTTCCACAGTGAGTTGCAAATCACGATGGAGCTGGCAAATCCGTAATTATTTTGGTTAAAAGACAGAAGCAAGAACATAGCAGCTTCCGTATCCAAGTTTCCCACCGCACGTTTGCTTCATCAAACGTGATCCCAATCAGAGCATAAGTGGGCACTAAAATCCTCTCCAAGGGTGAGTTATAAGAATGGAAATTATCATACAACTCTTTTCATTTTTGTCTGCAAGCAACCGTATACAATACAATTAAAGGTTTTGCTAAGGACACCCCCACATTTACTAAAAACACCCCCATGAACAGTACATTTATAAAAATATCCCCTTAAAATTATTTTTTTATTTTGTCATTTAGCTCTATTTGCGAGTGGATAAATTGTCTGCACTCTCTCAAATATAATATTTGTGAGTAAGTTATTTTTTTGAATTGCTCACTCGCAATATTTACGAGTGAAGCAAGTACTCGCAAAAAAAGTATTTGCGAGTGAAGGAATTTTTTTTTTCACTCGCAAATAAGGTATTTGCGAGTGTAGGAAAATTTTTTCTTCACTCGCAAATTACTTATTTACGAGTGCAGGAAAATTTCCTTCACTCGCAAATATCTTATTTGCGAGTTCGGGATGATTTCGCAAATAAGGTATTTGTGCATTTGCGAGTGAAGAAAAATTTTCAACACTCGCAAATACTTATTTGCGACAGCACAAATCAAACAAATTTCACAATTACCTTAATTGCAGGTGAAGAAACTATTTGCGAAAATGCTATACTTATTTGTGAGATTCCAGATAAAATTTATCAACTCTCTGAAATTGATAATCTGCGACGGTAAGAATGGGGGGATAAAAAAATATTGAGTTTTAAGTGTTTTTTTATAAGGATATTTTGATAATTATACTATTCATTGGATGTCTTTAATAATTTGGGGATGGCCGTAGCAAAGCCCTACAATTAATTAACTTCATGGAGGATCTGCTACTGTATTGTAGAAGCCTTTCTTTGTTGAGTCCAATCAACAAAAAGGAAAAAACGCTTTAAAATCTTCTCACGCACACACTTCAAATATATGCTTATTCCCCAACTGCCAATTTTGTTATTTTTTTCGTCTTTATTCATCCAATCCATAAAGAAAAAGGTCAAGTCAAATCTTTTATCTTTCGAGACGTCTAAAAGCCTTTTGCTTTGTAAACGTGGGAGGAAAAAATTGAAGGTAATGTTATATGTACCATCCACTGCAAAGGTGAATTCATGGTGCCATCCATGTATACGTTTGGCAAGAAAGGTCAATGTGTCAAGTCAGCAAAATGTAGAATCTTAGTAAGTTGCATGACATTGATTCCTCTTGCTTAGGGGGGAGTGAATTACACCTTTCTGTTTTGTTTGAATGTGCCTTCTTGTCTATTAATCCAGTGTTTTGTATGCATTGCCAGTAGAATCTAACAAAATGAAGTAGGAGGTCTATGATTAGTAAGAGTATATCTTTACTTTTCACTTATTATATTATGTTCAGACTTTAGAGGTTCCTAAAAGAAGAAGTAGAAATAGTAAAAAAAGAAAGTCATACAAAAGGGGAAAGGAGAGAAATAGATTTGTCATTGTCAGGATTAACAAGGAATGGAATAATAATAATAATACTAATACGGATTAATTACTTTACAGGTCCTTCAATTATTTTAACATTTTTAATTAATTCCCTATATTTTAAAATCTTGTAATTGAGTCCCTGAACTTATAAATAATTTGTAATTAGGTCTTTGGGATATGATTCCATTAGCAGACTTTACGATTCAAAGATAAAATACCCTTTAAATTATCGAAGACCTAATTATCTTAATTCTAATTCACTTGTTGAAGATTAAATTCTTTTAAGTGGTTCTAATTACCCAAATTTCTTTGGTGGAACAATCCAATCAAACCCTACCAACTAGCCTAATTCCTTGGTCAAATCAATAAAGCATGATGATCAAGTTCAATGGAATTTTTAAACACAACCATACTAACCAAGTTATCTACTCCTAAATTAACTCATTGGTATTAATTGCAAATGACAAATCCACAACTCACAATTCCTACGGGAGAAGTGAAGCCACAAAACACAAAACTCAGATTTTTTTTTTTTTTAACAAACAACACCCTTCTTCTTTTTCACTTGTTTAGTGGCTAGTGTGCCACATTCTCATATTTGTTTTTTGCTGTTGTCCATAATGATGATTAAGCGTTCATAATTGTTTCTTACTTCTGCCCATGGTGGTGGTTAAGCGTTTACCTAAAGTTGATATTGATATTTTCTGGCCTAAAAAGCTCAATTTTGGAGTGACTTATGACGGATGTAAATTCCAACGAGTCGACTTATTTCATATAAAGATTCATATTTTGCTGATATGTTCATTCTGGTAAGATTCATTTTCTTTTGGAACGGATGTCATGGAGACGTAAGAAGAAGATCGACGAGGCTCAAAATTAATATGGTCGAAGACTTCTCAAATCTATAAACTTCGACTGTTACATATATCATTGCCATTGTTAGTTTTTTTTTTTCTTGATTAGCCGATGTAATTACAGCTTGTATCTTTGTAATTTTCATTGATGATTGTTCTTTCTTTTTCAATTGTATTGTATTATTCATTCCCAAGCTTAAAGTTAGCACTTCCAGCTTGGGGGGTATTAGTTATATAGTTAGTTGATAATTAGTTGTTAGTTGGTTAATAGTTAGTTGTTAGATCATTAACCTATATAAAAGCTTGATATTCTCATTTGTAATCACTTTTCATATTCTATCAATTTTACATTCATATTTCCCTCATCTTCTTCCATCCTCCATGGATGTCATGTTTCCTAACACCCCTTGCCCTACTCCATTCGAATATTTCTTTCTCTTATTCCCTTTTCCAAAGTGAGAAATAAAGTTGTGAACCAATTATAAAAAGTAAAAAATAAAAATTAGTGTAGAATCTGAATGAAATTATAAGCATAAACTGGGACAATTCAACCAGCATAGCATAACTGACAAATCTTGGTGCAATTTCAACTCCACTTAGCCAACTATATTCGGGGTTGAACAATTTAGTATGAGACAGTTTACCAACAAGAATGTGACAAAACTTATAAGTACTACAACTTTACATCGATCACATACTACAGATAACTGATATCTATATTTCTAAAAGACTAAAACGGTACAACAATAGCCGTTTTAATCAAACATCAGTTCCTCTAGCTTCCTACCCTCAAGTTTCCACACTACAGTACAGCATGTTGTTTTCCTCTGGAGAGAGATGAAAATCAAACACAAACGATTGGAAGTATAAAAAAAAAAGAAATAAAAAAGGGGGAAAATCAGCCTTGATTTGAGGACTGCTTTATTAGAGGCTGAGAGGTCTTGACCATTTCTTCAGAAGAAGCAAACTCTGGTCTGGTGATTCAAACATCAAACATCTCAAAGGCAACAAATGTTGGGAGAAGCAATTCAAAATTTTCAAACATTATTTCAAGTGAGTGATTCCCGTGCATAGTAAATTGTTATGTTAGTAGAATTTAATGTTTGACTTTTGACAAGTTTACATTCATTCTTGAAAGAAAGAGAGATAATTTTCAACGGCTTCCGAAAGGTGAGAAACAATTGATTCCCATCTTGGAAGAAGTCATTTTCCCTCTACTAACTAACCAACGTCCTCAACTGATTGCAATCTGTCCTCTTTAAATTAGTTTACCGGGTGAATAGTTGGATTGGTCCCTAAAAGATGTGACAAGCTTTAAATTAGTCCCTAAAAGAACAAAAATCTCATTTTGATCCATGAATATAGAAAATTCAATCAAATTGGTAATTTTTGATCTATTTTTATCAATCAAATGCGATTTGGCTTTATCCTCTTAGTGTGTGTTTGGTTCCACTTCTGGAGACACCAGATGTGCTTTTACACCTGTCAAACGTGATTCTAGTAAAAAAGAAGTGTTTGGTTACACGTTTGGGAAAACAATTTTGCATCTAAAATCAATTCTATCAGAAGAAGTTTGGAGTAGCTTCTGCTTTTGGATTGAAAAATTACACTAATGATGTGTTTGGAATGGCGGTGGAGGATCGAAAGTCATGTCGGGGACGTGATTTTATAGAAGCAACAAATTGTAGCTTCTGATATAAACGCACGTTTGCTAAGGTGATAACTTGTTTCCAAACACATACTAAGTTTTACATCAAATTTGCTTTCAAAATAAAAACATCCAAACACAAAGCACTTTACTTCAAACTTAAATGTATTAATATCAATTCTACAAAATCAATTACATTCAAAATCACGTTTGACAAACGCTCATCCAAACTTAAATGAAGCTTTTCTTCTCTTTAGAGACTAATGTGAAGTGGGATCTTATAGGAACCAATATGTCTATTCATTCTAAATTACTCTTGTCATGGTTTTTAGTCAGTATATTTCTTTGGTTTCCCAGGGTATCCTCCACACGCAACTGCGGAGACTAATCCCTTGAGGTACTGGACGACATTTAAGGGCTGACATCTCCCAACCAGATTTTCTCCGTATGTAAGAGCCATGGATCCAACCCTTGACCACTTGCTTAAGGGGTCCGAACTCGTTACCACTCGAATATCAACCACATGTTGGTAAGTAAGTACATAAAAGAAGGTAGTTTTTGAAGTAAAATTTCAAGAGTTTAAACCCAACCTGCTCAATGTCTTTTAAGGAAATCAAGAAAGAATTTTGAACGTGTGTTTAGCACTTAAGAGCATAAACTTATCTTTTCTAAATATGGAAGCAAAAGATATCCCAAAGAAATTATGTATAGAAATAAATATGGCCATAGACAAAAAAAAAATGGCAAAATTACTTTTTTGATCACTTATCTTAATTGTTTTTTTCATTTTGGTCCCTTAACTTTTTTTTATGATAAATAAATCCCTTATGTTAACGAACATTAATGACGTTGGCCTAAACATTAGTCAACACAGCCTCAAATGGTCCTACGTATCCGTTAAGTATCCAACATGGCGCTGACATGGTATTGGCTTAGTGGCTTGGCTAAAACGACGTCGTTTTGACGACTTCAAATCGGTGTTTGAGTAAGGTAGATGTAAACCAAGCTTTGTAGCCGTGATTGTAGGGAAGAATATTGGAAACCATGAACTCTAAGTCATCATTTAAGGGGGAGGAAGATAAATCATACACTCCCAAAGGCAACAACTAGGTCACCAAATACTTAAGATGTCTAGGTGTGGAGTTAACGGACACGGTTAATCAAGTTGAACGGAGAGCAACACTTAGGCCAATATTGTTAACGTTGGTAAACATAAGAGACTAATTTGTTATAAAAAAAATTAAGGGACCAAATTGAACAAAATAATTAATTTAAGAGAACAAAAATATAATTTTGTCGATATAAAATAGAGGACACCCACGAAAAAACGCAGTAAAAAAATTAAGGTCAACTAACCAATAATAACTAATAAGTTCTCATAAAAATCTCTTTTCCAATTATTTCACTTCAAAAAGTGGAAAATAAAATAACCAAGGGAAAGGAAAAAGTCTGCAACATTTTTTAGAAAGAAACATACCTTTGATCCAAGGATCTGAGGAGAAAGTGTGTCTGTTTCTTCAATTGAAACTATAAAACAATTTTTAAAATATATTTAATAGTAAAATGAAAGACAATCATCATCAACTTTTGGAAGCTTTCTACTAGGCATTAATTATAGAAAGTTGAAAATTTTGAAAGCTCTGTCACGACCCACTCGAACGTGTTTTGGTTGCTAGTTTGCATTTAGTAATAATCTAGACAACAAAAATTAGCAAACTCAATCAAATTACTACAACGCATTGCAAGGCTTCGGAATTAGGAATGGAAGGTCAAGTTTACCCATAGCGAAATGAGTGTGCTGATGGATTGGTTAATCATAGTCTTACCTTTGTTACGAGCCGCATAATCTAGCTTTCCTGATTTTAGATTATATTACTGTATGTTTGATTTGTAGTTAAGAGATTGTAAACTTTGAGATGGAATATTTATAGAATTCCTTTTGAGGATCCAAACATAGGGGTGGTTACGAGTTGGGTCGGGTCGGATTCAGTGGGTTTTAGACCCAACCTAATCAATGTCAAGTGAGTTGGGTCGGGTCGGGTTGTTAAAAAAAATCATAAAACCCGAACCTACCCGACTCGACCACTTTCGGGTTGGGTTGGGTAGTCGGGTTTGGCATGAAACGGTTGGACGTGTTGAACTTTATCCATTTTTAATTCTGATCGTTGTCGGTCTCTAGTCGTCGCCGCCACCGATGCCATGAGTGATATGAGAGGACAAAGAAGAGTAAAAGAAGTGAAGAACTATTGTGTACCGACAGAGTGTTCGTGAATGACTGAGTGGAGTGAGTATTTCAGTATATGAAAAATAAACCTAAATTTTAGTCATTTGTGTAGTGTACCAGGTTTGGTCGGGTTCAATGGGTTTAGAAATCTAAAACTTTATACCCAACTCATACTCTATGGGTTCTATGTGTTTTTACCTAATCAAACTCAATCACCCCAACCAACCCACAGAATCTGGGTTGGATTGGGTCGAGTTGATCACGTTACATGGTCTATCCAGACCCATGATCACCCTTACCCAAAACGTATGTTTATAACGATAAACCAAAATTAGCTTTAGTTTGGGTCTTTGGCCCTTTTATGTAACAAAAAAAAACTTATTTGATGAATTATAATTAAAATAATGCACAATAAATTATGGCATGTCATTTTTCAATTCATGTCTTGAGATTTGTCTCTTGGAATATACTTTCTTTTTTTAAACAAAGATCATTAGATGAAATCTTTAACTTAGGGTGTGTTTGGGTAATATTCAATAAGCTATTTTTCAAATAAGCTGAAAACAACTTATTTTCGTAAGCTTCTCTAACAAACTTATGGAAATAAGCTAAAAAGAGCTTATGAAAAGACCATAAATTATTTGGATAAGTTTGTTTCCATAAGTTATTCTAATAAGCTCTCTATAAGCTCTTACAAATGCATCCTTAGCGCATGTTTGAATTCACTTTTGTGAGAGGCAAAAGTGATTCCAGAGGCATAAAATTGATTATAACATGTTTAGGTGTTCTCGAGTATAATTGATTTGCCTTTAGAATGGATTCTAATTTAAAGCTAGGATTTGAAGTTTTTATTCCCAAACTTGGTTTTTAGCCACAAATTTATAGTTCAACTCACTTTGAAGTAAATGTATTTCAAACATAAATCACTTTACTTCAAACTTAATTATATTGAAATCAATTTTACAAAAATAATTCCATCCAAAATCACGTTTGTTAAATGTTCATCCAATCATACACTTAATAAGTCTATTAAAAAATACATCTTTATTCCTTCAAACGATAATGTGGATGTTTGATTTACAATTGAAAAACTGCAAACGTATTTTTAGCTCAAACCATCACTCTTGTTCCTTTGAGACAAACATACATTTGGACTCTAAAAGTTTATAACAGTAAATCAAACATTGGAAAAAGTATCCATATAAATTGTAATTAAGATAAACGAGAAAATTTCAATCTGAATAAACAGATTAATTCAGCTAGCACGCAGTGGACAATGGCTACATACTCTTAACTGCAGTTAACAATGTGGGGTCATCTATAGAAAAGTCATCGAACAGACCAAAAACTGTAAGAGATAGAGAGAGATGGATCAATTCAATGACAATCTCACACTAAGTAAAAGGCAAAAGGAATGAGAGAGACTTCAACTTGATAGCAAGGAGCTAGCTAGGAAGAGACATGTGATTGAGTATGCGTATGTATGAGGCTATATATATATATGATATGCGTATATATATATATATATATATATATATATATATATATATATATATGATGAACGTAATTTTGTTGCATTGCTAGCATCTCCCTGCTTTTAATGAAGAGTGCCAAAACCCATCTCGTTTTTCTCTGATTGGTGATCAATGATCAATGACTGATCAATGATAATCTACCTGCAAGAGTGAGTACTGATGAGGGAGCTGGGAGAGAGTAATGGCATGTGGAAGTCAGTGCCGTGCATGAGCATGAGAGACCCCCACCCCAAAACATAGATGTAAACGCTTGCCCTCCTCCAAAATAGTACTTTGTCCGTTGTAGCAGTATGTAACTGTGCAATATCAGAGGACATGAAATCAAGAAAGTGAGGAGTGAGAATAGAGTTTAATAAGAGTAGATGAATAAAATTCCTTTAATATGAGTTTGAGTGCAAAGTAAACACTACAACAGAAAAGGATTTTATCAGCGTTTTTTTTAGGCCTTCGCTAGTGCTTTCGGGCGCTAGCTATCTATCCGCTAGCAAAAGGGGGAAAAGTTCGCTAGCGCTTGAAAAAGCGCTGGTAAAGGTGCAAAATTGTCAGCGCTTCCTTGAAAAAGCGCTGACAAAGGTGCACAATTGCCAGCGCTTCCTTGAAAAAACGCTGGCAATTGTGCACCTTTGCCAGCGCTTTTCCAAGGAAGCGCTGGGAATTGTGCACCTTTACCAGCGCTTTTTCAAGGAAGCGCTGGCAATTCCCTTATTTTTTTTTTTATATATTTACATTTGTTTTATCTATTCCCCCTACAAACCAAAACAATTTGCAAAATCAACGCAAGCAAAATAAACAATTAAGATACAGATGATTTAAAACCAAACAGGTGAAATAAATTGACACAAGCATAATGAATGTATAATAGGTGAGAAAACTATGGCAGTAGTTGAGAAACTCTAATTTGCTAATAATCAGAATCAAAAGCATTGGGTGGTAATTGAGAAACAACCAAAATTTCAAGCATAAAAAAGAACAAAAAAGGGATTTCTAATAATCAAAATCAAAAGAATAATGGCAGTAGTTGATAAACTCAAAACTCAAAATTAAAAAAGGGAGAAACTCACAAAGAGAAACTCAAAAGAACAAATGGCAGGAGTTGAGAACCCAAGCAGAGAGGAGTGAACCCTCGTAGTGGAAGCAACAATGGCAGCGAGAAGAGAGAGCAGCGAGCAGGAGGTTGCGCGAAGGAAGAATGACAGGAAATTAGGGAAGGTTTGAGGGTCGCGGTGGTCCTTTTGGTGCAGCAAGCAAGACGATGGTGGGGCGGTGAGGGGCTTAAGGTCGCGGTGGTGCACAAGCAGAACGACGGTGGGGCGGTGAAGGTCGCGAGAAGGAATACGGAGCTCTAGGCGCGCGAGACTAAATTGAAATTGAAAAGTAACCTGTAGGTGGGAAATTGAAATATTAGAAAAGGGACATTGCCAGCGCTTTCTAAAGAAAGCGCTAGTAAAGGTTCTACACCTTTGTCAGCGCTCTCTTTAGAAAGCGCTGACAATTCCCATAATAAGAGTATTCCCAGCACTTTCTTAAGAAAACGCTTGTAAAGGTTAGACCTTTGTCAGCGCCCTATAATAAGAGTATTCCCAGCGTTTTCTTAAGAAAACGCTGGTAAAGACTCGCAATTTGCTAGCGCTTCCTTAAGAAAGCGATAAGAATACTCTTCCGCCTCATATTTTCTAGCGTTTCACGGGGAAATGCTGGTGAAGGTAGCGTCAATTATTCCCTAATGTGGCGTAGTGAAATCAGTAATTTTTATTCATTCTTGATTAGTTATAGTATATTAAGATTTCAATCTATTTTAACTAATCAAATATGGATAAATTCTTATTTATTTATTTTACACTCGAGTTCACCTTATAGGAACCTTATCCAGAGTTGAGAGATGATATGTTATAAATCACAACATGTGTATAATCTCATATCATTGTTCTAAATGAATGTAGCTATTGATAATTTTTTTTTTATATTTATCTTTATATATAAAAGGAATGTAGTCATTGGGGTATTTTTGTAAAATCACTTGGATTAATAATTTTTTTTTTAAAAAAATATTGAAAACTAAAATTGTTGGGATAAAATTGTAGATTTAAAATGACATATTAATTATTTTGTAAATAGGTTAACTCTTCATTAACCTAATTTTTTCTCTCTCAGGAATTCAAAAATCCACGGTTACTTTTTCTTTTCGTTGGCCACTTCTTTCTCTCTTTTTCTAATGTAATACCATCATTAGAATCTTCTATAATGAGGCTTTGTAATGTGTGCCGAAGGAATTCCACAATTTGCATTGGTGTTTGCTTCTTGCACGGCTGGTGGCGCCTATATACCTGCTATGATGTTAGGTTCTTGCCTTTTCTTTTCTTTTATTGATGATATGTTGATTTGATTTCTGGTAGCTTTCTATAACTGGGTTTTGAAGAATTTGTCTTTTTAACTTCATTTTTCTCTGCAGAGGTTTGTCTTTGTGTTGCTTTATTTTCCTGTCTAACCTTCTCTACTTCAAAGGCAAGTTTATGAATAATCATTTTTGCTTTTTTCTTTTCGATAATTCAAAACGGGTTTTAATTTACTATGTTTTCTGACAACTTGGCTGAGTTTGGATTCTCCTCTTTGTATACTTCCTTCTGCTCTGACTTGAACTTATCGGCTTATCTGGTAAGATTCTGTAATCCCACTGGTAAGATTCTGTAATCCCAAAATTCAAACTTTTTCTTTCTGTTAATCGCACAAGATTTATAATTTTTTTTCTCTATTTTTCTTTTTGTGCAAATGGGTGCTTAAATTTTCTCTATTTTTATGTGTTTTTCATGTTTCTATCAATGAGGTTTCTCTTCTTAATTTGTTTGCCCTGTGTTGCCATCTAGCTTTGCTCTTCTCTATTTATTAGGTTAGTTTCTTAAATCCCAATTCTATTTGTATTTTATATGTAAAAATCTATTTTCACACAGGATCATCAATTTTGACATGGAAAACTTACGGTGTTGATATGTGAACTGTCTATTGCATATACATATGATGACAATTAAGGTTTTCAAAAAGGGCTCGAGCTAATTTCAGGCCTCCTGTACCAAGCGATGATGATCTTGATGGGATGTAAAGTTCACCTGGAAGCCACGAGGACACTCAAGAGAGGATGTTCCAATGACTGATCAAACTGAGGATGATCGATATGAGGTAATGTGTGCTTTGAATTTCTTTTTCTTTTTTCATATCTTCTAGCAGCTACACTGCTGAGTTTTTTTTACTATTAACATAAGGACATGCAATGTAGGATGATTATGATGATGAAGGCCGATATAAAAAAAAAATTGTACAACGGATGGTAACTTTTCGTGAAATCTATCTAAGCTTGAAAGGATACCATCAACCAATTACATGGATAAGTTACAGCTAGATTGTACAAGTTCTTTCAACAAGTTTGCTTAAAAAACAAATGCTCATACGTAATATTTCTCCTTCTCTTAGGTGAGCTCCTGTCCAATTAAGTTTCATATTTATTACTCTTTGTTTGCCTTAAATGTAATAGAACTTTTCTCATTGTTTATTTTATGAATGACCTTTGTTTCATTTTTCTCATTGCTAAAATTCTTTCTTTCTTATTTTATAAACTTTTTATGTATTTGTTATTATCTGAGAAGGAGGAGCCTGTCAGGAAAAAGATTCTATTCTTTACATTGAAGGTTCTACCACTTTTTAATGTAGAAAACCTTTTTTCCGCGTAAAGTGTCCCATTTTTTCTATTCTTTCTTTTTCTTTCATCTTCCATATTATTCTCAACTTTTATTAATTCATGATTGTGCCAACTTATTGCATCTGTTTTATTATGCTATCTTTGTTACAAGGTGGCTTTGCCACATTGGATTTGCTTATAATTGTTTTTTCTCTTAGTAATTAGAGAATTATATTACAAATTTTGTCTAAGTTGTAATGTTTGGGACATACAATGGCATGAGATTTAATTGTCTAATTTGAAGTTGTATTGCACATATCCCTTTAAAATTATATTCTCAATTTTTTTGACTATTAACATAAGGACATGCAATTTAGGATGATTATGATGACGAAGGCCGATATAAAAAAGATTGTACAATTGATGGTAAGTTTTCGTGAAATCTCTCCAAGCTTGAAAGGATACCATTAATCAATTACATGGATAAGTTACAGCTAGATTGAATAAGTTCTTGCAACAAGTTTGCTTAAAAAACAATGGCTCATAAGTAATATTTCTACTTCTCTTAGGTGAGCTCCTGTTCAATTAAGTTTCATATTTATTACTCTTCGTTTGCCTGAAATGTAATAGAACTTTTCTCATTGTTTATTTTATGAATGACCTTTGTTTCATTTTTCTCATTGCTAAAATTCTTTCTTTCTTATTTTATCAACTTTTTTTATATATTTGTCATTATCTAAGAAGGAGGAGCCTATCAGGAAAAGGTTCTATTCTTTACATTGAGGGTACTACCACTTTTTACTGTAGAAAACTTTTTTTCCGTGCAAACTGTCCCATTTTTTCTATTTTTTTTTTCTTCATCTTCCATATTATTCTCAACTTTTCTAAGGTAACAGTGTTCACTTCAAGGTGGGATTTGATTTGAGAAACTTCTATCGATCCTATTTTTAATCATTAAGGTATTTCTAATTTGTGATCTTATTCTATTTTGAGTGTATTGATTGGTGAAAACATAATGCATTTTTCTAACATATATTTGGTTTCTTTTGTTTTTCTTTTTGGTGCCAACTTCATCCATCTAAATACTTTCTATTTAGATGTTCCTGATCAATTTCATTTGCAAAGCACAATAGCCTTCATTTATCAGATTTATCTGAAGTTGTAGATGGAGGAATAGAGTTGCATTACTTTATCTGATTAAATGTCTATTTGTAAGTCATTGATTAATGCTTTATTTATCTCTTTAGAATTTGATGTTTGATTTTATCAAAAAATAGGTGATTTTATTTAGATAGAAATAGAAACTATAATGTAATTGATTCGGTAAACTGTGAGCAAACTGGAATTGGCACATAACGTGCATTTGACATCTTATAAAATCATTCCTTGGATCAGTAGTATCTATTGTTCTAACAAGTTACTGATTCAGGAGCCATTTTGTAACCTGGCTTCAATGTATAACTTGAATGAAATTTAGAACTTGGAATTTCCATTCTGTCATTATGTTGGATTTTGACAATCAAACTTTAGTTTTGTCTCTATCAAGTACTAATAACTTGTTTTAGCTCCCGAATTATACTATGTAGTTAATATAACTTATTATATTATTTAACAAGTATAAGCTATTCAAAGGAAATTAAGCATGAAATATCTGATAGAACTACTTTACTGTTTTTTTTCTTTCTTTTTAAGAATTTTCATAACCCTACATTTCCGGTAAGTAATTGTTGTGCAATTACAATAGCTTTTACATGTTAATAATCTCATTGCGTGATAAAGTCTTCTTTTTAAATGTGTTGAACTGCAATGGAAGCAACATTAAGAGTAGGAATTACAACTATCCAACTAATTGGGGTTCAGTAACTTATTTAGCATGACTTTGTTTTCATCTTCTCTATTTTCTTGTGTGTCATGGATATTCATATGTACAAAGAAATGCATCCCTTTTGCTCCCATAGGGAGCTTTAAAAAACATTTTATAAATGCATTTCTCATGGTTGAAAGGGAAAAAACGATTTACAACTTCAACTCGATTGTGTGCCTGTATCTTATGGCCTAATATATGAAGTGCATTTACGTGTCATTCCATCCTTTTTTATGTTGAGTTCTGTTGGTACATATATGATTTGAGTAGGATACCCTGACACACTCAGATTTCAACAAGTAATTTCTTTTATATGATTTGAGTAATATTTGTTCTTGATGCTTGGTTTTTGTCTCATTCCACATTCAATATTGGAATCAGAGGATTTCTATGTTTATTTAATTTATCTACTATAGTTTATATATGATTCTAACTCACAACTCTTATGCAATTTATTACTATAGATTCTTATATTTTGGGCAGTGACTTATTATTTTTTTATTTATAGTGGGAAGCAAGAATGTGCTCCTTTTCATTGTGCAATGAATTATTTTATCTCTTCAACAAAAATCAGTAAAACACATAATTAGAATACCTTCCCCTTAAGTTGCCAAATACAAAATAGTATTTTACATGTGAACTGAAGCTCAAAACAACTTCAAAAACAAAACAAACATTTAAATATAGATAAAAATAAAAAAAACATCAGTTCCAACAAACTGAACGTGTAAGCATGAAAATTTAATCGACTAACTTCAAATTTTAAAGTGAAAAATGTAAATCTTTCAACTTAATGGAAGAAATAATTTCACCTGACATAGTTATGTGTATCGATCAAAAAGGCACTTTTGTGAATTTAGAGAAATAAGATCCTAAGAGATTAATGGAGGAGGAGCATAAGTAATATAAAAGTTTCAGTTTGTCAAGTAAAAGAGGGCATAGCAATAGTCATTTATGCTGAGCAAAATGGCCAAGCCGAAGTGAATCTGCATAAAAATTATAATATCTATGAAGCAAAAAACGAGCAACTGATCATTATTCAGTTACATTATTAATCAGAATAAAGGGGCAACTATGGCCTTTTCTTCCATCGAGGTTGTAGATGCTGGGGATATTTTGAACTTCCTACATGTCTTCTATACCTTGCCATGAGAGTGCTTAGGCATTAACCTACAACTCAATTTCTTGAGGATCATGTTCCAACTTACCTTGGACTTCATTTTTTCCAACTCTTGCTCCATGCTCAAGCACTCCTTCTCAAGCTTAGACACTCGCTCTTTCATGATATCAAAAGCTAAAATTGGGTTGCTTGATTGGGTTGCCTTCATTTCTTATCAGAGCAAAATTTCCACTCAGATTTTGTGAGTTTTCAAGATTATTAGATGCTAATAACCAACAAGCAATAGATGTAGGGAGCTTAAGTTGTTCGAAGAACAAAACTTGGACTACAACACGAAGCGGCAACCTCTCATTTTGTGTTGCATGGGTGCTGGCTTCCAATGAGAGCTTTTGTCAGATTATGAGCCTGCATATTTGTTCCTTCTCGAGGTCTCTCATCCAAGGATGAGTCTGAAATAGAGAATTTATCAGTCTCTTTCAAATATAATAGAGAACACGAAAGTAAATTTTAAGACATCAATTTCTAGAGCCGCTGCTAATACAAAGATTTCTGCTTATACAGTTGAGTACAAAATAGTAATAGCAGTACAAAATCAAGCTATCTATTTTTATATTATCTTGAAAAGCACAAAGACTGTAGAGAATGTGAACAATGCTATGTTAATATTTTATTTTTCTTTGCAAAAAAAATTATATTTTTTTGGGCTTGGCTTGATTGGTGACAACTGTTGTTGTTGAAGACTGTTGTTAGAGTTGGTACCTGTGAAGCTTATGGTATTAAAAGGAACGACTCAGATTTTGGTCCAATGAAGATGCAGGTATTACTGGGGATAGTTCAAACCGGGCCTTTTTGTTGTTTTACACTTTTCTTTATACTAAATAGATAGTTCAATGATTAGAAATAGGGAAATAAGGTTATATCTTATCATTTTTGTTGTTAGTTTTCTTTGTCTAAAGAAGCAAACATGTAAAGAATAATAGAAGAACGATTCAGCATCAATGCGAGATACAAGAACTTGTATGTTATGGAGTGTGGACATGGAAAATTTCTTGCATATATTCCAATAGTTTATCTTCGAAAGAACAATTACATATATATGACGGATAACTTAATAAGCATCTAAGTGATTGACAATGTGTCATACCACTCATTACAATGTACAATCCGGTCTTCTTAATTCAAACGAATACAATGTATAGTCCACCAAGAGGCTACTTGTGGAATGCCTTCCGGTTCTCATGAAAAAAAATCGCGTCTCAATCACGTGGGAAGAAATATATCTCATATTCATGTACACCAAACCATAACGTCCCCTTAAGATTTGTTACTAAGTCAAATTTCCCTAACGGTTTAACTTTCATATCTCAAACATACAAATAGATCTTCCGAACCGTTCAAATATTACACAAATATGTATTCGTTGATCTTTTAATGTGTTAGTTTTTACATTCTAAAAAATTATTCAAACAAATAAATATAAAAACATGTTACACCCGTGCATTGCACGGGTACAAGATCTAGTCTTTATAATTCCAATGTTGTTAAAGTTGGACCAGACAGTAAATTGTAAAAGATTTTGGTTAGGTTCAACTGGTTTAACCTGTTCAACCGGACGTTCTAACCAGATGATGTTTAACATAAATTTCTTTCTTAAGTTCTAACATGCAATACTAATAAAATGTTATAATTATTAAAATTAATTCAAACAAATAAAAATTAAACTTACCATCCCTATAATATGATAATATTCGGTGCTATCTAGGTTGGACCACCTTACAACTGGTCCATGTGGGTGAAATACCTGTATCACCTGTCCACAGGTAAATTCGGTGTCTGTATCATAAATATAAGTTTGGTATGGTCTGACTTATAAAATAAGTTATTTACTTTACTGCCCAAAGTTTTTAAATTTTTTTTCGACAAACGTGACTGAGTGAATCCATTATAATCGATTCATCAAACAAAAATTAATCGATTAACCAAAATAACCTATTCAATAACCCAAATTTAATCGATTACCTCCTGTAATATCATCACCCTTGTAATCTATTCAAAATGTCACATGTAATCTATTCAATATGTCAACTTTAATCGATTCACAAACTGATCCACCAGATAGCCGTCTTCGAATGCCTCACCCACATCTTCTTTGCCACAGAGTCTTGTCTCTCTTCTACCCTCTTCCCTTCCACCACCACACAACCCTTCCACTCTTTCAACATCTTCATCCCCATTCACAGACACAACAAACAACCCTTTCTACAACCCCATTGTTAAAGTTGTGAACTTGGACCTTCCCATTGATGACAAAAAATGGAAACGTTTAGGGTTCAAGGTGATGGAAGGGTCGGTTGCAGCGGCGGTTGCAGGGAGACCATTGATGTGTAAGATACTGAAGTATTGGCGAGGGAGGTTGCAACGACGGTTCGCCAATCTTTTGAGGCGGAGCCACCGCGAACGCCTCAGGAGAACCAGCGCGAATGTGCTGCAGACCCACCGTCACCACTGCCTAGAGTCTCACCGTCCAACGCTCGGAAGAGTCTCACTGTCCAACGCCTGGAACGTGCGGCTAAGAGTCTCACCATCCAACGCCTGGAATGCGCGGCCAAGACCCAGAGGAGAGGGAAAGAGGAAAGAGGGGCGTGAGAGAGAACAGAGGAGAGAGAGAGAGTTCAATGATATCAGAAGGATTTATTTGCAAATTACTATATTATGAATTTAAAGGTTAAGAACTATTAAACAATTGTATCAAAAACCTATATTACCAGGTTGAGGTAATAAATCTAAGCCATCCAAATACTTTAATAATAAATCTAAGGACTAATAATGGTGGTCCACCGTGGACCACTTATAACCCTAGACAGCACCATGATATTATTATAAAGTTTATAATTTTATATGTTTTAATTTTTAGCTTTCTAGAATTGAGGATATGGAATAAAAGATTAGCCAACAGATTAAGTTTTATATTTTTTGTTTCACTTTTTAAGTTTTTAAATTTTGAATTTTTTTTTTTTAGAAAATCGATCAAATCTGGTTTAATCCAGTTCAACCTGATCCAATCGGATTTTTGGTCGCTTTTGATCGGTTTAAAGTGGTTTGATTGGAGGAATGGTTTTGATCCTTGATTAGAACCGAACAAGAGAGCAGTTCATACTGACCGGCCGATCCGTTCCAATTTTCATAATATAATCCACTTAAAGAGTTAAAAAGAAATACATGAAATTAAGAGTTGTGTTATTTGAATATTAAAATCTGAATATCGTATATGATATCGTACATGTTTATTTTTATCTCTTATTTATTTTTTATCTTTTTAAATATATATATATATATTTTAAAAATACATCTAAAAATAAAAAAACACCATATGATATCTCGATTTGATATGACAAAATCTTTATTCTAAAACTAAAGGATGATTTCCAAAAAAAGTGGATGAAATAAATGAGGAGTGAAGAGGAGGATTGGGCTGGCCCCCTAGCTTGGGAGACCGTCTCCTAAGGAGAATGGTACGGATCTTAACCGTTTCTGGGGTGAAAAGGCTAGTCCTCAGCCTTGCCCTGGCCTGTGTCCCTGATCGTGGGTCAGAGTCAGACACTCAAGAACACACAACAGAACACATTGTGGACTCATCTGTCCGTTGCCCTTAGCTTAGCCTTTCTTCGAAAGGTCAGTTCAAATGTCTACATCACATCCTTCACATGCACTACTCGTCTTGTCAAATCATTTGGAATCATTTCAACCATCACCCTTATAACTTATTATATATATATATAACCTGCCCCCCACTCTAAAATTACGTCCCCTCTTGGTGTAATTCTAATTTCTAGACTTCTTGTCAAATTAATAATCACAAATGTCATTAATATATTTTTTAACCATTTTTTTATTATATTTTTTTTTATTAATTTAAATTCCCGTGGATATTATAAAATTTAAGTGAAATCAATATGAATTTATGAATCATACATTAATTTTAATCAATAAAAAAATATATATTTAAAAAAAATAATAAAAAATATATTACTAACAATTTTCGATTAACAACACCCTCCTTTTCTTTGGGCTTTTCTTTCATGACCTTATCAGCATGGTTTACTCTTGTTAGGGATATTTGATAATTTATTTTTCTCTACAAATAAAATGATAACCGAACATGCGGTCGTTAGTTTTTTATGTAATATTACATCACGAAAAGGAAAACTTTATTACTCTTTTTCATATTAAATATCATTTTCCTACCGTAAAAAAAAAGTATCATTTTGCTAAAATAAATTAGCCTATTATAAGTAACCTTTTTTGCATAATAATAAAACAATGATGGTTGTTTTTCCTATTCTACCCCTATACTTTAAAGAGAAATACTAGTAACACATTTTCTTCATCACACTCTTTATTATTGAATAAATTTTATGCGGGACTCACTAAATTAATGGCCCACTTTTTATTCTGTGGGTTTTACATGAAATACATCCAATAATACAGAATTTGTTAAAGGGAGTGTGATAAAGAGTAATATATTATTAGCATTTTTCTATTTAAAATATGCCAAGTGTAAACTACTGGTCGAAATTAATTTACATTGCAAATTTAATTAAAAAAATGCATAAAAGTTTGATTTTGTGTTTTTTAATTTTTGTGCTTTACATCCAAAATGACTTTTAAAATGCATTGAAGGGGCTCAGGGTGAGGGAGTATAATTTTGATCATTTATCTATTCTTCATATCTTGTTGCTCCTTTTTAATCTTTATTTCTTTAATCTTTCTTGTCTTTTCCGAAATTAACTTGCCCATTAATTTTGTTATATAAATGATTTTGAAAGAGTTTATAAAGAGTTTATCTTAATTTAAAAAAATAGTTTATAAAAATAAATTTATATAAATAATTTATGATAATTTTATAAATTTTTTTAATTTATTTCAATAATCTTATTATAGAAGATTATAAAAATAGATTCTTTTCTTTTGTTTGAAAAAAATTATTAAATAAACAATTAATTAAGCTATTTATACTGTAGAGCTTGTGTTCCGTATCCTTGGAAGGCTTCATTTATTCATCAAACCGCTAATTCAAAGTTAAAAAATGTCCCAAAATAAATGCCTAGAAAATGCGGATACGGTTTTCTAACGTTAACATCAAATAAGGTGAATCCAGGAAGACAATCCATCAATTAAAGCGGGACCCAGAATATATTTTGTGGTCATCCGATTGGGATTTTAGAGAGAGAGAGAGAGGGGGGGGGGGGCACTTGCATTCCCACACTCATATTCCCAGTCCCACCCAAGTAAGTGTTATGTTGTGTGGCCATGTAATGTAATAATGATACCATTGTTGCCCTAATTGGTGGAGGTCAAACGGGTGCGGGTTAGAGGAAGTGGGTTTTTGCTAGGATTTCTTTCTTCTATATCGTCTTTATATAAATGGGTTGTGGTCTCCTGAAGTCCTACAAGGTCACTCATACCACTTATTTACTTTCTTCTTGCACTTTTTACCACAACCTCTGCTAAGTGCAAATTGTATTATATAATGATCCCCAGCTTGAACCCAAAATAAGACTATTAATAATTAAGATACTTGTCCCGTGCTTACATAAATCTGTCATCTATGAATGTTTGATTCTATTTTTGTTCCATCTTAAAGATTAAAGATTAACTTACATCAAAATTGTTGACTTAAGTTAATCAAAATATCTTAAATTATATTTCATCAGAAAATTAATTCTTTAGAATCAGGGTTATGTATTAATTTTATCAACAAAATACTTTAATTAAGTTTATTAATTTAATTTACAGTTTTTAAAATTGGCATGTAACTATGTAAGTACAATGTAGGAATACCAGAAAAAGTGTCTTATATGAAAAATAAATGGCCCACTAATATCTTATCGAGAATGCTAATCAGCTTGTTTTTGGTTAAGGAATTTATGGAATTGATTAAGGAATTAAAAAAAAAATAAATGCTAATTATTATTCTAAGGACATTGATTAAGGAATGAAAAGAAGTAAGTTTTTGTTGAAAAATGATATATTTACCCTATCAAAAAATATTGTACTTAGATTCTCAATAAAAACTTATCATTTCTTTATTTTTTAATCAATACCCTTAGAATACTGGTTAGCAAAACCCTTAAAAAAATTATTTTTGGAAGTGATGCATTTATCATTTTAACAAGTGTAAATATTTATTTTTTCATAAAAAGTTAACTTTTTTAAATTCATTACCGGTATTTTTAAGGAACTAAGTAATTAGCAAAAGTATATTTTATTTAAAAATATTAATAAATGCCCTTAAGATATTGATTAAATAATTAAGAAAAAAATTTGCATGAATAAATGATGTATTTAATATATTAAAAAATATTTACCTTAATTTCCTAATAAATTTTTTTTTTTTTGATAAAAAAACTTTCCTTTGTTGAAATACTTATTTTATTTCATGTTCATTCGTTATGAAATAATAATTTTTTTAAGGTAAGATGTGAAATAATAATTGAAACTTTAGAAATAGAAAGTCTTTGAATTGAAAGGAATGGCTCCAATTTACCATGCTGACGGACAGCTAATTATTCGTAGTCAATGATACAAACAGGATTATTGAAGGTGGACCCGCAAAGATTGCTAATAAAATTAGTTCCTATGACTCTAGCTAGCTATTATAAAGCTTTTTGCATGCCACCCATTTACGCAGGTAGGTCTCATCAGTGACTCAGACCATCACATTCACATTACTCGATCATAAGGGTTACTGCTTCAAATGGTGAGCATAAACAAAGTAGCAGGTTAAAGTGCCTTTGTGTAAAGACTTTTATCTGCTTGAGGAGCAGCAATTAATCCTCTTTCTCTTCATAATTATTGTTTAGAGGTTATCTCCCTTTTCAAAGCTCTATATAGACCAGTGTCAAATACTACCCTTACCTTAGTGAAAAGTGAACGTGTTTTAGTATTTTACCCACGAAGGCAAAGTCGATACCATAATATTTTAAAGGATGTTATTATCGTATCCTTGAAAATTAAAGGATTCAGATATTTTATATCCAATCAGAATGCGACACCTCAATTAATTGAGTCATGTGAATATCACATGGAGCTAAATTCTCATCATTTAATTGTGCCACATAAATAAGGATATGGTATCCAAAGGATACCATAGAATCTTCCTATATTAAATAAATAAACCTTAATTTCCATTCAAATTGGTAAAATATATGGCAAACAATACAAATTTAATTAATATCGCTAAAAATCGAAAAGGACGAATCTGTGAATAAACTCACAGCACCCAGGTTAATAGCATAAAACGGTAAAATGCCTATAAATGTGACAAAATTAAAGTGACCAGAATACCCAAGTCTCTGGATTTGTAACGTTGACGCCTAAGTATTGAATAAATATGTAATGGATCGAAGCTGATCTGCCAATCTGAACTAAATGAACACCGTAACAAGACAGAAAACCAAATAACGTCGCATCAAGACGACGAATAAAACAACGTCACATTCAAACGATCAAATCACGAAAAAACATGAAAGAAAAATCAGATCTATATGGAAAAACCACTTATTTAGATAAAAAAAGAGAAAACGATATAAAAGGATGATTCCAAATAAAAAAAATGGCTTAAAACCATCTCTACTATGGATAAGAAAAAAAAAAAGACAAGCGTAGAGGAAAGGTTACTAGAGAATCTTTTCATTCAAATATAACAAACCTTCACATAATACTTTATTACTATTATTACTATTGCGAGTCCTTTTCATTCAAGCTAACTTGCAGGAATTGTTATTTAGTTTAACTAAGATGAATTAAATAAAGTTGTATTTATTAAGAAATTTAAATTATAATTTTGAATTAGATCTTGAGTTGAGATTTACTTATTTATTGTGTCACTTTCAAGGGATCTTAGGTAACTTCGCTTGCTTTAGAACCCAACTGCAAAAGACGGAAAACTAAATAATTATATTGTGGGTTGCTACTAATTAAATTCGTGAGTGTTTGCAAAACCAATGCGTTGACAAACATTCATTCTTTCTATTGGTAAGATATTCACCATTCGTTAAGTCACATAAAGATTTTAAGGGAGATGCTAACAATACCATGAATACCCTAAAAGTAAGGGTTAAAAAAACCAAAAAAAAAAGAAGTAAATTTTTATTAAAAAGTTAAATATATCACTTATCCAAAAAAAAATTTAACAAATTTATTTAAATATTAAATTAAATATATCAATTTGTAATAAATTTTTTTTAATTTCTTAATTTCTTAATTAATGACATCAACGCTCGTTAACATATTCCAAATTTTAATGCAATTGAATAATTAAATATTGTTACATGAATTATCGGTTGTCAAGGTTCATGAATGAATAGATTTTAAGTTCCACTTAGAGAAATGAAGAAGAAAGGAATAAAAATATTATGGTCTATTTGTTTTTTTTTTAGTTTCTTGTTTTTATTTTTATTTTTAGAAATAATTATAAAACTGTCATTTTGTTTTTATTCTGTTTTTATTTTAAAAAATTTATACTTAAAACACTGAAAATAACTTTTATTAAATTCACTATTTCATGTACAAATCTTTAGAAATAGGAGCTAAAATAAATATAATGTGATAATTTTGTCATTATTTCTAAAAACGGAAAATAAGAACACGAAACTGAAAAGAAAAAACAAACAAACCCGTAACGTTCTTGTACCAAAAAAATAGAAGATTAGAGTTCCCGAACAAACATTAAACCCCCTTTTTCCCGGAAAAAAAAAAATCACGAACAAACATAAGGTAGAGTGACATATGTTAATAATAAAGCTCATTTCAAGATTACGTTTTTTTCTTTAACCGAGTATCCCTATAAATAAGTTGTGAGACTAACCCTTGTTAAGGGTGATGATTAGATAAAGCTTTCTTTAGAGTGACAATTCCAAAATTTAAATATTTGACATTACAAGTAAAAGTCATTTGGAGTCGCACTCTTCAATATTGACGGATCAAAAAAAGAATAATTCTTGATAAGAAAACTTTCTTCTTAAGCAGGTACTAGAAATATTCAGGCTCGTTTTTTATTCTTACAAAAAGTGATTTTAAATAATTTTTAATTTTTTTTTAAAAAGCTGAAAATTATTATTTTTTAAAAAAACTGAATTTTAACGTTTTTTCACCTTCTACTTTTTAGTTTTTTTATAAGGAAAATACTTAATTAATAAGATCTAGTCATAGGATTATAATGCCTACTCTCCTCACCTTCTAGGAAAGTTAAAAAGCAACAAACTCAATCATGTACATCAAACTAGATAGCAAAACATAACTCAGATTACACCAAGGTTATAATAACCCATCACATTGCAGGATTCTCTAGCTACACAAATAACCTTTTAGTAAAACTCCAACTACACAAATAAGTATCACAGAAGTAACTTTTTTTAAAAAAAAAAATTACTTTTTATGAAAAAGAGAACGAAAACAGAAGGAAAATGCATTTTCCCTCGTTTGGTTGAGGAAGGAAAATGGAAGGAAAGAAAAAATTTCATTGGCCTCACACGAAAAAGTTTTCCCTCCAAAATGGAAAGAAAATGGGAGAGAGAGGAGAAAAAGGGATGAAAAGACTTAAAACACATCTAATCTTATTACATTCCATTTTTACTTAAGACTATCTATGTTATTTCACAAATATGTTTTTTCTTTCCTATCACTTTCTAATCAACCAAACAAGAGGAGAGAAAAAATTTAGTTTTCTTTCCTTTGATTTTCTCTCATACCAAACAACTAAACAATCCTTTCATTTTTTACTCTTTTTCTCTCCTTCCCATTTCTTTCCTCATACGTTCTTTCCTCCCACTTTCTCTCCTACGACCAAACATTGGGTAAACGAGTGGAAGGAAAGAGGAGTCAGCTATTTACCATTTTGTTACATCTGATTGTTACTTAAAACTATTTATGTCATTTTACAAATATGTTTTTCTTTCCTCTCACTTTCTTTACAACCTAACAAAAGAAAATAAAAATTTTACTTATCTTTTCTTCCATTTTCTCTACTACCAAACAACTAAACAGTCATCTCATTTTCTACCATTTTTCTTTCCCTCCCTTTTCTTTCCTTCTAGTTTCTTTTCTCATTTTTTTTTTTCCCTAAACCAAACATAACCGTAAGCAAGGAGAATTGAAAGCCAAAATGGGCATGGCACTTTGGGAATTTCCAATATGTTCGTTGGATTCATCAGAGACGGTTCGTCGGATGCTTCTAAGGGCACTCACTTTTGTAATTAAGACCATTATAAGAGAATCTATGGCCTAAAATCCACATGTGGCCGAGGCAAACCACATTGTCAAATCTTGGCGTTCCTCGCCTATAATATCAATCAGGTATGTCGTTTCACCAAGTCAAAACTGCCCGACCTCTAATTGAAGAGAAAAACAATAAATTCTCATCCTCAAACCCAAAATCAGGGTGTGTGTTTTTTTTTTTTTTTTTTTGTGAAAGAGTAGAAAAAGAGATTTTTTTTTTTTTGAGAGAGATAGAGGGAGAAAGTTAGTGGAATGTGATATTAATGAGAAATTTTGCTAATGGATGAAAAGGCTTTGATCTGACTCCAATAATATTCTAGCACTACATAGCATATATATCTAGCAAATTTAAATTGGGGAATTTTTGACTTTACACCCTCCACCAAACTTCAATCTGAGTTTCAACCACTTCCCATATGTGGAATTCCCATCGTTTCCCAATAGCATAATATCACCATCATACCAAATACCATACATAAATTTTTATTTGATGATATGTTTAGACATGTAATATATATAAAATTATGTCCTGTCATTAAACATTTATAAATTTACACCTAATTACATTAATTTTTTTTTTTATAAAAATCAATATAAAATTTACAAAAAAAAGTTTATAATAAAATCAATATATTTTTTATAAAATTTAATAACCCTCAACATAATTAGTTTTTATGTATAGATATATTAGTCAGTTGACGTTACTTTTACATAAAAGTCGCTGAAATAGAGACAGAAACAATTGTAATGGATTGCACATATTAGTCAGAGTCAAAGGTCAACTAGATCCTGTGATTGTTTACCATCCAAATGCACATATAGTCAGACAATGTACCAGTATTACCAATTCGGTTTGTCTCTTAACTTAGAGAAGAATGTACTAGCTAGAAGGAAGATTTCAATTTGTTTTGCGATATGACTTAGCTCAATTGCATGTAGTTAATGGTACTCAAAAATGATATTGAATTTCAGTCTTACTAGATTAGGCAGTGGCCAGCTTGGAAAAGGTGGGGAATTGGACAGCAACAAGACGACATGTGCCTCTCAAGCATCAATATGGCAAATTAGTCAATTTCATTCAACAGAAATGATCATAAGCTCACTGTATTCATGCTGCCTTGACTTCAACAGTAGTAATAATTCACAGTTCAAGTGTTAGCTACGAAATTAATCAGTTGCCTATCCTATATATGTGCTCTGTTAGGTTTATATCATATCGTAGCTTAACTTTGAACATCTGTGGTCGCTTAAAAGGTTCAATTCAAATTAATTCACATCAATTTTAGAGTGTCTTGCATTACTAATTAATATATACTTTCAAATTGCCATCTGCATGTGTGATTGTCATGTTTTATTAAGATATTATAGAGCTTTCTTACTTAATGCGATGAGTCTCTCCTGTACTTTCTTTCAATAATAAAACTTACGCACTGTATTTGTGCATTAGAGTTCCATTGACACAAGCATAGTTTCAGGTAAAGAAAATTGATAAGCTGGATTGAAAGGACTATTCAATAGACAAAAAGGTCGAAGTTTCCGTCTCCTTTATCGGACCCTTGCGACGATTTTTCCCAACTTATCAAAATGCTTTGAAAGTCATATATAGAAGGATTAATAATGGGTGAATATCCAGTTTTTTCAGGAGAAAAAATATGGTCCAATTTAGTCTCTAAAAAATGAAAATTTTTAAAAAAAAATCTTAATTTCATAATCAAGAATTTCAAATGTAATGAGTCATTTTTAAGACAAAATTTGTGACATATTAGCATTGTTTTGAAAACGGATCGAATTAGCCGGTTCGATCGATTGGATCGGGAACCGATCAAGGGTTCGGTCTGTTGAATCCTGAAAACCGATTTGTTCCAGAATAGGTGGGAACTGGTCAAACAGGACCGAAACATGTCAAATTAATACAAAACCAGTAAAAACCGATCAAAAAATGATGGTTAGAATCGATTTGAACCCATCATTTTTTTATATTTTTAAATTATAAGAATTTATTTATTTTAGTCAAATAAAGTTTCATTGATAAGTTATAAAAATACATACACATGAATTTTTATTATTTATCCTTCTTTGTTGAGTTTTTATCCTATGAAATATATTATACGGCTATTTTATATTATTTTAAAATTTGATTTTTTTTAAATTTATTACTTAATATAATATATAATATTAAAAATATATATTTAATCATGATCACCGGTTCGACAACGGTTGAACCTGAATCAGTGTTTTGATCGGTTCAATGATTGATCCGACTTTTAAAACATTGCATATTAATCCTTATCAAAAATTATTTTGCCTATCATTTAAGATTTTTAAGAATTAAGTTGAGATTTTTTATTTCTCCTGAATTAAACTAGGGAGCACATTTTTTCTTAAAGAAGAACTTGGATACATCCAATCAGTTATTCTTGAGGGAGGGAAACTGGTAATTAAAGTGGCAATGCCATAGGGCGAAGGCAGTTTATATCCTTTCGTTAAAGCTCAGTTCAGGTAAGCACGTGAAGTAAATTAGGCCATGCCGAATTAAGTTGGTTTAGGTAAGGCAGAGAAGATGCATCTCATGTGGTACACTCAACCTTATGAATTCCAAATTTAGTGTGCACCATTTCGTTTGCAACAGTCAAAGAGTGTGGCAGGAAAATTTCTACAAAAGAACCCCCCCCCCTTCCTGGTTTGTTATCTATCAATCTCGTACAAATACTTGAAGAGACTTGATTTCTTCGCTTCTAATAATTGAAGTATACCTAAAAACACTCTGGCTGATCTTCAAGGCTAAATCTATTTTTCAGAGGAATTCAACAATGACAGGTTGATACTGCCCTTGAATTTGACTAATTAATCATGATAGAGTCAGAGATTAACATGCTATTAAGTTTCTCAAGTAACTCGTATAAATTGTCCATATATAGTTATGAATTACTAAATCAGTAATAGTTTCCATTATTATTCTAGACAGCCACGGTATTCTTAACAACTTATTTACATTATTAATTAATTAATAATAGTAACATTTGAGTGCAACTAGTTAACCACCGATAATCATTTTGTAAAAGTAAAATTAATCAGTTGAATTTAAAGTTTGATTTGTTTTTTGTGATTTCGTGTTTTTATTGTGTGTTTTTCTTCAAGTTGGAGAGGATTTGTGCGGCGGTTAAGAAATTTATGGTCATGTCAAAATAACACCTTCAATTCTCACGCTCATGGGTGGTTCAACTTTCATTTGTTTTTATCTTGTAGGCAAGTGGAATATAGGGATCAAATGGTACTGATGAGGACTTCACGAAGCTGAAATGATAAGAAAAATTAAATTTGATGTTGTAGTCTTGAATCTTGACGTTGTACTATTAGTTCATGAACTTGCCATTTGAGTTTGAACTTATTATTTGAGTTTATTTTTAATTATTTGAACTTCATAAACTTGATTAAGCTTTCTGGAGAATGTTTGATCTTTAAAATTAAGACTTTTTCAATTTTATAGATTTCTCTATTTTTATTATATTTTTTTATTTTTTTATGAATATCCGGAGTTTGGGATGCGAGGAATGAAGATGGGAACAAATACTCCCCATGATTTGATGATGCTTATAGAGCCATTATTGTGGTGCTGCCGCACCATTACCATTACCCGCCACACTATTTGAACTGTTGATAAACATGATGCAAAAGAAATTTGAATTAAACTGTGTTTTAAATTAATTTAAGAATAAATGAAAACAGAACCGTGATTACGAAATACTAAGATGAAGTGCAATTGACCAAGTTTTTGTAGAAATCATCAAGATTATAAAGCGGCTAGGTTTAGAATCCTCTCACTTAGTCCCTAAATCAATCTAACTCCACAAGCAAGTCTTTCAATTCATGCAATTGTTATCTAAGTTCATTCAATTCAGATTGTCTCTAATTTTTTGGTGAATAGTCCCTTTATCCCTAATCAAGAACCTCAATTCCTTACGTGAATGAAATTCAGGACAAGCATTAAGTGTTAGAAC
The DNA here is from genome assembly GCA_039655645.1 of Ammopiptanthus mongolicus. Lineage (NCBI taxonomy): Eukaryota > Viridiplantae > Streptophyta > Magnoliopsida > Fabales > Fabaceae > Ammopiptanthus > Ammopiptanthus mongolicus. The sequence continues at coordinate 23,166,483 of CM077347.1, read as the reverse complement.
TCTTATGAATACATATATTCTAGATCTCATCCCTAAGCATCGATAGTATATGGTTAACAATTCATATCTACTCAGAAATCCAATTTTCCAATTGAGAAATCAAAGCTGAAATCATTCAATTGATTATCAAACAAGAGAAAGCATTAAGTACAAAATTTTAAGCATCAAAGTGCACGAAAGTGAGTAGACTCACATGTAGAAGCAAATCAAATCGGAATCTAACTGAGATTTCATCCTAACCTAACCTATGGAAACTTAGAAATTCATGCTAGAAGAAAGGGAAATGGAAGAAATGGAGAGGAATAAGGTTGGAGATGCAATAGAATCTTCAAGAATGTTCCCAATCTCTTGATTCTTTGAGTAGATAATGAGAGAAAATCGTGATCGAAGTTTTTCCCACGCAAGAAATGACAAAAAGATCCTAAAAAATGTGTTTGGGCGCGTATTTATACATTCCAGAAAAAGATCTGTCATCGTCCCGCGAGGATTCACCATCGTTGGGTGAATGAGGAACAGAACTAACCATCAAGTAAGCTGGACGATGGGACAGCTTTGTTGGGCGAAGCCTCTTCTGTTGGAACATGCTTTTGAGTTGTGTAATTCACTGGGCAATTGACTTGGTTCGTTGGGCAGTACTTCCTGAACTTAGAGCTTTTTCACCTATAAAATTAATCCAAGAATTCAATCAAATTACACATGAAAGCTTTTATGGACCAAGGATATGCATATATGAACAACATCTATCATGTTTACCTCTTGAAGCGTTGCTTTACCGCGAACACTGTGAGTGCGCCTATCATATCGGTTAGCCAAAAACGTTGCTACTAGTGATGCTCATAACTTTTACTCCAAACCTCATATCGAAAAACTGAACGGTAAAGATGTAGAATTACATGTCACGAACCGGCTATCCAAATTTCAACCCGATCCAAGTTAACGAATCTCGGATCGCGAGATTAAGATAAATGTCCAGTCATAACCACCATAAGGAAATGTTTCTCTATCACCAGTATTGCAAAGTACCAATACCTCTACTCAGTCCATGCGAGTAAACAACGTTAGAGATACCGTAGTGCTAGCTATCAAGATTGGGAAAGGCGCGACACAGAGAGAGAGAGAGACAAAAAGGGCGCGCCTGTCAAGGGTGAACAGCGATCGTTATGAGTGCTCTATGTCGTGTGTTACTTAAGTGACATTCACAGCTTACTAATAGCTGTCACTCACTTAACCTAACCCACTTGAGTCACTGTACGCTACAGACCCAATATTTAATTATTAATTAAATCATATTTAATTAATCAATTAAACTAATTCTTTGAACATTTGCTCTATGTGTGTGACCCTATAGGTTCTCAATTAATTGGCAATAATATTAATTATTATTAATTATATTAATAATCAACTAATATTATAAATAATGAGCGACTTCTAGCAATACATCATTGCTACCCAATTAATTAGAATATTGATACAATTAAAATCATATTGCAACCATATATAATGTGAAGTCAACGTCCTTTCGTCACAATGTCTTAATTGAACACAAGGCATAAATGTGTCATCCTTGTTAAGTCCAATTATTTATTTCTTGATTTAGTAATTGACGTACGATCATGTGGGCCCAATATCTTATATTGTCCCACCTTAGCATGGTCATGCATTTCTACGTCGCATACTATCAAGAAGCCTATAGGCATTACTCCGTTATGTAGGAGGGACGAATCCTATCTACATCGCTCACATTTCTCAACATGTTTCATTACAGTCTCAATAACTACTTTTATAGTTATCTTGTTACAGACAACGTTTAATAGTATCAAAGTCTACAACTACATATGTTAGGAATCGTAGTGACTTTAAGTCGAAAGACTACTTCACTATGGCCACCATGAGAATCGCTTATGACACTTACATAACTATTATGCAACGTTCTTATTGCGGGTCACTCCAGTATAAGTATTCCACTAATATTTATACCTATGTGAAGACTTGATATCTTATATCTATGATCCGTGAGATGGGATCATTAGTACACTCACATAATAGTCTCAATGTATTATTGTTGTCCTTATTAATAATAATACTTGACTATGGATATTTAAGAATAATGTTCTATAATTTAATGGCATCTCACGGTCAAGTCATACTTGACGTTCCATTAAATGAACTACCTATTCTAAGGACTTTATTATGCTATAAATATGATCATCAAATATAACATAATAAATAAATGCCTTATACATATATCAAATATATGATCAAAGTCATGATACAAATGATTATCTATTCAAAATAGATTGGCCACTATGACTTACCCCAACAACTCATTGGCTTGCTTTATTTGTCTTTGTTTTCTTTGCTCTCTTTTTTAGGTTATATGTTCTTAGATTTGATTGTGGGCACACATCTGGTCTGGATTTGAAAAGTTGTTAAGGGTTTCAGAGCACTTGCTGGCATTCTCACAAGTATCGAACATGGCGAAGCATGAGATGATTTATGATAAGTATTGCAAGTTGATGCATTTGGATGACATTGAGATGCCATCGAAAATCTTCATTGTGGACACAACGAGGGCAACCTTTCGGCGATAGTCACGACATATGGAACCAGATGAGGGAATTGGATAAAAAAGGGAGAATTGAAGGACTTCCCTCGTCGATGGTTTCTTGGATCTCTTTAACGATACCGGTTTCAGAGTGTCCTAGAGCGCTCTTCTAGCCTTGGCCTCTACCGTTGTTCTCTTCAACAAAAAACTCAAGCTTCACCAACGTGCTTGTTACAGAAATGGACTGGTTGCAGTAGTTCCAACTCATCGTGGAGGTGGAAAAACAACGCGGGAAGCGAGATAGGGAGGGGATGGGATCGACGACGATGGAAGAAGAAAGAAGAAGGAAGGGGATCGAGGTTTGGGACATGTAACCGGTTAACAATTATAACTTGTAAATGTCAAGGGATGATCAGTCCTCAACTAGGGATGACAAAATTATCCGTACCCGCTGCATGGATTATCCCGCAATGGATAGTAAATGGATATCTATTGAATGAGGATGAGATCATAGTACCCTCTCCACGAATATCCGCATATTGATAATAAATATTTTTTATTTTATATATATATATATATATATATATATATATATATATATATATATTATGATAATTTTCATCACTTTGAGATGAAATAAACTTTATTTTCTTTATTGTTTCATACTTTTTAGTAGTTAAACCCATAACAATATTTTTTAAATACACATAGTATATTATATATTATTAATATAATATATTGCTGTATTATATTATATAATTTTTATTTTCTTTCTTTTTATTTTAGACTCTTAATTTTAAATATCTATGAATATTTATGAATATTCATTATTCACATAAATATCCATGAATATTAATAAAAATGGATGTGAGAGAAGCACTATTTTAATCCATCCCGCCCGATCGCTATCCTCAATTCTAGAGCCGGAGGACTTTGGACGTCTCCCAACTTAAATCTTCACCCCATTAGGATATTTTAACAAAAAAACGGAAAATGACGTTAACGGGGAGTGCATTTTCATTTCGTAGTGAAGCGTTAAATGAAAGACAATATAGTTTAAACTTCTCTTAAAAAAAACTCATTCTTTTAAGAGCAAATATATATGAGCATATATATATATATATATATATACACTCTTCCCAAGGACGGAGTAAGGGAGCACGGATGGTTAGGGATAACAATTTGGACCTTACCCACTAGGTATCCATAAAAAATACCTATAATGGATAGGATAAATACTCGTTTTGTGGGTATGAAACGGGTCTGGATAATTATCCGCAAACAAGAGATGGTATGGGTACGGGTATGGATATTCTAGTACCCATCCCGCTCAGCACCCGCATATATAAATATACATATTTATATATTTATTTATTTATATTAATACATATAATTATAATTATATATCAAATTTTAAAAATAAAATTAATGTAACTTAGGGTTTCTAAACTATTTTTTCCTTTCAGACTTAATCACCTAATGACCTAAGCACTAACAGCAGCCATTGATATTCTTTGTGTTATTTTTTTTTCTTTTTTCTTAGTTAAAATGCGGATAATGGGTGCGGGTATGGGTATTTAGGTATCTAGAGGATACGGATAATGATACTTATGTTATTACCCATGCAGGAATGGATCCGGGTACGGATATTTTTTTTAAACGTGGATATGGGAACAGGTACTGTAATACCCTGTCCAGACCCTATCCATTACCATCGCTAAGGATGTCATGCCCAACCTTTGAATTTTTCATTACTATGCCACATAATTTGTATGTAAGTTTTTCATTCAGCAATTTTAAAAATGATAAAATATTTTGTATATTATTCAAAATAATTATAAATATAATAATCCTTAGGGCGGAAACGAATTTTAATAACGTTTATTTAATAATATTTTTCGAACGAAATACTATAAATAATGCACAAAGATTTTTAAATAGAAATTTTTCCATAATTATAATGTATTTGTTTTTATTTATTTTATTTTTTCAATAATAAAACCTTAGAATAGATCATATTAAAAAGAACTAATTAAGAATAGTTGATATTAGTTTATTTGTGCTCGTGGTAAGCTGCGACTGACATATCTGTATGTTTACATTATATATAAATAAGATAAATTTCCATAGTTAGGTTCGCGGCCCAAAATTATACAACAAGCTGGCAACAAAATAATAATAAAACTAATAATTTATAAATAAAACTTGCAGAACTTATTCTTTGTTTTTGTCATCAGATACATGTTGCAAATCCAGTCAAAATCTTTACACTGGATATAAAATAACTTAAAGACATATGATTATGGTAAGGATTATATTAGGTGAATTCTCTGATATCTTAAGTGTAACTTATCTTGTTTAGGTGGTCGAATCAAAAGATGATAATAATTTGACTTAATCTATTAACATGATATATTAAATTGAGATGACGAATTTTGATTAGACAAATTAATTTTTATCCTAAAATTATTAGGAATAGCTAATAGATCATCATTATATTATTTTCACAATACGGAAAAATGAAGGTTGCAGTGAATTGATGCCCCCCCCCCCCTTCTCGCCCCCCCTTCCGGTCCGGTTTCTTTCATCATCAAGGTACTTTAACTATTAATCGCATTGTACTTAAACTGAAAGAAATGAAGTACGCTGATTGAAAGTTAAGTTTGGCCTAATATACAGATTAGAGTAATAATATCAACATCCACTCATTTGTGCGAGAATCCATTAATCACTTGTTTACAATTAGACATAATGTTTGTAAAGAGAAAAGAAAAAACGCATTATAGATTCGGTAGCTAATGTATGTTGACTGTTATCGTGGCCTCGACAATTTAGAAAATCATCATCCGTATAACTGAAACTTGTCTGTATTAGGATTTCAATTAAGAAAAATTCTTGAAAGAAAAATGTTAACTAGTGCTAGTACTAATTAATTAAGGAATAAAATATAATTTTTTATTGAAAACTATAATTTTGAATATTATATCTTTGATAAAATTCTTCTTAAAAAGACATAAGTGTAAGTGTACTTATTATACTTCTAGCTACATAAGAAATCTCTTCAATTGCATATATTAGTGGCAAATGCTATATAATTGCGGCAAATGTTAACAAGTGTTTCTATGGTTAAGAAATCAAGAGAACTACAATTTTTAAATTTTATATAATATTTTTTAGGTGAATTCTATGGTACCTCACGATAACTTTATCCTGTCTAGGTGGCTCAATCAGATGATAAAAACCATTTGACTTGACCCACTAATATGACTTATTTAATTGAGGTGATGCATTCTGATTGGACAAGATAACTTTTAATCCAAAATTATTGGGCGTACCAGAGAAAACACCTATTTTTAATAAAAAATGAGTTTAATTGCTATGCATTATCAAATATAAAATTTTTTACACTGTCAACCAATCATAAATCATGATATGAGTGAACTTTTAAGGTGATTAGAATAAGAGTCAAATATTTTTACTGATATATCAATTTATGATTAATTAACAATACATATCAATTAAATCCATTAAAAAATTATCTTTAATTTACTGATCAATATCTTTAATTAATAATAATACAAACTTTTTAGCTAACATCCAATATTAACAGGCATAAGTAGTCGGTCAATGTCTACGCATGCTTTTTCTTGAATATCCCTTCCACATTAGCTCCCAAATGTACACGCAGACAATTAGGCATATATGAAAATTTAATATTGTATTTTCTCCTTCTCTCAATAATTTTAGGGTAATAGTTATCATATCCAATCAAAATATATTATCTCAATTAAATAAGTCATATTAATGGGTCAAGTCAAATGGTTCTCATCATCAGATTGAATTATCTAAACTGGATAGAGTTATCCTTAGAGTTGGATAGAATTCACCAAATTTAATTTAATTTTACAACTCCTTTTTTAAGGATTTGGATTATCTCATTTTATTCTCTCATTATCTCTCATATTATAAAAGAAAGAGATACAAAATCAAATTTTAATAGATCTAACTTATAAAAATAAATGGAGATGACACAAATCTCTTTTTTAAAACCCATGGCCACCCAGAATAGCCACCCAGACAAATTGCCCTCTCTTTCTTTCTCTCTCTAGAAAAGGAAATATCTATCAATACACACACACACACTCCAGAAACACATTACACTTCCCATCCCACAGCCAGATAATCCCATAAAAACAAGCACAGTACCATCATCATCAACAACAACACAAACATAAAACTAATGAACCCAGCCTCTTCACTATTTCATTCCACTAACTCCTTCTCTTAATCCCTCACATCACACACAAACCCCCTCTCTCTCTTGAAGAGTTATTATAATTACCATATATATATATATATAGAGTTGGGAGGAGGAACCAACCCTAAACTGTTGAGATAGCAACATCACCATCACCATGTCCCTAGAAGACTCACTAAGATCTCTTTCCCTTGACTACCTCAACCTTCTCATCAATGGCCAAGCCTTCAGCGACGTCACCTTCCAAGTAGAGGGTCGTTTGGTCCACGCTCATCGCTGCATCTTAGCAGCAAGAAGCCTCTTCTTCAGGAAATTCTTCTGCGGGCCAGACCCGCCTTCGGGTCTCGACCCGGCAGCAGGACCCTCTCGGGTTAACTCGGCCACCGGGACGACGTCGAGAACCGGCGTCATCCCGGTGAACTCGGTGGGGTATGAAGTGTTCCTTTTGCTTCTTCAGTTTCTGTACAGTGGACAAGTCTCTATTATCCCTCAAAAACATGAACCGAGGCCTAATTGTGGTGAGAGAGGGTGCTGGCACACGCATTGCACCTCAGCCGTTGATCTTGCCCTTGATACTCTTGCTGCCGCTAGATACTTTGGTGTTGAACAGCTCGCATTGCTAACTCAGGTTTTCTTGCCTCCTCCTTATTTTGTCAATAATAATAATAATAATAATGTTTGTTAATTGTTTTGTTTCTCACTCACTCACTCACTCACTCTGTGTCAACTACTGTTTCTTTCCATCTCGTGTCTCTCTGATCGATTTGTGTGACCAGTCTTATGTTTTCTGGGTCTTGGGAATTTGGACAATTACTGCAAGACGGATGATGGGTCTGGTTTTTGGGAACTGGGAAGCCTTATTTTTCATTTTTCCCCCTCTTTCTTTTGTTTTGGGTAAATTCTATAATCATATGATGGATGATTGATGAAGTGAGTGAGATTTTGAGTTACCAATTTGTGTTGTTGTCAATCAACTCAATCTATATGAGTACTTAGGATCAGTTTGGTTCTATCACCTTACTTTTCAGCTTCTGGTGTTTCTTCGAAGCTTCTTAAACTTGTTTTCACTTTCAGTTTAATTGTGTATGAGGGTATCAATTTCTTTTGGGAAAATTAAATATATTTATTTATATATGTTAGTTAATGTTTGACGTATCCCTTGATTTCATGTACCATATTTTAGAGACATAGAGTTTCTCGAATTGGTGTTCCTCTATCCATTAAGATGCATACCAAAGATTTTCTAAATTTAGATGACAAATATCCAGTCTTGTCTTCCTCACACCAAGCACAAGAAATCTTTCCCAAACATTATTCACTTTCCTCATTTGGGTTTAAACTCGAAAAGAGATCAAACCACAACAAAAGAAAGAGTCTGTTTATTAAACGTAATTTTAGCAAACATCCCATCCATTTTGTTCTCTTCCCTTTATAATACATTTTTTTCTTTCTCTTCTTTTTAACCAATTTTCAGACTTTATTGCCATACATGGAAGTGTCAATAAAATTTTCCAAAACTTAACAATGCAAATTCTCTTACCCGTTTTTTTCTTTCTTTCTTCTCTCTCACTTACTTATATACTTCATTTGGGGTTTCATACAGAAACAACTAGCTAGCATGGTAGAGAAAGCATCAATTGAAGATGTGATGAAAGTGCTTTTAGCTTCAAGAAAGCAAGAAATGCATCAACTTTGGACCACTTGTTCTCACCTTGTTGCCAAGTCTGGTCTTCCCCCTGAAGTCCTAGCCAAGCACATCCCCATTGATGTAGTGGCAAAGATAGAAGAGCTTCGTCTCAAATCCTCCCTAGCACGCCGTTCCTTGATGCCGTTACACCACCCTCACCACCACCATCACCACCACCACCACGACCTCGGCGCCGCCGCCGACCTCGAGGACCAGAAAATCAGGCGAATGAGGAGGGCCCTCGACTCCTCCGATGTGGAACTGGTCAAGCTCATGGTAATGGGAGAAGGCCTAAACCTCGATGAAGCACTGGCCTTACACTATGCAGTTGAGAATAACAGCAGAGAAGTTGTGAAGGCTCTTCTTGAACTCGGTGCAGCTGATGTCAACTACCCGGCAGGGCCAGCCGGAAAAACCCCGTTACACATCGCCGCCGAGATGGTGTCGCCGGACATGGTGGCGGTGTTGTTGGATCACCATGCTGACCCTAATGTTAGAACCGTGGATGGTGTCACCCCACTTGATATCCTAAGAACCCTAACATCTGATTTTCTCTTCAAAGGTGCAGTCCCCGGACTAACCCACATTGAACCTAACAAGCTTAGGTTGTGTTTGGAACTTGTTCAATCAGCAGCACTTGTTCTTTCACGTGAAGAAGGCAATGCTAACCCTCCTTCAACAACAACAGCCATATACCCACCGATGAGTGAAGACCATAGCAGCAGTAACTTGGACTCGAGGTTGGTGTATCTCAACTTGGGTGCCAACACCGGTTCTGCTCAAATGAGCACTGGTGATGATGATAGCAGCCACAACAGTAGCCATAGGGAAGCCATGAACCGTCATGGTTCACAAGGTGGTGGATGTGACACAACAATGTATCATCACCACTCTCATGACTACTAGTCTAACTATATAAGAGCAGCCAGCTAGCTATAGCTATAGCTATAGCTATAGCTAGCTGGGTTGCTCAAAATTTCTATATGAATTAATTGCTGATATAATTTAAAGTTTAATTTCAATTGCTATGGTTGATGGAAAATGGTAAAGAGATCAGAAGGACAAGAAGGAGGAGGGTAATTGGTTGGTTGTTCATGCATGGAAAATGGACAAGAGATCGAGAAGGACATGGAGAATGGATGACACTATTGGATTGATGGATGGAGCTAGCATAAAAAATTTCTTCTTATTTTGTTAGCTGAAATAGTTGTGTTCATTATAAGGCATCGATCTGATTACACTACTATTCTGGTTTTTTCTGTTTTTTGGCTCTCTGGTCTATGTTGGTTTTTTTTTTTATTTTTTTTTATCTTGTAGGCCTTTTTCAAATGGTCACCATTTGAAGTGCGGTTTCATAGGGGATGAGGATATAAGCGACAAGGAGAATCGATCTAATGGATCAGTTTAATTTTTTTGGGTGTAAAATGAAAGGGGTGCATGGAGGAGAGGCAGGTCAATCTTTTCAAACCCACTTCACCTGCCAACTCCTTGTTTTTATATTTACTGATGCGTAGCTAATATCACGGCCAACTTAGTTGATTGATCCTTTTGGCTTTTGTAATTTCAATTCTTGTCCCACACCTCACCCCACTTTAATTCTAACCCAAATTGCTTACATCTAGCTAGCTACTATTTTCTGCTTGGGGTGGAGGGGTAATTTCTTATTGGGAATTTTCTTATTTTTCATATGGTTTAATTTTCAAAGGCATGTTTTAATATGGTTATACCTTCATATGTATGATCTGCCTAGTAAAGAAATGATATATATGAGATGTCCCTTCTATTCTCTTCACACCTTATATAATTTTATTTTTCTTCTAACATTATGTAGCTGATCCATTGGAAGAATTCATTAACTGGCTATTACTTTAGGGATTTATTGTTTTTAATTAAAAGTTGTGGCTGAGGACAAATTGATTGGTTGTCTTGCATGAATGCAACAATGAGTCTGACCACACATGTCAAGTTAAAATATTGGCACTATCTCCTTCCATGTAATCCTCTTTTTGTCCCCTTGCCTTCTTTAGGCCTCTTCACAGAAAAATAAAGCTTTACAGCTAAAAATATATTATACTATTAGTAATTATTACTAAATTTTGTCTAAATTCATAATCAGATGTGAGTCAGGGAAGATTCTTGAGTTTACTCTATAATTTCCTGTGTGCACATACATAGACTACGTATTCAGGGTCTTAACCACATGGCCCTGCCCAAACAGTATACTAATATTTGAAAATTTTTGGGCCACATGGATTTCTAAAATTAGTGTTAATATGAAACCATTTTTACAGAATCATATATATGTAGACTTTTTTATTTAAACTGTAAGTTTTAATTCTTGATTAGTTCTATATCTCCCTATCTGCCTTCGTCTAGCCTTTCTTGTATACCTTTATTGGGCTCATCTACATAAACGCACGTAAAATAGCTTTTCCTGTGTATTCTTGATGCTATTACTATATCTATAAATATTCAATTCTTCCCTAATTAACTTCTTTCTATATATTAAAGAAATAATCTTTTATACTAGAGCTTCCACTTCTAATACTGATCCAGAGAAACTTTATGCTACACATGTTGTTGACGATTTCCTAGAAAAAAAAAATTATATTGGTAGCAGAGAATGTATCATTTATAATTGGTCTTTAATACAAAAATTGTGTAAATAATATATTTAAGTCTTTTATATATACTAGTAAGTATCTTTATATACTTCCACCTGATGCATAATGCATCGACATTTTCCTATGTAAATTCTAGTTACCTATAGCCATCATATGCTTAGAATTCGTATAATATATGTGTACTGCGTAGTTCAACATTTATGCACACTTGTTTATGCTTAATAAGTTGGAGAACTTGCATATTAACTAAAACATAAGAAGCTGGGCTTGCCTGACAATAGCAATTTTGGATTATGTATAAAAATAGGGAAGTTGCTACTCGTGATTAAATATGTCGTGGCTTATATGAGTTTTAGATAGTCATGATTAACCTACCAGATGCCCAAATGATTTCAGGCCAATATCCAATAGATTATTGAGAAATTAACTCCCGTTGCCTTGCCTTGTAGTGGGGTATAATATGGAGTAGTAACCTTTTAGCTAGTGAAGATAATGGAAATCATGAATGGTATAAAGAGATTCTAATGTAGCTCCTCCTTCCAAAATGCCTGTCTTTTTCACCCTCTTTATTATATATATTGTGTTCATACAATTCACGCAGTGGATCTATTCCTTTGTTCTTGCTTACATACTTGATTGGAAACTTGACCCTTCTTCCATGAGAAGGACTTCATAAGATCCGCGATCGAATTCAATGAATGTATCATGATTCTTTAAAACGACTTATTTAAATTTACTTATAATTGTTACTAAAAGGTATAGATAATAAATAATGGGTACAACAGTCGAGAAATATTGTTATTTTTGGAAGTTTATTTGTTGCAAATCCATTATTACGATGCTTGCTATGTTTTTCTGTGCATAATTGTACTTTGTTTTCAGTATGAGTAGCTAATTGTCCTTCGAGTGCTTGCAATGTTGTTGTCAAGAATCAAGATCTTATCTGTCCGGTCTTCTCATTAAAAAAAAAAAAAAAAAAAAACCTTAATTTATCTAAATTATTTAATTTTCAACTAGTTTTTCACTACACGAAATAGTTGTACTCTCCATCTATAGCTAGCTAGAGTCTAGAGATAATATCGAAGTAGACATGGCACTGAATGGCCTAATTAATATCCCCCCTTATAGATAGGCATTTTCCACATCTTTGGTTTAGTATTTACCCTTTGTCCTTGGCTGGTCACCCAAAGTAGTAACACAAGTTGAAAGCATATAATCAAAATATCTTCTTATATCTTACTTTTTAACGTTGCTCTTCTCAACAAAGCAAAAGATGTGGTTTTCCCACTTCCACACCTATCCTCTTTCAATAATTCTCCGCATAAAATGGTTTGCAATTTCGATTGGGCTTTGATCAATGCTGATGTGTAAATGTAGCCGATGCTTTAGTGTTGGCAAACTATATTGTCATGTTATTGCTTCTTTCCCAAAATTGGTGGATAATGGGTTTGTAACAGGCCGGACCCAACATATCTTTAGGTCTAAAGCAAACTTTGAGATTGAGGCTTTTTAAAAATAAATGTGGCTTTATAGTAATAGAAAAATCAAGGGCCTTTCAAATTTTGCTCAACCAGGGATCGAACCCATTCTCCCGGAAAAAACATAGGTTGGCTACCACTCCATTAGGTCAACTAATAATAAAAGCTTTATAAATATTAATACTAAATAAGTTTTTTTGCTGGTGGGCCTAAAGGAAGAGTTTGGGCCACCTTATGCTTGGGTAGGCCCTAATTGGTAAATCAACTAATATTTGCTATAAAAGTTATGAACTCTTGATATTTTGATATAAATTGTTGTAATTTTTTAAATGTATATATGTAACTCTAACTATTACTTACAAAGTCTGTATAAAAAATATTTTTAATATATATAAAAGAAAACAGTGACATACTTTTCATACAAGGTCACAAGCTTCACCAATAAGGCCCAACACAGTTGGTAGATAATTAGGTTTCTTCAGTATATGTTGTCAAGGGTTCGATTAATTCATGTCATGTGTATGTAAAAAAATTTGTTGGGAAAGACAAAACTCACTTTTGATTATCTTTACGCCTCGAAATAAATTAATTTTTGGTTATCGACTAGGGATACCTTGCTTGGTACACACACAAAAAAAAGTCACAAGCTTATGTAATACATAAAAATTTGGCAACAAACATACTTTCGTCATTTAACTTTATTTTGGTTTTCAAATTTGTTCACTAAGTTTTGAAAGTTAAACAATATTTTTCTCTTACATGACAATAACAATGTGAAATATATCATTCATGGTAGCTAACCTAAAACATCATCATTCAGAGTTTCAGTAAGGAAGATTCTATGTACCCTTTGGGTATCATACCCTTGTCTATGTGATCCAATCAGATGGTGAGAATTTAGCCCCATATGACATTGACATGATTCAATTAATTGAGGTGATGCATTCTGATTAGATAGAGGGTGTCCAAATCCTCTACTTTCCAAGAGTACCATAACAACGCCCTTAGGTAAAACCAATTTATGTAAAGTTTTGAACTAACCTAATCCCTTGCTATCACTCAGCACCCCAAATCCTCAAAGCTCAACAAGTTTTCCATGAAAGGTGTGAATACTTTCTTTAATGGTTTTCCTCATCTCTGCTGCTATTCTTTTTCATGGAGTTGGGACTCAAAGCCTCTCTTCAATTTGCCACCAGGCACCTAGCTCCCTGTCATAAGGAACTTCCTCTTGTGCTTCAAGACCCCCTAACTCTACGTCATTGCCAATGCCATCATTATCTTCATAGTCACCTCCTCCAAGTTACACCACTCCAACGATGCAAAGGGCCGTACAAAGCTAACTCCTCCACCCATTCCTTCTTATGAGATGAAATCTCCATCGAAGTTCACCATTTCGAAAGCACTTGTTGTGTTTGAACCAAGCGAAGAAGACTCGCCAATTCTGAAGGTGAAGGTCATGATGGTGAATAATGGTTCAGCTACATTTGAAAAAGAAGATGAGAAAGCAATTAATGAAAGACCTTTTGTTTGTACAACTCATGGAGGAATCTTGAAAATCCATGCTAGCTATGTGATTTCTGAACAAATGAGAAGAAATGGGAAGAAAAGAAAGAAATTAGGAATAACAACAATGATGAGAACTTCATATGTGATTTCAAGATGTCGTTTGTTTAGGAAATAGCTTTTACCTAGAAAAAGAATGTTTTTGACTTCATTATCTTTCATTGTTTTAACTGTAATCTCATTATATATTCGATGAACATGACAACAAAAAATATAGAGAGAATTTCTAACTTATTAAGAAACTAGTTTCCTGTAACAAAACCGAGCTCACGTGGTAATGATACCCATGAATTCCGCCCTTCCCCTTGAGTACAATATTAACTAAAATATTGTTTTGTAATAACTAATAAGTCTTGTGCAAATTAAATTCATGTGGCAATCTTTTTTATGAGAAAGGAAGATTGAAATAACAATAAAGGAGTATAAATTAAGGATACTTCAACCCAAATACAAAACAGTCCCAAAGAAACAAAACTAGAGATTACAAACAGTTTTCAAACGGAGCATAAGGGAGCTGGTATACTAATCTAAGAAAGGTGTGAATTGTAAGATCTGGAGAAACCATTAATTAAGCTACTGTTTTTTAGCATAGGAATAATCCTATCCTATGTTCCTAGCCAATAATGAGAGTGTTGAAAAATAAAGAAGTCCAACATCAATTGAAAATGAGATAACTAAAGTGAATATAAAGCTTCGAGTGCACAAGTCTAAATTACCTTAGGCATTATGGATAAAGTAGCAACTCTCAAGCACAAATCCACATGAAGCTCATCTCACTCACCCCACATTGAAAGACTTGGACGGGGCCTATTCATAAATTTTAACATGCTATCAGAGCTCATAGGCCTCACGATCCATTGACGATCCAAGTACCAAGTCAAATTAAAAAAAATAGACCTATGGCCTATGAGACTCAAGTCCAGAAAAAGGAGCACAAGCTCATACAATAAAACGAAGATGAGCTTGAGACTCAAAACTCGAAGTACAAGCTCAGGCTTAAAACTAAAGCTAGGTCACAATTGGACCAAGTCAGTTGGACTTGAAGGGAAGGGTTGAAAAATGAGACAACTAGAGTGAAAATAAAGCTTGGAGTTCAATTTCAACAGAGACATTTGTTGTTTCTCCGTGTGAAATCCGTCATACCTAACCACAAGTACCGTAAATCTGTTTTTGTATACAATTAGCTTATGTTAATATATAGTAATCCTTGCAATTATAACCTTAACCACATCAACTGTATATAATAGACATTTTCTTCTTGCCTTCTCTTTCTATACATGAAAAATATTGCGCCTAGTCAGGTTTTAAAATGAGGTCCATAATCATAATTGAAAGCCACAACATTGTGTTTTTAGTAGTTTCCACAACCGCATTGCAGCCACATCATCGGTATTTTCCTGCAAATTTTCACTCAAGATTTAAAATCTTGCGCCAAGTAAATATACTTTCTATTTTGATTGCCAAGCTCCTATCAGTTTTTAGCTCAAATATGGAGAAAAAAGTTAACCCAAATAATTAATAATTAATATAGAAGTTGAATCTGAAAAAAAAAATAACGAAAAAGAAATTGGTGGAAGCCCAGTCCTCGACAGTACTGCACCTTCCAAACACAATAATCAAAGTTGGCTTTCGGCATTACTACCGAATCTGCAAGCCCCTCTCTATCTTCACGTATATATACACATAATGAACATATCAAGAGGAGTGATTTATTATGAATTGTTAGAGTAGTAAATTTTGACCATTAGATCTTACATCAATATGGAGTAAAAGTAACAAGTTGGCTAACTTTATTTTTTCCTCCTTTCTATGATCAATAATTAACATCTTATTACCCCTCCCCCAAAAAAAAGAAAAAAATCTGCCACTTTAGTTTCCGTAGACCTTTTGATTAATTAGCATCTGAAAATTTTGTAATTATTAATTAAAACAGAAAATGAAAACGAAAACGAAAAATTAAAAACAAAGCGAACGAATGTATGTTTTTCCTATATATATATATATCCTTCCAGGCTTCCAAAGCAAATTAACTAAATGGGGGTTATCTAGCTTTCTGTCCGTTGTTTAATTTCTTCTGTGTGAAGTTTGATCCAACAGTTTGGATGACAATTCACTGCAAGCATCTCCTAATTCAGTCAGTCAAGCGCACGCGTGGTTCGGTGAGAGAGTCAGACAAAGAGACAGACGCATCTGCGTTTATGATACCACAGAATAGGAAAAGTCAGACATTGGCTAAGAGTGAGAGCACTGTTGGATATATATATATATATATATATATATATATATATGATACGTGCATCATGAATTGCCAAACCCAAATTGAAGAAAATGAAAGACAAGGCAAAGCTACCATAACCCATTGTCCGTAATTTTCACTATTCTTTCTCCAAAAGAGAGGAAAGAAAAGTATAGAAGCAACCTAATCTATTAAATTATGTTTTGGATGAAGGTTATGCATGCATGGATATTATTTTTGGGGTTCTCCTTTACAAAAATGACAACTTGTACTATAATATTATATTTTAGGGTGTGGATCACTGGTGTACCAAGAAAGTCCACATAAGTTGGGGCCTTGAGAGAATGATTGTGCAGACAACACTTTATGGATATAGCGATTCCAATTAGTCGGAGAGCTAGAAAAAGAGTGAAGCATATCAATATTAGTTTGATGATTTATCAGTGTGGGATCAGAAGAGGGCCATCTATGTCTCTATGATTGTACTGGTTTGTCTAACGATAATCAAAAGGCTATGGATATTGATGGACTGAGAGAGCATAGCTGCCTATCTACCCGAAACTTTGGTTATGGAAAACTGTGGAATGCGTTCATGATACTTATTAAATAAGTGGCAGACAACATATTAGATAATTATAAATTTTCCAAAATGTTTGGTCTTAAGAAGAACATTAATATATTAATTTAGTCTAGAAGTTTCAATGAAGTTCATCAGCATTCGTGCACTAAAAATTAAATATTGAAGTTTTACCCTTTCCAGACTTTAGAAATATATATTTTGATAATATATATATTTTACTTGCAAAAGTTCAAAGACACATCACACCTTTTGCTTAAATAATGAATCCTACCAATCCCCGAGGAGAATTGTCTTCCAAATTAGAGATACAAAGCAACGGCATACTGCGTCTTCAGAGATATACAACCATAGATGGAAAAATGCATGTGTTCGAACGTGAAGGAGATCGTAGAGAAGAAAAATACTTACACTCTAAACACTCACTTAAATTATATTTTTTAGGCTTACTTGGGATATATAAAAAGTGTAAATAGAAGAGTATTTGTAGATATACAAGATATCTAGATGAGAATCCTTAAACTAAACCTAACACTAAATATTAAATGCACCTATTAACTAAGCAAATGCAACAAGTTAGTTAAATTTCTGACACCCCCTTAAACTTTTTTATGACTCCAATTGAGTACCGGTGAGAAACTCTATCAAAACGTAGGGGCTTAGTATTAACAAAAAAACGAAATAAAGATGTTTGTGTCATATCTGTGTAAATTCTGTACAAATAACAATTTGGAATATCATATGAACACACGGGTTGATATAAGTGCAATCAAAGGCCCAAATTCACTGGAACCGTCTAAGGTCCTCCCATTTGTAGTTGAGGATCGGTCCTCCCATTAAATCTACCCTTAAGAATAAATATATAAAAAACTTTTGCTTGTCGTTCCATCTTTTCTGTTGTTGTTGTTGTCGCCGTGTTCTTGGAAGAAAATGGAGCGAATGGTGAGCATGGCCTTATACAATAATGGGTTTCAATGCAGAAAACCCATCTCGATGATGGAACCATAAGGAAGAAATTGCAAGAAATGGAACACTGAAATCGTTTAATAAAAATTAAGGAAGAAGAAATTTTTTAAGAACACCAGGGGAACCCATTTAGGGGGAAATTTGTGATTAGGTTACGGAGGAGAGGAGAGGTAAAGTAAAGAGAATGAAATGTTGGATGATGACCTGAAGTTGTTCGACAGGGAAAAGGCCATATTGGATTTCTTCAACTTCATTTTGTTGTTGTTTAGCAGTTTTCAGGTTCTAGTGTCATTGATGCTCCATGGTTGTTGTTGTTGACATCAACCCCCCAAGATTTAATCTTTCTCAACCCTATGAGCATCCATTTATTTCTCCAGTAATACGAAACAATTGTAACCAGCTAAATGAAAGTGATGAAGTGTTAGTTGAATGAAAACTCAATGTTGATTAAAGAAGCGTGGTTTTGAGTTGAATCTGAAGCAGATCCGCTACCGCCACGACTCCAAACACAACGCTAGCCACTACTCCAGGTCAAAACACCCACAACCACAAGCCCAGGCACATGCCACCGCAAGCCCACGCTCAGCCACCACGACACACGACACACGCCTTCCCCACTGCCGCTATCTAACTAGTCTAGTCTCCAATCTTGGCATTGGTGGGTAGCCAAAGACGAAACACCTCTCTCAATTTTCTTTCCCTCAAGTGGGTGTTGGTGTTATCGTTAATCGGTTTCCCCTTATCCAGTACTTAATCCTAGCCACCTATTTTATTTATTAATAAATCAACGGTTCTGTCCTCCACTTTATCTTGCTCATTGAAGATCTAACCCAATTAACTTTTTTCATTGTACAAAATGCAAAAGCCAGCGACTTATGGAAACCAGCCTTCAGCAGGTTCGCCTTCACACAACATCGCTCCCTCTCCCTCACCCTCACCCTCACACAAAATGCAGATACAATCTATTTAGTTTGAAATCCAACAGAGGTCACTTTTTCATTTCCCTATAATTTCAGGATATCCTACTGAGAACCCCTTACCAAAAAGAAAACTTTTCTATGGTTCAATGAAGAAAGGAGAAAGGGGCTTCATTGAGGGATGATACGCATTATAGTACTTAATTAGTAATACATACTAGCATTGGTAGATCTATCCTGAATGAAAGGAAAGGAAGAGAAGACTGCAATCTCGTTTACATCAATCCTCTCAAAAACATGAATTAATCACAAATTCAATTATTTTTCTACGGAAATGAATGCATATGTAAGTGCCACACGGTAGCAAACGAGTTAACGTATAACCCGAAGATGAAGAAAAGCTTCCAGTTACTGCTAGAAGACATTCATTAGACAATGACTTGGGTCATCACAATCCACTACAGCAACCAAATTAATTTATTTGAATAAACACCGATATGTTCTCCAATGCAACTCTTACTGATGCAGCCTCTTCGCCGTATGCTGCTGCTGGCTCTGTGAAACATGCTTCCGAATAACAATTATATTAAGAGTTCTATATTAGCATATTAGAAACGACCGTAATTGCTTCTTCCCTAGGGTGTTAGGAGTTTATTTTAGTAGCTTTGACCAGTCAAACATACATTGCATTACTACCTTACCTTGTAATCTCGGTGTTGTAATATTATACTACTGTTCATGGTATTCACTGACAAACCTTGAAGCATTGCTATGGCTCAAACTAGCGTATCCATACCTGGTATGTAGCAAAAAATAAAAAAAAAATTTAATTTCTAAAGATGGGTAAAGCTGGGATAGGGCTCAGTACACCTAGCATACTGCTGGCCAAAATTTCCCCAGAAACGGAGTATTTCAATTCGGCCTTCCCTGTTTCCATTAGACTTGGCCCATATATCCCATTCTGGACGTAACTCCAGCTGTGCCGGCACTCGGGCTACTGGCATTGACTCCAGCAGTGGCAGTTTCTCCTTTGGTTCTTCCCTCAATCCTTCCTCACTTCCCGACTGCCCTAGCCCCCAGATGTATGCTCGCCTTCTTCTAATATGACTTGAGTTCCATTTTTATTTTTTGGAAAAAAATTGATCTTTTCTGAAGTTATAACCTCGACACCCCTAGCCCCCTAGCCCCAAATAGCTTCTTGTCTTTCCTTTGGAGGGTTTAGCAACCGAATTTTCCACGACAAAGAATATGGAGATATTACAGTAACCTCTATTGAAATTTAACTTCACTACAGTCAACACTCCTCTTGTATCAAAAACTATACTTACCTCCCCTTAGAGGTCAGTGTAATTTCAATTATCACCCCTCCAAGAAAGGAAAGTGTAATGTGAACATAAACCTCTTAGTGTAATTTATAAAACAAGAGAAGTGTCAAGTATAATTAAAATAAACCTCATGAGATTGGTGTCATTTTCCGAAAGAATATTTCAAGATGGCTAAAACCTCACAATGCAAGATAACAAGCCTTTGGGAAACATGTCTGAAGTAGTGCCGAGTGCCCTGGCAAAATTGAATGCATAAATACCAAATATGATGCACATAATTCATACCTAAGGGCAGTAATTCATACTTCATAGAAGTATATGAACAGCAGACTTTCTCCTCCACTTTTCCCCCTTCTTTATGCTTCCTTTTACAGGTAAGATGATGACAACAGAATTTAAAGATCAATCCAGCTCCTCCTATCCTCTTAATTCATTACATCAGAATTCTCAAAGCTTCTTTGAGTTCAAGGCTTCTCTATGAAGGCAATAAACTGAAAGAAAAAGAATGCCTTTATATATACTAATCCTGATTGTGTACCAGATATTTTGCATCGGAGGTTCCAAAAGTAAGGCTGCGATAAAGAACATAGGGTTGAGGATATACTCAACATTCTAAAAAGGAAAAAAGAAATAGGATAAGTACAGATAAAGGAATAACAATCCTAGAAATTTATATGGTATCTGATTGAGGGAAGAGCTTTTCCAACATGCTATTTGAAATGATCTTGTTGGGGTCCAATTCCTTCCTTGCCTTATTGTAAGCGTCCACAGGAAACCGCTTTCTTAGCCTTTTTTGGAGAGCTTCAAGCTCCTCCTTGTCCTTTGGAACCTAAATAGCAGATAATATGCATAAGAAATTAAGTACACTTCAAATACTACCCTTTCATTTTTCCACTTCATATCTTTGGTGATATAAGCTATGTATAATATATGTTAGAATATACTGTACACATCTGTTAGTATATTGTGTATATATGATAGAATCAATTAGGAGCAATCTTAGGATTAATTCCTGTATTTGATCACGATTGAATATGTTTGTAATTAATGCAGACCCTATTATATAAAGAATCTTTTTTAATCAATCAAGACACACAATTCAATAATAATCCCTCCATTGTCAAACTGGTATCAAAGTGGTTTCGACCTATCTCTGCCTAAGCCCTAACCCCCTGGAATCAAAACCACGCTGCCTTGTCATTCAGATCCTGTAGCCGCACCACCACAAGCCTGCTGCACTTGAACCCGCTCGTCGGCGTGTGAAGGAGTGTGGACCTCTTTCCAGCGCCGTTCTTCCACAAGATACGGTCGAATTCTCCTATAAAAGACATCCCAACTCCCAAGTCTTTTCGGTTCTCATATTGGCTGTTTTAGGGGTGTCACATATCGTGGGTGCCTCATATTGGCTGTTTTTTGGGCAAATTGCAAATTACTACATGTCCTTCTTGCATGTTGTTGATGCCAGGCCTGCCCAGTCCACTTTGGAACTATTCTATTTCTAGGTGTTCCTTTTATTTTTGGTCATCTTCCTTCGATTTCTCACAATGGGAGATAGTGTTGCTGCCGTTTCAGGAAACTCGTCTACTTCTGATACGGCGGCCAAAAGCCCTGTCGTGTAAACCAACATCAACATCTCATCATTACAACTAAGAAATTGACCAGGTCGGCCAGTTACAAGTCTTGGGCAACTTCCATAAAGATTTGTTTTGCAGGGCAGGGGCAATCAGAGCATCTTACCATGAAAAAAGATGTCCCAAAAGCTGATCTCTCTGACTGGAAGAAAATTGATGCACAGCTTCTCAATGTCCTCTGGCGGTCCATTGATCCAGAGATAGTGGATCTTTCTCAATCATTTGAGACTTGCTATGGGTGTGGCAAGAAGCCCAAAACTGCTTCCCTAATGACATACAACGCCTCTACTAAATTGCCTCTAGTATGATGAGCTTGCGCAAACAACAGGATACTCATATGGATCCCTTACTTGACAAAGCACGCTCATTGATGCAAGAACTTGCTACCATGACGCCTCACGTTAAAGATCAGTTGAGCACAAGCAACATGAACAGGTCTTCATGGTTTTTATCCTCTCTACTCTTCCACAAAAATTGGAGCCTGTACACCAACAAATCATAACCAGTGTTCATAGTCCAAAGTTGTCTGCTGAATATCTCTTATATGACACCACTAGCACCTACTCCCCCAACCATGCCAGTACTAGTCTCCTCTTATCTCCCAAGTTAATAATTCTAGTGGCAGCCATGGTCATGGACGTGGTCATGATGGTAGTGGCAGGCAGAGGCAGATCTTCTTTATGACAGAGGGGAGCCATGACTCCCCTTGGCACTCCTAATTGCCTATTCATACTCCCCTTGGCTCTCGTTGTGCCACCGTCCACTCAGCAATGCGATGGCTCGCGCCGCTATCGCGCACTATTGACTACCTTGATCAGGGTACTGCCTTTATTTTGAAGGAAATCTTATATATTGGAAAAGCAAGAAGCAAATTGTAGTTGTCAAGTCAAGTGCAAAAGCTGAGTATCAAGCGATGGGCACTACAACTTGTGACCTCATTTGGTTAAGGCCTGTGAATCACGACCAATGGAGCTCATATGAGACAATCATGTTGCGCTACATATATCCTGAAATCCTGTATTTCATGAGAACTAAGCACATTGAGATTTGTTGCCACTTTGTTTGGGATAAAATTCAGTCCAAAGAGATTGCTTATGCATTTGAGAATTTGAATGACCAGCTTGTAGACATTTTCACTAAGGCTCTTAGAGGTCAGCAGGTCAACCATATATGTAACAAGTTTGGTGCATATGATATATATGCACCAACTTGAGGGGAAGTGTTAAAACATCTCATATGCACCAACTTGAGGGGAAGTGTTAAAACATCTGTTAGAATATACTGCATATTTATGTGGTACTATATCGTGTATATATGATAGAATCAATTAAGAGCAATCTTAGTATTTATTCGTGTATTTGATTAGGATTGTATTTCTTTATAATTAATACCGACCCTATTATATTATGAATCTTGTTTGATCAGTCAAGACACATAATTAAGTGATAGTCTCTATTTTCCGAGTAGCTAGATGCACCGCGTAACACCTGAACTGGTACTTCGCATTCAAGGAAAGGTTGTTCTATTTATAGTTCAGTAACAACACAAACCCCATAAATGAACATGACCATGTCACATGTGCACTTATGCAGGTGTGGTGTGAGTGTGTGTGTGTGTGTGTGTGTGAGTGAGTGAGAGAGAGAGAGAGAGAGAGATAGCTTTCTCTTGTAGGAACATAGACCCAAGATATTCTGTAGAACAAGTCAATTGGTACGAGGAAATTAGGCTTAGGCCAAACATCAATCAACTTAGATTAACACAGCAATTGGTAAATTAATTCCAAGTACTATGCTGGATCATTTTCCATTATTTATGATGCTTAGATAATTACCTCAATCTTAGCCCAGTGCTCATATGCAGAATAATGATCCCACAATTTTGCCTGAGTTAGATGCCTGTAATGAAAGAATTCTTCTGTTATATCCTTCCTTTGGCGAGCATCCATGGTAGGGAGGTACATGATTATACCAACCTGAAACACGGACAAAAGTATAATTGACTACAAAAACATTATAGCATCAAAATGTTAAAAGTCATAGAAGCCAAGGGTTATTTTTGATTGATTTCAAAATTTGTAGTTATAGGTAATGAAAGACAATGCTATAAGAACTTGACTAAAAATAAAGGCAAGTAGAGGATTTTGTGCCTATTTGGATAAATTTTTTCCAGCAAATAAGTTACTATCTTTCGACAAAATGCACTTCGGAAGAACCTTAAGTTTTAGCTTTTAACAAAAAGTCATTTCGTCTTATTCTACATGCTCCAGAAATTTTTAATCCCCCTCCCCCCAAAAAATATAGTTTCTTTATACAAAAAAAAAAACAAGAAACTCATACAAACACGCACTTAGGCTTCATCAGAATATCACCCCATGTCTAAAACGAAATACACAATACACGTTTCAAGCAAATGTTTCAAGCAAGCTCATGCATTTCATTGTTTGTTAACTAGGCAGTGAAAACATAAAGAAAGATTGTTAAAATGTAAACTTAAACATGTACCAATAAAAATTAGTATGTGATAAGGCACCAAAAGCAGTAACAGAGTAGAGATAAGACATAGTACTAAGCTCAATTCGTACAAACATGTAATACCAGTTCACCCTTCCTGGCAAAGATAAAAATTCAGAACTATATCTATACTGTTAGCAACCATTTCAGTTATCCAGGATAGGATTATATTACCCAAGAAAATATATCATCCTCGGATGGGCTTGAAGCAGGACTCAAGGGACTCCTACTGCTAGCTGTCCACCGCTGCTCAATTGGAGCAGGTGCAGGTATCTCTTCCTTCTCTATGAGTTGCTTCAGATCTTCAATGTATTCAAGGTCTTTCATGCTTGGGTTAGATAGTTTTCCAGCAGGGAAGCATGTCTCTGATACCCACTGTTGGCCCCCACAATCAAAGCCCAATATTTCATCACTCCATCCAACTCTATAGCCTTCTGACTTCTTCCAGAACTCAGCCTCAGCTTGATTGATCTTGACGATGTGGTTTTTATTTAGAGGGTCTAGGGCAATTAGCTTATCTCTTAACTCCGTGAAAGAAAGTTCATCTATATTTTGTTCACCACTGTCCGATGACTTACCCCTAGATCCTTCTGCTCTGTAAATAAGAGTAGAAACTCGTGACTAATGACTTAAATAGAAAAGTTCACAACATGGCCACAGTAAAATAATAACACAATTATCTAAAGATATAAATGAGAATGAGAGTCATTGGCAGCAAGCTGCTAACAGAGAAACCAATTTAAACTGTGGTATAAGAAGAAGAAAATCAACTTGAGATTAAAAGCTTTCAGAGTATCAATTCATGTGTGTATGAACAACTCTCAGATCAATAAGAAAAATACATTAACATTTACCAGTCCATGCCCACTAATTTACATGGAACTAGTAGGATTTTCACAGCCCTACAAAAAGGTAAATGACGATAGCCATCAATTTCTTGATATATGTTTAAATCATATGAAAATGCCAGCAAAGACAAAAACTGGGAAATGCAGTGAAAAGCAGACAAACAATAAGCGTAACCAATTGCAGAAAAGAGGAGAGAAAGCTGTGGCTTCTGGTAGCCTTGATTTGGTTGAAAAGTATTCATAGCAATACTCTTCTCTCATATCAAGGCTACTTCGGTACTTCTGTGTCAAAATAAATTGAAAAATCATACAATAAACAAACTAGGTGTAACTGTACCCATATTTCTGGAGAGCGTCCCTATAAAGGTCGCGCACATGTTGTATGGCTTCATCTTTAGTATATTTCGGTTTGAACTTGGGAGGACCTTTCCACTTTGAAACAGGATTGCATCTCACAACCACAACTGAGTCAGTATATGGGATGTGAAGGTACTTGACATGCCTATTCTCAGATAGCAATTTCCTGCATAAGATAGAAAAGGGTAATCTAAATCTTTGGAGGCAGATCCCTAATCACTTAGGCCAAAGGCAACCAAAAAAGAAGATACAGGCACATTCATGGACCAGAAATAAAAGGGTAAGTGGAGTATATGCATGTGCGTGAGAGTAAAATATTGCCAAGATAGTAAGGATCATATTAAACACATATTTTGGTCCTCCAAAGATATTTGCAAAACCATACTGGTCCCCCATTTATCAGTGACATCAAATTGATCATTCAATGATAATTAATGCCAAGTGCCAACAGTTTCGTCCTTCAAGGACCAATTTGATGTTACATATATATTTGGAGGACCAATTTGATATTTGATATAGTTAAAAATGGGAGGTTAATGTATGTATATCTTTAGAGGACCAAAATGGGCATTTACTTGAAATATTATTATATTTGATAATTGCACTGAATTCTATGTTATCAATCGTGCCGCTACAGCGGCGAATTGTGGAAGTGTGGCGCGGAGCGGCAGGTTGCCGCTTTGAAAACAGCCGTCGCGGAGCGGCGAAAGCGGCCGCAGAACGCGGCGCTACGGTGATGGGTGGTTGAAATCCCAGTTTTACCCCCCAAAATATAGTCTTTTCCTGTATTTTTTAGGTTTTTAAGTAATTTCCTAATACCCTTTTAGTTTTAGGGTGAGCACTGCTCTTCACGAAAAACATTCTCATCTTATACAGCAGCTGTTCGTCCATTCCCTCTCTGTTCTGGCGACCTGCAGCAATTTCCGGCGACCTGTGGCAATTTCTGGCAAGTTCCAGTGGTTTCCGGTGACCACAAGTCTCTGTTGCTCTCTGCTGCTCACTTCCTACTCTCTGTTGCTCTCGGTTTCCAGCGACAACCGGTCCTTTTTCTTCTCTCCTAATCACTTGTAATTATTTTGGATGCTTAGAACTTAGATTAGTATTCAAGTTATATTGGATTTGCATGTTAGTGACAAAGACAATGAATTTTGATTATTAATTATCAACATGTCTTTAATTTTGTGTACTTTCTATTTTTGAGTATTTATATGTGATTATGTGTATAATATAAATATAAATTATTTATATTGTTCTCTAATATTCGCTATAGTGGTCATCCCGCTTTCCGCTATCCCGCTTTAGCGGTTTTGGGGTCGGCCGCTCCATTCTGCTATCCGGGATTCACTACCTAGGCCACACCATGTCTGTCTCTATCCTGAACACCCTTCATGCTTCCTGTTTTTCTCATATCATATGCAAAATTCAACTTGAAAAGTGAATTTGAAGTCCATTTATACCAGTTCATTTTACCTCCCTAATGCTTTCCTTTTTTCAGACATTTTTATTTTTTAGACTCCAAAATTGAAACCCATCCAGAAACCCATCTATAAAGTGTACTTTTTAACTTAATTTGTTATTTCCAAATTCAATACATAAACTTATTCTGTTGATATGTTAGTCACATGCATCAAAGGTTCTTATTTCTTCCCTTTTACAAAATTCAACGTATATAAAAGTAGATCAAGTTATTATATAATCTGAAATCCAAAAGTAGATCAGGGTAACTAACTCGGTGGCTAAAAACTACAGGCAGGAGGATAAACCTAAAGACACAAAAGAATTCTAAAAATATACTTGATCCATTTGTAAAGCATGCTGATATCAAATATCTAATATAATATATATTAATAATGACAATAATGATGATAACAAAAAGTCATAATTTTCACACAAAAATTTTAATATTCTAAAAGCTAAATAAAATTATTAGTATATTTACATATGTGTATGCAATATTATTTTTATTGGCTTATTATATCAGCTGGGACTTGGTGGTCACAGGTTCTAATTGGGCTCTCTACTTATGGGGTTAAGGTTGCATACATCTAACCCAATCAAACCCTACAAAGGTGGGAGCCTTGTGCAGTAAGTTACAAGTTACTCTTTTATTATTACTATTATAGCAGCTGGAGTAAACTTGTCAAGTTCGGGTTCTTAGTTCCATATTACAAACAATAGAGTGAAGATTAATGAGGTAATGGTGTTCAATATATTTTCTAATTGATTGGTTAACCCCAAAAAAAAAATCTCAAGCAATTACTTGTGATTTTTCTTTATCTCATTAATGGTTGAGACAGCTGTGTGCTCCACAAGCTCCTGTCGATCAACACACTGAAGGGTGACTTCAGCCACAACTCCAAGTCCCCCAAGACCACAACGAGCAAGATAAAACAGCTCAGGATCTTTCTCTTTTGAGATCTCTATTGTCCCCTTGGCAGGGGTGACCAGTTTCATGGCTATCACCTGTTCATCAATAGGAGGCAATCTAGCACCAGTGCCATGTGCACCGACCTAAAGCACATGAATGCAAAGAGTTAATAGTTTATATGAATGATGATAGGAAGGGATAGAATTTAGTTCACCAAAACTAAATCAAGCACAGGAAAACCCTGACAGCAGGCAGAAAATCCTGATTTCCTTTTCAACTATTATTTCAAATGCATCACTTTGCCTAACCTATTACAATGTAAGAATTCACAGTGTAATTTACTTAGTAGCCAGTCAATGAAACACAATGCTAAAAATCATACTCAAACAAATGCTTAACAAACAAAATGTACAAAATTTCCTTGATATTTAAACTCTTGAATATTGTCCACCCTAAGGTAGCATTTGGTAGATGTGTTAGAACACGATAGAACATAATACATGAGTTTTGTTCTATGTTTTGTGTATTTTAAAGGTATAATTAATCTGTAGGTCGCTGAACTATTTGAGAATTTTCAAATAAGACCCTCCCCAAAATTGTAAAAAAAAAAGATTGTATTTGAGTCCCTAGTACACATGTTTGTTAGGGTTCCCAAAAAGTATAACATAGTGTTTGGTTAGAGGGGAGGGGAGGGATTTTTTTAAATATTTGTTGTTTGGTTCATTTTTTAGGAGGGGAGGAGAGGGGAATGGAGGGGAGCAAAATCCCTCCTCACCTAATTTTGGCTCCCCTCCAAAAGTGGGGGGATTTGGAGGGGAGGGGAGGGGTTTTCAAACATTTTGAATGGAATGACTAAAATAACCCTACTTATGTATTTTAAAATCTAAAATTAGAAGGGTGTAAAAGTAAGTTAGTTTTAAAATCCCTCCCCTCCCCCTTGTGAACCAAACACAAATAGTGTTATTTTCCCTCCACTCCATTAAAATCCCTCCCCTCCCCTCCCCTCCCCTCAACCAAACACAATAGCTAATTAAAATCCCTCCCCACCCCTCATTTGAACCAAACACAAGGATCTATTTGAATTTTCCAAAAGAAGTATAGGAAACTATTTGAATTTTCTCATGACTGGATTACAAAATTTTAAAAAGTTCATAGACTCAATTACAAACTTTTATCCATTTAAATGATATGAACCTATAGTCATCCATAATCACCATCAAATGATATGAACCTATCCCAATTTGAAATTCAGAGAATGAATCAAATAAAATCAATTAATCAAAGCATAACGAACTCATGGAAACTTAAAAAAGAATTAAAAACCTGAATGATGCCACCAATTTGCTGCTCCCTGATGGATGCAAAATTCTGCAGTGTAAGCCCATGGTCCTTGATCCCATCCACAAGCTGTTGCACCCTAATCCCAGCCTCCACCCTCACAGTCTTCTTCTCCTTATCCACTTCCAAAACCTTATCCATCAACGCCAAGTTCACCATCCCAACCCTCGACAGCCCGATCCCATTGGGCGACAGGCCCGACCCGACGGGCCGGATCCGGGCCTTCTTCTCATGGGCCTCCCTCACCAGGCCCTCCAGCTGCTCGAGGCTCTCGGGCTGGTGGAAGTAGCGGGTCTGGACCTGGTGGGTCCCGCTCCAGTTGGAGACGGTGTGGAGGTCCTCCGGCAAGGGAGCGTAGCGGAAGATCTGGGCCTTCTTGTGCTTGGCGTTTTCCGGCAAGGGGAAGGAGTAGTAGGTGGCGGCGCCGCAGAAGAGGAGGAGGGCGGCGTAGCCAAGGTACTTACGGGTTTCGGCATCGGCGGAGGGTTCTGGAAAAGAGGAGAATCGGCGGAGATGGTTGGTTGTGGAGTTTAGGGTTCGGAGAGGGTGGGAATGTGAAGGAGTGAAAGAATGGTGATTGAGAAGAGGAATGGAGCGTTTGAGAAGTAGAGCTCTCACTCTCAGCATCTCTACGAGACAGTGGTTTCAAGCTGAAATCTCGAGTACAGTAGACTAGAGTCCAGTCCACAGAGTGAAACTTGTTGGAAATGATGATAGAGAGAAAGGGATTTTCTTTTCTTCTTACTTGCTTTTGTTTTTCCAGGGCTTTTTACTTAATATCCGGTACTATTCCCATAAGTTTGGACCCTTGGATTATAGGATTAATCATCCTTCGATGATTTAGAATAGAAAATTAATTATTGATTTTCTTAATCCCTCTCAATTAAAGTGCTTGTTATCAATAAAAGCATGTTTTTTTTGTGTTTAGAGTTTAGACCATTTACTTGAAATTTTTCTTTTTAACTAATTTTAAATTTATAATTTGTTAAGAATTAAATTGTTATGCACGATCATTATAAAAATATTTTATATTGTTAATTAATGATAAACTAACACATTATTGAAAAATAGGCTTAATTGTAACTTTGGTATCTCAGGTATTATAATTGTGCAATTTTAGTCTCCCGGATTTTAATTGCGTCAATTGGGTCCCTCAAGTATTACGATTGTGAAATTTTGGTCACTTAGATTACAATTGCATCAATTGGGTCCCCGAGATATCACGATTGTGTAATTTTAGTTTCACAAGTATCACGATAGTATAATTTTTAACGCCAGTAGTCTATGTGACCCACATGAGACTGATTTGACACTTAGTGAAGTCAACTTGGCAGCTTACAGGACATTCTTATGTGGCATTATTAACATCTCACACATTTTAATGGTCAAATGTACATCACTAAGTGTCATATAAGAATGACATGTAAGTTGCTAAACTGGCCTCACTAAATGCTAAATCAGTCTCGCATGTGCTTTGTAGGCTATTGACGTTAAAAATTACACTATCATGATACTTGAGGGACCAAAATTGCACAATCATGAAACCTGGGAGATCCAATTGGAGCAATTCAAACCTGAGAGATCAAAATTACACAATCGTAATATTTGGGGGTACCCAATTTGCGTAATTAAAATCTGGAGGACTAAAATTACACAATCGTAATATTTGAGGGACCAAAAATATAATTAAACCTAAAAAATATTTGATTTTTATAATAAAAGTCATACATTATTTAATTTGTAATTCATTCTCGGTATAAAATCCTTACACCGACGATATGTCAAATTAAACTCATTATTTAAACTAATATGTTTTGTACAATGCTATGATTATGTTAGATGTTATGATCTTTGTCAAATATACTACATGTTATGATCCTTAGACTGACCCTCACTTGCCAACATTGATCTCATATAATATTTATAAACCTTACAAGATTTAAAATTGTGAAGCGTTACACACAAAATGACTTACATATAAATGACATAAACTCTGTACGTGCCAAGTGAATAGTATAGTATTGCTATTAGGCCCCGAAGTAGTTCAGCAATTGCAGAAATTGAAAGCTGAAATAAAATCAATTACGAAACAAAATTATATATTCCTTTTATTTTTTAACCATATAAAGATATAGGTGTAACCTTGCCTAGCATGCAATAAATTGATTGTGAAATTTATTAAACCCCTTCTTTGATGAAGAAACTTTAGATGAGATCAGACACAATGTCCTACTGAACGTGAAGTGTGTACATGAGCAAGATAGCTCCATCATATGATATTGACCCTCTGAACAAATAGCCTATGTTGGGTTATGTTTGTATCTTTTAAAAGGTGTGTTACGAGTGTTGTTCGACCCCTTATAGTCAGTACGAGCATCACTCTTTCTACTCGTGAGAAACAGATAAACACAGATTTTGGAGAGAAAAAATTTGTATTTTTTAATGAATAATGTATAAGATGTTTACCTATATAGTCCAAAGACTCTATAGTGATAATACAAGTGCAGTACATAAGATAAAATATAACTAAATAAGACCCCTAAATTAATTACACAGATACGTTGACATAATAAACTAACACACAGAATAACATAATATACTAACACTATTGGTGGGCTTTTAGCCTCCTTTGATATATAATTGATACTATTGTCATAAAAATACATATGATAGCTTCAAACACTTGAAATTGAATCCAATCAAATACATAAAAACTAGTCAATTTAATTTGGTGCAGTTCAGAGAGCCAATGAACCAGAATATAGGCATAATCTGACGTAAGCAAATATAAACTAAAAGCCTTAATCAAGAAGGAAAATGAAATTGGCAATGGCATTCATAGTCATGGTTGTCAAACTTGCGATTCTAGATAGGCCAAACGAGTAGACTCGGTTGTATAATCAGAAGGGGTAGAGTCGGTCAAACTCGGTTTGACTCGGGTAGACTTGCTTGACTTGCGGGTCACCAGCCCGAGTTTGCGAGTCGCGGGCATTTTTTATTTTGGCCAGAAACGCCCAAAAAGGCAGTGTTTTGGGTTCAAAATTTTTTAGCCCCTCTCCTCTTCTCTTCATGTTTGCGATGTCCTCTCCATTTCTCTGTTCTTTGTTGGTTTCCTTCCAAGCTTGAGTCTAGTTCTTCACTTCTTCTCTTCCTCTTCACTAAATCACTTTGTTCATCCTTGCAATGTCTAATTCGGGTAATAACACAGCTGCAACAGCAATTAGGAGCTATTTTTATTATGATGATTCTGATGATGATGGTGGAGATGTTGTCGTTGGAGAATTAGATTTAGACATGTGAAGAAATTAGTAGCTATTTTTGTTACGTACTTGACTTATCAATATTTGTATTGCTAATTTACTACTATTTGGATTTGGATTATGACTATATGATGTTAATTTTTAATGACTATGAATTTATGATAATGTAAATTGGCTTTATTACTATTTTGTTACTTTTGTGTTACATATATATGTCATTTATAGGTATTTTTTATAGTAAGTAGACTCTTACGAGTCTATGTGTCGAGTCTACCCCCCTCCACGAGTCAACCTAGACTGGAGAGTCTGACAACCTCGTTCATAGTACCCATCAAAACTTATCATGACAGACTAGCCAAAAGAAGATAGGGATCACTACTTTTCACCAGCAAATAGGAATTACGAGCAGCAACCTGGGCATCTTATCAAGCCATTTTCATTACAATCTGGGCACCTTCTCAATCCCCCTTCTTCCTCCTCGAACACCTTCCTGCTACCATAACAATTTGGGCATGGCACAAACCTGGCATCACCACAGCCCTCACACGCAAACCCAAGATCCTGAATGGGAAAACCTTTCAAGAGATATGCCAGTTCTCCAGATTCATTCAGCTGCTTGATTTCATCTGCATTTCTCACGTATTTTCCTCTTAAAGGATCCAAATTCCTTTCCTCCACTCACAGTTTTTGAAAAAAAAAAATTGCATGTCGACAATTATAGCATATCAAAAACGGAAATTTTTGTATGTATAATACCTAAGAAGAAATTTGTATGGAACCATAAGGAGCATGCGTCAAAATGTAATTTAAGGAACTTGTTATTCTATGTATCAGTAAATAAAGGAATGGAAATAAAGTAACATTGGGAAATGAAGGCTTCACGATAGAGGGTGGTAACGGCTATGTCCACAGTGCAAATGATTTTAGAGAGAATGTGGTGAAAATGAAAATTCTCAAGGTTTAGTAATTTAAATTCGCATTGCACTTGGCACATACATCCACAATACACCACAATCCACAAAAAAAATGATATTTTTAATCTAAGACTTGTTTGGGGACTAGAATCAATGAAAATGACACCGAAATGGGAATTGATTTTTTAGTCGAAGGACTAAATAGCAAGGATGGGGAGGAAGGAGCAAATGCATATTAGTCGAGGGGGGCTAGTTGTGGCAACTAAGTAGAATGGATTAAAATGAGGAAGAGAGTCACACTCCCTCATTTTTTGCTCCTATCTAGAAGAGAGAAAGAAGGGAGGGGAAGAGAAAAGAAGAGAGACCAAGTAGTCAAGGTCTGGATGAGATAGATATATGGGAGTTGGTACATAGATGTACAAGGTCAGTACATAGATGTCTATGTACTGGAGTTATTACATAGATGTACAAGGTTAGTACATTGATGTATAAGATTAATACATATATGTACAAGGTTAGAACATATATGAACATGGTTAGTACATAGATGTACATGAGTCAGTACATAAATGTACAGGGTTAATACATAATGTTATGATCAGAATGCTAACTGATGTGAACAATGGGCTAGCTAAGTATAGATAAATATATTGCATGTGGAAGGAGACAAATATAGGTGAAAATAGGGATGTATGCGAAAATGAGAAATTTTAAGAAAGGTTATGACGAATTATGTTGTTGGAGGTTGTGAGAATAAAAGTATATGAAAATGAGCCATAACTATGAGTTAGGCTATATGTGACTAAAAGAGAATGTCAAAATGAGTTATGAGAAAGTGTGTTATGTCTTGGATTAATTCATTTGTTTGAAAAGTATAATGTGATTTGTTAGTTATGAGATTAAGGTGTTAACATGTACAATATGTTGTACAAACTCAAAGTGTGAGTAATGACATAAGTTGATTACTTTATTGATGAATGATAATACATGAAGATTTTGGAATTTGATTATGTGGACAAGCTATGTAAATGATGATATGGTCCTAAAATAAGTTGTGGAAGTGAGTGGGTAGAAATTATTGTGAATATAGAGTTGTTGATCCCTTGTGTGTTGGAGAAAATATTGGTGCTTTTGATTATTGTATTGGGGAGAGTAATGCATTCCCTTTTAAATTGATTCCTATATATGATTATTTGAGATGGCCATAATGAAATGCTTGCTTTGAGTATAATATGCCAAATGGCATACCATGTTTCACCTTCTCAAAATATTAAGTAATGGAACGAATTGATGTACGCTATGGTTATGCTTGAAACCAAGAAGGTGATATAACAAAATTAGTATTATGTTCATATTACTATTATTATTTGGTTGTGGAGCTATTGTGTGAGCTCATCATGATAATAATGCAAGAGTATGGTATTGATCTTAATAGCAATTGAGGACGTGATGATGTGGAAATGCATTTGATCTTGGTGTAAGGAATACATAGGTTCTGTTTGGCAAGTCCAATAAGCTAGCTTATAGCTTATTTGACTAGCTTACAAGCTTGTTTGACTGAAATATAGGTATTTGGCAAACAATATGATCTTATTAGCTTATATTTTTTCTTCACAAGCTATTTTGTTTAGCGTATGGCTTGTAGCTTATAGCTTATTAACTTTTCTCTCATTTTTATCCTCATTCATTTAATAAAATTCTCAGTTTACTATGTATTGTTATAAATATGTCCTTTTACATTTATAAGTTAGTTCAACAACTAATTTTATCAAACACTTCAAATTCAATTAGCTAGCTTTTCAACTATCAACTATAATCTATAAGTTATAACCTATAAGCTTTCAGCTAGAAATTAGCTTATCAGCAGCCATTTTTTCCAAACAGAGCCATAGAGTAGTGGGTCAAGATGGTGAAGCAACTATGGTATACGAAATGGTTTGACAAGTCTGACATTGTCGTATATTTTATTTTATATGATTAGGTATTGTTTTTACCTAGTGAAGCCTTTACTAAGTTTATTTATATTGTTTTTATATTTCCTCTTAATGTTCTAGATGTAGATGTGAAGCTGTTGAACCATCCCTAGCTGCCTGACTCCTAATAGTGGAGTTGAAATGACATGTTGTGACCTCTAGGAATGTTTTTATGAAATTAATGAATTTAATGTGTTGTTATTTTAATTTTTTTTTTTTGGATATTTTTATTTTATTTAGTTATACTTTTTGGCAAAAGTTTGATATTCAGAACAATCGTTGTGAATTTTTGTGTATATAAGTTAACTTTTGTAAATGAAGGTACCTTGTTTTATGCATCTAAATGTCTTATTTTGAGTTAAGAAGGAGGAGGTGTCAACCTAGGTAAGACTTCAAACTAGGGGTCGTCATCCCTTTTCTGGACGATCACGAACGTCAGTTTTGGGTTGTGGCACTTTGTCTCGTCCTTGTAGAGCACTGACTTTCCTTCATGATTTGTGGGAAATTTTCTCACAAAACACAACGAATTGATGGAAAAATATGTTTAGGTTTCCCTGATTCAATTTGCTAATTTAGGGTTCTGATCGGGGGAACGCATTTAAGGTTTACACAAATCTAGGGAAATTTTGGGAGCAACTACGATGCATTTTACTCTCAGGAACTTTAGACCCAAAAATGTATCGTCACATTACACTTGTCAACCAATAATGTTCCATATGTGCGAGCCAACGTGACATATGTGCAAGATAACGTGCCACCTAAGCACTTTGTTCACTTCAACGAAACTATAACAACATAAGGACTAACATCTCCTGCTTTTGACATCTTCAATGATTATTTGTTAGGAATTATTCTAGGGTGCCTTTTTATTTTGGGACCAAAAACGCCTACTATGTTTTAAATAAACAACCTATTGTTTTAAATTTTAAGGGGTATATTCAATGAGGATTTTAAAAAAATTTAAAATATTATTTTGGGATAAATAAATTTTGTGTATTCGATTAAGACTTTTAAATAATCAAAATAAGTATTATAGTATTCAATCAAGATTATTAGAAATTTCAAAAAGGGTATGTGAGAATCTAGTGTTATTTAGACTTTAAACAAGTAACAAAAAGACTTTTGATATTAAAAAACTTGCTAATTTCGATAGATTATTTTTAAACATAGGATTTAGTAGCAAAAGTCTCACCTTAACCCATAAAAAACGCCGTTAGTTTTGAGCTGACGTGGCACGATATTAGTGCGACATGTGTCTTTTTATTTGACGGCGTTAAGTCGAAATTGACGGAAAGGACTATAGTGAAAACAAAACATAACAAAATGTGAAGTCTCATGGGTTAAGGTGAGACTTTTGTTACTAAATCCTATGTTCAAAAATAATCCATCGAAATTAGTAAGATTTTTAAAAAAAAACTTATGAGACCAATATAAAAAATTAAATCAACTTATTTTGCGTATTAATAATTTACAAATGCTGGCCATCTCGATTTGGTTGGTTATTCTGAGCCTATAACCATAACAAGATTTTAAACGTGAGACCAAAACCACCCAATTGCGATTTTGGTGCGGTTTAAAATCTTGATATGCACCTACCCTCTATATTAAAATATAAAATATGTCATTATATACTTACATCAATAATGAATCATGTGTACGGGAAAAAAACATTTTCTTCCATCCCCACTTAACAGAAACAATTTTATATAGCTCTTTAGATGGTACCTATTGCGGTTGCCCTTTTATAATGTATTCATATTTTTTATTCATTAAAAATGTTATTATGTATGACCTTGCCGGTAAGGAAATAGTGTGAGTCAATGCATTTGCATTTGTTTGACTTCATTTTCGAGGAAATATGATCCTTTATATATATCTGTCACATACATTCCTCTCCTCATGAACCATTGCTATGGCTACCATGAATAACCCAACATCATCTTCTTCATCCTCCATCTATGGATGGACTTATGATGTCTTCATCAGTTTTCGAGGTAAAGATACACGCTTGGGTTTCACGGGATACCTTTATAAAGCTCTGTGTGGAAAAGGAATCAACACCTTCATAGATGATCAAGAGCTTGGGCCAGGAGCAGAAATAACTGAAGCGCTCGTCAAGGCAATCCAAGAGTCTAGGATCGCACTTGTAATTTTTTCTAAACACTATGCATCATCAACTTTTTGTTTGGAAGAACTTGCCAAGATCATGGAGTGCTCAAAAGACAAGGGCATGTTGGTTTTGCCTGTTTTTTATCTAGTGGAGCCTTCTGATGTGCGCTATCAGAAAGGGAGATATGCAGAAGCATTAGCCAAGCATGAAGCCAAAATGATTGAGAAGGAGAAAATAGAAAAGTGGAGGTTATATTTGAAAAAAGCAGCTGAACTCTCCGGTTGGCACTTCAAGCGTGACACTGATAGGTGCGTAGCTAACAAATCTTTTATGAATCCAGTCCACTTCAATCGATGCTTTTTTCATAATTATACGGACTTCCCTTCAAAATAACTTTCATATTCACCTCCATACATATTACAATGTCTATACTACATATCAAAAACAGGTGATAAAAAACTGCATATTAATTTTCTTTTTCTTAGATATCTAATAAAGTAAAAAGCACATAAGGAGTATATAGAATTATTATTTTTAGATTCTTGTAGAAACCAGTGTGTCCACAAAACTAGTAAAATATTAACATATATTATTCGTATTAAATAAATAATTAAATGTTATGTTTCTTTGTGTTTTAATGATGTGTGAGTTCTTCATTATCTAAGTGCAACCAAATAAGATACACCAGGTTTATATTGGAGTCTCTCATATTTGTATCATAATATTAGAATTTTAGCCGCATAGATCCTCTCATGTGCATTTTTTTTTCTTGTCATATGATTATATGGAGGATAGAGATAAATACAAAGGTTATAAAATAAATTTGATTAAATACTCAATTTAGTCCCTGAAATTGTAGGGTCGTATCAACTTAGTCCCCACATTATCAATATTCCAAAATGATCCTTGGAATTTCAAAATATAGCAAATGAATCCCTGACATTATTCACTTAGTTTCAAATGCATCCCTGACATTATCAACTTAATGTCATTATAGTCCATGCAAATATCAGCAGAGGGTCGAATCTGATTAACTTTCTGCAATTTCAGGGATCATTTTGGAATATTGATAATGTGGGGATTAAGTTGATTCGACCTTATAATTTTAGGGACCAAATTGGATATTTACTCAAATAAATTTCATAGATCTTGACTCCCTCCATATGACCACGTGAAAAGAAATGACATGGCATGATCGATACCTCAATTTTACTGACCGAAACTGGACATGATTTTGATATTAAAATAAGCTGACTTCATTTAATTTTGCACTTGAGCAGGTATGAATATGAATTCATTGAAAACATCATTCAAGAGGTCTCTAAAAAGATTAGTGGCGTCCATTTAGATGTTGCTAATTACCCTGTTGGGTTGGAGTCTCGAGTGCTAAAGGTAAACTCACTTCTAGATGTTGAATCAAGTAATGGAGTTCACATGGTAGGAATTTATGGAATTGGTGGTATTGGTAAAACCACCCTTGCACGTGCTGTTTACAATTTCATTGCTTATCAATTCGAGAGTCTCTGTTTTCTTGATGATATTGCGGAAAATTCAATGAAACATGGATTGGTATCACTTCAAAAGACACTTATTTGTAAATCAGTTGGGGAGAAAGATATTAAGCTGTCGAATCTACATAAAGGAATTCAAATAATTAAAAGTAGGCTCTTTCGAAAAAAAGTTCTGTTGATTCTTGACAATGTTGACAAATTGGAGCAAATTAAAGCACTTGCGGGTGGACTTGATTGGTTTGGTTTGGGCAGCAGAATTATTATAACAACAAGGAAAACGGATTTGCTACGTGGTTTTGGTGTTCAAAGAACCTATGAAGTAGAACCATTAAATCATGAAGATGCCCTTGAACTGTTTAGCTGGAATGCTTTCAAAAGAAAAGAAGTTATTCGTAGTTATGAGGAGATTTCAAAAACAGTAGTACATTATTCCAATTACCTTCCGTTGTCTCTGGAAATGATAGGTTTAGGGTTCAGGGTTGGAATGCTTTCAAAAGAAAAAATAAGTTCTGACTTTGATAGAACAGTGTCAGAATGCAATTCTTCATTAGATGCATATGAAAGAATTCGCCATGAAAATATTCAAGAAATCCCGTATGTACGTGACAGTGAGAAGGACAACATAAATTGTAATGTGGATGAGGACAATGCCCAACACCTTAGAGTAAGATGTTTGACTCATTGATATGATTTTTCTGTTATATTTCGAATGTTAAAATGCTTCACTTTCAAATTTTCATTTTAGGTAAGATATTTAGAGAAAGAAGAAGAAAAGGAGCAGATAAGGAAGGAGAAGGCAGAAGCTCACTTGGACACCATCATACATGACAATAACAACGACAAGATAAATTGCAATGTGAATGATGAGGACATTGCCCAACACCATAGAGTAAGATGTTTGACTCACTGATGTCATATGATTTTTCTGTTATATTTTGGATGTTAAAATGCTTGACTTTCAACTTTTCATTTTAGGTAAGATATTTAGCGGAAGAACAAGACGAAAAAGAGCAGATAAGGAAGGAGAAGATAAATTGTAAGGTGGATGATAATAACATTGCCCAATACAATAGAGTAAGATGTTTGATCCTGGAACTTGTTGCGCGTTATTTGTGATCATCAAAATGATTCATGTATATATCCGCATTCATAATTTTTAAAGTATGCAAATAATTGAGTGATCAGGAGGCATGGGTAGCACACACACCCAAAGAAAAGTGTAGTCAGGTTTGTTATGGAGTAGGGCTGTTATAGGCACTGCATTATTGAGGGCAGAGGTGGGTAGCATATTGATGAGGTAAACAACACTAGGCATGATCCCAAAATTTCATGGGGAGAGAAGCTTGGGCTAGGAGGGTTAGCCCCATTTCAACAATTTGTTTGTGTTTCCTCTCCACTCTACTATTTTGGTGGTGAGTGTGAGGGCAAATGATCCTATGCACAATCCCAAGGTCAGAAAGAATTTTTCCATTAAAAATGAACTTATCTTGGTTAAGCATTTAATTGGACCTTACAATCTCAATATAACCAGCAATCATTAGCCGAGTAATTTGAAAGTATTAAGAATAGTAATGAATACTCAGATTTTTTGGAACTAAACATGCATGACTAAATTCTTAGAATAAAAGTATCATAGTTAGGCTGCATTCTTCTTAAATCAGACTAACATTTCATCAGTGTTACTCCCAGCAACCTAAACCACAACCTATCAAGTACAAAAGAGTAGAACATTTGTCTCACAAACTCGACAACAATAAGGTATTTGTCCCGATTGCAAATCTTCCTTTATTGATTCTGTTACATTTTTAAATCCTTGCAATTTAAAGGACTTCAAAATAGCTGTATGTTTTATTTGGGCTTCTGACATTGTAAATTATTTTTGTTTAAATTATAGGGTTTATGTGAAGAAGTTATAAAAGAGAGAAGTAAGCTAACGAATAATCTGACATTGATATTGAATTTATAGGATGTAAAAGATAAAGCACTAACCCCTATTTATACTAGGAGACCAGGAGTTAGGTTATTTACTAGACTCCTAAATCCTATTTAGATAAGAGAACAAATACTTACCAAAAATAAGATAAATTCCCTAAGAATAAAATAAGGTCCCTAACAAGATAAGATCCTAAAGATTAAGGTAATATAATTATCCCTAAAATAACATAAATGATCCAAATCTGTTATGCATCGTTCTCACCCTCTTTGATATTTTATAGATATTCTAACCATCTTCCTTTGGTTTTGGTTCTAGACTTACGATAAATACTATGAAGTATTGTGTTCGATACTTGGGCATGGCATAGGATCAAGACCTATTAGGATCTGTTAATAACAAAATAATTGTTACATAATAGTAACTGTATCTAACAGTTATTAGGGGCAGCTATAGTAGGTTATAAATAAGTCATAGGGAGAGAGTGAGAGGCATCCATTGTACTGGAAAGGAAAGGAGAGTAAGGGAGAGCTTCGGAAGACCTGTAGTGGAGAGAAAGAGTTTACAGTCCAGAATTCATTCAATAAACACTATTTTTCATTCAATCTAGTCCAATTCTATCAACTAGTATCAGAGCTCCCGATCTGGGAGCTATGGTGGGTACCAAAATGGAGATACCAACATTTG
The DNA here is from genome assembly GCA_039655645.1 of Ammopiptanthus mongolicus. NCBI lineage: Eukaryota > Viridiplantae > Streptophyta > Magnoliopsida > Fabales > Fabaceae > Ammopiptanthus > Ammopiptanthus mongolicus. The sequence continues at coordinate 23,124,867 of CM077347.1, read as the reverse complement.
AAGGAGAGAATGCTTATTGGTGGCTGGTCAACATGACACACTATTTCGATGCAAAGGGCACACATGATGCGGAGAAGAAAACAGAGGTTGTGAGTGCTTTGAGAGGTTGTGCTCTCGCTTACATGGAGTGGAGTTGGCGCGAACCGAATGTGCCATGGTGGATCTTCTTGAAGGCACTGGTCCAACGCTTCCACCCTGAATATGATCGTGATTTGTTTGTCGATCTAGGTCCATGATGAGTACGGGTGTTCACGGGTTTGAATCGACCAACGAATCCGAAAATTCGAACCGAACCAATTAAATTGATTTGGATTTTTTGGTCTTCGTGTCCAAATCGAACCAAACCAAACCCGATGATAATTGGTTCGATTCTCGGGTTCAAGGTTTCTGGAACCAAACCGAATCAGTTACTATATTTAATATTTATATATTTAAATATTTAAATATTTACTATATATATTTTAAATTTTTTTTATATTTTAATATTTTTTAGGTCCGAACCGAACTAACCCGTTCTCCCGGGAAAAAAATTGCAAATATGAACCAAATCAAATCAATTGATTTTGATTGGTCCAAATTTTTTCCATGTAAATCTGAACCAAACTAACTCGTGAACACCTCTAATGATGAGAAATAAGAATCCTTAGAGACAAGAAACGGAAATAAAGATGAATGTTTGAGTTCAAGAACCAGAACCGTGGGGGTGGAGAAGAAACAAAAAAGGAGAAGCTAAGAACCAGAATCACGAGGATGGAGAACAAACTGGAAGGGTGAAGCAAAACCAGAGTAGGACAATGAGGAACCTGAACTCGAATTGTTAGCTTTGGAAGGTGGGAACATAGAATTGTTCTTGTGCAAGAAGGGCAAACAGAAGCTTCAAAGAATGAAAATGATTTGGTGCAAGAGATCAGAAGGAAACAGAAGAAGGATCGCAAGGGTGTGGGAGGAAATTGCAAAGATCGACAAGGAAGATGGCAAGGTTGCTGGAGGTGGAGATCGATTTAGCACAAATCGCCTTACATTGTCATCAAAGCTTCACAATCTCGCAGGAGTCACAGCAAAAGAAAAGGAGAGAGGGTCATTGGAGCAAGAGGTGGTTGAGAATGTTAGAATAAGGAAAAAGAGAAAGAGAGAATGGAAACTTAAATAATATGAAACTAATGTTGATATGATATGGTGATAATCTGATACATAAGACACTCAGTAGTCCTATTTATACTAATACTAGACTCGTAATCCTAATTAATTAAGGAAACAAATAACTTACTAAAGATAAGATAAAATCGCAAAAGGATAAGATAAGATAATATGTGATATTTTAAATATTTTAACACTCCCCATCAAGCTAAACCTTCCTAGCTTTAAGCTTGTTACACGAAAACAATGCATGCCCCCTCAAAAATGAATAAATAAGCTTAATAATATCCTATATGATAATATATGATAAGGTAAAATAAATATCCTATATGATAATACATGATAAGACAAGATAAGATAAGATAATATCTCAACACTCCCCCTCAACTTGGAGCATATACATCATATGCATCCAGCTTGGTACATATATATGAGATCCTAGGACTCCTTAAGGATATAGTGAAGATGTAGGCAAGCTAATCCTTGGAGCAAAGAGAGGAAGGTGGCCAGACTTAGGTACATATAGGACAAAAGCATTGGTTGGGGCCGGAAAACAGTTGCCGAAAATATGGTTCTTAACTACATCAAACCCTAGGGCCAATAACTGCTTGCTGAGGCTAGAGCATCTGGGACAAAGAGCTAGCTTTTGGGGAGAAGTTGAGCCCAATTACCAAACCAAACGATGAGAAACAGAAGTTCCACACCATTACCGAACCAGATGATGAGAAACTGAAGTTCCATACCATTACCAATCAGAGTCCAGAAAGACGACACAACAGATACAGGTGACTAATCGGAGTTCCGGAATATATTTTTTGGGAAATCTGGCATCGGAATAGTGACGAGACATGTCATAGAGGATGGAATCGCTCTGATACCATGTTAGAATAATGGGGCCTAACTCCACTCCAAAATCTAGCTCAAAGATGGAGGGTTGCCTAAGTTATTATAAATGGTTCTTTACTAATATACTCAACTGATGTGGGACCTTTGACACTTAACAAAGAATAACTAGTCCACCATAGCCACAGAACTAAGTGTTGTCGTAAGTGGTCCAGTCAAAAAGCCAACGCTAGAACTACCGGATTGGGATCCTTATACGGAGGCAAATGATGCACTTGCTGTTGCCACGAGGGCTGTGATGGTGGCTGCTTTGCACACCCCGGCCAATAGCACATCTCCGAAGAAGACAGGGGCGTTGGAACCACCAAAATATCATCATCATGTGGCGGCCGATGTCACTCCGGCCTGGTGGCAAAGACTAAGGTGGAGATGGTTGCCATACCACAACTCCGTCATAGAAGCACAGTTCGGGAGATGACGATAGCAAGGGCAAAAATGAATTCACAACAAATAGATCAGTTATTTGACCTAATGGGCCTTGCCAAATGTATCTTATTAATTTAACCAATGAAGAAGTGGGGGTTAAGGTCTCACTTAAGATATTTCAATGGGATTTACTTGGTGCTCACAATTGAGGCAATGGGTCGCACCCAACCCAGTGGAGAAAAAAGGTGGGCTTTGCAGAAGGCAAAATTTGGCTTTTAATAGAAAAAATGTGGGCTACGGAAGGGTTCAGAGTTGGCCATGCTAAATGGTGAGGGTATAGTTTGTGTTAACCCAGACACAAACGTAGGAGGTGAGGGAATTCCGCATCTGACCATGGAACTAAGAATTTGCTCATTATGCTTCAAAAAGTGGGGACCCGGTGGAGTTATTTCAGCAGTTCCAGAGCATTTACCCAACCCTTCACCTTGACAAGGTGAATGTTTAGGGGGGGGCGTATTGTTAGATACTTGGGCATGACATGGTGATCAGGACCTATTAGGATATGTTAGTAACAGAATAATAATTGTCTCTAAACAAACAGTTAATATGAGCAACTATAGTAGGTTATAAATAAGTGATAGGGAGAGAGTGAGAGGCATCAATTGTATCGGAAAGAAAAGGGGAGTAAGGGAGGGTTCCAGGCCTCTCGAATACTTGGAGTAGAGAGAAAGAGTTTACGGTCCAGAATTCATTCAATAAACACTATATTTTCCATTCAATCTGGTCCAATTCTATGATATTGGATCTTAAAACGCTTGAAATTGTTTTCCATCATGCTAGCATGGATGAAGTGAGTATAGTGGTTTCATTCACCTTTTGCAATATAATTTTGTTATGTTTTTATACTTCTAAGAGAGTTATCTCTCCTCACGTGGTGATTCATACTATTAGTTTACCGAAACAGAGTACAGTGGTATATGTAATTACTTATCTTAAATCAAAGGCAAACCATATATTTAAAGTTGATTCATTATACTGTAAACCATATTGATTAACTGACTTGAAGACACATTGACATGCAAGCTTTTGATAGAGGCAGTTTGATTGTGAGAAGAGGGGGCACTCGGGTCGGGTTGGAACTTTTCCTTTATCTATTCATTTGTGTTCCTCATCAACCAGATTTGTCTATATTGTTGTGGTGAGATAATATATGTTGACTGGATTTAATTGTGCTATCATCTATTTGAAGTAAACGTCTATTAGGATGTGGTAGTATTTCTTTATACTATGAGGTCCTACTTGTAGTACAATCTACGAAACAGGGTCTTAACGTGTTTCCCATTTGGGTAGAGATCTTTTTGGTGAGTAGCGGTGTAAGCGAGTGGGCCAAGCACTTAAAATTTAGACTTAGCTTGTCATAAAAATGCTATTTAAGCTTGATTCATTTATTTAAACGAGCGAAATTTGTAATTTAGGCTTCACTTGTTTGAAAAATATGAAGTTTGAGCTTGTCATGTTTAGCTTGTTTATAGCGTGATTATTTTCTATCACTTTATCAAACTTTTTCTTAAATTACTTTTTAAGTTAATAAATTTAGTATTTAATAGACATATTTTTACATGAAGATGAAATAAAAATATGAATAGAGTAAACGACTCTTTTTGAAAATTATAACTCCTTAGATCGAATTACAATTTGATAAGCTATAGCATTATATAAGTTATTATTTTCTATACTTTGCTTTATATAAAATTATACTTTTTGTGATTGAATATATGTATGTAGCGGGTGATTACCAAAAAAATGTATGTAGCGAGTTATTTTTGAGCTTTTAATTATAAAGTTTGGACTTGACTAATTTATATAATCGAGAAGCTTGAACTTGTTTATTTGGTTAAACAAATGAGCTTAATTAAACATTTAACAAATTGAGCTCAAATAATTCTTGAATAACAAATTGCATTTTGCCCCTATTTGTAACCATTACTTTTGCTGAACATGATATATTCTACCATTGCATTATTGTGGTAGTATGCGGCACTTGTGGTTTCTGCTTTATGATTAGTATTTTGAAGTAATATTTTGTTCATGTGATGACAGGTAGATTTATCACATCTTGGTGCAGAACTTAGATTGCTCAAAGTTTTCTATCACAAGATCGATAAGGTGTTGAGAAATATAGTTTTTGAATTTTTTATTCAAATTATAGTTGTAGTGGTAAACTTGATTTCCTTGAGTTGACTAATTTTGGCTATGTTTGGTTTACCATGACAAACGTATGTTTAGGTCCAAACGTATGTTTGCCCGTAAGATATTTTGCCTCAAACATACGCTTGCAATTTCTCAATTGTAAACCAAACATGCACTTTATTGGTCGGTGTTGTCTGAGGTCAAAAGTAGATTGATTAGCATCGTCAGATGCGATGAGGTAATGTGGCCTCATCATTGAAGTGATGCCACCAGTTTGAAAAAAAAAAAAGTTCCTAAAAGAAATTATAATTGGCAAATGTTAATTAGGATATTGGAAAGTAATGTATTCAACATATTAAAATTTAAAAGTTATGTTTTTCTGTCTTTTGATTCCATGGTCAGATGTGGGCTACGGAAGGGTTCAGAGTTGGCCATGCTATAGGCTGGGCCGGCCCAAGGTAAGGTGAGGTCTAACGTTGGGTGAGACCTCAGAGTGAATAAATTATGGGAGGGGCCTCATATGTGCAATTTTAATTAGGTATCAAAATGAAGGCGAAACCATAAAATTAGTAGGTTATGTAGGCGGCTGAGTGGGGTGGGTTGAGGGTCTAAAACAAGGGTTTGTCTAACCTTATCCTTGGGCCGGCCCTGGGCCTATGTGAGGTGAGGGTATAGTTTGGGTTAATCTAGACACAAGCCTAGGAGGTGGGAGAATTCTGCATTTGACCATGGAACTGAGAATTGGTTATTATGCTTCAAACAATGGGACCTCGGTGGAGTTATTTCAGCAGTTTCAGAGCATTTACCCAACACTTCACCTTGAGGACAAGGTGAATGTTTAAGGTGGGAGTATTGGTAGATACTTGGGCATGGCATAGTGATTAGGACCTATTAGGATCCGTTAATAATAGAATAATTGTAACATAATAATAACTGTCTCTAACAAAAAGCTAATATGGGCAGCTATAGTAGGTTTTAAATAAGTCATAGGGAGAGATTGAGAGGCAAAGAAAAGGGGAGTAAGGGAGAGTTCAGTTGTCTCGAATAGCTGGAGTGGAAAGAGAGTTTACAGTCCAGAATTCATTCAATAAACACTATATTTTCCATTCAATCGGGTTCAATTCTATCATATTGGATCTTAAAATTCTTGAAATTGCTTTCCATCATGCTACCAAGGATGAAGTGAGTATAGTGGTTTCATTCACCTTTTACAACATAATTGTGTTATGTTTTTATACTTCTAACAGAGTTATCCTTCCTCAGGTGGTGATTCATACTATTAGTTTACCGAAACAGAGTTCAGTGGAAGATGTAATTAATTATCTTAAATCGAAGGTAAACCATATAATTAAAGTTGGTTCATTATACTGTAAACCATATTGATTAACTGACTTAAAGACACATTGACATGCTTGATAGAGGCAGTTTGATTGTGAGAAGAGGGGGGACTCGGGTAGGGAGGGAACTTTTCCTTAATCTAATCATTTGTGGTCCTCATCTAACATATTTGTTTATATTGTTGTGGTGAGATAATCTATGTTGTCTGGATTTAACTGTCATATCATCTCTGTGAAACAAATATGTTGTCTGGATTTAACTGTCCAATCATCATGGATTTAACTGTCCAATCATCTATGTGAAACAAACGTCTAATAGGATTTGCTAGTATTTCTTTATACTATGAGGTTTTGCTTGTAGTACAATCTATAAAGTGTTTCCCCATTTGAGAAGAGATATTTTTTATGAGTAGAGGAGTAAACAAAGTGGGGACAAGCCAAAACTTGAGGTTTAGACTTAGCTTGTAATAGAAATGCTCTTCAAGCTTGACTTATTTATTTAAACAAATGAAATTTGTAATTTAGGCTTAACTTGTTTAAAAAATATGAAGTTGGAGTCTGTATTGTTTAACACGTTTATAGCTAGATTATTTTCTATCACTTTATCAAACCTTTTCTTAAAGTAATTTTTAAGTTAATAAATTTAGTATTTAATTGACATATTTATACCTGAAGATGAAGTAAAAATATGAATAGAGTGAAGACTCTTTGAAAATTACGTCCTAGACAAAAATAAATAAAATTATAACTCCCTAGATAGAATTACAATTTGATAAATTAAAGCAATATATAAATTATTGTTTTCTATACCTTGTCTTATATAAAATTATATTTTTTTGTGATTGAATATATATATATATATATATATATATATATATATATATATATATATATATATATATATATATATATATATATATATATATATGTATGTATGTATGGAGTGAGTTACTTGTGAGCTTTTAATGTCAAGTTTATAAAGTTTGAACTTGACTAACTCATATAATTGAGCTTATTTATTTACTTAACAAATGAGCTTAATTAACTCATTGCATTTTGCCCCTATTTTTAACCATTACTTAATTTTGTTGAACATGATATATTCTAATATTGCATTCTTGTTGTAGTATGTGGCACTTGTAGTTTCTGCTTTATGATAAGTATTTTGAACTAATATCTTGTTTATGTGATGACAGGTGGAATTATCACATCTTGGTGCAGAACTTAGATTGCTCAAAATTTTCTATCACAAGATCCATAAGGTGCTGATAAATATAGTTTGTGATTTGTTTTTTCGAAATAATAGTCATAGTAGTAGACATGATTTTCTTGAGTTGACTAAGGGTGCATTTAGATAAACATTTTAATTAAACGTTTATTTAATAAGTTTCTTATTAAATAAATTAAAAATATTTTATTTTCATAAACTTTTCTGACGAACTTATTGAAATAAATTAAAAAAAATTTATAAGAAGATCATAAATTATTTTCATAAACTATTTGTGTAAATTTATTCTCATAAGCTCAAATAAATTTTTTATAAACTCTTTCAAACACCCCCTAATTTTATTGGGTGGTGTTGTCTAAGGTCAAAAGCAGATTGATCAACATCGCTCCGATGTAGTGAGGCAATGTGGCCTCATCATTGAAGTGATGGCACCACTTTGAAAAAAACAAAGTTCCGAATAGAAATTATACTTGACAGATGTTAATTAGAGTTCTGGAACATGATTATTCAATATATTAAAAATTTAAAAGATATTTTATAATAAAATATTTTTATTTTTTGATTCCTTAAGCAGTGTCCTAATTAGCCAGACCTTTTATAATTTATGTAATGATCAAGTACCAAAGCTACTAAGTGATAGAATGAGACATATGAAAGCTTGAAAACTTAAATGCCCACAACCCAATGCAAACTATGTTTTTGAAGATGTGGAAGACAGGGCACTAATGCACAAGATAACATAACACGGGAACAACTACGAGAGTTTGAAGTCTTTTCTATTCCTCCTCTTCCATATTATCATTAAGTCCAAATAAGTTGGTTGATCATATACTTTTTTATTTTTTCACTTTGGTCCGATTCATTTTAATTATGTACATTATGTTTTGTCTTTAATGTTAATTCTAAAAATGAAGGTGTCAAGAAAGGATTGACGAAAATTATTAATATGGAAGACGGAATATAATATATAGGATCAAAATGAAAAAAATAAAACGTTTATTTTTGTCATTTTGTTTCTACATGTTGCGTTCCGTCTTTCATGTTAGTACTAAAACTGAAGCCGTTAAAAAGGAATTGACGAAAATGACTAATATTAATGACGGAACTTAACATATAAAACCAAAATAAAAAAAATAAAACATATACTGTAAGACCAAAGTGACAATCAATAAAACATAGAACCTATTTTGCCTATCATTAATGTCGATCTCGTTGTCTTCACCAAAGCTCTTATCTTCTCCACCATTGTATTTATTGTCTTCAATTTCTTCATCCTTTTTTTCTCTGAGGTGCCCTCTTCCTCTTCAAACTCAATTTCTCTTGTTCTACAGGTCAAGCTTTTCTGTAATGCCTTCTGTTTGCTTGTCTAGTATATATTTTAGATTCTTTAACACCGGATGTGTCCCAGACTCTGTGATGTGTCAGTTGTATCTAGATAGCTTAAAGACTGATGTGGCCACTATAAACTTTAGATTTTAGAAGGAAAATATTTTTTGAATATTAAAATAAGGACATTATATGATATTTTTTTATTTTATGATATATTTTTCAGATGTATGTATATAAAAAAAAAATGAGAGATAGAGATAAATATATATGATATCAAATACTTATACAATGTTCAAAATTTGATGTTCAAAAATAACAATTCTTTCATAAAATTTATTATGTTCTCCACTTAATCACTGATCTGTCTTGTTGATACCTCGGTGGCCAACTTAAAAATGACTGGTTCCTTCTGTCTATGCAGTACTCTTCGTTTTTATTATGTTCTGAAATTAAGATTTTATTTTATTGAACTTTATTATTTTTGGATAAAAAAATCTTCATTAAAAAAGAAGACAAGAGTACAATGAAAGAGGATATAAATATCCTCCTAAGAAAACAATAAAAGAAACATTTAGAGCATGTTTAATAAAGATAGATTTTTTCCATCTCAATTATTTTTTGTCTAAAAAGCTGTTTCATACATAATCTATCATATTTGACAATTAGCTTAAATTTATAAAAAAAAAAGCTTTTTTTTGGGGGGAAAAAAGTTGTTTTATGTTATCTAATTTGTTTTAGCTTAAGTTTGTTGTGATTTGATTATTTTTCATTCTCAAAACTATCTTCCTTATTTATCCCTATAAAACTAACTTCCAAACAAATATTATTAAATGATACAAATAACTGCATACATTTTTTCGTAATTTACTATGAAAAGTGTTTTTTTTTTGCACTACCCAAACGAAATAGATAATCTTAAAATCAATTTTCAGCAAACATATCCAAACAAAAAAAGATTCCAATTATAATCGATTATCCCAATAATCGATTATACATATAATTGATTATCAGCATAATTTGTTTTTTTCCAGCTTTTCCAAATACACTCTTAGAGGTAGCTGTTTTTCATGATAAAAGTTGTTTTTCAGTTGAAGCTTATATGTGTGGGTATACTAATTAAATTACAAAAACAATTGTTTTCATGAGAAAAGTTGTTTTTAGAGAAGTTTGAAGATTGAAATTTATTTAAAAAGTTGTTAGATTATTTTGAAACTAATAACATTATTCTCATTTCTCCTCTGCAAAACTAACTACCAAACAAATATAATTAAATTTTATAAATAACTTCAAACCATTTTTAGTAATTTACATATATAAGTACTTTTTTTACACAACCCAAATTGTGACATCCTCAAAACCCGTGCCACTTTTTGTAACCCAACACATACATTAAAACGATAAATCAATGTAACACCCGGGGCTGACGAGGGCGGGGAGTGGCCGCCGTTGCATGAAGCACGGACAAGGAGCGGCTCCTGGCAGGCTTCTAGGCGGAGGGATACATGAATGAACCGAATTCACATTGGAATGAGAGGGATCCTGAGGCTGTGCAGGTATGGGACTGTACGGTTGAAGGAAGGTTTATAAGAATTGATTTGTACTACCTATACCAACAAGATGCATATTCTTTTCGGTAGCCCATCACTTAAGAACTCCAAAGTTAAGGGTGCTTGACTTGGAGTAATTCTGGGATGGGTGACCTCCTGAAAAGTTTTTCTAGGAAGCGTGTGAGTGAGGACAAAACACGCTGAAGAGACTCGTGTTAGTTTGTGGGGACAGTCGGCAATCCTTAAAAGCAGTCTGGGCCGTTACAAAAACGAAATAGGTTATCTTATAATCTCTTTTCAACAAACACAATCAATAATAAAATTGATTTTATTATAATATATTATAACAATACTCGAGTATGGATATAATCGATTATTGAAATAATCAAATTTTCGCAGTTGATCCAAACACTCTCTTAAAGTTAAGAGACTAAAGGTATGTTTGGATTAGCTGCGAAAATTGATTATTTCACTAATCGATTATAATAGAATCAATTTTATATTTGGATATGTTTGCTGAAAAACGATATTAAGATAATCTATTTCGTTTGAGTTGTGTAAAAAAATCACTTTTATCAATAAATTACAAAAAATATATCTAATTATTTGTTTAATTTAATAATATTTGTTTGACAATCAGTTTTATAGGGGTGAAATGAGAAGAATGTTATTGATTTCAAAATAATCTAAGTTTTTTAAATAAGCTTTAAATTTCAAACTTATCTAAAAACAATTTTTTTTCTCGTAAAAACATTTTTTTTTGTAATTTGATTAGGTTTGCCAAACATATTAGATTAAACCCAAAATTTTTTTTTTTTTTTTTCAAAATACAAACTTATTTTGTCAAAATTCAAAATACAAAATATATACACCCACTAAGTCATGTTAGGCGTGTCAATCTCTTTACATATCTAGAAGTAAAGCACCTCTAAAAAGACAATGGGTGGACTACCACAAATACACACATAAAATATTGATTTTGTCAATGAGAATGACCTTTGACCGCAATATCTCATATGTATATTTATATATTTTAATATATTTACAAGTAGTAAAATGTTTAAAGGATAAGGAAAATCTATTGCGCTATCCTTTTATTGTTTTTTATTTTGGGGTGACAGTTATGCTTTTGCATTTAATATAGGCCTTTCAACCTGCTTAATCTATTTACCTAGATCGATATTCTGTAACATTTTTGTTAGGAGCTGCTGCTTCTTTTGTCTCATTTTTTGTCCTATAACAATGTTTGTGAAGAGGTTTCAAATTGAGTGGTATCTATTATCTGTCAAATGGTCCCACATCCATTGAGTATGTAGGCAAAGAATCATTTGTAATAATTTGGACATCCCTCCTTCTATTAGTTAGCTTTTTGAGTGGAGTTAAACCCAATTATTATAATATGATATCAGAGCCTACCACGATGTTGGGCTATCTGCTGATGTCTAGTCCTATAAATTTTACGTTCCAGATGTCCAGTCCAGCCCTGGGTGAGAGATGTGTGTTAAGTGTCAAAGTCCTACGTTGATTGAGTATATATGTAAAGAACCATTTATAATAATTTGGACATTCCTCCCTCCATAAATTAACTTTTAGAGTGGACTTAAATCCAATTATTATAACATAATCTATTGTAAATTTATATCTGCCTTTTGCAGGTTTTCTCTCCAAGTGAAAAGATTGAGAATATCAATGATCATTGGACGTTAAGAGCTGAGGAGGTAAAGATTTGGATAATGCATTTATATAGTAATGAACTTGCTTAGTTGTTGGGATGCGTTGTTTATAATTAGCCTTCAGAAACAAAATCTTGACCTGACAGATGCCCGACTTTATTTTGGACCTGATAGACATAGCTTGAGTTTCTATCACCTTCAATTTGTTGGACATAAATGCGTTGATAACAATGTTTGAAAACAGGAGAAATGGAGAGGATACTGTAAGGTGGACTGTATTTTGTTTCTAATCTAACTTGAAGCACATGATTGAGTGCTTGCTCTTCAACCGTTACTAGAAGTTGGGGGGAGTTTGGTATTATGATGCTTAAGTTAGACCTTTATTCTTCAATGAAATTTCTAATTATCGAAAAAAAGGAGAAAGGGAGAGGAGAGGAGGATAGAGAGTGGTTAGTGGTGGTTGAACCTAAAATAATTAGAGGCAGAGAAAATGAGGGTAAAAGATTCAAATGTTTTTTCTCCTGAATTTTGGAGGAGCAGAGATGAGGTATCCGACATTGGTGTTTTTGGAAGAGCAGGGATCTGGGAATCCAGTTAAGGGATAGGCAGAATATGAGAAAGAGAGTCGATGTCACTTGGAGAATCGACACATAGGAATTTTTGTTAGCGGATCTGCTCAAGCTTTGTGACATTTCATTTATAATCTTTTGCCTATTTCTCTCCTCTACATGACTACATGTGAGAAAAAATGAGATGAGAATATCCACTCCCCATCTGGAGACATGAAGAATGAGTTTTTTCAAAAGGGACATGCAAATATACAAAAGTGGTGCAAGGTTGGTAGAGAAAATTTTCATTTTCATTTTTTATTTCTGTTAAGCAGTAGAAAATACTGCTTAAATGTAAATAAAGGAATACACAAATTTGTTCCTTGAATCATTGAATGAAAAAGCTGATAGAAAAAAAGGGTTCGATTCCTATTGTGTGTATGGAAAATGTTTTATTGAGATAAGCAAAACCCATTTTGATGATTTCTAGGTCTCGTAAGGGATTAGTCTCCGACTATCGATTGGAGGATACCCTTATGCACATCGAACAAAAAAAAAATTGCAGCGCAGTCATGGTGCAGTTTTGGGTTGCTGACAGCAGTTTCCGTTAAATGTGAAAAGAAATTGATAAACCTGTAAAAATTTAAGGTATATAATGCACCCTTGCACAAATAAAACCAACCACAATTCTTTAATCGTAACAGCTTAAAAAGTTGGTTATTGACATATACAAAAATAAACCACTCAAGCTGATGTTTGTGCTTTGGTATTCCATTAATTTCTTTTTCCAAGAATATTTCTTTAGTTTATCGTTAATGTCATTTTGTTGTTGTGATATGGTGTTATAATTTTCCTAGTACATTACTCCTCTTCATTTTTGTTTCTTGTTAAAAATATAATATTGTTTTCTACTTGAAGATTCCTGAAGAAGAAAAAAATCTCGGCTCTCATGATCAGTTGATCCATGTTTATCATTTCATGAAAGTCACTGCACAGAATCAGGAGGTAAGATCAAATGACATATTTATATACTTTTCTGGTGTTTCTTCCTGCCAAATATAATTCCGCTTCAAGGGAGTTTAGTTATATATTCTGCCTCCTATTAAATGTTTTCCTGATATTTGCTATTGTTTTTTCTTTTTATTCTCCCTGGCCGTGGGGATGGCGGCCCTGGAATTATCAGCAAATTCAGAATTTTGGAGATCCTTTTTTCTTAGCTATCCATAACCGCGAGAGGTTAGCTAATATTAAATTAAGGATACAGAAAAAGTTACAAGTTCCAAATGAGGAGTTTTCAAAGGTATCCGTGCCTACATTAATTTATGGTTTAAATAAGTCTTTCGTCCAGACTATTTTTGTACTTAGTCCTCATTAAAATTTTATTCGATTTAGTTGCTCATTTTATAAAAAAATAGCATGCTTTTAGTCTCTTTAAATCCAAGAATCATATGTTTATAAAAACCAAAAACTTATTTAAACCTTAATTTAATTATCTGCATTTGCTAGACAATTTCAAGATTGCTTAGTCAATTTCCTGCGGGATATTGAGGTAAAATAATAATTACGTTCAAAATTTGTGTTTTTTTTATCCTTTTTTCTGTCTAGTATTTAAACAGCCGTGTGAGAATTTAGTTCATCTTGTTTGAATTACTTTTTGGGTGGAGGCTTTAACAAGGGGTTTTCTTTTACAATTGATATAATTTTCCGTCTATTGTCTGTCTTTCCAGTGGATGTTTGCATTTGTATTATTTGGTCGTCCCGAGTACCTAAAAGATTCAGATATTGTTTCCACTCCGTTTAAGGTCTGTCGATCTTCTCGTTCTCTAGTGTGTGATTTTTACTGTTGGTTGCGTCTTATGTTTAAGGATGCGTTCAGAAGAACTTATAAAGAGCTTATATATATTTATAAGAATAGCTTATAGAAATAAATTTATGCAAATAGTTAAGCTTATAGAGAGTTTATTTGGACTTATAAGAGTAACTTATAGAAATAAACTTATGCAAATAGTTTATAAAAATAGTTTATAATATTTTTATAAACTCTTTTTAGTTTATTTCCATAAGGTTATCAGATAGGCTTATCAAAATAAGTTATTTTTTAGCTTATTTGAAAAAAATATTTAATAAATAAGTGTTTAATTAAAGTATTTATTCAAATGTATCCGAAATCTGGACTGAGGTTGAGGGTGTGAGGCATATTGTTCAATTTCTGCAAGATTAAATTATTACATTGTTTTAATGTTTAGGGAAGAGATATCTATGGAGCTTGGAAGTATTGTTATCTTGGATTGGAACACGCTGACAATGCTCCGAAAAGCTCCTATGCAGCCAACCAGGTAAATAGTTATTCTAAGGGACCATCTCCTTTCTTTCCTTTGAGGGATGGGTATATGAAGCCTGATATATGTGAATATCGCAATGATTGAAAAATTAGGATAGAATAAAACCATATATAGATTAAGAAGAAAAATGGTATTAGTTTTTTTTTGTATGGTTATATTTTGTCACTTCTAAAAAAAATATTTACCTAAATGAGAAAGAAACTGAATATTATTATGACTCAATTATATATAGTACTCTACAAGAATTTACATAGACTCGGGAAATAAATGTTTGTCTATAGTAGTTAAAAACAGGGTAAAAAATAATCTATCCTACTAAATATACAATCTATATATAATTAGAAGATATTCTAATTTTATTGTGAAACTTACAACATATTACAACCTAGAATAGTTGTACTTATGAATTATGAGTTTATGACCTAAAGTTAATCTCCTGGTGACAACAATCGAAGCTAGGTTAACCATAAATCTGGAATTTGGTTATTTTCTCTCTTATTGAAAACTTTTTGTCCAATACTCTAAATTGGAATTCTCTGAACTATTTTCTATGGCATATATGGATTGGGTTGGATAAGTTTGAGATTTTAGGAACCAAATTGTATTCGGAGGGAAACATTTGTTAATCTCAACCTTCTTGAAGGTATTAAACTCTAATTGATTTTTTTTAAAAAAAATAGATAAGAAATTCAAGGTATCATGGTCTAATTGATATTTTAATTTTTATATATAAGAAAAATTATCCAAAAATTATGAGCAAAGAAGAAAATTGGTCCGGAATGTCGTATTTTGTCAAAAAAAATTATTCAAATCTTGTAGGTTTTCAAATAATATACATGTACGTGCAAATGTTTATAAAGAAAAAGGCAAAATTACAAATTAAAAATGTGGTGATTCTGATTCCGTACAGAAGTGTGTCTATTTTTCATTCATGGTAAATATTTTACCAACATACTTGCATATCAGAGACTAAATTTTATTTGTTATATGCTAAGGAGCTGAAGCATACTGTAGGGTTTGATGGAAACACACATGCATTACACATGGTCTTCGATGATTTAGAAAAAGCTATGATAGGCCAGCGTCCTATTATATGCTATGCAGCTCAACCGTGGAGGCTATGCAGTAAAAATATTGTAGAGTTTGATGAAAATATAGAGAGAAGCAAAAAGGCATATACATAGTCTCCATTGATCTAAAACCAGCCTATTATAGGGTACAGTGAAGTTTTGAGGCTCTAGACAATAAAGAAGTTTGTATTACGTATGTCAAGAGCTATAAAAGAATAGGTTTGCAAATGCATTGACGGATAATTAAAAGCGTTTATGTAACAATAGGTTTGCTCCAAGTGTTGCCTTTTTTTTTGGGTAATACATCTTTTTTTTTTTTTTTTTTTTTTTTTTGTGGTAATACCAAGTGTTACCTTTGAGTCTATATTTTTTTACATTAATATTGGACATACTAGACACATTGAATAACTCGTGCCGCAATGCTTGCATTTTATGGATGATGTATTCCTGGTTGATAAGTCAAATAGGTGTTAATGTTAAACTTGAGTTGTGAGAGAAAATTTGGAATCGAAGGGTTACAACTTACAGTAAAATAGCTTACAGGGTATATGAAATGTAAATTCAGCCATAGGTTAATCAGTAATGTTTTAAAGGTAAAAATAGGGATCACATTATATATCGCATGGTTTAGGATCTAGCAAAAATAGCTGATAAGTTAATTTTTATCTAATAACTTATAGTTGAAAAAGCTAACTGATTGAATTTAAATTGTTTGATAAAATTAGTTGTTAAAAGCTTACAAATATAAAATGATATAAAAAAGATATGTTCATATATTGCTATATGGACCTTCAACTGAGCTCGATCAAATGGCAGCTCCATTTTCTCAACCCATTTTCTTTTTCCATTTTCCTTTTCAAATATAAGGAATAGATTGATAAAAAAAATTCAATATTCCCCCATCAATCATATGCTTTGTATTCAATGAGATTTTTATCTTTTTTCTTTTGCCATTGGTATTTGCCATTTTCAAGTGCTAACTGCTTAGCTTCCACCAAATATCGGTATCTCATCAAGCGCGCCTTTGATGCTGATCTTCAATATTGTGCCTTTTAAGCATTCTTGAGGTTAAAAGATTGGAATGACAATTTTATCTGTACCTGCGGATAATATCCGCAATGGACATGGGACAGATAGTTAAAAGGGTGTCCGTAGATAAAATAAACGGGTAATTTCAATACTCGCTTATAAACGGAACGATGACGAGTATCATATTACCTGTATCAGCGGGTATCCGCACCCGTTACTTAAATTACTATAATACCCTTTATTATAGCTTTTGTATTAGGAGAAAATATAATCTAAGGGTGTTTCAAGTGGATCCTAACTTTTATAACTTTTATTTTTGGAGAAAACAAATGTATTTGATTACTCTTGTTAGTAAATTTTGTAATTTGTAATTGGATAATGCTTTCGTAGTTTAGTAACATCTATTTGTATGAACATGGCTATTTTAATTGAAATTACACATATTTAAAGTAAAAAGAGCATTTTTTCTGGAAAAAATAATCCGTGGATATCCGTAAACCCGCGAATATCCGTAAAACCCGCTGGATATCTGCCCGCAGGATACCCGGGCGGGAATGAGCACGGATTTCACCCCACAGGTGCAGGAGCGGAGGGAGTGCTACCCGTGTCCGTTCCGTCCCGTTGCCACCCCTACTAAAAGACTACGGTTTCTTAAAATGTCCATGTGCCAATGTAAAGTTTAGGAATTGCAGTTTGAGAACTAGATGTGTTCAAACCTAAAATGAATTTGATATCTCAATTTTGTAAATAGCTTTAACATTTTTTTGTTGTAGAAATAAAATTTTGACTTTTTCTTTAACATTGTATAATCAAGTCTTACACTATTAGACTTTATATACTATCTCTTATCTATGTCAAAGAGGGCTCTACCTTACAAAAAAATTTCAAAGAATAATTGTATCGTCTTTATAAAGTGCTTCATAAAATAATTTGAGGGAAAGTGCTTCACAAAACAAAGAAACCGGCAAATTTGCATCTCCAACTCATCATTGAAAAGAAGGATGGGAGAAAACTCAAAAATCTTCATTTCAATAAGATCATCAATAATAAGTCTAGAATATAATAATGCAAACTTTTTAGGGAACATGCCTTTTGAGCTGACTATGACCCAGGCTTCTGTGGTTAAGTGGCATTCACATGAATGTTCATTTTTATATATTTTTTATTTTTTTTCATTTTGATCATACAATTATAAATTCAAACTCAATTATCGATAAAATTTAATCAAGTGCGATAATTACAGATTCAAAATGGATTCAAATATTACATATAAAAAAAGATTAAAACCAAAGGCAAAAAATAACTTTAGATGCATAATCTTTCAGGTCTGCAATACAAAAAAAACCCAAAATTTTTTAATGACAGTGGACTGGGAGCCCAAAAATTTGAATGACAAAGGATTGAGAACTCAAAATTTTGATTTGAAAGCTTTATAATGACATTGGCAAGTACTTCCAACAACTAGACATAGCTTTGAAATAGTAAATAATTGTATCACAACTCAAAATGAAAAAAAAAAAAAAAACAAATAGGGCATGTCATAGGATTGAAATGAAAACAAAAAAAAGACGTATAGGATCAATGTAAAAAGTGAAAAACATATATAAGCTGACTCAACATCCATGTTGGATGCCACCTAAACACTAAAGGCCTAGCCCTAGTCACGTCACGACAAAATTGACGCCATTATGTCAGAATTGACGAAAAGGACTAACGTGGAAACGAAAGATAACGTGTAGGATCAATTTGAAAAAATAAAAATTTATAGGATCAATGTGAAAAATTAAATAAACGTATATGACAAATCAACCCATAGAAAATAAATAAAATCCCAGAATTAATTACACAATATGTTGACATAATAAACTAACACAGACTAACATAATACACTACTCTTTTGGTTGGCTTTTACAGCCTCCTTTGATAATTTGATATTATTGCCATATAAATACATATGATAGCTTCAAACACTTGAAATTGAATACAAGCAAATACATAAAAACTAGTAAATTTAATTTGGTTAGTTCAGAGGGTCAATGAACCGCAATAAAGGCATCAGTCTGACATAAGCAAATATAAACTAAAAAGCCTTAATCAAGGAGGAAATTGAAATTGGCAATGGCATTCATAGTACCCGTAAAAACTTATCATGACAGACTAGCCAAAAGAAGATAAGGATCACTCACTATTTTTCACCAGCAAATAGGAATTACGAGCAGCAACCTGGGCACCTTATCAAGCCATTTTCATTACAAATTGGGCACCTTCTCAACCCCCCTTCTTTCTCCTCAAAAACCTTCTTGCTACCATAACAATTTGGGCATGGCACAAACCTGGCATCACCACAGCCCTCACACACAAACCCAGGATCCTGAGTGGGAAAACCTTTCAAGAGATATGCCAGTTCTCCAGATTCATTTAGCTGCTTGATTTCATCTGCATTCCCCACATATTTTCCTCTTATAAAGACCTGTGGCAAGGTCACTGATTTGTCTCCAAGTGCTTTCTGCAACTCCTTCCTATAGGATGAGTCCATGGAGATGTCCTTTTCATCTACTGCAACTCTGAATCCCTTCAATATCATCCTAACCGAACAGCAATCTTCATAGGTTTTTCGGATCCCTCTCAAACTTGTAAAATAAACCACTATTCTTTCTTCAGTGCCAGGTAAACAGCACAAGTTGGTAGAAAATGAAGAACAACTCAAAGGGCTAGACCCCATTGACCTTACACCTCTGGATATGTTGCTCCCTTGTTGCCTAGATGTCAATGCTCTCCTATAACTCCAAGCCACATTTGGGTCCAATTTAGCAAGCAATGCTTCCTCAGATAGATGCTTCCAAAGTGGCTTTTTGGCCAACAATGATGATGGGGAATTAGAATCTTCTGGAGATTTCAGTAGCAGTTCCTTTCTAGATCCATCAAATGTTGTGTACCTGCATGAACTGTGCATCTTTAAAGCATCCTTAGGGGTGTCAAAAATGGACTTGTTAGGTGGCTTGGCAGTGTCATCAGAATCATCATCATCAAGGCCATCCATGAGTTCCCAAGTGTTGATGATAGAGTCTGGGGACAATGACTGCTCTGGCTGTGTTTGGTTCACTATAATTATGTCTTGTTGGGTGCTGATTTTGGTGAGGTGGGGTGGAGATTGGGGTTCACCATTCCAGCCATGGGAGTTAAAGTTAGGGTCTTTAGGGTCAGTCAGGTGAAGGGAACCATAGGTGGTGGAGGTCAGGGAGACAAGGTGGCGTGTGTCACCCTTTTTAGTTGGAAGGTGATGGACGATGGGCATTGGGAGAGACAAAGCTCTGGGAACTGGTGGTGAAGAAGAATTGGAGAAATGTGAAGCTGAAGATGAAGAATAAGAAGAAGAAGAGGAGGAAGAAGCAACAGAGCAATCCTCTTGGTTTTTGGCAACTATGGTAACAGGTCTTGAGGCTGAGCAGCCCATGAATGTGTTTGCACAAATTGAGATTAACTGAAGAAAGAAGAAATGGGTTTGTACTCTGTACTGCCTTTTTTACTTTCTCTCTCAAACTTTGTGGTTTGTTGTCTTCTTGAGAAGACCTTTGTGAAATTATGGTTGTTGTTTACAGAGAGAGAGAGAGAGAGAGAGAGAGAGAGAGAGAGAGGATTCAAAGGGTATTATGATCTGAGGGCTTTTGGAGGCTTAGATGGAAAGGATGACATAAAGAAGGAATTTTGTGATGTGTGGGGTAAAAGGGAGCTTTCAAGTGGGCTGGGATTGGGGAGGGGAAAGAATGAAGATGATGAACATCAATGGTGTGTGAAAAAAATAAACAAAGAAATTAGAAAGAAAGAAAGAAAGAAAGAAAAAAAAAAAAAAACAATGGTGTCATAGGGTGCACAAAAATCGTGGTTCGATGCATTTTCTCAAAGTAAGTGATAGGTGTGGAGCAGTGGAGGCTAAGGAGTGGGTGGTAAAAGGGACTGGTAGTTGAAAAGAGATTTCTGTTATATTTGCATGCATTCTTTAGGGTAAACATCTTCATGTTAGCGACATTTAAGCCTCTTTTTAGTGGATCTTTCAGTGTCACCTATTTCTTTCTCTTAAATATTTTAGTTAAAATATATTTTATTCTTTATACTTAACACTTCTTTTTAATTTAGTTTTTATATTAATTTTTTTAGCTTAATCTCCATATGTACACTCATTTTCCCCCCTTAAGGTAATCTTATGTCACCATAAATTTATAAATAAAAAGAAGAAAAACAAACAAAACAAATCTATAGGTGGACATAAATCAAAACCCATGCAAAATAAATAAGAATTATTTAAATCTAAAATTAAGTCTTCTATTCTTTCTTAAGTTATACTTTTGAGATTTGGACATTACTACTGTGAAATTAGAATCATCTTCAATAACATTATCATTATTCTGCTCTGCTGAGAGAGTCATTCTGTAGGTCATCCAGACTCCCAAAAACTTGGCAAATACTTTCATATCATGAATAACGTTAGGATGCATAGGGATTGACTTGGCACTGTTACATTGATATCTTCCCTTTCTAATAAGGCAAGATCGTTGTTATTAACTAAAGTGGACCCTTCTTTATTCTTAGGGACAAATTTAGGAGCAATTTTGTGAGCTATCAAATTAAGAGGTTTCTCCTTCTGAGTCACTTGATCTTTACCAAAGTTAGGAACAATAGTAGCTGTCTTTTTACAATTAACCAAAGAATGACCAATTGTTTTGCATGTAGAACAAAAAAAGGGCAACTTTTCATATTCTACTCCAACAAAGAAAGCATATCCCTCTCTTTCCACCAAAATTTGGTCATGCTATTGTCGAGTAAGATCAATGTCCATAAGAGTTATAGCAAAGTGGCACAAAGTTCTATTTTTAGTTGCTTCATTCAAATAAATAGGGATGCCAAGACCCCCCTGCAATTTCAAACAAGATTTTCAGCCTCTAATATTCCTGAGGTAGCCCATGTATACGAACCCAATACTGTGCGGGTGTCTGCCTTAAAGAATTCGGGTTGAAATCAAGTGACCAAGAAAACAGCCGAAGGAATCCTGGTGTCAGATTCCAAGAACCCACCGTCCAAACGCTATGGAAGTCTTCTGGGGAGGCAAATTCGAACTCATAAAATCCTTTGTCAAGAGGAAGCATCCTCCATTGACCAATAGGTTTTCAAAGCTTGGATAATTTTGAGCGCAAAGCATCATACTTGATGGATGAATCACCTTTTAAGAGATTAACCGACCGTCAAGATTGTTCTTACATCCGCCCAAGCCAGCTTTGTATTCTTCCTCGAAAATTTTGATCGATGACGCATCACCTTTCAGGCACTATCGCGACAATTGAGTGAGTGGGATATCACAGGCATTACTTAAAGCTTGTGTAAAGGTCTTTCGTGCTGACAAGTGACTCCAAGACTTTGTTACTGTTAAAGACTTTGTTTCATTTGTGAAATTATGGACAAGAGACTGAGCAGTTCAATTCATAATAGATAAATTCTAGGTGTTCTGTCATTGACATGTGAACGCAATACACCAATGACTTCACATCAAATGGCAAAATTTTATAGCAACCAATATTACAAAGGAAAAAATTACACTGCAAGAAAATATAGTAAACATCATATTCACATAGCATTTGCTTGGTTGAACCCCTAGACACCAACCATGACTTGGCTGCTACCTTCGACATTAAAAAGTTCAGAAGATAACAACAGAAGCAATCATTTGGAATGATGCCTAAATTCAATAGTTGCTTAAATATCTTCCCAACATAATCACTTTGCTTGGCATTTCCATAATACTGAACAAGTAATGTTAGAACAAAAATATTAGGCCCAAATCCAGATTGGAACATTTCATTCAACACAGCCTCCGCTTCAAAAACTTTCCCACTGCAGGAATATATGGTAATCATAATGAAAATGTCCAACTATCAAGTTGGCGGGTCCAAGAACTTTTCATTCATGACTTCAAAAATTTCAATTGCTTCATTATTGCAGCCACATTAGCACACATAGCTAAAAATATGTTATAAAGAACTGTACTCATTTCCATTCCCTTCTCCTTCATTTCCTTATAAACATTGATAGCATCTTCACACCAGGAACCTTTATTTCTTTGTAGACACTTAAGCATATACCATAGCTGAGCATGTGATGTCATCTGGTTCTCACCCGAATGGGGGAATCTTCTAAAACCACTCCACAACCTTATCGGGCAAAGCACAAATCCTAGCATAGTTAATTATAGTAGAGAATGTAAGTTATCCAGTTTGACCCCTCTCTGAAGCATTTCATCAAACAGCTTCTCTGCTCCATGAAAACACCAACACTTCCCAGGCGACGATTTTGCATGTGGGTCATCAGAATCTGTGTCTTGTGTTACGTGCGTTTTTTATTGAGGCATTGGAGTAGAGAAATTATAGAAGGAGGGAAAGTTTGAAGGGTAGAGGAATGTGAAGAGAGAAGACAAGTACCCAATTTCCTTCTCAACGTGATTGACTCGCGATCATGGAAGACAGGAATGTGAAGAGAACAAATGAGAACCCATTTTCCTTTTCTCTATCATTGACTACAGGCACGCACATGACATTTTTTTCTACCAGTGCCATACCCGTGCTATGCACAGAGCAGTAGTTTTGTAATAATTTCTAGGTTAAAATAATAATTTGGTGTCTATACGTGACACGGATTCTTCATTTAGTTCCTATGCATAAAAAATTTAGAAATGAGTCACTACATGTGTAAACGTTAACAAATTTGGTCCCTATATGTGCAAACATTAGCAAATTCGTCTCTACCATCAGCAAATTGGTCCTTATACATGACACAATTTTTTGATTTGGTCCATAAACCTAAAAAAAATATTAAATCGATCCTTACATGTGCAATCGATAATAATTGTGTCTCTGCCGTCTATCCAGGAGCTCGGACCCAACTAAAGATTCTTTTCGTATTGAATATTTTCTATATATTATATCAATCTATTTCTTTTATCGAGAGTAAAAGTTGTATAATTTGGTCCGTAAATGGTTTTATATTCTGAAATTATCCAAGTTAACTCTCAATAGAAGAAATAGACTGATATAATATATGAAAAATAATCAATACGAAAAAAAATTTTAGTTGCTTCCGAGCTCCTTGGCAGACGATAGGGACAAAATTATTATCATTGCACATACAGGGACCAATTTAATTTTTTTCAGGTTTAGGGACCAAATCAAAAATTTGTGTCACGTATAAGGACTAATTTGCTGACGGCAGGGACGAATTTGTTAATATTTTCACATGTAAGGACCTAATTTGCTAATGTTTATACATGTAGGGATTTATTTCCAAATTTTTTATGTATAGGGACTAAATAAAGAATCTGTATCACGTATAGGGACCAAATTATCACTTTAACCTAATTTCTAACATTTATCATATATATTATCTATTATTTTATATATTTAAGAATGTTCCTCAAAGAATGTTTTTTTTATAAATATATAAACCTTATTTTAATTGATGGTTTCCATACACCTAATGTATACAATTTTTAATACATTATGTAATGTAAAATGTAAAAAATTGAATACAATAGGAAACTATAGTTTCCGTAATGTATTAAAATTTTTACATTACGGTAGTTTCCGTAATGTATTCACTTTTTACACTCTGTAATGTATACAATTTTTAATACATAGTTTTTGTAATGTATTCAAGTTTTTTTACATTACGAAAACTATAGTTTCCTTAGTGTATTCAATTTTTTAATACATTAATGTATACAATTTTTAATACATTAGTATTCAATTTTTTACAATTCCGTAATGTATTCAAGTTTTTTTACATTACGGAAACTATAGTTTCCTTAATGTATTCAATTTTTTACATTACGGAAACTATAATTTCCGTAATGTATTCAATTTTTTTTAATACATTACGGAAACTATAGTTTCCAAAGTGTATTCAATTTTTAAATACATTACGTAATGTAAAAATGTAAAAAATTGAATACATTACGGAAATTATAATGTATTAAAATTTTTACATTATAGAAACTATAGTTTTCGTAGTATATTCAATTTTTCAATACATTGCGTAATGTAAAAATGTAAAAAATTGAATACATTACAGAAACAATAATGTATAAAAAATTTTATATTGGAAACTATAGTTACTGTATTCAAGTTTTTACATTACGGAAACTATACAATTTTTAATACATTACGGCAACTATAATTTCCGAAATGTATTCAAGTTTTTTTATATTACGGAAACTATAGTTTTTATAGTGTATTTAATATATACAATTTTTAATACATTAGTATTCAATTTTTTATATTACAGAAACTATTCTGTAATGTATTCAAGTTTTTTTACATATAGTTTCCGTAATGTATTCAATTTTTTATATTGTTTCCATAATGTATTCAAGTTTTTTACATTACGGAAACTATAGTTTCCGTAGTGTATTCAATTTTTTTAATACATAATGTATTCAATTTTTTACATTATGGAAACTATAGTTTCCATAATTCTTTGGCACCTAATTCCTTTGGTTCACCCTAAGAACCCCAATTCCTTAGATATTCTCAATTCAAATCAAGCATTAATCACAAGAATTCACAAGATCTCACAATTACAGAGTCCTGTCCCTAGGATCTCGATAATCATGGCAAATTATTTCAATTCGGATTCAACAACCAATTTTCCAATTGCGAAATCAAATCTAACACTAATTCTTAGGTAGCTAATCTAAGAAAAGCATGAAGTTCAGAAGAATTCACTCAATTAAGAAGAAATGATTGAATTGAGATAACAAAGTATACTTACATTGAATTCAGAAAGAAATCATCAACCCCTAACCTAAAACAATTACAGAGACATGCTAAGAATCGAAAAAATAGAAGAGTTAGAAGAAAAAGGTGATGGAAGATGCATTGGATCTTCAAGGATTGTTTCCAAACGCTTTAATCCCCAATGTTCAGAGAGAAAGAGGTTGATTCTCGGAGTTCCCCGCCAAAGAATGATAAAAAAAGGTCCCAAAAATTGTGTCAAATTGCGCATTTATAGTTTCCCAAAATCCCTTCATCGCCCCGCGAGGCTTCGTTATCGCGTCGCAATGCCCTTTAGTAGCACACTTGGCAACTGCCATCGACCCGCAAGACTTCACCATCGCGGGGCGAGGCGAGATAGAATCAACATTCAAACAATTCGCTGGGCGAGCTCCTTCCTTCGCGGGGCGATGACCACCACTGACAGCAATTCACTAAGCGAGAAGGAACCTTCGCTGGGCGAAGGGTGCTCTACTGGATCATGCCTCTAACTTGCCTTAATTCGCTGGGCGGGCAGGTCTCTTCGTTGGGAGAAAATTCTTGGACTTGGAGCTTTTTACACCTATACAATTCATGCAAGAATTCAGCCAAAATTGCACATGAAAACTTTAATCACCCAAGATTATACACATATGAACAACTTCTATCATTCTACTCCTAAACTAACAATTTCCTAATCATTTCCTACGAAATCCCTCACATTTGACAGCATAAATCTACATCTGGTGTGGATTTATCGATGGAGGCTTGGGTTTAGGCTATTGTAAAAACAATACTAGCCTTTTTCGGGTAGATATAGTATTCGTTTTACATCAGACTTGCCCTTAAGTCTTAATTTCTTGTAAATGGGTTAGAGTATCCCTCGTATTCTCTATAAATATACTTTTGCTTATAAAGAGAAAAACTTTGGAAGTTACTTTGTTGTCCAAAAGGTGTAGACAATTTGGACTCAAACTTCCCAACTTATATACATTACAATCGTCTTTATTTTGTCCTATGTGGGACTTTATTCTCCAACACTCCCCCTCAAGTCCAACTGGACTTGCTCAATTTGATTTTTTGAAATTTTTTTTTTATTATGGGCTTGTACTCATTTTTTAGCCTCAGAGGCATCAGATTCATTTTTTTTTTTGTCTGGGTTTGTGCTATTTTTTTTGGGTCAGAGCCATTGGTTTAGTTTTTGTTAAATGGTCTCTGATATCATAATAGCATTTAAGAGTATGCCTAATTGAGGGAGTATGCTTGTATAATAAGTTTAGGAGTTACTTTATTGGCCAAAAGGTCTAGACAATTCGGACTCAAGCTTCCCAAACTATATACATTACAATTGTCTTTATTTTGTCCTATGTGTGACTTTATTCCCTAACGTTGTCCCTCAAGTCCAATTGAAGGCCCCGTTGTGACTTGCTCAATTTGCTTTTTTTTTTTGTTTGTTTCTGGGCTAATACTCATTTTTTTTTTTAGCTTTAGAGGGCCCAGGAATTCTTTTTTCTGTTGTGTGGGCTTGTGCTATTATTTTTTTTGAGTCAGAGGTCTCATTTTTTTTAACGAGCTCTGATATCATATTAACATTTAAAATTAAGCTCAATTGAGATAATCAGCTGATTTGTATAAAAAGTTTGAGAGTTACTTTATTGTCCACAAAGTCTAGACAATTTTTGTCCAAATATTATAAATGCATGGCTATTTGCTTAATTATATTTTCAATCAATATGAGATTTCTTTATTCTCCAACATATAGCTCCTCAAATACCTACTCCTGTAGCCCTTTATAATGAATTGATTCATAATTTTATTCATTTAAAATAAGGTGCCTTCTATGGTACACCACCTCAAAAATGGTGTATCATGCACCATAAAAGTAAAGCAATACAGACCAATCAAACTATCACATGGCTTCAATTATTTCTTTTGACATTTTGACCATGTCAAACTCGGTCAAACCTATCCCACCTTTTCTGTATTTGCATTCTGAGTATTTTTAAGTTTGTATTTACATATATTATAATATTATTTTTTTAAATAAATTACATTTTAATATTTGAATCACCAAAATATCCCCAAATAATAACTCAAATCCCTAACCCCTTTCATCACCAAATTAAATTCCAACTGTTTGGTGATGATGGAAGCCAAGCACAGATTTGGAGGGACAATGGAGATCGGAGACGGGTGGAACTCGCGTGGCGGCCGGAGCGATGACTGGACCGCGATGGTGGGAGGCGCACGACTGTGGTGGCCGGCAGACGCACAGGGGTGGATCTGAGCTAGGAGCAGTGGTCTAGGCGGCGGCTATGGGATGGGCCGCGCTGGATGCCAAATCTGCAGCGGAGACAGCGGGACTGGTGGCACGACAGACGGCGAAGGCAAACAGCGGTGGCAGGGACGTGAAGCTCGCGGTGGTGAGCGACGATCCGAGGCGAGGACAAGTTCTGCTCGCAGTGGTGCCGTTTCTGCCATTGTTAGGTGGGGAAGAAGTTGAGGTTATTTGGGAGTGTTGAAGATGAAGATTAATGGAAATGTTTGTTTGTTTTCTTTTGATTTTCTAATGGTTGAAGATCTATATTTGCTTTCTGATGATTTGCTGATAGTTTTGTTGCACATGGTCTTTTTCCGGTGGTGCACCATGTTTTGGCAATAATTTGTGGTGGTGCACCATGTGTTCCCCAGCACATGGTTTTTTTTCCATTTTCTTTTCAGTAACAAAAAAAAGGAATAATGCAAAAGAGACAAACAGAAATTCAAGTGCAAATACAAAAAAAAAAAAAAATCATATACATGCAAATACAACAAATTACAGACCTAAAGTACAAATATAACATAAATGGAGTACATTTCACCAACTCACGCCACGTTGACCCAGTCAATTACATTTGTCCAAATGGATGATTGAGATTAATCTAAAAAGATGGTATATGATGCACCTTTTTTTTTATGGTGCAACTTAGACAACACCTTAAAATAAATATTATTGCATGTCAGTCATTAGTCATTACATGTGCATTTGTTTGACTTGATTTTCTTAATATGGCCTTTGTCAGTTGAGTTGATCTTAATTTGATAACAGTACTGTCTTCGATAGATAAATTTAAAGCACCAATTTCATTTTCTAATTCTGTTATTTATTTCAACATCTAGACTCTAGGCCAAACACTCACACTAACACCAATGTTTGGTATATATGTATATATATTGTACATACATTTCATTTAGAATCTGGGATACCTAGCTACCTTATACTTTGTATAATGTCTGTATGAACTGTCCCAACTAGTTGCATAAAAAAAAAACATTTTACTTCCATTCCCACGTAACAAACACAGTTTTATAATGCATTCATATATTTTGTTCATTTTAAAATGTTATATTCACCACCTTGCCCGCAAGACAAGGATAAATAAGTTGAGTTATTGCATTACCATTTGTTTGACTTCATTTTCATGGAAGTATGATTCTTTAGATCTGCCACATCCCTCTCCTTGATCTCATGATCAGCCATTTATTGCTATGGCTACCATGAAAAACCGAGCATCATCTTCTTCATCCTTCTTCACATATGGATGGACTTACGATGTTTTTATCAGTTTTAGAGGTGCGGATACACGCTTGGGTTTCACAGGAAACCTGTATATGGCCCTGTGTGGAAAAGAAATCAAGGCTTTCATGGATGATCAAGATCTCGAGCCAGGAGCAGAAATAAGTGAAGCTCTTGACAAGGCAATCCAAGAGTCTAGGACTGCGCTTGTGATTTTTTCTAAAAACTATGCAGCATCAAGTTTTTGCTTGGAAGAACTTGTGAAGATCATAGAGTGCTCAAATGTGAAGGGCATGCTGGTTTGGCCTGTTTTTTATCAGGTGCAGCCTTCTGATGTGCGCCATCAGAAAGGGAGTTATGCAGAAGCATTAGTTAAGCATGAAGGCAGATATAAGACGGAAAAAATAGAAATGTGGAGGGCGGCTTTGACAAACGCAGCTGGTCGGTCTGGTTTGGAATTCAGATCTGACGGTTATCAGTGCGTAGCTAACACCTCTTTTAGATTCTTGTAGAATTTAATTAGTATGTGCACTAAGCTAGCTAGTTAGTAAAATATCCACATATATTATATATTCTTATTAAATTAATAGTTAAATGTTATGCTTATTTTGTGTATTAATATGATGTGTATCAATAATATTCATACTTAATATAGTTTTATACGAGAATCTCTCTAAATACACATGATTTTTATATTGAATTAATTTGACTTTATCTAATATCTTACACTTGAGCAGGTATGAACATCAGTTCATTGCTAAAATCATTGAAGTCATCACTAAGAAGATTAGTAGCTTGAGTACTGACGGTGATCATAAGAACCAGATTTTTTATAACGTGGATGATGATTACATTGCCCAACATGATAGAGTAAGATGTTTGACTCATTGATGTTATATGATTTTTCTGTTATATAATGTTAAAATGGTTCACTTTCAGCTTTTCAATTTATCCACCTCTCTTTGTAATTTGTATCCTGTTTTTGATAAATTCAGACACATGGTAGATGGAATTTTTTATTGGATTTGACTCCACTAAAATGAGAAAGTCTCTAAAGTGAGAAAGTAAGGATGTATTTATCCTTTGATCATTTTTAATGGGTTAAAATCTTTATGCATTTATCCAATCAATGGTGGATATGCACCATTTCTTTATCACAGAGTCAAATTCTTTTTTATTAACCTTTCTTGGTCAAGCATTTAATTGGACCTCTCAGCCTCAATATAATCAACACATCATTCCCATATTAGTCGATTCTATTTTAAAAAAAAAGTGAGTTTGTTTAAAGTGAATAATTGAGGATATATTTATTTTTAGATTATTCAATGAGTTAAGATATGTATATATTTCATCAAATTACCTTTATATTTATTTACTTTAAACACAAACTGATATATGTAGCTTGTTTAAATATCAAGAATAACAATAAATACTGGTATGGATAAAAAAGTTAAAAACTAAACTTGCATATAACTGAATTCTTAGAATGAAAGTATCATAGTTAGGCTGCATCCTTCTTAAATCAGACTAACATATCATCACTGTTACTCCCAGCAACCTAAACCACAATCTTCCAGTTTCACGTACCGAGGAGTAGAAGTAGAACATTTGCTTGACAAGCGGATTCACTACAACAAGGTATTAAGTCCCAAGTGCAAATCTTTCTTTATTGATTCTGTTACATTATAAAATCACTACCATTTGCAAGGACTTCAAAATGGCTCTATGTTTTACCTGAACTTCTGATATTGTAAATTATTTTTGTTGAAAAAGAGAGATAATTGATAATCTGATGATAGTAATAATTAATTTGATAGGAAGCAAAAGATAAAGTATTGGCCTCTGTTTATATTAATTATAATTATTACTAGGAGTTAGATTATGTATAGATTTCCTAATTTTGTTTAAAGAAGGGAATAGATTACTTATCAACGACAAGATAAAATCTCTAAAAATAAGATATGGTTCCTATGAATAAGATCCTTAAATATAAGGTAACACATAATTATCCCTAAAATAACATAAATTGTCCAAATCTATTATCCACAGTTCTCTCACTACTAGATATTTTTATAGATATTCTAACCATTTACTTTTTGTTTTGTTTCTAGACTTCTCATAAATACAAGGACCTTACAACGCTTAAAATTGCTTTCCGTCATGCTACTAAGAATGATGTGAGTATAGTGGTTTCATGCATCTTTTGCAACATAGCAGTGTTATGTTTTTATACTTCTAACAGAGGTATTCTTCATCAGGTGGTGGTTCGTACTATTAGATTACCAAAACAGAGTGAAGTACGAGATGTAATTAATGATCTTAAATCAAAGGTAAATCATATAAATACAGACAGTTGATGCATTATCCTGTAAACCATATTGATTACACTGACTTGAATACACATTGACATGCCAGCTTTTATGCCTTATCCAACACCCTGATTTCATGATTATTTCTTACTATTATCTCAGAGGATTTCAAACCTGTTAGTATTTATAATTTTCTTGTTGAAAACAATTGAATTTGAAATCTTCTTATATACTTGGGTGTGTATATGGATTATGTTCATATGAGAAGTTACATAAATTTTATACGCAGACTCCCACACCATATTATATTCTATGATTTTTTTTATGTGTAACAAGAATGGTTCCAATGATAGATGATATCGTTAATATGCCTTATGTAGTTGACTCAGATACCCTTAATTCTTCTTTGCAAACAAATCAAACTTAAGAAACCCTAATCACCTTTTGATAGAGGCAGTTTGATTGTGAGAAAAGGGGGTCTTGCAATGCTTATAGTGCAATCTAAGAAACAACTGCTTAACATGGTTCCCTATTCGGGGAAAGCATCTTTGTTGTAAGTTCTAGAGTCCGTTTGTTGCATATTATTTTGATGTAAAATTTTAAAAAAAACATTTTTTAATGTAACTAGTTGTTTGTTTTGGATTTTGACATTAATGATAATCTAAAAACAATGAATTTTATGGTGAAAATTTGAAGCTATTTTTTTTAGCTTCTCCTTAGAATATGTTTTTATAGAGGAGAGAGAATGTGCAACACTAAATTCAGAACAATTTTATTTGACAAAAATAACCCCATACAATGCTTGAGCTTTGTTCCTTCATACAATCAAGCTTAAATTCAAATTTGAACTTCGTTTAATTAAGTGAATAAATTTGATCAAACATTTATCTAGTCAAACTCAAATAGTTCATGAACATTTGTCACCCTATTTGTAATCATTCTCCTGAACATGGTATATTCTACCATTGTAGTTTCTGCTATATTGTAAGTATTTGCACTAATATCCTGTGTTTATGTGATAACAGCTAGATTTATCAGATCCAGCTCATTCAGAACTTAGATTGCTTGGAGTTTCCGGTCACACGACCAAGGTGCTGAAGAATATAGTTTGAGTTTTTTTATTCAAATACTAGTCGTAGCAGTAAATATGATTTCCTTGAGTTGCTAATTTTATTGAAAAGCAGCATCACTCTGATGCAGTGAGGCAAGTGATGCTACCAGTTTGAAAAGAAAAACAAAAAAAATGTTACAAAAAGAATTTAGAATTATATAACTAAAAACATCGCAAAAGCAAGATTTATATGTAATTTGCGTCATGGTCAAGTACCCACGTTATAAAGTACTGATAGAACAAGACACATGAAAGCTTAAAAGTAATAATGCATAAGATAACATAACACATGAAGGTCTAGAAGAATTTTAAAGTCTCATATTTTCCTCCTTCACCTTATTATCATTAATGTCAATCTCTTTGTCGTCACCAAAGCTCTTATCTCCTCCACCACTAGATTTAGTGTCTTCAATTTCTTCATCCTCTGTTTCCTCTGAGTTGGCGGCCTCCACCCTTCGAACTCAATTTCTCTTGTAAAAACAAGATAGCTTAGAGATGATGCGACCACATCATCCAGTTTTGACAACACTTATGAGTTCAGAATTTTAATTCTATTCTCGTCTTAATCACTGATCTGTTTTATTAATCTCTTGGTGGCTAACTAAAAATTCACTGGTTCCTTCAGTCTATGGATTACTCTTGTTTTTATTATGTTATGAAATTAAGATTTTTTTTATCTTTATCAATTTTTTAGGATAAAAAACTTTATTTTGGAAGAAGAGAAGAGTGCAACTAAAAAGGATAAGATATCCTGGTAAGAAGACAACAAAAGAAAAACATAAAAGCTAAGAGATTGAATCATGTAAGCTGTGTCAATCTCTTTATATGTCAAGCGGTGAAAAACTACTATGGATAAAACACCAAAAATAAGCTGAAAATATATTGATTTTATCAATTTAGTGAATGAATATTGATTGCTGGAAAATAAAGAACTCCTACATCTATGGGAAATTAGCCACGCAAAGTGAATCCCACATGGAGTACAGCTCACTCACCTACATTGCAACAAGACTTGTATGGAGTCATTCATAAATGTCAATAGACAGCAATATCTCATGTGGATAAGGATATGTTGTCTCACTTTGTTGTCTCAAATCTTATCCCCTTCAATATTATCTTGCCACATCAGTTAAATTTTTTTATGTAATGTTAAAAAGCAAATGATGTGAATAGACAATATTGGAGGGGACAAAATATGAGACATCAAAGTGAGGTAGCAAATTTTCATCCCTCATATGTATATTTACAAATTACAAGTAATAAAATCTTTCAAGGATAAGGAAAATATTTTGTCCTATCCTTTCATCTTTTATTTTGAGGTGGCAGTTATGTCTCTAGTTGTTGCATTTAATTTAGGCCTTTCAACCTGCTTAATCTATTTCATGTGTCCATAGCATTTTTGTTATGAAGTATGAACTGCTTCTTTTGTCTTATTTTCTTTTTGATTGTTTTTCCTACAAAAATCTTTGTGGATATGTTTCAAATTGAGTAGCATGTATTGTACCTTTTGCAGATTTTCTCTCTCGATGAAAAGATTGAAAATATCATTAAGTATGAGACGTTAAGAGCAGAGGAGGTAACGATTTGTATAATGCATTTACATAACTGGCTTGAGGTTTTTAACACTCTTTATTACTTATTCAAACTCCTCATTAATCAACGATAGTTATAATTGGTACTCCATTCGTCCCAATATATATATATATCATATTTATAAAAAAAATTATCCCAAAATATATATCATTTTTTATTTTTAATGTAATATTAAATACTTTATACTAATTGTACCCTTAAATACTTTACTTTGTATTTATGATAATATTTAATACAACAATGATTAATAAGGTTAATTTGATAAAATTATCACTCTCTTTCTTTTATTTATTGTTTTTTCTTAAACTGTGTGATTTAATCAAATATAATATATATTGGGAGAGAGGGAGTAAGTAGAAAGGGTAAATAGATAATTTAAAATGCATTTATAATTAGTATTCAAATACAATCCTGAAAAAGCAAAGAATACTTGACGGATGCCCTACTTTATTTTGACTTGATACACATAGATCGAGTTTTTATCATCTTTAATTGTTTGACATAAATGAGTTGACAACAGTATTTGAAAACCCGAAAATGTAGAGGAGACCAATCGGGATTCTCTCCCACCGCTGGACGTCCAGCCAACATTTTTGTACGGCCCAAATATATCCCAGGACTAGGATACATGCATTTTCACATACTAAGTGTTGGCTAGACGGTCCAGCGACGGGAGAGAATTCGGATTGAGAGGAGACCAGAGTGGTTACCAAAAGTTGAAGCGAATGATGTCATGAATACATTTAAAAAAAATTGTCAATAGGGGTTGGCACATCTGGTCGAGCCTTCCGTCCACACTCGTTGTGGCTTGGGTTCAATTATTAGATTCCCTCTACTGGTAGGTAATATTTAAATTTCACTATAAATTATCGCTTAGGTTGGTAGTCTTCCCCGATCTTATACGGAGGCGTGCCTTTTTCTAATTTTAACTTAATTTGTACCCAAAAAATATTTAAAAAAAAGAGCACTAATTAAGAAATTAAGATACGGTAAGGTTTGGTTGGAAAATTAAATACATCATTTCTTGAGATGCTAAAATACACTATTTTCGAATGAAAATTACTATTTTTGACTTCTTAACCAATGTCGTTAAGGCACTAATTAGCACACTAGTTAGTATTTAACTTTAAAAAATTAGGTACTAAAAGTTCTTCACGACAGAGACAGAGAAAACTAGTATTAAAGATTTAAAGCATTATTTTTTTCAATTTTTGGAGGACCAGAGACGAGTGTCCAATAAATACATCTTGAGATGTTAAAATACACTATTTTTGAATGAAAATTACTATTTTCGACTTCTTAACCATTGTCGACACTGATTAGCACATTAATTAGTATTTGTCTTCAAAAAATTAGGTACTAAAAGTTCTGAACGGCAGAGACAGAGAAAACTAGTATTAAAGATTTAAAGCATTATTTTTTTCAATTTTTGGAGGACCAGATACGAGTGTCCAATACTGGTGTTTTTGGAAGAGTTAAGGGATAGGTAGAACATGAGAAACCTAGTGAAGAAAATAGAATATTGTCACTTAATCAAATACTTGATCTCTTTTATCTCTTTTTCCTACGATGTATCTCTAGTTTGCCGTTAGTGTCATTTTGTTGTTGTGATATGGTGTTATAATTTTGTTAGTACATTATATTATTCCTCTTCATTTTACTTTCTTGTTACAATTTTTTTTTTTTTTTAACTATTGAAGATTCGTGAAGTAAACAAAAATCTTGGCACTGGTGATAAGTTGATCCATGTTTATCATTTCAAGACAAACAATGGGGTAAGACCAAATATCATATTTTTATACTTTTCTAGTGCTTCTTCCTGCCAAATATAATTCAGCGTTGAAGAAATTGATTTTTATTTATTTATTTATTTCTGATATTTATATATTGTTTTCTTCTTTTTTTCATCCGGTCGCGACGGGGATGACCACGGTGGAATTAACAGGAAATTCAGAATTTTGGAGATCCTTTTGTCTTGACTATCCGTAAGGATGACAAGTTAATTAATATTAAATTGCAGATACAGCAAAAGTTTCGAGTTCCATATGATGAGATTTCAAAGGTATACATGCCTAAACTAATTCAATTATCTGCATTTTTTAGGCATTTTCAAGTTTGGTTAGTCAATTTCCAGGGGAACATTGGGGTAAATAACTAAAAAAAAATTATTCTGTCTAATATTTAAACAACCGTGTGAAAATTTGGTTGATCTTGTATTCCATTCCCGCTTGAAGTACTTTTTGGGTGGAGACTTGACCAGGATTCAGATTTTTCCACATTCATATAATCATGTACCGTTGAATCAATTATTGAAAGCGTTTGAGGAAGCCAACAAACAATACATCCTTATGTGTGAATGCGGGATTTTTGAATGTAGGGAAATTCATTTCCACTTAACAAGGGGTTTTCTTTCCTACTTGATATAACTTTCCGTCTGTTGTCTCTCTTTCCAGTGGAGGTTTGCAACTGTGCGCTTTAATCATGCTGAGTACCTAGAAGATTTAAAATATCCAGATTCTCTTTTCAATCGGTTTAAGGTTTGTGGATCTTGTCTTTCTCTCGTGTGTGACTTTTCCTTTCGGTTGCGTTTTATGTTTGAGTCTGTGGCTATCTCTGGAATTCTCTGAGGAATATCGTTCAATTTATGCAACATTAATATATTACATTGTTTGATTGTTTAGAGTGGGAGTACCTATGGGGATTGGGAGCAATATCTTGGATTGGAACACTGACAACTAGGTGATGAATAGCTCCCCAGCTTCAAAAAGGTCCTATGCAGCCAACTAGAGTGACACTTTTGTAATGAAAGAGGAAAAACATTTAGTGGCAAAATTTAAGTATGCAACCTGTATGCAAACATACCCTAAATCTGTGTTTTAATTAGAGTTTGTAAAATTGATTTTGAATCAACTTGATTTTACAAACTTGGTCTCGGTTAAAATTGGACTTGCACAAAAGTGATTTATGTTTGGATAATTTTCCTCAAAATTGATTTTTTTTTTTATGCAAAAAAGTCAAAATGAATGTTGTTGGATGATATTAATCAAAATTATGATTGAATTTGTAATTATTAGAAAGGACATGAGTTTCATTATGTAATGCTAATATTTCCCTTTCAATTTTTTTTTATATTTTTAATTACATTTAAAGTAATAATATAAATGTTAATATTTTTTAAAAAAACATTTGGTAGTAGTATTAAATTATTAGTAAAAAAAAACTGAAAAAATGTATAAAATATACGCATAAGAATTTTAATTTTAATTAAAATCCTAGCCCTTGCTTTTGTTATATGACTTTTATTCAATTATTCCTTGCGTCAGTAGTTGAAATATCTGAAAATAAAATTAATAACAAAAGCAAATAAGCTTTAAAATATAAAGGGAAATGAAGTTATCCAAATTAAAGTACAAAACAACAGTAAAATACATAGAGGAAAATGTAATACAAATTTGTAATACAAATTTGAAATATAAATACACTATTAATTAAGTTGTATATGCTCTATAATTTAATTCGTGATTGAGTCTCAAACGAGATTCATCTTTGTTGAAGAGACTACAGTTAAACTTAAGGATAAATCCTCACCATCATAATTATTATCCTCCTTATCCTTATGTTTAACCATATTTTCATCTTCATAACCTTTGAATTCAGAATCATTTTCAAATTTTCTTTCTAATAAAGTTATATAGCCATTGTTGTACTAACTGTTTGAACTTGTATTTCAATTTTGAACTTGGGCATATGGCGAAAAAATGCAAACCTATTCTTTTATACCCCGGAAGTCCTTTCTATTGTGCACCTTAAACTTGAATGGTAATAATTGAATACCTCATTGTAGTTTCTAAATCCAGATGAACGCCTAAATCTGGAAGGCAGCGTTTACATTTGTATGGACCAACCTTATCCAATTGATGTTGGATAGTCAACATCCACCAAATAATATTTACCTCATAAGCAATGAAATTATTATCATGCATATTGTGATTTTAATTCAAATATAAATAAATTGTATCTGTAAGACACATACCTGGAGATGGATGTGACAAATTCATTGTGGGAGTTGTGTGAGCATTCTTAAATATACGAGCATAGTGGTGCTTTTCCATCCAGGCAATGCAAAAATTTGTGCGTGACTCAGATTCGGATGCATTGCATCAACTACCTTTATTTAGGTTGAAACTTTTATCTTTTTCTTCTTTTCCATTCTTTCAAAAGGTCCAACCCCCTTCCGCTTCTCATGGTTCATTTCAGTATTATTTCGTTTGAAGGTGATTAAATTCATATTTCGGAATACAACAATAACTCCAACACTCGCTCTAGCACTAACACTTGGAAGTTCTTCATTATTCCATGATCCTTCCTCTAGATCTATACAACCACTCTCAAAGCATAGAAGATACCCATCATCACTTTCATCTATGTTATTAGGTAGTATCCCAGAAGAGGTTGTCCATGCAAATTTTCTTATAGCCACCACATCCTTGAACGAATTAGTTAATTCATTGGCATAGGGAAGTCTTTTAAGCTAAAAAAATTTCATATTGTGGATTTTTCTACATGTTTACAACTAATCAACATGATACACTACAAGAAAACAATTCATTACCGATGACCAAAAGCCGTCGGTAATCACCAAAAGTCGTCGGTAATAGTAACTTTCTGACGGCTAGCCAATGACCAAAAATTCTTCGGAAAGAGGATCCTCGGTAATAAATACCGACGACCAAGGCAAAAGGCCGTCGAAAGCGTACCGACGGCCTGACCGTCGGTAATCACCCACTCACATTACCGACGGCCTAACCGTCGGTATATATAATTTATTTTTAAAAAAACTTATATTTTAATTGATTAATTAATTATTATTTAATTATATTTTATATTTATTAAATAATTTTATTTGTTATTAATTATTTACAAATATTAATTAAATAAATAATGCAAAATAAAATTTAAAATAACATTAAAGAAATTAAAATTATATCCAAATGATAAATAACATATGTTCTTACGATATATAAAAATATAAATAAAAAAACTAACATGAAAATCTAATAATCCCTATTATGATGACGAGGAGACTGGATAAGATCATCAAAAGAGTCCGCATCATCGTCTTCCCCTGTTCGACCGGTCGGCTGATCAGGATGGGGGGGTTGTTGATGGTAGGGGTGTTCGCGGATTGGATTGGATCGGTTTTAGACTAAAAAACCATCCGATCCAATGATAAAAGCAACATGCGGTTTGGATTGGATCGGTTTACTTTCTTAAAAAAATCCAATCCAATCCAATCTAATTAAATTCGGTTTGGATTGGATTAGATAATTCGGTTTTTGTTGATACATCCTAAAATAGTAATAACTTCCTTCTAAACACATAAGTAATAACTATCTCATTATAATGTTGGAACTTGGAACAACTTCCTCTGTTCCTCATAAACACAACAAGTCAATAATAACAACAACCAGTCAATAATAACTACATAAAATTCTTCATCAACAGGTCCTACACTAGCAAAACATCAATATAATCAAGAAATTCAACAGGCAGCAACAACAACAATCTGATTGTCCAAGCATCAGTTCAGCAGCAACAGCAGCACTAAACCCTTCATCAACAGATTCAACAGATCCCACACTTGCAAAACATCAACATAAAAGGTGCAATCAGTACTCAATGATCAACTAATTTTACAAAAAAACAAAGGCAGTATGTAATATATACCTACCAACAAGCAGCAGCAACAATGTCAAATTAATCAGACTCCGGTCCCGAATCATCTATAGGAGGTTGTGTAGTTGGCATTAGATCTAAGGATTTTTAAAAAAAATGTGTTAATGATTGGTTAAATCAGAATTAATATAAATACATAAATAAAATCAGAATTAAATCAGCACTAGTTAGAATAAAGTAATTTACCTAGCTCCATCTTTTCAAATTCTTCCACAAGTTCTTCAATATCAGTTGTTATTGGAGTGGACTGGAACCAATTTTGTGTACAAATTAGAGCCTCAACAGTCTTTGGAGTAAGGGAACTCCTGTAATTATTAAGAATTCTATCACCGGTGCTAAATGTAGATTCTGAAGCAACTGTGGATACCAGCATTGCCAATACATCCTTGGCAATTAGAGCAAGAATAGGATATTTACTAGAATTCACCTTCCACCAATTCAAGATATCAAAATTCAGAGTTTTTTTTTCTCCAATGGCTCCATGAGATACAAATCCACCTCATTATTATTCATACTCTCATTAGCAATGATGTCCTTCTCAAACTCCACCGCAAATAAAGAAGTATCAATTGGTGCTATATCAGAATTTTCCATCTCAAGAGTAGCTGTAGATTGAGATTCACCATTGTGAACACCCAATTTTGTCCGGGTTAATTAATCTTTGATTAGGCGATCAGAAAAGGAAAGAAAAATTGAGTGGGCTTTGGCCCATAATCCCATTTTTGTTAAACCCACTTAAAAGCCCTTTTCCTGTTCAAAAAAAAAAAAAAAAAGGGAAAACGAAAATGATAAAAAAAAAAATAATAATAATAATAACATAAATTCAATTCAAAAAAACATGAGGATAAGGGTTCTGCTTTCACATTTTTGGAGGTCTTCTCCTCTTTCTTTCTCCCCTTTCTTTTGTTTTCTCTTGCTTTATTTCCCCTTTTTGTTAAGCAATACCAGTAGCACCAAGGGCACACAGCTCTCTGGCACCTCTGCCTCCCAAAGGACAGGGAGCAAGGCTGATCTGCCCCCTCCTAAGGCACTGCATTGTACAGCAAGCTAACAGAATTTTTGGAATTATTCTCCTATCATTTTGTCTATAAATTCAGCAATTCACAGAGGGAAAAGGGGGATTTTTCGAGCAGAAGAGAGGGAGAGGGGGAAAGAAAAACAAAGCCAGATCACATTGAATCAAAAACAAAAAAACACACACACAACCATTCATCTCCATCAACACACTCTCATCAACAGCAAAAAGAAAAAGGAAAAAAACTTCTACCCCACTTAGCCATTTTCAACCTCACCTGAACACAGAGCAACTGCAGCTTTCCCTCTCCATTCCAATCTCTGTCCACCATAGCCACCACCGGCAGAAACGCCGCCGCCCACCACTCCGCTCGAGCTCCCCACTCCGCCGCGAGCAGCGCCGCTCCACCGCGCGCTCCCTCAACCACCGCGAACCAGCCTCGCCGCCGGAGCACCGCCGCGCAGCCACCGCGATCTGAGGCTCCCTCCCAGCTCACCGCTGCGGCTTGAGCTCACAGCAGACCTGCAGCGCATCCGTCCCGGATCCGCACCGCAGAAGCACCGCGCCTCCACCTACGAGCACAGCTCCGCCGCTCCAGCCGCACCGCCGTCCATCGCAGCTCAGATCCGAGACCCCTCTGTCTCACTCATCGCGAGCCGGCCGGACCCACCGCGAGTTGCCCCTCCGCCGAGTTCGACCCGACAGCACCGCCGCCCGCGACCACCGAGCCGCGCCGCTGCCGCCGTGCCCCCGTGCGACTGGCCCTCTCCTCTGGTCTCTTTCTCTCCCTCGCGGCAGCTTGGGGGAAGGCAGAAGCCTTCCCTTTTCTCTCAGTTTAATCTCTTGTTCCTTTTTTCTTTTTATTTTCTTCTCTTCATTTTTGTCCTTTGTTTTAGGTTTTGGGCTGTGTTTGTTCTGACTTATGTTTGGGCTGGGTTCATCAAATTGGTTGTGATAAAAAAAAATCGTTCAGAAAGGAAAGATAAAAAAAAAATGATAATCATTTTCAAAGAAATTCGCGCAACAATCTACGACGTTGATGTATGAATTTTTCATCCTCAAGTGTCGCATGAATTGTAAGGGTTTATCGTATAGTTTTGCTATCTTTAACCCCGTGCAAGAGTGAATTCTTCTTTAAGTAAAATCTTTTAAAATTCGCGCGACAATTTATGACGTTGATGTATGGTCTCCCATCCTCAAGTGTCGTAAGAATTGTAAAGGTTTATCGTATAGCACTGCTATCTTTAACCTTGTGCAAAAGTGAATCAGTTTTGAAATAAAATCCTTTTTCGAAATCGAATCTTTTCCCATAAAAATAAAATAAACCAACCAATCCAACTTTTTCTATTAAGAACTACGTGGCTTTGAGTTTTCCATCGCACCGGGGAATACGTAGGAGCAGAATAATCATTCTGTCAAGCCAAAATTTTATTTTTCTTCCTTTTGTGTTTATTTCCTTTTTTGTTTTAAAAATGGGGTAAAATAATATTTTCAAAGGCTATTAAAAATTTTGCACGATTAACTTAGGGTACCGTTCTTAGAACGGGCGACGTAGGGTGCTAACACCTTCCCTACTCATAACCGACTCCCGAACTCGAATCTCTGTCTTGTTTTTTTTAGGACCAGTTTTCCTTAAATAATCGGGTTTTCCAAAGTTCTCCCAAATAAAAATTTTGGTGGCGGCTCCTCTGTTGTTTTTTTGAACCCCTTTTTTTCGCGGCGCCCGGACGGGACGGTCGCGACAGCTGGCGACTCCACTGGGGACTTTGGAGAGTCAGGCCCATCATAGTTAATTGTGCAAATCTTTAATAACTTTTATTTATTTATTTTACCCTTTTTTTTCTTTTTTTTGTTACCTGGTACATTGTTTCGTTTTTTATTTTATTTTATTTATTTATTTATTTATTTATTTATTATTATTTTTATTTTTTTTCCTCTAATACTTTTTTGTATATATTCTTGCAACCTTAGGATAGAAAACCATTGTGCTGTGGGTTGATTCTTCTTGCAGGTTTGGGGAGTCTTTATTTATAGGATTTTGTACAGGTTTGTATGCTCTCAGCACACACCGCACTATCACTTGCTTCACACACTGTTGGGCTCTATACCCGAGTCCTGGAATGCCATAGGATTAGAAGGGGTTTCAGTGGTGTTATTGTGATGCTTTTGCATCCCTGGCAGTCATTGATTCTCCCGCTCAGATTGCTACCGGTACATGGACTGCCATATTGTGACTTATTTGTCCCTGTGGTGAGGTTCATGGATCCGGGTCCTTATCTTTTTAGATGAGGGTAATCTGGGGGCCTTTTAGGAGTTTAGATCTACGCCAAGAGTTCTGCACATAAGTTGCCAATAGAAGCCGTCCGAATTAGGGTTTTAACTTCAGAAATCCCAACCATAGGATGCAACCTGTGTAGGACAAAGAAGAGCACATTCCGCCTTTCTTTCTGCTGCATACATATTCACACCTATCATGATTTCAAGCATCCTAGCATATTACTCATTTTCTTTTTTATGCATTGTTGCGCCTAAGGTTAGGCCTGGATGACCGATGTCGTCCTTGACTTGAGCATTATGCTACGTTTCCATTGCACTTCGAAACGCAGTCAATTACAAGGACAGTCATGCGCTAGTAATACATAGCGCACCCTAAGGAGTTCACAACCCTTTTCATGTGTATCTGCACCCTCATTCATTCATAGAGTGCATTCATTTTTTAATTTTGCTAATAAAAATTTCCCTTTCACAGATTAATTTGGTGAGAGTTAACCCTTTCTTTGAAAAACAAGAGATGGAAAAAGCCAGGCACACTAGCAAGAGCTCCAAGGTGATAATGAACTCGCTGGAGAACCTGAGGGAGCTAAGTCGGGCATTACCTCAAGAGAATCGAAGAAGCTTTGTCAAGAAGTATGGAGGGATTCTGGACCTTATCTTTATACCAGTGGAAACTGCCGTTTTGAGCACTCTGAGTCAGTATTGGAACCCGCAGCTCAGATGTTTTGAGTTGCCTCACATGGACATTACCCCTACCATCGAAGAATATGCTTGTCTGTTAAAGTTACCGATGCAGACCGAACCTGTCATTTATTTCCATATGGGGCAATACCTGACCGTCACCAACATAGCAGGGTTGCTGGGGCTTCCTGAAAAAGACGTCCACTTGACCGGACACTCAAACTCGTGGGGATTGACTCGAACATTCCTTGAAAATCTCTTGAAAAGGTTGAAAGATCAACGAGATTGGGGGACTTTTGAAAGGGTATTGGCGCTTGTCATCTATGGGTTGGTTTTGTTTCCATCAGCACTGGATATG
Organism: Ammopiptanthus mongolicus; assembly: GCA_039655645.1. NCBI lineage: Eukaryota > Viridiplantae > Streptophyta > Magnoliopsida > Fabales > Fabaceae > Ammopiptanthus > Ammopiptanthus mongolicus. Next base: position 23,080,743 of record CM077347.1, on the reverse strand, counting down.
ATCGACCAAGCTGCACTGGACGTTTTCTTCACAGTAGAAAGGAAAAGGAATCCAGTGCCCGCGATATTAGCTGAGACGTTTCTAACTCTAGATTTTTGCCAGCGCCATCAAAAGGGGAAACTTCGATGTTGTGCACAACTGTTGTATGTATGGGTCATCACTCACATGTATGCGAAAGGCCATGTCAGCCGACATTCAGATCCACTAAGAGGCTTCCACAATATCCCAGTAAAACAACAAAGTGAACAGGAGTGGAAAAACGAGTTTGACAAAGTGGATGGCAGCTCTTTCAAGTGGGTATGCCCATGGTACGAAGGCCAACAAGGGCAAGATATCATTTACAGTTGTGGCGAGTTCCCAAATGTGCCTTTAATGGGCCCGAGAGGATGCATATCCTACACACCAACCATAGCCCTGCGACAGCTTTGTTGGACACAAACTGTACCGCGAGAAGAACAACTCGGTGGATGTTGTTTCCGATATGAGGACGGTGAAGATACCAAGTTGTCAGCAAAAAGGGTCAGAGATGCATGGAAAAATGTGAAGATGGCGGGAAGAGCCGAATTAGGCAGGCCGATCCTAATCATTGTCTCAGAATATGAAACATGGAGAAGAGCAAGGAAGGTTCCCATCAGCACTCCGAAAAAGGATCAGAAAGACGAAGATCATTCCCTTTTGGTGACTCAGATGGCAGAAAAATTAAAGATCATGGAGGCACAAATGAAAGCGGTAGAGCAAGAAAAACAAGATGCTGAGCTGAAGGCAGTCACCAATCAAAGGAGGTACGAGAAGTTGGCAAGAGAAAATGAGCACTTAAAAAACATGTGCACCGACATCACCACAACCTCAGGTGTCAAAAGAACAACAGATAAGGTTCCAGCGAGCCTCATGGCCAGAATCCAGAAACTTGAAGGGAAAATGTTGACTTTGACAAAGGATAAGCTTCAACTAAAGGAGGAGGCACGCCAGTTGAAAGACGAAGTTAATCGGCGAGATGAGAGAGGGAAGGCATTAGAGGCGGAAATTAATCGGCAAAGGGAGGCCAATGACGATTTAAAAACCAGATCTGTACACACAACAAGGTGGAGGCTGGATTGGCACAGAAGGTCGAGGACTTGAATGCCTTGCTGTTCGAAATCAAACAAAGTTGCGACCTAGGGTGGACGTCAGCCAAACATTATCATGACCAGGTGACGCGAGCGGTGAATGCCATGAAATGGTGGAGGGGAGAAGCCGAAGAGCGAGGATTGGATGTCGACATCTGGAGGAAGAGGTACATAAGTATGACTAATGAGCTAAGTCATTGCATCCCGACCTTTGTTCAACGTTTTGAGAAGGCTAACAAGTGGATTCGCGTGAACCCTATGCTACGTCTCCCTCCGGAGTTAGAAGATTTCATGCAGATGTGTGATGGGTTCACCCGAGGCCTAAAAAGGAAAAGATCAAAGTTGTTGACTTTAGGATAAAAGCGTTGTTGAGAATTTATGTTTTGATGTTATTTCAATCTATGTACTACCCTTGGAGGTTTCAATGAAATGAGATGCATTTTCTCGCCTTTACTTTCTCTCGCTCTCCATCTCCTATACTTGAGCGTAATCTCCCTTTAGTATGTCGCTAACTACGTCCTTGCCTTATAGGAGTTATCCTTCTGTGTAAAGTGTAGTTGTTACTTCCTCGACTCGGAATCAGCAATGCTAGTGTGCCTAAAGACGACATCTATTGTGGAAAGGATCCTCTCCCCTAGATTCGTTGTCAACCCCACGCCGTCTTATGGGCAAAACGCCCTCTGAATGGAGTGGAGGGACCATCTCTTGTCAATCATTGGGGCGTTAACTCTCTGAAAAAATAAAATTTAATAATTTCAAGCATCTCGAAAGGGTTAATACGTTTTCTGTGTTTTCTTATCTCTTTTTGTCTTTATTCATTTTGTTTTTCGTTGTTGTAATTAAACAGTGATCTTTTGAACCATTGCTCCGCGACACCCTTACCGCACTCGTTCACAGGCTAAAGTTATGGCTGACCTAGAACAAACCCAAGAGATGAGAGAAGAGGTAGACCAACTCAAGGAACAGATGGCAAAGATGTTGGAATTGCTGCAAGCAATGCAAAAGGAGAAAAGCACAGATGAGAACCCTTCGGCCTCCAATGAAGAGCATCCGGCTACGCCTCTTCTCCCACCTGGTTTCACTCAGGTTCCTGTGCAAATGCAAGGATTCAACCAACAAGGAGTCATGGTGCCTTTCGCTATTTATCCAAACAACCAGACCCATTCCTCAGCTGCCAATCATCATGAGTCTACTGTAATGAACTATCCTCCATACGGTCTTCCTCCGGGTTATGTGCCGCCAACTGCTACTGGTCCACAGGACAATAACCCTAATCACCAAGACACTGCCCAAGTCCCTCAAAATTCTGTCCTCACATTCCCAACACAGGGGGTCCCTCCGCCACAAACCATTAACCCTCCGGAAGGTAGTGCCCCGACAGTGATACCTTCTCCTAATCCAAAGCTCCCACCATACACCCTGCACTTTGGGCCCAATGGGGCTCAAGCGGCACCAAACTTCACATCCGCCTACATGCCACAGTATCTTCCCCAGAACATGTACGGTGAAGCTCATGTGGATCGGTCAGGCGAGAACCCTCGATCTAGGGAAAAGTTGGAAACACTAGAGGAAAGATTACGGGTTATTGAAGGAGCAAGTAGTTATGGCCTCAGAGATGCCTCAGAGCTTTGTCTTGTGCCCAATGTCGTAATCCCACCAAAGTTCAAGGTCCCGGATTTCGACAAATACAGGGGAACCACTTGTCCCAAGAACCACTTAACCATGTATGTCCGAAAGATGGCATCACGCGCGCATGATGATAAGCTACTGATTCACTTCTTTCAGGACAGTTTGTCTGGGGCAGCTGCGAGTTGGTACACGCACCTGGAGAGGGCACATATTCGATCTTTCAGGGATTTGGCCGATGCCTTCATGAAGCAATACAAGTACAATGTTGACATGGCGCCTGATCGGATGCAGCTGCAAAATATGTCTAAAAGAGACACAGAAACTTTCAAGGAATATGCGCAGCGTTGGAGGGAAGTGGCAGCCCAGGTAGAGCCCCCGTTGGCAGAGAAAGAGATTGTTACGATGTTTATTGACACACTTCAGTCGCCCTTTTATGATAGGATGATTGGTAGTGTATCGTCAAATTTCTCAGATATGGTCGTTATCGGTGAGAGGATTGAAGGTGGAATGAGGAATGGCAAGATTGTCGAGACTTCAGTTGGGGCACCTGGCCCGAAGAAGCCCCCGTTTGTAAAGAAGAAGGAAGGAGAAGACATGCTGTGACTTTTGACCAGAATAAGTCTGGCCAGTGGAGACCAAACTTGATGCCTGTCCACCCTCAGCAATATTTCCAAACCCAGTATTACCCACAAACTCCGTACCACCAAACTAACCATCCATATATTGCCGCCACCTCACAATTTCCACACCCCCAACCTCAGCATCCAATGACACCTTATCGGCCATCATACCCTACCCATCACCAAACACTTCCCGCCATACCATCCCAAACAGTTCAACCACCGCATCACAACCCAAACACAAACCAGAGAAGGCCACCTCATGACCTGGAAAGAAAACCTGTATATTTTGATCCGATACCCATGACCTACACCGAGCTGCTACGCCAACTCGTGAAAAGCTCTATGCTGGCTCCTATCCCAACAAAACCAATGGAACCCCCGTATCCAAAGTGGTTTGACCCGAATACTAAATGTGACTATCATTCAGGGGCATCAGGTCATTCCACCGAAAATTGTAGAGCTTTGAAGCTTAAGGTGCAAGAGCTGATTAACGCCAAGTGGTTGAGCTTCGAGCAGCCTAATGTGGGGCAAGATCCTCTACCAAATCATGGGGGTCCTGGCGTCAACGCCATAGAGAACTTCATGGAGTATACTCTCATCAGTCAAGTCTCCAAGGTCAAGACCCCCATGAGAGTTATTTTCAGGGAGATGTGTAGGCATGGGATGATGCAAGCCTCGATTGAGGAGGAAAGTAACCTTGACAAAGGCGTAAGATGTGACTTTCATGGGGAGAAAGATCATGCAATTGAAGATTGTGCAGAGTTCAAACAGGTTGTACAACGGTTATTAGATATGAAGGTGATCCTGATTGGTTGCCAGTTGAATGAGGGAGGCATAAATGTGGTTTTTGAGTCTACAGTCTCCCCGATGCGGGTCAATGTAACTCCTTTGACCATCCGGGTCGATCCTCGGCCAGTTGTTGAAACAATCGTTCCAAAACCGCTGGTGATGTACTATACCAAAGAGGTACCATCACCGACTTCAAGTGGGCCGAGGCCACTCGTCATCCAAGTTCCACGTCCTTTTCCTTACAAGGACACCAAAGCAGTACCATGGAAATATGACGTGCAGGTTCAACCACAATATTCTGAAGATACCACTGTAGTCACCAATGTCTCGGGAGTCGGCGGGATGACTCAGAGCGGTCGTGTTTATACCCCGGAGGCGTTGCGAAAAGAAGATACAGAAAAGGAAGGAGGAAGTTGCAAGGGAAAAGGAAAAGAAACTCTTGTTGAGGAGGGCGCAAGAGGGAATGGATACAAAAAAGAAGTATCCGATGAAGAAGTCTCCGAATTTCTGAAGTTCATCAAACAAAGTGAATATAGGGTGGTGGACCAGTTGAATCGAACTCCGGCCAAAATATCTCTTTTGTCTCTGCTCATGAACTCTGAACCACATAGAAAGGTGTTGATGAAGGTTTTGAATCAAGCTCATGTTTCTCATGACATCACTGTTGATAAGTTTGATAACATTGTGGGCAACATCATCGCCGATAATTATGTAACCTTCACCGATGATGAAATACCTGTTGAGGGAATGGGGCATAACAAGGCGTTGCATATCTCCGTGAAGTGTCGGGATCATATTATGGCTAGAGTGCTCATTGACAATGGATCTTCTTTGAATGTGATGCCCAGGTCGACCTTGTCTAAGCTTCCTTTCGATGGGACCCACATGAAGCCGAGCTCAATGATAGTAAGAGCATTTGACGGTACGCGAAGAGAGGTCATTGGTGAGATCGAATTACCTATTCAGGTTGGTCCTTGTACCTTTGAGGTCCTTTTTCAAGTAATGGATATCACACCGACCTACAGCTGCCTCCTTGGGAGACCTTGGATCCATTCTTCTGGAGCTGTACCCTCCACGCTGCACCAAAAGGTGAAGTTCATCATTGATAATAAATTGGTAATTATTTCTGGAGAAGAAGACATGCTGGTGAGCAAACCAACAACGACCCCTTACATTGAGGCAGCAGAAGAAGCCCTTGAGACCGCTTTCCAATCGTTGGAGATCGCCAATACTACCTACGTAAGAGAGGGGGCTTTGCTTTCAAAACCGCGGCCGTCAAAAGCATCTGTCATGATGGTGAAGGTTATGCTTAAAGGAGGATATCGACCTGGGAACGGATTGGGAAAAAGCAACCAAGGGGTTCCCGACATCATAATGCTTACTGAGAACAAGGATAGGTTTGGGTTAGGATACAAACCCACCAAGGCGGATAAGAGGAGAGTTCTAGAACAGAGGAAAGAGAAGAGGCTTGCTCGTTTGGAAAATCGTGAGTACAAGGCTGAAAGGGTTCCTATCTGTGACATACGACAAAGCTTCCGCAGTGCAGGGTTCGTGTTCCTTGACCAAGTAGCAGCCCTTGGAGATGATGATTCCACCAATCGCAGTGTCAACCTTGTTTATCCATGCTCTCCTGATACAGAGCTCAGCAATTGGGAGACCATTGAATTCCCGAGGACCATAGAATCTTTGTCAAAGTAATTCTGTAATGCTTATCCTTTAGCTCTGCCCAAGGCTTTAGGATGTCTTTGGTACTGGGCTTACTTGTTCCTATTTCAGTATTAACTTATCAATAAATGCATGCATTCGGTCCCTTTTTATTCTCCCGCCCTTTGTTGTTTGGTTTCCCTAATAATTATCAATAATACAGTTTTCGCCTTTTCCCCTTTATTTATTCACCTTTTCCTGATAATCATCAAAATGCAGATCTAAAAGTGACTCTCTTGAAAATGACAGTGTTAGTGTTCCCGCATACAATTTCGATTATCCCATTAACCATGCTGACGAGGATATTGATGACAGCGAAGAAATTCCCCCTGAGCTAATGAGATTAGTAGAACAGGAAACCAAAGAAATTCGACCCCATGAAGAGCCGACTGAGGTGATCAACTTGGGAACAGAAGACGATAAAAAAGAGGTCAAGATTGGTATTTCCCTGAAAGAAAGTGAGCGACACAGACTGGTCAAGTTGCTACTTGATTTTAAAGATTTTTTTGCGTGGTCATACCAGGACATGCCGGGGTTAGACCCTAACATAGTAGAGCACAAGTTACCTCTAAAGCCCGAATGTCCTCCAGTGAAGCAAAAGTTACGAAGGATGAAAGCAGAGATGTCGTTGAAGATCAAGGAAGAGGTCAAAAAGCAATTAGATGCCGGCTTCCTAGAAGTTGCGAAGTACCCTCAATGGGTTGCAAACGTTGTCCCTGTTCCAAAGAAGGATGGAAAAGTTCGGATGTGTGTCGATTACCGGGATCTGAACAGAGCTAGCCCGAAAGACGACTTCCCTCTCCCTCATATCGACGTTCTGGTGGATAATACCGCTCATCATGCTTTCTTCTCTTTCATGGATGGATTTTCGGGATACAATCAGATCAAAATGGCTTCGGAAGATATGGAAAAGACCACGTTTGTCACTCTGTGGGGTACCTTTTGCTACAAAGTTATGTCTTTTGGTTTGAAAAATGCAGGGGCGACATACCAGCGCGCCATGGTGACTCTATTCCATGACATGATGCATAAGGAGATAGAAGTTTATGTGGATGATATGATTGTCGCGACCGGAATCGCGAAGGAAGATGACGAAAAAAGAGAATTTTAGAAAAAACATGTAGAGTCGCCACCAATTTTATTTAATTTGAGGAAAAATTGGAAAACCTTTAAAACAAGATGGTCTTTGGAACCAAGTCGAATTCGGGAGTCGATTGTACATAGAGAAGGGTAGAGAATTAACCCCACAACACCCCTAATGTACCCGTTAAAAAAACGGTTACCCAAATTAATTGTGCAAATATTTATTTTACCAAAAAAAAATTAGAAGAAATAGGTTATAAATTAACATTAACATTAAAAGGCAAGATGAAAAATAAATTACTCCATGTTCTATGGTTTATTTCTATTTTTAAACATTGATAAATCCTAAATGAGGTTGAACACGACACATGAGTCCGTAGAGCAACCTCACACTTAAGGGATTGAACATGACACTCAAGGTCATAGGGCATCCCAAAAGCAAATTCCAATTATTTTGATTATTTTTATATTTGTCATTGTTGATGTCGCTATGATTTACACTAAATAAGGAACCAAAAATATCTTGCTGCACTTTTCAGAAGAAAAAACGTGATCAAGGCAGGGAAAAGAATTGCTGCCAGCGATACTTCTTGAAATAGAGGTGAATCAGAGTGTATCTCATCCACTCAATCACAATTAATTAACCTGTACACCATAAACTGCTCAAACTTGAACAAAAATTTAGCATACCAATACTCATTATTCAATAAATGTTAATCTGAATAAACATGACAACCCAAGGGGAAGCTTGACCACAGTCCCTACAACTCCAAGCTTTATTCCGAATAACTACAAAACAACTAAACCTATCTCTAACCAATATCATTTGCTGCAGCCACTAAACAACAAGAAATTATATTCCTGGCAGTACTTGGTTGCAAGCATAAACAAAGCAAAAATTGGCAGTCATTGTGACAAGCCTAGGAAGAGCTAGAAGACCAAATATCGAAGCTTTTGATCACACATCAACGAGTTCAAAGATTCAGTTTCACAGTTCAAAGATTCAGTTTCACAAACCATATAGCGGCCAAAGCAAGTGCAATATAACAATATAGGAATCCACCATCCATTCTACACATGAAAGGACTATAACTCCTCAATTCATTAACTCAGTCACTAAAAAAAGAAGGAAATTAAACGAAGGAGCTGTGATGTAGTGGAACTGCGCATGGGAGAGGGGTAACATTAGGAGGAAGATGTGACTCCCAGGAGTAAGCACACAGGTTCTTCAACAAAACAGGTTATGTGCAATACAGAAAAATACATTAGACTACCAAAACTGTGTCTAACAAAAATCAAATCATCATCAACTCAAGCTTTACATCAAACATGCGGCATGCATTGCAGCAAGGAACATGATATTACAATATCTGTGTCACAGGGTGTCCACAAAAAATTAAATCCAAGCCAACAACCATTTCTCTATTATGTATTCATCTAAAGTATGAAGTAGAAACATTCAACAACCATACACCAGAAAGTAATAACAGGACCAAAACCTATTGAGATGATTTCAAGCAAGCTAGAAATCGCGGTAGGGACGGCTGGGTCTGCGTGGTACCGTTCGGTGGGGTGCTGGGGCGGCGGTGTAGCGGCGGACTACGGCACTGGATGAGGACGCGTCAAGGCCGCGTGAAGAGGATTAGCGACTCCGGACGGCGGTGCTAGGTATGAAATGGAAGCTCCTTCTCCTTGCTGCTGCAGTTCTTTCGTCCTCTCTCTGCCTCTGCCTCTCCCTCCTATTTATAGAACCCGAACCTTTATTTCCTGCAAAATCAAAATGAGCGCAATCAGCTCTTAATTTGAAACGAAAAAGGAAAAGAACGATGCATACCTCGCGTGATTGAGCGCGGATGGAAAAGGAAGGGAGAGATCGAGTGCGAGATTGGCGCTGGGGAGAGTTGCTGTGCGGCTAGGTTTGAGAAAGGAAGGAGGGGTGATGAGGAGAGATTGACGGAGGGGAAGAGAAAAAAAATTGGCTGAGGGAAGGGAGAGAAGAGATAGGGGGCGGCTAGGTCTTCTTAGGGTAAAGGGGAAAGTGTTTCTGGTGGGTGAGAGAAAAAGGAAAGAATGGGGGAAAGAGAGAGAGGGCTCCGGCTAGGGTTTTTTTCTTGAGAGGGAGGAGAGACGGGTCATGGGAGGAGATAGACAGGTTATGGAGGTAGACAGGTTATGGAGGAGATAGACAGGTTATGGAGGTAGACAGGTTATGGAGATAGACAGGTTATGGAGATAGACAGGTTATGGAGGTAGACAGGTTATGGAGATAGACAGGTTATGGAGGTAGACAGGTTATGGAGGAGATAGACGGGTTATGGAGGAGATAGACAGGTTATGGAGGAGATAGACAGGTTATGGAGGTAGACAGGTTATGGAGGTAGACAGGTTATGGAGGAGATAGACAGGTTATGGAGGTAGACAGGTTATGGAGGAGATAGACAGGTTATGGAGATAGACAGGTTATGGAGGTAGACAGTTTATGGAGATAGACAGGTTATGGAGGAGATAGACAGGTTATGGAGGTAGACAGGTTATGGAGGAGATAGACAGGTTATGGAGGTAGACAGGTTATGGAGGAGATAGACAGGTTATGGAGATAGACAGGTTATGGAGGAGATAGACAGGTTATGGAGGTAGACAGGTTATGGAGGAGATAGACAGGTTATGGAGGTAGACAGGTTATGGAGGTAGACAGGTTATGGAGGAGATAGACAGGTTATGGAGGTAGACAGGTTATGGAGATAGACAGGTTATGGAGGTAGACAGGTTATGGAGGAGATAGACAGGTTATGGAGGTAGACAGGTTATGGAAGTAGACAGGTTATGGAGATAGACAGGTTATGGAGATAGACAGGTTATGGAGGAGATAGACGGGTTATGGAGGAGATAGACAGGTTATGGAGACAGACAGGTTATGGAGGAGATAGACGGGTTATGGAGGAGATAGACGGGTTATGGGCTGAAACTTGGTTTATTGACCCAAAGACATTTTTCCTTCTTATTTTTTTTTTTTATTATTTTTTTTATTACTATTATTATTTTTTTTATTTTTTTTTTTATTTTTTTTGGATTTCTATAAAAAAAAGACTTTTTTATGATTATCCGGTCAAAATGAGGTGTTCACAGTTGCCCCTCTTTACTTGTTGTTTTCTAGGAGACATGTGATCATAGTAAACAACGAGTAAAGAAAAAGAACACACATTTTGTCCGGGAATGCATGTGATTATACAAAGATATTTAATGCAAATGATGCAGGCATAATAACAAATGAAAGAAACAAAGTGCCATGGGCCTCTAATCCCAAAAAATAAATGATCACGAGACTCTGAGCTCGCAAATTAAATGACCGTGGGCCTCCGCCCCCAAAAATTAGTGACAATGAGCCTCTGAGCTCAAAATAAGTGATAGTGGGCCTCTGATCCCAAAGATACTAAATTGCGATGAGCCTCTGAGCTCAAAAAATTAAATAACAATGGGCCTTTGATCCCGAAGAAATAAAAGATAAAGAGCCTCTGAGCTCGAAAAGTAAATGACTTTGGGCCTCTGATCCCCAAAAATTAAATGACAATGAGCCTCTGAGCTCGGAAAAATAAATGATGGTGGGCCTCGGATCACAAAGATACTAAATTGCGATGAGCCTCTGAGCTCAAACAATGGGCCTTTGATACCGAAAAAATAAAAGACAAAGAGTCTTTGAGCTCGAAAAGTAAATGACTTTGGGCCTCTGATCCCCAAAAATTAAATGACAATGAGCCTCTGAGCTCGGAAAAATAAATGATGGTGGGCCTCGGATCCCAAAGATACTAAATTGCGATGAGCCTCTGAGCTCAAAAAATTAAATAACAATGGGCCTTTGATCCCGAAAAAATAAAAGACAAAGAGCCTTTGAGCTCGAAAAGTAAATGACTTTGGGCCTTTGATCCCAAAAATTAAATGACAATGAGCCTCTGAGCTCAGAAAAATAAATGATAGTGGGCCTCTGATCCCGAAAAATAAAAGACAAAGAGCCTCTGAGCTCGAAAAGTAAATGACTTTGGGCCTCTGATCCCGAAAATTAAATTGCAATGAGCTTTTGAGCTCTTTATTTCTATTTTACCTTTTCTTTAGACAAACTGGACCCAAACACTTCCCAGGAAAACTTCGACCAATCATACCCTTGTTCACAAACACCTTTGAGTTGAAACACCATTTATCCCCTTTGATGACATGGTTTCTTTTGTAAGAGGCGCAGTCGTGAAGAGATTGATCCCGGACTGTGACCTGTGGAGACTTTCCTTATTCTTTTAAGTCTCCCACTCGGCGTGCACTGTCATCTTACTTATTGACTTTGAAGTGCTGAATCTTTGTTGGTCCAAACCATTCATTAAAGTCACCATTAAAATTATCAAATCATACTATCAAACTCATATTTACTTTGATTGAGACATAATTTTAATGCATAAAACATGATTTGAGCACAAAGGGGTCATGAATAAACTTTTGCCTTCACATGTGACTTTGGATCATACATAAGGGAATCAGAAAGGATAACATGGGGAGGGGAAGTGCAAGGGCAACACAAAGGATAAGAGCGAATAAGAGGAAAGGAATAAAATATGATAACCACATAAAAAATTTGCCCCAGTATCGGTTCCTTGATCCTCATTCAGATGATTCCCATCGGCCACTGACGTCGCAAGTCCTGGCCTTACTCTCAACTTCTCTTGATGTGCATTCCTCCTTTAACCCTCCAACAGTTTTCTTCGCAACCATGTACCCAATCACAAGCAAACTTGCCTCAGTGTGGTGGCCTTTGTGCTATTTTCTTCACTTGAACTGCCCTTGCAGGTTTTCAGCCCAAGATTTATTTTCTTTGCCCTAATTTTTGCTTAGGTTGCCCTTTACGGGTTTTCGACCTAACGGACATTTTTCTGCCCTAACTTTTGCCTAAGCCGCCCTTACGGGTTTTCGACCTAGCGAGCAACAATTTTTTTTTTTTTTTTTTTTTTTTAAGCATAAAACTTTTTCACAGCATCAGAGTTTATGGGCCTTGGTAATTCTTGCCCGTCTTCATCTGTTAAGATCAATGCTCCGCCCGAGTATGCCTGCTTTACAATATATGGCCCTTCATAATTGGGCGCCCATTTTCCTCGAGCGTCTTCTTGATTGGGGAGTATCTTCTTTAGTACCAAATCGCCCGGTTGAAACTCCCTAGGACGAACTTTCTTATTAAAAGCTTTAGCCATTCTTCTTTGATATAATTGTCCGTGACAAAGGGCCACCAATCTTTTTTCTTCAATCATGTTCAATTGATCATACCGAGCCTTCATCCACTCAGATTCTTCCAAGTCTGCTTCCATCAACACTCTTAATGAAGGGATTTCGACTTCTATGGGAGAGACAGCCTCCATTCCATACACCAATGAGAAGGGCGTTGCCCCGGTACTTGAACGTATATTGGTGCGATACGCATGCAAAGCATAGGGTAACATTTCATGCCAATCTTTATAGTTCACGACCATTTTAGCGACAATTATCTTGATATTCTTGTTGGCCGCTTCTACCGCACCATTCATTTGGGGCCTGTAAGGAGCAGAATTATGGTGTTTGATTTTGAAGGTCTCGAGCAACTTCTGTACCTCTGCCCCATTAAGGTTGGAAGCATTGTCCGTAATGATCCTTTCAGGTATTCCGTACCGACAAATGACATCTCTTTTCAGGAACTTTGTGAACACCTTTTGAGAGATACTGGCATATGATGCCGCTTCTACCCACTTTGTGAAGTAATCTATTGCCACCAAGATGAAACGGTGCCCGTTTGAAGCCTTAGGATTGATCGGCCCGATTACATCTATTCCCCACATAGAGAAGGGCCATGGGGACACCAAATTGTGCAGTTGGAATGGAGGAGCTTTGATTCGATCTGCATATATCTGGCATTTATGGCATTTCCGGACATACTCCAAGCAATCTGTTTCCATGGTTGACCAGTAGTAACCACTCCGTAAAATCTTGCGTGCCATCATATGACCGTTGGCATGCGTTCCACATATCCCTTCATGTACTTCTGTCATGACAGTTCGGGCTTCACGAGCATCAACACATCTTAAGAGGACCCCATCATGGTTTCTTTTATATAGAACTTCTCCGTCCAGAAAAAAGGCCATGGATAACCTGCGAATAGTCTTCTTGGTCCCTTCATTTGCTTCAGCTGGGTATGCCCTACTCTGCATATACTGTTTGATGTCATGATACCAAGGTTTACCATCGGGCTCTTCTTCCACATGGGCACAATATGCCGGTTCACGCTGGACCTTCACTTGGATAGGCTGGACGGTGGTACAAATGTCCAGCTTAGTCATAGCAGCTAACGTGGCTAAAGCATCTGCGAATTGATTCTTGTCTCGAGTTAAATGCGAAAGGGTAATATCATCAAATTTCGCAATCAACTGAGTCAAGTACTTCTGATATGGGATCAACTTGGAATCTTTGGTTTGCCATTCGCCATTGACTTGATAAATAATTAGAGCCTCATCCCCAAAGACCTTCAATTGTTTTATTCCAAGCTCAATTGCTACTTGTAACCCACTCGCACATGCTTCGTATTCTGCAATGTTGTTGGTGCATTCAAATTCAAGCTTAATGGCCACTGGGTATTGCTTGCCATTCGGCGAAACCACTACTGCTCCTATACCTCTCCCGTGCATATTAACTGCTCCGTCGAAATACATCTTCCACACATTCTCATCTTCGGCTTCATCTTCCTCTAATGACAATATCTCTCCATCTGGGAACTCGTACGTAACTGGTTGTCCACCCTCGAGAGGGTTTTCAGCTAAATGATCAGCAATCGCACTCCCCTTGATGGACTTTCGAGTCATGTATTTAATATCAAATTCTGATAATATCACTTGCCACTTTGAAACCCTTAAGGAGATGTGAGGACTTTCAAAGATATACTTCAAAGGGTCCATTCGAGAGATTAACCAGGTCGTGTGATACAACATGTACTGCCTGAGCCTCTTGGACGTCCATACCAATGCACAACAAGTCTTCTCAATTGCCATATATCGGACTTCGCAGTCATTAAACTTTTTGCTCAGATAATAAATCGCCTGTTCTTTCTTGCCAGATTCATCATATTGCCCTAGCATTGCCCCCATTGAGGTCGGTAATATAGTGAGATACAATATCAGTGGACGTCCTCGAATCGGTGGCAACAACACCGGAGGACTAAGCAGATATGCTTTTATCTTGTCGAAGGCTTCTTGGCACTCCTCATTCCAACTTCCAGGATTATTCTTCTTCAGGAGCTTGAAGATCGGCTCACACGTGCTAGTCAGGTTAGCGATAAATCGTGCAATGTAATTCAACCTTCCCAAAAAACCTCTTACCTCCTTCTCATTCTTGGGAGCGGGCATGTCCCTTATTGCCTGTACCTTGTCCGGGTCCACTTTTATTCCTTCTCTGCTAACAATAAAACCAAGCAACTTCCCAGTTGATGCCCCAAACACACACTTTGTAGGGTTGAGTCTCAACTTGTACTTCCTCAGTCTCTCGAATAGCCTCCGCAAAACTGCTACATGACTTTCTCCTTCCTTGGATTTGGCCACTATGTCATCCACGTACACCTCTATTTCTTTATGCATCATATCGTGGAACAATGCTACCATAGCACGTTGGTAGGTGGCCCCGGCATTCTTCAAACCAAAAGGCAGTACTTTGTAACAAAAAGTTCCCCAAGGAGTGGTAAAAGTTGTCTTCTTCTTGTCATCGACGTCCATGAGGATCTGATTGTATCCAGAATACCCATCCATGAAAGAGAACCTGTGGTTCCTTGCTGTACTGTCTACGAGGATATCGATATGAGGGAGCGGGAAATCATCTTTTGGACTGGCTTTATTCAGATCTCTGTAATCCACACACATCCTGACCTTCCCATCCTTCTTTGGTACCGGCACAATATTAGCTACCCACTCCGGGTGTCTTGACACTTCCAGAAAACCAGCTTCCAGTTGTTTAGTTACCTCTTCTTTGATCTTAAGCGACATTTCTGGATGCATCCTCCTCAATTTTTGTTTCTTCGCCACCATATCTGGGTACAATGGGATTTTATGTGATGCTATCTCTGGATCTAAACCTGGCATATCTCTGTAGGACCATGCAAACACATCCAAATACTCTTTGAATAGTGCGATCATTTCTGCATGCTCTGGGTTATCCACTACCTTCAACTCCTTCTTGTCTTCCTCTGTCCCCATATTAACCACTCCTATGACCTCATCATTCAAACTGAACCCTTTTTCAGAGTGTTCCATCAACTTGGAGAACTCCTCAATTGCTTCTTCTTCATCATCAGACCTGGGATCACCTTCGTGCACAGCCGCAAGGGAATCAATAAATGAGGCTTCAGGGTTCCTTTTATGAAGCAAACTTTCAGTGGGAGAGAGATTCCTGAAAGACAATTTTTGCAATAGGAACAATATAGACAAGAGTTTTATTTGTTGAAGAAGGTGCAAGCAATATAAAGCAATGAATAGTAAAAGAGTGAAAAAAAACATGCTGGAAAATCATGCTAACACATTTTATTCATGTCTCAATTAAAGTAAACACCAGTTCATTCCTTGTACAAAGAGATAATTACTTTATGGAAATAACATCAACAAATGGCTCAGATCGCCAATTGCTAAGAACTTCATTGTCACCAGAGAGATAGATAACATGGTTTCCCTCTTGCTCTTCTTCAAGTGCACTGATGATGAAATGAGGGGAGGTCAACTTTTCTGGCTTGATCACTTCAGCTGGTGTTGGGAAAGTCTCCTTTAGATGGGGAACATACTTGTTTTCTCCCTCTCCTTCTTTTCTTCCTCTGAGAGTCATGATCTTCATTTTTTCTGCCAGAGAAGGCTCATACCCTAGTCCATACTTTCCCTCTCTGGAAATGGCCTCGATCGGTTGTGGGATCCCTTGAAGCTTAGACCCCAAGCCTCTTCCCTTCTAGTATCCACTCCTCTCCATAATACGAAATACCACTTCATTCACATTCTTTATTGGTGGCTCTTTCCTCTGGATTTCTGACCTCAAAATTTCAAAGTTGTGCAAAGAGTTATCCTCAATTTGCTCTGTATTCTCTATATAAGGTACGGAAACGGGCTTTGTCAGCATGATTTCCTCTTCACCACGAATGGTAATTACCGCCCCATTGTGGATGTACTTCAAGCACTGATGCAATGTTGAGGGAACAACTCCAGCGCTATGAATCCAAGGCCTCCCTAGAAGCATAGTATATGCTGGTTGAATTTCCATGACTTGGAATAGGACAGGGAAACAACTAGGCCCTATTTCAAGTGGCAGAGTTATTTCCCCTAAAATCCCTCTTGTTGTTCCATCAAAGGCTCACACAATCATCTCTTGTGGTGTTAAATCTGTTATACCCATGTTCAGTTGCTCTAGAGTAGACATTGGAATCACATTCAATGCCGAGCCGCCATCTATGAGTACCTTCGCAATCACAAAACCCCTGCACTTTAAAGTAATATGCAGGGCTTTGGGCCCACTACCCTGCCTCGAAACCACCTCATCTTCCGAAAAAGTAATCATGTTGACACGCTTCACCGGATCTATCATGTTTACCACATTTTCGGGAGTGACATCAGGCTTGACATAAGCTTCACCCAACACCCTCAACAAAGCCTTACGATGCAATTCTGATGTTAGAATAAGTGATAAGAGAGAAATCCTAGCTGGAGTCTTCTTCAACTGTTCCACCACATCAAACTCACTCTGCTTCATGATCTTCAGGAACTCTTCTTCCTCTTCCTCCACAGCTTCATTCTTCTTTTTATCCTTGGAACTCTTCTTTATTTCTTCTTCTTCAGGGCCATAACATCGCCCACTCCTCGTAATACCCCCGATCCTTATCACATTGGCAACTTGGGCCTTCGAAGCCTCTCCTGCAGCCGTCAGCTCAACTTTTGTTTCATAGTTCCATGGCACAGCATGAGTGTCGTCATACGCAAAAGGAACTGGCTTTTTTACCCTTAAGATCACTTTTTCTGGTGTCGGGGCCTTATTAAGGGGTGGCACTCGAAGTACAATCTTTTCGACTACGTTGATTCCCTCAAACGTACCTCGCCTGGCTTGTATCACTCCGAGGGTTAGTAGTCCCTGAACTCGGACCTTAAAGTCCCAACAACTCTCAATGTCATGTCCTGCCTGCCCATGGTGATAAACACAATTTAAGATTCCATCATCCTTTTGTTCTTCTTCTTCTATTGGCACCCCCGGCGCGACGATGTCATACCCTGCTTTCTTTAGTCGATCAAACACCTCTTGCATAGGCGTTCGTAAGTGGAGGACCTTCTTGACTTGATGCCCCTCTACTTCCAAGCTATTCACCCTGTTTTCTACATTATGGCTTGGGATTGGATTGTTAACAATGCTAGGCCCCGATTCCTCTTCAAACCCCAATCTTCCACAAGCGATTAGTTTTCTCACTGCTGTCTTAAAGGCTTCGCAATCTTCAATGGAGTGTCCTGAGACATCCATGTGATATTTGCAGGTCAAGTTTGGATTGTACCAAGCAGGGAAAGGTGGTTGAAGGGGACGTACAGGGTTCCCAGCAATCAAATGACGGTCCAACAATTGTTGGAATAATTCTGCATTGGAAACGGATAGTCTAGGGAAAGGTGGCAGGTTTGGAGTGGTGGGGTGTCCTTGATTTGGTCGATTATAGGTTGGGCGATATGGTTGGACTGCAGGGGGATAACGTGCGTATGCAGGGCGAGTGGGGTTATATGGCTGAGGTGCGGGGACATTATTTATCTGGTTTTGTGGTTGAGTGGTGCTTGGCAAGGCTTGTTGAGGTGGGTAAAGTGGTGCTTGAAGGTATGGGATGTGAAGGTTCGGGTTATATGGTGCTTGGTACGTTGGGTATGAGGGAACATGTCGAGGCCCAACATTCTGTTGGTGTTGTACATAATTCGCCTCAGCTTCCTTCTTCTTTGGTTGGAATCCCTTCTTAGGGGCACTACTTTCTGCATCAACCGACAGTTTCCCAGCTCTAGCTAAAAATTCAATTCTTTCTCCTGCAGCTATTAAGTCGGAGAAATCCCTGTAAGCCGCTCCTGCCATTGCCTCTATAAAAGGGGCCCCGAGAGTTCCCAAAAAGTACGAGCACATTTCTGATAATGTCAACGGGGGCTGAACTTGTGCTGCTAAGCTTCTCCACCTTTGCGCATATACTTTAAAGGATTCCTCATTTCTTTTCTGCATTGAGGTCAGTTGTTCACGGGTAGGAGCTGCATCCAAATTGAACTTATACTGGTCCATGAACAAGTCAGCCAATTCTATCCATCGCGAAATCTTAGAGTGGTCTAGCTGAAGGTACCATTCTAACGCAATACCTGTCAAACTCTCATGAAAGAAGCTAATGAGGAACTTGTCTTCCTTTGACCAGATGGCCATTTTGGTGGCATAGCTGATAAGGTGAAACCGAGGATTCCCACTTCCATCATACTTTGAAAAATCAGGGATCTTAAAATCCTTAGGTATCACCACGTCCGAGGCAGGACAAAGTTCTTCTATTTTTAGAAGGCCATAGGTACTTGATCCTTTTATCGCTTTTATCTGTTCTTCCATCTTTTCCATCCACTCATCTTTCACCTTATCCTTCTCTACCTGAGCTCCTATGAACGGTCCAGGGATGGATATATGGGGTTGCTCCCATGTGGGTCCTGCATAGCCAGGAGCTTCATGATAGGCATTCTCAAAAGGGCGGTATCCTTCTCCGATGGGAAGTACTATTGGTGCTGTGTGTTGCTGTTGTCCATGGGCACGCATTCCCTGAGTAAGACCTGTGTTGATGTTTGAGAACATAGGTGCCGATACTGTGGAAAGGGCTGGCTGTACACTCACATAGGGATCATCTTCATTTGCACCTCTATTTGCGCCAAGCCTATTGAGAGATTCTCTCATATCTTGCAATATCGCCTCCAGCCTTGCTTGGGTTTCAGTCATCTCAGCTACTCTTCCCCTTACTTCATCTAACTCTAAGCTCAAATTTCTTCCCACCTCGGCATTATTATCAGCCATTCTAGTCCGAGATCTGGTGTTGTGAACTCGGGTTTGATTGGTGTCGTCTTTCCTGGGTCGCGCAATGGTTCCTGAATTTTCTGATTTTAACCCTATACAAATACATTAAAAAAAATTTAATTAGTGAAATCAAAGTTACGTCTATCTCATTTACACTATTAATTCTTTTTGTCAAGGAAAGACCGTCTCTGTAGCAAGAAATTTCCATCCCATGCGCAACTCTAGGGGTACGTCCCCCTTAGATTGTGCATGGTTGATGACATATCCATGAGGGCGTGCATCTCTCAATGGATCGCATCACTCACTAGCAATGCAACCATGCAGGCAGACTTATAACACAAAGGAGAATTCATCGATGGACATAACGTGAAAGATAACTTTTATTTGATTGAAGAGCGGTACAACGTCCGACATTTAACAAAAATTACATCAAAAGTTTCGAGGTTCTCTTTTTGAATCCACTAGCAAGACTTCTACAATATTTTATGAAGCTGGCTACTTTTGGAGGTATTAGAGATTCAGCGCTCATGTGAACCTGAATGGACGCCTCCTCGAGGCGATCTATGAATCGAGAAGCATGGTATTGCAAGCTTCCCGACAAGTATTCATATCTTCTCTTCCAAGCATTTCTATCAGTCTTCAGTTTCTCTGCCACTACATGCCAGTCTTCTAACCATTCTTCTTGCTGATGGATCTCATCCTCATATTGCTTTTTCTCTCTTTCAAGCTTTCGTATCTTCATCCACAGTTGGTCTTCCTTCTCTTGTGCCTTTGCCAATGATTCGCGATACGTTGCAGCTGCATTCCAACCTTGATCAGAGTAGCGCTCAGTATGGGCAAATGCCTCTTGCAAGGATCCTATTCTTTCCTCCAATATCTTTATCGTTTGGACATGTACCCCGACGCTTGCCTCCAACTTTTCTTTTTCTTTGAGAGTTTTTGTCAGTACTCTTTCTTGATCTTCTACCTTTGCTCGCAACCCTCGGACTTCTGACCCTTTCACATTCTCTTTCCTCGCCCTCTTTGCTGGACAGGCGGCTTCATATGCATCCGCACATTCATCTTTCAACCGTTCTACCTTCATGTTTAACTTATGGACTTCATGCTGAAGTGTGGCAATGGTGATTCGAGCCGTTTGATTCATCTCCTCTAGCACCCCCATCTGAGCCATCAAAATCTCAGTCTTCTCTAGCAACTGTGCTTCAGTCTGAGGAATCTCATCATGGTGTGGGATCGGCTCAGGATCGGTAATGTTCTCTCTCCTCGCTTTCCTCCAAGCGAGGTAGTTGCTAGTGTAAGCAATGATTTGTCTTCCCAACTCATTTGATCCCACTATACGGATATTACTCCAAGCCAATCTAATCGCTATTGATGTATTCTTGACAACTTCGCAATCTTGGAATAAGAAAGAGATCCCACCCATCACTTCTTCAGGAGGTTCACGTTGAGTCCACTTCAATTGTCGAATCACAAGTGCTGGAGAATATGAAACACAACCTCTTGGCCCCATCAAGGGGACATTCGAGAAATTCCCACAGCTGAAGATAACAGTATCTCCTTTATACCATGGACACATCCAATTAAAGGATTCTGAATCAATCTCATCAAACTCTCGCTTCCATTCATAGGATTTATTTGGCTTTACTGGTATGCGGTGGAACCTCTTCAAAGGGTCATTCGTCTCGCTAATGTGCTTGCGAGCATACATATGAGTCACGATCCAAACATACATCAATTGTGTGCAACACCGCAATTTACCTTGCTGACTTTCGTGGCATACTTGCAGTGAGAGGAACGTTTCTGCCAAAATAGCAGGGACGGGATTCACAGCATACTCTTCAACTTTGTAGAAGACATCCATGGCGGCATAATCCACCATGTCCGGTATAAAAGGAAACAACACCAATCCATAAACGGTCAAAGCTAACACTCGATTGAAAACAACCCAATTTTGTTGTCGAGCCAATTCCCTGAGATAAACCTCGAGGAATCTCCTCTTCAAGCCTTTGACTACTCCTTTTTCCATTTTGTCTGATGGCTTCGGTTGAACTCCTAATAATTCTGCCACTTTCCCATCACTGACATGTTGGCCATAGTAGAGGTAAACACGAAGCTCCTTCGAAAGAGGTATCCTTATCATGTAAGCATATTCTTCTATAGTTGGTGTTGTATCCAAATTTGGCAACTCAAAACATCTTAGGGTAGGATTCCAATACTGGGCCAAAGCGCTCAAGCCCGCAACATCTATAGGAATATACAACAAGTCCAAAATTCTCCCATATTTGCTTGCAAATGCTGAATGTGTCTCTCTTGGCATCAACTGACTGATTTCTATTAAGGTCTTCACATCATTTACCTTCACATCAATCCTAATGTTCCTCCTTGAGCTGATTGCATTGCTAGAATGAGATCTTTCCATTGCTTGCTACTTGGATTGTAACGGGATCTTTCCTTCACAAAAGAACTCACCTATTAAAAATAAATAAATAAATAAATAAATAAATAAATAAATAAAAAGAAAAATGAGAAACTAAGCACAAAAATGTGATGCAAAAGGAGTCCTTATAGGGTTGTAAACCCAAAGGACATGGGACGTCTAATGCATTGTCCCTCTTGTGACCCATTTTAATGGATCATTTGGGCCCAAGGCGATGGGAACCCATTTACCTTTTTATCTTCTATTCTTTTTTCTTTTTTTCTTTTTTTTTTTTTTAGAAGAACGAAATAAAACACATAATCACGAATGAGAAAGAAGAGAGAAGATGCACGCCTCCAATTGTCCTAAGAGGGAGGTCATATAGTCAAGGGTACCTATGACGACTCTTGAATTAGGCAGCCACTAGGTTAATCTATGAGTGCAATGGTGGTTCTAGACTTCTAAAGGTCATGGCTCCCAGATTGTCCCAATCACGAAAGACCGGGACCCAGCTCATGATCCTAGCCACAAGTAGGGATAAACCCTCCAGGATGACTAATCCATGATACTAGTAACAATCTGAGTGGTGAATCAACAAATATCAGAGGGGCACTAGGCTTTCCAATGACAGTGTTGAGGCACCGCCTACTCCTAAGGCTTCCACAAGCTCGGGTATAGAGCTGAAAATGTGTGACACGAGTGATTGTGATGTGTGTGCTGGAGGCATACAAACCTGTAAAATCCTAAAACTAAAAAAACCTGCAAAACAAAGTCACATATATATACAAAAAAAATCAAATGTCATCTACCCTAGAGTTCAAATAATATATTCCAAGAAAAAACAAAATCCTCTACCCTAAGGTTGAAAAAACAACCAACAACAAAACACAAAAGACTTTTTTTTCATTTTTTTTCAAAATTTTTTTTTATTTTCATAAAGGATAGAGAAACAAAACATAACAAGAAAAACAAAAAAGAAGAAAGAAAAAAGAAAGGGTAAAACAAACAAGTTAAAATTTATTAAAGATTTGCACAATTAATTTTAATGGGCTTGACTCTCTAAAATTGTCCCCAGTGGAGTCGTCATCTGTCGCGACCGGAATCGCGAAGGAAGATGACGAAAAAAGAGAATTTTAGAAAAAACATGTAGAGTCGCCACCAATTTTATTTAATTTGAGGAAAAATTGGAAAACCTTTAAAACAAGATGGTCTTTGGAACCAAGTCGAATTCGGGAGTCGATTGTACATAGAGAAGGGTAGAGAATTAACCCCACAACACCCCTAATGTACCCGTTAAAAAAACGGTTACCCAAATTAATTGTGCAAATATTTATTTTACCAAAAAAAAATTAGAAGAAATAGGTTATAAATTAACATTAACATTAAAAGGCAAGATGAAAAATAAATTACTCCATGTTCTATGGTTTATTTCTATTTTTAAACATTGATAAATCCTAAATGAGGTTGAACACGACACATGAGTCCGTAGAGCAACCTCACACTTAAGGGATTGAACATGACACTCAAGGTCATAGGGCATCCCAAAAGCAAATTCCAATTATTTTGATTATTTTTATATTTGTCATTGTTGATGTCGCTATGATTTACACTAAATAAGGAACCAAAAATATCTTGCTGCACTTTTCATAAGAAAAAACGTGATCAAGGCAGGGAAAAGAATTGCTGCCAGCGATACTTCTTGAAATAGAGGTGAATCAGAGTGTATCTCATCCACTCAATCACAATTAATTAACCTGTACACCATAAACTGCTCAAACTTGAACAAAAATTTAGCATACCAATACTCATTATTCAATAAATGTTAATCTGAATAAACATGACAACCCAAGGGGAAGCTTGACCACAGTCCCTACAACTCCAAGCTTTATTCCGAATAACTACAAAACAACTAAACCTATCTCTAACCAATATCATTTGCTGCAGCCACTAAACAACAAGAAATTATATTCCTGGCAGTACTTGGTTGCAAGCATAAACAAAGCAAAAATTGGCAGTCATTGTGACAAGCCTAGGAAGAGCTAGAAGACCAAATATCGAAGCTTTTGATCACACATCAACGAGTTCAAAGATTCAGTTTCACAGTTCAAAGATTCAGTTTCACAAACCATATAGCGGCCAAAGCAAGTGCAATATAACAATATAGGAATCCACCATCCATTCTACACATGAAAGGACTATAACTCCTCAATTCATTAACTCAGTCACTAAAAAAAGAAGGAAATTAAACGAAGGAGCTGTGATGTAGTGGAACTGCGCATGGGAGAGGGGTAACATTAGGAGGAAGATGTGACTCCCAGGAGTAAGCACACAGGTTCTTCAACAAAACAGGTTATGTGCAATACAGAAAAATACATTAGACTACCAAAACTGTGTCTAACAAAAATCAAATCATCATCAACTCAAGCTTTACATCAAACATGCGGCATGCATTGCAGCAAGGAACATGATATTACAATATCTGTGTCACAGGGTGTCCACAAAAAATTAAATCCAAGCCAACAACCATTTCTCTATTATGTATTCATCTAAAGTATGACGTAGAAACATTCAACAACCATACACCAGAAAGTAATAACAGGACCAAAACCTATTGAGATGATTTCAAGCAAGCTAGAAATCGCGGTAGGGACGGCTGGGTCTGCGTGGTACCGTTCGGTGGGGTGCTGGGGCGGCGGTGTAGCGGCGGACTACGGCACTGGATGAGGACGCGTCAAGGCCGCGTGAAGAGGATTAGCGACTCCGGACGGCGGTGCTAGGTATGAAATGGAAGCTCCTTCTCCTTGCTGCTGCAGTTCTTTCGTCCTCTCTCTGCCTCTGCCTCTCCCTCCTATTTATAGAACCCGAACCTTTATTTCCTGCAAAATCAAAATGAGCGCAATCAGCTCTTAATTTGAAACGAAAAAGGAAAAGAACGATGCATACCTCGCGTGATTGAGCGCGGATGGAAAAGGAAGGGAGAGATCGAGTGCGAGATTGGCGCTGGGGAGAGTTGCTGTGCGGCTAGGTTTGAGAAAGGAAGGAGGGGTGATGAGGAGAGATTGACGGAGGGGAAGAGAAAAAAAATTGGCTGAGGGAAGGGAGAGAAGAGATAGGGGGCGGCTAGGTCTTCTTAGGGTAAAGGGGAAAGTGTTTCTGGTGGGTGAGAGAAAAAGGAAAGAATGGGGGAAAGAGAGAGAGGGCTGCGGCTAGGGTTTTTTTCTTGAGAGGGAGGAGAGACGGGTCATGGGAGGAGATAGACAGGTTATGGAGGTAGACAGGTTATGGAGGAGATAGACAGGTTATGGAGGTAGACAGGTTATGGAGGTAGACAGGTTATGGAGATAGACAGGTTATGGAGGTAGACAGGTTATGGAGGTAGACAGGTTATGGAGGAGATAGACGGGTTATGGAGGAGATAGACAGGTTATGGAGGTAGACAGGTTATGGAGGAGATAGACAGGTTATGGAGATAGACAGGTTATGGAGGAGATAGACAGGTTATGGAGGTAGACAGGTTATGGAGGAGATAGACAGGTTATGAAGGAGATAGACAGGTTATGGAGATAGACAGGTTATGGAGGTAGACAGGTTATGGAGGAGATAGACAGGTTATGGAGGTAGACAGGTTATGGAGATAGACAGGTTATGGAGGTAGACAGGTTATGGAGGAGATAGACGGGTTATGGAGGAGATAGACAGGTTATGGAGACAAACAGGTTATGGAGGAGATAGACGGGTTATGGGCTGAAACTTGGTTTATTGGCCCAAAGACATTTTTCCTTCTTATTTTTTTTTTATTATTTTTTTTATTACTATTTTTTTTTTATTTTTTTTTTTATTTTATTTTTTTGGATTTCTATAAAAAAAAGACTTTTTTATGATTATCCGGTCAAAATGAGGTGTTCACAATGATCGCAAAGTCCAAGTCTGAAGATGACCATGTTGACGATTTGAAAAAGCTTTTTGAACGGTTGAGAAAGTTCCAGCTTCGATTGAATCCGGCCAAATGCACTTTCGGAGTGAAATCGGGCAAGCTTTTGGGATTCATAGTTAGCCAGAAAGGAATAGAGGTTGATCCTGATAAGGTGCGAGCGATCATCGATATGCCAGCACCTCGCACTGAGAAAGAAGTTCGTGGGTTTTTAGGGAGATTGAACTACATTGCCAGGTTCATCTCTCAGTTAACCGCGACATGTGAGCCGATCTTTAAGCTGCTGCGTAAAAATCAGGTGGTAAAATGGAATGAGGATTGCCAAGAGGCGTTTGAAAAGATCAAGCAGTACTTGCAAGAACCTCCGGTATTGGTGCCTCCAGTCCCTGGAAGACCGCTCATCATGTATTTAACAGTGCTAGATGAATCTATGGGTTGTGTGCTGGGGCAGCATGATGAATCGGGGAGAAAGGAGCATGCCATCTATTATCTGAGTAAGAAGTTCACGAGTTGTGAGGCCAACTATTCCTTGCTGGAACGCACATGTGGTGCCTTGACATGGGCAGCTCGTCGTTTAAGGCATTATATGCTGAGTTATACTACCTGGTTGGTGTCCAAAATGGACCCGATCAAGTACATCTTTAGTAAGCCTGCTCTGACTGGAAGGATTGCCCGCTGGCAAGTCCTGCTATCCGAGTACGACATCGTCTACGTCACACAGAAAGCAGTAAAAGGAAGCACTCTCGCAGATTATTTAGCCAACCAGCCCGTAGAGGATTATGGGTCGATGCAATGCGACTTCCCAGATGAAGACATAATGGCTTTGCTTGAGCGGGGGCAGTCGTCAGAAGAAGAAAAGTGGACCCTGTTGTTTGATGGAGCTTCTAATGCACTGGGGCATGGGATCGGAGCTATCTTGATTTCACCGGAAGGTAATTTTTTCCCAATCACCGCAAGACTTTGCTTCAGTTGTACGAACAACATCGCCGAGTACGAGGCTTGCGCGCTAGGGATCCATGCAGCAATAGAATCAAAAGCAAAGGTGCTAGAGGTATATGGGGACTCTGCTTTGGTCATTCACCAACTAAGAGGGGATTAGGAGACTCGGGATGCCAAGTTAATTCCGTATCATGATTACATCAAGGGTTTGATTGGGAAGTTTGATGAAGTTACATTTCACCATATTCCCCGGGAGGATAACCAGTTAGCCGATGCGCTGTCTACCTTGTCCTCAATGTTCAAAGTAAGCGACGAGAGAGACTTGCCACTCATCAAGATGGAAAGTCGTGATCATCCTGCGTATTGCCAAGTGGTAGAAGAAGAACCCGATGGGAAACCTTGGTACCACGATATCAAAAGTTTTATCCGAAAAAGAGAATACCCCTCAGGTGCTTCAGAGAATGACAAAAGGACTCTAAGAAGACTTGCAATGAGTTTCTATTTAGACGGGGATGTCCTCTACAAGAGAAATCATGATATGGTGCTTTTAAGATGTGTCGATGCAGAAGAAGCGAAATGGTTAATCAAGGATGTGCACGAAGGATCCTTTGGGACTCACGCGAGTGGACACGCCATGGCAAGAAAAATCTTGAGGGCTGGTTATTATTGGTTAACAATGGAGGGAGATTGTTTCTCTTATGCAAGGAAGTGCCACAAGTGTCAGACATATGCCGACCGGGCTCATGCGCCGCCAACATCCTTAAACGTCATAACGTCACCTTGGCCATTTTCGATGTGGGGAATGGATGTCATTGGACCGATAGAACCAAAAGCCTCGAACGGGCATCGCTTCATTCTGGTCGCGATTGATTACTTCACAAAATGGGTTGAAGCTGCATCTTATGCTAGTGTGACTAGGAATGTGGTGATTAGATTTGTCAAAAGAGAGTTGATTTGTCGTTATGGGTTGCCGAGTGAAATCATCACTGATAATACGACCAATTTCAACAACAAGATGATGACAGAGGTATGTGAAAGTTTCAAAATAAGGCATCATAATTCCTCCCCATATCGTCCGAAGATGAATGGGGCAGTCGAGGCAGCTAATAAGAATATCAAGAAGATTGTTCAAAAGATGGTGGTGACGTATAAGGATTGGCATGAGATGTTGCCTTTTGCCTTGCACGGCTACCGCACTTCTATTCGTACTTCAACTGGGGCAACTCCATATTCCCTGGTTTATGGGATGGAAGCAGTACTCCCAATCGAGGTAGAGATCCCTTCACTAAGGGTGCTGATGGAAGCCGAGTTAGAGGAAGCTGAATGGGTACGAGCTCGACTCGACCAATTGAACCTCATTGAAGGAAAGAGATTAACCGCGTTGTGTCACGGCCAACTTTACCAAAAGAGGTTGATGAAAGCTTATGAGAAAAAGGTGCGCCCAAGACAGTTTCGGGAAGGGGACTTAGTGCTTAAAAAGATTCTACCCATCCAAAAGGATCATCGAGGGAAGTGGACTCCAAACTATGAGGGACCTTACGTTGTGAAAAAGGCCTTCTCCGGAGGAGCTTTAATCCTGACAAGGATAGATGGTGAGGATCTGCCACTCCCTATAAACTCAGACGCGGTCAAAAGGTACTATGCTTGAGCACACTTCCAAAATGGCAAAAGAAAAGAAGAAAGAGAAAAAGGAAAAAGATGGCTCGCTAGGCTGAAAACCTGAAAAGGCGGTCTAGGCAAAAGTTAGAGCGACCCGCTAGACTGAAAACCTGAAAAGGCGGTCTAGGCAAAAGTTAGGGTTAAAAATGCAAACGAAGGAAGTGTCATCAAGCTAGTAAGCTGGGGCAATGTTCAGTCTTGACTGGAGCAAATCATGTTCTTTGAAGTTGATTAATGGGTGTTCGAGGTTAAATGCGGGATACTAGCTCTAGTCATTGTAGAAGGTGTCATTAAAGAGATGTGATTCCACACTAAAATCTTGCTTGTTAAACTTGAGTTTCTTTGTGATTTGTGATACTTACCTTGTACACCTTTCCATTTTCAATAAACGACATTTCCTTCCATTCCTGTTGTATACCTCTCACTTTTCATTATCAATTGTGTGCATTCATTATGATAAGCGTATACTGAACTAGAAACACGTAATCATAAAAGCATTTAGATTTCTTTGAAGGTTTTAAGGTTCGGGAA
Organism: Ammopiptanthus mongolicus; assembly: GCA_039655645.1. Lineage (NCBI taxonomy): Eukaryota > Viridiplantae > Streptophyta > Magnoliopsida > Fabales > Fabaceae > Ammopiptanthus > Ammopiptanthus mongolicus. The sequence goes on along the minus strand of CM077347.1, from coordinate 23,052,261 downwards.
GAGCGTGGTGGTCTCCCGGCCAGGGATGCTGTGGAAAGGAAACAACATTTTCTCCGTCCATCAGGACGATTATCACGGATGAAGCACGCCTTTAACAAACATGCCAAGAGTAATGGGCTTTGTTCTAGTGCATCCTCAAGCCCGCTGTGATCGAATCTTAAGGGTCGAGGATCAAGCAATGATTTGAAGAAACAAAATACCAAAAATAAAAAATTAAAAAAAATTATCATGGTTTCATCAAAAGCATCTCTTGCATATCATACCATTTTTTTTTTCTTTCATCAATCGCAAAAGCAGCTTTTACATCATGCATCATAACATCATTTCTTAGGCCAATCATTGCATTGCATTTGTTAGCTTCAGCGGATACCCGACTCCGCAAGTTTTGGTGCCTTTCTTGTCGAGCTTCTAACGGACAATCCAACCCGTAGGCTCTTTGGTTTCTGTTCAAGCTTCTAATGGGCACTCCACCCCATAAGCTCTTCATCTTTTGTTCGAACTTCTAACGGGCAATCCACCCCGTAGGCTCTTTTTGTTTCTGTTCAAGCTTCTAACGGGCAATCCACCCCGTAGGCTTTTTTGTTTCCGTTCGAGCTTCTAACGGGCAATCCACCCCGTAGGCTCTTTTTGTTCAAGCTTCTAACGGGCAATCCACCCCGTAGGCTTTTTTGTTTCCGTTCGAGCTTCTAATGGGCTATCCACCCCATATGCTCCTTATCTTTTGTTCAAGCTTCTAACGGGCAATCCACCCCGTAGGCTCTTTTTGTTTCTGTTCGAGCTTCTAACGGGCAGTCCACCCCGTAGGCTTCTTTGGTTTCCGTTCGAGCTTCTCATGGGCAATCCACCCCATAGGCTCCTTATCTTTTGTTTGAGCTTCTAACGGGCAATCCACCCCGTAGGCTCTTTTTGTTTCTGTTCAAGCTTCTAATGAGCAGTCTATCCCACAAGTTTTTTAGTTTGAGCCTCGGTAGGCAATCTGACCTTTGGGAATCTTGTTTTCCCGGACAAAATCAAGGTTCAAGTCTTTACTCGTTTCTTATAACGATAAAAGGTAAACTACGGTTACACCTATCATCTAACAAGAACCTAGTAAAGAGGGGCAGCTGTGAACACCCAATTTTGTCCGGGTTAATTAATCTTTGATTAGGCGATCAGAAAAGGAAAGAAAAATTGAGTGGGCTTTGGCCCATAATCCCATTTTTGTTTAACCCACTTAAAAGCCCTTTTCCTGTTCAAAAAAAAAAAAAAAAGGGAAAACGAAAATGATAAAAATAATAATAATAATAATAACATAAATTCAATTCAAAAAAACATGAGGATAAGGGTTCTGCTTTCACATTTTTGGAGGTCTTCTCCTCTTTCTTTCTCCCCTTTCTTTTGTTTTCTCTTGCTTTATTTCCCCTTTTTGTTAAGCAATACCAGCAGCACCAAGGGCACACAGCTCTCTGGCACCTCTGCCTCCCCAAGGACAGAGAGCAAGGCTGATCTGCCCCCTCCTAAGGCACTGCATTGTACAGCAAGCTAACAGAATTTTTGGAATTATTCTCCTATCATTTTGTCTATAAATTCAGCAATTCACAGAGGGAAAGGGGGGATTTTTCGAGCAGAAGAGAGGGAGAGGGGGAAAGAAAAACAAAGCCAGATCACATTGAATCAAAAACAAAAAAACACACACACAACCATTCATCTCCATCAACACACTCTCATCAACAGCAAAAAGAAAAAGGAAAAAAACTTCTACCCCACTTAGCCATTTTCAACCTCACCTGAACACAGAGCAACTGCAGCTTTCCCTCTCCATTCCAATCTCTGTCCACCATAGCCACCACCGGCAGAAACGCCGCCGCCCACCACTCCGCTCGAGCTCCCCACTCCGCCGCGAGCAGCGCCGCTCCACCGCGCGCTCCCTCAACCACCGCGAACCAGCCTCGCCGCCGGAGCACCGCCGCGCAGCCACCGCGATCTGAGGCTCCCTCCCAGCTCACCGCTGCGGCTTGAGCTCACAGCAGACCCGCAGCGCATCCGTCCCGGATCCGCACCGCAGAAGCACCGCGCCTCCACCTACGAGCACAGCTCCGCCGCTCCAGCCGCACCGCCGTCCATCGCAGCTCAGATCCGAGACCCCTCTGTCTCACTCACCGCGAGCCGGCCGGACCCACCGCGAGTTGCCCCTCCGCCGAGTTCGACCCGACAGCACCGCCGCCCGCGACCACCGAGCCGTGCCGCTGCCGCCGTGCCCCCGTGCGACTGGCCCTCTCCTCTGGTCTCTTTCTCTCCCTCGCGGCAGCTTGGGGGAAGGCAGAAGCCTTCCCTTTTCTCTCAGTTTAATCTCTTGTTCCTTTTTTCTTTTTATTTTCTTCTCTTCATTTTTGTCCTTTGTTTTAGGTTTTGGGCTGTGTTTGTTCTGACTTATGTTTGGGCTGGGTTCATCAAATTGGTTGTGATAAAAAAAAATTGTTCAGAAAGGAAAGATAAAAAAAAAATGATAATCATTTTCAAAGAAATTCGCGCAACAATCTACGACGTTGATGTATGAATTTTTCATCCTCAAGTGTCGCATGAATTGTAAGGGTTTATCGTATAGTTTTGCTATCTTTAACCCCGTGCAAGAGTGAATTCTTCTTTAAGTAAAATCTTTTAAAATTCGCGCGACAATTTATGACGTTGATGTATGGTCTCCCATCCTCAAGTGTCGTAAGAATTGTAAAGGTTTATCGTATAGCACTGCTATCTTTAACCTTGTGCAAAAGCGAATCAGTTTTGAAATAAAATCCTTTTTCGAAATCGAATCTTTTCCCATAAAAATAAAATAAACCAACCAATCCAACTTTTTCTATTAAGAACTACGTGGCTTTGAGTTTTCCATCGCACCGGGGAATACGTAGGAGCAGAATAATCATTCTGTCAAGCCAAAATTTTATTTTTCTTCCTTTTGTGTTTATTTCCTTTTTTGTTTTAAAAATGGGGTAAAATAATATTTTCAAAGGCTATTAAAAATTTTGCACGATTAACTTAGGTTACCATTCTTAGAACGGGCGACGTAGGGTGCTAACACCTTCCCTACTCATAACCGACTCCCGAACTCGAATCTCTGTCTTGTTTTTTTTAGGACCAGTTTTCCTTAAATAATCGGGTTTTCCAAAGTTCTCCCAAATAAAAATTTTGGTGGCGGCTCCTCTGTTGTTTTTTTGAACCCCTTTTTTTTTGCGGCGCTCGGACGGGACGGTCGCGACAACCATTTCCATTAAAAAGTCTATAACTATTGAACATTTTGGGAAAAGTATCCTTTACACTTCCACCTAAAAATTCAGCATCCTCTTTATCATAAAGCTTCTCAAAACTCCACTCCACAAATCGAAGCTTGTATCGAGGATCAAGCACCACAGCAATAAAAATCATCATGTTTATATTTTTAATGCTGCCCCAATATTTATCATGCTTGGCTTTCATATTTTTCAGCCATGCTCCCAAGCAATGGATCTAAACTATTTGCCCAAGTTTTTAAAGTACTCAATATCATGCTATATTCATGAAAATATTGTGAAGACGTCACAAACAAAGAGCCTGATACTTTCTTAGTGACATCATAAAAAAAATTTAGAAACCGAACAAACACCCATGCATGATCCCAATCCTTAGTGTTTGGAATACCACCAGACATCAATGCATATTATGTGTCTCACTCTCCCAACCTTTTAAATGCCTTTTGAAACTTTAGAGCACTTTCAAGCATAAGGTAAGTGGAGTTCCATCTAGTAGGGACATCTAATTGCACTGTAGAATTATCTTGTATCCCACATTCCTTTATAAAATTTTTGAACCTATCCATACGACCAGGGGAAGCACGCACAAATCCAACAGCATTTCTAATCTTAGTAATTGATTTATGCAACTCCTTGAATCCATCATTAACAACAAGATTTAGGATATGAGCGCAGCACCTAACATGCAAATATTCACCTTTCAATGAATGAGCATTCCAATCCTCCATTCTAACTTTTAAGTAAGAAATAGCAGTATCATTTGAACTTGCATTATCAACAGTAAGAGTGAAAACTTTAGAGATTCCCCAACTCAAAAGGCACTTCTCAATTCTCCTACCAATAGTTTCACCTTTATGATTCTCGATCAAACAAAAATTCACTATCCTTTTATGCAATTTCCATTCATTATCAATGAAATGTGCAGTGAGGCATAAATAATTCAAATTTTGCACAGAACTCCAACAATCAGTAGTTAGACAAACACTTTGATTTGGAACACTAAATACAGTTTTCAGCTTATTCTAGTTTTCAGCTTATTCTTTTCATTGATATAAAGGTTCCAACAATCCCTAGCAATAGTGATTCTACCGAGAATTGTCAATCTAGGTTGCACAACACTCAAGAAATGTCAGAATCCCTCCCCCTCAATAAACTTGAATGGTAACTCATCAACAATAATCATCCTAGCAAGTGCTTGTCTACATGCTTCAACATCAAATGCAACAGCAGTAAAAGTATTGCCTCCCCCATTCCCATCTTCTTTTTTTAAATGGTGGAGACTAAGAATTGTTTGACTAGGATCATTAGAGGCTTTTGGAAACTTTTTGCATTGACTCAACAAGTGATTTTTCAAATTACTTGTGTCATTTCTATGTGTATCACATGCATAAGATGCCCCACACCAATTACATCTAGCTCTAGGGCTTTTTGACTTAGGAGGAAATTCTTTAGTAAAATGATCCCATGTCCAAGATCTAGGTTTGGTAGGTTTCCTCTTACCTGCATCATCTTCTTCTTGGGCTGAAGTGTCTCCACCCTTCCTCTTCTTGTCATTCATGGGCACATTTGGGTTGTTTGAAGTGGTTTGTGGCTCAGAAATTTCGTTTGAAGACTTGATGGATTCAACATTCTCAGAAATTCTCTCAACATCTTGAATATTTTGTGTCTGCATACACAAAACAAGCAAATTAGAATGTTATTAAACATTGATGTGAAAGTAAAATTCTACTAAATAAGCTCAAAACTTACCTCAGACATTTCTGGTCAGGTAGCTAACAGGGATGACAAGCTCTATTAGGCTTATGCTTTTAACTGCCAAATCAGAAATAATCAAGAAAAATCAGAGACGAATTTTAAGCCAGAGCAAAGAGGATCCAAAGCAGAGAACCCAAAAAAATCAGAGAACCCTAAAATTTTACAGAGAACAAATCAGAGAACAAATTTTACACGAATCAAATCAGAGAACAAATAATGTAACAATAACAACAACAACAGTGAGATAAGAAGAAGAACCCTAATAGGAATTATGAAGAGAAACCAGAAACGAAAAGAAGAAGAAGAAACGAAAAGAAGAACCAGATCTAAAAGAAGAAGGAGAAGAAGAAAAGACTTACAATGAGAAGAAGGTGGTGGTCACAGCTGATAGTGGTCGCACGAATAAGAACAGAACTCGGCGGAGAGAACGACGATGAGGCGAGCAGAAGAGCGAGCAAAACGGCGAGCAGAGGCAATTAGAACGGCGAGCCGAACGGTGAGCAGAAGGGCGAGCAGAGGAGTTCGCTGATGAGAGAAGGGAGGGACGGCGCTGTTGGAGGGAGGGCACAAATGAGATGACCCTAGAGTGGAGGAGGATACGTCACGTTAGGTTAGGATAGTATGGGCATGAGGGTAATTTCATATTGAAAATTTTATGTATGTACAAATATATAGGTTCGGTTTGGATCGGATCGGTTTTTCCAATGCCAACCGAAAACCGATCCAATCCAGTAAAAAATAATCGATTTTTTCGGTTTTCGGCTTTTCGGTTTTCGGCTATTCGGTTCGGTTACTGCGGTTTACATCGGTTTGGATCGGTTTATGAACACCCCTAGTTGATGGGGGGCTACTGCTACATTTGTTGTATGGTCTATAGCATCTGCTGCATCGATGCCTCCATCTGACGCTCACGCTCCTCGGCACGCCTCTCGGACTCAGCCAGTCTCCGCCTCAGCTCAGCAATCTCCTGATCAGTGTGGCGACCGGATCCGGTGGATGCTCTGGCACTGATATCCAAGCACGAAGACCTTTTCCGATGGTTACCGAAAAGGTCTCCTGCACCATACACACGAACCTTCTTCTTGCCGCCAACAACCTCTGCCCAAACACGCAGCGCAAGCCGCTCCTCCTCCTCGGGGTCAAGTGGGGTGCAGGAAGAGGCTGTTGCTTGAGACATCCTCTCCTCGAACTCCTCCTGTTATGCATAATCAAACAAATTAATCAAGACATTTATAATTTATAATATATAATAAAACCATACATTATAAAACTATAAATAAATAGGGCATTACTTGGGTGCGCCTAGAGCGCTCATCTACATACTTGCCAGTACCCTTCCTCCTATTGGTGTGGCGGTGGAGCTCGTTAATCAGCATTGGTCTCCCTTTGTCATGCTGTATGTACACAAATCATAAATTATAAGTATACAATATTTGAAAAAACTATAGGACAATATATGTATTGCATAAGAATGAAAGTATGATCTACCAGACGCTCAAAGTACTCCGCCTGGCAGATTGAACCTCCGTTGTGCAGGCTCCCACCTTCTCCGATGCCCTATTTTTCTTTGTTTGTGCTGATTTTTTTTGGAACTCAGTAGTAGCCCAGTGGCGGCATAGGGCATCTCAGACTGCATCTCCCATCCATGAGGGTCGCTCGCCCCTCAAGAGAGCGTCCCTGAGCATATCGGATAGGCGATGGGTGGCCTTCATGTGAAAGTTCCCTTCAACTAATGCCTCATACTCGGCTCTCCAAGCAACTTTTGTCTGCATTAGAAAGACATAAATAGTAATTTATTATATTAATAATTTATGAAATAATGAACTAAAACATATTAAGTAAATTGAAAATTACAACTTACTCTATAAGCGTCAAAGAAACTCCGCCTCTCATTGTCATTGAGATGTCCCCATGTGAACCAAGGATAATGGAACATCGACTCAGTAACAGCTATGATGTTCTTCGAAGCTACATTCGAAGGAAGTAATCTTAACAGCAAAAGCATGTGAATCAATATCAAGTAAAAACATGTAATTAAAATTGAATAAATTTATTTTATTAATTTTACCCTTTACCAGACGACCTGATGATTGGTCGACCATCGGCCATGACCTCAACCTCTTCCTCCTTCTCTTCTGCATCCGCCTTTGAAGGTGAGGGTGTACAGTCGGGACTATACTCTTTCTCCATAGCCTGATGAGCAGGTGATGATGCACCCACACCGGCTGAGCTAGAAGCGCCCCGGTGTGTATGTGTCTTGACCCCCTGGGTGGGAATCATATCAATCCCGGATGCTGTGAATGGCATAGGTAAAACCGATGGAGTAGGTGTAGCCGGTGGAGGCGGTGTTGCTCTCGGTGTACATGGTCGTTGTGTAGGTGCAGGCGGGCGTGATGGGAGTGCAGACACCGCAAAGGTAGATATCGAAGGCATAGACATGAAACCGTCTGCAACATCACGAGTAACAATGCTAGGTGCCCTGGTCTGACGACGAGTCGAATGAGGAGCAGCGTCGACACCCATACCCTTACCACCTGTAGGTGGTATGGGTGGTGGTGGATCACGTCCTCCAGAAGCCATGTGTCTATAGAGCAATTTAATATTAAGATAAAATAATAAAATAATTACGAATAATCATCTAAGATAGAACAATAAAATAATTATCGAAGTTTTATTTAGAATTCGACAAGTCACATGATCTAATTATAAAGGTTACATGATCTTAAGTTTTATTCAAAATTTGACAAAAAGTTTTCATCATCTTCAGATCTAATTTCAACATTTTCTTCTCTTGAATCAATGACTTCGCCTTCTTCATCCAAATACTCCTGAATGGATGATAAGTTATCAGTATCCACTTCTTCACCAGCAGCTTCCAAGTCCCGTAAACTAATAATACGCTCAACTTCAATGCCTTCATTTACATTAGACATTTCATCCACTTGATAAGGCACATCTTCCTGCTGATCACCAGCTTCAATGCGACCCCTTGGTTTCGTCTTGATGACGACACATCAACCTCTTTTGTCTTTTCGGGTTGCTGGGTAAGGGACATAATACACTTGTCTCACATTATGTGCTAGGATAAATAGATGAAAGTTCTGATATCTGCTACCCATGCGAATATCCACCGTATTATATTTTGGATTCAATTTTGTGTCTCTAATGGATAGATTAAACCAATTACAATAAAATAGAACTATTCTTTTAGTATAGTCTAAAGTAGTATACGCCAATCCATATATATGTTGGATTACTCCGTAGAAGTCATCTTCACCCCCTTTTGTGATGCCCTTCACGTAAACCACACTGTTAATTGTTTTTTTACCCTCCGTCCATGAATGGGTATGAAATTTGTACCCGTTCACGAAGAACGTGTGCCATTCTTTGACACATGAATAAGGACCATGGGATAAGTTCCTTAAGTGTCTGTTGGGCGGAGTTTGTGCCTCACGGGAATCCTATGTATGAATAAATTCCTTATGTTAGATGCAAAAAAGTTATGTAATCCTACGTACAGAATTTGGGTAAACCGTCTTTTACAGGAGTCACATCCAAAAACATTTTGGAAAAATAATCCAAACACTCGTCGGCAACATTACAATTGGACTTGCAAGCTAACAGTCTAACGAACATCGATAATTTAGAGTCTGAGGCGCCTTGATACAACAGCTTATTTGTCTCAATCAAAAGAATATAAAATCCTCGTGCTTCCTCATTCGGCAGTTCTATGGTGTTATCGTAATCATGCGCCTCATTCACTCGAGGGCATCACCCACCATGTCCTGCATTGACGCAAATTGTTCATCATATCCCATATCTGCGCAACTGCTTGAACCACCTGTGCAATTCTCATCAACACTTAAATCAACATGTGGCACTTCTTCACAATGATCAGTCCAAATCAAGTAATTGTCCTTAAACCCAACTTTATACAAGTCTGTCTTCACCTCATCATCGCTCTTAATCCGTCGACATTGACATTTAAGGCACGAACATCTAATTCCCCCATCATCGATGAAAACCTTGTTGCCGCTTCGCGTGAGCAACAAACTCTTCAACCCTATATACAAAGGATCGTTTCAGACCCCTTCTTCCTGGATATAACCTATCATACATCCAAATACGATTCGAAGAATAAAAATCCATCTTCTGCATGTTAAAAGAATGCAAAACCATTAAATTTGGATAGCACGTCGACTTAGATATATCCACATTCACTTTCTTTATTTGGTATGGCTCTATCCCATTCGAGAAGAAACTTTTTCAACACTCGATCCTAGTATTAATAATTATTACCTTATTCACATGCATTATATTTGATGAAATTTCGGCAGTATTTCCCATTGGTCTCTAAGTACAATACTTGACCGCAATACCGCGATCAAGTTTGCACCCAGGGAACAAAAGGAAATGTATCGGACCGAAATTTTGTCAAATATAAAGCATTAGAAATAAGCAATATTACTATTATACGAGTGAATAATTTTTTCCCCAAACTGGCCTCCTTGGACAATTCAATGCTCAATACAATGAGTGGCACCTTTATGCGAGTACACGTCTGCTCAATAATATATTGAACCTCAAACGGGAAACTAAGGTTTTGCTCAATTGAGGTAATTTTACCTTTTGTACTTGAAAGTCAAGTTCATAGGGTAAATGCAATTGCTCAAATCCCCCGCACTTTAGCAACATAAAGTGCATAGGGACGGATCAAAGATGCAAACAAACCAACAAGTAACTATTCTAAAAAAATTATTCATCTAAAAAAATGTCATACTTGAATCAAACCTTATTAAATTTTTAAATTTTGTTGATTATTTTTTTTTTTTTAAGTCTTATGAGCCTTAACACCTATTTTAAGTGTTAAGAAAAATTGGTATTATATTCCTCATTGCAGAATTATTTATTCTATTAACCTATTTTGTTATTTAATTATTGTTGTAATTTAATTTCAAATATTTAACCTCTTTATTCAATTATTTAAATATTATTTATTGTTTCTACCTTATTTAATTATTTAAATTTTAAATTTTATTCATTAGTCTCGCCGCCCCACCACCGCTCAGGTCTTTTTGCAGCTCCAAGTTTCTAACTTAAGCTAATTATATCGATAATTTATTTTTTAACTATAAGTCTTATGAGGCTTAACACAAATACAAGTGTTAAGAGATTTCGACATTTTATTCATTAATATTTTATTTTAATATTTATGATTTATTAATTATCCAATTATATTAAAATTTAAGTCATATGGATAAGTTTATTATAATTATTTAATCAAATTATTAAAATTAGTTCTATTTATTTTTAAAGTAAAATCATATGCACTAGTTCAAGAAAACGGGTTTTTAGTTCAAGTATCAAAATCTAAATCCAATACACCCTAAATTATAACAAAATCGAACATAATTTTTCAGATGCAATCTAGGTCGAATGCAAGCATAGTGGCAATGAAAATACAACGAAAATACCAGTTAAGTAGATTCAACGAAAATGAAACCAAACATAATTTCCAACATAATGACACTACCAGGTTGAACATAAATTAATCAAAGCAACGAAAATTAATCAAACATAATAGTTAAGCACTCACAACCTAGATACTGTCATTTAACAAAAATGCAAGGCAAACAACAGTAAAATGCATGTTCAGTCACAACTGCACAAGTAATGGACGACACCCTAAAAAGTTCAAGCTCAACTCAAACAACAATCAAACAGCAATGGTAACTAAGGATTTCAGAAATTGAAAAATGTACCTGAGAGAGACTGAGAGACTTGTGTGGCCTGGTGGTCCTCGAAGGAGCTCCAAATAGGAGACTGGGATGAGAGAACTACTGAGAAAGAGAAAGAGAAGAAATGAGAGAAGGAGAGTATAGAATAAATGAGAGAGGGAGAGCAGAGACTTACCTCGCGGTGGGGACCCTCACGGTGGTCGAACGGAGCTCCGATGGCTGATGGTTGCAGAGAAAGGATGGCCTCATGGTGAGGGAAAAGAGATGGGGGCAGTGGTGTAACATCCTAAAATTTCAATATAATTATTTTAGAAAAAGATTAAGCTATTATGAAGTTTAGTTTAGAAATTATTAATATAAGAATTAATTGAAATTGTTTAGTATTTACAAAATAAATACAAAGTTGGAATAAATAAATAAATAAATAAATAAATACTCTATAGTAGCAACTTTCACGTGAAAGTCAATTCACGTACAAGGCCGTAGAAACAGCAATTTTGGAGTTTTCTAATTGAAAAGGGGCAGACCCACACTTTCTACAACATTAATTTAGTTAAGAGAGAAAAAAATAAATAAATAAAAGCAAAACATGATAAAACAAAAGTAAAACATGAAAACTTCAAGGGTTGTTCACGTACAGGGCAAACATTAGTTGTCTTCCTCTCTTATTTAAAAAAAACGGCCCCACACCTTAATTAGGAGGAATATAACCAAAAGCACAAGGTTTAGAAATAGAGTCTCACCCAAATTCTTTGAAAGCGGCAGCACCGTCGACAAAATAAATCGGGAGGTTACATAGACAGGAGCTTTCACATCAGTTTCAATGTGAAGCAGGAAGCTCTACTGATTCAAGAACGTTAACAAGAAAAGATCCGGCATTTTTGGTGAAACATTAGGATTCGTTCTAGGCATTATTTGGAGCTTTTAGAGATCTATAAGAGGTGAGTCAAAAAAATCGTTTCTTACCCTTCCATGATGCAAACGAATTTGGAAAAAGGGGATTGATTTATCAAATGATTTTATAATGAGATTACAATGGAAAATACATGTTTTGGTCAAATCCTGATTTTCTTAATTTGGGATTTTCCTTTAAAGTTTTCTTACCATGATATAAATGTTTATTATTGAGAATGATTCTATAATATGTATGTTTGTACATGATTTGGTTGATTAACATGCAATAATCGGATTGTACGATGATATATGTGGTGTTGGCATGATTAATTAAATGCTACATATATGATGGTGTTTGTTGATTGAGTTATACCGCCTATGAATAAGGTATCGAAAATTAGTTACGTCGCCAATTATTTGGGATGTCGGAAATATGAGTTACACCGCCTAATAAAGGGGTATTGAAAATAGTTAGTTATACCGCCTAAGAAAGGGGTATTGAAAATAGTTACATCGCCAGGAAATGGGATGTCGGAAAATGAGTTATACCACCTATGAAAGGGGTATTGAAAGCTAGTTACATCACCAAAGAATGGGATGTCGAAACACCTTTTATGAAGAGAGGTGGGCAATGGGACGTCATTGTCATGTGTTGTGTGTTTATGATTGGTAGAATAAGTGCATGAATTAAATGTTAAATGATGCTATTTGATTTATGTGGTGTGTTGGTCTGAATATTTTATATTATTGATGTTATAGAAAATTATATTATTTTTGAAAGTAGCAGGTGCCATGGTTGTTTTTTCCGGTTACTGCTTCGGCTGGGAATAACACTGTTTGTGAAAATAATTTATAACTTTTTTTATTCACTGGTATTCCCATCTCATTAGTAGTGTTATTTTCAGAACACGAGTGCGATATTCCTGAGATCGAGGAAGCTCGAAGACTTGAGTTACTTTATAGTGATATCTATAGCATTGGTTAGTATTATAATGTACTGGAGCCGTATGTGGCTAGACCTTAGCTATTTTATTTTTATACGTTTGGATCTAGGACCCGAGGACAGTGGGGGCAAACTATTTAAAAAGAAATTAATAATCATTACTATCATAAGTATGAAGATAAAAACATAAATGTTAAAAGCGTAAAATTTTAATGTATCCAATCAAATAAATTACATACCTCATAATTGTCCTCTACGTGATTTCATGTTTTGAAATCGTTGAATGATGAACTCATTGTCAATGTTATTGAATACATCTCTCTCAATATAAGTCACTAGACAATCATTCATCCATGCATCTCCCATTCGATTACGCAACCTATTTTTCACAATTTTCATAGCAGAAAAGGCTCTTTCTACGGTTGCTGTGGCAACAGGTAAAATCATTGCTAACTTCAAAAGAAGATAAACTAATGGATAAACAATATGTCTTCCGGTTTCAACCAACTTCTCTGAAAGATTACTGATTCCTTTCAAAGATGCAAATTCAGCACTGCTACGCATATCAATGATATAAGTCTCAAGTTGATTATCAAGCATCACTAAATCAGTTGAAGAAAATTCAAGTGGATAAAACTTCGCAAATTCAATCAGCCTTGCCTTATCAAAAGTAGAGAACAAATTGTTTGGATTCAAACAAGCCATACAAAGAAGCAACTGAGTATTTGTCTCAGTGAAACGATCATCAAGTTCCTGAAGCTGCATGTCCACAATAGTATAAAATAATTCAATACGATAGTGATGCTCTATTGTGATAGCTTGAGCATTGCCTACACGTCGTGATCTTCCCGTAGAACAAAATATATCTTCCATATTAGGAATGCTAATATCATGCATATTGCAAAATACAATTACCTCCTGCAATAAAGACTCCCATTCATTATCCCTCATATATCGTAACCGCTGCTTTGTGATGTTAACCAAGTTCATAGCATTGATGATGTCTTGATCTTTCCTTTGCAATGCTTGTGACAATTCATTTGAAATACCTAATACATTTTTTATCAAATGCAATGTGAATGCAAAATCAAAATCTCCTAACAAACGTAAAAGACCATTGGCTTCAGCTCTTTGATCTGCACTTGATCCATCTTCTTTTATAATTTCAACAACATCAACTATAGCAGAATACATCAATATCAAATTGATCAAAGTTGCATAATGTGAACCCCAACGAGTATCAGCAGGTCGTTTGAGGCTAGTTTCTTGATTCAAACCTTTCCCACTAGGAATTTCTCCTTTTCCCAATGCCTCTCTAACATTGACAATTTGTTTTTCACGAAGCACGTCATGTCGTTTGCAAGATCCCCCAACAACATTTAATAAAGTGGACACTAAATTAAAAAGAGAGGCCACTTGAATGTGATTTTTGGCAACAGCAACTAATGTTAATTGTAATTGATGAGCAAAACAATGTACATAAAATGCAGATGGATTCTCCTTTAAGATCAAACTTTTGAGACCACAAAATTCCCCTTGCATGTTGCTAGCACCATCATAACCTTGTCCACGAATTCTTGATATACTAAGCCCATGTTTGCATAACAAATCATCAATTGCCATTTTCAATGATGAAGCTGTAGTATCTTTAACATGAACAATACTAAGAAAACGCTCAACAATACTTCCATTTTTGTTTACATAACGCAAAGCAACAGCCATTTGTTCCTTAATTGATATGTCACGGGCTTCATCAACCATAATAGCAAATGGTTCATCTCTAAGATCAGTAATAATAGCACTAATGGTTTCCAGTGCAGCAGCATTAACAATATCCTTTTGGATTGTTGGAGCAATTAATTGATGATTTTCAGGAGCATTTTCCAAGACAACATGATTTATTGATTCATTGTGTTCAGAAAGAAATTTAAGAAGTTCAAGGAAATTACCTTGATTAGAAGAATCGATTGATTCATCATGACCACGAAAAGCTAATCCTTGCTTCAATAGAAAGCGAATACAATCAAGTGATGCTGTTAAACGCCTTCGATATAAGTCACGCACTTCTTCAGATTGCTTAAATATTGCAACTTCAATATGTTGATTTTGATTCATCATATCTTGAGACTTCTTCCAAGCAATATTATGAGCACTATTAGGACCTCCAACATGAGATGAGAGTCTTTCTTTCTTATTCCAATTTGTGAATCCCTCTGTCACAAATGTATCACCACCTGATTGCTTTCCAAAATCAGGCTTAAAAAGATAACAATATAAGCAAAATGCAGCATCTTTTTCTATACTATACTCTAACCAGTTGCCAAATTCATTAAACCAAGAAGGACAAAATCTTCTTAAAGAATTCCCAATTTTTCTTTGGGGAAATTTATGTTGAGTAGGTTGACATGGTCCTCTTTGTAAATATGCTCTTCGTATCTTATCTCGATCATTAGGATGATATGCTGTAATTTTAATTCGCTTTCCTGGATCTGATGGCAAATCTTCTAAATCAATTTCAATATTTTGTCATTGGAGACTTGATTCACAATATTTTTGCTCATTTGATGGTAATTTCCTCTTCAAAAATTTTTCCATTATTTCCTGCAATTAAAAACACAAAGTTAATACATTTAATTTCATGACTAATCAATCAATTTGATGAAATAATATTGTTATTACAAAATCCCCAATTTTGAACCCTAATCCCAAAAATCCCAAACAAGTTTAGTTTCTGGAAGAACCCCCAAACAAAACTACGGATGGAAAAATGACCAATATTGTAAATAATACTAGTATGTGCTTTATTGACTGATTGATTCACAATGTCACACGTCTTTATACTACTCTGGGTTGACTTACTCCATATATATATATATATATATATATATATATATATATATATATATATATATATATATATATATATTCTTGGAATCATCATCAATTCATCATTGTTAACTTAACCCATTCTAGTCCAAAAATTATGATCAGCCCCAGTGCCCCCACCCTATTAACTGACCCCTGACAGCTGCTTCAGGAGTCTTGAAGCAAATTAACAGTGCTACCTGATTAATGGCGGCAACCAGGGGAGGATGCACAATGCTTTGCGATGGGAGACCTCAACGGAGGTGGGCGAGCGGCGCACTGCTTTCCGTGAGACAGTGATTCAATGAAAAAGAAGATGGAGGCGGTTTCGTGTGAGAGAGAGAGAGAGGCGGAGGTGGTTTCGCATGAGAGAGAGGGATGATATCTGGTGCTGTGATTGGGTGCAAATTTTCCTATTATTGGGGGCAAAAAAAATCAAATATATGATAATTATAAAAAATTTTAAAAACTGAGGGTGTGCATGTGCACACCCTGGACACTACGTGCGTCCGCCCCTGATTTCATCCCAAACCCGTCTCTTTGGCAAACAACTTGTACCATATTGTTCATTCTCTCCTAAGGTTATCACACTTGTTTTTTAATCGGCCCTTGTCAAATTGTCTTCAAGTATTCTCATTAAAGTCAGATAAAATAGATTTCCATCCTCTCTTTGTAAGAGTGGTTTTATTGCATTCCCCCTTGTAGACTTCATCTAAGCAAAATTTGATATTCAACTCAGTTGTCTTCAAATCCCATACAACCTTTGGCTTATAAGCGTCATTATCTACTGATGGACAATGTCTTTCCTCTTCTAGTTACTCATTGTTCTATTACAAAAGAAATATCACAATTTATGTTTACACTTCTGACATGTTTCAAAAAAGTAACCAGACTACTACAAAAGGCATTAGTGTCGAAGACTGCAAAAAAAATGGTTTCCTTCTGTAGAGTTTCTGAGTTGTGTATTTTGAAAGAGGCATATCAATGCACAAAGAAATGACACATCATCTACACCTACATGTTATGAGTGCGGCACACAAGGTCACATTAAATATGAGTGCCCTAAACTGTAGAAGTAGGACGTAAAGCTTGGGAGAGCCTATATCTCTCAGGATGAAAATGACATGGACTCATCTAATAATTCAAAAAATGAGAAAGCAAACCTATGTCTCATGGCTGACCATGAAAGCGATGATGAGTTACAATCTAATTCATCTGAATCTTTATATGATAAGTTACATGGTGCATTCATTCAATTGCATAAAGATTCTATTAGACTACCAAAGCATTAGATAATTCTAAGAAAACTATTAGCTATTTACAAAATCAAGTTATTGCCTTAACAAAATAAAGACCAGTGTTAAAGGAAGAAAATTATTGCTTAGAAATGAAAGAAGTAAACCGCACATGTGAAAAATATATGCAGAGTATAAAGTAGAGGTTAATGATTTTAAAATTACACTTGCAAAATTTAGTGGCGATTCAATTAAAGATGATTTTCATGACATGCAGGAGATGCGTTCTGTGTTTTGATAGAATACTAATATAATTAATATTTTCGAACATATAATTATGAACATTTTGTATGAAATTTAATGTGTATATATTTGTTGGATGAACTTTATTTTTTATACTTGGCCCCCCATCATCCAAGTCTTGCTCTTTCCCTGCTTTGAAAGTTTTAGCAGACGAAACTCAATTATAGATGAAAGGTTAATGACTTACCTTCTAAGATTTATAGTAATTCTTACTATGATGATCACCAACATGAAGATTATGATTCTGCAAGCTTATGAAGGAAACGGAATACTAAGCACGGTATCAAAAGAGGGCGACAAGTTCACAAAGCAAGGAATCAAAGCTGCAAGAAAATAATTCGAAATCGAGAAAATAATAACACCGAAGAACATCACCCATTGTTGACCATGAGAAACTAACTACAACATCCTTACTTAATGTGTAACTATATGTGATGTAGCACTTGAACTTTGTAACTATGAAAAGAAAGGGCTATGGAAATTTAGGATTGGAAAGAGTATAACATGATTTGTAACCCCTGATGTGATTGCAAATAGTTAATAACTAGAATAGGCACGTTTGTTATTTTAAAGGTGTCCGAGATATTTATTCATAATAATAATACATATTTTTTAGTTTGAGACCCTCGATATTCGTAATTCATTTTGGATTTCGACTAATTCAAGTCGAGTCAAAAATTCCTATTTAGGGGGGCAAAGCTCTCCCGTCTATTTTTTTCGTTCACAAGACTCAAATTTGAAACCTTGTTTAAAGAGAATCGAACTCCTATAAGCAGGAAAGGACACATAATTTTATTACAAACTGAGAACCGGACTCCTTTCGTACAATGCAGGAAAGGACACATTAATTTACTACAAGATGCATAGCTTCCCCAAGAAACATAACAAAACACTTTTCCATCATTGACCTTATCAATTGTAGGAGCACTTTGTATGCACAATTGTTGGTCCATTCTCATCATATTCTTCCTTTGAAATCCATGACTGCACTCAAAAAGATACTAGTCTCATTAGCAATCATATATATAAAGGCTTGTCAATATAAGCAAAAAAGAATGAAAGACATATCAAACCTGTTGAAAGGTGCTAAGGGATGCCAAGATAGAACCACCAGTCCAAACACTATACTTTCTCTCAGGTGATGCTACTACGTTGATCGGCATGCTAGCTGGGGCTAATTCAATAATTTCCTTGGTCATTCTATCAGCAATGCCTGGGAACATCGTTGATCCTCCTGAGAGGACAATGTTGCTGTACAAATCACTCCTGATCTTAGCACTGCATTTCATTATGGAGTTGTATATCATCTCATGAATACCAGGTGCATTGATTCCAATAATGGATGGTTGGAGCAGGATCTCTGGACATCTGAAACGCTCATCACCAATTGTAATGACCTCCCCATCAGGCAACTCATAGCTTTTCTCCACCAAACAGCCAGTATCGGCTATGTCTGACTCTTGGTCATAGTCAAGGGCAAAGTAAGTCAGCTTTTCCTTCATATCCATCACAATTTCACGATCTTCTGAGGTGGCAAAAGAATACCCACGTTCAGTCAAAATTCTTATGAAGTAATCAGTAAGGTCACGACCAGCCACATCAAGACGAAGGATGGCATGTTTAAAGACATGACTCTCATAGATAGGGACTGTGGAGCTGACACCATCACCAGAATCCAACACAATACCTGCAAAAGGAAGGCAGATAAGTCAACCTGAAAATGTGATTTACATGACATATGAATAAAAGAACCAACATAGATAAGACTCCTTGGTTGATGAGGATTAAACTCATTGTTTTAAAACCGTAAATGGATTGCAGTTCACACAAGGTGCTTCTTCCCCTTATTGGTGGCATGTTAAGTGAAGCCATGCATACAAACCAATCAAGGTTTTAAATTGCAATTGCGGTTGTGGTCGTGTTATGTTTTCATTATTGCAGACAACTGTCAGAAAATCTGTTCGATGCAGCTGCAATTATGGTCATGATGTGGTTTTGGAAACTACTAAAACCAAAACTTCACGACCTCAAGTGCGGTTGCAGTCGCTGACCTTTTTTTAAAACCCTCCAAACAATCAAATGGGAAACATATATTCTTTCTAGATACCCACCGATATTATCATATGTCACTCTCAATCTAAAAGCACCTCATATGTTCAAACCATAACCTGAATGTAATTAAACAACTAATGATTTGCTTACCGGTTTTACGACCACTTGCATAGAGGGAAAGCACAGCCGAAATGGCTACATACATAGCAGGGGTATTAAAAGTCTCAAACATGATTTGGGTCATCCTCTCACGGTTAACTTTAGGGTTAAGAGGAGCCTCAGTTATAAGAACTGGATGCTCTTCTGGATCAACTTTAAGCTCATTATAGAAGGCATGATGCCACACCTTTTCTATATCATCCCAATTGGTCACAACTCCATGCTCAATGGGATACTTGAGAGCCAGAATACCACTCTTAGACTGTGCCTCATCACCGACATATACATCTTCACTGCGACGTTTACGACCTACAACGTTGGGAAACACAGCATGCGGACCATCATCTCCAGCAAATCCAGCCTGAAAAGTTAAATTGCAATTACTTATATTCATTCACAAAGTTAAAACTTGATAACCAAACTAAGTAACAAAAATAAAAATAAAATAAAATGTCCACTATGTACCTTAAAGGTTCCTGTTCCATTGTCAAGAACAAGTGGTTGAACATCCTCAGAGTCTGACATCTTCTTCTACTATCTGCTGGATAAATGACAGATAGTTAATACTCGATAAAAATCCATCGTTTCACTAAGGAAAAAAATGACGAAGTTCTTATTTTGAAAGAAAAAACCCAACACTAAAATTCTGCTTTTCTCACCTATTATTTTTTTCTTTTCAGCTGCAATGAACTGAGATCTTTACGATGATCGTTAAATAGACAAGGTGCACTATTGCACCATTGACCTTAGCTGGAATTATAAGTTTTTTACACTGGTATGGGCCTACAAGCGGCATATGCCTAACTATTGTTTTCAGTTTAATTTTTAATAAATGCCGTAGCCTTAAATTTGGGGTTTCTTTTTTTTTTTTTTTGTGTGGTTTAGGTTTTTTTTATTAAAATAAAGGTCTAAATTGATTCTCAACAAAAAAAAAATTCATTAATATTTTGATCTTTAAAAAATGAACAATATCAACTTGATCATTAAAAATATAAAATACGGATCAAAATAATTCCTGATAAGGATCATAAAATATCTTTTAACTCGTATTTTAAATTTTTTATAATTAAATTTATATTTTTCATTTCTGATCAATCAAAATATAATCATATTTTTGTCAACCATCAGCTTGCCTCTCTAATCTTTTTACTATTATATTTGCTGACATATTTTTTATTCTTTTCGAGGTGAAGACTTTAACAACCATTTATATCAAAGTCCTTTTTTTATTTCTTATTCAAGTCGTGGTTGGAGTCTACCACCTAATCATTTTTTATATTTAATGTTTCAATAAGAGATGTAGCCTTAAATAATAATAATAATAATAATAATAATAATAATTAGTATATACTTTTTTAAGTCGGAAGTTAGCAACGATTTATATCAAGTTCTTTATATATATATATATATATATATATATATATATATATTCAATGAATTTTATTCAAACAGTCAAGAATAAAAGATAAATAATCAGTCCCGCTTCACCACTTCAGTGATAAGGCTGCAGGAACATTTGGTAACTGGTGAGTTGCGGGTTCGATCTCGCAATAGCTTCAATTTTTCCTTTTCCCATATAAGGCCTAAGTATGCCTCTTAAGAATCAAAAAAAAAAAAAGATAAATATTCATTATTTCTTTAAATCATCATGTGACCATTAATGAACATTTAATTTTGATCATGAATATATGATTGTATGGTCAAGTTTTGTTGTTCTCACCATCTCAATGTGCAAAATATTTTCACTATGTCAGGGACATAAAAGATAAATAATCAGTCCCGCTTCAGCAGTTCAGTGGTAAGGCTACAGGGACATTTGGTGACTGGTGAGTTGCAGGTTCGATCTCGCAATAGCTCCAACTTTTCCTTTTCTCATATAAGGCCTAAGGATGCCTCTTAAGAACCAAAAAAAAAAAAAAGATAAATAATCATTATTTCTTTAAATCCTCATGTGACCATTAATGAACATTTAATTTTGATCATGAATATATGATTGAACGGTCAAGTTTTGTTGTTATCACCATCTCAATGTGCAAAATATTTTCACTATGTATGCCCTACCAGCTGATCAAGTGATCATTCATGTTTTGCTCATCATCACCATCCACCAGATTGATCAAATCGTTGTACCTTTTGTTTTAAGCAGGTACAATGATAAGTTGTGAACATATACATTTGAAAGTTGAAAGTGTTGAAACGCCTATTTGTTTTATTCATATATATTAAGCTTTTATTTAAAGCATTATTTTTGGTTTGTTAGGGAAATTCAATTCATGTGGAAATTGGGAAAGACAAGGTGCCCCATTGACCTTAGCTTAACATATACTAGTAAGTTTTAAAGAGTTTAGGTACATTAATTTTCTAGCTCTCTCAGATCTGTTTTCCCCCCCTTACAATAGTTGCCCTTTTTGGATATCCCACAGAAAAGGGGATTGACGAAACAAGGAAGCTTCTAGACATGGAATATTACCGTTTGGAAGAATTATTATGATAAAAATTAATTAAAATAAATATCTTTTAAAATATTTAATATATTTTTACTTATTAATTAAAATAAATGAATTATTATTTTTATTTGAAACAAAATTGAGTGCAAATAAAAAATTATAAAAGTGTAGATTGCTTAAGGTTTCTTAAAAATTTCACCATTGGAACAAAACATTATGTGTTGCTTTACTATGATGTGGCATAATGGGGGCCACTTGATAGTAGTTATGGAACCCAAAGTAGGTTCCTTAGAAAATGATCAATGGAGACACTCTTAGCTTAACATATAAGTTTTAAAGAGTTTAGGTACATTAATTTTCTAGCTCTTTCATATCTGTCCCCCCCTACATACTACATCCATTTTTATGTTAATTTTTCAATTTATCTTTAATTTGGACCCTTATTAGGAAGTAGTATATTTTGTGTCTTGCCCGTTATTTTTTTTCTAATCATGAAGTATGACACCTGCACTGCAAAATGCATGAACTTCTCAACCGATTCAGAATGCAACATGAGAAACATCTGTCAATTTAATAGGCCTCTTTTCGAAAGAAGCATCTGAGTACTAAGGATTTTACTATTTTAGGGTATAGTTTTAATGTTAATATCATTATCATTATATGTATGATGCAGTGCATCCTCTAGCATGGGAAGGTCCAAAAGATTGCGAAATTGCATGAGGGAAGGTCGGAGCTTCCTGCTCCATGCATGGGATCCCATGTTTCTGACCCTATCAGCTGTCCTGCAAAGAAGCAAGCAACCCTATGTGCACCCTTCCAAAAAGGTGCACAATAGTCAGAAGAAGATTATCACAATTAATATATAATTATTCACGCAGTTAGTCAACATAGAATGACAGAGTAGCTTTGATTGCATTGAGTGATCTTATGTTATCATTTTTTTTTTTTTGCTTACCCAAATTTTTATGAAAAAAGTAATACAAAATAAGAAGATATAAAGCAATTGATATAGAAAAAATGGTATGAAATTATAGGGAAAAAACTTTGAAAAAAAAGGTGGATAAGGGTTTCTTAACCACAACAAAGTAAATTTAATAGGGGTAAATACCAGTCGGTTTGGGTGAACTTTGGTTAAACACATTACCCAAACCAATTAATCAAAATTTTATGGGTCGCTTTGGGTCGGGTTCATGTATTTTTTTTGTCAAACCCGAAGCAAACCAAGCTGATAAAAAATGGGTTGGTTTGGATGATTGGATCAAATCTATCGGGTGAAGCATCATTCGAAATATCGCGCAAATCATCACTAAAAGACTGCACACACAAAAAAAATTGCTAAATATTACGTAGCAACAAAATTGTCACTAAAAAATAAAAATGTATGATTGGGTCTCATGTTGTCAAGTTTGTAACCATTAAACCTGTTACCCGAATCAAACGAGTTCAGATTTTCTCGGTGTAGTTTGGGTTGGACCCGAACAATAAAAAAAATCGAATCAATTGAATTGATTTGGGTCGGATTTTATGTTACAACTGATAGAGATTATTAGTATGAAGATGCACAAATGATGAGAATAACCAGGTGTGGATATAGCTATTGGTCTTTAGGTTCGATTATCCATTCTATAATAATGGTTTCTGCAACATTGAAAAAGATGGTTTCCAACATTGTAAAACGGGAGAGGTTCGACGACAAAACGAGAGAGGTTTGATGGTGACGGTTTTTCTAAGATAGTGGAAAGAGATGCATTGTCTTTTCTTACGACAAGGAGGGATAAACACTCATATGCTTCCTCAAAATTTTGTCTATTTCTGACCATAGTGAAAGGTGCACAATTACTTTCTATGAATATGACTTGGTTTTTTAAATTCATGTATGATCAATGCTAAAGGCATTCTTTGTTTATGTTAAAGTTAACATGTGGTATTAGAGCCTTCGATACATGATTTAGAATCCACTCAAGTATGTGAATTTAGGTAATCATGATTCATGAATGTGTTTGGTTTATGATGCATGCATTTATGAAGTTGTTTTATCATGAAAGAACCAAATATTTTAGACTTGATAATCTTATACAATATGTGCATGATTAGGTGAATATAAGATGAGCATTGTTTCTTGCTTGTATACATGTTAGAAATGTTTTGGATGTGATTTTTGGATTGTTCTAAGTGCTAAAAATGGACATGAATGTTCATGGATGAAAATTATAGAAAACTTTAATGTTTTTAGATCATTGTTTTGTTTGTTTTAATTATCTAGTTTTATCTTAAAACATGCTTAAATATGAATCCAAGACATAGAGATCATGAAATTTTTGGGTTGAATGACCAAAAATGATGGTGAGTTAATACAGGATCGTGTAGACCCGATGATCTGCAGAACGGGTCTAGTTGACCCAGCAAGCTGCAGAGGTGACACCCAAAAAGTTGCATCTTTTGGGAAAGTTGCACGTTATTTACCGTTGATATAGTTAAAACAACGGTTAATAATTGTCCTCAACCGATGCTTCGTCCCAGTGGTTAGAAGTTGTTCAGCCGCCTTCTCGATCCCCGATTCGATTCTCATATTTGAGAATTTGACAACCGTTTTAAACAAAAGGGAATTAAGATGCGTTGTGTTTAAGTTTAAAGTAAAATAAAAATTGCAAATTGACACAACCATTGCCTTGGCCTATTGGTTTGTTGCTGGCCGAAGCAGTTGCGAGACGCCTGTTCGATCCTCAGGATTGAATGTTTTTATTTTATTATTGTTTTAAAATTAAAACAAGTTGAGTCATGGGAATAACAAAACGAATCGGTGTATCTCATGGGATTGAACCACAGACACTGCGGTGTGAAGCACACAGGCTGACCACCAGGACAACGTCGCAATGTTGGGGTCGTTAAAATTATTTATGTATCTGCTATAATTTGACTATTATATTTATATTTTATGATTTAAATGGTCTGCTGGTCAACAAAGTTAAGGAAAATTTAAAAGTATTTTTGATTACCCAAATGTCTTGATGCTTACATATGATTTACATAGTGTGGGTAAATTATTGTTTGTTATGAGACAATTTTTAAATGCCTTACGAGTGATAGAGTAGGAAAATTTATAACCCTAGTTACTTTGAACCAGGAAAATAGTTCAACAAACAATCGAGCATTATTCTCCACAACAAAATAGTATAGCTGAAATGGAAAATAGGGTTCTGGTCTAACAAAAGGTTATTGGGAGAAGCCATGTTGACGGCATGTTATATCTTGAATAGAGTTCCAAACAAAAGGAACAACATAACCCAATACGAGCTCTGAAAAAATAGAAAGCCCAACCTCAACTATTTCAAAGTCTGGGGTTATAGGGTGATAATGAAAGATCTTGAACCAAAGATAAAAATTAGGTGAAAAGGGAATTGAATGTGTGTTCCTAGGTTATGCTAAAAATAGCAAAGCATATAGATTCATGGTTATAGAATCTAATGACTCATATCTTGTAAATACAATAAATGAGTCTAGGGATGCAATCTTTCAATAAGAAAGGTTTAATTCAATTCCAAGTCACAAGGATAATGTTCATAGTAATGCACAGAATCCTGAAACCAATGTATCCAATAACAATAATTTGAAAGGTTCAGAACTTAGAAGAAGTCAAAGAAGCTAGGAAAGAGAAAACTTTCGGACCAGTCTTTTTCATGTTCCTTGTAGAAGGAACAAGAGAGTCCACAGACAGTTATGGACCAATTTGTTATAATACAGAAAGTGATCCAGAAACATTTGATGAGACAATAAAGTCTCAAGATGCCGCTTTCTGGAAAGAAGCTATACAATAAGAAATAGACTCAATAATAAAACGTGGAAATTAGTAGACCTCCCACCTGGTTCCAAACCAATAGGTTGTAAATGGATTTTCAAAAGGAAAATAAAGGTAGATGGATCCATAGATAAGTTTAAGGCAAGACTAGTTGCTAAGGGATTTACATAAAAGGAAGGCATTGCCTATTTTGATACATATGCATCAATTAGAGTGCTATTGGCACTTGCATCCATCTATAAGTTTGTCATTCATCAAATGGATGGAAAAAGGGTATTCCTAAATGGGGAATTAGATGAAGAGCTGTAAATGACACACCCCGGAGGGTTCATGGTTGATGTTCAAGGAAAGAAAGTGTGTAAATTGTATAAGTCATTGTATGGAGGACTAAAGCAAGCTCCTAAGCAACATCAAAAGTTTGATTAAGTTGTGCTAGCTAATGGATATAAAATAAATGAATCTGACAAGTGTATTTATAGTAAATTACATAATGGAAAAGGTGTCATGATTTGTTTGTATATAGATGATATGTTAATTTTTGGTACTGATCTAGATGAGATAGAAGAAACTAAGAGTTTTTCATCTATTAATTTTGATATGAAAGGCTTAGGGGAAGCTGATTTGATTCTAGGAATTAGAGTTACAAAATTGGTGAGAGTATAGGTTTGTCCCAATCTCACTATATAGAAAAGGTATTAAATCAATTTAATCACTTTGATTGTCAACAAGTTGTTACTCCCTTTGATCATAACACTAATGTAATACCAAATAAATGTAGTTCAGTAGCACAACTTGAATACTCAAAGGTAATTGGATGCTTGATGTATATCATGACTTGTACCCGACCAGACATTGCATATGGTGTAGGGGGACTAAGTAGGTATACAAGTAATCTGAGACGACCCGCCGTCCCATCAGTAGAACCTAATATATTAACTAATCTTAATCGCATAATAAACGTTAGCGCGCCTTATTAAAACGAAGCGAAGCGGAAAATTTAGCGCGGAAGCAAACAAATACACGGCACGCAACGCTTCAGAGTACACAGCTTAAAATATAAAGAAATATATCACATACAGTATTGCCCCATCAGTAGGGCTACAGTAATACAGTAATACATACGAGTATACTCTTACAAACCAAAATAAAAGTATGAAAGGTAGGCCGAGAGATAGCTCTCCGACTAATCACGATCATTGCCCAACCTCTCGAGGCTAGGGTCCGCAGCACGTCCTCCAGCGTCAGGCTCGTAAGGAATGCCGTCCAGCTCTTCAGCAACTGGTTCTTCCTCGGGGTCTTCCCATAAAATAAGAGCAACACATACAGAAAAATAGCGGGAGATAAGAAACATATATCATCAATATGGGAGAGGGGCATCAGTATAGCATATATATATACATCACACAACACAGATAACATATATACCACAATCTCATCCATCTCTTAAGTCACCAATCACAATCATCTCAAACATCGTTCTCTCATATAAGCCTATGGGAGGGTTACTAATCCCTATGTATATGCTGTCTTCCCTATATGCATGTCGGCCGATACATCACGTCCCCAATTGGACATCCCCGTCGGGATCACATCACATCACATCACATCATATCCCGCCTCGGGATTTTACGTAACGTCCCCAATTGGACATCCCCCTTTGGGACCAAATGCTGTGGTATGAAATGTTATGAAAATGCAACAAACATCCATCGCAGGTTGATATCGGAACCTCACGCCTAAACACTCGTCCACGACCACGACACATCGCATCACATCAACGTCAACATCAATCATCAACATCAACATCACATCATCATCAACATCGCATCAGCATCAGCATCACGACGCCTTGCGTCTACGAGCCACAGCTCCACGGTCGGGACCACAACGATATCAACCCGAACAACATCAACGCTCACCATACTCTCATCAACACTCAATCAATCAAATCACATTATCATCACAACAGTAATTCTACCAGTACAGCTATCATTATAAAGTAAAACAATAATTCATCATGTAGGCAGTTCAACAAATAAAACCAACAAATAATCAAATAACCAATTCAACACATCAACCTCAATAAACTACAATAGTCATATCATCAACTTAGTGGTGATAGCCCAAAAGTACCTACACCCAGGGTCCAGGCACTTTTCCAGGGCTCAACCTCTAGTAGGGTTTTAGGGTTTCCCTACACAGATATATATATTCTATACCAGATTGCCTTCCCGACGATATGAGTTCTTTCTCCCCACCTTAGTGATTCCCTCGAGCAGCTCCGGCTATGACTCCCCAGCTGTCAGTCGGGTGCGCTGTCGGATGTTCGAATCCTGTCTGAGTCTATACAACAAAACACAACCAGAAATTAAAATAAGGAAACCATAATCTATCTAATCTCTAGGATTAGCTACTGCCCTTAATTACTTAAGTAGGCTAGGGATATTGGAATTCTACCAACTCTTGGATCAATGACCCTTAAGCATACCTAATGCATAATCAATGATCAATTATCAAAGATTTGAACCAAAACCCCTTAAACCATCAAGTAGGGTTTCGGCCCTCACCATGAAAAATAGGTGAGAGTTTGATTTGGCCTCCTAATCACTTGGATTACATGATTAAGGGATGACACATGAGGAATCAAGAACAAAGAACAAAACCCATTTTTTCCCCCAAAAACCCACCCATTCGGACCCTAAAAGATAAATAGGCTAGAGATTTTATTTCATCACAAGCTCTTGGATTATGATAGTAGGGGATGATACTAGCTCATAGGAATTGGTTTGGTCTCAAAATGATTTTTCTACAATTTTCTAGAGATTTTTGAAGTTTAGATCTAGAAATTGAAATTCATGAAAATAAAGGGAGAAAATAAATATTGAGAGCTCAAGCATGAAATCTATACCTTCTAGGTTGTAGAGGAGGATGAGAGGAGCAACTTTGCTTCACAAACTTGCTTGAAAAAGCTTGAGGAAGCTTGAGGAAAAAGAGGTTGAAAATGGAGGAAGAAGAAAGGAGGAGAAGGAAGAAGAAGAAGAAAGAAGAAGAAGGAGTCAGCAGCTGGAGCAAGGGCCACGTGAATGAGGGGGAGAAAAGGTGAGTGGGTGAGGTAATTGTTGATATTTAAGAAGACTTAAGGGTTAAGAAAGGTAAAGAGGTAATTAGTAAAAACTAACCAAGGGTAATTTGGTCAATTCACGTCCCGATAATTTGAAAATCCTCACGACATTTGTAGGAGTCCCCAAATGATTTAACATAGCCCTGGTATGAAAATCATTGGCTCAAGGTTCTCGAAAAACCCTAAGACAACTCGAATCGTCTCCTAGAACGATTATCGGCCTGAATATAATAATATTATTTTTATTTTCGAACGTCAGGACGAACTTTTTCGAAAGTGTAGGAAATGTGATTCTAAGACTAACTGTCTCGTTCGCGGGTCCAAATTAGGTCTCGATAGTAGTAAAGCACTACTGTCAAGGAAAAACGCAGACCGGGCTCCGTCTGAGTTTTCGACCCAAAACTTAACCATAGCTTCCTACGATAGCGTAAAGCGTGACTATGGCCTCGGAATAATTTATTAAAGTTTCTAGACCCTCAAATAAAATACAATTAATTAATTACTGATTAATTAAAAGATTAAGAAAATCGGGGTGTTACATAATCCAAGCAAAGACCACTGGCATGCTGTCTGAAGAGTATTGAAATACTTGAGGGGGACCATGAACTATAGTTTAAACTATAATGGTTATCCTTCAGTGTTAGAGGATACATGGATGCCAGTTAGGTAAAGAAGACCATGCTTCAACAAGCGGTTGGGTCTTCTTCACATATGGTGGAGGTGCTATCTCTTGGGGTTCCAAGAAAGAGACTTACATTATCGGCTCCACCATGGCTGCATGATTCATAGCATTTACTGTAAGTAGAAAAGAGGCTAAATGGCTTAGAAATTTGTTGTATGGGATATCAATTTGGCCAAATTCAAAGGCGCTGGTATCCATACATGGTGATAGTTAGTTAGCACTATCAAAGCCATATTGCCAGGTATATAATGGAAAGTCTACGACATAGCTATGCGAAGGAATTAATTATAAATGGAATAATATCCATAGTTTCTGTACGAACAGAAGGGAATCTTGCAGATCCTTGACGAAGGAACTGACAAGGGAAATGGTGTTGAAGACATCATTAGGGATGAGACTCGAGCCCACATCTAAATGATCACCAATGGTGGAAACCCAACTCACACTTGAGTAGCATCAAGTCTTGCGTTCAATGTGGCCAAAGTACACTATTAGAGTGATTGCAAGTACTTGACAATAGATACATCCCAAGGTTTAAAAGTACTTGGACCACAAAGAAATATAGGAGGGAGGATGAGTTTTTGCTCTTAATGGACTTATAGCATATATATGCTGAAGTGCTTTAATTATGGGGGCGCTTCCAATAGAGTCTACCTATGTGAGAGTGAAGTGAGGCTGCTTCTTGGAGTTAAGGGCTTGACTCTTAAAACGCTCATGAAAAGGATATAAGACACAAGGTCTTATCAAAAGTGTCGGCTTTCACGTCGTTCAATGGTATCGAGATTTCATGTGTAAGTTATACACGCTCCTTCTAATGAATATTTGGTTCAAAGCTTGTTTATCATTTTATTCGGGACGAGTGAAACCCATTTCTTACTAAGCAAATGTCCAAATCCCCGAGATACCTTTGTTTGAAAGCATGCGATTTTCGGAATAATGGGATTTGGGTTTATTTTGAAAATGGTAGGGGATTGTGAGGGATTTCCAAAATATGGAAGTCCTAAAACACACAAGAGGAAAAATGTCTCTTCATGAGTTTAAAATCCTTCCTAATAAGTGTGTTACATCATGAACGTATGTGTCTATACATCAAAGGATACATGCATGAAAGGTTGCATTCCTTCTTTCAATTAATGAAAGGTTGTTTCCTTTCACCAAGTGACATGAGTTGGTCTATAAATAAAACCACTCTGCATGTAGGAAAGATTGACGAAATTGTAAAGTCTTATCCATTCCAAATCATCTTCTTTTCTCCCTTATGAGCAGAGAGAGTTAAGGAAACTATTGTTCTGTAAACTGCCATTGACGGGCGAATCGAACCTAAAGTCTAGTGTTTTCACATGTCTTAGAGATTGCGCATTTTCTTTGTCTTCTCTTCTTTGTTGCAGATCCAGACCCCAGTATCTAACATTGGTTACGTACTATGGAAGCTGAGGTTAAGATGGTGGGATCATAGAGGAAAGTACGATTGGTCCGAGGTTGTAATAGGATGGACGAGGGCATCCTTTTTTATATAATTTATACACAGAGACAGAGGGAGTATTCACGGATGTGCCCGTGCAACATGGAGAAAACGCAAAGAAAATTGATGGGTGGGGACCATTAAGCTTGTTGTTTTTTCTTTCTCGGTTGGAAAGCTTGCTCCTTAAATACTACTATACTCCCCCGTTACAGTTTATAAGTAAAATTCCACTCATGTATAATGAAACAAAATATAAGTAAAATTCATGTATTTAATTATTATATGTCCAAAATATCCTTACTCCATTTATTTAGAGCAGTACCACCACTTCCCACTCACGTAGCCTATTTCCAATGAACACCCTCATTTATTAAGAGCAGCTCCACCACTTCACCACTTCCCACGTTTCTTTTTCTCCTAAGGGGTAATTTAGGTATTTTAGTTGAACTTTTAAGTGAAATCACAAAAATTAAATATGAATGAATAGTTATTTTAATAAGTGTGAAAATGACTGACTTTGCTTATAAACTGTAACGGAGTGAGTACACTTACTTAAACACCATGGGTTGGGGTGTTGAACGCGTCCGTTGACCAGCTCCGATATCATGCTAACCTCCAACTTGCCATATTTTCAATTAGCTAGCTTGTTTCTCCAAGTTGCCGTATTTCCAATTTGTAAATATTATTTTCAGTACCATACATTTTTACAAATGGCACACATGCAGATACAATCGAGACGACGACACCGTATCCTCACTACACTACTTATTAATTAGTACTGTACTTCGCACTGCACCAATTGCATTTTTATAAATTAAATAAAGACGATTTTTGTGGCCTTCCTCTCCTCTTGTTCTTGGTTTCACCAGCGAGCTGCTGTATTCATTTGTCCAATCTATAGATTCTATACCTATTGCCAATTTTTGTGATACTAGAAGCCAATGGGAGGTCGCCTTTTGAGAAACAATGGTTTAAGGCGTTGCATTGCATCATTCATCACACAATTCAATAGGGACATAGAAAACTTCATGGTTTAAATGTAAATTTTTTTATTTTGTTATATTTTTCTATAAAATCTTCATCTAACAATAGACCAAAAAAAAAAAAGAATACATCTAATATTTTTAAAAAATAATAAATATTTAATATTTTTTATTAGTAAATAGAAGAATTATTAAGAGGATTTAAAATTGTTTTTTTAACTTTCTTCATATTTATAACCAGAGGTGGATAAGAAGGTAAAGGGAATCTTATTTTAATGTTTACCAAACCGGTATATATTGATCTTACATGAGACAACTCTAATAACAAAGATATTTTGTATAGCGTATTTTTTTCTCTTTTATGTGGATATTTTTTTTTTAAAGCAATTTATGTGGATATTTATAGTATGGAAAAATTAACATTAAACTAGGGGGGCACTATAAGGTGTTTTTGTACATTAATTTTTTAAACTTTTAACATATGTATATTTAAAAAAATAAAAAGTAAATGAAAATTAGTGATAAATATATATAGGATAGTTTTTGCATGTGACACCATCAAAGATGCCACCAAGAAAAGCGTATTTTATGAGAAAGTGTGGTAACATGGATCAGTAATCAAACCTTCTCCTTCCCATGTTCTTTTTTAAAAAAAAGGATCAGACAAAAACACCAAGAGGCATATTTGAACCACACAAAAATCAGAAACGTGACTTGAAATAACCCTAACCAAGCAACCAGATCTTGCTTTTTGTGGTCAAATGGGGACAAACGGAGGAGGGTGGTGCGGTGGGTGCCTCCGACGAAGGGGAGGTCCAGATCGAGATGAGGCAGCGCATGGTGGCGATAGGGTGGTGGTGTGTGTGTGGTGGTCTGCTGGTGACTAAAATCTGGTCATGAGTTGGACGGAAGATAACGGAAATTAATTAGGTGACTAAAAACTTCACATAAATACTAGATCAAGCTAAGCATCATTTAAAAAATCCACAAGATAAATGATATTCTATTTTATCCTTTTTAATTTTTTGGACAAAAGGAAGTGTGTTAGTAATGACTCTTGTACCCGATATGAGCTCCAATATTATATGTCTTATCATATGCAAGAAGAGAACAATTTTAGTGGACAAAACAAGAGTGATGAGGCCCTTAAAAAATCAGAATAATCTTACATGACAATTTAAGTTAAAAATAAGGATTTGTTTATTTTTCACAAACCAGCATTAGTTGCCTAGCTACATATTGCTATGTTTGTTTTAGATTTTCAACTTGCAAAATCCCGTTTAAAAACCCGTTGGATGAAAGCTACAAATACTTGCTTTGTATAAAAGTGCATTGGGAAGCCAAATCTGCATAGGAAACTGTGTTTTTTTCCGTTTGCGTGTAGAAAAATCTAAACCAAACATGCTAATAACCTTCAAGTTTTCCTCATCATTTTTAATTCAATGCCAACAAGAGTGATGGAAAGTTTAATAGCTATTCAAATGAGCTTCTTTTTCTTTTTAATAAAAGCTGAAGTACTTGGATTAACTCAACATAAGGTCCAAATTAAGACCCGTCGAGACAGATAGAAGAGGACCGGCAAATGGAAGCACAGAGACAAAAAGAGGATGAATTCATGGAGGATGAATTCCAAGATGCAGAAGACAAGTTTATTCATTTTACAAGGGATGCATGTTAAGAGATGAGGCTTTGGTTGGGAATGGCAACGGGACGGGGCGGGCACGAATAGCACTTCCCCGCCCCCGACAAATAAAAAACGAATCCGCCCCCGCCCGTTACCCGTGCAGGTACCTGTTGGGCGTAGAAATGATAATTTTACCCATATCCGCGGATAAAATCCGTAACGAACACGAGACGGGGGCTTAATGGATACCTGCTTGTTAATGGGACGGGGCGGATATTGAGGTACCCGTACCCGCGGGGGTACGGGTACCTGCTAAATCTGATTTATTAATGTTCCAAATTTTGGTTCAAAACTTCACAGCGTAAGCATATTCCAAAAGCAAAATAATACCAAATTCAAATTTTGTTTACATAAAACTAGCCTAATTTTTTTTAGTCCATCATATGTGACATGTCTATTACAAGCTGTTACGGTAAGAAAAATTTTAGCAAGTATCTTTGACAAGGTCATAAGCACAAAATTTGCAAGACATGTGCAAGGCTTCTCTCCCTCTCTCCCCCTCCAATAAAAAAATTCTCTCTCTTGATATTGAGTAGCAGGAAAAACAAAAAACAAAAAATAAGAGACAGGGCAGCTTAAAAGCACATCTTGTGACCTATGTGCTGACTTAGAACTCAAACTATTACATTGAATCAAAAAGAGTATTTACATATTAATCTGTGTGTTGACTTATAGTTACAATTTTAGAGTCATCTATCAGAAAAAGTATTGAAGTTTTTTTATCAAATATGGAAAGGATCATAGTTTTTTTTATATATCTGTGGACATTCGTAATATCTATGAATATTCGTAAAATCCGATAAAAACCCATTTAGCAGGTACCCGCTCGAGCACGGGTGAGAATGGGGAAGTAGTACCCGTGCCCGCCCCGCCCCATTGACATCCCTAGCTGGGCGGGTATTTAGTGGGTTTCGCGGATACCCATGGGTTCGTAAATATCCACGGATAATTGTTACAAAAAAAAAACCAGATTGTTTGTTCAGCAGACATTCTAAGGAATGCCAAAAGGAATGAAGTCAGAAATTTGTACAGAGAGAGTATTGTTAGAGGAGCATTATTTAGCAAAGAGAGAATAAAAGTATACAGGAACCAGAAAACGCAGTATTTAAAAACTTGCATATATTCTTTAAAAACAAAACAGTAACTGGGTATTATGCAGCAATTCTAAGCCTTATGCAGCAAAATACAAACCAAAGTAAATGGAGAAATCATAACATATTACCACAAAAAAGAACCACAAAAACCTACAATCTAACAGGGGGACAAGAAAGCATCACAAATCACCACGACAAAAATCAATAAGGGGGACAATAATTTGTGGGGTGGTGGTCTCGGTGGAGAAGAAATGCAGAATGCTACTAGGTAATGGAGAAGAATGTGTGGGGTGCACGTGGCCGGCAGGGACGATGGCGGTCGGAACGGACAATGGCTGAGGAGATCGCGGTCTTCTGGTGAGGGTGAACGGCTCAAGGGTTTGCAGTACTGTGAGGGTGGAGGAGAGGAGAGACTGGTGGAGAAATCTTTAGCTGAGAAGCAAACAAGATTAGTGATGCAAAGTGGTGGTGGTGGTGGTCTCGTTGGAGAAGGATAAGCAAGGCAAAAGCAAGGTGGTTTCTTACCTGAGAAGAGAAGGGACAATGGTGAACTGTGAGAGGTGCTAGGGTTTGCTCTTTGGTGCTGAGGGATGAAGTCTCAGGTCTGAGGGAGAGGGAGTGAGGGTGAACACTAGTTAGGTTAGGTTTAAAAATTAGAGATATTCTAGTAACTTCATACATCGATACTCTCGGGCACAATTACGGATAAAATTGTCATCCTTACGTTTGGTGTGAAATTAATTGCTGCATAATAAAAATGGCTAAGGTTGCTTCAATCCCTTAAATCCGTAAGCTTGTATCTCATAAATATATTACCATTTCCATGGAGGTTGGAGAGAGATAATATCAAGTTGTTGCTGCTGCTGTGTATGGGTTTCATTTTTGTAGATTTAGATACAAAAAGTGAGAAATAGAACAAGAATGGGTGTTTGTGACTGTGTTTAAGAGAGGGAGAGAGAGAGGGCGTAAAAAAAAAGATTAAATAAAACAAAAAATGGATTCAATTTTTTTAATAAAAGAAAAAAATCAATTCCTACGACAGGAAAAAAAAAAAAAGAAGAAGAAGAATGAGACACTGCACAGAGAAAAAAGAATCAAATCAACTTTTAGAATCGAATCATCTTTGATAAAACAATTTTATACCAGGCGAAATTAAATCGATTACTTAAAGTTAATCGATTATTTGAAGTTGTAATCGATTCTTTTGAGTCAAGAACCAGAGTCACTATGTATCAAAACAAGTTACAAGTAATTAATCTTGACTGTTGATTAAAAAATTAATATATCCAACGATAATATTAGGGGTAACCACCAATATACCCAAAATTAAGGCTTCACCTTAGACATCGACTTAGTCAAGGTACACTTATTCAAGTTCGAACTAGCAAGTCACGGTTGATTGAACCGTATTTACCAATTTATCAAATATAATACATTTGTCATCTCTGTTTTAAATGAGTGCTCTAGTGTAGTGGAGTAATTGCTATCCATTAGCTCTAAGAATCTGTGTTTGAATCTACATAGAAGCATTCATCTGGTGTTGAAGTTTATTTTTTCAAATGTACCCTTGAAAGGGTGATTACCCTTTGAGTTATGAACTATATAGAATGAAATATTTTTTTAAATTTTGAAAGGGAATATATTACTTCAGAATTCATAGTTAATAGAAAACTGATTGTTCTTACTCGTATTTTATCAGTATAGTGATTGGACAATTTCAGTATATTGATGGTATGTGAGGTCCGAAATATTTTTCTACAACTTTGTTGCATGAATTAAGTGAAGCACTGATGACCCTTCGTTACATTTTCGTTTTGCAGGTTCAACTGGGGTTTCAGTGTTAGAAAACTATTAGAACGAATACTCTTAAGAAACAAGGATTTCTCAAAGAAGAAAGAGCAAGAGCACATCAGCTTTCTCACGGGATTGAAGGTTTTAGCCCTTTCGGAAGTTTTAGCAAACAAAGCTCAGGAATACAAGAAAGGTTAAATGACTTACCTTCTAAGATTTATATGTAATTCTTACTATGATGATGATCACCAGCATGAATAATATGATTTTGCAAACTTAGGAACGAAACAAAATACTACAGATTAAATCAAAAGACGGCGACAAGTTCACGAAAACAAGGAATCAAAGCTGCAAGAAAATAATTCAAAATCGAGAGAATGATATAACACACAGAAGAACATCACTCATTGTTGATTAAGAGACATCAACTAGTTACAACAATATCCCTGCTTAAAATATGTATATATATATATATATATATATATATATATATATATATATATATATATATATATATAATCTATAATCTATATGGAGCCAGTTTAGTAAAATTAGCTGTTAGCGGATAGCTTATAACGAATAGCGGATGAGGTAGCTGATAGCGGATAACGGATAAGCTAACTTTTTTTCTGTGAAAGTGTTTAGTAAAACTAGCGGTTGAACTAGCTGAAAAATATAAAATGACATAAAAGGACATCTTCATTAATGATTTTACATAAAAGAGAGAGAAGAGAATAAAAGTATAATTAATGAAGATAATAAGGATAAAAATGGAAAAAAAAATGAAACGCTATAAGCTATAAGCTCAAACGCTACTTCAAGTAGCATCTGGAAAAAACGCTATAAACTCATGACAGATGCGCTTACCAAACGGGACTACTTTCTCATTCGCTATAAGCTATTCGTTATAAGCTCGTTGAAGTACCTTGCCAAACAGACTCATAATATATATAAATCCAGTCCTATTTGGAGGAAATTTTGGACAACACTTCCTCAACACTCTTCTTCAAAACTTTCCGTTTTTAGAAATTTAGATCCAGATTTTATAAAATTTATTAAAACAAATATTAAAAGAAAAAACAAAATCAAAACACCTATCGAAACTATAAGTTGCATCATTAAAGTCAGGTGTGCATGAAACGTCTTCCAAAAAGGATGGTTTATTGACCATTAATTAAAATTGACATACAAAAATTAAAAAACGGGAAGTACTTCCAAAAATATGGTTTATTGAAATGTCATTAATTAATTTTTTTTTTATTCATAGACAAATCATGCGGGCATCACATCTGAAGTTCCATAGGATGTTCAAATTGTATGTATTATTAGTTGTAGAACCTTCCCAATAATAGCATTTATCATCTGAAGTTCCAATTAGTACATCTGAAGTTCCATGGCATTTATCTTCTCTAGGATGCATCTTTCAACTTCCCAATAAAAATTGAAAAGTTCAAATGAGAAGGCTATTAATTAATTAATTAAAGACTAATTCAGAAGGTTTCTCCTCACTCTCTCAATTACGTTCCATTTTCCTCTCTTGAGAACCTTCTCATCCTTCTCCCATAGCCTTCTGAGAACTGCGAGAATATGAGGAGGCTGTGAAGCAGAAAAAAACTAGCGGCAGCTCTCAGGTTGGTCAAATCTTTCCAATCAGTCAAGGGTTCTTCATCTTCTTCCATCGTTGAAATGCAGGCAAACATTTTCTTTTCCCTTCATGGTATCTATTTTAAAAATTGGTAGCTTTGTTTGGTTGTTCTCTTTGTTCAAAAAAATTAGGAGCGTGAGCATTTTGACCCAATCGACCGAGCAGCTGATGAGTGGAGGGCTAAGGAGATTGCTAAGGACATTGAAAACAGTAAGGTATTGAAATTTTTTTTCCAAAATCTACCTACTTTTATTTTGGCCAAAATTGGTTATTGTTTTGCTAGAGGCTACGTGTAACAAGACTTTCACAATCGATTTGTTATTTTGCAAAATTAATTTTGAATTGATCGATGTTATCTCTCTGGGCATCTATGCTCTTCTATTTATTCTTGGTGTTTTTGTTAGATTTAGCAACACTGAGATAAGTTTTTAGGTTTTAAACTAAATTATATCAGCTATTTGATTTTTTGGCATTGAATATGTTTGATGAAATGGCTCAAACAGAAAAAAATTTTTCCTTTTATCTTCCCCTTTCATGGTAGAAAAGCACATGAACGTGTAACTGTGGCAACTCATGCCTTTTACTTTCCATTTTATTTAGTTACAATATTCTAAAATATTATAGCTTACTGGAATTGAATTATGCTTGGAAGTTGGTCTTAAGGTTTTAACTTTATAAGCATTCAGACAGTATGGTCTAACATGAAGTAATGTTTATTTGAGCATTCTTTATGAGCTTATCACGGGGAGGACAGCTGTAGAAAGAAACTTACCAAGAAATGAACAAAAGCTTTTGGAGTAGGTAAGACCTTATGTTTCTGATCTTATGAAGTTCGATCTTATTGTAGACCCCCAACTTGAAGGACAATATTGCATCCAATTAGCTCTTAAACTTGCAAGCGTCATTTGCGGTTATACATCTTTAGGATATGGCCACTTCTTCTAATGGGTTTATGCTTGCTTTTAGGTAATTGGTGAATGGCAATCAAGTCAAATTGATGATGAAGTTTCTGCAAAGTATATAAAAGGGAACAATTCTGGTGGTTTATAGGATTTTTGAAAAATAATAGATTAGTTAAAGTAGATTGTCTGAAAGAGTTGTTGTTTCATATTTGTTTTCTCTTGACTATTTCTACCACTGTGGTGATTATATAAATAATTAAATTTCACCTTCTTCATCATGAGTCTAATGGACAGTAAGAATAAGACAGATCTTGAAGTTGCAAACACTTTGCAATTTGAGAGATCAATAAGTAAGGTAAATCTAACATGTCAATTAAGAATTTGTTCTGTAGTCTGCCATGGTTACAAAAACCAATGCTTGAAGATCATGTTGTTAGTTTTGTTGGATGAGACAATTGAATTTGTTAATCTATAACATATCTTTGCCCTTTACTCTCTAAAATCAAAGAAATATAAGGGAAACAAGAATTATCAATTTAATTTTACTCTAATGCAGTTATCTATGAAAACAGATCTTAGTTGTCTAAATGTTGTTACAAAGGAAAACCATCTGCTATGTCTGCATAATCACCGTGCACTACTAAATTTAAAGTTCCATTTTCCCATTTAATATAATTTGTCTCCAGGTACAACATATTAAAGGATTGTCAACGAATTATGAGGGAAATTGGACAAAGTTCATCAACTATATATTCTCAAGGGTCCCACTGTACAACAAGGTTCTTTCATATTTCTATTGGCTTCCTACAGATTTCAAAGCAGTTTGAGCTTGACTTTAGAAATAAAGGAAGGGCAGGACTAAAAATCCAAACATCAATAAAACATTTCCAGCTGACTTGAGAGGTATGATGAAAGTGTTTTGATAATGACATTTTTCTAGTGGTGAATAATGTTCATGTTCAAGTATTTAAACTCATATTGATTTTTACTGCATGTATAACAGGTACCGGTGTAACGGGCTTAATTAGAGCAATTGTCATACTAATTATGCCAAGTAGAAGCATAAGGTCACATGGTTGCTTTGCAACAATAAATCTGAACAATCTAATAGGCTATATGTAAATAAATTTCTACATTGTTTAATTTTAGACGCATTTCCCTTATATTGAATTTTGATCACTATCATGTTCAATTTAGTAATAAATTAAAATTCATTATCATCTACGATGAAACAAAAATAAAAATTCATATATTTTCCAAAATGAATTCTAGCCTCAATTCTTTTATTAGTTATGTAGTTCATTTTTATAAATTTGGATATTCATATCTAATGAGCTATATTTCCGTGCGACACATGGGTACATATATATATATATATATATATATATATATATATGAACAATACCGGGATAACCTGATTAGTAACCTTGATGTGATTGTGTACAGTTAATACCTATAATATGCATATGTACTATTTCAAGGGTATTCAAAATCTTTATTCATAATAATATTAATACATATTTTTTTCCAAGACCCTTTCGAATTTCTCTTTGGATGCTTATTTAAGGGAACAAAGATATTTCGGTGTCTATTTTTTTCATTCATATTACTCAAATCCAAAATCTTTCTTAATGGGACCGAACTCCTTTATTATAAAGGAGGGAAGAACACATTACATTATTGCAAGCTCCACAGCTTCTCGAGAAATCATAAAAGAAGACTTTTCCATCATTAACCTTGTTTTTTTGTAGCTAGGAGCACTTTGTATGCACAATTGTTGGTCCAAACTCGTCATATTCTTGCTTTGAAATCCATAACTGCACTCAAAAGGATACTTGTCTCATTAGGAATCATATACAGGGACAAATTTATGTTAATGGGTAGGGGCAATTGTCCCCACAAGACACATTTTTTTCAAATTAATATTTAATACAACTAACAATTTCCAATTTACCCCCACAAAGCTTTAAATGTTACCCCTATATGTCAAATCATTAGGTATCTTTTCGTGAGGACAAAAATTACTTTTGTAATTTCTCATCTTTTCTTAGTGATTTGTTTTTCATTTCTCACTTGCGAACGTAGGTATTGTTAGAAAAAAAAATGAATAAATAGATAAATAAAATAAAAATAGAAAAAAGATGAAGAACACCGATAAATTGTTTATAGTCTGAGATATGTGGAATCATACTGTCCTTAATAATTATTTCACCACAAAGGTAATAATAATGCGAATATCCTCAGGATTTAACAGACTCTTCCAGATTAATCTGAGTTTATAGAACAACAAGAAAAATATCAACTCTCATTTGACATAAAGAACACACAAAAGTAGAAGAAGGAAGAATTTTGCTTTTTAAAGAAAAAGCTCTTACGGTGGTTTTTTAAAACCAAAACAAATGCATCACATTTTCTATCTATTTCCAAAAACTATCCACAAACTGATGAGTGATGTCTACTAATAGACTTGTTTTAGAAACGTTTTCAAAGCGAATATTAAATAAATCAATTGCATTGAAGAGTTTGCAACGTTAGAATATTTTGATGTAAAGGACAACATAATTCAGAGCTTTGAAGACTCCATCAATTCTTAACGAAAATATTAAGAAAATTAATTATAGTAAATGGTAATAAAAATTATATTTAAAATCTTTTAAAACAAATTATTTTGGAATAAAATTTTCCAACAGGTTTCACATTGAAACTGATGCATGTTATATCTTATATATTTTATATTATATTTTTTTATCGCTTATACATATTTATAATATTTCCTTTTAGTGAAAAATTTATATACTACCTTTTGTCCCCACTAACGAAAATTTATAAATTCGTCATTGATCATATAGATTATATATGAAGGCATGCCAGTAATCAGAGAAGAACGAAAGAACAAATCAAACCTCTTGGAAGCTACTAAGGGATGCCAAAATAGAACCACCAATCCAACTACTGCACTTTCTCTCAGGTGGTGCTACCATATTGACCGTCATGTTGGTTGGGGCTAATGTACTAATTTCCTTGATCATTCTATCAGAAATGCCGGGAACATAGTTGATCCTACGGAGAGGGTAATGTTGTTGTATAGATCTTTCTTGATGTTAACACGGCATTTCGTTATGGACCTGTATGTCATCTCATGAATGCCAGGTGCATCAATTCCTATAATGGATGGTTGGAACAGGACCTCTGGACATCTAAAACGCTCATCACCAATTGTAATAACCTCTCCATCAGGCAATTCATAGCTTTTCTCCACCAAAGAGCTGGTCTTGGCTATGTCTAACTCTTGCTCATAGTCAAGGCCAACGTAAGTCAGTTTTTCCTTCACATCCCTCACAATCTCACGTTCTTCTAAGGTGGTAAAAGAATACCCACGTTCAGCCAAAATTCTCATCAAATATTCAGTAAGGTTATGACCAGCCACATCAAGACAAAGGATGGCATGTCCACAGGCATAACCCTCTTGGATAGGGACTGCGCATCTGACACCATCACCAGAATCCAACACAATACCTGCAAACAGAAGGTAAATAAGTCAACCTGAAAATGTGAATTAAATGACATATGAATAAGAGAACCCACAGAGATAAGACTCTTTGGTTGATGAGGAAACTCATAATTTTAAAATAGTAAATACATTGTAGTCCTAAGGTGTTTCTTGCCCATTTATTAGTGGCATGTTAAGTGAAACCATGCACAAACAATCAAAAGTGAAACATATATGGTGCCTTCTCTGGTACCTTCCACAATTATGGGGGTAAAAGTTACTCTACCCAATCAGAATGTGGCACCTCAATTACATGGATCATGTCAGTGTCACATAGGATATAGTTCTCACCATCTGATTGGGCTACATAAGCAAGGTAAAAGTTATTGGGGTACCAGAGAATTCACCAACATAT
Organism: Ammopiptanthus mongolicus; assembly: GCA_039655645.1. Classification (NCBI taxonomy): domain Eukaryota; kingdom Viridiplantae; phylum Streptophyta; class Magnoliopsida; order Fabales; family Fabaceae; genus Ammopiptanthus; species Ammopiptanthus mongolicus. The sequence goes on along the minus strand of CM077347.1, from coordinate 23,009,542 downwards.
ATTCTTTAGAGAAAACTTGGGTTCACTTCTAAAAGTTGCTCGTAGTGCTGCTTACCAATGGAAAGAAGGCATGTATAACAACTCATCAATGAAAATATAACATGTGTAACAGCATGTGTAGATGCTTTCTTCTCATTAAAAATCAGGATCACAAGCACCTTTAGGTCTCTGCACCTAATTAAGTCATATTCTTTCTGGATAGCCACTGATATTGTCATATATCACTCTCAATCTAAAAGCTCCTCATAAGTTCAAACCATAACCTAAATGTAATTAAGCAACTTAAGATTTGCTTACCAGTTGTATGACCACTTGCATATAGGGAAAGAACAGCCGAAATCACTACTTACATAGCAGGGGTATTAAACGTCTAAAACATGACTTGGGTCATTTTCTCACGATTAAACTTGGGGTTAAGAGGAGCATCAGTTAAAAGAATTAGATGCTCATCTGGTTCAACTTTACGCTCATTATAGAAGGCATGATGCCAAATCTTTTCCATATCATCCCAATTGCTCACAATTCCATGTTCAATGGGGTACTTCAAAGCCAGACCACTTTTAGACTGTGCCTCATCACCACTTTTAGACTGTGCCTCATCACCAACATAAACATCACCATTGCGACGTTGACGACCTACAATGTTGGGAAACAAAACATGTGGGGCATCATTTCCCTCAAATCCAGCCTGAAAAGTTAAATTGCAATTACTTATCTTAATTCACAAAGTTAAAACTTAAAAACTAAACTATATAGAAAAAAAAAACAAAGACAAAAACACAATATATATGTACCTTAAACATCCCACTTCCATTGTCAAGAATAAGTGGTTGAACTTGAATATCCTCACCGTCCGACATCTTCTACTATCTGCAGGATAATACATAACAAATAGTTAATACCCAATAGAAATGCATCGTTTCACTAAGGAAGAAAAGGACAAGTTCTTATTTTGAAAGAAAAAGCCCAAAACTATTTTGCTTTTCTCACCTGAAATTCTTTCTCTTCTCAGGCGCAATAAACTGAGACCTTTACGATGATCCTTAAATAGAGAAGGTGCACCATTTCACCGTTGACCTTAGCTGGAATTATAAGTTTTTTACACTAGTATGGACCTGCAAGCTGCATGTGCGTTAACTATTGTTTTCAGTTTAATTTTAAACAAATGCCGTAGCCTTAAATTTGAGTCTTTCTTATTATTATTTTTTATGGTGATTTGGGTCTTTTTTATTATTATATTTTCTGTCATATTTTTTATTCTTTTGACGTGAAGACTTTTAACAACCATTTATATCAAAGTCTTTTTTTTTTATTTTATTTCTTATGCAAGTCGTGGTTGGAGTCTATCACCTTATCATTTTTTTAATTTAAGTTTTCAATAAGAGAAGTAGCCTTAATTTTGGGGTTTTATTATTATTATTATTATTATTATTATTATTATTATTATTATATACTTTTTTAGGTCGAGAGACTTTAGCAACAATTTATAATATTACACGTTTCTGCTAATAATATTTAGTAATAATTTTCATATTATTATATTGTTATTTTCTTAATAATTATTAGTAATAGTTTTCAAAATATATTACTAATTATTATTCGGATTTAATTGTTATGCACTGTCAATGTAAAGATTTTTTACATTGTCAATCAATCACAAATTGTCATATCATTAAAAATGATTGAGTCTTCTCCTAACTACCTTGAAAATCATTCTTACCATGATTTTGTGATTGGTTGTTAATGTAAAAAACTTTAAACTAACAATGTATAACAATTAAATTCTTATTATTAGTTCGTATTATTGTATCCATTATATTTTGAGTTAATAATTATTGTCGATTTTGAAAATGAAAATAACTAAATATATTGAATTTTATTTATGTTGTAATTAAAATTTTAATCGTTGTTATTTAAAAAATTAATATTACATAACAAAATTTAATCGCTGCAATTAAAATTTTTACAATAATATTATTAAAATTAAATAATAATATATTTGTTATTAAAATAATATTACTTTTATTTTAAATTTTACTATTTTATTATAATATATAATTATTAATATATTTTTTAATATATAAATTTATCAAATTATCCATAATATATATTAAAAAACAATTTGATATTTGTTAATGTCTACTTATTAATGATATTTATCAAATGTATAAATATACTAGCAATTATGTTATTAATAAATTGATAATATTATTAATAATTTGATAAATTTATACATTATAAAATATATTAATTAATAGACATTATAATAAAATAGTAAAATTTAGGAGAAAATATAACATTATTTTAATAATAAATATATTATTACAAATATATATAATTATTGTTATACAAATTATGACTTAAATTATTATACAATATTAATCGGGGGAAATATCTGCTAAAATATTATATAAAATTATTCTTTTAAATCACAGTGTTTAAAATTTTAATTGCAGCATAAATAAAATCCAATATATTTAATTATTTTAATTTTCCAAATCCACAATACTCCATATTGTATCTAGACGTGTTATATATATTACGTTTCCAAGTTTGTCAAGTGTGTTGTTGGTTCAATTGTCTCTTTGTAACCCTGAGCTCCTGGATTCAAACCCAAATACTAATGTTTTGGAATTTTTAAAGCCAACAATTCCCCTACCACATCAGCATCTCCACCCCAGCGTCATGTGTATCAGCCACCTCAGCACGCCACACATACTAGCCATGTCAGCACTTTACTCCCATGTCAGCATCTCCCTTAAGTATTAGATGGTTACCATGACCATACATACAGAGATAGAGAGAAATAAAATAATGCAACCCAAAAGCCAAAGGATTTAGCATCATAAACAGGCAGATCTAGCATCACAGGATGATTTCAATATCCCCACTTTCTCTTTCTCTCTCTCTCTCTAATCACCACTTTTCTCTTTAGAGATAGTAGTATCTCTGGCAACTAACATAGAAATCTAATTTTTTAGGGTCCGTTCCGTGATGATAATAAGGGAAACAGGATATGATAAGCTATCTTGTTCTGCTTTAATCTGTAGTTTGGTGAATCAGCAGTCATATCCTGTTACTTAGTTATAATTCTATCCTAAGGGTGAAGCTGGATTAGAACCAACATGATAGGATAAGAAAATGTTTTTTCTTTTATCTTTTACCCTTAATATTATTATTAATTAATTATGGGTTCAAACCTAATTAGTCAACCTTATTACTAATTAAAATATGTGATTTAATTAGCAATTTTTATAAAAAGTGAAAAAAAATTTAATTTTTTATAATTTAAAAAATGAACTAATATATAATTAAAAAGCCGAAAATATATATTATCAAATATTTTTTAATTTAAATGTATAAAAAATATAGTATAATATTAAATTTTATTTTTGAAAAAAAATGTAATTTTGATATAAGGGTAATTTTATCATTTGTGGATATTTTATATCATATCCTATCATTATCTGATTCGCATCAAACATCGGACAAGATAAGAGCTTATCATGTTCATATCTCATCCTATCCTTATCCAGCTCTCATATCCTATCCGTCTTTATCCTATTTTGACCACCAAACGAGCTCTTGGTACTACAATTTTGACGGAAAGGATGTTGTATCACAATTGACAATGACTAATCAGATAATTTTTATTACTTAGAGGACTAATTTGAAATTAAAAAAATAAAATAGAGGAGCAAAAATTTATTTTAGTCAATAAAATATTAGACCACCTCATCTTAGTTTCTAGGTTTAATTAAGTTTTTAGTTCCTGAAAAGTGAGTCAGTTTTGGTTTTGGGCCCTACACTTTTTTTTGTTGGTTTTGGTCCCTGCAAATTCCAAAACTTTGGTTTTGATCACTGTCTTTACTATTTATCCGTTAAGTGCTAACGTGGCTAACAGACCGCCACGTCAGCACTGTCATGTAGGCTATTAGAATATTTTGTATTTTTATTATAATGTCATTATTTGTTTTTTATACTTTTATTAAATGAATGGAAGGCTGAAATAATAACATTCAAGAATATTTCTAGGGTTTCCGAATACTTCTATGACATTAAATATTATAAAAAATAAATATTTAATCCTACATGACATTAAATATTATAAAATTAGCCTATATAGCAGTATTGACATGACGGTCCGTTAGTCATGTCAACACTTAGCAGATGGATAGTGATGACAGGGACCAAAACCAAAATTTTGGAACTTGTAGGGACCGAAACCAACGAAAAAAAATTATAGGGCCCAAAACCAAAACTGACTCACTTTTCAGAAACTAAAAACTTAATTAAACCTAGTTTCTATATGTGACGCTTGTTTTCAACTTGATTCTTATATGTAAAAAAATTTCAATTCAGTCCTTTTATATAATTATTTTCAATTTAGATCTTGCTGTCATTATTGTAGTAATACCATTTATTGGAATTCCAGTATATAGACCAAATTGAAAATGATTGTTACATATAGAAATCAAAAATATACTTTTTCGGTCCTTACACCTAATAATGATTTTTATTTTGATCCTAATGGACAATTATTTTCAATATAATCTCTATATTTTAACTCCAATAAATAATATTACAAGAACAATAATCTGCAAATATCAAGACTAAATTAATTTTTTTAAGGTTTACTTAATTTGTAGGTCCTCCGGCCATTTGAGAATTTTTAAATAGTTATCTAAATTAAAAAAAAGTTTGTAATTAGGTCTCTAAACTTTTAATACTTTGTAATTGAGTTCTTACATTTTAAACGTTTATAATCGGGTCCCTAAACTTATAAATAATTTGTATATAGGTCCTTGGGGTAGCAGAACAATCTTGTAATTAGAGCATCCTATAATCTCCTTCTATGATATATTGTCTATATTAGAAGTTAATAGAACCACTAAATCATCCACAATATCAAAAAGTTTAGAAACATCTTTTATCCCAAAAACCTAATTACAAATTATTTATAATTTCAACAATTTGATTGTGGATCTGGACTGGTTCTATCATCATCAGTTCTCTCCGTGACAGACATCGTGAATCTACCGTGACAGGGCATGAAGGCTTCAATGATGAGGTGGTTCGACTCTACGGTGGCTCTGATCCTGACGGGAAGGTGGTGGCTCGACGCACACAGGTGGTGGGTTTATGGTTCTGATCTGACACCGCCGGTCAATCTCATGGTGCTTACTTGGCAGTGCTACTGCTGCCTGGAATGAGTGGAGAAGAGTAGAGGCAGAGTCATCGTCCTCTCTCTCTCTCTCTCTCTCTCTCTCTGTCTCTAACTCTAACCATAACTGTAGAGACCCTCCAAGCTCCATTCTCACTTTATTAACAATGGTTTCAATAGGTAAAACTCAAAGCACCTGTTCCGTTTCTAACCCTGTTATTATTTTGAACATCTTGATATAATTCACACTTATATTTGCTTAAGAGTGTCATAGATAAATATTTTCCTTTCATTTCGGCCCACTACAATTAATTTTTGAGTAAATCTCAATTTGGTCCCTCAAAATTATAACATCATAAGAATCTCGTCCATTATATTTATGAAATTTAAAAAACGTACCCGAAGTTGCAAAATTTATTCAATCGAGTCCCTGACATCATTATTAATGAAAAAATTAGATTGATTAACTTTTGATAATTTTGAAGATATTTTTGAAATTTTTGATAAGGTGTTAAAATTTTAGAAACCAAAGTTAGGATTTACTCAATAATTTTGTATAGCTCCTCAAATAGTTATAATGAATTCATACTTTTTATTCATTTAAAAATGTTATTGCATGTGCATTTGTTTGTCTATATTTTCGTCATGGCCTTTCTCAGTTGAGCAGATCTTAATTTAATAAAGATGACTTCAATAGGTGAAGTCATTTATTTTTCTATTTTAAAGTATGGGATACAGTAGTCATACAGCGTTTATTGTCCATTATAATGCATTCATATATTTTATTCATTTTAAAATGTTATTTTACACCACCTTGTCTGCAAGGCAAGAAAATAACGTGAATGACTGCATTTGCATTTGTTTGACTTCATTTTCGTGGAAGTCTAATTCTTTAGATCTTCCACATCTCTCTCCTTGTCAAGAAGAACCATTGCTATGCCTACCGTGGAAAACTCAACATCATCTTCTTCATCCTTCACCTATGGATGGACTTACGATGTCTTCATCAGTTTTCGAGGTGTGGATACACGCTCGGGTTTCACCGGATACCTTTATAAAGCTCTGTATTCAAAAGGAATCAATACCTTCATAGATGATCGAGAGCTTGGGAAAGGAGAAGAAATAACTCCAACTCTCATCAAGGCAATCCAAGAGTCTAGGATTGCTCTTGTAATTTTTTCTAAAAACTATGCATCATCAAGTTTTTGTTTGGAAGAACTTGCCAATATAATGGAGTGCTCAAAGGAGAAGGGCATGTTGGTTTGGCCTGTTTTTTATCAGGTCGACCCTTCTGATGTGCGCCATCAGAATGGGAGTTATGCAGAAGCATTAGCCAAGCATGAAGAAAGAAGAGACAAGGAGAAAATAGAAAAGTGGAGGGCAGCTTTGAAAAAAGCAGCTGATCTCTCTGGTTCCCATTTCAAACTTGACACTGACAGGTGCATAGCTAACAACTCTTTTACCAATTTACACATTAATTTTCTTTTTCATAAATATCTAAATAAAAAAAAAACACATAATGAGTATATAGATTTTGTTTAGATTCTTGTAGATTTATATAAGAAATACTAGGTTTATATAAGAATGTCTCTTATTTCTATGATAATGCTAGAATTTTAGTGACTGGAACTAGTCATCTAGAGATGATTTAGATATTGAATTAATTTGACTTCATTTAAATTTTGTACTTGAGCAGGTATGAATATGAGTTTATTGAAAATATCGTTCAAGAGGTCTCTAAAAAGATTAATCGATCCCCTTTATATGTTGCTAATTACCCAGTTGGGTTGGAGTCTCGAGTGCAGACAGTAAAGTCACTTCTAGATGTTCAATCAAATAAAGGCGTTCGCATGGTAGGAATTTATGGAATTGATGGAATCGGTAAAACAACACTTGCATGTGCTGTTTACAATTCCATTGCTGGTCAATTTGAGAGTCTTTGTTTTCTTGCTGATATTATGAAAAGTTTACTGAAGAATGGGTTGGTACAACTTCAGGAGACACTTCTTTATGAATTAGTTGGGGAGAAGGATCTTGTACTGGGGAATGTAAATAAAGGAATTTCTCAAATTAGAAGTAAGCTATCTCAAAAAAAGGTTCTGTTGATTCTCGATGGTGTTGACAAATTGGAGGACTTAAGAGCACTTACCGGTGGACTTGATAGTGGACTAAATTGGTTTGGTTCTGGCAGCAGAATTATTATAACAACAAGGAAAAAGGATTTGCTACGTGGTTTTGGTGTTCAAAGAACCTATGAAGTAGAACAATTAAATCATGAAGAAGCCCGTGAATTGTTTAGTTGGAATGCTTTCAAAAGAAAAGAAGTTAATCCCATTTATATGAATATTTCAGATAGAGTAATACATTATTGTAAGGGCCTTCCTTTGTCTCTGGAAAAGATAAGTTCTGAGTTATTTGGTAAAACAGTGTGGGAATGCAATTCTACATTAGAAATCCAGAAAATCCCATATATACGTGACAAAGACAAGATAATTTCTAAGAGGAAGGAGAAGGTAGAGGCTCATTCCTACACCATCATTATAAAGGTTACAGCTCTATCTTTCCCTTCCTAGTTCACAATTCTCTCTACCTTTATATGCTTTCTATGGTATGCATGGGTCAAAGAGCTGGTTCAATGATAACGTACTGATTTTTTGGCCCCAGGTTGCCCTTGATGCAGATCTTTATGAACAGATTGGAAAGGATATATTTTTTGGTTTAGTGAATCTTGATAAAGTGCGAAGTTTTCGTATTATAAAACAAACTCCATTTATCCTTTTTAAGGTATGAACTATTGTTTTATCATCTGATTTGCATAGCATCTTTCATTTGTTTGGCCATCTATACTTTTGTGAGTTTTGTCCATTTCAATTGCAATTCTTACAAGTTTTCCCCATCTCGAATTAATTTTCCCGCGCATAACCGGGAAGCAGCCTCTCCATTTGCTGGGTAAGGTTGCGTCCATCTATCCTCTTTAGATCACACCAGATGGGAGCCTCGTGCACTGCACCGCTCTTTTTATAGTGGGGGCAGGGGCTTTATAGTGCCAGCTGCTTACCCTTTTTTGAATCATTTTCAGATAACAATCGATATCATCTTTTATTGACGCAAAATAATTTGTAAGATATAAATTACTGAAGTGGAAAATGCGTCTGATCAAATTCCTTCATACAAACACACATGGCAGTATGGCACTGTTGCAAGTTTAAGGGCAAGTTAAGGTGTCTGGTTATGGAAATATGGGATTTCTATTCCCTGAATGACATATGCTTCTTTTCTCTTGCTGGCCTTGTGCGAAAGATATTCTTTTATGCCTCTTAGAAGTTTATTGTTCATGGACATGTTTCTGTTAGATCACTGGTATTTTTCAGTCTCGCTGACGGCACTGGTATCATCTTTTTTTAGGACACTTGAGCGGGAAATATCTTTCTCTTTATAATCTCTCTACCATGTATATGCCCCCATAAAAATTGTCCATTACAAAAGGTTTGGAGTTAAAACTTAAGTAAAAAATTCTATCATCTCCTAGGTTCAAGTTTTGCTCTTTTTATGTTGGTTTCTAGAGAGGATGTCTTATTCTCTTCCTTTGTGCTTTTCTTTTTTTCCTTAATAAATATTTTTTTATCAGAAAAAAAAAGAATTGAGGAGGCATAGATTGTAGTCACTTTTTAGGAGTTGCTAACTAGTCCTGTTTTTTAATGACAACTTCATTGGCATGTAATTGTCTTGTGGTTGTGTGTTCTTTCTTTATGAGAGTTAATTTGGTTGAAGTTCTTATTTTTATGTTCATCAGTCTAGATATGAGTTTAATTTTGATATACCGTCAATGTAAAGTTTTTTATACTGTCAATCAATCACAAATCATCTTTATCTATGACTTTTATGATAGATAGGATAAGAGTAAAATATTTTTAATGATGTAATAATTTATGATTTGTTGACAGTGTCAAAATTTTACTCTGACGGTGTATACCAATTAAATCCTCTTGTTTTGGTCACTATATTTACTCTCATTTAAAAGTCTATAAAATGTCATTTTCTTTCTGCTATAGCCACTTTGCTTCATCATAACTGCACCATGTCGTCCGTCATGAAATCTATGGCAGATAAGATTTTTGGCTTCCAAATGCCTTTGGCAACTCTGGTTGGATGTCTTTGAATCCATTGCCTCTATACTCATTTTATCTGTATTCTTAAAGATCTTTTTTTTACAGGAGTAAAGAAGTATTGTAGTAAACAATCTTGTACTGGTTTTCTGCTTAGTGGAATCAAAGTCTTCTTAGTAAAATTAATATGTGATATCGAAATATTCCTTGTATATATGGTGCCTAGAATTGATAAGGTTTGCTAAATCAAGTTTCTCTAAACTAGGGATTGGTCAATTCTTTTGAGCAGCTAAAACAACTGTGTGCCACTACTTTATTTTTAGATGATTAATAGCTGCTTAATTTGTTTGGAATTCTCATTTCTAATGCTGTGCCCTTATTTGCTGATAGCATGCATGATTTCCAATACATAGTCGTTGTCCACTCTAGCGTCTAGTGACATTGTTGATTAACCTGTAATTCTTTTTGATATTTGATGAAACAAAATTTGATTCTATATTTTCTTCATATATTTCTGATAATGAAGCTTTTATCAGGAAAAAGTTGCCAAAGAGCTTGGTATACCTGTCATGTATCATCGTTTTTGGTTGTGCATGAAGTGCCAGAATCACACATACCGGCCAAATAGACCACTGACACCTCAAGAAGAAACACAATCTGTGAGTACTTCACCTAAATTCCAATGCTTAGTGTCCATAAATTGCAGGGTGGCAGACATGTATTTATATTAAGTATAATAAGCTTATTCTGAACCTTAATTGTATGCATGATTTTTTGACGTTTTAATTTTTTTCTCCTATTATATATTATATATACAAGGAAATTTGAAGGTCTGCTTTATATCATAATATAGTTGCCTTGTTCATGCATACCAATGGAAATGGTTCCACATGTCTACTGTTCACGAACTCAAAATGAAGAAGAGAACTAGATTTCTTTGTGTATGTACGGGGAATGTTAAATTGGCTAGTGCTGGAACAGGACTGTCTTGTCTTCTTTTTATTTTGACATGTACTCAAGATTATTGTTTTTTATGTGACGGGGCTTTTGAGTATGGTGCTTGAAATGTAGTGTCCTTAATTTATTTTATCACACAGATTTTGATCCTCCTCGAACTTAAACGAAGAATCTCCATGTTGTGAAAATTTATTTGCTCTAATAATTGTGTAGTGCTGTTTTAGGAAAACATTGATTATTGACTTTTTTGAATTTCATTGTAATCTCAACAAAAAAAAAAAAAATTAAACAGAGTGAGATTGAGAGTGGGAGTATGAGTTTCATTTTTCCAAGTGCTATCTCCATTGTTGAGTGATCATGAAATGTGTATGTTGTTGTGTTCTGACACTTGTCAATTGTAGGTTGGAGAGTTAAGAGAAGTTTCCAATAAGTCAAATAATGCAGAGCTGGAGTTATTTTTGGAATTGGAAGTAGGGCAGGTACTGTTTTTATTTCTAATTTCGTCTTTATTCCTCATAATCTGGTAGTGAATAATAACTTTTAATAACTATATGTTCTTCTCTCACCGACTGGCTTGTAATTGACTTGGATTTGTTATTTATGCCTTGCACAATGAATTAGGATTTCCGGCCTATTCCTCCTCCTGAGAAGTCAAAAGAAGATTTGTTGCTATTCTTTAAACTTTATGATCCTTCACATAAGAAGCTCCGGTACTTGCTCCTCCTATTAAAATTTTAGAGTGAAACTACCTTTAAATTCTCAAATGCCTTTGCTATAATTTCTTAGGTATATTGGGAGGTTATATGTGAAAGCTAGTGGGAAGCCCATTGATATATTGACAAGACTAAATGAAATGGCGGGATTTGCTCTTGATGAAGAAATTGAACTTTTTAAGGTTAATCATTCTGCATCTCATGTATCATTATTTTCCATGATTGCAATCTATAGGGAGAGCAAAAATGCTTACATTCTGTCATGCACATTCAGGAAATAAAATTTGACCCTCGTGACATGTGTGAACGTGTTGGCAAGTATTCCACATTCCATGCTAATGAGGTATAAATTAACTGTAAATTTGTTTCCGGTGCTTTCTGGTGTCGTTTGAAATAACTAACCATCTGCAAGACTCCAACCTAGATTGTCTTATATCGGGGCGCAACTAATTGTTTATGGCTTTTGATTCCAACCTTTTGTTTTTTGGGCAGCTTGAGGATGGTGATATTATTTGCTACCAGAAGGCCTTTGAAGTTGGAAGTGGTGAGCTATTTCGCTATCCAGACATTCCTTCGTTTTTGGAATATGTATACAATCGTCAGGTATGAATTTTTTTAATAAGTATAAGAATATATAATTTTTTGATTTATAAATTCTAAATTGTTGTATCATCAAATTCAATATCTCCTATTCTAAGCAATTTGTTTTCATCTTTCTTCAATTTTTTAATAAATTTGGGAAGAAGAGAAACATAAGTTAGTCGTTTATTTGATTTCATTAGACTTTCTCTTGCAAAAGGCTAAAGATTAAATATAGCAACAATAATCTTGGTGTATGGAGATTCGTTGTCCATAGCCTAATATTTCAAGTCTTTTTCAATTTATTACATTACTTTGATTTGCAGGTTGTACGCTTCCGGTTAATGGAGAAACCAAATGAGGATGAATTCAGTCTTGAGTTGTAAGTTTCTTTTGTACCTACAATTAATTTTAAAAAAAATATTATAATTTAATTATGATATTAGATAAATGTGTTTAATTATAGAAAACTGATATTTGCACAAACAGCCTTTAACAAACTCTCTTGCAACCTATTGGATAACACCTTGGTCCCATTGTAACCTTTTCTGAATGCTCAAAATTTGTCCACTTGCAAATATATCTGATAATTCACATATGCTTTGTGATCATTCAGGTCAAAGACACACACATATGTTGAAATTGTAATAAGAGTTGCTCAACATCTTGGTTTGGAGGATCCTTCTAAAATCAGACTCACATCTCACAACTGCTACTCCGAGCAACGTAAACCACAGCCTAACAAGTACCGAGGAGTAGAACGTTTGTCTGACATGCTGGTTCACTACAATCAGGTATTAGTCATAAGTGCTAATATTTCTTTACTGATTCTGTTACTCGAGCTTCTGATATTGTAAATTATTTTCATTGAAATTATAGGTAGAGAAGTAGTAAAATAGAGAAATATGATAATGAATATATTGATTGGATAAGATGCAAAAGACAAAGCGCTACCCCCTATCTAGACTGAGAATAAGAGGTGGAGCTTGAGGAAATATTTAAGGGGGCCACAATAAATGTATAATATATAATTTTTCCTTTCTAGTCCGCTAATCTATCTATTAAAAAATGGATTACTTTTACTTTTCATCATTAAATTTTTAAGATAAAATTTTTATCTCCAAAATAACTTGAATAGTTTTTATAAGTTAGACAATTATTGTAAGTAAAGTGATTAATAAATATTATAAAGAAATTCTTTTTAGTCAATATGGAAGAAATTAAATAATAGACAATAAGAGAAAAATCTTAATACCATAAGGAAAAAAATAATTAGAGTACCTGATAGATCTACTAGGAAGATAAATAAAGCTAAAAGTGAGGAGAAAAAAATAAGCAAGAGTAAGTGATGCAGAATGTAACTCAAGAGTGCTCCTCTGGCAGGGTACTGCCCTGAAAATAAACCTAGAGTACTTTAGAGCGAAGTGCTCCTCCGACTAAGTTTCAGAAACTGTCCGAATTTAAAAACATTTATAGAAATCATTTGATGATAATGCTTTATATATAATTGAGAAATCCATGAAAATAGGGGAGCCGTGACTCCCCTCTCTATAAACTAAGCTCCGCCATTGCTAAGAGTTAGGCTTAGTACTAGACCCTTAAGTCTATTCAAATAAGGGAACAAATTATTTATCAAAGATAAGATGAAATCCCTAATAATAAGATAAGGTTCCTACCAAGGTTCTTAAAAATAAGGTAACACAATTATCCCTAAAATAACATAAATTATCCAAATCTATTATGCATCATTCTCTCCCTCTATGATATTTTGTAGATATTGGATATTCTAACAATTTTCTTTTGGTTTTGTTTCTAGACTTCTGATATTTTATACTATGAAATATTGGATATCCCTCAGCTAGAATTTCAATGCCATATTAGAACGCTTGAAATTCCTTTCCATCAGGTCACCGAGGATGATGTGAGTATAGTAGTTTCATACTTTCATTCACCTTTTACAGCTTGATTGTGTTATGTTTTTATACTTCTGACGGAGGTATCCTTCCTCAGGTGATGATTCATACTATTAGATTACCGAAACAGAGTGTAGTGGAAGATGTAGTTAATGATCTTAAATCAAAGGTAAACCATATAATTGAAGTTGATACACTATCCTATAAGCCATATTGATTACAATGACTTGAAGACAAATTGACATGCCAGCTTTTATGCCTAATAATCCAACACCATGATTGCATGATTATTTCTACCCAAAGGATTTTAAACCTGCTGGTTACCATATAAATTTTCATTTTTGAAAACTTCGTACATAATTGGATATTTGTGTGGCTTATATATGACAAGAAGAATTACCACCATCACTCACCACTATAGAATTACCACCACCACCACCACCTCGTCATCAACATGCTAGAACAGAGAAGGACAAGGAGGAGAGAACACAGACCAACCACCACCGTGACTGTGACCGCCACCCACACCCCACTGCGACCCACCACTCTCAGTCACCCACGCTCATCACCCACCACGACCTACCACCTTCAGCCACAACAGAGATGAGAAGAGAAAAGGTGAAAGAAGAGAGAGAGAGAAGTTTTTTTAAAAAAGGGAGAAGAGCAAATAAAAAACAAAACAAAAAAACATATGTCGCTGATGTATATTGTTGATATTTTGTCATTCAAAATTCATCTCCGGAAAAAAAAAAAAAAAACTAGGCAAGCTTAGCTCAATTATTTAAACAAGCTAAATTTATAGCTTTGACTGCACTTTTTTTTAAAATTATGAAGCTAGAGCTTCACCTATTTAGCTTGTTTATTTTCTTTCACTTAGTCAAATCTTTCCTTAAAGTATCTTCTAAGTTAATAGACATCTTTATGGTAGAAGATGAAATAAAAATAAGAACAGCGTAAATGACTCTTTGAAAATTGGAGTCAAGTAGATAGTAGATAAACATAAATAAAATTACAATTTCCCATACAGAATTACCATTTACTAAGTTATAGCAATATATTAACTTTTATTTTCTATACCTTGTCTTATATAACATTATATTTTTTTGTGATTGAATATACACACTTACACAAGCTATTTGTGAGCTTTTAACACCAAGCCTATAAAGTTTGAACTGGACTCATTTATATAATCGATCCTAAATTCAAGTTTCAGCTTATTAGTTAAGCAAATGAACTTCATCTCATTTACACCCATATTTGTAATCATTCCTTTTGCTGAACGTGATATATTCTACCATTTGCATTCTTGTGGTGGTATGTGTCAAACACTTGTAGTTTCTGCTTTTTGACCAGTATTTGAACTAATATTTTGTGTTTATGCGATAACAGGCAGATTTATCGTATCCTGGTGCAGAACTTAGATTGCTCGGAGTTTTCAATAACAAGATCTATAAGGTGGTTTGTGAATTTTTTATTCCAAAATAGTCGTTGATTCACTAATTTTATTAGTCAGTGTTGTTTGAGGTGAAAAGCAGATTGACCTCAATCGAAGTAATGCCACCAGTTTGAAAAAAATTTACAACTCACAAAAAGAATTTATGTTTATATAACTAAAAACATAGCAAACGCAAAATTTCAATGAAATTTACGTTATGATCAAGTACCAAACCTTAAAAACTGTAATGCCAGCAACCCAATGCAAATTAAGTCATGAAGATGTGAAAAGATAGAGTACTAATGCATAAGATAACATAACACATGAAAGACTACAAGAATTTGAAGTCTCATCTTTTCCTCCTTAACTTCATTGATGTCAATCTCTTTGTCTTCAGCAAATCTCTTATCTCCTCCACCACTGGATTCATTGCCTTCAATTTCTTCATCCTCTGAGTTGGCCTCTTCCCCTTCAAACTCATTTTCTCTTATTCAACAGGTCAAGCTTTTCGATAAGGCCTTTTGTTTACTTGCATACTTTCTATGATGTGCCCATGGAAAAAACCTAATAGCCTAAAGGCTGATGCAGCCACATCACCCACATTTGACAAAACTTATGAGTTAAGATATGTTTTTTGATGAATTAAGAGTTGTTATTCTCTTCTCTTACTCACTGATCTGTTTTATTAATCTATTGGTAGCCAACTAAAAAAATGATTGGTTCCTTGCGGTACTCTTCTTTTTATTATTTCTGTAAATAGGACTTTATTTTATGGATCTTCATATATTTTTTGGATAGAAAAAGAAATTTTCATTTAGGAAGAAGAGAAGAGCACATTGAAAGGGTAAAAGGCATTCTTATGAGAAAACAAAAAAAGAAACACCTAGAAGCTATGAGATTGAGTCCCATAACAAGGCATGTGAATCTCTGCATGTCTAAATGTGAAACACCTCTAAAAAGATCATGAGCAAAACACCACAAACAAGTAAAAAAAATTATTAACTTTATTAATTTTTTCAATGAAAATGACCTTTTGCTGCAATGTCTAATATGGATGTTTACATATTTAATATTATATTTAAAAATAATAAAATGGTTAAAGAATAAGGAAAATCTATTGGCCTATCCTTTTATCTTTTATTTTTTGGGTGGCAGTTATGTCTTCAGTGGTTGCATTTAATTTAGGTCTTTCAACCTGCTTGATCTATTACATGTGGCCATAACATTTTTTATGAGTTACTTCTTTTGTCTTATTTGCATTTTGATTTTTTTGTCCTATAACAATCTTTGTGAGGATTTTTCAAATTGACTAGTACTTATTGTAATTTATGATCTATCTTTTGTAGATTTTCTCTCTCAGTGAAAGGATCGATGTTATCTATGATCAGTATTGGACGCTAAGAGCAGAGGAGGTAAAGATTTGTATAATGCATTTATATTATAGTCAGCTTACTTAGTTGTTGGGATGCGTCGTTTATAATTAGTATTAAAATACAAGATCTTGACCCGACATATGCCCTACCTTATTTTGGCCCTAATAGACATAGCTTGAGTTTCTATCATCTTCAATTGTTTTGCATAAATGGGTTGATAACAATGTTTGAAAATCGGAGAAATGTAGAGGAGACTGAGAGTGGTTATTGGTGGTTGAACCAGATGATGTCATAAATACATTTAACATAAATTAAATAAATTAGGTCTTGAAATTTCTTAATGATGGAGGTAGAGAAAATGAGTATAAAAGACTCAAAGGCTTTTTATTTCCCCTGATTTTTGGATGAGTAGAGATGGGGTGTCCGATATTAGTGTTTTTGGAATAGCAGAAACCTGAAAATTGAGTTAAGGGATTGGTAGAACATGAGAAACAGAGTCCATGTCCAAAAGTGACATTTGCAGA
This sequence comes from Ammopiptanthus mongolicus, assembly GCA_039655645.1. Lineage (NCBI taxonomy): Eukaryota > Viridiplantae > Streptophyta > Magnoliopsida > Fabales > Fabaceae > Ammopiptanthus > Ammopiptanthus mongolicus. Next base: position 22,992,778 of record CM077347.1, on the reverse strand, counting down.
CATATAAAAGTGGTGCAAGGTCAGTGAATAACACCGGTATCCTTTTGGACCCAGAATAGCCAAAGAAGACACTCAATAGCATGAGTAGACAATTTATCAAGAGATGAGGAAGTAGAGCCAAAACAAGTAGAGCCAAACGTGAAGGAGAACAATGTAAAAAGGAACCTTGGGGAAGAAAATAAAACAAGAATTTTGATCATGTAGAACAGGCGGTGGCATGCCATTGAGTAGAAAACATGCAGTAAGAACATTACATTTACTCCAAAATTTTAAAGGGGCTGATGCCTGTGATAGCAGAGTGCAAACTGTTTCAATGATATGTCAATGTTTTCTTTTAGCTATGCCATTCTGTTGGGATGTTTTGGGACAAAATGATTGATGTAGCATGAATAATTGCGGAAGGAGACTCAGCTGGTTTATTGACTTGACTTGGAAAAGGAGCATGAACATGCTTTCCAATTGAAGTTTGAATTTTCGCACAAAGTGGCACAAATTTTATCACAAATTTTAGTTTGTGATGCATGAAGTGTTGGTTAGATATTAAACCAATCACAATTCCTTCACTTAACAACTTAAGCTTTTATTAAAATTGATCTTTGACAGATACAAAAATAAACCACTCAAGCTGTTAAACGAAAGACATTGTCACTAAATCAAATACTTGGTTTCTTCTATGTTTATGCTTTGCTATTCCATTAGTTTCTTTTTCCAAGGATATTTCTCTAGTTTGTCATTAATGTCATTTTGTTGCTGTGTTATGGTGTTCTAATTTTCTTAGTACAGTATTCCTCTTCATTTTAATTTCTTTTTACAAATAATCTTTTTTCTACTATTGAAGATTCTCGAAGAAGAGAAAAATGTTGGCCCTCATGATCGGTTGATCCATGTTTGTCATTTCAAGAAATACAAATCAGTAATGTTGTGGGTAAGATCAAATGTCATGCTTTTACTATACTTCAGTTGCAAGTATAGGAATGGAGTCATGTTACTGCCTCCTAATTTTTTTCCTGATGTTTGTATATTGTTTTTTTCTATTTATTCTCTCGGGCGGTGGGGGCGACGGCTTTGGAACTAACTGCCAATTCAGAATTTTGGAAATCCTTTTTTCTTGGTTATCCATGACAATGAGACATTAGCTGATATTAAGTCACGGATAAAGAAAAAGTTGCAAGTTCCAGATGAGGAGTTTTCACAGGTATACATGCCTAAATCAAGTCAGTTATCTGCAATTTTTATGGCATTTTCTATGGTAGTACATTGAGGTAAATTACTAATTATATTCAAAATTTGTTTTCTTTTTCTGTCTATGGATTCTCTAAGACTGCCACACCTAAATTTTGACCGGTAATAACCAGTTTTCATGATTTTTAAGTTATACCATGATATTTAAAAAGTATGTGTATTACCAACAAGGCCCAACACAGTTGATAGATAACTAAGTTCCTTAAGCTAAGCATACTGTCAAGAGAAGCAAATCTGGTCCAATCTCTGCCCTCCACCATCCTGTGCCCAGTGGCAAGCTCGTGGAGGACAGTGCCTAGCAGCGGCAACGGCATGGTTCAGCGCGGAGCTTGGATCCCTGCTGCAGGGAGGGGTTTCTAACAAAATAATTTAAAGTTAGGGACTAGTTTTGTAATTTAGAAAATTTATTGTTACCATTTTATTAAATTTTTTATTATAATTCGTTACATTTTTTTATTTATTAATCAATGGTGATTTTTGCAGATTTAAGACAACGCCTTTAAACTACTGTGTGAAAATTTGGTTCATCTTGTATCTTGAATTACTTGTTGGGTGGAGAGTTAACAAGGGATTTTGCTTTCACAATTGATATAATTTTCCATCTCTTGTCTGTCTTTCCAGTGGAAGTTTGCATATGTTCGCAGAGACTGTGCTGAGTACCTAGAAGATTCAGATATTGTTTTCACTTGGTTTGAGCTCGAGAAGAGTATCTATGGCGGTCAGGACCGATATCTTGGATTGGAACACACTGACAATGCTCCATAGAGGTCCTATTCAATTCAGCCAACCAGGTAAATAACAATCGAAACTAAGTTAACCATAAACCTGGAATGTGGTTGTTGAATTGGATGGTTTTAGATAAGGAAAAAGAAAAGGAGAGAATGAAGACTCAAAAATCAAAATAATATGAAACTAATATTGATTTGATGTGGTGATAATATGATACATAAGTCACACTCAATAGTCCTATTTATACTAATACTAGCCACTTTGCTCCTAGTTCTAATTAATTAAGCAAACAAATAACTTACTAAAGATAAGATAAAATTCCTAAGGAGAAGATAAGATGGATTCCTAAAAGGATATGATTCCTAAAAATAAGATAATACAAGTATCCCTAAAATAAAATAAGATATTATAAGATATTTCAACACTCCCCCACAAGTTAAGCTTACTAAGCTTTAAACCTATTACAAATTAAAACATTCAAAACGAAAATAAATAAAAACTGAGCTCCACGAAAACAATGGTTGAGAAGGCAACTCAGGGGTGTCGGAGACGCCAGAGAAAATTGCTAGAGAAATAACTCAACAAGACAATTGGAATGATCGTTAGGCTAACTGAATATTCTTGGCAAGCAATCAAGCACAACAAAGTTTGAACTTCTCAATATCGTATTTGGAAGCTTCAAGAACACTATCACCCATAAACTTTGAAATTGAAATTATAGCTGACTTATGCTTCTAGGATAGAGACGGGGGGCAATGCATCTGGGACAAAGAGTTAATGCCAAAGCATCTGGGACAGGAACGGGATGAGGCTAGTGCATTTGGGACAAAGACCTAGATCCAGATCATCTAAGACCAAGAGTTGGCCTGGTGTGAGTCATATCCAACATAAGCCACCATTAGAATAATTGTCGACGAGAAGAGAAGTCACTACTAATATGATTCCTACGTGGGATAGAAGTCATCACTAATATGTTTCATCCGTGGGAGAGAGTCATCACCAGATTCATTGTAGGCGGGAAGAGCCACTAGCATGATCGATCAGTGGGAAAAGAATGACATGACAGAAGCAAGCACTAGAGGAGTGTCAAACACATCAAAAAACAACCAAAGAGAGCCAAACAACCACGTTGAGGTGGCGAACAAAGGAGACAAAGGCTTGGTCTGACTAGAAACATAGCAATGGGGCACCAAATTGTGGAGGTGCCTGCCTCTAAAGGGGGTGAAGAAGTCATGAGTCAGAGGCCTGCGGATCGGTCCCTTTAATCCTCAGTTCACGCGGGCCAAAACTCGAAAATGTGGAATTTGTTTATTTGCGGGCTTATATGGGTTGGTCTATTTAGCCCGCTGTTAAACGAATTTCAGTCCGTGGGTTCATGGGCTGACCCGCCAGCCCGCATTATTTTATTTTATTTAAATCATTTTTTTAACAGCAGCCTCTTCTTCAGTTCTTCTGCGTTGCTGTTGTAATTTTCTACGTTCCTCACCCACTGTTTTGCGTCAGTTTATTAAAAGTCTGCTTGTAAATTTATCATTTCATTAATAAGTTCTCTTAATCGATTGATGCTTTCTCTCTTGTATCTCTTGCGTTTCCATTATTTATCATTTTATCTTTTCTCATTTCATTAATCTGTGATCATGAATAAATTTATGTGGTAAAGGCAGAAAAGGAGAAGTGACAGGCAATAGAGAGATGACGGAGATAGAGGAATAAATCCGTTTACCAGATGAATATCTCCACTGCAGTACACTTCTCCCCAATAATGAGATGTAGGAGATTGCAGCTTTGGCGTAATTATGACCTGAGGTTGCGAACGAGACAGCAAATGGATGGAAATTCTCCACCAAATGACAACCTTTTTGTATCTTCTCGTCTGTATCACACCACAGTTTGAAGATTTTTTGCCGCAATTTCAAAGTTGCATTTATGTACTGAGAAGTTTTTTTTTGTGTGTACTTATTGAGAATTTAGTGGAAACGAAAAACAAGTAATACCTCCTTAATTTATAAAACAACTGATAAAATGAAATCAGGAAGAAAAGAAACTGAAGAAAGTTTTCCTGTAATAATAACGCAACTACTCATCACAGTATCATAATTGTAAGTTACCATATAGCAACTCCCATGAACTCAAAATATGTCAAAGATTTTTTATTTATATATTTTTTATGTTTTTTTCCAATTATGCGGGCTAGCCTGCCAACCCGTGGGCCTAGGTGGGGTGGACCAGACCATGCTATTTGTTGGTCCGTTTCATATGTAGACCAACCCGGCCTGATCCGTTTGCTTGTGGTGTGGATTGGTACTGATCGGTGCAGATCGGTCCGCATACTCAGTTCTAGTCAGAATACAAAGAGGCAATTTACAGTACCCGAAAGGTATGTGGAAAGGGATGTGACAACACGGTGGGCCATTGAGGAAGGCAGGCCTGGCCCAAAAGTACAGCAAGGACCCTTGCTTTAGGCCTTTTAAAAAAATAATTTTTTCTTTAAAAAAAGCTTACGTTATATCTTTTTATATTATTTTTTTGATATGTTTGGTATATCAACAAACATAAGTTAGCTTATTTGATATAAAACTTATCATTAGCTGCAAGGTTCAGGGATCAACTCCTCATTTTGAACAAAATAATTAATTTTGTATAGAAAAATTGTTGAGTTAATTTTTTTAAAAAAGCTTCACCACAAAATTTGTTTTAGGCTTCAATAGGTGTTGGGTCGACCTTGAAGGGAGGTGAGGCCAGATCTGAATAAAGGATGGACTAGCAAGTAGGATGCACAAAACAGCTGCGTGCGAGAAAGGTAGCATGTGTGGCAGATTGCACAACGAAGAACAGACAAATGAAGGAATGTTGGACGCCAAATGAGGTCGGAACAGGGGGAGTTGGACAGATCACCAGCGGCAGTGCCGTGTTTAGAGTAAGGCAGCTGAGACTACGACCTTAGGCCCCACATGGTCGTTAATTTCTATAAGACTACTAATAGTTTTGTTTTTTTCAAAGAGTGAAAGTTATCACAAGTTCACAACGTAAATTTTAATAAGACTATTAATGCTATATTGCATTTGCTATGGACTAATTGTCTAATTGGTATTTTCAACTTAACGTAAACCTTAAAAATGCTAAAATCCATTAATAAGTCAATGACCATTGGTATATATATATATATATATAAAACGTAAACTTTATTTATTTTACTTTATTCATTATTATCTATTTGATTTGACTATTTTTTTAGTAAAACTTATATATTTCTCTTCCACTTTTTTTTCTCTCTCATTCTTTTCTCTCTTTTTGTCCCTATCTTCTCATATTCTTTTGAAGTATTGTCAAAGGGATGATTGATATCAACCAAATTGTTGCTGCAGATAATATTGACTTACAATTCTCTTCTTTCCCAATTTCAATAGAAATATGAAATTATGTCAAAAGATTAGATTAGATTATATTCTTTTCCCGATGCATGTATTGTTTATAGAATATTATTGGCAATAATTGTAACAGTTGCTACTATTGAAAGAAGATTTTCAAAATTAAAATTGCTTAACTTTTATCTGAGATCAACAATGTTACAAGATAAATTGAATGGATTAGTCATATTATCTATTGTGAGTGAAATGTTAGAATCGCTTGATTATAAAGCTTTGATAAATGATTTCGTAGCTCAAAAAACTAGAAAAATAATATAAAGATAATTTATATTATACTAAGTCTCTAATATTTTTTTGCCTAAGACCCCATAATTCCTAGACACGGCCCTGACTAGCGGATGACTTTGACGGTGGGATCATCTGGAGCAAAAAAGTCACTGGAGCCAAAAAAGTATCCTCAACCTTTTGCACAAACGCTATATAGAATTACTTTTGCAAAAAATATTTATCACCTATTCCTACGGTATGATCACTAAAATGACATCTAAAAAGTAAGGTTCGTTTACAGTACTCAGTGTAACTTAGTGTGTGACGATACGCAGCTTCACTTACCTGCACCTGTCGGTTATATATATTTAATACTCTATTCTGATTTCTTGCTTTCTCTCTCCTTTCCTTCATCATGCATTACCATCCGAACCTTGTATGTTGCATCCCGCCATCATCACTGGTCCCTCGTCAGCCAACTTCATTTACCTACCTCCTCTTTTGCATAATCTCCACCACAAAGGACTTCCAAGATTGAGATATCAAGGCTGGTACCAAAGAAAAGAGTGTATCGTGAGGAAGTATTTGAGTGCAGTTTTGCATGCGTAGAAGGCAGAGTGCTACTACTACTCAAGTGAAGTTATTAAACTGGGTTTGGTTTCTTTATGCTTAGCCAAACAATAAGGATGGATTTTGTTTTTTTAGGGACGGAAATGGTGGGGGGAGAGGGGTCAAACGTGGAAAAAAAATTTTGGAACCGATCGCTATTCTTTCTTTTTGGTTTTGTAGCATACCAGATGTATAGGTTCCAAGTAATTGATCATATCCGTTGGATTTCTTTTATTTGTATCTTTTATTTTCCGCCGTTGGATTAGGGTGCATATCGGTATGCAGTAATTTAAGGTGCTTACCGTAAAACGAACCAAAAAGTAATATTATCAATGAAAACTGGCATCAAGGTTTTTTTTTTTTTTGGTGTTCACCAGGGTGAAAGAATGATTAAAGGAAACAAAGTAAAAAGAAAACATTATACTGGTTATGAAAGCCCCAACCATATCACTAAAAAGAAGTCTAACCGGCTTCATGAGAAGGGAAGTCCATTGAGGCTTTTTAACCCCACGGTTCTAAATGGAAAAAAAATATGTTATAAAATCTAAAATAAACATTATTGAAATTTAAAACAAAGTTTATTGTGAAAAAAGAGAAAATTCTTGATGATTCTCACACAAAGGTATAGATTTAGTTATTCTTTTAATAAACTTCGCGGCTGTGAGCAACAAATAGAAGGAAACTCTGAGAAGTTGATGGTGAAATTCAAAGTAAATTGGAAACGTATAACACCTGTAATTTCAGTAAAAGAACAATAAATCTACTAAGAGAACAAACTAGATATAAAGTAATATGTTGTGCAACATCATAACCTATTATAATTATTACAGCACTCCAAGTCCAAATGATATATGGAAAAGATAAAAACAACATGAGCAAAGATTTAAAAATCCACATGACAAGTTTTCCAGTCTGGTCGAATAACTAAGTAAAGAAAGGAGTAACAAAAAAGAAAATGCAAGGTAAAATATGGTAGGAACACAAGTTCAACAGCTGAATAATATTGTTGTCTAGTCATCCAGATCAGCGTAATCTACCTCATCACGAAGATGCCGAAAATACCAATCCACGGCATATAGATTATCTCCACAAGGAGGTTGGTTCTTAGTAATCATGATGATTCTGATAAGCTCATTAGTCATGGAATATACATGGCATGTTAAAGATTTGGTATCAATGTAATACATACAGTTGCTATCATATCCCCACTTACTCGGGTTGCTCAGTGCATTGCATTTTGTGTCACTCCAAAACAATGCACGATCTCCCAAACTTTCCACCTTAACCCATTCCATTGTTGACAAGTCAATCCTGAAAATGTTGAAATGTTGGACTAATTCGAACCGAGAAAAACGAACCACCAGCAATTGCCCTTCTGAACTCACCAACTTAGTATTGAAGAAACTTAACCTTGGAGCATTATGTAACTGAAGGCACTTCAGCATAGGAGAATTTAGGCTCAATATCCCTATCTTGCCAGTGACATCAATAGCATAAATAGTTCGATGTAAAACCACTACATCCATTACATTCCACAAACCTTCAATAGTTGATGTATAGTTTTCCCAGGAGGAGTTTCGAGATTGATAGACATGCAAATTCATTGGATGAAAACATGATAGAGACACAATGACAAATTCTTCTAGTGAATCAACAACAAAAGCAAGCATGGAACGAAAACATACACTAGTATTAATATCAACATGCTTAGGTGGCTCTGGGATTTCCTTCTTTCTTCTCATAAAAGGATTCACAAGCAAAAGTGTACTATTGACATTACTTGCCATGATCAAATATCCACTAGAAAAACCTTGGTAGTGTTGCATGGAAAAGCACAACCCTGTAATCTCGGGAAGCATGGTGTTGTATGATTTTCCATCAGACATGCTCAAGAATGAAATAGCTCTTTCAGATTGTTGTGTCCTTTGAATAACTAATGGAGCTTGAGATGCCATAAAGTATCCCCATAATTTTTTGAAAGATACCCTCCATTCACGACAGACTCCACCAAAAGCAAAAAGTTCATCAATATCTAATTTGTTGGAAACATTGTTGATCACATCTGAAGGAAGTTCATCAATATCCGTTGCTATTTTCATATCTTTGCCTACTTAATTATCACAAAAACAAAACAACAATAGGTGATTCCTCACTTCATAAAAAGAAAACATCATATAATTTATTTTTCAACTAATAGAACGAAAATATATAAGGAAGAAAGATTCATTTCCCCACTTCTCCAAAAATTGTAGCTCAAGTCCAAATTGCAACACAATTCTTAACCATTCTTATTTTGGAAATGAAAATCAAAGTTAAGGAACAACTCATTTTATCATAACCATAGACATGGAAGAGTTACTCATCCCAGCCCCAAGAAAAAACGAAGGAGAAAAGGATAAATGCAAGATATAAAATCCATGAAGTGAGGGAAAACATTTCCATGTGATAGAACAATAAACATTTCCATTTCCAGGAGGCTCATTAACACAAGTATTCTAATGGAAAAGAAAACAATACTAAGCATTGTAAGCTACTCAGACAATAATAAAGTGAAATTTGTGAATGCTAGGGAAAACATCTAAAATTACTTTTTCTAGGTAAGAAGTTAAGGTCTCTATAAATAACCTATATGTGAAAGAAGATTTAAGTTTAGGAAAATAGATTAAATAATCCAACAAAAAATTAATAGAAATTAATTTAGGATACTGATTAATATTTTTGAATTGAATCACTTTCTCTTGCTTTAAAATTATATCTTTTGTACCTCCTCATTGAGACCGGCTGTGAGTCAAGTCAAATTAGCACATTAATTCTCTATACTTTAACATTTGGCATTGTTACTAGTTACAGCCAATTGAATATCTCTAATAATAGTAAGTGTTTGGTGCTATTTGAAAGGTAAAATTTGGTCAAGGAAATATTGCAAAATTTTATCGACAAATACAAGAGAGAAAGAGGAGCATATGGCAATTCCATATTTAGTTTAGTTCGATTAACAAAGCATCCAAGTCTTATATATACTCTTACAAGTCTTATATATACTCTTATTTCGTTGGGTTAAGTCACCTAAATGGATCAACTATCACTATAAAGTCATGTTTAAATATATATGTTTGATAAATACATTTAGAGAGTAAGGTCTTTTTTCAATTATATTTCTCCTAATGCTTTCATCATTATATATATACTCTTTTTAGTTGGACTATATTTTATTTGATTCACTCTTTAAACTAGCGTTTTTGTTGGCCATTGTTTCTAATGCAGTCACCCTGCACGGATAATAAAATACTTGCAATCGCAGAAGCTAAGTCAGACTCTACCATCAGCTTATTGAACCCCATTTCCCATGCCAATTGAAGTTCCTTAATCAATGATCCTCCACAGTTTAGCTGTGAAGGCAGAACAATGACCAATACTCAACCCAAAACCTTTCACCTAAGAACTTGCATCATCCCTAATGAAGCCACCACAACCTCCAACTCTCGAGTTCCCCTTTGATGCCCCATCATACCCACCACGAAAACAAATGGGCACAAGCTTCTGTTACACATTCCCAAATCTCCCCCCAGATTTATTTAGCTAAATCCATTGGCCTGCGCGCAGGTTCGCGCAATAGAAGTCACGCGGACACGTGGACCGCACCAGAAGCTAGCACCCACACCTGCGTAGCTAAAGGGCAATCATGTAACACATGAAGGATGGTTTTCAGGGACTCCTATTCCTATACAGTGAACACAATCCGGCCGGAGAGGTATGCCACCAAGAGCTTCTACGCAAGACCTTTTCCGGCAAACAACTGCTCTTCCAGAGATAAAGAGTTTGATGCCTTAACTTCCATCACAACAATTGATAGGAACCAGATTCAATGGAAAGAGAAAGTTATATTATTGACTGCAAATACAAGAACTATATATTATAGAAGATGACCTTGTAATCCCAGAGCTACTGCTCCTCACAAAAGAGATGACCCTCTCTCTCTCAAGATTCTAACATAAAGATATACATAATGAATCCTTCCTCCTATTCTCTTCCTCATAATCACTATGACATATTTGAACTAACTACCACATCAGCAGTCCCTATCTCACTTCCCTATTCAGCCCAGATGTCGGGCTTAAGCCCAACCCAATATCTTATCACTACTTACCATTGGAAGAACAGCCTTGCCCTCAAGGCTAAAATTAGTAAATACATGATGAAGGAACTGCTCTGAAATTTGTACCCATAATTGACACAGACCATAAGGACAAAAAAAACTCGAATTGCCATAGAGAAATCAGAAGCCTCGTGCTTCCCAACCCAAAAAGCATACCAGAGACCAAGCACACAGAAAGTATAGGGTTCAACTAAGTTATCCCATGTCCAATTCCATAAATTTGTTCCTTTCAAAAGCATTTCCCAATAACAGAATTACCAAAAACTATCACTGCGCAATAGTAGTGGAACACCGAGTATTTTCTCCCAAGATCCCACTGTTGGGAACTTGACGAGCCATCCTCAAGCGATCGAGCCATCCTCACTGTTTCACTTCCAATGCATTTGGGTGGCAACCTACTATTACTTTCTTCCAATTTTAGAGGGATTGATATGTCATCAATCACAACTGGTGCTAAGAAAAGAGCAAGCTCATTTGAAGCATCCAACATATCCAATGTTGTATCTTCAGCAATCTCCAGAAGCATGACGAATCCCTTTACTATATCCTCCATTGAAAAGATCATTATATGATCGAAGAGCATATTATCGTACTAATGCCATTTCTTTTTCCATGTTCTTTTTGTCCATAGTAACAGTTATGACCCTCTTAAAAAATCTTGGGTTATATTTAGTAACACCAAGGTCTTCAAGACTTCGAATGAGTTCAAGTATGTCATTAGGAAAAAAAAAAACATTCTCGCATTACAGTTTCCTTACACTTACTTAAGTCTTCAATTGGTTTCCATGTATCTTCACATGGACTATAACCCTTCCAATGAACCTTCAAATATAGACCATGTTTCCCAATTTCATAGGGTTCACCATGGCATATATCATGACCTTGGGAATTCACTTATTCCTTTGCTCCTTCTGAATAACTGACTTTATAATGTTTACATAGTTGTTCCCATTCCTTTGATAGCTCCAGAAAGTCCTTGGCAGATTCATTTCTCACATGTTTATCTAGATGGTTTGGTTTCAAGCTTTCACCGCATTGGTCTAGGCCCAATAGTTGACCAAAACTCTGAACAAAGCCTCCAAAATTCTAATTTGGACTCGATGTGTCTTGGACGGGCCCAATAAAATTTGGCCTTGAATTAGTCTATCTAAAACCCTTTCTATATGATCACAAATGCTATCGTAATATTGGGCTAGGCCCGTTTCGTCCAAAATGAGACTCAATTTGCAAAATACCAAATTTGTTCTTCGACTTTCCTCCTTCGTCAGAAATAGGTCTCCCATTGCAAGCGTCCATGGTGGTTCCGTCAACAGTGACCTAGTGGTCGGTGGCTTTAACTGTGGAGGTGTCGCCGCAAGTAAACTGGTGTCTAGCGATTCCGACAACAGGGATGGGCTGGTTTGTTAAGGCGTCAGGAGAGAGACACCACCCTATTGTGCTTACCCATGGTGCCTCTGCCGACAACGATCCACCGGCCACCATATGTGGGCTAGCATCCGACGACTTGAGTGGCAGTGGGGCGTAGCTGAGCAACATGCGACATGGATTGAGTTAGCATTTGTCGGTCTTGGTGGTGGTGGTGGGTTAGCGTGGATCTTTAGTGTTGCCACACGCAGTTTCCGATCTGGCGATTCTACAAGGGTGATTGAGATACGCAGGGACCAAGAACCGGCCTCGCCACCACCACAGTTCGACACATTATCATCGGAGCTATCCCCCACTCTTCTTCATTTTGCAATAAATATGGTCGCTGCGCTCTTTCTCCTCAAGGATCATTCTTTGTTTCCTCTTCAGCTTTGCTACCACGTGCTCGAAATTCTTGTTGTGTGATTCTAACTCACTTCGATCTTCATGCTTTAAGGTAGTTAAATTTTCAAAGACACCACTATGACTATCTTTGAACCTCTTGATAACCATTGTGGAAAATGACTTCTTGTCTAAATGTAGGCTCTCTTGGCACCAAGAGTGAAACCAAAACATGGCTACACCCTCCATGCTCATGAATGCCCATTGCAGCTCCTTAGATGAGTGAATTTTTTGCTCCTCAAAGAACTTTCAGCTTTAGAGATCCACCTAACGGGGTCTATCCTGAAAACTCTGACAGCTCACCTTTTTGGCCCACACATCCTCCTTCTCCGGCGACGCTAGTTCTCCATCGAACATCCGACGGGTCAGACCAATTGACAGGAACCAGATTCAATGGAAAAAGAAAGTTGTATTATTGACTGCAAAAACAAGAACTATTACAGAAGATGACCCTGTAACCCCAAAGCCACTGCTCTTCAGAGAAGAGGTGTCTCGCTCTCTGCCCAATCTCTCAAGATTCTAACAGAAAGATACATAATGTATCCTCCCTCATATTTTCTTCCTTATAATCACTATGGAATATTCTAACTAACTGCCACATCAATAGTCCTTATCTTACTTCCCTATTCAGCCCAAAGAATCCCTTTAAAGCTTATGAGATTTCCAACCGACTAGTATTTTTTTCTTAATTTTATCTATAATCCCTTTAAAGCTTCCTCTCTTCCCTTTGCATTGTGGTACAACGAACCCAAATACCTCCCTATCCCCAGAGCCCCGGAGAAGTCGCTACTATTAACAACATCACTTATGGTCCGCTCATTGACATTTTTGGAGAAGAAAATATTTGTTTTCTCTTTATTAATGCGGTGAGTCAAAGCACTAGAAAAAGAAGATGAGATATCAAAGGTCCATTCTTGTCCACTTTAATAGGATTCTAAGATTTCCTCTCAACCTTCTCCATAGTAAGATGAGTCAACCGCTCTATGCATATTACAAAAATATAAAGGGATAGAAGGACTACTTGTCTAATGCCACGAGATGGAGAAAACTGCTCCGATTTATCACCATTCCATTAAATCTTGAGAGTAGAAGACGTGATATAAGTCATGACTAGTTCAATCATGAGTTGAGGAAATCTAAGATGCTCAAGACAATTCCGAATAAAATTCCACATTAAACGATCATAAAACTTCTCCAAATCAAATTTAATAGAGAAACTTATTAAATTTCAATTGAATTTCCTACACCTAACAAGTTTGTAAATATTTGAAACCTCCGAAGTTATTGACAAAGATATCAAATTAACGAAAACAAAAGATGATTGGCACAACAATATGCTTGCTACCTTGTGAAAACAAGGTATAAAAAATAATTAAATTAAAATATGGATACATAGGATAGGAATATGAAGCCATACTTGACGATGACGATGACGATGACGACGATGACGATGAAAACAAGTCTTTAGAACTATTAGAGTGGATGACACCATCTTTATCATTCCTTTGCTCCATTTTTTTACTTTCTTCTCCTTGTATCTCCTTTTGTGTCTGTATGGTTGAGCTCATAGGGTTTTTATAAACATAGCTTTTGAATGTCTCATAATGGATAAGGTCGACACGTCACTAGTAACCTTATGTCCAAATAATGAAATTTAAATATTTAGGAAAAAAATCATATTAAAAAGAGCGTTGTTATGATATCCTTGAAAAGTAGAGGGTTTGAGTATCCTCTTTCCAATCAGAATGCGTCACCTCAATTAATTGCTCAATTAGTTGAGTCATGTTAATGTCACATGGGGCTAAGTTCTCATCATCTGATTGAGTCACATAGGCAAGGGTATGATACCCCTTCTTTCATCTAAAAACGTCATTAAAAAAAAACTGTCAAATTTTATTCCCTAATTGTCACCTTGTCTCTGAATACAACAATTTAAAAAAAAATGGTTAGTGTCGCACTTTCATTAGTTCTTTTTAACATGTTTTTTCTTATTAGATCACACCTTATATTCTCTTTGGATCACACATCATGCTCTCTTTAAAGTATAATTTAAAAATGGAAGAGAGAAAGTCGACCTTGATTCAATAAAAGAAACCATATTAAAAAGAACTATTTAATTGTGATGTACCATTGGGGTAAAGATTTTTTATATTACCAACTAATTATGTATTGATACATTGATACATCATTAAGAATGCTTGTTCCTTGAAATGACTACCTTAAAAGTCATAGACATTGTGATGTGTGATTAATAGATAATGTAAAAAAATTATATTAACAATATATCAAAATTAAATTATAAAAAATATGTAAAATAATATTAAGTTTAATTAATATGCACTGATAGTGTAAATTTTTTTACATTGTCAACTAATCAGAAATCATGATATGAAGGACTTTTAAAGGAGTTAGGATAAGAGTCAAGTATTTTAACGGATGTGACAAGTTATGATCGTCGACAGTGTTAAAAATTTTTATACTGTCAATGCATAACAACTAAATCCAATAATATATTACTAACATTTCAAAAGACTTCGAAAATTTCGGATATAACCGGAAATAAAGACAAGACCCACAAAAAGGGTTTTGGCTCTTCTAAAGTGATTGAAGCTCTAAAGTGAGAAAGTAAGAGGTTATTCACCCTTAGATCATTTAGTGGGTTGAGATCTCCATATAATTAATCAAATCAATTATGTATAACCTCTTACTTTCTTACTTTAGAGCTTCACTCACTTTAGAGGAGCCACCTCACCTACAATGACAAGCACGTCAGAAAAAATAAATACCAGTAAATTAACTTCTCAATCTGTAATAAATTTAAAAGATTAAAATGTTTAATTTATCCGAGTTTCAAAACAATTAAATTGAGTGTTTCTTTATACAAACTAAATTAAAATTAAAAAAATAAGTGTCATGTATAAAATGTAAATTATATTTAAACTTTTCTATATAAAAAAGAGTATAATAAAAATGTCACGGCTTTTGATTTAAAAAAAAGTTGTTCAAAATGTTCTTAAATGTTGGGAATCACATTTTTGAAAATAAAATGATTACAAGAGCGCCCCTTAATGAATCAAGTAAAAGCAAAGTTTGATTGTGAAAGTAAAAATTTCATTTTCCGATGCATTAATTACACCATTTTTCAACAAAAACGTGACATTTTAATTCTTTAATTTGTACTCATAGCATTATCCTACAAATAAATCTATCGATTTAATTGATATATATTATTAATGTAAAATTTTTTTATATAGATAATCAATCAAAATTTATCACATAAGTTAAAGTGTTTGACTCTTATCCTAACTACCTTAAAAGTCATATACACCATGATTTCTGATTGGTTGTCAATATAAAAAAATTTTATACCGACAGTGTACAGCAATTAAACTCTAAATCTAAAGTTTAAAAAAATTCCTTAAAAAATTATGTTATCACTTTTATACATGATGAATTTAATTGATATGTATTTTTAATGTAAAGATATTTTACATAATCAATCAGAAATTATAACATAAATTAAAATATTTTATTCTTATCATTTTATCCTAATTATTTTAAAAGTCACTTATATTATGATTTTTGATTGTTTAATAAGATAAAAAACTTTTTAATAAAATTGCATAGCAGTTAACTCATTATTATTGTAAAAATAAAATCATTCCATCAAATGAATTCGTGAAGGACGTGTACGATTTAACGGTCCATTTGTACCATAATTTTTTTGTTGGCAAAATTATATTTTTTTTTATTATGTTTTGTTCAATTTGATTTCTTAATTTTTTTTTTATAATAAATTAGTCTCTTATATTTATCAACGTTAATAATATTGGCCTAAGTGTTACTCTTCATTCAACTTGTTAATCGTGTCCTTTAACTTCACAACTAGACGTATTAAGTAGTTAGTGACCTAGTTGTTGTCATTGGAAGTGTATGGGTTATCTTCTTTCCCCTTAAATGGTGACCTAGATTTCATGATTCCCAATCTTCTTTCCTACAATCATGGCTATAAAGTTTGATTTATATCTACCTTACTTAAATACCGATTTGAAGTCACCAAAACGACGTCGTTTTGACCAAGCCACCAAGCTAGCATCATGCTAGCGTCATGTTGGATACTTAACGGTCACATAGGATCGTTTGAGACGGTGTTTACTAATGTTTAGATCAATGTTATTAATGTTTATAAATATTAGAGACTTATTTGCCACACAAAAAAAATTAAGGATCAAAATGAAAAAAATAATTAAAATAAAAGAGGAAAAGAGTAATTTTGTCTTTTTTTTTCTTTTTGAATGTTGTGACAAAAGAATGAAGCAAAGACAAACATTCCCAGATCTAATGTCTCTGTGAGTGACTTGTGTTGTGTTGTGTTGTGTTGTGTGTTCTTGTTCAACTTTGAAAAGAGAGTCACAGCACCTTCTCCTTAATTATGTGAATGATTTGGTGATGGAGTTCACTGAATCTTACAAGCAAACGGGTCCCTGTTCTTTCTCTCCCAATTCTCGCTTCATTGCCGTTGCCGTCGATTATCGCCTCGTCATTCGTGACACTCTCTCTTTTAAGGTCTTTCTCATTTCCCTTTTCTGCCTTCAAATGCACTTGCTAGTTTTACTTAGGTAACCCCATTTGTGATTAATGTTACTTTATGTTAACAAAAATTCAGCTTTTCACAGTTCGGGATAATGGGAATCGTATCAAGGAAAGGGGGTCTAGATTATTATTATTATTATTATTATTATTTATTATTATTATTATTTTACATACACTACAAAAGCAACATGATGCTCTGCATTGTGATGGCTATGGTCATCAATTCCATGATGGAATGAATGAACTTGAATTCTGGGCCTAAGGTGTATGCTACTAAATGCCGTAGGATTAAATAAAAATGCTCGTTTAAATATCAACCTAGAACACATCTAGCATGTCATATTTCCCTTATGAGGAGAAAAATTTTCGAACTTCCAAAACCATAATCCGGTTAGTTAGTAATAAAATCAATCACTTTGAACATTATATCTTACTCAAGTATTTGCTATGTTATCTTTTGACTCAAGAAGTTCATAGTTTGTGCCAAAGGTGACCCTAGAAGTTATAATACATGAATCTAATTTTCTATTACACTTTTCATAGGTTTTGAGAAAATGAGTTCCTAGCTCTCCACCCTGCCCCCTCCCATTTTTCTTTGCCTCACGTACTTAGGAAATAGAGGGAATAAGTTGGAGGTAACTTGGTATCTGGTACTCGTTATCCTTTGGCGTTTCTGCTACATTTGCATAAACTTGTGGAGGCTTCAATGCTTCTCATTTGCTCTTTGTATGCTTACTTAAAATTGAGTGTATTTGATGCTGTTTATTAATATTGACTTGATCACTTAACACAGAAGAGTATGAGCTCATTCTTCAAGTAAGAACTGTAAGTTGTTCAATGGTGAATTATGTATATTGATTATTGAAAACAAGATTATAAAGAGAGTCAACGATGTTTTGCGGGCTTTAGTCTCTAGATTTTGATGTACTCTATGGGAGCATTTGGTTTTGGATTTGATTTTACATTCTTGGGAATCTTAAGAGGGTAGTGGAAAATTCCTGAGTTTGGTTTAGGAGTTTAAAAAACATTCCCATCTATAAGTCATTCCCAGGAATGATTTTTAGTCAACATTCTCACCAAATTATTCCCACCAAGGGAGGTGGGGATAATTCTAGAGATGAAAAAGACACTCTTACCACCCTTACCCTCACCCACCACCATCTTCATCCTTCTTCTGGTATCTGCCATTGCTGTCGACGACAAATTCTGGCGACCCTTCCCCTTCCCCAACAGTCGACCACAAATTCCGGCGACCGTTCCCAAGGAGACCAGCTGCCACCACCCTCACTAAATCAAACCACCTTGCACCAAAGCACCTGAAAACCAGCCACGTGCAGAACCCGTTCGCAACAACCACCATCACCTGCGACCTCAAGCCACTGTCCATTACCCATAAAACCATAGCTTTAATAGACTCCTACGAATACCATTCCTTGGAAAGCCATTCCCGGGAATGAAAAATCAACTCTTGAATTGAATGCCCCTATGTGCATTATATACTTTGGTATCGTGCATGATTTACATCTAACTCATCGATTAAGCTGCTTAACTCCAATTATCTGCTTCTAGTTCATTGTTTTTAATCATTCTTTTTGGCTCATGCAGGTTGTGCAATTGTTTTCATGCTTGGACAAGATTAGCTATATTGAATGGGCCCTCGATTCTGAATACATTCTTTGTGGTCTCTATAAAAGACCAATGATACAGGCTTGGTCACTGACCCAACCTGAATGGACGTGCAAGATAGACGAAGGTCCTGCTGGTATCGCTTATGCTAGGTGGAGCCCAGATAGCCGCCACATACTCACCACAACGGAGTTCCAGTTGCGTTTAACAGTTTGGTCATTGGTAAACACAGCTTGCATACATGTGCAGTGGCCGAAGCATGCTTCCAAGGGAGTTTCTTTCACACGAGATGGAAAATTTGCAGCAATTTGCACAAGGCGTGATTGCAAGGACTATATAAATCTCTTATCTTGTCACACATGGGAAATCATGGGCATTTTCGCAGTTGACACACTAGACTTGGCTGATATCGAATGGTCACCTGATGATAGTGCTATTGTGATATGGGATTCACCACTTGAATACAAGGTAACAACCACTTTTTTCTATTTTTCTTTTGTAACCCTGTGAACCTGTGCAATTTGGTAGTCTAAGTTCTATGATTTTTTTATATGAATAATTTTTTTGCAAATTTTAAGATTTCCATTGAATTTAACCGGGTTTGTGAATTTAAGAAACACTTAGAATTCCTGATCTCTCACAATTCAAACTGATGATAAGCACATAATATGTTACTCCCCGAAAGGAAATACAATATCTTATCATGTGTAGCATCTTGTTATAGAACCACTCTTCTACTGTGTTTCTCATCAATTCTTGTATATGTCCAATGTCTAATTACATAGTTGTTTCTTTCCTTTGAAAACAATAAGCTGAGAAGGGGGAATAGTGAAACAATAAAAGAAAAAGGTCTACCTGTCCTCAGTGTCAATATTCACTACTTTATTTCAATGGAATTTCGATTTTTCCCTGAAACATCTCCTAATTATTGGCCCGATTCCTCTATTGATAATTAAATTTGTAATAAAACTATATTTGCTTTGGTTTGTATTCATCTCTTTCACAATCACAGTTCATTAATGGTCAGGTGATTCATGGTCCCTGTTTTTACATTAGAAAAAGTCATGGCTGTGAGCAAATAAGGGATCCGTAATGCAGAAAAACTTAATATATGCTCATTATTTAGCACATGTTCATTTTAATTTCTATAGAGATAATGTTTCTATCTCCTATTTTTCTTCTTGGTTTTTGTAAATCTCTAATTGTGCGTTAAATACTCTATTTTCTTTTTATTATCAGATTTGGTTTTGTTGTAGTTTCTGTTATCATTTCATTTACCCTTATCCATTTGACCTTATGTTCCTGTCTTTTCTCTCGGTATACATACTTACATATGTATACATATGTATGTATGCCAAATTAAGAAAGCTTCCTATGAAAAGACCAATGATCCCGGAACCTTATGTTATTAGGAGAAATCTCAAGAATGGTTTTACTTGATCTTGCACTGGATCACCACTACCTTATGCTAAAAATTTGATATATGATAATGGGAGTGGGGTGAATTGAATCTAGTGTCTCCATTTGTAAGCCCAAACTTTTTGAGAGTCTGTTCGGCATTGGCTTAACTTCCCGGTTTACAATCTTAAACTGCTTCATGTTCCAAGTATAACAATGTTAGTCGAAACGCTTTCCCTAATAGATTTCTATACTCTTTAGCACACACTCCCTCAAATTAAAGCTTACACCGCTTTCAGCTTGTTAAAAAAAGAAAACCGCAAACAGAAAACAAAGAAAGAAACTGAGAAAGTATATTGGAGTTTGATGAGCTACACATAGCAAATTGTACATGCATTTTACAATCAAAGTTTCATGCATGTCATTATATCATATTATGCAATCTATATCGTGCATGTGTTTTGCATATCTACTCGTGTCACCTGCAGTCTATTGCTTTTATATAACCAACTGATCATGCTATCAATTAATTTAGTATTTTATGATGTATTTGCATTTGCCAAAAAACTTAGTCATGTTTTTTGGGTGAATAAACGGGGCCTAAGCCCGAAGAAAGAAATTACAAATAAACAATGCTGGGAGTAGAAACTTCCATTACATCAGCTAGAAGCGATTGAGACAACTGCACAGGAACATGCTCTAACTCCATAAACTGACACTGATTGAAACAACCCAAATTCGCTAAAGCATGCACAGACATCAGCTTCCAGAAGGCGTGAAATTGCTTTGACAAGACTCCTCCATGACAGCGACCAACCTTTCTACCAACTATACTGTTAACAGCAATTTCAGAGTCCATATGAAGTTCAACCTTGGTGTACCCCAGCATCCAGGCCAACTTCAACCCCTTGTATGCACCCAATAATTCAGCCATATATGCTCAAGTCCTCCCAAACCCTTGTAGAAGCCACGAAGCCACTGACCATCACTTCCATGTATAAGACCACAGCACGCCGCCCTTTCGGAATCCCCCATAAATGCCCCATCAGTGTTGACTCTCACCCAGTCCGTTGGTGGTGGCAGTCACCTAACACGAACTGTTTCAGTAAGTCTGCTACACCGCATGCATAGCTTACTTAAACCATTCCAAATGCGCATCACAACATGCACAGGTCTCAAAGGGCGAACAAAATCATCATCAAATGTTTGCCAGTTATGCCACTGCCATAAAGCCATACAAGTATTAGCCCAAACAGAGGGCCAAGCATTCTGAGAATTATGCCGAAAATCTTGCTTAAGATTCATTACAACCCATTGTTGAAGGTTCCCTGCAAAGATACTGCTCCTCTTCGAAGAGTAGCCAAATGGGAACTCCCGAAACACATGTAACACTGATCAACTTCATCCTTACTTGTTTGATGTAGGTTCTAATCTATTCTCCAGACGGAAGGTGCCTTTTCAAGTATCAAGCATATGAAAGTGGATTGGGGGTTAAAAGTGTGTCGTGGTCTCCTTGTGGTCAGTTTCTAGCAGTGGGTAGTTATGACCAGACGCTGCGGGTCCTGAATCACCTAACTTGGAAGACATTTGCTGAGTTGATGCACCCAAATACTGTCCGTAGCCCTTGTTATGCCGCTGGTTTCAAGGTATTCCTTTTTTCCACTTTTCATGTTGATGATGGTTTTTTTTGGGGATAAAATTCATGTTGATGATGGCTTTTTCTTGGGGATAAAATTCATGTTGATGATGTTACAGTTCATGAGAAATTAATTTTCCATGTCCCTGAAATTGCAGGAAGTAGATGAGCCTCTGCAACTTGATATGTCTGAACTATGTTTGAGCCATGATTTTTCCCAAGGAAATGATGGTAAACATAATTGCTGTAAGAACCAGCGCAATTTTTATTCTTTATTTTTTGTAACTACACTACTTTATGTCATGTATTGTTGCTCTATAATTTGCTGGCAGGGCAATCTCTACTTAAGCCTATATATATGTTATATGAACCATTTCTTGTTGTAAAATGATATATCAGGAATGGCTGACAAAGTTTAGACAAGTTTCAATAAAACTACATTCAGAAAATAGAAAAAATGAGTTCGGCTGCTGCTCTTCAAGAGCATTTATGGTTTCATATTTGCAAATCAACATAAATTTCACAAATGAGGACTTTTCTTTTCTTTTTTAATACTTTTTTTTCCTTTGGGAAAAGTTAAATATATAAGCAATATATTTTTGAACCCATGCCATAATCTCGTCTCTGGCTCTTACTGTGAAAAAGTTGTGCTTGATATTCAGACCTCAAAGGCTTTGCTTCTATATACTTAGGTCCTTGAGTTATTTGAAAGATTGAGTTTTGAGCCAAAAGAGCTCTGCTAGGGAACTTCTTTTGCTTTTGAATTTTGGAATATAAATATAAATTCTCTCTCTCTCTTTCTGTCACTCTTTCTTTCTTTCATTCTTTTATGTCTTGATAGTTGAACTAAAATAACAGATGTACTTGGACTTTCGAATTGGTATTGTATGATATTTATTTCTGAATGGCCAAGAGAAAAACTTTTGTTTCTGTGATTTGCATGAAGAACCTCAGATGCGCAAGTCAGTTTCTTGATCATTCCATTGGCTACTGGATGTTTTCTTTCATTATTTTCTTCCTCATATTCCTTTTTTCCCCTTAACTTTCTTTCTCCAAGCAGATGCTCCAGAAGAACCCTTTAGAGTCAGGTATGAGGTTATGGAAGTTCCTATCAATTTACCATTCCAGAAGCCTCCTGCTGACAAACCTAACCCCAAACAAGGAATTGGTAAGCTATGCTTTGCTTCTGTAATTTTCTGATTCCACAAATTATGAGCTTTCTTGTTATATAATTTAATGATCACATAGAAGCAGAGGTTAGGATTTCCATTTTTTGTGCAGTAAATAGGAAAAAATGGAATTATTTGATGTTGATATGGTTTTTCAGTCTTCATGATTTTTGGGTTGCCTTACTACTAGTAGCATGAACTAATGGTTCCCTTCCTAAGGACCAAAGCTGATCAGGTTGCAAAGTAATCAAGTTACCGGTACTATGGAAATGCAGCTTTCCTATTTTAGTGAATATCTTATAATCTCCATTGGTTACTGTTAGTGTCACATCATCATAATATTATTCAGTTTCTCTACCTTTTCCGTATAATGTCAAATGGTCTTGACTCTTGAGGCAGTGCCATCTACCCTGGTCCGTAACCTGCTCACTGAAGGTTTCTGATTTGATACTTTCCTGGGCTTTAACATTCAGAATCTTCATCCATCTCAAAAGTATAAACTAGAAACCACTTCATTTTTATTTCTCTGCAGGTAGGACTAGCAAGTTATTTTCTTTGGATTGTTTGCATCACCAGTTCTTCATATTCTTCATTGATGATACTTTGGTTTCTGCAGCCTATCATTTTGATGGTTATGTATTAAATATCAGTTTCTTTTCAAATGTAATTTACTCGACTGATCAAACCATCTGGATTGTGTCTGAATTATTGAAGTCTTTTGTTTCTGGCTTTGCATGATGACTTTTGGAAGGTACTAAAGAAGGTTCCCACGTGACTAAACTAATTTTTATTGCAGGTATTTTGTCATGGAGCAATGATAGCCAATACATATGTACTCGTAATGATAGCATGCCTACAGTACTATGGATCTGGGATATTCGACATCTTGAGCTTGCTGCAATCTTAGTGCAGAAGGACCCTATCAGAGCAGCAGCTTGGGATCTGACATGCACACGCCTTGTTGTGTGCACCGGAAGCACATTCTTATATATGTGGACCCCGTCTGGTGCCTATTGTGTTCATGTTCCTCTACCACAATTTACTATAACAGACCTGAAATGGAATCTTGATGGCAGTTGCCTACTCCTTAAGGACAAGGAGTCATTCTGCTGTGGTGCTGTTCCCTTATTGCCAGAATCTAGTGAATACAGCTCAGATGATTGACACTAATAAGGGAAGGAAACATAAGATGATGGTAAATATGAGCAACCCTTTGTATCTTAGTGCATCTGGTGGATAATAGTCCAAGATTTAAGATCATATAAAATCCTGTAGTTGTAAATTCCATTTGCACGACAGTGCCTCCTATTCAACATGGAGGGTATGCTGATCAAGCAATTTCAGGAGGCAATTGAGCATAGCTATGTTATTGGAGCTTGCTCAGTGAACCTTTTGTAATGCATTTCTGAAAATTCAAAGGCCATCTCGGTCTCTGTTGTAGGTGCATATATTAAATAGCATTCTTCTTTTATTCATCCTTGAGTTCACTAACTTTATTGGTTAGTACTTGGTATAGTCTGAGGTGAAAAGCAGATTGACCTCAATCTAAGTAATGCCACCAGTTTGAAAAAAATTAAAACTTCCAAAAAGAATTTATGTTTATATTACTAAACATAGCAAAAGCAAAATTTCAATGTAATTTACGTTATGATCAAGTACCAAACCTTAAAAACTGTAATGCCAGCAACCCAATGCAAGTTAAGTCGTGAAGATGTGAAAGACAGAGTACTAATGCATAAGATAATATAGCACATGAAAGTCTACAAGAATTTGAAGTCTCATCTATTCCTCCTCCTTATCATCGTTAATGTTCTTATTGTCTCCAATTTCTTCATCCTCTGTTTCCTCTGAGTTGGCCTCTTTTACAACGTAATTGTGTTATGTTTTCCTTCAACGTTTTTTTGATGAATTAAGAATTGTTATTCTATTCTCCTCGTAGTCACTGATTTGTTTTATTAATCTCTTGGTAGCCAACTAAGAAATGACCGGTTCCTTCAGTCTATGCAGTACTATTCTTTTTATTATTTCTATAATTAGGATTTTATTTTATTTATCTTTATATGTTTTTTGGATAGAAAAAGAAAATTTCATTAAGGAAGAAGAGAAGACCACACTGAAACTGTCACATGGAATACAATGGCAGTAGGGACTAAAAATCGGACCGATAATCAATTTGGTGAAGGCATTGGGTCTATGGATCACTGATCGAATCAATGAGTCATTAGATGAACCGATTGACTAAAAACATAAGCTATCTAGACCATATTTCAAACTCAGAATGATTTAATTGGTATTCATTATCAGTGTAAAGATTTTTTATATTGTCAAGCAATCATAAATTATGGTGCAGGTCGGGTGACTTTTACGATAGTTAGAATAAAAATCAAATATTTATAATGATATGATAATTTATGATTGATTGCCAATATAGTAATAGTGCATACCGATTAATTGCAGGCTCCAATCGTCCTAGCCCATACAAAATTTTTAATTGCATCGTTAGCCATTTTAGTTGCTGGAAATTGGAAAACATGCCGCAATAGACTACTTAAAAAAATTATAAAGTTTAAATAACCAAATGACAGCAGTAGACTACTTACATAAACCAATTGGAAAACATTCTGCCAATGTTATCACTTATAAAAAATGCAGCAATAGACTACTTAAAAAATAACCAATTGGAAAACATGCAGCAATAGTTTAAAAAAAAATGATAAAGCGTAAAAGCATTAGTTCATTTAGCCACCTATAAGCCTTGTTATCTTGCTCATCAACGGAAACTCTTTACAATGAAGACAAGATTGTTATTGTCACTATATGTATCTTCATTCATGGCATTATAATTCAACAAAAAAAAAAAAAAAACAATTCATGCCGTTATAATTGTAAGGGAAAAGTACATACCGTTCCCTTAAACTTTAGTCCATTTGCAAATAGATATTTTCAACTATTTTTTCTTCTCAATTAGTCCATAAACTTCTACGATTAATGAAATTGATCATCGAACTATTTTTTTGTCTCAATTAGTCCTGGCACTGCGACTATTAATAAAATCAATCATTCTGTTAACTTTCAGTAGAGATACAAAAGTAATTTAATAATTTTATACCATTTTATATATTTAAAATTTATGTGGATTTAATATTTTCCTAAAATAATTGAGTTGGTTGAGCCAAGAGAATGTTTGATAAACCAACAAATTCATGTTAATATATTTAATTAAGTACGAATTTAAGAACTAATTGAGACGAAAAAATAGTTGAATGATCAATTTCATTCATAGTAGAAGTTTAAGGACTAATTAGGAAGAAAAAATAATTGAAAGTGCCTATTTCCAAATGGACTAAAGTTTAGGGGATGTATCCATTTTTCCCTAATTATAATACAATGATAGTTTATGTGCATGTACTTATTTAATGCTTTTGAATGTTTATAAGAGAATGCATTGCTTTTCTCAAAGTACATAATACACACCTAAAGTGTTGTGTAGTGACCTAGTGTTTTGAATAAGAATTCTAAGTTTTTACTTTTTAGGAAAATAAAAATAGTAATAAAAATTAAAACATAAAATATGAAGTGGGTTACCCGAATCCGGTCGGGCTAGTCCGTCGCGAACCCGAATATAACACAGGTTTCATCCGATTGGGCCAAAAAAACCCAACTTTAATTCGGGCTCAAATTGGGCCAGCAGTTCTTGCTATTTCTGAATGAGGAATATGAAGCTAATTCCTAACTTGAGGACAAGGTTGTCTTGGACGAGCAGAGTAATAATACGCATCATGGATTGGTGGAAACATTGGGCCCAAACAGATTTCAACCATTGCATTGTTATGAACTTTCGAATATTCAGGATTTTCCTTCTTTAGGAATGAATGTAAGGATCTCTTGCCAGGTGGCATTAGTTCCACCTGCATAGGAAACTACTTTATCTGTAAACATGACTCAATAGGAATGAATGAAGGAAGAGAAAAATTATAATCAAATTCTGTTTTGAATCCCTCTCTCTATAAACTTTGTGTCTAATCTTTTCCCCTAAATTCTGGAGTACTTCTCCTACTGGAGTCTGTTGTGGCTTATTGCAGACATTTACTTTCCTCGTTTCCAAACTTACAAGTAAAGTTTATTAGGAGACAAGCAAATTTAATTGCTCATATGTTAGCAAGGGCTTCTTTTTTTAGTGCTAGTCCCGGTCAGGAACGGATCTACAGCTAAGGAAATGGGGGCAATTGCAATATTTAATAATTTTGATTTTGTCCCCACAAAAAAAATGAGGTTGGTCCCACATGTCAAATTATTACGTAACTTTTGATAAGAGCAAAAATTACTTTTGTAATCTATCATCTTTTATTTAATGAAATGTTTCTCATTTCTCACATGTTAATGTATGTTTGACATTGAAACCAGACCACGTCATATCTTGTCTATTTAATATCAATTTTTTTTATCGCTTATACATATTTATAATATTTTTCTTTAGTAAAAATATTTATAGATTATTTTTTGCCTCCACTAACCAAAATTTCTGGATCCGTCGGTGGACTCCCGATTCCTATTTACATGTTCCGGCTTGTATTGCTCACACGATCATCAATGATATGCAATAAGTTTGAGTTTGTAAAAGAAAATAAAAATTAATTACATTCTTTTTGGTATTTTAAACACTATTTAGGTAGTGTTTGATACAAGTTTTATTTTAATATATTTGAAACAAGTTTAAAAATACTATTCTTCGATATAAAAAATGCACATGAATATAATTAGTAAAAAAAAGTGAAAAACATTATTCCAAAATCTGGAGATGGGAAATGCACATCCCGTCTACGCACCAAAAAAGTGAACAAGTAAGGAAGAGAATATTGGGAAATTGAAATGCATTAATATTTTTTAACACATTTCACATTCCAATAATTAATCGTTGAATCTTTAGAGAAAATAAAGGGACACAAGAGTATGTATAAAACGAGAGGGGGGAAGAAACGAAAATGAGAAAGCCTTGAAGCAAACCAAGAGGCGTACGTAGGGAGAGGACGAAATATAGCGGGAGAGGGAATGAGAGGCGTAGAGAGTGATGCATCCACAAATCAAGGAGCAGCTTCACAGAGGTTGGAAAGAAGGTCCTCGCTTAATCCTAGCTAGCACCCACTCTGATTTTTCATCTCTTCTATTTCAATCAAGAATAATGGCTAATCTTTTTTTTACTTTTCTGTATCCAGATTTCATATTCAATGATTTTATTTGGGTAAAATGGAGTATCTAGTTAAAATTCATACTTATGCGTGTTGTATTTAGGAAATTTGCTTTGATGTATAAACTTATTTTAGTTTGTCAATTATATCGTTAAGTGGAATTGACAATTAGGTTTTATTTCTCTTGCTTGCAAACAAACACCTAAACTACTCATGTGTTTGGACAGTGGAAGCACTTTTTAAGATTAATGCTTGTTTGGCTTCAGGTGATATGCAAATCATTTGGATTTGATATTGCTTTGGAAGAACCCCATAGAGCCATCAATGCTGCACATGTGGAGGTTGAAAGGGTTGAAAATGGAATTGGATTCGTTAAGCTAATGGCCAGATACAGTGGTAAACAGTGCTAAACAAATACGCCACTTTGTATTTTGTTCTCTTTTTCTTTTATTGCAGTTTTTTTTATTTTCCATATAATTTTATTTATTGAAATGGCAAATAATGGGAGCTTTATATGATCAATGAAATATGCGTATTATATCTTTAAGCATCCTATTTCCCTTTTCAGAGATATACATTACAAGCTTCCATTTGCTGGTTTCATGGCCATGTAGGCAACTTTGGCGAGTCGAAATGTGGTAAGGCAAATGCCCAATCTCATAAGTTATTGTTTATTATCACGTTGGTGGGTTTGGTAGTGTAAAATTTGTATTTCATTACATTTTTTGTTTGTCATGTCATGAATAAGTCAGATGGGTTATATAAGCCCATCTTAGGAAGTAAATGCAAATGTTGAACCACATTGCTTTATATAGTCATAGATAGATATGTGCTATATCATTTAAAAATTATTTTGTTTCGATTTTTGTCTTGGTTCAATTAACAAGTTGGATTTTAGCTGATGTTTCTTGATGTTTCTCATCACTTCCCTCTATTTTACCTTGTGGTGGGTTTAGCTATGCAAATAAGTTTCTACTTGAACCAAAATCCTAACCATGATAATATGAATAAGATTTCTGAAGTTTGCTATTTAAAGGGTTTATTTCAATGTTACTGACATTCAAATGGTATTCACAAGTACATCTTGTGAATAGTTTAGAAGGCGGAGTTATCACAAAGCGAAAAGCTGGATTTACGTCAGCATTCAACTCTTGCTACTTAAAGGCGTTGTTTCCATGTTACTGACATTCAAATGGTATTCACAAGTACATCTTGTGAATGGTTTAGAAGTCGAAGTTATCACATAGCAAAAGCTTGATTTACATCAGCTCCTCCCCCAACTCATTTCTACTTTTTAAGATTAATGCTTGTTTGGTTTCAGGTGATACGCAAATCTTTTGGATTTGATACTGCTTTGGAAGAACCCCATGGATCCATTAACGATGCACATGTGGAGGTTGAAAGTGTTGAAATTGGAGTTGGAATTGTTATGCTAATGGCAGATACAGTGGTAAACACTGCTAAACAAATACTCCATTTTGTATTTTGTTCTCTTTTTGTTATCACAATTTTTTTATTTTCCATATAATTTTATTTATTGAAATGAAAAAGAATGGGGTTTTTATATGATGAATGAAATATGGGTATTATATCTTTAAGCATCCTGTTTCTCTTTTCAGAGATATGCATTACAATCTTCCATCTGCAGGTATCTACAGGTTTCATGGCCATGCATGCAACTTTGGCTAGTTGAGATGTGGTAAGGCAAATGCCCAATCTCATAAGTTATTGTTTATTATCACGTTGGTGGGTTTGGTAGTGTAAAATTTGTATTTCATTACATTTTTTTGTTTGTCATGTCATGAATAAGTCAGATGGATCATGAGCTTTAGGACTCCACAGGCCACATGTCCTAACTAGATACACAAGTATTGGTGATGTTGAACTGAGAGAAAATAGTAGAATGGTACCTATAAGTAAATTAGGGGTGAGGATCTGATTCATTTACATTTTTACCGGGTCTGAAACTAGAGTTTTCATGAGCTTAAAAGAAAAGCAAGTATCAAGGATCCATATCAAGTCAAGTTGCAATCAAAGATTCTAATGAAATTACATTAACCACTTGGTTTTGTTTCTGAGGGAGAGAATGAAACTTTGACATAATTTGTGGACAATAACTCCCCCTTATAATTTTAAATTCCTTAGTATTGTTAGTCAAGAGTGTTCTAGCAATAGCATAACATCATAAGCTTAACTTTTTTGTCTCATTGTTGAAAGAGATGATTTGGATTCTCATTGTTATTTACACATGGTATCTTATATTGAGATAGGTGAGTGTTGTCTGTTTCATTTGTTTTGGATATATCTATGTTTGCTTTCATTTGTCTTCATTTGTATGGATTTTGTTTTAGTCTCTTTTATGCTACAAATAAAAAAGGTATTAACAAGTTCCGTAAGGTCTTTTTTTTAATTTTTTTAATATTCAGTAATTTTAGGATTATTCTTAATGATATTCATGAGATGTTTGTGGTTTGAATTTGTCTAGGATGTGAATGTTTGGAAGCTCTTTTCTGTAAGATTATTTAGGTAATCTTATTTGGTAAATAAATAAATTTAATTGAGAAAATAATATGGATTTTAAATGGGTTTATTTAACCGGGCTCACTGAACCGGTTTAGCTGAACCGGGCTAAGCCAAGCGTCCTGAATCGGTCTTAGTCAACCGGCCTAGCTGAACCGGTCCACCTGAACCGGGACAACTGGCCTATATCAACCGTTCTAACTGAACCGGGCTAGCCCAACCGGCCCACCCGAACCGGGTCAACTGGTCTATATCAACCGGTCTAACTGAACCGGGCTAGCCCAACCGGTCCACCTTAACTGGTCCAAGTCAAATAAGTCACTGAACCGGGTTACCCGGTTCTTGCTCAACCAGGCTCACTAAGCCGGTCTAAGTCAACCGGTCCACTTGAACCGGGCCGCCTGAAGCGGTTTAAGCCAACTGAGGAAGTAGGTGGAGGTGCAGATTGGACAAATTTCTGATCAAATCTGTTCCCAACAGTTAAAGGCATCATGATCCTACTTGAAGCAAAGCTAGCAGGTAGGGTGAGGACTGCCACGGCCACGGCCTCCGCTGCTCCATAACTATTGTTCTAATAGCCACTGTGATTGGTGGAATATTGCGACGTATTCTAAGAATTAGAGTTTTGGTCATGAGTCAAATTCTCTGGTACCGAGGAGGTGACTTTGTATTGACAATATTTCTCAATTGATGTATATACCATCATAACGAAAGAATTACTCTTCCGCTTTGTCAATTGATGTATATATCATCAATATGATCCTGTTCGGAGACAGGATCTCCGATAGCCACTATTGAATTGATGATGGTTTTTATTCGCAGCAGATAAAGAGTTAACGGTTTCGCTTTCAGATGCGAATAGAAGTGGTTGTGAATCTTTTCCCAAACTTGCCAGTAGTGCTTACAGCCAAGAAAGCGAGGTAGAATCGATTCGGAGAGGGACGAGAGAAACCACAAGTATGGTCTTGCACAAGCCAACATTGATAACATTGAGTGACCAGATCAAGATCAGGATCAATATCCGATGCATACTTCATCGTAATCAATGGATTTACAACAAACCAATGCAGTTTGTGCGCAGTGATGACTCCTTCGATCTGCTGGCTTCATAGCACGAAGTTCTTGTCATCTAATTTGATGGATAGCGGAGGAGTGCCGGAGAAGAGAGTGGAGCACCTTACACCGGAACAGTGTCATGTGAGCCACCGGAGTTAGCGGAGGAATCGTGAATGTGTGGTGTTGCTGCCACTGAAAAACTGAGAATGGAAAAGGGAGCTCCGGATACCATACAGAAATCGCTGAGTTGAGAGGGAATAGAGATGAGAGGTTTTATGTGAATGTGTTGTATTTGTCATTAATTGATGAATTGATGAATGACTGATACAAAGATATTTACATAACAAACTCAGTTACTCACTAACTGAAGTGTAACAGAATGCCTAAGATTGTTGCACGTAGGAATCTAGTCTACAATTAGTCTAGATACATAAATACTCCAATAACATCTCGCTCTTGCTGAATGCTGTTTAGTCCATTCTATATGATCTACGATACTGTATGCAGATGTATTTCCCACTCCTTTGCTGTCACTCATCTGTTTTTAGTCAGCTACTCAGCCATCCTTGTCAGCTGCCATTAGATTCTTATTTACTATCCTCCGTTGGAACATTTAGTTTGCATATTATTTTATGTTTAATATTGGTCATTTTCCCTTTTTGCAGAAGTGAAAACTTAAACAAACCTGGAGAGTGTGTGCTGGTGATCAAAATAGCAAAGAGGTTGAAGTCCAGGAAAACAGAAACTGCAGGGATAAGGAAACTTATTATCACACTGTCCAATAGATGGCAGCTAACCCCAAGGAGCCGTGGGACCTTGAAATGGATAATGATGACACTTTGACATTGGAGATTCCCATTGAACAGCTCCTAGACTTTGATGGTGCAGAAATAGCAGTTACCCCTTGTCAGGTTGCAACTTACCTTGTTTGAGGGGTAGCCACCACATCTTCAACTGGTTGCTAAAAAATGCAGAGTTGGTATTTGCCTTAACTTCTGGACTAGCTGGTAGCATAACAAGTGAGGAATCAGTGGAGCTGCTTGACATGATCAAGAGAGGTGGTGTGAACTAGGGTTTAAGTTAAAATACAAATGGCATTTATGGCATGAGTGCAAAGGCCCCAGAGAAAGTCGCAATTTCTTTCCCATCCCCAACTTCTTCAAGTGATCCAAGAACGGTGTGTGATATGAGTTCATACTGCAACTATTTGCCAAAGATCTTATCATCATGTTTGATGTCTCCTATTACAGTGTCATGCACACTCCACTTTAGCCATGTCGGCTTGTAGGTGTTGAGAGTGGTGAGTAGATAACACTTGTAGATAGGTTGTGGGGAGAATTGGGTTTTTCGATAGTGCCCCAAATTGGGGTCAAAATAAATTGATTTCTAAGTTCTCCTTTCTGTTTTTTTTTCTTTTTTTGTTTTGTTTTGTGTTTTCATAAAGATGTTTCACCGTCAAGTTCTTGCATGCCACGTAAAAAAAGGTATTCTATATTAGCAAATAGCCAATTTAGGAAAACTAATAGGCTTTCTCACAAATATTTGTACTGCTAATAGGGTTCCCTTGGAGTAGTTTTGCTTGCATAAACGGCCCCTCGCTTATTTCCTTACAATTGTCAACTAGTTAAATCTTTTAAATCATAAATATAGTCGTCAATTATTAAAAAGATTATTGATTTATACTATCTTAATCGATATCTTCCTACTTTATTAT
The DNA here is from genome assembly GCA_039655645.1 of Ammopiptanthus mongolicus. Lineage (NCBI taxonomy): Eukaryota > Viridiplantae > Streptophyta > Magnoliopsida > Fabales > Fabaceae > Ammopiptanthus > Ammopiptanthus mongolicus. Next base: position 22,959,703 of record CM077347.1, on the reverse strand, counting down.
TAATTTTGGTTCCTCTAAAGTGAGTGGAGTTCTAAAGTGAGAAAGTAGAGTCTATCCACTATTAGATCATTCAGTGGGTTGAAATTTCTATATAATTAATCAAATCAATGATGGATAATCTTTTATTTTTTTACTTTAAAGTTTTATTCACTTTAGAGAGCCAAATCCTTACTGATTTTATCAACTTTTCAGGGTAGATGAAGCACATAATCATCATTAACCAATCCTTGTTCAGGGCAAAACTTAGCACCTGGTAGAATTAACCAGAGCTCCCCTGCAGTGGCAACTACCAACTTATTATCCCAGATTCCGGCTACTGGCACTACAGTCGACAGTTGTGCTTCCATCTTTGTAGCAGCTCAGCAGTTTCTCCATATTCACTGCCTCAGGCAACTTACCTGGCTCACATTCACCTAGAGCAATGCGGGCTCCTGGCACTTGTGTAATATAAAAACAGTACCTAAATTGAGTGTACAAGAGGGTTTGTCTAATTCATTCCCACAATCCTTCATGTTGGCCTCAGCAACACCACCCCATTCAGCCACACAACAACAAAGACATTCACATTTGATGCAGCAGCCCCATTTCTCTGAACCTTCCTATCGTAACCCTGTACATTCTCCTCATTCTTATCCACCACTAATTGAAAAACCAAGTCTAGTGTCAGATATGTGGAGAGTTAGGCAAGATGTTTCATCCAGTTATCATTATCAACGAAACCAAAACAACCAACACATTGGTTGGGGGATCCATGCATTCTGGATCTTCACCGGGTAGAAATAATCATGGAAGGGAAGAATTTGAATCATGGAGCCCAAAGAATAGTCCAACTAGAAAGACCCGAATGGTCAAGGCAACGGGGTTCTTCTGGACACTGGGAGGCAGGGGAACAAAAAGTGGCATGATCAGAGACGGTGATTTTTGTGTCTAGATTGATTTAGTCTTTTTTGCATGTTTGGGAACGTGGTAGCATGCCTCAAACGGGCGGTAGAGAAGCAACTTTTAGTTGCTTTCCAGACAGCAAAGGCGTGACTAACATTTGCAGACCCATTTTCCAATATATGGGACTAAACCTCAGCATAAATGGTTCTAGGATACCAGTGTACCGATGTGTACAGAGTGTGATTCTGATACCAGTGATTTTCAATATATGGAACTAAACCTCAGCATGAATGGTTGTAGGATAAGGATGATGTTACAGTAAGCGCGGTTGAAGAGAAGGTTGCTTTCAAGTTTAGTAACAAAAAATGGAAACTTGAACTCATATCAAAATATCAAAATTCAAAACAATTAAATGAAGCACTGTTTGCAAAATTTATTCTCTAATGAATGTTAATTCTTTCTTAATTACAAGTCAAGAGTCATTAATAATGAATTTACGATTTGCTTAGCCCCAAATCTAAGACAATGAACTATTAATCATCTCCAATGACATAAGGGATCTAAAGTACTCATTTCTATGGAAGAATAAGTCAGGACTTCTCGGAAGATATATAGGATCAGTAATATTATTTGTACATCTGCCTGGGTGACATCTGATTAATGGTGTACAAAATCTTGATTAATGCAGTTCAGTGGATGATTAATTAAGAATTATGAACCTTTGTATCCATTTATCAAGTTCAACACATCATTAATCACGATTGTGAATATTGTTAATCAAGTTTGAAGGTGCGCACAAAAAATAATATGATGCATTAATAATGTTCATAATTGTGGTTAATGAATTTTTTTTTTTGTCTTTAACTACATGTCCCCATAAACATAACAGTCAAATTAAACCCTCCTTATAATGGATTTGGCTCCACTCCAAAAACCAAAAATTAAAAGATTATTCATCATATTGATTTGATTAACACTAAATGATCTAAGAATCTATGAATCGATACTTTCTGAGTTTAGAGTTCCAAAAATTTGAGAGAAACCAAATCCCGTTAATTTGAGTGACATCTACGTGGTTCAGACCCGCCTATAATTCGCTGGAGCCGCAATCCACTCACTCATCATACGCCTTCCTAAATCCCAACTCATCTCCAATGAGGTGGAGTTGATGCTAATTTCAACTCGACAGTAACGAACTTGTGTTGTTGACCATAGAGAGCACTTTACTTGGCACAAATTCAGCCCTCAGCACCCAAACAAACAATTTTCAATGGATCTCTCCGTTTCTTTCTCTTCTTATTCTCACTCTAAAACCCCTCCTCCTCCCTTTTCTCTCTCCCCATTTTCCCTTCTACTTTCTCTCCATCCGCGATTCCCCCGAAATTCCGCTTCCTTCTCCACAACCTTTCTCTCTTTTCCCCGCCAAAAGAATCGCGCGATCACTGCTGCTCAAAAGGAGAATGACGATTTTGTCCTCGAAGACGTTCCACACCTCACCAATTTCCTTCCCAATCTCCCGGTACTTTTCGCCAAATTCTGTTGCTATTTTACATTTCTGGTTGGTTTTGAAGCTCTTCTTTGTAATTGTAATGCTGTTGATAGTAATTTTGTGAACAAGGAGCTGATATATTACTGTAGTTGAAACACACTATGATCATTCAAACCTAAGTAATTATTGTAAACAAGGAAATGGTTATGAAAACCGAAACTTTTCAGCAGAGTAGGATTTTTTTTTAACATTGAACAATTTAATTAATTACTTACAGAGGCTTAGAGTATGTGTGTGTGTGTTTTGGGTACATTGTGAAATTGTAACATCTTTTAGCTTAGTTAAATTAAATGTAACCCTAATAATGCGATGTACCGATAGGCACACGGTCACAGGTTTTAATCCTAATAATACAAGTGACCTGTCACAGAGTTTAATACATATGACCTTGTCCTTACATTGTGAGAATACATGGCAGCTTTGATATCAGCTTTTCAGCATATTTGAGTAGCGGTGCATTTTTTTCACATTGGTGCAACTTTTGTCAATTTATATTTGACATTTTTGGTTCACGGAAAGATTTTAAGATCCTTTGGATATATACAGTTTTTACAGGGTTATGGTGTCTTTGGTTGATTTGTAATGCATAAGTTAGTACGTCATAGATTTCTCCCAGAACATTTATGAGGGACCGAAACAGAGTTTTTGACAACCTAGGTTTTTTGTCGATTTGGAAAGGGATTGAAGGGCTCTTTTAATGTAACGTGTATGGTTTCCTTTGTTCTGTTGTTTTAGTTGTTTTAAGAGGATTTTTTGCCCTCCTAATATGTACTTATCTTCCTTTGCTTAATAAATTGCTTTTTCAAAAACGATAAAGATGTTTTTTTTCTTCTTTCCAGCTTCTAACCAATCAGGTGATTTCTGATAATTAATGCATTAATTCCTTTTTCGCAGTCATATCCAAACCCATTGCAAAAGAGCCAAGCTTATTCAATTGTCAAGTGAGATGACTTCTTTGTAATTTGTTTAAAAAAATATTTGTGATCCTGCAAAGTCACTATAAAGCTTATAATTACTGGTTTGTTGTAGTTCCAAACTTTTTGTTTCTTCTAATTATTTTAATGTGAATTTTTTAATTAAGGCAAACTTTTGTGAGCCCAGAGGATGCGGTTGCACAAAATGTAAGTGACACAACCTTCTCCTCCTTTGTTTATGGATGATTTTATTTTCTCAATGATTGCTGTCTCTCTCTTTATCTTATCTCTATATATGTTATCATGTTTCATGTCAAGATCGTTATTCAAAAAGATAGTCCTCGAGGAGTTCATTTCCGGCGTGCAGGACCTCGAGAAAAGGTATAAAACATGAAAATGTCTGTGTCCATTTGTATTCTTCAGTAGCTGATAATGCCCTTTTCTAAGATTAGGTTTATTTCAAACCAGAAGACGTACGTGGTTGCATAGTGACTTGTGGAGGACTATGCCCGGGAATTAATACTGTGATTAGGGAAATTGTGTGCGGCTTGAACAACATGTATGGTGTTGAAGATATACTTGGGATTGAGGTGAGTTTTGTGAAAATTATCTCATTCTGACTATCTGTAAAAATATAATACTCCTTCCTTGCTTTTGCTAATTGAATACTTAATGCTTACTATTTTTTAAAATTAATAATAGTTTTTTTATAAAATTTAAAATAATAATATGGCTTTTTTTGTTTGTTGAATACTTAATGCATCATTTCTGGTTTTAAATTTTTCCTTTGTAGAAAAGAAAACCAAAATCATAACAATTATATTAGTAAAGGAGGGTTGCATTGCTGATTTTTGCTTGGAAGATTCTTGTCAAGGTAGAAAATTATAGGTTATTTCTTTGATAAAATAGTTGTCTTACAGGAAACTTTTAGATGGGCATGTTCAGAAGAAAAGGGTATGTTTACTATGAAGGATAAACAAAGTGGAACTTCATAACACTTTCTAAAATAACTCAATTCATCCCAAACATCCAATAGACTCTCTGGGTACCTTTTGGATAACCTGTTATCTTGGAAGAGATTTTGATGGGACTTATATCAAAGATTTGGTTTCTTGTCATGATTACATGTTTGATGCTGGCTGAATAATTAATGTGTTACGAAGGACTGATGATTAGTAGGCTGCTCAGTTATTGATGTAATTGATTGTAGAATTTTATGGGTAAAGTACTATATATTGTTTTATCTCAGTAGTTTTCTTTCAGCATTTTGGTGGATGCTTGTGCTACTTCACAGTTTTAGAGGTGTGTGAATAGTGTGGCCCATATATTGTATTTGTAATGTAATACTCCAAATGCATGCATATTGTCAACTTCGGAAGCCCTTATTCCAAGAGCATGACCATTCTCATCAATATATATTTAGACTGCCTGGTTATCTGGGTAGTGTGGTTTACATGATTAACTTGTAACCATTGATTTGATAGAACAAGAAATATTATTATAGACAAAAGTGAAAATACAACTAGGCTTGGATAAGCATCCTAACAGAAAAAATAAAAGCCAAGAAGGAAATGAAAAAATTCAAGAATTTAGAGAGGTTATACCTTCTCCTTGCATATCGGAAATGTAAGTTTCCTTGAAACAGCCATGAGCAAAGCACCAAAGAGAAGCCATAAATATGATTGTATCCCGTAACAAATCTAGGTGCAAAGAGGTGCCCTTAAAGATGCACACAGTCCACTTGAACTAAATATTCCAAAGAACTGCATAAACTCACACTGTCATGAAGTTTGGTCTCCTTGTTTCTCCTTGTGAAGTGCCACACCAAAAGCTCATCAAACACACCAAACTAATTATTTAAGGAAAGTACCTGCCTGGCGGTTGCCTTATAGCCATACATTAGATGTAATTATGTGAATAGTTAGGCAGCTTGGCAACTTTGGAGTAAGTTTCTTGAGCTTTTAGGAGATCACTCGATATGTCTCCTAATTTGGGAGTATTGTTTTCTACTTTTCTAATCATTATAAAGGATTTGGGAGTGCAAGAGATAATAAGGTACTTTCATTGGTGTATTTTGCTGGAGCTTAGTTCCAGACTTCTTAGTGATAAACTTCCTCCACATGTGTTGTGGGACAATCCTTTTGTTTTCACTGTCAGTTTTTGCTCATTGATTTTTAAGGGTGTTTCTTTGTCTGACATGGAAAGGGGTTGAATTGTCTTTAGCTGATGTCGTTTCTCATTCTTTCCTTGTAGTTTCTTTGTGGCCTTATAACAATTTCCAATCCACCTGTTTTGTTTTCTTTCTTTTCTTAACTAAATATTCTTTTATAAAAAATGTGAGAAGTGAATGGGAGGGAATGCCATTTATATTTTACCAACTTCTATTTTTGGTATCATAATTGTAATTTCTGTGTCTTAGCTTTTGAGTGTTATTACCAATCCGAGAGCATAGTTTCTTCATTTCTTTATGATCATTTCATGAGTTCTTATTAGTCACCATATTGCTTCTGAAAATAATTCAGGGAGGATATAGAGGGTTTTATTCAAAAAATACCATGAGATTGACACCTAAAGTGGTTAATGATATCCATAAACGTGGTGGCACCTTTCTTCGCACATCTCGAGGAGGACATGATACCCACAAGATAGTTGATAACATTGAGGACCGGGGAATAAATCAGGTGGTTACTTGTTTTTGTTTTATTTTTTAGCTTTGGTTTTTCAATAGAATATGGACATAATATCTGAGCTAGAGGGAAATTTGATCTGTGTATGTTAGGTATATATTATTGGAGGTGATGGTACCCAAAAGGGAGCTGAGCTCATTTATGAGGTAATGGATTCCTCTCACAAAATTAATTATTTCCTTCAACTAGTAATTCATGTAGTTTATGTAATGAGCATCCTTTTATGAAGGAAGTTGAAAAACGTGGTCTTCAAGTGGCTGTGGCTGGGATCCCAAAGACAATTGATAATGATATTGCTGTAAGTACTTAGCCGTAATATATTCTGAACTTTTGCTCACATGGAAGTTTTAAATCATCAGTGACATAATTTTACTGATTTTTTTCATGCAGTCATTATCCTGTTTTCGTTCTGGGGGAAAATGTAATGCTCTGGACAAACAAATTTATTTTATTTATGTCCTGCAATTCTGTAGGGTTATAGTTTTTAGAGTACGAATTGATAATATATTTGATGTTTTCTGTGTAAACTTTAGCTTACATGAGCTAAAATTTATCTTTCCATTCTCTTGTTGAACAATGTTAACAGTTTTTTGAGGAAGATATCAATTTGTGTAAAAAAATCTGGCTTTTTGTTACAAATGTTGGCGGCGCAAATGTGCTTTACGATTTGTGCTTAACATTGAGCAAGAAGTCAAAGGTGACATCTCTAATTTTCTATGTTAAATTTGCGAGTCTTTGAAATTCATCTAATTGATCAAACCATTTTAATGTCCTAATGAACAACAAACATAGACTTAGGTGGTTTATGTCTGGGAAGCTTATGGTATAATCGGTATTTGACATTGAACGACCATTATGATGTATTTATTATTGTAGTGAAGGACCAATTTGTTTGTGGAGATTCAATGACAAGAAAGAAGTGTAGCTACACGTATGGAGAATGTTTCTTTTGAATCATCAATGGCCTTGAGTCGATTCAATGTGTGGTTGAGGATAAATGTAGGTTTGTAATAGATTTTACTAGTGGTCAAGGCAGTTATCACTTTGTTAGTATGTGTTTAGTTGGTAGATTGCAAGGGCAAGTTTGGATTGATCAAGCTAAAGATTGGGCAGATTAGCATTGGAAAACTGGTTGAAAGGTGGCATTTTTGCTAGATTCCCTGTTTCTCTTTACTTTTGAGTTGGAACAAGAACTAAGAAAAGTTTTAGATGAAAGGGCATGGTAGTTCCATGGTGCCCTTGTTCTTCTGGACTGGTGGGTGCCTACGGCTGGTTGTATCAACCAATTTTCCGTCAGTGAAAAATAGGTATTTTGGGTTCCCTTAGTTGGCTTACCACCCTGTTTTCGAGTCAGGGTCTTCTCCTGTTTCTGGTTGTTGGGTAGAGCCGTTGGATACTGATGCTGATTCTCTTTTTTTCAATGATTGTCGTTGGGCAATGATCTTAGTGAGAGCAGATATCACAATGTACCACATTCTATCAGTGTTAAATCAAGTGGCTCTTTGACGTTTCATGTAAGATAAAAACAGAGACATTTAAAATGGGGAGTCTTGTTAAAATTCATACTTATGATTGTTGTATTTCGGAAATGTGCTTTGATGAAAAACTTATTTTAGTTAAATTCTGTTTGTCCATTATTTCGTAAAGTGATTTTGACAATTAGGTTTTCTTCTTCTTGCTTTGCTCTGCTAACTTGTAAAGACCTAAACTTCTTAATATTTCTTGTGTTTGTGCCATACGGAAGAGTGTTTGTTGTTTTGTTTATGATTTAACAGATTCTTTTATTTTAGGTTTGGTTGGGTATTATCGTATGTAATTCAGTAAATGTAGCTACTTGTTTGTATACGAGTTTAATGGTATGGTTCAAGTTTCTCTAGGTGTGTGTGCAACCATGTGTCTTAACTCAGACATTATATTTATTCATCGATTTTTTTATCCTTAAAAACATCTACGATAGTTATTTATAATTATAAATAAATAAAAAATCGGACAGAGGAAGCACTTTTTAAAAAAATACAGCCTAAATTGAGTATATTAAATAAAAATCTAGTAAACATATTTCTGTAAAAAAATTATATTTAATCATTATCTTTCTTAAATAATTGGATAGTGGAAGCACTTTTTAAGATATTCTGCTTGATTGGCTTCAGGTGATAGACAAATCTTTTGGATTTGATACTGCTGTAGAAGAAGCCCAAAGAGCCATTAACGCTGCACATGTGGAGGTTGAAAGTGTTGAAAATGGAGTCGGAATTGTTAAGCTAATGGGCAGATACAGTGGTAAACAGTACTAAACAAATACTCCATTTTGTATTTTGCTCTCTTTTTTATTGCAATTTCCTATTTTCCAAATAATTTTATTTATTGAAATGTCAAAGAATGGGAGCCTTATATGATCAATGAAATATTGGTATTATATCTTTAAGCATCCTATTTCTCTTTTCAGAGATACACTTTACAAGCTTCCATCTGCAGGTTTCATTGCCATGTATGCAACTTTGGCAAGTCGGGATGTGGTAAGGCATTTGCTCAATCTCAGAATTTATTGGTTATTATCACGTTGGTGGGTAGTTGGTGAACTTTTCTTTTGATAGTGTAAAGTTTGTATTTCATCACATTTTTTGTTTGTCATGTCATGAATAAGTCAGATGGATCATAAGCTTTAGGACTCCACATCTCCTAACTAGATCCACAAAAGTATTGGTGATGTAGAACTGAGACAAATTAGTAGACTGGTACCCATAAGTAAATTAGGGGGTGAGGCTCTGACTTATTTACTTTTTACCGGGTCTGAAACAAGAGTTTTCATGAGCCTAAAAGAAAAGGAAGGATCAAAGATGCACATCAAGTCAAGTTGCAATCAAAGATTCTAATGAAATTACATCAACCACTTGGTTTTGTTTCTAAGGGGGAGAATGAAAACGCGTGTGTCTGCTCAAGAAATCTTTATATAGCTCAAAACAATCCACATTGGCTTCACTTGGAAGTTTCAGTCAAGTTATATTACATTTTGGCCTTCAGAATAGTTTTGAACATGTTTTCTTATACTAGCAATCCTGTGGTGGTATAATATTATGCTAAAGTAATGGAAACATCCAAATTTACTTCCTGACATAAACTTGCTAAAATACATCAAGGACTCGATATAATATAATTAGCTCTGTAGTTCTCAGTAAAACACAAACTGAACCTAATAATGCTGAATAATTATGATCTAGTAAAGCTATGGGATATTAGAGTTGGCTCTGATATCGGAATCTAAAGTAATAACACAGTGATTTTGATCTTTAAGCTAATTTCTTCTGGATTATTCTACAGCCTGCAACAGTATGCTTCTGTTTAAGGTTTTCTTGTGAGATGCACGGTGGGATTGGAGAGCTTTACCTGTTGATTGTGTCATGTATTTTCTTTTATTTCTTCTATAATGTAAAAGATTATTTTAAATGATCGAAACGAGTTCTTGTTGCCATGAAACTCCTCTTTGGCTTGATAGGTTCTTATCTTTTTATCTAAATAAATATTAAGAAAGGAAAAGGAATATCTACTGATAGCAAGAGTTATTACAGGATTGCTGCTTGATTCCAGAGTCTCCCTTTTATTTGGAAGGAAGGGGTGGGCTTTTTGAGTTTACTGAACAGAGGCTAAAAGAAAATGGACATTTAGTTATTGTGGTTGCAGAAGGAGCTGGTCAGGAATATGTTGCTGCAGAAGTGCATGCGGCAGATAAAAAGGATGCATCAGGGAACAAGCTACTTCTTGATGTTGGTCTGTGGATATCTGACAAGATCGAGGTATATGCATTATCTTTCCATCTATTCCTTGTATCTGGTTATATATATATATATGTGTGTGTGTGTGTGTAGAGAGAGAGGAGGGATCCGTTTACCCCAGTATAAACCATTTTTCACTTACACTCATCTTTAGCTATTGATCTTATTTTCATCCAACAGTGATTGTGATTTTAACTTTAGTAATAATTTATACCGTTGGATGGAAATAAGATCAATGACTGAAAGTGAGTGTAATTGGAGATGTGTACAGTACGTACAGTAACTTGAATCTTAGACACCTTTAAATTTAATGGACTCAAGACTGAAGACAATTGGTGATCATCTCCAGAGCTGATTTTAGAATTTGTATTATTCATAATCCTAGCATAAATATCTACTCTAAAGTCCCAAGACAGTCTTGAATTTTATGTTTTTTAGAACCAGATTTATGCTGATGGGATCGGTGGACTTACTAATTGATCGGTTTTATAATTTCAAATATCAATTATAATCTTTTGTAATTTTCTTGCTAGATTCATTTTCATCCCCCTCCCCTCTTTTTAATCATGACGCTTGTGTGAGATTGCTGTGAGATGAAAATTTTGTTGATGCGGAATTGCGGACTAATGACTATACCTACCCGTTTCTTAATCTAGCTTAATTTTCTGATAATGTTTTATTCTTTCTCATACTATATAGAATAAGATGTCAGTCAATTACTATACTTTTTAATAGAGGAATGATGAATGTGTTTAAAAGGAGCATGGACTTTGGACTCATCTTTGACTGAGGACTATTTGGTACAAATAAATGCACCAATCTTCTTGTTTTATGAGCATTTCCTTTCATTTTTCTAGAGTTTGTGAACATTGTTTTCGTCATCCTTTAAGTTATTCAGTTTGTTTCTTAATATACATCTTATCTGTTACAGGATCATTTCACAAAGGTTCATAAGATGGCGATAAATATGAAATATATAGGTACGATACAATCATGAGTTTCCTATAGTTTAATTTGATTTATTACTTTAATATAATCTAGGTAGGTTTTTTAAGAAATTAATTATTTTTTTTTCACTTTACTTCTCTATTGAAATCTTGAAATTTATTGTTTTTGCCTTCATTTTAAAATTTTCGTTTCTGTTACTGATATAGATCCAACATACATGATTCGAGCTATTCCAAGTAATGCCTCAGACAACATTTACTGCACTCTTCTTGCTCATAGTGCTGTTCATGGAGCTATGGCTGGCTATACTGGCTTCACGGTCGGGCCTGTGAACAGTAGACATGCTTATATCCCAATTGCTGTAAGTGGTTCATTGGATTAAGTCATGTTTATTTCAAGTAAGTTACTTTTATAGCTAAAATTTATGCTACTGAAAAAGAACTGAGCTTATCTTAAGGACAACTATTCCGAAAATTAGAAGGATGAACTGAATTAAGACGCAGAAGAAGAGAAAGATTGCCAGCCACAAAATCATTTATACTTTTTAAAAAAAATGTAAGTGCAAGGAGGGTGGTGAATTTTCTTGGGTTTGAACCCTGGAAAGTGGTTCACCACGGAATCCACTTCCTTCATCTGACACCAAGGCCTTATCAAGAAAACTGAAAAATTGAGCTTTGTTTTTGGTGAAAAAATGGAGCTTTTTCGAAATCCAACACAAACCTTATGATGGGCCTTGCTATATTAAGTCGATACTGGTTACCAACTTATTATAGCTAGATCAATAAACTGGAAAAATACAACGATAAATGTGCTTTATCTAGTCGTTTCTATGAAGTGTGTATAAACTTTGGGTACTGTGTAGGACTGTCTCGGCCCTTTCTCCCACTGTCAAATTTTTTAATGTGATATAACAATTTACAATTTAGGTTACTGGAGATTATGTTCTTCCCTATTTTTCTCATATTATGTGTTTGCTTTAGTCTCCCGCATTATGTAGTAAGTATACTACTAGTTGATCATCGAACATCTTGTTGCAGCGAGTGACTGAGAGACAAAATACGGTAAAGCTGACAGACAGGATGTGGGCTAGACTTCTTGCATCGACAAATCAACCTAGTTTCGTTTCCTCTGATCAAGAAAGAGTTGACAAAAAGATAATCGAAGATATGAATAATATGAATGTTACATCTATCTAGGTTTTATGGGTATTAACTGATTGCTGCGAATTGATTAGCCTTCAGATGATGCATTATTAACATATAATGGCTAATACAGCCTCTTCATTTATTGTATCTTGTTAATTGGGCACTTTACAGCTTTGCCTCAAATTAATACTTGGATCATCTAGAAAGTTAAAAGAACTTTAAAGTACGATTCTTCCGGTGGCTGGGGTGCTATTTTTAAAATGGGTTTTTCTATCACGTGCAAACTTGCACATGTTAAGGAATTCATATATAAAATTTTTTTATTGGAAATCATACTTTTAACTTTTCAATATATTGACTGTAACATTTTTCAAGAAAGGATTATTATTATTGATTCTTTAACATGTGCAAGTTTGTACATAATAGAAAAACCCTTTTTAAATAAAAACATAACATGTGCATTAGTTATACAATGTTATGATTTCATTGAGAAGTTAGTGTACATGATATATTTTTATTGGAAAACAACATAAGCAACCAAATAACTATACTTCAGTTTTGTCCATTGAAAAATTGGTTCAGAAGTTCTTTAAACCTAATTATATAAGAGTTTAATTGATATGTACTGTCATTGTAAAGTTTTTTTACACTGACAATCGATTAGAAATCATGGTGTGTGTGACTTTTAAGGTAATTAGAATAATAGTCAAACATTTTAGCTTATGTGACAATTTCTGATTGGTTGTCTATGTAAAAAATCTTTATACTGACAGTGTATATTAATTAAATCCATTATATAAATCTATATGAGTTTTAAAATGAGTTATGTTATTTGAATGTTCAGTATACCACGCTTAAATGATATTTCACTAGCATTTATATATATGGTACGTTCATTTTAACTTGACATATAGTACAATAACATAAGTCCTATTCACATCATCACATGTAGCATGATGTCATTTTTGTTTTAAATTAGGGGTTTCAAGGGGATTTTGGATCCATTATGGGTATGTTTGGGAAAGCTGAAAAAAAAAAAAGATTATGCTGATAATCGATTTATGAATAATCGATTATTGTGATAATCGATTATAATCAGAATCTATTTTTGTTTGGGTCTGTTTGCTGAAAAGCGATTTCAAGATAATCTTTTTCGTTTGGATGGTCTAAAAAAATCGCTTTTTATATAGTAAATTACGAAAAAGGGTATGAAGTTATTTGTATAATTTAATAATATTTATTTGGAAGTTAGTTTTGTAGGGATAAATAGGGAAGAGAGTTTTGAGAATAAGAAATAATCAAATCATAACAATCTTAAGCTAAAACAAATTAGATGACATAAAACAGTTTTTTTCCCCCAAAAAAGCTTTTTTATAAATTTAAGCTAATTGTCAAACATGATAGATTATGTATGAAACAGCTTCTTAGTCAAAAAATAGCTGAAATGGAAAAAATTTATCTTTCTCAAACATGCTCTATATTGTTTATGGTAAGAGTGTCATTCTATGTCTAATTCTATCGAAGCACAAGGTCGCCTCATATAGTTCTTTGCAAATTGTTTCAGTGTATACATTTATATTTTCTGATAATATCACTAAGTGCTCCTTTCATTAACTTCAAAAAAAACCATTCATTGCCCTTTTAAGAAATAAAAAAGCATATAAAACATGTTCAAGCGAAATATTCTTACGACAAAAATGCAAGTATAATAAATCTGAATTAGATGATGGAGGAGATGAAGATGGAGATGGGGAAACCAGCTTCAGTTTTAGTTGCATTTAAAGATGCGTTTGAGGAAACAGCTTAATTAAGCGTCATTTAATTAGTTTTTTTTTTAAATAAGTTAAAAACAGCTTATTTTTATAAGCTTCTCTGACAAACTTATGGAAATAAGTTAAAAATTGCTTATAAGAATATTATAAATTATTTTCATAAGCTATTTGTATAAATATATTTTCATAAGTTATTCTCATAAGCTCCTTCAAACACATCATAAATCACTAAAGTTAAGCATCGTAAGTTAAAAGTTAAAAGTTACCAAGTTAAAATTGAAAGTTAGCCATGATTACACGCTAACATTTCCAAAAATGGAAAAAATAAATAAATAAAAAATATCATTTCTGGAATTACCTTTGTGAATCTAAAGTGCTTTATTTACGTGATTTTGTTAATTAAAGACTAAATTGAAGTTGCAGAAATAAATCCAGAGATAGATTTAATGGCTATATATAGTATGAATTTTTGTAATGAAAAAAGTGGTATGCATTAAAAAATTCTCAGTTGGTATCAAAGAGAATAACATGATAACACTTCTGGTTACTAACTAGTACTGTATCTTAAATCACAATGTCTAATGTCGGCATTGTGTATAAAACGTGAAAAATCCTCATTTACATTTTTTTTATAGTTTTTTCGTTTAAATCAGAAAAGAAACTAATAGAAGTGGGTCATATCAAGAAAAAGAAAGAAAGAACTGTACTAAGGAAATTGAGACAACGCTGTTAATTAATTATCAAATGAGTAAATCATCATTTTGGTTCTTGAAAATATGAGTTGCTGTCAATTCAGTCCTTGAAAGCAGTTAAATTATGAAAAAGTCCTTCAATATTAATTTTTTCAGTCAAATTAGTCCCTCAATGTTAATTTCGTTAGTCAATTTAGTCCATGTCAGGGACTAACTTTATTAAGGAAATTAACATTTAGGGATTTTTTTGTAATTTAACTGCTTTCAGGGATTAAATTAACAGCTCCTAATACTTACAGAGACCAAAATAATGATTTACTCATAATTGTTATACTAGTTGCATAGGCACTTGCACAAAACGACCTTACCGCACTTTTCTTCTTTGTTGGGTTTGGCTAAACTGAAAATAGATTCATTTATGTGGTTTTTCACGTGATACAATCTTGTAGAGGATATATATAAACACACAAAAAAGTTATTAATAATATTAGTTAAAATTTATGAATTTTTTTTATATCCTTTATATTTATCTTTCTTCTCTACTTATGTGAAAAATTACGTGTGAAGATGCAGTTCCCCTAAACCACTGCACTAGTGTATAAGTTACATATCTAGGAGGGTGCTTTGATGTGATTAATGTCCTTAAATATTTTGATACAAGTTGAAGAAGAGGGTCCAGATGTATCGCACCATTAAAAACAGCAACCTTTTCGAGCTTGCATGCAATGTATACACCACTATACACTCATAAACAACCTTTTGATGCCCCACTTTGTACCACAACAAGTTGCGAAGTTTCTAATTGTCCCTGTTTGCTACATCAAAGTAGCTATTGCTACCTTACAAAAAAAAAATGTAGCTATTGCTAAATAAATGCCAAGGTTCAATTTGAGAGACTAATTAAAGACCATGTTGCTTCAATGTGGGGCACCAAAGAAGATGGCCATGTCATTTGGATAAGAAGATACACTGCCCAGAAGAACTCAGAGAGTTAAAACCATGTTAGGGGGTCCATTTCCATCAACCGGAGGCGAAGGCTATGGTGCACCACCCACCAAAGTGGTGTAGTGGTGCACCATCCAAGTCGCACAATTTGGATCGTCAGATTGCCACTTGGTTAGTTGTTTGAAAAATGGAAAATGAGTTGAAAAGTCAATTAACCCAAATAATATGTTGGATGGTCCAGATTGTGTCATTTGGGTGATGCACCACATTGGTGGGTGGTACACCTTACACAACACCGATGCTATATTTATATATTTATATAGTTGCTAGCACTTTCTCTCCATCTCAATCTCAACCTCCTACACAGTTCTTAAAGATGACAACAGAAGAAGAACCTTTATCTTTGGAACTATTGCACCAACATCTCTTGTGTGATATTCCAGACTCCTTTTTCACCAGTTTCATTCCTCCAAAACTTGAAGACCACCCATCATCAGAACTTGGTTTGGATACATATGCTTCAGAACAAAGGAGCTGGTGCAATTTTATTGAATGTTTTGGTTTTGAAGCAGATACAGAAGTTGTTGGTATCAGTTCTCAAAAGGTCCAAAACCCCATTGCAGACAGTCCTTCAGAGGAAACACAGAAACCCAATTGGCCTGAAGAACCGATGGTGTCAGGGAAAAAGGAGCCAGCATGTGAGGAGGCAAGGCGTTATAGAGGAGTGAGGAGAAGGCCATGGGGAAAATTTGCTGCAGAGATTCGTGATCCCACAAGGAAAGGAAGCAGGGTGTGGTTAGGCACATTTGACAGTGAGATTGATGCTGCCAAGGCTTATGATTGTGTTGCCTTCAGGATGAGGGGTCGGAAAGCCGTATTGAATTTCCCTCTGGAGGCTGGAGAGTATGATCCAAAGCCCAACAGTTGTGGCAGGAAAAGGAGAAGAGTATAGAGCACCTACCATAACTTCAAATGGGTAACTTTGTGCTTCCCATAACCTCAAATCAAGTGATATAAATCATGGTTAAATAATAATTGATTCAAGTTATATAATAGTTATAAAGTTAGGGTTTTGGTAACCGGTGTCCTAAGGTCATTGATTAAGTATTCCAATAAAAGCAAGTGTTTATTGAAAAGCTAAATAGAACACTTCTTCAAATGTTTAATGTACTACTTTTCAATTATAGATTTTTTTTTTATTCCTTAACCGGTGTCCAAGTTAGCATTCTCCATAAGGTTATAATTATTTTATATCATGTTGATTAAGTGCATCGCTATCATTCATGAATATTCTTATTTATTTTAATAGGTTAAAGTTAAAAGAAAGAAGATGGGTTGGATTTAATTCAAAATTTGAAAAAAATCTCAAAGGACGTTAACTTAATTAAATGTTTATTTAATAAGTTATTTTGAAATAAATTAAAAAAAAAGCTTATAACAAACCAGTGTTTACAAAATTTACAATGTCAAATCTAGCTTGAATTATTTGTGTCATCTTGAAAAAGATCAGCTTCTTACATACATTCGTCCAAAATAAGATGAGACTTGAATTTATATAAGCACGCATTTAATTTCTTTTAACTCCCAAGCATTAATCAGTCTTACTTATCACAACAAGGTGCTGGACTGAATTTAAGATTATTATTACAACAACAGTAGGTGCTAAAGCTAAAAAGGAAAACAGAAACAAAAAGAAGTAAAGGCCAATCAAGTCTTCAGCAGACTTTATTTTCCTATGGAAGGGAGTGGACTAAGCCAAAGACTTCAATTGAGCAACCAGATCTGCGATGAATTTGTTCTGAATTTCCTTATTCAACAGAAATTCCCTCCATTTCATGTGATTTTCTCTTATGTGCTTCCCTGGCTCTTTGTCAACCTCCACCATAATAGTTTTTACAGCCTCCAATAGTTCCTCTTTCTCAAAGAACCCATCCTCATCTTTCCTATTTACCTCTATGCCTGCCTTCAAATCTTTGGCAATGAGCTTAGAGTTGAAAAACTGGTCACCCTTGAAAGGTAACAGCACCAGCTGGCAGTCATTGACCATAGCTTCTATCACAGAACTAAAGCCAGCATGACATACATAGCACCCTACACTTGAGTGCTTCAAGATGAGCTGCTGCTGCAACCAACCAGTGTGCACAACTCCCCTATCCTTCACTCTTTCTAAGAACCCTCTT
This sequence comes from Ammopiptanthus mongolicus, assembly GCA_039655645.1. Taxonomy (NCBI): domain Eukaryota; kingdom Viridiplantae; phylum Streptophyta; class Magnoliopsida; order Fabales; family Fabaceae; genus Ammopiptanthus; species Ammopiptanthus mongolicus. The sequence continues at coordinate 22,942,219 of CM077347.1, read as the reverse complement.
GGTAATGCTCTTTCCAACTCATCCTCAGCATTGAGATTGGATGGGAAGTTTAAGACCAAAATGAAAGGTAAACCAGTGAGCTCCAATCCAATGGCTAGTTCATTGATTTGATTATCACTCAGAAATGTCTCACTACCAAAGGAGCACAATATGACTGACTTGGCTGGGAAACCATCTAACCATTTGGTCCACTTTTCCTCAAGCACATCTGTTGATGGCTCTGGAACAAGTGGACCAGAAAATAGAACTGGTTTTCCCAACTCTTTTTGGAAATAATCTAGGTAGGGACCTTCTATTTCCTTGCAACTCTTGAACACTATAAATGAGCATTCACTGAGGATCTGCATGATTCTATCATAACCAGTTGGATTGTCACCAAATCTTTGGAAGAGCATCATGAAGATTATCCTGGCCTGGAAGGTCTGAAGGGAGGAAAGATTGGAATTTTGAAGATACCCAAGTGGGGGTTTTTTAAGGTCCTCATAAGTGATGTCTCTTCCTTCAATACCAGCAAGTCTTGAAGGCACGGACATGTAAGAACCAGAAATGGCAGAATAGACTGAGAAGTGAACAGATTTTATGCCAACTTCAGAAGCTATTTTTGGGAGCCAGTTTTGTGCAAAGTCAAAGAAAACAAAATTGGGTTTAAGTTCCAACAAAATGGACTTCACCTGATCTTGCATTAAGTCTAGTGCATGAAAGAGCTGGCCAACCATGTCAGGGTGTAATTCAGCAGTGTTGGCTATGCTATCTGGGAACTGAAGGGGAATGATTTGGATGGCAGGGTTGAGATTGAAGGTTGATTTGATTTTAGGAATGTTTGATGAAGCTGACAAGAAAGAGATGCGAATTCCATGAGAGAACAACTTGTTGGATAGCTGTACGAATGGGCTAATGTGACCAAATGCAAGGAAGGGAAACATAGCTACATGAAGCTCACCATTGGTTACAATTTCACTAGACATCTTTGCCTTTTTGATCTGTTAGTGTTGTTTCTAAGAATGGTCTTCTGATTGGTCTTGATGATAGTGGCCGATAGTGGTGGTCTTTTAAACACAAATAATGTTCTTTTAATGATAAAAATCATAGAGAATAGGTTATCATTACCATTGGTCCCTTTAGTTAGTTCTCTACAGTCTGCACTCTTTTTTTTCATTTTTTTTTAGTTTCTCGAAAACAAACCTTGTCCACACAAAAACAAGCGAACGTACACTCAATTACAAGAATCATTTGACACCACTCATCTTACTTACCACGCTTGTTTTTGTTCAAACATGTTGGGAAATGCCATCATAATTTCCCTCCTCTGTGAACTCAAAATAGGCACTATGCGGAAACGTAAAAAAATAAGTGTAGCAGCACTAGGAAATTTTTAGCGTGGAAAACCTCCTCAATGTGAGCAAGGAAAAACCACGGGACCCGTAGGCCACTTAAACCTCCACTATAAAATAATGGGAATACAAAAATACAATAATGTTGTATCTTCAATTTGTAGATAACACTCACAAATTGGCTCACTATTTTTCTCTCTTAGAAACTCTCTCTAAGGTTCTCTCTATTTTTCTCTCACACTCTTTCTCTAGTTGTGAGGCTTTGTGTTGTTGTGTCTTCCTTCATCCCAAATGCATCTATTTATAGATGCAAATGAGGGCATGGTATAGTTGGTGGTTGATGGTTGAAACAAATTTTCAACCATTGCATTTATTGCTTTGGCTGGATTTTCAACAATTCTCCCCCTCCAGCCAAAGGGAAAATATCCTTGCACTAGTTTGGGGTTGATGCTAAGCCTGCAACTTCTTTACAGACTTCTAACTTCTCTTTTGGTAGAGCTTTTGTCATCATATCTGCCCCGTTGTCTTTAGTGTGTATTTTCTCAATCTGCAGCAGTTTACTTTCCAACACATCACGGATCCAGTGATACTTTATGTCGATGTGTTTCGACCTTGAATGAAAGGTCGAGTTCTTGCTAAGATGAATTGCGCTCTGACTGTCGCAATAGAGAACATAGCTCTCTTGATTCTGGCCTAACTCTTGTAGGAACTTCTTCATCCATAAGATTTCCTTGCAACCTTCAGTGATTGCGATATATTCAGCTTCTGTGGTACTCAAAGCAATGCACTTTTGTAGTCGTGATTGCCATGAGATAGCTCCCCCTGCAAAAGTAATCAAATATCCAGACGTAGACTTTCTTGAATCTACATCTCCTGCCATATCTGCATCTGCATATCCAAGAAGCTTTAGATTTCCATTGCCAAAGCACAAGCACCATTTGGCAGTTCCCCGTAGATATCGTAGTATCCATTTCACAGCGTTCCAATGCTCCTTTGCTGGATTTGATAGGAATCTGCTCACAACTCCTACCGCATAAGCAATGTCTGGCCTTGTACAGACCATTGCATACATAAGACTACCCACTGCAGAAGAGTAGGGCACCTTGCTCATTTCTTCTTTTTCTTCTTCATTGCCTGGACATTGTGTCTTACTCAGTTTCAGATGACCAGGTAATGGAACATGCACCGGTTTGGCATTATGCATGTTGAACCTTTCAAGAACTTTCTTGATATAGTCTTCTTGTGACATCCACAGCATTCTTCTAGAACGATCTCTAATAATCTTCATTCCAAGAATCTTCTTCACTGCACCCAGATCTTTCATGGCAAAGGATTTGCTCAATGCCTTCTTGAGAGCAGCTATCTTCGTCTTATCTTTCCCAACAATCAGCATATCATCAACATACAATAGAAGTATGATGGATTCACCATTCTCATAATTTTTCACAAACACACAGTGGTCTGCGGACGTCTTTTTGAAGTTATGTTGGGCCATGAAGAGATCAAATTTCTTGTACCATTGTCTTGGAGCTTGCTTTAGACCATAGAGGCTTTTCTTTAAACGACACACTAGGTGTTCTTTGCCTGGTTCTGCAAAACCTTCTGGTTGCTCCATATAGATTTCTTCCTCTAGGTCTCCATGTAGGAATGCTGTTTTAACATCAAGTTGCTCTATCTCCAAGTCTAGTTTTGCAGCTAGACTAAGGATTGTTCTAATGGATGTCATCTTCACCACTGGTGAGAAGATTTCTTCGAAATCTATGCCTTTCTTCTGGTTGCACCCCTTCACAACAATTCTTGCTTTGTACCTGGGGTTTGGGTTGTTCTCTTCAGTCTTGAGCTTGAACACCCATTTATTTTTCAGTGCCTTTCGACCATCTGGTAATCTCACCAGGTCATACGTCTGATTTTCTTTCAGGGACTGTAATTCTTCTTCCATGGCTTGCATCCATTTCTCCTTCTCATTCGTCTCAATGGCTTCCATGAAGCTTTGAGGTTCCCCTTCATCAGTGAGATTGACATACTCATCGGAATAATACCTCCTTGAAGGTTGTCTGAGTCTCGTCGATCGTCTTACTTGAGATTCTTCTTCTATCTGATCAGTCTCCATTTGTTCTCCCTGTATTGTCTGACTTTGTTCCGTCTGGTCAGGCTGTTCCGTCTGATCAGGTTGCTCCGTCTGATTGGGTTGTATTGTCTGATCAGGTACATCATTTCTTTGAAGAATCTCTCCCCCTGAATTGTGTATCACAATGGTCTTTGGCTTCTTAGATTGCTGAATGTCCTGGATCGTCTGGTCTTCAAAGAACACCACATCTCTACTTCGAACAATCTTTTTGTTTGAAGGATCCCATAATCTGAAGCCAAGTTCATCTCTTGGTGAACCAAGGTATATGCATTCCTTCGTCTTTGCATCAAGCTTTGCTCTTTCATCTTTAGGAATGTGGACAAATGCCCTGCACCCAAAGACTCTCAAGTGACCATAAGAGGCTTTCTTTCCAAACCATACTTCATCTGGAATCTCTCCATTTAAAGGTCTTGAAGGAGACAGATTTATCAGATCCACTGCAGTTTTCACCGCTTCGCCCCAAAATGATTTGGGAAGTTTTGCTTGAGAAAGCATGCTTCTGACTTTCTCTGCAATCGTTCTATTCATTCTTTCTGCTAGTCCATTCATCTGAGGTGTCTTGGGAGGTACTTTCTCATGTCTTATCCCATGAGTTTTGCAGTATGTCTCAAACGGACCTATGTACTCTCCTCCATTATCAGTTCTCAAGCATTTCAGTTTTCTTCCAGATGCTCGTTCTACAAAAGCATGGAATTCCTTGAAAGCTTGAAGAACCTGATCTTTTGTCTTCAATGGATACACCCATACTTTCCTGGAGTGATCATCAATGAAGGTAACAAAGTATTGGGCACCACCAAGGGACCTTTCAGACGTTGAGCAAACATCTGAATGAACAAGATCTAGAATCTGCTTTCTTCTTCTTGCATCATCTGATCTTTTGAAAGATACTCTGTGTTGTTTGCCTGCTAGGCAGTCTTCACAGGATTCAAGTGGCTGTCCTTTTATGTTTGGGAGATGATCTTTTGCAAGAATCTCCAAACCCTTCTCGCTCATGTGGCCCAATCGTCTATGCCACAGTTCTTTGGTTGCGTCTTGAGCAACATTCATTTCTCCCTTGCATATCTTTCCTTGCATAATGTACAAGGAGCCTTCCTTCTTTCCACGAGCAACAATCATGCTTCCTCTGCTGAGTTTCCATCTGCCGGCACCAAATTGGTTCATCATCCCAGCTTCGTCTAGCTTGCCTGCTGAGATAAGATTTAGACGCATCTCTGGTACATGTCTTACCTCCTTCAGCACAAGCTTGTTTCCATTCTCAGTCATCAGAGTTACTTCTCCAATACCAACGATTTTACTCGTGACATGGTTGCCCATCTTCACCGTACCAAAATCTCCTTTTTGGTATGATGAGAAAAACTCTTCATGAGGTGTGACATGAAAGGATGCTCCTGAGTCAATTATCCAAATGCAATCATCAGATGCAATGTTTAGATAATTTTCTTCTCCGACAAGAAATATATTCTCATCATTCGAGGCTACTGCAGTAGTTGTTCCATCTTCCTTCTTCTTTGGGTTCATCTGGTCTGGGTGGACCGTTCCAGCCTGTTGGTCTCTCTTCAAGAATCTGCACTCAGACTTTCTGTGGCCCGGTTTGCCACAATAATAACAGTTTAGTCTAGTGCGAGATTTGGATCTACCTTGTGATTTTCCACGACCTCCTTTTTCACGATTCTTACTCCTTCCTCTATTTTCAACAACGTTGGCTTCAAACTGGTTATTCAAGCCCCTTTCTCTCCGTCTTGACTCTTCATTTAGCAAACAATCCGTAACAGAATCCATGCTAAGCTTTCCGTCTGGAGCAGAATTGCTGAGAGTGACAACTAGAGTGTCCCAACTCTCAGGCAGAGAACTGAGGAGTAGAAGAGTTTGCAACTCATCATCTATCTTCATCTCGGTCTTCGTCAACTGATTCACGATACCTTTGAAGGTATTCAAATGTTCGATCATGTTCTGACCGTCCGAGTACTCCAACTTCACCAGTCGTCTGACAAGGTGAGCTTTATTTCTGGGTGTCTTCTTTTGAATCAAGGATTCAAGTTTTGTCCACAACTCATACGCATTAGTATAAGTTGACACATGCTCAAACAAACTGCGATCAATGTATTTGCGGATCATAGCTACCGCCTTCCGATTCTGGAGCTCCCATTCTTTGTCGGTCTTCCCTTCCGGTTTATCTTTCTGGGTGATTGGCTCATGCAAATCTTTGCAGTATAAGTGATCTTCCATCATCGGCTTCCAATAGGAGTAATTATCTGCAGTTAGCTTGAACATATCTCCATCATGAGTGATAGCTCCGTCCATCTTGAGTTACACAGGCCAATATCGTATACGTGAATAGTGCCGTATACTGGAACAATAAATGCAGTATGCAAACAGTGCACCAAGTAAGTTCCCAGGAAAGAGTGGTGGGTCACTAATGGACACACTTAAATACCAAGTCTTTCCTAGCCAGAACTTTCCTAGAATGCACTTTCACACTACTACACTTTATTTCCAGCAACAAGAATAATTCTTTTCTGATGTGGAAGATCAGACAATGCTGCAACCACAGAGCATACTAAGAATTTTCTTATGAATCTCTGGCACCTAGTATCTGAGAGCTCTGGGAGCTTTGATACCACTGTTGGGAAATGCCATCATAATTTCCCTCCTCTGTGAACTCAAAATAGGCACTATGCGGAAACGTAAAAAAATAAGTGTAGCAGCACTAGGAAATTTTTAGCGTGGAAAACCTCCTCAATGTGAGCAAGGAAAAACCACGGGACCCGTAGGCCACTTAAACCTCCACTATAAAATAATGGGAATACAAAAATACAATAATGTTGTATCTTCAATTTGTAGATAACACTCACAAATTGGCTCACTATTTTTCTCTCTTAGAAACTCTCTCTAAGGTTCTCTCTATTTTTCTCTCACACTCTTTCTCTAGTTGTGAGGCTTTGTGTTGTTGTGTCTTCCTTCATCCCAAATGCATCTATTTATAGATGCAAATGAGGGCATGGTATAGTTGGTGGTTGATGGTTGAAACAAATTTTCAACCATTGCATTTATTGCTTTGGCTGGATTTTCAACAAAACAAAAAATTCCATTCGGTCGGGGGGGGGGGGGGGAATGCAGTGAATTCAATTATGCACATTAATGTTGTACTAATTAGTTGTTGCACATGCATTTGAATATCTTACCAGCAATACATGCAAAACAGGGTTAGATACCAAGTGAGAGAGTTAAACAGGGTTAAACAAGCAAACATTAATGTTGTATTAATTAATTTGCTCTTTTAAAGTGCATAAAAATCTCCAGTTAGATATACGCTTACTCGATATTCCAGAGATAAGCTCATTTTAGAGCAATTTTTTTTTAAATCAAGGTACTCCTACTTTCTTTAAACATACGTATATAAGATTAATTTCTCTAAAGGCCGTAATTTGATTAGGCATATTTGATTCTGCGTCAGTTTCTCTAAAATCACATTTGTGATGACAATATTGTAATCTTTTTTTGTGATATAACGTGAAAGCTACAACTTGTAACTTCAGCATAATCATGTCTGTGTAGAAGCTCCACCAAACATGCATTAGGATCACCTTTTGAATAGCACAACTTACAGCTTATTATAGCTTCTCTGCTGATATAAGTTCTTTTATGTAAAAAAACAGTTTTTGCATAAGTTTAAATAAGTAACTTATTAACCCACAAAAGCTGTTTTTACCTTATTTTGATAAACCAATTTTATAGCTTATTGAAAAATCTTGTGTGGAAGCTTATACGAGAAGCTGTTTTCATATTTTATAAGATAATTATATCCTCATAATAATTTGAAATTACATCAAAACCGACTCTTCCATCTTCCTCTCTCAAGTTTATTAATTTTAAAAGTATTTCTTCAAGTATGTATACAAATACTAAGTAAGGAGCTTAATGCATAATTTTTTTTTACATAAGCTCTTTTAATATAACCACTTAAATAAGTCGCTGACAAATAACTTCTTCAAATTTAAATCTTCATGATCCACCTACATTTCAAACTATTTCGGACAGCAGAATGGTCCTACACACTCTTTTTTCTGAGAAAACAAACATTGTCCAAAATTACAATGGAACGCACACTTTATATTTATTGTTCAACAATCATCGTTATTTCAATGAATATTCATAGTTTTTTACTTTTTTATTTACTTGATTGAAAGACTTTTGTTTTAAAAACGTCAATAGATAGATAATAGATAATTAAAATTTAAATATAAAAATAGTGTGACAAAAAAGAATAATAAGGTGATATTTTTATTTGAATGAAATCACTTGACACCAATTATGCATATGAGCGTTATACACTTATACTAGTTGTTGCACGTACACTTGAGTAAATCTTATGATGATATTAATATTATATGTTTCAAATATCAGTTTTTTAATTTATATTATAAATATATATAATGAAAGTGTATTCAGAATTAAATAAAACATATATTCATAAAAGAAACAATATGATGAAAATGTTAATAATGAAATAATAAATAATTAATAAATTAATAATTTTACACATATAAAGTTAAAAACTAAATTATATAAAAAAATCAATATTATACTTAAAAGTATAAAACAAGCCTCATTGTATAATGTTGGAATTCACCCTCCAAAAGTTCATGAACAGCCATTAATAGTTTAGTAAATAACTATTGTAATTAATTAGATTTATGTATTCTTTAGTTCATGAACTTAGAAAATGTCATGCACTTAGAGAATAGTTGTCTCATTTATTTGTCTTGTAATTATCAGTTATAATTAATTATTCTAGTGTATAAATAAATTATCACTATGTTTGTGTAAATGTATTTTTTTTCTCAGTCCCTCTGAAATTTCCTACTTTCTACAAAAAAATTAATAAGTTATATGTCTTGCTAATCAGTACCGGTACTGGTTAAGAAATTCAAAAAAGTAATTATCCATTAAAAGACCAAATATATCATTTTTTAATGTTTAAAATACATCACTTCCAATAAAAACTTATTTTTTTCAGTTTCGTTATTCCGTGCATTCGCTGAAGTTATAGTCATAATAAATACGATGTCAGTTGGAAACGTTGGAGCCATTAGGGATGTTCATCAACCGATCCAAACAAAATCAAACCGCAAAAACCAAACCGAAAAACTGAAAATCGAACAAACCGAAAATCGAAAAACCGAAAACTACAAAAATCGCTTTTTTTTCACTGGATTGGATCGGATTTTAGATCCCCTAGTGAAAACCGATTCAATCCAATCCAAACCGACCTACTATATACATATACTATTATTTTTTAAATTATAGTAATACTCATATTTAAACATTGTTTTTTATCCTTTTATGAACGAACACTCTCATTCTCTTTAATATTTTTGTTGGAATTGTCAAATACTAGATGTATTGGAATTTGTATAGTTATTCATGTATATAGGAATCAATAGTTATTCATGTACTAGAAGATTTCATGCATGTACTTAGGAATTAGAACTACATTAATTCTAGTATATATAGGTTTAATTTTGGTTTTCGACTTAATATAACTATGTAACGATATATCGGTAAAAATCGAATTATCCAATTCAATCCAAACCGCATTTGATTGGATTGGATCAGATTTTTTTAAGGAAGCATCCAATCCACTCCGTGAACACCCCTAGGAGCCATTATAGACATGCCAATCAATGAGACTTCATGTTACGTAAGCACACAATCAATTCATTTTTGGGTCTGGTTGACTAGCGCCCTAAAGGCATAAGAGCATTAGTTAGGAATTAAGAAATGAAAAGTTTTCATTGGGAATCTAAGTATATCATTTTTCGATATATTAAACACATAATTTTTTAATGAAAATTTACCTCTTTAAGGACACTAATTAGCATTCTTCTTCATTTTCTTTTGACAAGATTCTCCTTCATTTTTAACTCCTAGCATTAATATCAACCTATTTAGCAGAAGCAAAAGGGATTTGGGATTAATTTTGAGATAAAAATGCTAATTGAGAAGGAAACAAAAAAAAAATTATATATTATAAAAAAATGATGTATTTATTATTTAGAGAAGTGTTATGTTTAATTTCCCTATAAAAATTTGTTTTTTTAGAATCTTTACAAGGTACTATTAATTAGGAAGACCATCTTAAGAGTTATACGAATGAAAAGAAATAGGGTTTTGCTAGTATAATGGATAAGGACACCACTTTTCCATACTTATTATTAACTACACCAATTCCGATAAAAAAACTTGCATTTTTAATTCTTTAACGAGATTTTGATTAGCATTTTCCATAGAAATATTATTAAGAGAAGTACTTGCTTAAATATTTGAAAGATTAATCTTTCAGCTATGAAATTAATATATTTTTAACAAAAGAAGAAACTCCCGTGCATTAATGCATTTTATTACAACAGCAGTAGGTGCTGGATAAAGGGGACAGAAATCAAGGGGGGAAAGAGAATGAGACTTTATTTTCCATTGGAAGGCACTGGACTAAGCCAAGGACTTCAATTGGGCAACCAGATCTGTGATGAATTTGTCCTGAATTTCCTTATTCAATAGAAACTTCCTCCATTTGATATGATTTTCTCTTATGTGCTTCCCTGGCTCTTTGTCAACCTCCACCATAATAGTTCTTAAAGCCTCTAATATATCCTCTTTCTCAAAGTACCCATCTTCATCTTTCCTATTCACCTCTATACCTGCCTTCAAATTATTGGCAATGAGCTTAGAATTGAAAAACTGATCACCCTTGAAAGGTAACAGCACCAGCTGGCAGTCATTGACCATAGCTTCTGTCACTGAACTAAAGCCACCATGACATACATAGCACCCTACACTTGAATGTTTCAAGATAAGCTGCTGCTGCAACCAGCCAGTGTGCACAACTCCCCTATCCTTCACTCTTTCTAAGAACCCTCTTGGTAATGCTCTTTCCAACTCAGCCTGAGCATTGAGATTGGATGGGAAGTTTATAACCAAAATGAATGGTAAACCAGTGAGTTCTAGCCCAATGGCTAGTTCCTTAATTTGATCATCATTCAAAAATGTCTCACTACCAAAGGAGCATAATATAACAGATTTGGCTGGGAAATTACCTAACCATTTAGACCACTTTTCCTCTAGCACATCCATTAATGGCTCCGGAACTAGAGGACCAGTTAACAGAACTGGTTTACCAAACTGCTTTTCTATGTAATCTAGGTAAGGTCCTTCTATTTCATTGCAACTCTTGAACACTAAAAATGAGCATTCACCAAGGCTTTGTAGAACTCTCTCATAACCAGTTAGGTTGTCATCAAATCTTCTAAAGAGAAACATGAAATCCATGGCCTGAAAGGTCTTAAGGAAAATATTGGAGTTTTGAGGATACCCAAGTGGGGGTCTTTTAAGATCCTTAAAAGTGATGCTTCTTCCTTCAACATCATCAAGTCTTGAAGGCACGGTAATGTAAGAATCAGAAATGGCAGAGTAGACTGAGAAGTGAACAGATTTGATGCCAACTTGAGATGCTAATTTAGGGAGCCAGTTTTGTGCAAAGTCAAAGAAAACAAAATGGGGTCTGAGTTGCAATAAAAGGGACTTCACCTGAGGTTGAGTAAGATCAAGTGCATGTATAAGGTTTGCAGCTAAGTCAGGTGGCAATTCAGAAGTGCTGGTTATGCCATTTGGGAACTGAAGTGGAATAATATCAATGGCTGGATTGAGATTGAGGGTTGATTTGATTCTAGGAATGTTAGATGAAGCAGACAAGAAAGTGATGCGAACTCCATGAGAGTACAACTTGTTGGATAGCTGAACAAATGGGCTAATGTGACCAAATGCTAGGAATGGAAACATAACCACATGAAGCTGATTATTGGTCACGGTTTCACTAGTCATCTTCTCGATCTGTTTATTTTCTATGAGTCTATGACAGTTGCTGGGATTGTTCTTGATGCTTAGAGTGCGCTCAATGGTGGTGTTTAAAACATATCCATTTTAATAGGTTTAATTATATTTTTGGTTCTCAATGTAATGTGCAATTTTGGACTTGGACACCCTAATTCCAATTGGGACAATTTTAGTACAATACATACAAATTAAACTAGGATATATATTATATGCAAATATAAAATGAGTGTCATCGTAATATTTAAATAACAACTCTAAACATAATTATCCTGCAGCTGAAATTCATTTGGGGTAAAACCAGGGGAAAGACGGTTGCAGCTAAATTTATAGTCATTAAAGGGATAACTAACATTCACACCATTAGTAAAAAAAAAAAACATTCACACCAAAAAATGACTAACGAAAAAGTATCCTTGTATATGAAACATCAAAATAAAAATGTAAATTGTTTGTACCAAAAACAAAATACGGCAGAAGTGAATAGCTATAGAAAGAAAAATGATACCCAACCCTTAGAAAGGCTTCAGGAAAAAAAACATTGTTAGAAAGAAATTTTATCACCATTTATAAGTCTTGGGACCACCCATATCTCTTCTCTTTTTATAAAATTCAAGGAATAGGTACTTCAACCGTGTAACATTTTTTTCTCTACAAGTAGGCTTCTTGAAAGTGAGTAAAAATATAAAATGAAATAGTAAAAATGTTTTTACTCTTGATTAATTAAAATGTATTGAGATTTTAATCCATTTTAACAAATTAAGGGTGGATGCACCCTTACTTTCTTACTTTATACTTTTATTCACTTTACAGTAGTTTTTTCCTTTTCTGAAAAGCAGACGGGTCCTTGAACCCAAAATACTAGCGTACGTGTAATCACTTCGCACCAACCATCCTAACTACCACGCTCCTTTTTCTTCAAACCAAATTTATTTATCTTTTGGTGTACATTGAGGGTATCCTAAATAATAGTCGGAGACTAATTCCTTATGAGATATAAAGAATATTAAAGTAAGTTTTATCTCTCCTAACAAAACATTTTTCATACACATATAGAAATTGAATCCTTAACAACATACCTATGTAACACAATTATCTATAATAAAAAATACATACATCTAAAAATGCATATATTAATACTTGTATTTATCGATATAACAAAGATTTGAAAGGTGTCGAGTACAATAATCTGTCAACGAATTTCGATTCACATACTGGTATTCAGATCTACGTACTATGCATATTAGAAACAATTTAATTGTTAAGCATTATTATTATAAAATTTTTTATACATTGTTTAATTAATAATAAATTATGATATGAATGATTTTTAATATGATTATAATAAGAGTTACATATTTTTACTAATATGATGATTTATGATTAATTGACAATATAAAAATCTTTATAGCAATAGTTCATTTCAATTAAATCATATTAGAAATTTGAATAATTATTATATACTATTAACAAAATTTTACATTTAAATATAAATATAAAACTGTGAAAGAATTTAAATTTGTATAATTAATTTGTGAAAATAAATTCTCCGCTTATATCATCAAATATAACCGACATCAACACCATTCAACATTCAAAATATAAAATAAAAGAGTTCCACGTGACTAGTTTTAAGGGTAAACAATAAATGGAGCTGCTCCAAAATTGCTAGGCACAACTCAATTCATCAATCATATCCCTTGATTCTTTTTTAATTGCTCAATGTCTGAGTTCCATCTTCATCATATACACGAAATAGATATCAACGTATGGTTAGTCTGAGTGATAATAAGTTTGAATCCCTTAAACAAACGGTCAAAGATTCGATCCCTACCTTTTGTGTATGGAAAAAATCTGATTGGAAGATGTCATCTTTAAATATCGTCCAATATCTCGAAGGATTTGTTCCGCAGTTACGCACAGAGGATACATTCGGAAACCAAAAATAGAGATGAAATAGATATTCAATGTGGTATGATGTTCTTTTCTCAGTTGACTTAATTGAAGGAGTTTGTTGTAAGTTATAAGACAATAACACCTACAAAAAAAAAATTATGAAAATTAAATTAATGTGACATTTCAGGGAAAAATAGCTTTTTGTCCCTTATTTTAATTGTGTATTTTTAATCTTCTCTCTTAACCTTTTTTTTTTTTAAGAAAAATTACCCTTATTTTTTTTTATCATAAAAAAACAGTCCCTTATGTTTACAATGTTAGAAACAATATTAATTGACCTACACATTAATTTTGGCTAAATTACTATTTTGGTCCTTCATTTATTTTAATTTATCCAATTTGGTTCCCCTATTTTAAAAATGTTCAAGTTGGTCCCTTACTTGCCAAACGTTAAATAATTTGGTCCTTTCCGTTAAGATTCACAGTTAAGTTGAATAAATTAAAACAAATAAGGGACCAAGTTGAATAAATTAAATCAAATGAAAGACCAAGTTGAAAAAAATATAGGGACCAAATTGAATAAATTAAAACAAATGAGGGACCGAAAGAGTAATTTAGCCCAAACTTAATGATGAACCTTAACAGAAAGGACCAAATTGCTTAACGTTTGATAAGTAAGGGACTAATTTAAACATTTTTAAAATAGAAGAATCAACTTGAATAAATTAAAATAAATGAGAGATCAAAAAAAATAATTTAACCCATTAATTTTCATCCAACAACGGTTACAACATTAATAAAGTTGGCGTAAACGTCAATCTCTGTCAAACATCGTTATTAAAGATTCTAGGTGTCCCTTAAGTGCATGGGAGTAGACGACACTACCGTGCACACTCAATTGCTGGCAATGCTTACAACATGTGGCAATCATAAAAAAACATAGCGACAAACGCAACGTGTCGTCAAACGCAGCCCATGGGTTTGCATGCAACCCCTGCATGAAAGCTCCTCAACACGTGCCACACCACCCCCCTGAAGTGCTGCCACCCAACCCTTCACTCACCACCTCCATTTATAAGCCCATTCCAAACCCTCAAATGCTACCATGTCTCCTTCTCACCCTTTTCCCAATACCTATTGATCTTCTCATTCAACATGGCTGAGTCTCACTACCAACCTCTCCACCACTACCACCACCAGCTAACTCCTCAACAACAACCTAAGTCCACCCAACTAGTTAAGGTGGCCACCGCCGTCACCGCCGGCGGTTCCCTCTTTATCCTCTCCGGCTTGATCTTAGCCACCACGGTTATTGCACTCACCATCGTCACCCCACTGTTTGTGATATTCAGCCCGGTGCTCGTGCCTGCGGTGATTACGGTGGCCCTCTTGAGCCTAGGGTTCTTGGCCTCCGGTGGATTAGGTGTCGCCGCCATCAGCATGTTGACGTGGATTTACCGGTACGTCACCGGTAAGCATCCACCTGGCGCCGATCAGTTGGATACCGCGCGTCACAAGCTGATGAACAAAGCGCGTGAGATCAAGGATTACGGCCAGCAGCAAATCAGTGGAGGAGCGCATGCTTCTTAAACCTGCACTTGCATGCACCTGATCCTTTATGTTTTTTTTCTCTTTTCAAACTTTGTCTAGTTATATTTACGAGCCTTAAATTTCTTTATATTCTCTCTTTTTTTTTTCCATTTGTATTTTCGTTTTTCGTGGATCATCATCACTCATCACTCATCACTCGTCACTCGTCATCACCTGTTGTAATGTCTTCTTCTTCAAGTGCTGCAACTATTGAAGAACGATCTTTTTATTTATTTCTAATTCTATTTTCATTTTTATTGTTCTTTTACACACGTATAACGTTTTCTAATTTTTGTATGCATTTTTGTTTCGCTGTTTTCTACTTTTTTTTTGTATGGTTTTCATATATATGTTTGCAAAGCTTGCAAAATATATGTTTGATTCATTTGAAAAGAAACTAAGATGAGATGAGAGATTATAAAATGCGAAGCCCTAAGATTTTGTTCTCACGTTACTTAGATTAGATGCTTGTATTTGTATATTTAACGATTGTACAAAAAAAAATTATATTAAACGGGTTGCGCCTGCGGTTCGGCTCAAACATACATTATACATTCTTTATATATATACTTAAAGAATTTATAATACTTATATAATTTACTAGTTTTATAAGTATAATATAATATATTTTAGATACGGTATAATAATTTTGTCAAATATTATATATATTTAAAAGTTGAAAAGCTTTTATTGCTCATTTAAAATATCAACCTATATTTTCATAAAATAGATTAGTCTCCCACCAACAAGTTGGGGTTATAAGAGTGGAAGGAATAATGTTGTGCAATTTTTATTCTCAATGACTAGGAAGGGAGTATATATACAGTATAATTGCTAGACAGGTTTGGCAAAATATTAAGTAGCTAATAATGGTAATAATGACTAATAATGAAAGGAATATTCTGACGGTATTTTAGGAGATAATCCCTATTGACTAACACCTAGTAATTACACAGGCTGGAGACAATCACGATCTGATATGCATGCAGGAATTGAATGTGCATGAGCTGTATGGTGTCTAATACGCCCCCTCAAGAGGAAGGTGCCATCGGAAACCTTCATCTTGGTTGATAATTCCTGAAATCTTGTAGTGGCTAGTAGTTTGGTCAGTATGTCCGCCACTTGATCTTTGGTGGAGACATGTGAGACTTGCAACAACTTAGCTTGAACCTGTTCCCGCACAAAGTGATAGTCCATTGAGATGTGTTTCATGCGGGAGTGGAAAACAGGATTTGAACATAGATAAGTTGCCCCTACATTGTCACACAGTAGTCTTGGTGGGTCTTGCAAATGAACATTTAGCTCTTGCAGCAGATTGTTAAGCCACATAATTTCTGTAGCGGCTGTAGCAACAGCTCTATATTCTGCTTCAGTTGATGATCGCGCCACTGTTCTTTGTTTTCTTGACAACCATGAGATGGGGTTACCTCCAAAGAAAATGATAAAGGCTGAAGTTGAGGTCCTATCATCAGAATTTTGGCCCCAGTCAGCATCCGAGTATGCAATCAGGTTGAGAGAGGTTGGTCTCTGAAGCATAATTCCGTGATTGATGGTGGACTTTAGGTATCTCAGTATGCGCTTGAGGTGCTGAAGGTGAAGAGTTGTGGGCTTGTGCATGAATTGAGATAACTTGTTGATGGAGAAGGAGAGATCAGGCCGCGTGAGGGTGAGGTATTGAAGGGCTCCAATTATTCTTCGGTATTCGGTGGCATCTGTGGAGGGGGTGCCATCATGAATTTTAAGTGTAGCTGATGGGGAGAGTGGAGTGGGGGATGGTTTCGCCCCCTCCATTGCAAACTTTTCTAGGACCTCTCTAATATATTTGTGTTGAGATAGAAAGAGACCAGTGGTTGTGGGGATGAGCTCAACACCCAAAAAGTAATGTGGGGATCCCAAATTTTTCAAAGAAAACCGCTGGGATAGTGCCTGAATGAATAGCTGCAGAAATTGATTGTTGTTGCCTGTGAGAAGTAGGTCATCCACATACACTAAAAAATATGCAATGATGCCACCCTGAGCATAAATGAATAGTGAAGGATCACTTCTAGCTGTCTTGAAGCCATAGGTTGTAATGAAGGCTTTCAAAGAGTCATGCCATGCTCTCGGGGCTTGCCTCAAGCCATAGATAGCTTTGTGTAATTTGCATACATAGTCAGGATGCTGGGGATCCTTAAGGCCTGGTGGTTGTGCCATGAAGACTTCTTCTTGAAGTGCACCTTGGAGAAATGCATTGTTAACGTCCAGTTGGTGCATCCCCCAGTTGTGTGTGAGAGCTAATGAGAGGATGATTTTGATTGTTTGAGGGCGAACAACCGGTGCAAATGTCTCTTTGAAGTCAATCCCGGGGCATTGGGTGAAGCCTTGTGCAACAAGGCATGCTTTATATCTGGCAATAGATCCATCAGTATTGCGTTTGATTCTAAACAACCATTTGCAACCCACTATATTTTGGCCTGTTGGAGGTGGAACAAGTGACCAAGTCCCATTTCGAAGATGAGCTTCAAATTCATCAGAAATTGCGCTGCGCCAATGTGCATGTTGCGTGGCTTGGCGAATATTAGAGGGCTCAAGGTTCTCCGAAAGTGGATACTTAGAGACAGTGAATAACCTCTTGGGCTTAAATATATTGTTTTTGGATCGAGTTGTCATGGGATGGCCTTGGTGTTGTGGTGTATCATCTGCAGGAGGGTTAGGAGTAATAGAGACATTTGGAATAGAGAGAGTGGGACTTGAATCATTACCTGATGAGTGTTCTGTAGAGTCGGGTACCTCTTGTTCCGGGACAGTTGGACTCGGTGGTAACGGTGGCAGTACACGGTTTATAGGGAGGATAAGGTGAGGTGGTTGATAGGCTGGGTTGGGTAGAAGTGGTGATGCACGGTTTTGGTGGAGGGTGGTGTAGGGGAAAATGTCATCATAGAACTTAACATGTCTAGAGGTTTATATTTTGTGGGATGCAGGGTCAAAACATAGGTAGCTATATTGAGAACTTGCATATCCAATAAATATACATGGTGTGGAGCGAGGTTGCAATTTGTTGGAGGTGTATGGTCTTATCCAAGGGAAACATAGACATCCAAAGGAGTGCAAATGGCTAGGATTGGGATCAGTGCGGTGAAGGGCTTGAAAAGGAGATCGCATGTGAAGTAGTGGGGTGGGAAGCCTATTGATGAGATATGCAGCAGTGCAGAATGCAAAAGACCAAAACTGAGGAGGAAGTTGTGCTTGGTGTAGTAATGCGCGACCCGTTTCAACAATGTGCCGGTGTCTTCGTTCTGCCGTTGCATTAAGCTGTAGTGTGTGTGGTGGGGTTGTAAAGTGCGAAATACCATGTGTATTTAGAAACGATTTCAGCTTGATAAATTCGCCCCCGTTGTCAGAGTAAAGAGAAATAATGGGCAAATTGAAATATTTTTCAACAACAGCTTTGAATTGAGGAAATAAAATGGAGACATCGGATTTATTTTTCAACGGGTACAACCAAATATATTTGGTGAAATGATCAACAAAGACTAAATAATAATGAAAACCATCTAAGGACCTAGTGGGAGCAGGACCCCAAACATCTGTGTAGATAAGTTCAAGAGGTTTCTTGCTCTTAATACTAGATGAAGAGAAGGGTAGCTTATGGCTCTTGACACTGCTACACGAAATGCAAGGGCTGTGATTGCTCTTTATTTTGTGAATGGAGAGGAAATGTCTCATAATTCTTTCTGCTGGATGCCCCAGTATGTGATGCCATGGATGGTGTGCGGAGGATGTACTGACAAAGGCTTTGGGAATGGATGATGGGCGGGGCATGAGGTAGAGTCCATTGTTATGCTGTCCTTTGAGAAGAGGTGCCCTTGTCTTCAGATCCTTCACCAAAAAATGATCAGAAAAAAATTCAACAGATATAGGGTTAGTGTTGCATAGAGAAGAAACTGATAAAAGATTTTGAGAGATATTGGGAACATGCAACACGTTGGGAAGATGAAGAGTATGAGAGGGGGTGTGTAGAACAATTTTACCAGTGTGGGTAATTGGAATGCCCGAGCCATCTCCAACAACTAACCGATCCATGCCATGGTATGGTTGGGTGAGATGCAGTTGATCCAGATTGTTTGTAATGTGATGAGTAGCTCCTAAGTCAATGATCCAGTCCTGAACACCAGGAGGTATGGCACGAGTATGATGTGCAGCAGGTCCAGGATTTCGCTTTGGAGGGAAACCATGAAGCCTGTAGCAGACCTTGGCAGTGTGCCCAGGTTTCTCACAGTACTGACAGACAACTCGATTGGATGGTGAAGGGGATCGGCCTGTGAAGGGAGGAGAGTTGTTGGCATTCCCAGAGTGATAGCCCCTTTTGTGATAGAATTGCCTACCTTTGTGAGCTACATGTGCCGTGGCAATGATGGAGGTGTCCTGGTGGGACTTATCTCTTTTAAGGTAGCTCTCAAAATCAGTGAGGAGATCATGAAGTTCTTCAAAGGTGATGGGATTCTCCCGAGTGCGTAGTGCCGCTGATACTTCTCGGTATTCAGTGCTGAGACCGTTAAGTGTGTGTATGACCAGGTCAACTTCATCCAAAGGAGAGTTGATTAGAGCAAGTTCATCTGCTAATGCTTTAATACCATGAAGGTATGCAGCCATGGGTTGGGCTCCCTTTGTGAATCGGGAGAGGCGCTCTTTCAGATGCATGATTCGAGCACGAGTTTTGCTGGCGAACATCTTGTTGAGGATGTCCCAGGCTTGCTTGGAATGTTTGACATTCCCTAACATGGTGATGACACTGGCATCAACAGAAGAGATAATGGCATGAAGGATCAATTGATCTTGCCTTTTCCATTTTGTGTAGTCAGCGTGGGTGGCTGGTGGGCATTCTTTAGTGCCATCGACATAACCAATGAGATCATAGCCTACAAGAAGAGCATTGAATTGAACTCTCCAAGCAGGAAAATTTGTGGCAGTGAGCTTAATGGAGGATTGGGTGTTGAGGGCAAACACGGAGTCGGAGTTGGGAACAGGGATGGCTTGGTTTGATGGCATGATGACAGGCTTGGATCGTTGCTGTTAAGCAAAAAGCTGCTGATACCATATAAGAGTGGAAGGAATAATGCTGTGCAATTTTTATTCTCAATGACTAGGAAGGGAGTATATATACAGTATAATTGCCAGACAGGTTTGGCAAAATATTAAGTAGCTAATAATGGTAATAATGACTAATAATGAAAGGAATATTCTGACGGTATTTTAGGAGATAATCCCTATTGACTAGCACCTAGTAATTACACAGGCTGGAGACAATCACGATCTGATATGCATGCAGGAATTGAATGTGCATGAGCTGTATGGTGTCTAATAGGGGTGAGAATAGGTTAGATCGAACTAGGCCTGTGCCTGACATGTGTTCTAGTCTCAAGGTTTGAGCCTCGTTTATTAATCTGATATAAGCCAATTTTTAAGGTTTGGTCTGGCCTACTTCAACGTCTAGCCTAACCTGAAAGTGTATTTAAAAACCTACTTTTCAACAAAACCTTTAAATTTGTTTTCATCTATAAATAGGTCATAAGCCTTCGCTTGTAAATAGGTTTGTAAGCCTCTAATGATGAAGAAGTTGGTATACCTATACTGATAAATAGGTTGTTAGGCCTACACAGATAAATCTGCAAGCACAATTCTACATTTAAATGGGTCAATAGGCCTTTACTTCCGAATGTCTATATGTGTATCAACATGTGGTTGGTTCGAGTGGTAATTAGTTTGGGCCTCTTAAGCAAGTGGTCAAGGATTCGATCTCTGACTCTTGTATATGGAGAAAATTTGGTTGGGAGAAGTCAACCCTTAAATGTCGTCTAGTACCTCGAGGGATTAGTTTCTGTAGTTGCGCGCGAAGGATATATTGGGAAACCAAAAAAATATATTATATATATGTATGTGTTAAATAGGCCGGCCTGATATGTCTAATAGGCTTTTTTTAAAGTCTTATTTTGGCCTTTTTAGCTATATAGGTTTTTTCAAAAGTCTTAATCTGACTTTTTTTGTTAAATAGGTTAGATCAGGTTAGACCTTAAATAAACTAGGTCATAGGTCCTGACGAGCGGCCTAACCTATTCCCAACTCTACCAACAAGTTACAAAATAGTTATTATCTAGGCAATGCTTGGCCTATTTCTGTCCCGGAATCTCACCTTTGCTCACATGTCCTCACGCCATTCTAGTTTGTGCTCTCCCTCTGTTCTTGGTCTCCCCATCATTTTTTTGAATTTCTAAGTTACTAGACTTAACTAGAGTGTGTTTGGCCCATCTTTTTTTAGCTTCTCTCCTACTTAAAAGGAGAAGTTGGGCCAAACATATACCAATTAAAAGCTCCACCAAAAAATAAGTAGCTTTATTTTATTAAAGAGAAGGAGCTTTCATAAAAGCCAAGTTGAGGAGCTTATGCGGAGCTTTTCTTTCATTATAGCCCCTTCGATTCCCATCTACCACATATCTAAATTCTTTTCTATTTTTTCGTTTCCCATCTCTTTTTTTCGTTTCTACTTTTTCACATAACAGAACCAACCCTAACTCACCCTCACTCACCCAGCACGACTCCACAGAACCCCTCGAGGAGGAAAGGAACACTGAAGTGGAAATGACTTCATATAATCTAGAAGAGTAGTAGATGGTGGTTATATGGATAGAGTTCGCACTCAAATAACAGCTGCATTGATGGAAAATAGAAATCCTTAATATCCCATTTTATGGCTGTTTTGGAATTTTTTATAAAATCTCTATTCAAATATTTTGTTTTCTTATTGATGTATTTTGTTCATTATTTTAAATATTTCATTTATTAATAATATATAGAATTTTTGTAATTTGATACCTTATATGTTAATCTTACATAAAACCAAAATCGTAAGGAGTATTAAAAAAAGTAGCTTAAAAGTACCATTTTATATCAAACAACTTTTAGCTTCAAAGTAGCTTTTAAATTAAAAAAAATGAAATTACCAAATTGGTTTACCTTTTAATTTTAAAACTCTTATTCAAAGCTTCTCATTTGAAGTAGCTTTTAAGCCGAAAAAAGCTAGACCATATGAACACTTAATGTCCTAAATATAATTAGGTGGTCCAGTTAGGTTGACAGTTAGTGAAATTAGTTGGAGTTAGTTAGTTTCTGTTATTTGAGTTGTTAAAGCTGATGTAAGCATGCTATATATGTATATATCCAATGTACTGTTACTACATGAGTAATTCAATGATCATTTTCTCTTGATCAACTCCACTTAATATAAATTTCAGTATTTACTATTGACTTTTATTCTTTTTTGATATTAATCATCCATGCTTTTTCCTAATTACGTTTCATTATTTTGTTTATTAATATAATGAGGCACTTTTGGCTTTATTTTTCACATCCTATAGGTAGAAAAAATAATATAAAATTTGTTATGACAAAGAAAAATGTTGTTGGAAGTTTAAAGTTTTTCAATAAAATATGTTACATAGGCTCATGATATGCTGATATGTGTTTATGTTTTGGCTAAAATATACTTTTGGTCTTTTATCTTTTGGTCATAATTCATTTTGGTCATGTATCTTTTAAAAGATTCATTTTGATCCTTTATCTTTCTAATGTTACATAAAGTGATCTTTTCCGTCAGGTCTATGTTAAATCTATTGACAAAATCTTTTGACGTGACAGAGCCTCCACTCATGACCAATGAGGTGGAGCCACATGACACTCCTCTTCTTCTTCCCTAACTGATCAGTGTTCTTCCCCAAATGAAACCCTAGAAAATTCATATTTGCAAAAGGGTTTCTTCTTATGCTTGGTTTCAAAAGCTTCTTCAATTGAAGGTGAAAAAGAGCAATTGTGAAGTTGCAAGTGTTCAATCCGGGTCTGTTTCTTTTAGGTTCTACCAAAATTTTGATTCTTGCACTTTGTTTCGTTGCTAAGAAAGATTGCAAGAATGGAAGAGAACAAGTTCGCAGAGAATAAATGATGTTGAACGCTGATTTATTCTGTTGAACGTATAAGTTGCAAATGTTGAACGCTAATTTATTCTTGCACTTCTGATGTTGAACACATATAGAGAATCAACTTTCTTAGTCTGGTTCTTATCTGATTTATTCTGTTAATGTTTCAGGCTGTAGCTAATGAGGTTGAACGCCATCCGTTTAACATGTTTGCAGAGAATGGGAGAGAGAGATGAGAGGAAGAAAGAGGTTGAACGCCCAGATTTCGGCGAAATGCCTAGATTCCGACGGATCTCCGGTGGGTCTGAGTGGAGGCGTGCCATGTCACTTGTCCATAACGTCACTTAACTACTAGATATGCTATCATTAACAGCGTAAGTAACATACCTGACAGAAGGACCACTTTGTATAACGTTAGAGAGATAAATGACCAAAATGAATTCTAAGCAAAAGATAAAAGACCAAAAGTATATTTTAGCCTTATGTTTATATTATGTATATGTAAGATGATGATGATAATAATAATAATAATAACTTTTAAGGTAGTTAGGATAAGAGTCAAACATTTTAAATATGTGACAATTTTTGATTGGTTGACAGTATAATTTTTTTTTACACTGTTAATACATACTAATTAAATTCTACTAATAATATCAGATTATTAGAACGTAACAAGAGGGGGGGGGGAAGAGGGAGGGGTTGTTAGGTTCAAAAATAAAATTGGAAAAATAAATGGCCATTGTATGAAGGTTAAAGGTTTGTCATTCATTAATTAAAATCCATAGAGATAAAGAGTGTGTTTGAAAGAGCTTATAGAAAGCTTATGATAATAAACCTAAACAAATTGTTTATTAATATAGTCTATGATCTTTTCATAAGCTCTATTTAGCTTATTTCTATAAGCTTGTCAAAGAAGCTTATAAAAATAAGCTATTTTTAACTTACTTAAAAAAAGCTTATTATTTACATGGTTAAATAAGCTATGTACCTAAATGCATCCAAAATGAGAAGAAAAATTGTCCAGCACTAGCTTATCACTTATAAGCCATATAAGCTACTTCAGAAGGCTTCTCGAATCAGGGTTATAGCCTTATTGGGCTTATTTTTTGTCAAATAAGCTCATAGACTAGTTATAATCCCCTCTCATCTACCCAAACACACACACACACACCAAATCGATAATCGAAAACTAATTCTTGTGACAAATACAATGATGACCCTTCGTGTTCCACCACTTTACGTCGATAACATTGAACTTTTGCTTGATAAACCTGTCATGAACTATGATGTTTCCTTGGACAATGAAGATCTTCCTGATTATTCCGAATATGGATTTTATCGTATGACTGAACTTGCCGTTAATCCGCTATTTCTATCTGTTTCCAGTCTTGTATATGATTATCATCTCTATGTCGAAACTGTTATTTTTTGTGTCATACTTTCATTCATTAATAATGTATTGCTTTTCTTTTCACTGTATTATTATTAATAATTATTAATATATTTGACAGCAATATTATTTTTTACCAATTTCAGTGGACTCTGCTCATCCTGATCCAAATGATAAGAACGATGGTTATCCTATCTACACATTCACGCGTCATAGTAGTAAGATTTTTACTCTTTTGTTTATGCTGTCCTGATTCTTACTCAGCCTTCCAATTGAATCCTAATATTTTTCTGTTCATATATCATATGTATGATAGTTCCATGCTTTCTTGGATTATTATTGTGTAGGGGAATTATACTCAGTTGCCTGCAGCCCCACAGATGCAACATTGGTGGCAACATGGGGTGGTGATGACAGAGGATTTCTCTGGAAGATTGGCCAACCAGGAGTTTGGGAGCTTCTAGGTATTTGCATGATACAACAAGACCTACTGATGGATGGACAGGATATTTTCTATTTATTTAGGATAAGAAGTGCAGCATGATAATTAGTAAAATCAATTTATCCAATTTCTAAGTGACTTTGTTATTAATTCTGTGCAGATCATAAAGATTCTGTGTCTAGTGTAGCTTTTAGCCACGATGGACAGTTTCTTGCATCGGGAAGCTTGGATGGAATTGTTCAAGTCTGGGATGTATGCGGAAATCTGATAAGGGCACTCGAAGGTCCTCCAGGGGGCATTGCGGTGAGATTAATTAGTAATTTTCTTGTTTTTTTTTTCTGCTTTAACACTCTCTTTCCAATACTCTCTCCCCTATTGATTGAAATTCATGTGGGTGCTATAAAATTTAAGTGGGATCCACATGAATTAGTAAGACCCACATAAATTTCAACCAATAGAAGAGAATGTGTTGAAAAGAGAGTGTTAGAGAATGTGTTGCTAGCATTTCTCATAGCTACTAAATTAGTTGCCATGAAATCTTCTCAGTGGCTCAGGTGGCATCCAAGAGAACACATACTCTTAGCTGGCTCCTATGATTCCACCGTTTGGATGTGGAATGCTGATAGTGGTGCCTTTCTTAATATGTTTGATGGTCATGATGGTATGGTGACCTGTGGTGATTTTACTCCTGATGGTAGTAATTTCTCTTCATCTTGGTGTGTTTTTTGTTATCTGTTATTACTTACATTGTATATTGTTACATTTTGTCAATTTCCATTTACTTGGCACCTTAGGGAAAATAATATGTACTGGTTCTAACGATGCAACCTTGAGAATATGGAATCCAGAAAGTGGAGAAAATATTCATGTTGTGCAGGGTATGTAAATTTCACTCTATATATAGTGTCTTTCCTATTTATGAATCATAGGCTAGTGTAATTATTAATACCAAAACTGCAGTATTAAGTGTAAGAAACTTTAGACACCTCTCCTTCTGTATATCAGAAAACTTGTCATACTTTCCGTACAATATCTGTGTGCTTATCTTTATGGAGAGAAAAAAAGCATCTCTGTCTGCCTCTCATGCAAATGTATGCATTGCTTATTCATGTACATATTTTGTTTTTGTAGAAGCTTCAATTGTGTGTGTGTATACTGTATTTTGCTTTCTATTCCTCAATAATGCATTTTGTCAGTTATTCATAGCTCCAATCCAAATTGTCTGAGGTCTTAAAATTCTCCATAGCTCTTTTATTTTTCAAAAAATAATCTTGGAATTTTCCTAAAGAAAAGACAGGATGCAGTTTGAGCAATTCTTAAAAAATCAATTAAAAACATATTCACATTATCCTTTAACTCTTTTATCAAGCAGGGCCCAACATTCACGAGGTAACACTTGAGAAATATCCTGTCATGATAGCTTCACAAAAAAATTGATGTTATTCCTTTTGTTATTCTTAACTTGATAATCTTTGCTTTCCAGGTCATGCATATCATACTGAGGGATTAAGATGCTTAGCAATAAGTCCAAGTTCAACTCTTGCACTTACTGGTTCCAAGAATGGATCTGCCCATATTGTGAATATCACTACAGGAAGAGTATGTCTTTCCCTTGCATTTGATATTCACTGCATTATGCCTTGGTTGATTTGTTTATGGAATTTGATTAATTAGAAAGTTGGCTTGGTGGTTCTGTCACCTAGCAAGACTATGAGCTTGAGATAGTATTCGACTGAACTGTTTGTGTTTTATGAAAATATAATTCTTAGAAAAGTTATGTCCTTGCATAATATAGCCTGTCTATGTAGTACTTGTGTAAGAGTGTAAGACCCCGGACCCCAACACTTTCATCACTTATCCATTGTGCTAATTGTTCCATTAGTCTCTGTATGCTTCAAATTTATATTTCTTTGTGAAGTGGTTTGAGCATATGATTTTAGCTTCCTGCTAGGTCTCTAAGAAAATGTTATCGTGGTTGACAGGTTATTAGTACCCTGGCCTCTCATTCAGGTTGGATTGAGTGTGTTGGGTTCGCACCAAGGTATGTGTTAAGATTAAACAAAATTTTCATAGCCTGTGTATATGCAGTCTTGCACATTCTCTTGTCCGTGTATGCTTCTGGGTTTATGCATGTGCATGATGGAAGTTTTTTTTTTTTATGCGGAGATAGGTTGAAGGACAGTAACACCCTGGAAAAAGAAAAGGTCCAGTGGTGTAATGTTACAGCCACAAGTTGAAATAGTCTTATTAGTAACAGGCAAAATAAACTCAGTGTTCGTTAATAAATATGAGCCAAAACCAAGTGTCGTGACTCATGAATCTTGATATGTTGTTAGACTTACTTGACCTAACCCAGAATGACTTGGTTTATAGTATTACAGTTTTCAAAAAATAATTCCATCTTATTTCCAAGGAATAATAGACAGCAAAATGACCTAAACCTTGTTTAAATATGAATATTTTATGCTAGTAGAATTATTAACTGTTTGCATCATGCTTTGGATTTCATTCATCTACATAATCTCAACATTTCAATAGTTAAATGATTTGTTTAATATGAGCTGATGGCTTGGACCTTGCACTCTTAAATTAGATGGGAGCCATTAGTAATTTTGTCTCTTAAAATTGTATGATAGTGATCCCTGGGCTGCAATAGGCTTGGATCAAAAACTGCAAATCTGGGATATAGAGCATTCCTTGCGTCGAGGCACTTGTGACCATCAGGTTTGTTGGAATCTTGCTTTGTGCAAGTGTCCTGTTTTTGTATTTAAAAACTAGGGGAAATTACGTTGACCTTCCTTGAAGTTTGATTTAATTACACCCGACACTTCTTGTTTCAGAAGTTACATTCATTTCTTTTAGGAAAAGTCGGTGTAATTTCAGTATCACCTATCAGGGTGGTGAGTATAATGATGATATAAACCTGAACGGAGGTTGGTATAAATTTTTAAACAAGAGGATGCCCAATGTAATTAAGTCAAACCTCAAGGGAGGTCAGTAGTGTCAGAGGCAAAGGGAGGGGGTGACCCATGTATGCTATGGTCACTCCCAATTTTCTTCCCTTTTTATTGTTTTACATATAATTATATTTCATGGTCCTCACTCTCTTCAAGTTTTTTTATATTTATCAATGATGCATTTATTGGAAGATGATAGGTCTCTTGGTTGTATTTCCTTCATTTGTATTCGCATCTAGATTTTTTCTACCAAAAGGAACTCAAAAAAGTCATTCCTTGCCCACTTTTTCTCTGCATTTCTCCATCGATAATTATTTAAAAAAGGAACTGCAGTTCTGTGCCTCTTGTGTTTCCATCTTGGACTTAACTGAAATATCATTTATTGACATTATACTTTGGATTGGAACTTTAAATTTTCATTGTATTGATGAAAGAATTTTGCCATGTGGACAGGATTTAGTGACATGTTTGGCATGGGTTGGTGCATCATATGTGGCTACTGGATGCATGGATGGACTTGTGAGATTATGGGATAGCCGGTCTAGTGAATGCGTACAAACATTCAAGGGACACACTAAAGACATTGCATCTCTTTCTGTGCCTGCTAATCGGGAATACCTTGTCTCGGGTTCATTTGATCATACAGCTTGTGTTTTTGATATTGGAAGGTTTAAGTAAGCAAAACCTCTAGTATGCATATGTTATGAGGTTATCAAACATACTGTACAGGAGTCAGATTGTTATTTATGGGTTTATTTTTCCTCTTTTATATTTGATTTTGATGTTCATACTAAAAAGTGAATTTGGTTTGTTTCTAGTTTCCTGATTTCATTTTCTATTTTTATAAATAATTATAACACATAATTCAAAGAGTTTAATTGTTATACACTGTCAGTGTAAATTTTTTTTACACTGACAGCCAATCAGAAATCATGGTATATGTGACATTTAAGATAGTTAGAATAAGAGTCAAACACTTTAGCTTATGTGGCAAATTCTGATTGGTTGTCTGTGTAAAAAATGTATACACTGACAGTGTATACCAATTAAATCCTAATTCAAATTGGATATTTATTCATTATTTTCATTCTGTTTCTTATTTTCAAAATTTGTACAAGAAACACTGAAAACAAATTTTTTTTTTTTGTTTTCATCGTTTTCTATATAAATCTTTGGAAACAAGAAACGGAATGAAAATAATGTGACGGTTTTATAATTATTTGTGTTGTAATTAGTTATAAAATCAGGAAACGAAAACAAGAAACTAGAAACAAACCAAACAAGTCTTTAGTATGTCCAACGAAGGTGGGATTTATTTGTTGCCCACAATCATATTTACAAGTTAACAAAAAGACACAAGGAAGGAAATATGAAAATCCCCTAAAGCTTCATTCTGGCATTTTTCAATCATTTAGCTGTCCAAAAAGGAACAAGTTTGTACTTGGTGTTTAGTTAGTTCATAAATTAAACAATGACTCAAGTTCATTTATAAAGCAACAAGATACACACAAGCAAAACAATATGCTAGTGTAGGTAGACTTGACACATAAACTTGACTAGTACCTAATATAAAGAAAACCTATAAATCACATATATACATAACATAAAACAGCATAACATAACAATAGTTCAACATTCAAACTCTACAATAATAAAATGACTAAATCGTTCATAAATGCATAAAAACATAAATACAGACCAAATCACTAATGAACAGGGAAAGACAGGTACCAACATGGAAGGATTTTGAGGAGTTTTAAATTTAGAGCAGTTGTTGTTGAAACAAACTCGAGTAGGGAAGGAGGGGTCTGGAGATTGTACCAGAAAAAGAGCACTTGAGCATTGAACATAGAGCACTGGTTCAATCTTTAAGGAGGAAGAAGTGAAGAACTGAGAAGGTTTTAGGGAGGTCGTTGGAGCGAGGGTTCCAGGGAGGAATGGGAAAGTCGGTCGAGGGAGGAGACCAAACAAGGTTCGCCAACATGTAGGAGATCGTTCGCCGTCAGAGAGGTGGTCGTTTGCCATTAGAGGAGGGAACCCTAGCCGTTGGAGCCGTTAGTGAGGAGGAAGGTTGAAAGCGTTTATGGTATTGTCTCCTTTGCAATTCTCAACTTAATGAATCAAGGGCTTTTTTTTACTAAATGAAACACATTAGGGCCAACGTTTTGTGGGTTTCCATTTTTTTCTTGGCTCGTTAAAAACGTTCCAGACTCGTGAGTCTACTCGAGTTTGACCAAGTCAAACCAAATTTGATCGAGTCTGCTTCAAAATCGAGTCTACCACCCAGTGAACAAGTTTTGCCTACTTGGAAACGTAGACTCATCCGAATTTATGAGTTGACTCGCGATTCTGACAACCATGATAGGCCCTGTAACCTCGATTGGCCTAAAGAGAATACAAACATGATCATAGCCACAATATACCACTAGTTAGCCACAAACATGTACCACAAAAAAATCGATCAAATTAATGTTTGTTAATGACAATATAAATTAACGACAATGATACACATTTTAGCTTTATATACAAGTTATCTGCTAAATTTTGTGACAAATTCTATTTTATGCAAATTTCATGGGAAATTTCCTTTTGCTTAAAATTGTTGCAAATATATATCTTTTAATTTATTTATTTTGGATAAGCAACAAATTTTCATTGCTAAAACAAGGGGTGTTCACGGATTGTTTTGGATTGGTTTTGAGCCAAAAAGTCATCTGATCCAAAGATGGAAACATTCTGCGGTTTGAATTGAATCAGTTTACTTCCTTAAAATTTTTAATTTAATCAAATCCATTCAAATGCGGTTTAGATTGGATTAGATAATTCGATTTTTACTGATACATTTTTACCTAGTTATATTAAGTCAAAGACTATATTACAAGCTAAATTAAACAAAACATTAAACTTGTATATACATTTAATTTTATGTAGTTTGGTTCGGATTTCTATATCCTCAGTTATAAGCTTTTATTTTCACCATCAAAATAAAATATCAAATTATCAATACATTTTTCATCAAAAAATATTATCAATACATAGCAACGTTTTTCAACATTTCAAGTAAGAACGTTTTTCACCGCACTGCTAACAGACATATCAAATACACCATATCAATATGTCTAACGTTTGTCAACATCTCATAAGAACGTTTTTCACCAGATTATAATGTAGTTCTAGTTCTTAAGTACATGCATTAAATCATTTAGGTATATGAATAAATATTAATTCCTAGGTTCATGTATAACTATAGAAATTCTAATACATCTATTTGACAATTCCAACAAAAATGTTAAAGAAAATGAGGGTGTTCGTTCATAAAAGTATGAAAAATAATGCTTAAGTATGAATAGTACTATAATTTCAAAAATAATAGTATAAGTATATAGTAGGTCAGTTTGGATTGAATTAGATCGGTTTTCACTAGAAGATCCGAAATCCGATCCAATCCAATGAAAGAATCGGTTCTTGCAATTTTTCGGTTTGTTCGGTTTTTGGGTTTTCAGTTCGATTTTTGCGATTTGAATTGGTTTGGATTGATTGATAAACACTCCTAGCTAAAACAAACAAATGTTGAAAATTGAAACAGGCGTTTTACAATAGAAATTTTAACTGATAAGAAATTACATACATATTTTTCTCTCATTATAAATCCACGTAATAAATCATCTAAAGAGATTGTTCCATAAATCTATTATCTATCTATTATAATATATTAAATTTCACCCTTAAAATCTGTCAATGACATCTCAGCCTGCTTTTTGACACCTCATACATTACTTTTCATATCACCACTTAGTCTTATGTGGCTGTCTATAGGCTCTTTAGAAAATAAACCCTTGCAATTTGTTTCCACTCCCATCCTTAACTGATCTTCCTCAAAGCCCTTTCTCGCTGCCTCCATTTCACTTCTTCCTCCAAACCCAACCACGTCACCAGCACTAGATGCCCCTTTGGCCCTTTCCCTCATCATTTCACAATCATCAAACCCTAACAACCTCAACCTCCTCGCTGCCACACCTTCGCATCCCCACAGTCCCTCACTGATTGGAACTGCTCAACATTGCCAGAAATTAGGCTCTTCTACGGGTGGGGCGGCTTGATACGTGACTGGAACAACTGAAGCGACGATGGAGGAGCCGGCAGCAGTGCTGGGTGCACAACAGCGTCACACTTGAGCGAGACTGGTCTGGAAGTGGCAGCTTGCGGATATACTACAAGCTTGACGAGGACGCTACGGAGGAGACAGGGCCGCGACGATTCTGCTGAGAAGAATGGCCACTCGCGACGGCAAACCTGGGCGGAAGAGCGACGACACGGGACTGAAATAGGCCAAATCTGGAGGAACAGGCAAATCTGGATGAAGAATTACGGAACAAAAAAGTAGAAAGAGGGTGAGGCTTGAGATTGCAGTATTTCTATATCCCCATTTGCTCCTATTTTTCCTTCCTATTCTTTTTCTTGTATGAATGTTAATCAGTAATATAAGTAACTTTAAATTGGTTTTGGTTGATGGATATTTAACATATGATTTGAAGATTCATTTTGCAGTCATACCTTCTTTGTATATTGCCTACCATATGCTTGAAAAAAGAACTGCGAGGGAATTTGTTAAAATTCTGGTTGGAACATTGATATAAGTATATATTAATTCTTGAAGGCTAATGAATTTTTAGGCTTGCTGGGTTAATGTGTTGTATATAAATGCATTCTATCTTATTTGTGAAAGGTTTGGATGGTCTTGTGTTGATGAAAAATCGAAATCAAATGATATGTTCATAGTTTGAAATTGGCTTCCTTCTTGAATCATGAACAAACAAAGTTATTTTGATTTGCTCTTAACATATTTGTCCAACTTCATGAGTTGAATCCGTATCTCTAATGTGAATTGTTTTCATAGCTGGTTGATGTTCTCTAAAGTGTATGGTCACTCAAGATTTATCCACGAAATCTGTAAGTTACTTTTGCTTGTCAAATTCCTTTCTATTGATTGAAGTACTGCATGTCTTGTAGAGAATTGGAGAATATTTGGAATTTGTACTTTTCCAAAATATCAAAATGCAAATGGCTTGAAAACAGAAAACTTATGGTAATTGAGAACTTCTTGTGAAACTTGTACA
Organism: Ammopiptanthus mongolicus; assembly: GCA_039655645.1. Lineage (NCBI taxonomy): Eukaryota > Viridiplantae > Streptophyta > Magnoliopsida > Fabales > Fabaceae > Ammopiptanthus > Ammopiptanthus mongolicus. Next base: position 22,909,535 of record CM077347.1, on the reverse strand, counting down.
GATATATAATATTGGTTTTGAAATTGAGATTGAGTGAAACTAACAAAAATAAATGATTTTATGTGACTTCTAAATATTAAGCTATGGACTTGATTTGTTTAGTTTGTGCTTTCAAGGGAGAATCAATGACAGTGTGCTTATTTGTCGTATAGCTTTGAAGATGATATTTTTTCATCTTTTTGCTCCTTTAGTATATGAAATTTCTTAAGAACAGCAGGGGAAAAATATTATCATACTTTTGTTTTTGTTTTTTTTATGTTCTTTACGTTCTCTTTATTGAATTCTTTTATGGGATTATAATTTTGGACCCAGAAGTGTTAGAGAAAACTGATTGAGTGGAAGTTGAATACACAAGAATGTTGCACACAAAAGGTGGGGGATACAAGTAGCTCTTGCCTCATTGCTGAAGAGTTTAATATTTCATTACTAACTTCTTATTTTCATTCATTCAAAAAATTGGGGGCAGAGTGATCATCTTTTTCTACTAGATATAGAACTTGAACAAAAGCTTTCTTAGAATTTCTTATCCCATTTTAAAACATTTTGGATACATGTTACATTTGCATCATTGACACTATTGTTTGAATATTACTTTGTAGTTTTCAAATTAAAATTACTTATTTTGATTCTTGATTTTTGTTGAAATTGTCTTATTGTTAAAAGTAGAGCAATTTATTTTGTGTAACTAGCGAAAAATTAACTTACAGTTAATCTTAAACATGTTCTAACTCATATTCTTTGCTGAATTGTTTTTTGTTTCCTTGTCCCTCATTCAAAGGAATTTCAATATTACCTTTCTACCTCTGAAGTCATTTTCCAATAAAATGGGAGCCATGATTTGTTGTATTAGTAAGACAAGCAAGAAAAAGAGCTTGGATTGGAAGCTTGAAAGGAAAATAGTTGAAATGAAGAGATATAAAACTGGACAGAGAAAATTTAAATCAATTGATAGCATAGTTATGTTGTTCCCTATGTTCAAGGAGAGAATGAAAATGTTAAGGGGAATGTTTGAACAGTATGGTAAGACTCAGCAGCTACCCTAAGTTTATTTTCCTTATATATCACAGCTCTTGATTCTGTGATAACAAACAAACATACTTTATGTTGTATCTTTCACAGATGAGGACTCTAATGGATCTGTAGAGCTCAATGAACTAAAAAGGTTCTTAGAAAATCTGCAACTTCATCTTCCTAAGGAGGACATTCAGATTCTTTTTCATTATTGTGATATTGATGGAGCAAGGGCATACAGTTTAATGAATTTATTGTTCTTCTATGTCTCATCCATCTCTTGCAAGAACCTCCAACATTTGATAATGTATTCGTCAGAAACTTAGTATTATGCTTTCTTGGTATTGACAAATATGATATATTTGCTTAATATGTTCAATGACTATATATAATGGATCTGTATGGTCACTTGACCCACATCCTTAGTTCTTAATTTATAAGAGTGATGTTGAATGTTGTAATGGGGCTGTTTACCGCATAATTGAGTTTTAAAGTGTGATTGATTATGTTGAGGATGCATGAATGGTCCTGACTCAATGTGTTAACATGTCTGTTTCCTACCTTCCTATTTTATTACTTTTTTTTATTTTTATTTTTGAAAAACCAAAAGTACATATATCAATAGGTTGAGTACAAGATGTACACGATCAAGGCAAAATAAGTTATTCCTTTCTGAATAACCATTTTTACTCATCTATTAATTTTTAAAAAACAATTACAACCGCGCAACGCGCGGGTAAAAATCTAGTAAGACTAAAATGATAAACTAATTAAGGTACTTAGAAATTTTTGGAGTAATGAGATGACAGATTGTAGTATATATCCTTACTATTGATTTTAATATATCACATAAAGTAATTAAAATTTGATCATATATACAGGTGACATTCACACCTGTACTTCAATAAAAGATTAATTACAGCCCGCGGAAAAGAATTGTTGGGAAAAAGTATGTTTAGAAAATAATGAAGACATATTTAAAGGGAGAAAGTGAGAACCAAGCTTTGCATATAAGTTTGATGTCAACAAACAAGAATATCAACCAGTAATAGAAACGGATCAAGAACATAAAAATCATGTTGTTTTAAGTATTTCTTCGGCTCCATGCCGCAGAAAAAGAGACCAAGGGATGGCATTTGACCCTTGACAAATTGATGGTACAACTCTTGGTAATGATGTATAACAGTACAACAACAAAGACAGTACAGGAGCATAAATGTGAAACCAAGAAACTACCGCAAGACGGTAACAACAATTTGCTCCTAGCTTGTAAAAATGTCCATTTCTATGTATCATCTGTTTCTTCTATTTAAAAGGGATTTTTTTTATTATTAAGAAAGTCTGAATTTTCTTTAGCTTTGGGGATCTGAATTCTGCTTCTGGTATTCTTCAAGAATAATATTACATTCATTCATGGTCTCTGCGTGCAGAAGATTATGATTCCATAATTTGATCATAAACACTCTCCAATACCTGCCAAAATAACGAATTTAATAATTAATTATTTGCAGATCTTTTATACAGCCAAAGAAATTATGAATAGCATAAAAAATTGCATCATATGACATTTTGACTATCTTAAAAAAAATTGTGGCTAAGAATATATATATGTCATGATTATGTTTGTAGATTTGAGATAAAAATCAATATTAACAAATGGAAAAGACCATTACAAGATAAGAAAACAATCCTATGATATTCTCACATTATTTTTTTTTATACCTTTTTTACTTACTTTATAATCATTGATTGAAAGACTTTTACTTTAGAAAACAATAGGTAAATGATAGATGAACAAGATTTAAGTGTAAACAAATGGTAAGATGAAAATTTTCTATAAGAAAAACAACAATGTCACAGAAAGATGGCTACTTACAAAGCCAATTCGGGGGATTGGACAAGCACAGGGGCATGAAAACTTGAGAAAGCCTTGCATGCCCAAGGAATGTGACTATCTATCAGCACACTGCCACAAGAATTGAAATTAACCAGAAAGTAGAAATCAGTATGGAAAAGTATATCACCTTTCAGAGCTCAAAGATGCATTCATCATAATTCATAAAATATATACGCTGATACTTTTTAACGATAATAAAAATCCATTCCATTATTTGAATATCTAGATTTGATATCCCAATTAACACTTTTATCGCATTTGGATATAATACATATTTTCCATCACAAACTATGATATACCCTTAACACTCATCTACGCTCATATTAATCTACAATATCTATACTAGGTGTCAAAAGTAGGTGTTCAAAAACATTTTCCTAAAAAAATTAAGGAAGACACAAACAAGTAGTGAATGACTTGAGCCAAAATGAAAATAACTTACTGTTGCCTTCGAATAAATGTGTTCCACATCAAGATGATGTCCTTCTCATTTTTTGTCATATCAAAATTATCTATCAACTGCAAGGTATCAGTGTGTGTCAATGCTTCCTCAAAATATAACAAAAGTGAGAGTAAAAATAGAAGGTGCAACAGATATTTCACAATCTCCAAACCAAGCCTCAACCTAAACTTATATTGAAATTCTATACATTGAATCAAGGAGAATTAATTTTCAAGTCGGAATCACAAATAGTAATAAGCTCTCAAATAAGGTCTAAAACTTGGTTAAATTCCAACCCATTAAAGTGTAAATGATGTAAAATCCAAGTAGCGTTTTCTGTTAATGAAAACAACATAGTATAAGTTTCTGGCAATGATTTCGACTTGGCCTAATGATGTTGTAGTTTAGTATATTGAGCATTATCTTTGGTATGATTTTGTATACACCATAGTATTTGTTTGGGTTTAGTATTTGATAGTTGGTAGTTATGGTAATTTGGTAGTTCCAAAATTAGTAGATGAAGGCAAGACTATTTTTGTTGTTAATTATTCCAACGTGTTCATGCTTAAGGAAACACGGGTAGTCATGAAGGAGGAAAATTGTGTGGCCTACGGAGTCACCATTTCAGATTGTAAGCACTGCCCAAAGAGCTGCTTGACCAGATGACAAGCAGGTATAGTCCTAGTTGGAGGACTATGATGCAACCATGGGAGCAACATTAGGATATATAGATCAAGGAAGCTGTAATCTGGTCAGGGGGTTTGGCGAGCATATGCCATTTTTCTTGCTGTTAAGGAGGGATTTGTGGTTTGAAGAATTGGGAACTCTTAAAGGGTTTATGTTACTGAGTGGTGTGAAACCCAACATGGAGACCAGCTGGGAGTTCAAGGGTGCCACTTGTCATATACTTTTTTTGTTCGGAACCCACCGTAATTAGAGTCATTGACTCTCCAGTGGGTACATTGGGGTGTCCCCACAGCTTCGGTCCTTTGAACCGGCTATGGGACGTCCGATTTTTTAAACACGGGATTCGACTGCCTCCCAACTGGACGACTCCAGGAATCGAACTTGCATTCTTTTCCTTGGGAGAGAGTCACGTTACCAACTCTCCCAGGTTGGTACTTGTCTTATACTTTACTTACCTTACTCTTGGCTTATATTTTTCTTTCATTACCTCTCACTTGCCAACTCGTAAAAAAATTGTCTCACATCTCGTCTATTTTCTTTCTTTCTCTCCTTAGAACTCTCTTGTATTTCATATCAAAATTTGGTTAAAATAAGTCTCTGTTATTTAGCCTCAAAGTCACGGATAAGGTAACTTATAAATCGCTTTTAAGCTCTTGCTAGGCGGTGATGAATTATTATAAAGATATACTTGAGTTTGTTGTACTATAACAAGAGATACAACTAAAAAAAAATGAAATTGTAGAAAATCAAAACCAAAGATCACTTATATATTTGAACATACCGTTCGATCTTCAATGTCTATAATGTCATTATCAACTTCAATCTCACTATCATGATCTGATAGAACTTCTTCAAGTGACATTGGCTTTAAGCAAACAGAAGAGAAAAATGAGTAACAAATCTATCAGACATGTTAGCAATAAAGGTAAGGGTTGAACAACTTGAATGAAATAAAACAGGATTTTTTTTAATGGAGACAATATCTAGCAGAAAGGAATGTTAAAAACCATAAATTAATTGGAATAACAAGCTAATAGTAGTAAACTTTTTTTTTTTTTTTTGTTTTTTGAGGGGACTAATAGTAGTATACTTAATACACAAATAGTGACATGCAAAGAAAATAAAAGTACAATAAATAAATTAATAAAATGGCAGTCACTCATTACCTGGTATCTGCGAGAGTGGTAAAACTGTCGCTTGCTCAACAGGGCAGAGCTGAAATGTTTTGAAAAGAACCATTTCAAAGCTGTGTGCATTAAGTTACTTATAGCAAGAACCAAAATCACAAGTAGAAAATCATATATGACCATTTATTTAGAGTAAATGCTCAAAATGTTATTGTGTTTTTTTGTCGAGTATCAATTTGGACCTTTACTCATTTATTTAAACAATGTCTATAAACTCAAACAAAATCCCACTCGACCCCTAAACCAGTCTAGGTGTCAAAAATGAAAAACAATTTTATTCCCAATTAGTTTGTTAAATACTTGTGTTAAAATATCTATAAGATATCTCATAATATTTTAAGATATCTTAGAAGATCTCTTAGGAGTTATTTCTTATTTATTATTTCCTGATTTGTTTCATCGTTTAATTAGGAATAGGATTATGTTATTAATATAAATAGGACTCTTGGGTTTCTCTTATAGAGAACATAAAACCATAATACTATCACATTGCTTTATATCAATATATTATTCTTTTTGTCTCTCTTTTTCTTATTCACTTGTCCTCAACCTAATTTATTCAACATGGTATCAGAGCCATGGTATCCCCCTTGAGGAGAGTTTAGTTTCACCTTTACGTTGTATATAGTTCCTCATCTCCATTCATTTTTGCCTTTAATATGCATCTTCGACCAGTTCTGTTTGATCTTGTGGTCTCCGATTAGTTCCGTCTGATCCACTCCGTTCAGTTTTTCCTGATCCTGTGTCTCTGATCAGTTTCATCTGATCCAGCCTGAAAGATTGGCTCCGTGGTTTCGTCCCAAATGCAGTATGGTTTCATCCCAAATGCAGTTTGGCCCTTCCGTCGTCGTGTTTCACGTAATCGATCAGTTCCGTCTGATCTCGTGCCTTCGATCAGTTCTGCCTGATCTAGCCTGAAAGATGGGCTCCGTGGTTCCATCCCAAATGCAGTATGGTTTCATTCCAAATGCAGTTTGGCCCTTTCGTCGTGCTTATCCCAAATGCAGTATGGTTCCATCTTGGACGCAGTTTGGTTCTTCCGTTGTACGCCCTTGCAACATTGCTTCTTGTGTTGCGTTTTACCAAGACTTTGAAGTTATTTTAGTTTATTTTATTTTTGTTAAGTTTAATTGTACAAGCTAAAGTTTGGGAAACTTTAGCTTGAGGGGGAATGTTAAAATATCTATAAGATATCTCATAATATTTTAAGATATCTTAGAAGATCTCTTAGGAGTTATTTCTTATTTATTATTTCCTGATTTGTTTCATCGTTTAATTAGGAATAGGATTATGTTATTAATATAAATAGGACTCTTGGGTTTCTCTTATAGAGAACATAAAACCATAATACTATCACATTGCTTTATATCAATATATTATTCTTTTTGTCTCTCTTTTTCTTATTCACTTGTCCTCAACCTAATTTATTCAACAACTTGTAATGACATCAACTACATTTCACCAACAAATATAGGAATTCTTAATTTAGCGATAAAGTTGAAAATAAAGCTCGAGTACAGTTAACAGACCTTGCCAATTAACACCCGCTAATATATAAAAGATAAAAAAAAAAACCAAATAAACAAATCAACAGCCACATGTATACAATCAGATCCCGAATGTAATATTTTGACAAACTGCTGTAAGCCTATAAATCTATCAGTTTTAACTTCTATATATCATTTAGTAGATTAAGGTAGTGCTCAAATTGAACAAGATATCTTATTTAACATTAATTAAGCCATCACTGATCTGTTAGGGGAACAACTTTTATATTATATTAAAATGTCGGTGAATTATAACATCAAAAGTAGCATTTAAGTTTGTAATATGAAATTATTTTTGCTTGGTAGACTTGCATTTCAGTAACATTAGCGTTGTAATTACATAGAAGGATACCAAATGGCTCCTCATTGTAATTATGCATCTAAAAGTTCTCAAAATGTAAGAACATGATTTTGTTTTCCAAGGATAAAGAAGTGATCTAGAAGGACATACCTTTGCGGGTCAGAATGCTCATTTGATAACTTCCCTTTTCCTTTCTTGGCTTTCTGTTTCACGGTGGGATTCTCATTATCAGGCTCAGCTGGTAACTTCCCTTTCTTGGCAGCTTGCTTCACTCTAGGAGTTTCCTGATTAGGCTCAGTAATTGATAACTTTCCTTTCTTGGCAGCCTGTCGCATTGCAGGAGCTCCATGATCAAGTTCAACTGGTAACTTTCCTTTCTTGGCAACTTGTTGCACTGCATGAATCTCGTGATCAGGCTCAACCGGTAAGTTTCCTTTCTTGGAAACCTGTTGCACTTCAGGAGTCTCATCATCATGCTCAATCGATAACTTCTTCTTGGAAATTTTTTGCACTGTAGGAGTCTCATGATCAGGCTCGACCGATAACTTCTTCTTGGAAACTTGTTGCACTGTAGGAGTCTCATGATCAGGCTCAACCGATAACATCCCTTTCTTGGAAACTTGTTGCACTACAAGAGTCTCATGATCAGCCTCAACTGGTAACTTTCCTATCTTGGCAACCTGTTGCACTGCGGGAGTCCCATGATCAGGCTCAACTAGTAAGTTCGCTTTGTTGGAAACTTGTTGTACAGTAGTAGGAGTCACACGATCACACTTAACTGATAACTTTCCTTTTTTGGCAACCTGTTGCGCTGTAGGAGTTTCATGATTAGGCTCAACAGGTAATCTCCCTTTCTTAGCAGCCTGTTGCACTGCAAGAGTCTCATCATCAGGCTCAACTGGTAATTTTCCATTCTTGGCCACCTGTTGCACTGTGGGAGTCCCATGATCAGGCTCAGATGGTAACTTCCATTTCTTGGTAACATGTTGCACTGTTGGAGTCCCAAGATCAGGCTCAACTGGTAAAATTCCTTTCTTGGCAACTTGTTGCACTGCAGGAGTTTCATGATTAGGCTCAATTGGTAACTTTCCATTCTTGGGAACCTGTTGCACTGCAAGAGTCCCATGATCAGGCTCAACCGGTAACTTTCCATTCTTGGGAACCTGTTGCACTGCAAGAGTCCCATGATCAGGCTCAACCGGTAACTTTCCTCTCTTGGTTACTTGTTTCCCTGCAGGAGTCGCATGATCAGGTTCAACTCGTATTTGTCCTATTTTGGAAACCTGATGCACTCTAGGTGTCTCACGATCAGACTCAGATATCAGCAGAGGGACATGATCCAGATGAGGATGTGATTGGATATTTGCAGCTAAATCTCCTACAAGGTCATAGCAGATTAGCAATATATGACACACTCCTCGCAAGTTCACACGCAGCATTAATGCTAGTATTCTACAACCATCCCATCTGACATATGACTCTATCCACCTTTACTATTTGGAAAAAGAAGTCTTGCCCAGCAAGTATATTAACAATGAGGCAATATGAGAAAAAGGAATTGCCAAGCGTTTTTTTAGGGGGAAACCATAAACAGTTTCCTCACAATAGCTTGTATGAGCCTTTGATTCTCGTGATGTCTACCCTTAATTTGACAAAAAAAACTCTAATTTTGATGTGTTAAATTATTAGCCTTCTGTCATGAAAGAAAAATAATTTGCACATAACCATATATTAGCCCCTTCTATAAGATTTGAGAAATATACTAGATAGCCAAAAAAAATCGCTAGAATAAGTTGACATTATTATTGATTCTTAAATGTACTAGTAGTCACCAATTTGAATTTGAATTATCCAATAACTACCATTGAATTGTGACAAATTCCGACCAATTTTTCTGGTAGTGTAGCATCATTTGTAAGTTTTATAGAGCTTTAACTGCATCACTAACTATAATGCTTGACATAGATGCAAAAGTTACATACCATGACCAGCCTCCTCCAAAAGCTCAGCATTTCCATCTCCTCCAAAATTTTCAGGCTGTGTGTCCATTGGGTCTGCATCATTTGAATTTTCAAGAGATAGATTCTCTGGTTTTCTGCGCTTAAGTGGCTTGGCACTGCGAATAGGTATTAGTTGGCCATTTTACTTCATAATATGAATCTATAAGTATATGGAGTCGCGAGAAAATTTCTAAGCAATGTGAGAAATAAAATAGCTTACCAAAAGATGAAAGTTTGTGATTTTGGATCAGCATTTCCAACAATCTGGATGGAAATTAATTAATAAGTTTCCTGAGCAAACAAAAATTCCAAATGCATTGATGCTAAAACTTTAAACATTTTTGTCATGCTTCTTCCATGTTTCTAGGCACCACATGTATGTTCTCGACAAGACTAATACCATGCAAAGGAACCAGTCATCCTAAAAGATTAAGCTATTAAATAACACAGTAACAGTGTTATAGCTATTGAACTTCTTCCCTTACACAGAGCTAGCGGCACATATTTCAAGTTAAGCAGAGAAGGGTAACAATGTTGTAAAGCGTCAAAGATCTAAACTATTAAGCTGCTATAAGCAAGGACCCATCTCTTAAGAATGGTTTGTATGACTCTCGTTCCCAAATGCAAACGCCAAGTAGATATGGACTACCTTTTACTAAAATTATACATTACTTGTACTTAAATTCGAATAATGGGATTTAGTTTTAGATCATTTTTCTCTCAATGACTTTTTTTTTTGTTGTCTAAGGGAGGCTGATAAGAGACCTCACATGAGGGAGGGGGAGAGGGGAGAAGGGAAAGGGAAAGGGGCGGAGTCCATTTTGGGGGTTTGAATCCGTGCACTCACAATTCATGTTGCGCATCTTAATCACCCGAGCTAACTCAAAGGGATCTTATTCTATTCTTTCCTAAGCAAAACTTTGTGAAAATTCCAAGTAAAACCATGCACAATATGGGCATAAATAAAATGATTTGTCCTCCCTTAGTTGTACTATTCCACTAATCCACTTCCCTCTCAAAAATTTCTTTGTAGAAAGTATGGACATGAATGAACAGAACAAGGCTCAAATTATAGAATGTAATGTCCAAAAGCATATAAGAGGTCCCAAATGAAAGCGTAAGATTAATATTTCCAATAACCCAAAGAGACATCAGTAAACAAACAAATTGTAACCAACTCAATACTAAGAAGTACTAATTAATTTACAAAATTAAAAAGAAGAAAAATTGAGAGAAAACTGTTCTGACCTTAGAGTCCAAGACATCAGTTTTCAGGGACACAGTTACAGCCTGATCATCCGATGGCTGCAAAAATATTTATATTTGAAACTAATTATTCAATACTGCCTAGTGATTAGAAAGCTTGAAGAGTTACGAAAAGATTACTGACCGCAAAATCAAAGTTGAAAAAAAGATCATGAAATGCGAACAAGTGATATCTTAGACCCTGAAACAGGAATGTCAAAAGCATTAAAAAATATGTTTATATTCAATATCCACATCTTTAAATTAGCAGTCAAAAGTAGTGTCAACCTTATAGCTTCCACATCTAACCAAACAGAATGCACAGGTGAAATCTTCGGTGACTGCAATGAAAGCTTTCAATTACTATATAAGCTGATTGTCAAGAAACATTGACATTAGCAATAAGGATTAAGGATATAAAGAGATAACAAAGGAAAATATATATATATATATATATATAAAATTAAAAATTAATTTATGATCCCTAAATTGTTTTACAATTAAAAAAGTCACCTCATCCCCTTTCCCACTCACTCCCCCCTCTTTCCTCTGAGGATGGGGTTGAGGTGGGGGAATTGGAGGGGTGGCAGAGGAGGAGAGAGGGGAGAGTAAGAGAAGGAGATGAAATGACTTTTTTAATGGTAAAACAATTTAAGGACTGAAAAATGATTTTTTTTTATTGTAAAATAGGGATCTCTTATGGTAAATGACTTGTCAATGTTGCTCACCCTAAAATTCGCCTCAGTTTAGATAATTTGTAGTTTTATCGTTGTTGCCATATGTGTTCATAGTTCAATGTGCCATTAGAGAAATAAAGCCAAATTTCCGTGCGAGACTTTTGTCCCTTATTCGTCTTGAGGGTGATTACTGTGTGATATATATCCTTGCATAATTGTCACCGGTGAGTGGGTGGGAAACCAGAACCAGACCAGAATTATCCGAAGGATGAAGGAAGAAAGGGTTAGCTTCTTCTTCCATGACAGAATCAGCGACAAGAAGAAGAAAAGCTCAAGAAAACCAACAACGAGAGAAAACGCAGAGATGCACAAGAGGCTTAAGAAACAACTGATTCCATATTAAGAGTGTGGAACAGAGATAGGAAAGAGAGCAGAGGAGAGAAAATGATTTCTCACTTCATGCATTCAGCAAAAAGTGAAGTGTTACAGCAAGGCTATGGCTCTCTTTGCGAGTTACCACGGAAAGGAAAGGAGGGGATTATCCGAGGACGAAGGGAGAGGGAGGAAAGGAGAATGAGACTTCTTCGTACTTGGAATATATATTGTGTTCTAAAAAAAAACAGAAAAATATTTGACATATGTTTATAAATTTTTTTTATTTAAAAAAATTAACATAATTAATATTCTATAAATAATATTAATTAAAAAATAAATAATATTCTTTTTTCAAAAAAATTATTTTTCTAATTTTTTTTTATGTAAATAATTTTTTTACTCTAAATTTTGTTTCTCTTTATTTTTAAAGATTTTTTTATGAAAAAAAGGATAAAATTTGAAAATATTAAAGGATACATTGATAAATTATATTTATTATCTTCCAAAATATCCTAAATTGGGGGAAAGGAGAAAATGGCTCATAGAAGAGTTTTGAAGGATTTATAAAATACGTCAAAATTTTTTCTTCTCTTTTACTAAACTCCTAAATAAAGATTTAATATAAATTTATCTTTCATTTCATTTCCTTTCACTTGTAAAACCATCTGGCAAACTTAGCCTTAGCGAGAAGCTTATATACTAGCACTAGCTACCTCATAACAAACTTGTAACTAACTTACAACCGAAAGGAGAAAAGCTAGATAATTAAATTACAAGAGTTCTAATAGTAAGGTCCCACTCGAATGAGAGATTATTAGAAATTTAAATGAGTTCCAACATTATGTTTATGTACCCTAAAACAGAAGTTATTCCGAATATTACAAGTTAACCAACCAAGATTGGCCGATGCTAACTATCTCCAAATAATTAATATAATTATATGAAATTCAAACAGTATCCCTTACATCAATATAAACTAAAACATTTTGATCAAAAAAATATAAACTAAAACAAACACATTATAAAGTTTAGAAGAGTGCTTCAATCAATGCACGAACATGTATTAGCAGAAAATCTGCCATTTGTCAGTGTTAAGCCCTAATTTTAATTAATTTGTGGAGATTGTAGTAGACCTGTAACAGTTAAAATATAGAAATAGCTTTTACAATAACCATCAACATATATTGTCAATTTTGGAATTGTAAGTAAACCTGGTAGAAGGTCTGAAAAATATCACCAAAAAATGGGGAAGAAAACAGCTCACTTTTATTTTATTTTTTTGGGTACTAAACAGCTCACTTTTATTATCACATGATTTAACCACATACACATATATATAAATGCTGAAATTTAGGGATTAGCATGGAAAAGAGAAGAATAGACAGAGCTAAAAAAATACAATAAATGAATAAATATAATAAAAATTACAAAAATAAAATAATTCTTGGCAAAACAATTTCCACTTACTAACAATCAGTGGCTGATTAAGTCAAAAAGTGGTTACTCATTAACCATTCTTTGAACATCTTTAATCAATTATGTGGTTAATTGTTCCTAAATCTCAAATTGAAAATATTTTTACTAAGAATTCAATTTATTGTAATTTTTCTAATAGATTAATTTTGATGCATTATCAGTATACAATTTTTTTCACTATCAAATAATCACAAATTATGGTATGATTGAATTTTAAGGTATTTAAGATAAGATTTAAATATTTTGAATAATATACAAATTTATAATTGATTGACAATATAAAAATAAATTATATTGACAATGCATATTAACTAAATTTTTTTTCTAATACATAATTCAGCAATAAATCTCTTAATGGTTGTGACACAACATTGACCTTACACCCTTATTTATACACAAACTGTGACTATGAAAAGAAAGTCATCATTTAGTTTTTTTTTATTTTGGTTTTTCAAGATATCCTCCGCTCGCAACTACGAAAACTAATTCCCCGATGTACTGAGTGACATTTAAGGTTTGATCTATCCTAACCAAATTTTCTCCATACATAGAAGTCAGAAAGATCAAACCCCTGACTACTTACTTAAGGGATCCAAGCTCATTGCTATTCGGATCAACCACGTGTTGGTAGTCATCCTTGAGTTTGAGAGTGCTAAAAGCATCTCCTTTGTCTTAATTACATAATAATTCATTTTTCTCAACAATAACAAATGCATATCACTGTTGAAAATCCAGCCAAGCTTTAAATGTAATGGTTGAAAATTTGTTTCAACCATCAACCACCAACTACACCATGCCCTCATTTGCATCTATAAATAGATGCATTTGGGATGAAGGAAGACACACCAACACAAAGCCTCACAACTAGAGAAAGAGTGTGAGAGAAAAATAGAGAGAACCTTGGAGAGAGTTTCTAAGAGAGAAAAATAGTGAGCCAATTTGTGAGTGTTATCCACAAATTGAAGATACAACATTATTGTATTTTTGTATTCCCATTATTTTATAGTGGAGGTTTAAGTGGCCTACGGGTCCCGTGATTTTTCCTTGCTCACATTGAGGAGATTTTCCACGCTAAAAATTTCCTGGTGCTGCTACACTTATTTTTACGTTTCCGCATAGTGCCTATTTTGAGTTCACAGAGGAGGGAAATTATGATGGCATTTCCCAACAGTGGTATCAGAGCTCTCAGAGCTCTCAGATACTAGGTGCCAGAGATTCATAAGAAAATTCTTAGTATGCTATGTGGTTGCAGCATTGTCTGATCTTCCACATCAGAAAAGAATTATTCTTGTTGCTAGAAATAAAGTGTAGTAGTGTGAAAGTGCATTCTAGGAAAGTTCTGGCTAGGAAAGACTTGGTATTTAAGTGTGTCCATTAGTGACCCACCACTCTTTCCTGGGAACTTACTTGGTGCACTGTTTGCATACTGCATTTATTGTTCCAGTATACGGCACTATTCACGTATACGATATTGGCCTGTGTAACTCAAGATGGACGGAGCTATCACTCATGATGGAGATATGTTCAAGCTAACTGCAGATAACTACTCCTATTGGAAGCCGATGATGGAAGATCACTTATACTGCAAAGATTTGCATGAGCCAATCACCCAGAAAGATAAACCGGAAGGGAAAGCCGACAAAGAATGGGAGCTCCAGAATCAGAAGGCGGTAGCTATGATCCGCAAATACATTGATCGCAGTTTGTTTGAGCATGTGTCAACTTATACTAATGCGTATGAGTTGTGGACAAAACTTAATCCTTGATTCAAAAGAAGACACCCAGAAATAAAGCTCACCTTGTCAGACGACTGGCGAAGTTGGAGTACTCGGACGGTCAGAACATGATCGAACATTTGAATACCTTCAAAGGTATCGTAAATCAGTTGACGAAGACCGAGATGAAGATAGATGATGAGTTGCAAACTCTTCTACTCCTCAGTTCTCTGCCTGAGAGTTGGGGCACTCTAGTTGTCACTCTCAGCAATTCTGCTCCAGACGGAAAGCTTAGCATGGATTCTGTTACAGATTGTTTGCTAAATGAAGAGTCAAGACGGAGGGAAAGAGGCTTGAACAACCAGTTTGAAGCCAACGTTGTTGAAAACAGAGGAAGGAGTAAGAATCGTGAAAAAGGAGGTCGTGGAAAATCACAAGGTAGATCCAAATCTCGCACTAGACTAAACTGTTATTACTGTGGCAAACCGGGCCACAGAAAGTCTGAGTGCAGATTCTTGAAGAGAGACCAACAGGCTGGAACGGTCCACCCAGACCAGATGAACCCAAAGAAGAAGGAAGATGGAACAACTACTGCAGTAGCCTCGAATGATGAGAATATATTTCTTGTCGGAGAAGAAAATTATCTAAACATTGCATCTGATGATTGCATTTGGATAATTGACTCAGGAGCATCCTTTCATGTCACACCTCATGAAGAATTTTTCTCATCATACCAAAAAGGAGATTTTGGTACGGTGAAGATGGGCAACCATGTCACGAGTAAAATCGTTGGTATTGGAGAAGTAACTCTGATGACTGAGAATGGAAACAAGCTTGTGCTGAAGGAGGTAAGACATGTACCAGAGATGCGTCTAAACCTTATCTCAGCAGGCAAGCTAGACGAAGCTGGGATGATGAACCAATTTGGTGCCGGCAGATGGAAACTCAGTAGAGGAAGCATGATTGTTGCTCGTGGAAAGAAGGAAGGCTCCTTGTACATTATGCTAGGAAAGATATGCAAGGGAGAAATGAATGTTGCTCAAGACACAACCAAAGAACTGTGGCATAGACGATTGGGCCACATGAGCGAGAAGGGTTTGGAGATTCTTGCAAAAGATCATCTCCCAAACATAAAAGGACAGCCACTTGAATCCTGTGAAGACTGCCTAGCAGGCAAACAACACAGAGTATCTTTCAAAAGGTCAGATGATTCAAGAAGAAGAAAGCAGATTCTGGATCTTGTTCATTCAGATGTTTGCTCAACGTCTGAAAGGTCTGTTGGTGGTGCCCAATACTTTGTTACCTTCATTGATGATCACTCCAGGAAAGTGTGGGTGTATCCATTGAAGACAAAAGATCAGGTTCTTCAAGCTTTCAAGGAATTCCATGCTTCTGTAGAACGAGCATCTGGAAGAAAACTGAAATGCTTGAGAACTGATAATGGAGGAGAGTACATAGGTCCGTTTGAGACATACTGCAAAACTCATGGGATAAGACATGAGAAAGTACCTCCCAAGACACCTCAGATGAATGGACTAGCAGAAAGAATGAATAGAACGATTGCAGAGAAAGTCAGAAGCATGCTTTCTCAAGCAAAACTTCCCAAATCATTTTGGGGCGAAGCGGTGAAAACTGCAGTGGATCTGATAAATCTGTCTCCTTCAAGACCTTTAAATGGAGAGATTCCAGATGAAGTATGGTTTGGAAAGAAAGCCTCTTATGGTCACTTGAGAGTCTTTGGGTGCAGGGCATTTGTCCACATTCCTAAAGATGAAAGAGCAAAGCTTGATGCAAAGACGAAGGAATGCATATACCTTGGTTCACCAAGAGATGAACTTGGCTTCAGATTATGGGATCCTGCAAACAAAAAGATTGTTCGAAGTAGAGATGTGGTATTCTTTGAAGACCAGACGATCCAGGACATTCAGCAATCTAAGAAGCCAAAGACCATTGTGATACACAATTCAGGGGGAGAGATTCTTCAAAGAAATGATGTACCTGATCAGACAATACAACCCAATCAGACGAAGCAACCTGATCAGACGGAACAACCTGACCAGACGGAACAAAGTCAAACAATACAGGGAGAACAAATGGAGACTGATCAGACAGAAGAAGAATCTCAAGTAAGACGATCGACAAGACTCAGACAACCTTCAAGGAGGTATTATTCCGATGAGTATGTCAATCTCACTGATGAAGAGGAACCTCAAAGCTTCATGGAAGCCATTGAGACGAATGAGAAGGAGAAATGGATGCAGGCCATGGAAGAAGAATTACAGTCCCTGAAAGAAAATCAGACGTATGACCTGGTGAGATTACCAGATGGTCGAAAGGCACTGAAAAATAAATGGGTGTTCAAGCTCAAGACTGAAGAGAACAACCCAAACCCCAGGTACAAAGCAAGAATTGTTGTGAAGGGGTGCAACCAGAAGAAAGGCATAGATTTCGAAGAAATCTTCTCACCAGTGGTGAAGATGACATCCATTAGAACAATCCTTGGTCTAGCTGCAAAACTAGACTTGGAGATAGAGCAACTTGATGTTAAAACAGCATTCCTACATGGAGACCTAGAGGAAGAAATCTATATGGAGCAACCAGAAGGTTTTGCAGAACCAGGCAAAGAACACCTAGTGTGTCGTTTGAAGAAAAGCCTCTATGGTCTAAAGCAAGCTCCAAGACAATGGTACAAGAAATTTGATCTCTTCATGGCCCAACATAACTTCAAAAAGACATCCGCAGACCATTGTGTGTTTGTGAAGAATTATGAGAATGGTGAATCCAT
Organism: Ammopiptanthus mongolicus; assembly: GCA_039655645.1. Lineage (NCBI taxonomy): Eukaryota > Viridiplantae > Streptophyta > Magnoliopsida > Fabales > Fabaceae > Ammopiptanthus > Ammopiptanthus mongolicus. The sequence continues at coordinate 22,892,190 of CM077347.1, read as the reverse complement.
CGTACTTCTATTGTATGTTGATGATATGCTAATTGTTGGGAAAGATAAGACAAAAATAGCTGCTCTCAAGAAGGCATTGAGCAAGTCTTTTGTAATGAAAGATCTGGGTGCAGTGAAGAAGATTCTTGGAATGAAGATAACTAGAGATCGTTCTAGAAGAATGTTGTGGATGTCACAAGAAGACTATATCAAGAAAGTTCTTGAAAGGTTCAACATGCATAATGCCAAACCGGTGCATGTTCCATTACCTGGTCATCTGAAACTGAGTAAGACATAATGTCCAGGCAATAAAGAAGAAAAAGAAGAAATGAGCAAGGTGCCCTACTCTTCTGCAGTGGGTAATCTTATGTATGCAATGGTCTGTACAAGACCAGACATTGCTTATGCGGTAGGAGTTGTAAGCAGATTCCTATCAAATCCAGGAAAGGAGCATTGGAACGCTGTGAAATGGATACTAAGGTATCTGAGAGGAACTGCCAAAAGGTGCTTGTGCTTTGGCAATGGAAATCTAAAGCTTCTTGGATATGCAGATGCAGATATGGCAGGAGATGTAGATTCAAGAAAGTCTACGTCTGGATATTTGATTACTTTTGCAGGGGGAGCTATCTCATGGCAATCACGACTACAAAAGTGCATTGCTTTGAGTACCACAGAAGCTGAGTATATCGCAATCACTGAAGGTTGCAAGGAAATCTTGTGGATGAAGAAGTTCCTACAAGAGTTAGGCCAGCAACAAGAGAGCTATGTTCTCTATTGCGACAGTCAGAGCGCAATTCATCTCAGCAAGAACTCGACCTTTCATTCAAGGTCGAAACACATCGACGTAAGGTATCACTGGATCCGTGATGTGTTGAAAAGTAAACTGCTGCAGATTGAGAAAATACATACCAATGACAACGGGGCGGATATGATGACAAAAGCTCTACCAAAAGAGAAGCTAGAAGTTTGTAAAGATGTTGCAGGCTTAACATCAACCCCAAACTGATCCAAGGATATTTTCCCTTTGGCTGGAGGGGGAGAATTGTTGAAAATCCAGCCAAGCTTTAAATGTAATGGTTGAAAATTTGTTTCAACCATCAACCACCAACTACACCATGCCCTCATTTGCATCTATAAATAAATGCATTTGGGATGAAGGAAGACACAACAACACAAAGCCTCACAACTAGAGAAAGAGTGTGAGAGAAAAATAGAGAGAACCTTAGAGAGAGTTTCTAAGAGAGAAAAATAGTGAGCCAATTTGTGAGTGTTATCCACAAATTGAAGATACAATATTATTGTATTTTTGTATTCCCATTATTTTATAGTGGAGGTTTAAGTGGCCTACGGGTCCTGTGGTTTTTCCTTGCTCACATTGAAGAGGTTTTCCACGCTAAAAATTTCCTGGTGCTGCTACACTTATTTTTACGTTTCCGCATAGTGCCTATTTTGAGTTCACAGAGGAGGAAAATTATGATGGCATTACCCGACAATCACAACTAAAAAGTTTCAGTAAGAGAAGTTATACAACATCTCTAACTATGATACGAGACAAGTGTTTTTCATCTAATAGTTATATAAACTTTTAGCCGTGACTAATTGTTCGGAAAATGCCGTAATTACTCCATCAAGAGGGGGGAAATCAAACAAGAAGTCAGCAACATTTACATTACCTTCTATTCTCTTCAACGAATTGTTGTGATACCTGTAATATTTTTTATAAAAAAAAACAATTAAAGCAGAAGATTAGAACACAAGATGATCAGTATTTTTTCTAACAGAAAAACATGAAAGGGGCCCCCTCTGATCCCTCTGCATATTTCCCCATTAAAAAGACTGTGTGTTTGACAAGGCAACAAGATAGCTTATAAGCTAGTTAACTAATTTATTTGACCAAAAAAAGCTACTAGATTTAATAAAATAAGAGAGGTAGCGTTTTTTTTTTTTGACAACACAGAGGTAGCGTTATGCACCATTATTTTTCCAATTTGCCCCCTGTGGCAACTTTTTATCCTCCCCTAATTAAAACATTTATTCTCAATGTTAATGTTAAATAATCCTAAAAGAAATTCACCTTTTTCTCTCTCAACAACAATAATAATATATTTATATATTTTTAACTATTACTATTACTATTATTATTATTATTATTATTATTTAATATATTTATATATATATATATATATATATATACACATAAATATATACTTTTATGTTATTTTACATATATTTAGTGAGTTGATAAACTAATTTTATCAAATATTTCTGATTCAATCGGTTAGTTTATTAACTTGTAAGTAGTCGGTTTTTCAGCTTTCAAGTAGTTGTGTCAACCGAGCCTATAAGCATAAATCCACAAAGACAAAAATAAATTTCTTGTCCCAAAGTAGTCAATAGGGAATACCTGTAATAAAACACGACATTTGCATTTCTCAACCTGAACCATACAAGGAGGTAAAGGTTAAAATGTACATCATAATTTATTTAATAGAAACTACATGAAAGTTCAAATCCCAAAAGAAGAAAAAGAAGATATCACATGAATTAAAAGAAGAATGAGAGAATGTTACCCCAAAAAAAAAAAGAGGAGAATCAGAGAAACAAGAGTAAATTATACGGGGAATAGAAGCTTATGAGAAAAATGAAATTTACCGAATGATACGAGATAACCTTGGCGACGATACATCAGTTACATATTCATGGAAGAGAGTTCTTGCCTTGGCTCCATACTCTTCCGCAGAAACTGTGAGTTGTAGTTTCTTCAATGTATTCTTTGGAAACCCAAAAAATAGAAAAGAAACAATAAGCAGTTAATACAAGTTCTACATTAAAGAATCACACGTCTTTTGTGGAGTGTGAATTTTTTCTTGGTGTGGGTTTGGTTTAACTTCAGAAAACATCATAATTGATTTTACACCTGTCAAACATAATTCTAGTGAAAAAATAGATATTTGATTACATGTTTAAGTAAATAATTTTGCATCAAAAATTGATTCTATAAGCAACTTGGAGTAGCTTGAAATAGCTTTTACTTTTGAATTGAAAAATTACATTAAGTTTTACATGAAATTTGCTTTCAAAATAAAAACATCTAATCATAAATCACTTTACTTCAAACTTAATTAATATTGAAATCAATTAATTTCATCCAAAATCACGTTTTTCAAACGTTTATCCAAATATTGAAGCTAGAACAAACCTCATCCTTACAGGGAGCTTGAAACATTGAGATGCTCTCCTTAGCTAGATACTGCAAAAAAAAATTTTGAGTTAGTACAGATATAGTAATTGGGAAGAATAGATAAAAGGGTTTGAAATGGATTTTTAGTATAAAAAAAATTAATTGGATCCTCTCCTTTTAATTTCTCATTTTTTCTCTCATAAGACACAAAAGTAAATTTGATTTTTTATATGGGGTCCATTAAACTTGATTTTGTGTTTTTGCGCTAACATATCATTCCACGGTAGATTCGCATTTGTGGATGTGGACACAAAAGCTATTCAGAGTAGCTTCCACAAAATATGTGTCCATTGCCTCACAGCCCTGCATCCAAGTTTAGTATTCTCTCAAAATACTACGAGAGAAGGAAATGAGTGATTCAAATAATAAAAAAAAGTACCTATAGAATAACATATTCTTTAATTAGGAATTAATTAATCTAAAATAAATTTATCTATAAAGTAAGTAAGTAAAAATTTATTTATCCTTAAATCATTCCGTGATTTAATTTGATTTCTTTATTCAATTTATTAAACGAAGTTACTTTCTCACTTCACACAAACCAAATCTCTTTAACTACTACATAAGAAAGCGCAACAAAGACAGTATTAATCATCAGTCCCGTATATATAGATGTCATACCTTCAGAGTACATGGAAGTAATTCAACCGTTGTATTCATCTCTGCTCGTTGTCCGAAAGTAAAATTGCTCGAACTAGTCCAAGCCATATAAAGTGATTCTAAAGATGTTTTCCCACTTAAGCAGTACTCTCCAGCTCCTGCTGTCAAGACAGAATGAGAAATGAAAAGGAAGATGAATTCTATCACTGAAGAATATTTTTGAAAGTTTAAAAATCATCCATTCCATTAACAAAATCAATTTTGCAAGGAAAGTTGGAAAAATAATGGGTTTTGTAATAGTGAGATCATAGAGAGATAGATAGATAGAACCCATCTGAAAAAGGTCATAGGATGAAGCCCACACAACCTCTAACCCACACTTGTACTTACACGGAAATGATTCCCTACAATCACTTTTTGATCGTAGAAAAATCTTAACCATTGATTAAATTTGTGTAAGCTAAATATATTAATATAAAAATGTGTATGAGATCTTGAACATAGATTAAGGTGAATGTATGAATACATGAATCTGATGAATGCAAAGGATCTAGATCCGTACTTACACTAAACTGAAAAACATACAATTGTTAGTTTCCCATTAATCACCCTTCAATTAAGCTCCAACCAATTCCCAATTAATCATCCTTCACTTCCTTACTTTGCAAGACTTTTCTTAATAGTTTTCTATATTTTATAAATAATAGTCAACTTTTTAATTGCAGACTTTGGAAGCTTGAATTGGTGGAACAGATTTATATCCCACAACCCTTAAGCATCTACAGTGAGTGGTTTCAGGGGATTGGTTAGAAAATAAATAAAATGCATAGAGATCGTTATCTATACGGGGAGAATGTAATGCTGCCTGCTTCCAAATCTGTTTTTGAATTGTTATGAATCATTATTTAGCTCCTTGTTTTAGTGCTTGCTCTTCCTCAAGGCCTCATGCAATTCACACCAGGGAGGAGTGATTCCCTGCTTCGCTTAACTTTGTGAGCTCCTAATGGGTCTATTTGTCCCCTATAAATAGGGGATTCACTCACTGAGGTAAGGGATCTATCTCATTGACATACTTCACCCTCCTTTTCTCTCCTTAGTTTAGCCGCACAAGGAGGAGAACCACCAGCTGAATATGAGATCAAATAGAGCTTGGATCTCGGCTGATACCAGTGGGGAATAAAGTGTTCATTTGGTTAATATCCAAAGATAATGGAGGGTACTCTATTTTTATTTTTTGGTATAGATAGTACTACAGAAGATGAATTTAATGTGAGAGAAAGGGCATACAGAAGAAAATGATTAAAAAAAAAATTTCAACAAAAGAGGAGAAAAAGCAGCAAAACAAAACAAGAGTAGAATAAATCAGATCCAAGGAGTTCTCAACCTTTCTTCATATAAGAGTAAGAGACTGTCCAAAAACAAACCCATGAGTTGATACCATAAATGAGAAATATATCCTATCCCAAAAGAACATGCACGACAAAGGATTTGTCACTGCATTCGGCTTAAGCCAAATGCATCATACTCCATCAAGAAGGGAACAACTTCACATCACCCTCACGGTTCAATTGATTTGATTAATATTATTTCAAGCTTTACTCTTTTTTGTAATTTTATGTGTAATTTAGTTAATGAAGTTCTTCTTTTTATATTAAAAAAGAAAAAGTATAGTAATTGTATCTAAAAGTGGCTCAAGTAACTGAAAGGTAAAAGTTTAGCCATTGGTCATCCATATTTTGCATGTAAGAAGTTAGTAATTAAAGCATATCTCACCTTCATCAGAAGACTCCTCCAGGCTTGCATTGAGTTCAGATGTTGAATTTGGGTTTTCCCCTGCAAGCAAATAGTTATAACAAGGAACTTAGAAGAAACAAATTTGAGATATTTATTTTCATCACAGTTGGATTACACAAGCATACGCATACCAGTGGTGAAAACCAAGATGTAAAGTGAGCCAGATCTAGCCACCTCAGCTAACTTTTTAGCTTCAGGGAGCTTAAACTTTGCTTGGACTTGAGTTCCATTGGAATCACGAAAGATGAAAATCCGACTAATTCGATAAACAGCAGAATACTTTTTTTTGTTTTTTATAGGTTAAAACAAATAGTATTGTGCAGCAGAAAAATTTGTTAGATAGAAGTTAATACACAATAAGAAACTAGTTAGCATATAAGGAGTATAAATTATTTAAGCTTAATTAAGAGGCACTATTCTTACCTCTGTATCTGTACCGTTAGGAACTTGTCTTGCCAGACAGATATACAAAGGAAATATAGTCTCAGTTTCTTCAACCTTCCACGACAGAATAACTGTCATTTGTATCCTAAATATTTAAACGGGTAATTGTATTAGCATCTCAAAATAAAAGTTTATTATAGTAAAGTACAATCAGCAAAGATAAGGCAACATAATGAAAATAATGACTTAAATGAAATCACTAAATTACAGCAATTTCAATTTTATCTGAAAAGATAAATAAATATCATCACATGAATAGAGGTAAAAAGAAAATGTATCATAAGATTTACACAATAGAAACCTAATTTATCTTTAAACATCATCTCATACTAAACAAGATTACAAGTTACTTTGTTGGAGAAGGATGAAGTATGTCAGCAAGAACTAATTTGTATGCATTAGACAATAGGTGTGCCCACAAATTTGAGACATTGGTATTGAACCAACAATAAGTTACTTGTATAGATTGTATACTCACATGATTTTGTATTGACATTAATTGACTTGTAGTTGAATGGTGATCATGGCCTCACACAAACATGGATGTTAATTGAATCTACTTTAGTGGTTAAGTTCCATACCAAGGACAAAACAACAAAGTTCACATAACAAGACCAATTGTGCCTTATAACTGAACGAGAGCCCATTTCTTGTGCTCCACACTTTAAATTTAAGCCAACATAATTTCGTTTCTATTTTGGTGATGCAACGATTCTATTTTGGTAAATGTAGTTGTACAGAACTACGACATCAAAGGTAATTGAAGAGAGTAGTACATCAATATCAACTGAATCTTCCCACTTGAATCTTCACATAGTAAACCACACAGTAAAACTAACACTAGTTCTCAATGTCATAGGCACAAAGAAACTGGAGTAAAATGACCAACTCATCGAAGAAGAAAAAAATCTAATCCTAAGTTGTGTTTGAAGCATAAAAGTCTAAATGTCAAAGTACAAAACTAAAGTTGCTATGATTATAGCAAATACGCACATGAGTTTGTTTCTCCATAACAAACCATAATATATGGTATTAAATACTGTAGGATTTTAGGAGGAGATGAGATTATTAGAGAGATGAGATTTTAATAAGAGAATGACATAATTAGAGGAATGGGGATAATTGCATAATTTTATAATTGATATTGAAGAAATTAAGGTTTGGTGGGTTAGAGGTAGATTCCACCGCATTTGGTGGGTTGGAGATAGACTCCACCAACTCTATCACAAGTGATATTATGCCTATTTATAGACATTTTTGGACCACCTAAGTACTACATAGAATTTTCTAGACCTTCTCTAGATTTTTCTTCATTTTCTACATAGTCTTACTAGTTTCTAGTCTCTTCTTAATTACTTTTTAGGCTTAATTGCACTTTTGGTCCCTTATTATTGATCATGTGCGATTTCAGTAGCACATTTGACCCCCTTATTTCTTTAATGTTGCAAATTCGGTCCTTCAGTTTGATGTCTGTCAATTTTTCAATAATCAATATAGAAGAATCATTGCTTTAAACACATATAACCTTTTGTTGAGCTTATGTGATAAAAGACCATGTGGTAGAACAAAAAAAGGTCTCATAAAGAATGAACGAACCCGATAAATGACATAAAAGAAGCATTGAATCATGTTGAAATAGAGAGGTAGAGGAGGGAGAAGCTCAACCAAAGATTCTATGAGCTTAAAGCAGTGGTTCCTCTCTATTGATAAGATATATACGCCTAAACAATCTTTCTATTTAAAATGAACATAGCATATACATCCCCATGGGCATATGATCATATATAATTGACATGATCTGTTAAAGAAAAGGGAGTAAATAGGAAACGAAGAATAAATATGATATATTTTACCTCTTGCGCTTAGCCTTCATCTTGTAGTCTAAACATCTCTGAAGCCATAATGGCTGCAAAGCAGAAACGAATTCCATTAGATAGCAACATTGTAAAATATTTAATCTTTCAGGGACCAAAAATCAGAAGGTCAAGCGGAAAAGGGGGCAGATAAGAATTAAGAAGTAACTACAGAAGTGAAGTAAATAAGAAGTATAATATAAGAGATCCTCTTAAAACAAAAGGGAGAAAAAGAGAAATTTTTCAAAGAAAAACATAATGCCACTATGCCTCATGCAGCATATCCCAGGAAAAATACAAAACATAATTTACAATGACTGATAATTTTAGCTAATCAGATGGATTACTTTATCTATTTCACGTTGCCGAAGAAAGTTGTAAAACTCTATAGGCTTGCAATAAATTGACAAACTCTCTTCTGCATCAAGCTCCTCTTGATCCGCAGATAAATGCTCACGATCAGTATCTGGATGAGTTGTTTGATTGGGGCTTCTAAAGTTTCTGCAAGGACAAATTAACAAACATAACCATTGGTGAAAATTATAGTTGTATGTTTCCCTTCCGTGGAAAACTTCAAAAACAACATTGGAGAATGACATGTCTGGTTTAAAAAGAGAACATACGATGTTTCACCAGCTGCAACGGGAACTCCTGACATTCTGATAAAAGAAGGATCAGCTATATATCACATTTATCCAAACCTTTTAAGTATGTGAAATTTTCTCAAGCAACAAACCTACAATTGAAAATGGTGCAAGAAATCATCAAAACCATATGCTGCAAATATATTAATTCAGACAAGGAGAATCATTCAACATCAATGCTCCATATCACATATTAAACATTAACACATGACCCAACAATATTAAAGGTGAAAGCATGCTCCAAGTCCAAATTTGTAAACAAAACCATATGACCTCAAAAGTTAAGGAAAACTACCAAGTTTATAAACATTCCATAAGACTTTAAATTTAAGGAAAATAAAACCAAAATGGACCCGAAAATAACATATAGTTCCCATGTAAAGCAAGATGTAGTATATCAAGTTCTGTATGAGGAAGCAATAAAACTAATAATAATAGCCTGCAAGATCTGAAATAATAAAATAGTGGTAACAAGTAAGATAAAAGTGGTCATATAGAGGAACAAAGAGTGACTGTTTCTAATGTTGCTGATGCAGTCTTATACATACACCCCTGTGGATGTTAATACATAAATGGAAAGTAGTTTTATCACCCAAATTAAGTAACCAAAAGTTTCAAAGAACACCTAAATTCGCTTCTCCCTCTATCTCCCTCTTGCAAAGCAAACTACTTCCATATTTTTTGTTTGACATATTTCACAGAATCACAATTAACACATGCAGGGAATGCCAGTCAAAGCTTAGTCTTTAATTTGATTTCATTTTAATATTATGAAGATTTCAATATTCAACGTGCATGAAGAATGCCACTTTGCTGCATGAGAGTTATTAAGACTTGAATACTAGACAAGAGAACTGTAAGATAAGTAAACAAAAAAGAAAGACCAAAATTTTATCCTCAATACAGCAACAACAACAAAAGCATATTACTCTACTATATCTTTGTCTATCTTTGTTACTAGTTAAAAAAACACCCATGTTTATATTTGCCCTTGTATTTATAATTTGTCTTGTAAGTTTAAGAAAACTTGTTGCTTTTCTTTATTTACCTATAAACTAGTAATATACAGCCTAGAAGTGCAATAACTAAAAAGCATTATAATAAAATGAAAAAAAAAAATATTGAAATAAATAAAAATCTTAGAACTTTTTTTTTTTTTTTTTTGATAACAAAATCTTAGAACTTTTGCACACAAAAAAGAATAAACAAAATACAAGCTTATCAAAAGCACTTAACACTTATATAAAGTAAATAAATATTTAAATTTATTAATGTAATAAATTAAAAATAATAACTTTAAATAATTATAATGCACTTCTTTTATTAATTCTCATTATTTCACTCATATATATAAGATATTTTCAAAAAACGAGATTGTCTCATTCTAAGATCGAAAATACGCTTCAAGTCTTAGTAATGACTAACAGTGGTATACATACTTACAGGTAATAGTACACTACTAAAATATTGCCAACAGATATTGAACCTAGTGCAACTTTATTAACACAATTTGAATAAATCGGTTATGATACTCATATATAGGTAATGAAAGCGTACTTATTTGGACCAATATTTTTACCTTGCTATGAATAAAGAGAAAACAAATAAATTTAAAACTAACATGAAGACTTGGGTACCAGAGTGTGTTGGACAAGACATCAAGGTAGCTTATAAGTTAGTCAAGTAGCTTATTTGATCAAACAAAAACTACTAGAGTTGTTTGGTAAGGGAGTTTTTTTAAGAAAAAAATCTTATTTAATAAGCTAATAGAGGTAATGTATAACTTATAAGCTAGGGGTTGCACTATTTTTTTTCCGACTTTACCTCTATCTGTTTAAAAAAAGGCAGCCTTTCCTCTAACTAATACTCTTATTTTCAGTCTTAATGTCAAAGAATCCTAAAAGAAACTCATTTCCTCTTTTCTCAATAATACTAAGAATGATAACAACTTTATAAATTTTCAATTTTTATTATTTTTATTTAAGAAATTTATATATATAAGCATCCTTTTATATCATTTACCCGATCGTCTAATTGATTAATTAATTTTATCAAACACTTCCAATTCAACCGGGTAATTTATCAGCTTTCAACTCCCATCTTTCACCTAGGTAGCTAGTTTTTCAGTTTACCGCTAGTTTTTCAGCTAGCCTTTTAGCTAATTGTGTCAAACAGAGTTGTAAAGGTGTTAGTGGTTTGGTTTCCTTAAATTTTGAAGGGAAAAAGTCATACAAATCAAATCGACTGATTTTTTTTATATTGAGATCGGTTGATTTGTTTCTAATAGGGTAATTGAGTCAAAGCAAACCAATCTTGGTAGATTGGTTTTGTTCGGTTCACCAATTACATTGTTATCAGATATTTTTAAATAAACCCAATTCAACTTCACTTTTCTTAGAAAATTCAACTTCACAAATTAGCTTAAAAAAGTTTCATAAGAGTGACTATATAGGTTAAAATCTAACCATGTATAAGTAATATATATACATATATATATATATATATAATTACACAAATTTGGATTGATTTGATTTCTTATAGTTTCATAAATGAAAACTAAAAATTGAATCGATCCAATTCGGTTTTCACAAAAATAAAACGAACAAAACTAATGATTCATGTTTTCTTTTTCTCTATCAAACATATGAAATCCCTATCTCAGAATGAAGATACAAGGATCAAAATTTCAATTTGTAACAAAAGATTAAGAATTACCTGATATGATTTGATCTTCGATAATTTCTTCAATATGTAAGAATGGATTTGAATCAATTTTGTAGCTCTCGGCAACTAGGGTTTGTGAACGGCGGAAAAAGGAGTGAAGAAGATAAACGAAATTCGGAAGCTCAGTATATAAAACATTAGAGTCTATACAATTAAGGTAATGATTTATTCCACAATAAACGTCAGATTGAAAACAACAAATCATAGAGAGACAAATGTTCTATTATACATTTTAAGATATATTATATGTCTCTAATAACACTAATTCCAATTTAGGTGAAGAAATTTGATATATGAGGACAAGGTTGTCTTTTTATTCAAATAATATTTCTATTTAGTCCAACAAAGTAGAAAGTAGTTAGAAATAGTTAGGATTCTAGGCCCATATCCAACTCAAGGCCCAACCTTAAGGCTCCGCTATATTCAAATATGTTTTCCTTAGAGTAAGTAGAAATTTTCTCCTCAAAATTACCGTTTCAATAAACATGCTTTTACTTTTCCCACCTACCTAATTACTATTCCCACCATTTATCCCCCCAATTTTTTAATTTCTTCCCCAAAATATCCTTCCCTCTTTCCCCACTCCCTCCCTGACTTCCTTCTTCTCCCACCTGCCACGACACCCACACCCTTCTCCTTCCCCTTCCCAATCAATGTAGTCATGCGGAGGTTTAGATTGGAAGTAGACTCACCTACCTCCAATGTTAGTGCCCACTGCAAAGCCTGCCACTAGTATTCTCAAAAGTTATTGGTCAATTGAGCATGTGAACTCCATCTACCAACTCTCTCTCTTCCACAAACATATATATGGTGAAGGTTGTGATGCACCAACAAAAAAGTGGTGCACCTGGGCACCATAAAGCAATTTCATGTGGACCAATAACATTGGTACATGTCAGCGTCATTTGGTTTGAATCTTTGACCCAGTCAAAGACGATCAAAGAGATACAAAGAATGTTATATTTGCATAATGGATCTATATGATATACATCTATTTAAAAGCATATTATTAAAATTTTAATATTTTGAATAGAAAAATAGATTTTATTTAGTGTCACTTGCAAGACCTGTCAAAGAACCCGGTTTTCATCTTCCCTACCTATAACATGACCTCTTCATCTTCCCTGTTCATATCCCTGCTGCCGCATCATTCGAATACTACTGTTGGTGACCAATAATGATGACGCAACCACCATTGAGGTACACGACCAACCGACGCAACCACCATTTTTATATGCACAAGGAGCGCTTCGCTGACCTACAACTACCCTGAAAAACGATCGACTCCTGCTAATAATAAACCAACCACCGATAACAGGGATTATGGTTTAACCACCGTTCAACAACTTAAAAATAAGGATATGTACAGGGCCCTCTTACACATTTTGGGGTCCTGTTCTAATCTTAAAAATTGGGCCCTTAATAAAAAAAAGGATAATTTTAATAATTAAATATTATTTCAAAAAAAAAAGACAATCTTAAATATTATTTTAAAAAGAACAATTGTTCTAATCTTAAACACCCACTTCAGGACAATAAATATAAAAAAGATTATTAAAATTCTACCAATACAACTTCAAGCTAATATCAATCTTCTAACTACTTAAAAAAAGCCTTCTTTCTAATACATTTTTTTTGGTCAAAATAAATTTTGGGGCCCCAAATTTTGGACCAAATTTGAGGCCCTGGACTGTTACATTCCTTGCACGCCGTTATGGACGGCCGTGATCTGTAAATATGTATTTCAAACAAATATTATTACAAACGTAAAAATGGAGATCTTGTGGCAATCGAGATTAATGGTTATCGCAATTTCTCCCATCAATATGTTACAATTTTCATTTCCATTTCTGCAACAAAAAAAAGGTAATATTGAGAAAGAGAGAGAAGTACTGGACGGTCTAATATTTCCATAAAATCTTGTGTATATACAAAAGCAATACATGAAAGTACGAGGGAATATGGATACTGTACGGTCCAATAGTGCAAATACAACTAAATATGAATACAATATACATTTTGACTCTACTTTGACCCGCTCAAAAGGTGGAAATCATGGGTGTGGAATTGGACTATTTTAATTGGTCCACATAAACGGTGTGTGATTGCACCAGCTTTTCTGCTGGTGCAGCTTAGACGACACCTATCTATATATACCCTCTATTCTGGACCAGTTTGTACCACAACCCATCATATATATTTTAACCTTGTTTTGATAGCTTAGCTACAACGTGAAACTTCAAAGAAGAAGATGGTCACAGTTGATGAGATCCGCAAGGCACTGCGGGCAAAAGGCCCTTCCATGGTCATGGCAATTGGAACTGCAGTGCCTCCAAACTGCGTAGTACAGAGGACCTACCGCGATTACTATTTCTGTATCACAAACTAAGTTTCCGTAGGAATTTAAAAATTTAAATACCTTCCGTAAGGTACCTAAAATCAAGGGGAAAAGGGAAAAACCGAGGGAGGGTGTGGTGGGAGGTGGGAGGTGGGAGAAGAAAGTGAGGGAGGGAGGGAGGGACGAGGAACCGTGGTGCGCGGAGATGGGGTGAAGCCGAGTATTTTAGTGAAAAATGTAAATTAAATTAGGGAATAAGTGGTGAGAATAGTAATTGTACGTGGTAGGAAAAGTAAAACCCTTCTAACAAAAATAACCATTATGAATGGGTTATTACGTGCGTTCGACAATCAACATTGTTTACAATATGTAATTTTTAGAGGATAAAATTGTTGTAAAAATAAATATTAAATTCCATAGCACCTGATTTCCTCTACTATATATATATAAGCACATAAATATTTACTCATTTCTCTCTATTTTATCTAACTTTAGCCTCCATTTTTTTTAATGAATAAATCGGGGTTAAACCCCAAAAAACCACATACTAAAATCCTTTAACAAATCAAGTATAAGCAGCATCAGTCCTTAAGGCATGCAAAATAAAAGAAGGAGGAACATCAAAAATTCTAAGTTGGATGTCTTGAGATAAACCAAACTTAACTAGAGCATCGATAATCTCATTAGCTTCTCGAAACGTATGATTCCAAGTAATAATCCTATCACCTTTATGAATATCATGGATAACTTGAACAATGGAGTAACATGCATTAGTCCTACAACACTCATCCCTCAAAAGATTAATAGCTGTCTTCGAAACATGTGATTTTTTGTTGCAATTTTTTCTTAGTGTTCTATAGTAAAAAAGACGGTAATATTTTATCTCTACTTCATAATTTTTTGTCATTCAAATTTCATCACTTATTTGTGAGGAACTTATTTTCTCATGGCGTACTTTTTTTTAGGGTTTAACCTTTAACATCAGAAAGGCTCGTCAATAAATAAACTCAAAGAAAAATTTATGTTATTGCTTGATAAGAAAAATATTTGATTTCAAGGGACACAAAATGTTTAATTATAAAAAAAGACAACACAATTTATTTATATGAAGAGCATTCAAAATTTATTCAAAAAATATATTTTGAACACTCAGAATATCATATCAGCTTGAGACATTGTGTTACATATATGAGTGTGACTCATTGTTCTCATATATCATATATCAAGTTAGAATGTATGTGTCGTATGTATATGTAATTGAACTGTTGTGTGTATGGAGTGGCAAGAAGTGAGAAGTGTAAGAATTATCTGCCTCATGTAATAGATATAAGTGATAGTTTAATAATTAAATGAAAGGACACATTGGTTGGTGTTTGAATTGAAAGGGCACATTATTTTATGAAGAGATATATTGCTTGATGGAAGCAATATATATAAGGAAAGGATATTAAATAATCCCGATCTCTACATATAAAGTATGTTTTCAATATTCCCATCATTAAGAGAACCATAAGGAAGGAAGGGAAGAGATAGAAAAAAGAGTTTTTCTACTATTGCTCAAGTTTCTACAAGAAGTGAAGAATAAAAGTTTTTGCCATGGATAAAGGTAAGTTCTTCTTCCCATGTGAGAATCATAGATTCCAAGATCTTATTTAGTTTTCTTGTATGCGAACCTTAGGAAAACCTAAAACTTACATGTGGTATCAGAGCATTTGGTTGTAGAATTATGTGATTCTCCTTGAATGATACATTTCTCCCAAGTTGTTGATGAACCCTAATTATGAAACTTGAGATTCTTTAATGTTTCCGCTGCACAATTTTTACGAGAATGTTTTGAAGAATTTTTATGAAATTCTGAATTTCCGCTGGCATGTTTGCAACTTGAATGTATGAAGTCGTGAATGTTTTGCATCTGCACGTACTTAAAGCCTTTTGTTATGCCTAATTGCCTATGTCCATATATGAATGAATATGAATTCAAGTATGGCCCTGCACACGTTATACTGTTTGTCCTTTCTAATTGTGTCAAATCATGGATAAAGCCAAGATAATGACACTGTATGCAAACAATATGTGATAAAGGATGGTTTCACGTATACATATATTTTGATCGTTGTTCGTCTTTTAGTGTTAATAAATAAACAAGAATCGGAAAAGCATGGGCCTGGTTTCGAAAATTTTCTTTTAACAGAATAAGACATAGAAATTATTTTAAATTGGGATTAAATATTATGATAAGTTTGTTAATCACCAAAGTGATCAAACTTGTATGTTTATTTGATTCCAAATTAATGATAATATTATTTCAATTACCCATTGTATGGATGCTAATATTTTATAATTTATTTATGGGATAATTTGAAGTTCATTATTATAAGACATTTTTGGATCACCCAAAGGTTGATTAATTGTTCTTATAATTAATGGACATGATTGTTGGTAATGTGTGTGCATTATTAGTTTTATTTATATATCCAAAGATAATAAGTATTTCTGATTGATGTATATGTCATGCCAAATAAATGTTAAATTTAATAGCATCTTTATGTTTGTTATGTTGTATATTGGTGGATCTCCCAAAGGAGAACATTAATTTATGTATTGTCTGAATTTTAATTGTATATTAGTTTATAACTCAAAGTATTAATATTGAGCATGTATTAATTGCAGTATCTGTACCTATTTCTTTGCATTCACAAGCTATGTCTGTTCCGATTTTTAATGGGTTGAATTTTCCTGAATGGAGTGAACAAATTCAATTTCACCTTGGTGTATTGGATCTTGATCTCGCTCTTCAAGTTGATAAACCTGCTGCTATTACTGATGATAGTAGCAATGAAGATAAAACCCATTATAAAGCCTGGGAAAAGTCAAACAGACTTAGTTTGATGTTTATGCGAATGAGCATAGCAAGTAACATGAGGTCAAGTCTTCCCAAAACTGAAAGTGCTAAAGAATTTATGAAATCTGTGGAAGAATGCTCTCAAACTGCTGACAAGTCTCTTGCTGGGACATTAATGAGTACTTTAACCACCATGAAATTTGATGGTTCTCGTACCATGCATGAACATGTCACTGAAATGACTAATATTGCAGCAAGAATTAGGTCACTGGGAATGGCAGTTGATGATGGTTTCCTTGTGCAATTCATATTGAGTTCATTACCGTTTGAGTATGGTCCTTTCCAAATGAACTATAACACCATAAAGGATAAATGGAATGTGCATGAACTGCACAGTATGTTAGTTCAAGAGGAAACCCGACTCAAGAATCAAGGGAACCACTCCATTCATCTAGTGAGTCATCAAGGAGCTGGAAAGAAATTTGGAAAGAAACGTGGAAAGGGAAAAGGACCATTAAAGGTTGGTGAGTCCTCTGTCAATATCCAGAAGAAAGAACCGAAGAGCAGCAAATGCCATTTCTGTGGGAAATCCGGACATTTCCAGAAGGATTGCCCAAAGCGTAAGGCTTGGTTCGAAAAGAAAGGTGAGCTTAATGCTTATGTATGTTTTGAATCAAATTTAACTGAAGTTCCCCATAATACTTGGTGGATTGATTCTGGATGTTCAACTCATGTTTCTAATACGATGCAGGGATTCCTTACGATCCAAACCATAAAGCCAAATGAAAAATTTGTCTTCGTGGGGAACAGACAGAAAGTTCCAGTGGAAGGTGTCGGGACTTATCGTTTGATCTTGGATACTGGGCATCATTTAGATTTATTTGAAACTTTGTATGTACCTAATATTTCTAGGAATTTAGTTTCAATTTCTAAACTTGATGTTGTTGGATACTCTTTTAAGTTTGGTAATGGTTGTTTCAGTTTGTATAAGCATACCTCTATGATCGGATCTGGTATACTTTGTGATGGTTTATATAAATTGAATCTTGATAATTTATATGTTGAAACACTTATGACTTTGCATCATAATGTTGGCACTAAACGTAGTTTAGTGGATGAATGTTCTGCTTACTTGTGGCACAAGCGTTTAGGACACATTTCCAAAGAAAGAATGCAACGATTAGTAAAGAATGAAATCCTTCCGGATTTAGATTTTACTGATCTTAATGTGTGTGTGGATTGTATTAAAGGTAAACAAACAAAACACACAAAGAAAGGAGCCACAAGAAGTACTCAGCTTCTTGAAATCATACATACCGATATTTGTGGACCTTTTGACGTCAATTCTTTCAATAAAGAAAAATATTTTATCACCTTTATTGATGATTTTTCACGTTATGGATATGTCTATTTACTGCATGAGAAATCTCAAGCAGTAAATGCCTTGGAAATTTACATAAATGAGGTTGAAAGGCAATTGGACAGAAAGGTGAAAATCGTTAGATCGGACAGGGGTGGTGAGTATTATGGAAGATATGATGAATCAGGACAACACCCTGGTCCATTTGCTAAATTTCTTGAAAAGCGTGGTATTTGTGCTCAATACACAATGCCAGGAACACCACAACAAAATGGTGTATCAGAAAGGCGTAACCGAACCTTAATGGAAATGGTTAGGAGTATGTTAAGTAATTCATCTTTACCCGTATCATTGTGGATGTATGCCTTAAAAACTGCCATGTATTTGTTAAACAGGGTTCCTAGTAAGGCAGTTCAAAATACACCTTTTGAATTGTGGACAGGTAGGAAACCCAGTTTAAGACACCTGCATGTTTGGGGTTGTCAGGCGGAAATAAGAATATATAACCCACAAGAAAAGAAACTGGATGCAAGAACAATCAGTGGATATTTCATTGGTTATCCAGAAAAATCTAAGGGGTATAGATTTTACTGTCCTACCCATAGTACAAGAATTGTTGAATCTGGAAATGCTAGGTTCATTGAAAATGGTGAAAATAGTGGGAGTAAACCTTCACGAAATGTGGAGATTAAGGAAGTCAGAATACTAGTCCCAGTGACTCGTGCTTCTACTTCTACAGTTGTTGTTCCCTGTGTTGAATTGCATACCAATCATGAAGAACAACAAACTATTGATCCCGCAGTTGGCAATGAACCTGTAGTTGAACAACCACAGGAAATAGCATTAAGAAGATCCCAAAGAGAAAGGAGGTCTGCTATTCCGAATGATTATGTGGTATATCTACAAGAGTCAGAAAATGACTTAGGAATTGATAATGATCCAGTTTCATTTTCAGATGCCATTAATAGTGATAATTCTGATAAATGGTTAGATGCCATGAAAGATGAGCTTAAATCGATGGAACATAATTGTGTATGGGACCTTGTGGAATTGCCTGAAGGATGTAAGAGAGTTGGGTGTAAATGGGTCTTTAAGACTAAGCGTGACTCTTATGGCAATATTGAACGTTACAAGGCTCGACTTGTCGCCAAAGGTTTTACTCAGAAAGATGGCATTGACTACAAGGAGACTTTTTCACCGGTTTCCAAGAAAGATTCCTTTAGAATTATCATGGCACTTGTAGCTCATTATAACCTTGAGTTACATCAAATGGATGTAAAGACCGCCTTTTTGAATGGAAATTTAGAGGAAGATGTTTATATGGATCAACCAGTGGGGTTTGTAGAAAAAGGGAAGGAACACATGGTGTGTAAACTTAAGAAATCAATATATGGTCTTAAGCAAGCTTCCCGACAATGGTATCTCAAGTTCAATGATACCGTTATGTCCTTTGGGTTTAAGGAAAACATTGTTGATCGGTGTACATATCTAAAGGTCAGTGGGAGTAAGTTTATTGTTTTAATTCTGTATGTTGATGATATCTTACTTGCAACTAATGATCTTGGTCTATTAAGTGAGACTAAGAAATTTCTTTCTAACAACTTTGAAATGAAAGATATGGGTGAGGCAAGTTATGTGATTGGGATAGAAATATTCCGTGACAGATCACAAGGACTGTTAGGCTTATCTCAGAAAGCATATATTAATAAAGTTTTAGAAAGATTCAGAATGGAGAAATGTTCAGCATCTCCTGTTCCAATACAGAAAGGAGACAAATTTAGTCTCATGCAATGTCCAAAGAATGAATTGGAACGGAAACAGATGGAAAATATTCCTTATGCATCTGTTGTTGGGAGTTTGATGTATGCTCAAACATGTACGAGGCCAGATATTAGCTTTGCAGTTGGTATGTTGGGTAGATACCAGAGTAACCCAGGATTGGATCATTGGAAAGCTGCAAAGAAAGTCTTGAGGTATTTGCAAGGGACGAAGGATCACATGCTTACTTATAGGAGATCTGATCACCTTGAAGTGATTGGGTATTCAGATTCAGACTTTGCCGGTTGTGTAGATACAAGAAAATCTACATTTGGTTATTTGTACCTTTTAGCTGGAGGGGCAATATCATGGAAGAGTGCGAAGCAGTCAGTCATTGCTGCATCCACCATGGAGGCTGAGTTTGTGGCATGCTTTGAGGCCACTGTTCAGGCTAATTGGTTGCGGAACTTTATTTCAGGACTTGGGATAGTCGACAGCATTGCCAGACCGCTGAAAATTTATTGTGATAATTCTGCAGCAGTTTTCTTCTCTAAAAACAACAAGTATTCCAAAGGTGCTAAGCATATGGAATTGAAATACTTTGCCGTTAAAGAAGAAGTTCAGAAACGTAGGGTGTCAATTGAACATATTAGTACTAATCTTATGATTGCTGACCCTTTGACAAAAGGGTTACCGCCTAAAGTATTTGCTGGCCACGTAGAGAATATGGGCATTACGTCTGCTAGCGAATGTTAAATTATGATGCTTATGTTATTGATGAATGTTTGATACTTTGAGATCATTGATGTACTTGTTTCTGATTTTTTTGTTTTCTACTTATGTATATGCATGCAATTGATAATGTTGAAAACAAATTATGTTCTTGAAAAATGACATTATGTACTTCCCATGAAAGTGTCATATTAGGGAAAAGACTAATATAGTAGTATATGGAAGGGATTATGTCGAAATAATGATGTATGACCGCCATAACTCTTATTGGTTCTTATTCTTAGCTATGATTTATGATGTAATCGACGTATGTCCTTATATATGTGCAATATGTTTGATGTTGTATTAAACCATGAAGTCATACTTCATCACATGAGCCAAGTGGGAGAATGTAAGAATTATCTGCCTCATGTAATAGATATAAGTGATAGTTTAATAATTAAATGAAAGGACACATTGGTTGGTGTTTGAATTGAAAGGGCACATTATTTTATGAAGAGATATATTGCTTGATGGAAGCAATATATATAAGGAAAGGATATTAAATAATCCCGATCTCTACATATAAAGTATGTTTTCAATATTCCCATCATTAAGAGAACCATAAGGAAGGAAGGGAAGAGATAGAAAAAAGAGTTTTTCTACTATTGCTCAAGTTTCTACAAGAAGTGAAGAATAAAAGTTTTTGCCATGGATAAAGGTAAGTTCTTCTTTCCATGTTAGAATCATAGATTCCAAGATCTTATTTAGTTTTCTTGTATGCGAACCTTAGGAAAACCTAAAACTTACAAGAAGAACGAAGGTGGGTAAGGATGGAAGTAGAATGATAGCTTCAAATCGATCATAAGCCCATTCATTATCATTCTAAGAATAAGAAACAAGGAGGCTATGGGGATTCTCATACTCTTAGGGGATATCTGATCGGTGATTACTCATTCAGTTCTCATGTTGATGGATCTGGAAATAGAGTGGTGAATCCGTGTTCGGAAGAAGATTCATGGTGTCATCTGTATTACTATGTTGATTCGTTGGATATAGAAAAACTTCAAAAGGCATACGTTGGAAAGGTTTGTAGCGCAGAAGGTGTTTTTTATCTATGGGAAATGTTCTATACAGAAGATTATTTTTCGATCAAGATTACTCCTATGGGAGGGAATTTGGTTTTATTGGAAGCCGAGGATAATATATAAATACCCGATCTAGTGTCAAATGCTTGAGGATGGATGGAAAATTGGTTCTAGGAGTTATGCTAATGGTACCCAGAAGTTGTCGCGGTTGAACGGTTTGATCGTCCAAGTGATGCGAATTTTAGTTACTTTCATGCTTAGGTCGAATCTACGAGTGGGTGGAGGATGTAGTAGGTATTAAAAATAAAGTAAAAAAATTATTTCAAGTATCACTTGTTAGAATATGTTTGGGAGCGGCCAAAATTTGATGGGGTCCCCTTGCTTGTCACAAGATCTGAATGAAAGGCTTATTGCTCCTTTTAGTTTGGAAAAAAATTGAAGAAATTCTAAGTAGTTGCGTTGGGAACGAAAGTCCTGGACTTCGTAGATTTAATTTCAATTTCATGAAGTTCTTTTGGGAGATGAAGGATTGAAAGCGGATGTTTTTTCTATGTTTGAGGAGTTTCACAGTAATGCAGAGCTTCCTAAGAGTTTGGTGTCTTATTTTTTGCCTTTAATCCCAAAAACTTATTGTCCTTTTTAAACTTGGTGATTTTCGGCCTATCTCTTTATTGGTCTGTTTGTACAAGATTATAGCTAAGTTTTGGCCTCAAGGTAAGGTGGGGTGATGGATTCCTTAATTGATTGTAATCAATCGGCTTTTATCCGAAGAGACATATTGTTGACAGAATTACTGTGATAAATGAAGTTGTGGATTTGGCAAAAAAAAAGAATGGTAAGGGATGTTTGATTTTTAAAGTGGACTTTGAGAAGGCTTATGATTCCGTTTACTTGACTATATATTAGGTAGATTTGGATTTAATGATAAATAGAGGGCTTGGATTCGGGCAAGGGAAACTATCGGTGTTGATCAATAGAAGTCTTGCGGAAGAGATTAACATTCAAATGGGGTTAAAAACAGGTGATCCACTAGCTCTTTTTTGCATGTGATGAGAATAGCTTGGTTGACTTCCAAAATGCCTTATCTGCAGTTGGTTTAAACAAATGTGAGGATAGATATTGGTTGTGGAATTTTGATAATTCAAGTTCCTATTCTGTTAAGTCTGCGTATGATTTTATAAATTCACTAATTGTTCAATCTTTGCTGAATTCGGAGTTGGAGGAAAAGGTTTTAAAGAAACTTTGGAAGATTCAGACACCTTCTAAGGTCCTAGCTTTCTCTTGACAACTTTTCCTTAACAAAATTCCAACTAGAGTTAACTTGTTTTGTAGAAAAGTTATTCTTGTTGATGATGACTTTAGTTGTGCTATACAGTTTGATGAATATGTGGTGCATATGTTTGTTCATTGTTCCTTTGCTTCTAGGTGTCGTATTATTATGTCTTTAATTGGTTGGGTGTGGTTATGCCTTTACCGCTGAATTTATTTGCTCTTTTCTGTCAATTATGTTCGCTAGTGAAGGGGTCTAAGGGAAAGAAGGTGTGGTCCAGGATATGGAATGTTGTTGTTTGGGCTATTTTGGAGCTAAGGAACAAGATTATCTTTTCAAATAAAAGGTGTGTTTTGCTTGCTATTTTGGATCAAATCAAGATGACATCTTGGAGGTGGTTTTTGGCTAAATCAAATAGTAGCCCTTATTTATTTTCGGAATGGCGGATTGAGATGAAAAACCATAAGGGGCAACTTTTTCGATATGAAACCTTCATATGGTGAGATAAAAAACTCATATTTGATTCACGTATTCTTCATGAAAGCAGAGAAAAGTATTACAGTAGAAGAAAGGAAAAATATGATGACTTATCATTGATTGAAAGGGTTTGTAAATTATATATACAACTGAGATTAGTTATAAAACTAGAACTGCACCCGTGCTATCGCACGGGTTATGCTGATTTTTTTTTACTGAATAATGCTTATTGCTTGTAACTCCAGCAACATTAGTGCAATTATATTTAAGTTTCCTTTTCTCTTCACTCAATTTGATATTCACATTAGACATGGAGATTCGTATGAAAGGATCATTAGAAATTCCATCAAGTCTTGCTGAATATGTGACATTATCTGCAATAACATCTCTATCATTTATTCCAGTAATGTTTGGAAGTGCTTTTGGATAAAAAACAGTGTCAGGGTGAGAACCATAAGAGCCTGTCATCCAAAATACATATTTCATGGTGTTCAGGGTCCTTTAACAAATATGTCTTTCACATATGATCCTCCACCAACTGTAGTTCTGATTCTAACAACTGATTGAGTATTGATTGCTGTGTTATCTTCAGCTTTAACATCTTCAATTCCACCTGACATCTCACCGCCTAAAGCAATCATAGCACTATCTGGGGATATACAAGTAAGCCTTCTAATGATTAGGTGTTGGGTTGGCATTCCAAATTTAATTACATACTTATCCCAGCCACTTTTGACTGCAATACAATCATCACCGGAAACAATGTAACAGTCTTCCATCCTAGTGTTTGTACATGAATATGTGAAGAAAAAGACAGGAATAATTCTAGTATTAGACAATGGTTGTTAATCAATGAAGTTTCTCCTAGTAACAGGAAATTTTTAATTTTAAATATGAATTTTGCTACTTGAAAATATGATTGCAATGAGGTTGAAAAATATTAAAAAAAGAAGGTTGAAAGCTAACAAACTTTCTATTACATGAAGGTAGAGCATTAGCATATGATTCATTGTTATTATATCTCAAATAAATTTTCCGCCTTGTTTTGTGCTTTATGTTTTCTATCAACAACCAGTGGATATAAGTATATAATCAAAGAATATACACATTACCTGGGTCTATCCCATCTGTGTTGGGAGAGTCTACAGGTGCAAGAATGATCAGCCCTTGAATTATTACGTTACTGAAGATATAGGATTTGATCAGAATAGTGAAACACAATGTGCATCCAAAATAAAAAAACATGAATGCTAAGGTTAAGAAAATTGAAAAAAAGAAGCCATTATCAAACCTGCAGTAAATGGGATGGACAAACTAAGATGGGGAGTTGGTAACTATATACAATTGCATGGAGAAGGAAAAAAAATAGAAGTCTGAAAGGCTCTGAAATGCATGCAGCATTAACAATAGTTATTAATTCAATACGCTCACACCCAGATAAAAATGCAGAACTTGAGGTGTGGAATTGTTGATATTATGAATAAATTAAATTATTAATAGTTATTAATTCAATACGCTCACACCCAGATAATGGGATGAACACGTGTGATGACCACTGTGCTTATCTCTCGATCCTTATTCGTATCGATAAACTATTTTGGCATATTCTGCATCGTTTTTTCCTCTCTTTCTGCAAGATTTCACGAATTGAAGTTGTCATATATTTATCTCACTTAAATATATTTATTGATTTATCATCTAATTTAATCTTCTTTGCTTAAATCCTCCCTCCAATAACGCCTACCACTTTCGGTTATAACTGAGGAGGGTTTTATTTATTTTCAATTTCTTTTCTTTTATTTATTCGCTGGAAATAATAACAATACTATATAACTATGTCTATGTTGGCAATCATGCAGAGATTGGGTTCGAATTCTACAATTGGGAAAATATATTAGGAGATGTATTGATGTTTATAGCACCGCTTTGGATTGCGGTTATCTTAGGTTTTCGTGGGTTGCGAAAATTAAAGAAAACGTTTGAGTTTCGTAGTTTGAGAAAAAATAGCTCTGAGATGAAGAATCGTACTAGAGAGGGAGTAGCGCAAAGTGCTTAAACCCTTGTTTTCGCCTTGCAGTAAAATATTGCAGAGAACTGCAGAAGAAATGTTGCAGAGATGGAGATAGCAGCAAATCGAATAGTGGAAGGTTAGGGAAACAAAATACTGAATAGCATGAAATGAAATGAAATAGTAGTCCCAGAAAAAAAAATTGAAATGAAATGAAATAGAGGAACAACGTGGAACCAGAACCTTCCTCTCTTGGGCTTGAAAAAATTGTTTCGGGAGCCTTCTTTGTTTTTTTTCTTTTAAGCGGAACACATTTTTATATAACACAGTGAAAATATTATAGGATGACACGTGTGTCTTCAACAGTAGAGAATATTGAGATTTATATATACTATATTGATATATTGATAACTAACTTAACTGCCTTTTGTAGCTAACAATAATTAACTAACAAAGTAGCTAACTAACTTAAGGGTAAAACTCCCCCTCAAGGTGGGACATATATATCATACAGTCCCAACTTGGATAACAATGAATGAAATAGCTGATTAGGGACAGCCTTGGGATAAAAAGAAAGAAGTATAGAGAGCTTGAAAGAGATAGAACTCATCAGTTTGAAATTCACAAAGTGGATGAAGATGACACATACAAACCTCTCCACTCCAGTGAAGAAAATGAAGAAGACAAACGCAAAATTCAGTGCACTAAGCCCGTAGAAAGGGGATATGCAGCAAGCAGTGTGAACGAGGAGGGAACACATAGGTGAAGTACAAGTGGAAAGAATGTGTCTAACAAAACTATCGTGAATGAACATAATAATTTATCAAATACAAATGGAACAATATATATTGTTAAAAGCAAAAAACGGACAGTATGCAGATTATGAATACAAATGCGCTCATTCTGCACCGCCCACAGACAAAACAGATCTGACAAACTTCATTATGATATATGATTATGAAGATTACAAGAAGTAGCAGCTGCACACTCAAATCCTAATCCCAATATATATTTATATATATATACACCAAAATACTCATTATTGCTGAGATTTACCGCAAACCACCCCACCACCACCAGTCCACCACCGTCCTCCCACCCCATACCATAGTTACAGATTCTTTTATTAACCCTGCATGCGTACTGCATATCAAATTCGTCTTACCACATCGCATATTACGTATTAGATTTACCTTAAAAAAACGTATTATAATAATAATGTAAAAAATAACAAATCATGTATCAAATTATCTCGTACCCCTTAACTATGCCCTCTACCTTCGGCTTGGTAGCTAAAAACATAATCTCCAACTTAATTTTGAGGGCGGGGTGGGTGGAGACAAGTAATAAACTTGACAAATAGGAAGAGAAAGTGAAAGAGAAGAGAAAAGAGAAAGGATAAAACTTCCCCAAAATCATATCAGCAACTACGACCTCAGCTTCTAGATTTTGAACAATCCTTTAACAAATCCACCGTTTAGATTGAATAACTACATGTCTCAACATGCTGACCAAATTTCAACTCAGTTCCACCACGGATGATCCTCCAATCTTCATCAGTTTAAACAAAGTTGTGCACTAGAAAAAATGACAGCAATAGGGCCTACATATAATTGCATAATACATCACTTTATATCTGCATAATTTTTATATTTTATCATTTGATTACTATTGGATTCACCTCATTTTCTATACATCTATACTCAAATTCTACCACTTAAGCATACGTAAAAAATGTATGATTAGCATTTTTCTTGCTTTTAAGTAAAACTGTAACCTAGCTATTCAAATAAATCATATATATTAGTAATGGACAAAATTTTAATGGAGCAACTTAAGCCCAAAACTTACTAATGTGTTTAAATATTAGCTTTTTTACCATTTTTTATACAAAGATAATGACAAATTTATTAACTATTTATTCGACTAATTTAATCAGTTATAGTAAAATATATAATTAATTACCAATTATCCAATATGAACAAATTCACATTTGTTTGGATGTGCAAAAATCGGTGATGGTTTTGAATTGGTAAGAGGATGTTTAAGTGAAAGGAATTAGCTAGAGCAAAGATTGCCGAACTCAATGAAAGCGGCTTCATTCTCGTAGAGACTTTTATTTATTTATTTTTTATTTCTGGTTTATTTTGGTTGTACTGTTGTTTAGATGCACAACCTTTTATGACCCTTTCTCATGTTAACTTTTTCTATTCCACCTTAAAATCCATTTTTCTCTCATCTGCCAAAAGAAATCAACAAACTAAGATGCACAGATCTGCAAGCTGGAACAGGTTCTCTGATGACTACTTCAAGCATGCAACGAGTTCTCCATCTTTGCGTAGATCATCTTCTCTGTTCGATGGCAATAATTTGCCTACATATGACCCCATTGCAGAGTTGGCTAAGAGGGAGAGGGCACGTGTTAGGTTCGGAGAAAATGCAGTGCATGTTATCCCTTTGGTGCTGCTTGGTTGTGCCATCATTCTTTGGTTGTTTTCAAATCCAGGTGAATGACATAGAATAACATGCATTCTTAAGTTCTTCTTGATTGATACAATTTGGTTTTTGATAATCTAAAGTAATTGGAAGAAGTTCTTAACCCTGTTTGAGAAAGAGCATTTGGCAAAATTTATTTTTGAAAATAAAATAATCAAAACTACACACGCGCTAAATCCTTCAATCATTCAATTCATCAAATTTGGATATAATTCTTTTTTCATAATTATAATACTTATGAAAACTCGAACTTGTGCCTAATTAGATATATATATATATATATATATATATAGATATTTATATTATGTTTTGAGAAAATCAAATTTCAAGTACTATATTTTCTCCCTCTGAATTGTATGACTTAACTTTTTGTAATAGATGTGGGAATTATAGGAGATATGGGAGCAAGAATTGAAGGATTAAGTATTGAAGGAGAAATTGAAAATGATAGCGACGGTACTCAAACGGGCTTCTTACCTATTGTGAGCTCAGGAGACATATCCACCAAAGAACTCGGAGCTGAAAAGGTTTCAATAAATCAAAAGAACTTTTAGTGAGTGATATGCTGTCTAAGTTTATATTGTTTAGTATGTGGTAGATGCCTTAATTATTAAAGAGTAAAAAGTGGCAGATGCCGTAAAATCTCAAGTAGTTTTACAAGAGAGAAAGATAGGAAAGTTAAAGTTAGTCCCTTTAATGTATAAAAATGTATTGAAACTACTTCATGTAATATTCTTTGCTTGTTTTTTTTTTTTTTGTTGGAACCCACCGTAATTAGGGCATTTGGTTCTCTAGTAGTTCACAGATCAGTATCCTCACAAGTTTGGATCCTTTGAATTCGTTCAGGTGCTTTCACAGTATAAGGCTCTTCGCCTCTTCATGGAGGGACTAGCTAGATTAATTAACTTTTGACAATTTTGGAGACGTTTTTGAAATTTTGTTAATGTCAGGGACGAGGTTGATATGGTGTTACAATTCCAGGGATCAAATTGAGGATTTACTCCTATATATATTCTTCGTATTTCAGCCTATATATCATTTATTTTCATCTCTCAATATAGATACGCTTGCCTGAAATTGAAAGAGAATAGAATAGACCAAAATGGAATATTATTTTAAAAAGAGAAATAAGAATTCCTTTTATGCCATTTAGAATAAAAAGTTAATTAATTAATATAAAAAAGAAAATAAAATACAAAATTATTCATAATCATCAATATCTTTATCTTTATCTTTATATATATAAAAGTAAGATAATGGTAAAGAGGAAAAAGGCAAAATCACTTGTGTAAAAGATTTCTCATTCATTATGTAATATATTTATTGATTTATTGATTTTATGAAGTTAATTTTATGTTTTATGGTTATTTTTAATTTTATTAAACTACAAGTAATGTGAATATAAATCTAAGTATTTATGATAAATCACTGCAAGAAATTTTTCATTTTTCTATATAAAAGTAAGGTAATGGTTAATTTTGTGTTTTATGGTTATTTTTAATTTTATTAAACTACAAATAACGTGAATATAAATCTAAGTATTTATGATAATTGAATCAAATATTGACTTATATTTTCTTTTGTTTCTTATTTATTTTAATTTAATTTAGAGTTAGAATATTAAATATTGCTTATAAATATGTTATTCAATTATATTTAGTTACCATAATATATTTCTTAAATATTACTTTTAAGTGTCTAAACTCTTATATATTTATTGTATATAGAATATTACCATTTACATTGTGGAATATTATTTGCTGTCAAGATATACTTAAATAGATGAAAGAAAATAACAGTAATTTTTTATGAAATGCAAAACTGTATTAGAAGGGAAAAAGTACGAAATTTGCTTACAATGAAGATTACAATTACATTACAATTGTTGGTAAACCTTCGGAGAGGAAGGTAATTGAAGAGAAAGGTTTGAAAATTAGTTTAGACAATTAAGTTACTAATTATCATGTTTTGGTTCTC
Organism: Ammopiptanthus mongolicus; assembly: GCA_039655645.1. Taxonomy (NCBI): domain Eukaryota; kingdom Viridiplantae; phylum Streptophyta; class Magnoliopsida; order Fabales; family Fabaceae; genus Ammopiptanthus; species Ammopiptanthus mongolicus. The sequence continues at coordinate 22,862,586 of CM077347.1, read as the reverse complement.
TCGACTGAGATTTAAGTGTAAGTGATTTTTTCTATAAAAAAATATGTTTCATTTAATGTTTATGTTAAATAATATTGTTTGTTAGTAAGAGGAAATTAATTTGCCTATCTGGATATTAATCAATTGATTTGTTTATAGCTACTTACCTATGTGTTTGTATATTTTACTTTTCTTTATAGTTGTCTACTTGATCAAATATGATTATGTATGATGTTTTGATACATCTTGTGTCTTTAGTGGTTGAATCAATGTTTATCTTGGCATTTTGTTTTTTGCTTTTTGCTTATTTTTTAATGATAGTTGCCTATCTCGCTATTAATAAGATGGTTGAGAAAATGAGTCTTAAATTTTATGTGACAAAAATTGATTCATTATTTGTTATAAATATTTTTATTATAGTTTTGAAAGAAGCAATAGAGTAAAAAACCAATCTAATATAAGATGAAAAACTATAAAATCGTTCAGCTTTCCTTCATTTCATTTTCTTTCCTCCCTTTTACACCCAAATCAAACGAAGTGCAAATAACAAAATCAAAAGTCACTATATATAACCCCACTTGCGGTGCGTTTCGGTAAACAACTTAATTAAGCGCTTATTCAATAAGCTCTTTTTCAAATAAGCTAAAAACAGCTTATTTTCATAAACTTCTTTGACAAGATTATGGAAATAAGCTAAAAAAAACTTATGAAAAGACCATAAACTATTTATATAAGTTTAAATCCATAGGTTATTCTCATAAGCTCTCTACAAGTTCTTCCAAACGCACCCTTGATTCTCTTTGGCTTGGTTGGGGTGATTCTGTTCTGGTTCAAAAGGGGGCATTACGGTGGTTCTCACAGGTGGTTGGACCGGTGGGCAGCGATGTATGAATTTGGGTTGTGAATACAGGTTGCTCAAAGTTTGTTAAAGGATTAAATTTGAAAATCCATATTCTTGTACGACTAAAGCATAAATAAATAAATAAATAAATAAATAATAGTTTATATTATAAATTAGCAACACTTCGGCTTTTGCAAGAGCATGCTTGTATTGTGTCAGAAGAAAAAAAAGAGCATGCTTGTATAACCCGTTTGTATAAGTGGCTGAGCTTTGTGATAGAATTGAAGAATAATAACATCTTCAATAAATATAAAGTCGTACCTAGCTAAGGGTTTATTAGCAGTTCAACACCGTTTAACCACTGCCCAGCTAACGTGATCCCTTCTCAACTCCACCAGCTATTGGTAAATTGCACACTCCAACGTTCTAATATATCAACTATCATTTACTTTTTATTCTTTTTATTAATTTATTATTTGGAGTTAGGTCATCTGATAAAGGAGCAAACCTCAACTATTTAAGTAGGATCCACCCAATGCTGCCCCAAACTAGTTAGTTCCCATTTCAGCTAACTCCTAGCTATCAACATGGCAAAGGTCCTCCTAGTTTATTATTTTCTTATCTTTGCTTTTGCAATTATCACATGCTCAGCCACTACATACATTGTTGGAGATAACTCTGGCTGGGACATTAGCACTAATCTTGATACATGGCTTGCAAATAAGAAGTTTAAAATAGGCGATTCTCTTGGTAAGTACTTCTTAATGTTTATAATTCATAGCTTAAAATACATTTTATTTCATTGCAAGTAAAATTGTAATAATTTCTTGTTTTAATTTTTGTTGTTAATTAGGGATTAATAACAATACTTTAATTTATTTATTTATTTTGGTTTTGCAGTTTTTCAATATTCATCAACCTACAGTGTAGATGAGGTTACAAGAAAAAACTTTGACACATGCAACACAACCAATGCTTTGGCAAGTTATGGAAATGGGAACACAACGGTTCCATTGACAAGAGGTGGGGACAGGTATTTTGTGTGTGGAAACAAGTTGTATTGCCTTGGAGGGATGAAGCTTCATATTCATGTAGAAGGTGATAAAGCACTTTCACCAGCACTGGCACCTAAGGCCATGGCTGGATCAAATCAAAGGACTGCTACAGTTGCACAATCTCCCAGCTCATCACAGAAAAACACACCCTTTTCAAAGGGAGCTGTGAATTTTGCAAGGGATGCTCTTCATTTGGTTTATATTGCTCTTATGGCTACTGTTTTTGGGATGCTGCAGATTTGAGCATATAAGGACTAGGACTGCAAAAAAAAGCTAGAACTTTATTTTTTGATATTAATTGAAAAAAAAAAATTGTTTGGTTTGGTTTGGAAGAGTCATATACAGCATACTTTGTACATGATTGTTGAACACAGTTAAATGACAGGCACTTTCATATTGTTTGTGTTTAACAACCTCTCTTTTTTCACAATATGTAACAACCTTGCCATATCGGTAACCCATGAAAATGTTTTGCCAAAGGTTTGCATCATATGCCCCATGTACTCTGCCTCTGAGGCAGGGTTGCCCTTTAGTTATTTTATACCTTTTCAATTCAATTCTTTTTAAATATTCAGAAAATCACCTTCACTGAAGACAACTTTTGAAAAAGGTGTTTCCAAATGTTTTAGCTTGTCATATTACAAGAACATTTATGTATAATATTTATAACATTATTTATTTGAAGAAAAAAAAAGTCACTATATTTTTTTTGAGACTTTTTATTTCACACATCTTCCTACACATGCCATTGGGTAACACCCAGATGCAATTTTAAGATTTTAAAATGGTTTAAATTGTGCACATACCTTACAAATTTTATATAAGCAATTAGCAATCATGTTATTTTGTACCACTACATTTTACAACATGCCTCTCTCACATTTGTATACCGTACATCTATTTTAACTTTACATACAAGATACGGTAGTATCTAATTTTACTCATATAAAAGTTTGGGTATCCATCAGGTGTCAAATTCAAGTGATAAAAAAAACATTTTGGTTATATAAGTATTTTTTTCCCCTCATTCTTCCAACATTGTCATTTGGTGGCTAATAAGCCTTTGCCCAACAACAATTGATGCATCTACCGTTATTTGGGTGATGGTGAGTTACCTATTCCCTCCGGTCTATATTATAAACAAAACTTAAATTGAACACATATATTAAGGAAATTGATTAATCATTTAATTTTATTAAAAAATTAAGTGTATTATCTAAAGTAACCTTCATAGAAAACTTCAATTTTTATTAAATACACCCCACATTAAGTTATTGGAAAACAAAATTGATATTAAATGAATCATATTTTAGGAACAATGTCATTAAATAGGATGAAAGTAGTTGAAATTTACTTATATATTTGATTTAAAATTTTGAAACTTTTTTGTTTATAATAAGAGCGGAAGGGATTAACTTGACCAATCAAATAGACCAATAAGCTACTACTCTCTCCGGGGTGCTCATGGCTTGCCCCTGCTCACCCAACTACGCTTAAGACAAATAGGTTAGATTGACCTCAAGTTCATTTTAAAAATCAGGCTGGTTTCGAGTTTAATTTTATGGATCAAAATAAATATTAGGCTGGGAGCAAGTTACTATACAAAATAGACTTGGCCTAACCTAAGATTATATATTTAGTTATTTTTCTAACATTGGCCATACTATCACGCGAAATTTGTTACTTTATACTGATTGCAAGAATCTTTTTTTGTCTTTTAATTATTAGTCGTTAACATCCAACAAGATTGGCAAATAGTTTGTAGTGTGCTAGAATATGTACATAATTTATACTTCAATATTATTATTATTTTCTCAATATGATTCATTGTTCAATGTGTGGAACATGTGTGGAACTTCTGAAATAAAGTTTAATTTTGAAACATTATTCATGTAAAGTTTTTTATTGTTAATCAATTATAAATTATTATATGTGTGACTTTTAAAATAGTTATAATAAGAGTCAAATATTTATAATGATATGATAATTGATGATTATTGATAGTGTAAAAAATATTTATGCAAAAAATATATATTAATTAAATCCTTTGAAATATATGTTTTGCTCGATTAGTCCAATCTTCTTTCTTTAAATTTGCAATTTCGATTGTAATTTACCTAAGCTTCGGGTTGGCTTGGTCATGATACACTCTTAACTAGGCCTAACCTAGACTTGAGTATGACCGCTTCTGCTTGGGTTTAAGGTCGATACCGGGCCCAAGAAATAGGCTGAAAGGATCAAAATTATAGGGGAGTTCATAAAAAAATAATATTATAGGGGAGTTACTTTTTAAATCACCCAACCTTTTTTATTTTTTTCCAGATATACTCCTAATGTTACACCACCCGGGTCCTCTTATTTCCGGAATACAATAAAACATTTAATTTTATTAAATTGTAACAATGTCCAGAAATTAAAATTCGGAAGTGCAATTGTTTATTTTAGGAAACATAATTCCGAAATATAATTACATTTAGTTTTGGAAATCAAATTCCGGAAAGTTTGAAAACAAGCTTAAATCAGTAACCGACGAACCTGATCACTGGAAGCTGAGAACGAAGAAGGGTATTTTGGGAAAAAAAATTAAAAAAAAAAAAGAGGAGGGGTGATGTGTTTAGTAAAAAAGGGGGTGTGAAAAGTAAGGGCCAAATTATAGTCTAAAATCATGCCAAGTAAAACTCAACCCCATCTCTTTTGAATAGTATGAAATGCCTTCCTTAACTAAGCCCAAGAAAATATAAGCTGAAGAATACAACTGAGCCAACTAAACTAACAATGACTTCAATTTTTAATTTTGTATACGCAATAGTACATAAGTTTGTACTTATGACATTCTACAAACTATCCAAATGCTTTGTTATGAGTCCACTCTAAATAGCTTATTCTGGGCTTAAATTAATGGTCCACTCTTACTAGGACCTCAACACATACAGCCTAAGTCAAACTTAATTTTGTTCAAGAGGTTGATGAACTCATCGTTTTGGTTCAGCATAACAAGGATAGTTAAGTATCAGTGACTTTTACAAGGTGAGTCTTTTCTCAAGGGTCTGAAATACAACCAAGTTATTTTGTCCAACATAACAACGTTGGAATATCCGTTCGGAAAATGTATAAATGTATGATTATTCTATATATTTATATGATGATTTTGTATTTTGACACATTTTTCTTTTTTTTTTTTTCTTTTTTCCATTGGTCGTCAGCAATTGCCATCAGTGCTGCTAAGCTACCACCATTGCCAGCGATTTTTATGCCTACGCTAACGGTTTTTTTTTACCATTGTCGACGACTTTTCTGGGCATCACTGATAACTTTTCCGTCCATCCTCGATGATCTTCGACCACTGGCCTTCGCCACTTATCGACCACTGCCGACAACGACTTTTTGACCACCAACACTGACTTTTCTAGACAGCACATTCAATCTCCCAGCCACTGACCTCTGATGTTGTCATTTTTTGTTTGGAATATAAATGGAATCAACATGAGATCTATACGAAGCATTAGTAAACGATCCAAAATAAGAAATGAATAGGGTGATTGAAGAAACTACTATCGTTTCTATAGGCCTAAGAGGCATAGAGACCGTGTCTTGCCCAAATGAACATAAGGGCTTTTGGTCTACATATGGTCACAACTTTGGCATACCCGGCCTTTGAAATGGTCCCAGTGACCCTATCTCTTCTATCCCCTATTCTTACCCGTGGTAATATCTTCAGTCTTCACTAAGCCTGAGTGGTAGTGAACTGGCGATGCAAGTGTTTATGGACCAAAATTGTCAACATCTTGTCTTTCTGAGACAAACATCCATAGGAAAAGAAAACTACTTAAAAAGTGGATTTGTTTTTAAAATGAAAAAGTGGATTTGTTTTTAATAGATATTTCTATTTAAAATTTGGATCGATTGTTGTCCATTCCTCGTCTAGCTTCATGCTTTGTTGCTACACTTTCAAACTATTGGCACTTGAGTTCGAATGAAGATCTGGATTCTGATGAAGCATCAACCAGAGAGGTACTCTACAGTACCTCCTTTTTACGATGAAAAATTATGATGCAGCACAATGCTCTGCTTTAATATGAAGTTGTACAAAATACAATTTTAACTCTAATTACCAGTTTATCCTCATCAAAATAATATATTTGCAACAAAAAATAAGACCGACATTTTAAAAATAAAATTTACACCTAAAATAATTTTACCGAACACTATCTAAAGAACTCATTCTTATAAGATAACATTTTAAAATAAATCAAGGTTAAAGTAATATTTTGGTCCCTATACGTGACACCGATTCTTCATTTAGTCCCTATACGTAAAAAGTTATTAAAAAGGTTCTCATACGTGCAAATATTATCCATTTGGTCCCTCCCGTTAGGTTGTCGTCTTTAATGATCCGTGAACTACTACGTATAGGGACTAAATGAAGAATTTGTGTCACGTATAGGGACTAAATGAAGAATTTGTGCCACGTATAGGGATCCAATAATTTAGGTTAAAGTAATAATCTGGTCCCTATACATGGCACAAATTCTTCATTTAGTCCCTATACGTGACACAAATTCTTCATTTAGTCCCTATACGTAGTAGTTCACGGATCATTAAAGACGACAACATAACGGGAGGGACCAAATGGATAATATTTGCACGTATGAGGACCTTTTTAATAACTTTTTACGTATAGGGACTAAATGAAGAATCGATGTCACGTATAGGGACCAAAATATTACTTTAACCATAAATCAAACATAACTTATTCTTCTATAAAATTACCGAATTAATTTTGGACAAATTTATCTAAAAATATATCATGGGTTAGAGGCTCATGGGATTTTAAGTTGCTGAGTGATTTGCTAATTTGCTTCATGCCTATTGGAACGTAGGGGGGTCAAAACTACGGTCGGATTGTATTGAACAAGCACTTCTGAATGTCGTGATTAGGTTTAAAGGATTAAGGAAGGGAAAATGATAGTCAGAACCTATGGAATGCAAAGTCTGGCTATAAATTTCAATATGGAGAAAGCTAGAAATAACAATGAAAGGTAAATTCCACAGATCTTATTATTACCAAAATCCATTTAGATGTTTAAAATTAACAAATTTGAAAGCAATAAAGCAATAACCTAGACAATCAATTAGATAAGTTGCAAATTCATCTTATGATGAGTTAGCCAGAAGCTGTCTTCTTTTGCTGGAAAATAACTGCATAAACAGGAACTGCAAGACCAATGCTGAAGGCACTGAACACAGCAAGGGACATTTTCAATTTCTGATGCTTCATTCTGTCCAAGTTGTACATGTGCTTAGCGTGCATATAATATGCCTCATCATGGCCGTGTCCACCTCCCATCCTCTTCATGCCAGTGGAATGAAAACCTCGGCTCATTTTGTCACAAACATAATATTGTCCTTTACTATGGGGGTTGTAAACTGATGATAAATGTCTTTCATAGGCCTCTAAAAGTAAAAGGTTATTGAATATTGTCATAAATAGTTTTGTTAACTAATATTTCCCTTTATTTTGCTCTATTATAATATTAGATTGTGCTAATAAATCCAAAAGCCAAAATTATACGGCCTTTATCTTGATATCAAGTTTAATGATACAAGTGAGATCTGCAGCCAGATTTTTCTATTATAGACTAAATGAAAAAGAAAAGGAAAACAAACACTCAAACGGCTACCTTATAAGCATAATAAAGATGTAGACAGCAAATGATCTCAAAATACTAAATATGTAGGCAGCAGATGTAGGAAGCACTAAAGATCTGAAATGTCCTACAAATTTAGCCAACCTCCTAGTAGTTCATTACTTTGTTACACATGTCATATTCTCGTTAAAAAATAACATCTAAAATATCTATAAAGTTACATTTAAGTTTTTTTTTTTTATGTTTTTATTATGTCCAATAAGTCTTTAGGCTTTGTTTCCTTGAGATGGGCCAGGTGGGGGGAGGGGGTGTGGTGGGGATATCTAGGCACTATAAATAATTAATATGAATATGTTTGGTTTAATGTTTAATTAATCAATTAAATTTAAGTTTGAAGTGACATAAATATAATAAATTACCATTAAACATGAAAGTAGATTTTTTCTCCTGTTGGTGAACCTCCATTTGCAAAGAAAATGCAAACATAGCCTAAGAAAGTGACAAGGTTAGGTAACCTCTCACTCTCAGTGTTAGGGACTTACTTCTGTGAGTGTTGTCTTCTCTTACCGGAAATTGTTTGTTGAACATTAAAATAGTTATATCATACAATATTTTTTATTTTTTTATTTTTTAATATACTTTTTGAAATGCATCTACATTCAAAAAAAAAAAAAAGAAATAAGTGAAAAATATAAATAAATATAAATAATTTAAATACAATATTCAAAAGTTATGTATAATAGGACGAGTGGGCCATTCCTGACTTTCAATGGTGGTGAGTTGATGTGTGCCGATTTATTTAATAGGTATGAGTGTGAGTATGGATATCTTAGTATCCACCTCATCTCATATCTGTATATCTATATATTAATATTTTTAAATTATTTTATATATATATATATATATATATATATATTAAACCTGGGTTACCTCTTTGGTGATCTTAAAACTAATTCCTCAGTGTGAAGAATGTTTTTCATTTTAACATACCATATGTAAAATAAATATTATTGCCTTGTTATTAGACCAGTGAATGTGTTTCTTGTGTAATTGGACCAATTGCCTAGACAATGTTGGAGTGGCTTATGACCGAAAACTATGCTAATTCATAGGTTTGTTGTGCTGTGAAATTATGTGGATTTCAATTACTAAAATTTACTGCGCGGGTGAAAATAAATATATTTATATATATATATATATATATAAATTAAAAAAATTGATTGAATTGAAATGAAAGTTACCTTATTACTTTTCTATAATTCCTGAGTTCCTAGCGCCATTCAATTGTTCATTACTTGAGTTCTTATCCTTCCTGAATTCCTATTCTTTCTAGTCCTATAGATCCTAACATAGGACTTTAATAATGTTCTTTTTTATTGTATAATATCATGATATTTTAGACTTTAATAGTGTTTTTATTTTTTTATTGATTCTTTAGTTAATTAAAGTGGGATTAATGGGAGCGGTATAAGTATTTAGATACCCAACGAATAAAAATATGGATACTTCAATTGCTACTCATATGGATATAAATCCAAGTACGGATATTTTTTTAAAAGACAAATATAAAAACAAGTATTATAATATTTTATTCATACCTTATCCAGTGTTATCGGCAGCGGTGAACAGGGCAGGAAGATAACTTGATAACGTTGGTTAGAAGCGTGATGTATTCGCTCGAGAATTGGGCCGAAAACAACCTTGCACAGTGTGGTGGGCCCTAAAGGACCATACATTATACAATAAGCTTAGGTATGGAAATTTTTGTAAATTCGTATATATACTAATAGGCAGATATTTTAAAATAGATTTAACTGTTATACAATCATAGTATATAAATTTTTTAAATAATCCATCAATCATGAATTGTTATATTATAAAAAATATTTAATTTTTATAATAACTTTTTAAAAAATCATACATAAAATGATTTATGTTTGATTGATAATATAAAAAATTTTACACTGCTAATAAATCAAAATTAAACTTTTTTAAAATTGTTTTGTTTTCAAACATGTGTGTGAAAAGTTGACGTTTAGATTTGTTTAAGATATTCATATTTTTTAATTTTATAATTACATATTGTTGCGAAGGATATGACATTTACCAGACACGTTTTTTATATTTGTATGGATTTAATTGGTATATATTATTAGTATAAATATTTTTTTATATTGTCAATTAATTATAAATTATCACATCATTTAAAATATTTGATTTGTATCATGACTACCTTGAAAATCATTTATACCATGATTTGTGATTGGTTAACTATATAAAATATTTTACACGGACAGTGTATATCAATTAAACTCTAATTGTATATTAAATCTTACTTTTAATTTTATATAAAATATGTGATAATATCTATCTTGATTACATAAAAATGAAAATTGCAGTAAGAGACTCAAATCTAATAATTAAAAAATAAAAATAAAAAAAAAACATTTTTGTTGTAGTAAATTAGTAATACTGTACACAAAAGTATTGAAGTATTTTAATGAGATGAGATGAGTCTCTTTCACTTTCTTTTGAGAGAAAATTTTGCCGTCCTTATAATTCTATTTGATTTAAGAGATTAATCTCGGTATTTCCGATCATAATGAAACCAAAAAAATAAAAAAAAGCAATACAGTGAGGCTTGTATGGTAGTACATGCAGAGGTTGTAGTACTACTGCCACAGTGGAATTGGGATTGTACTAAACTACTAACGCACTTGTCCTTTGTATCCCCACAAACAAGAAGTGTCCGTACGTGCACCAACTCGACTCGTGTTACACACACGAGAGACAAATTTTGTTTAAATTGACGTTGGAAGAGGTTGACCTTTGTCCTCAATCCTCACTCACTCCAACCACAACCACAACCACAAGCAATTCAGACATGGCATCATCAGGTGCCACTTTTGACCAACACACACACACACACACTATCCCTTTACTGTTGTGTCTCTCCATTTTCTGTCTCGGATCTGATATTAGTTTCGTGTTTGTTTAGCAGGGATAGGAAACTTGGTCTCTTCTGCTGGTAGCTTCTTGTTTGCAAACAAAGAGGTTTGCTTTCATCGATATAATAATAATCACTTTGATAACTGCTAAATACGTACTGCTGTTATATCTATCAAACCATTCTGTCTTTTGGACTTTTTTAAGAAACCTGTTTCTGTATTATGTACCCTTTGGGACAATAATAATAAGTAGATTCATTCCTGTGGGAGGTAGTAGGAAGAGGATTTTCTAGTATCAGTTTCTTCATCTAAAAATCAAATATGTTAGAAAGAATAGGTGAAATCTAGTTATCAGAAGCAATTCACTTCTAGATCAAGGGATGCAGTAGTGGAAATTAACCTATAACACAACTAATTCCATAAGATATTGAAAAATTGGCATATCAAATCTGGATGGTGGGGAAATTTGGGCAAAAAAATTAAATTAATTTATAAAAAATACAAAAATACATACTTTTCCTCGTTATTTCCTAAACTACACACTTTTTTTTTTCCAATCACGGGGAAGTCGTCACCTCCCAAATTGATTTCCCTTCTTACACCCTTTTCTTTTTCTATTAGAGAAGTCAGCTAGAGTAAAACAGATTTCTCTTCATCTTTTTTTTTTTTTTTTTTCAAATCCGAATTTTATTAATAGAAAAGACCGAAAAAAAGTACAAGAAGGAAGGTTGGTTTGGGAGATGCCAACTTCCCATGGGATGGGAAAAAAAGGGTGTAATTTGGGAAATAATGAAAAAAGTATGCATTTTTTGGAAATGATTTTTTATGAATATTTTAATAATTTTGCCGGAAATTTGATCTATTTCTCTCAATAGATGTATATATATTCCTCAAAGACAAAAAAAAAAGTTACCTTGAAGTCAGCAATAAATAGCAAACTGTGCCCAAATCTTACAGCCAATATATATTTCCTATAATTAAGTTTACACTTTCTGCAAAAATAATGTTCCATTCACACAGACACATGCGGTACTAGCTAGATCAAAAGGTTTAATGTAAATGGTTCAAATATTTAATATCATTATGATTATTACATTGTAGCTTTACCTAAAAGTGTAGGAGATTTTTTTAGCTAGGGGTGCGGCTTCCCTCCACTTCAAGCCTAACATAGTTCCACTCCTACAATTGGTCTTTCATCTTCTTTTGCACAACTGCAATTTAATTCTTCCACCTACCCTAAAGTGAAGAGTGTGCTTCTTAATTATGTGCAAGAAGCGTTATTCTTTCTTAAATCTAAAATTAACATTCATGACTTAATGTATTTGTCATAAAGTATGTTGGACCTCCTACTTTGTTTTACAGGGTGAGAAACATCTCCAGTTTACTTGATATGTTTGCCAATCAAAATTCCTCCCTTCCCCAATTTTGATGTTCTAATAGTTTTTCATTTATTTTTTTGTGTAAAGATGCGTCTTCTTTTCCTTGTCGTTTTATTTTCTAAAGAAAGTATGTAATACACTGCAGGTTACTAAAGTCACTGCAAAGTTTGAGCTGAAGCCACCACCATATCCACTGGTAAGGTCTAAAGTCTGCACGTTCACTAATTGATGAGTAATGACACATTGAAGAAAGAAAATTTAGTTTAGCTTCATTCTTTTCAAACTCATACTCTATCAAAACTTTGTTTTGTCATATTTTAGTAAGCAAACTTAAAAAATGAAACAATTGAACAACACACGCATCTCAGTTTTTTGTGCGAGTATGCAAGGCTTATAACTCAATAAACATGTGGCATTGTTGACTCATAAATAAGGAATCAAAGAGTTTCATGCAACTTTACTTTATAAAGGTGCTCTGTACAGAGGTCATGTTTACACAAGTCACAAACTTTTCCGAACCTGTAAATTGACTTAATTGATTCCAAGTTCTTTTTACTCAACTATAACTGTGTTTCGGATGGTCTGAGGCTCTGAGCATTATTATGAACGCAAATGCCTTATTGGAAGATTTGCTATCACAATTTGATAGTTATTTTCCATTACATTTTTAATGATCTTCCTTTGCTTATTCTTCCTCACCAATAGTGATTGAATACTTTCAATAGTGAATTTTCTTATTCTGCTGCTGCTACTTTCTGATAATCTCTCTGGTTCTTTCTTGGGTTACTATTGCATTGCACTAGAGAATTGTATAAAAGAAAGACTTCAAGTTTCCATTGCTTTATATGCAAGCCTATTTGGGCAAGACATCTAGCATCAACCTTTCCTAGTTCAGGGATAAGAACCTTGTGAGAACCACACCACAAAAACTAGCTGTTGTGGTTGGAGAGCCCAAGGACATTTATACCCCACACCGGAATCCCATATTTGGGATGTGGGACTCAAGTCTCATACTTCGCAATTGGATCTAAACATTTACCTTGATTATCAATCATTCTTTCAATAAGCTTTCTTAAGTTTATAACAACTAGCCATCTAAATTCTTTCTATGTATATCAATTACACTGAAAATTTTGGGCTGATATAATACATATTTTACTTATATTGTCATAATGAAAATTTTCAGAATGCCCTGGAGCCAATTATGAGCCAGCGGACACTTGAGTATCACTGGGGGAAGCACCACAGAAGTTATGTCGACAATCTGAAAAAGCAAGTTGTTGGGACAGAGCTTGATGGGAAGTCACTTGAGGAAATTATAGTTACATCATACAATAAGGGTGACATTCTTCCAGCTTTCAACAATGCAGCACAGGCATGCATGTTTATAACCAGAAAAATCTTATTCAAGTTAATTTCAAAAGTATGATTTAGTAATCTTGTTATACTTACTGCAGGTATGGAACCATGACTTCTTCTGGGAGTGCATGAAACCAGGAGGTGGTGGAAAGCCATCCGGGGATCTTCTACAACTGATTGAAAGAGATTTTGGTTCATTTGAAAAATTCAGTGATGAGTTCAAGACTGCTGCTGCAACACAATTTGGTTCAGGTTGGGCGTGGCTTGCATGTGAGTAATAACCTTTTTCCACCTTATTTTCCTCCATTTTCTAGCTTCATTTATGATGTTTATGGTAAACTTAATTTATTGTATCAAGTAGTCTTACTCTTAACCCTTGTTCCTTTTTCCTTTATTGATGAAATATAGATAAAGCAAGCAAACTTGATGTGGGGAATGCAGTGAGTCCTATTCCATTGGAAGAGGACAACAAGCTAGTGGTGCTCAAGAGTCCCAATGCTGTGAACCCCCTTGTTTGGGGTGGTTATTACGTAAGTAATAAGGCATAGTAATAATATTAATAATATATAATCTTTCAATTCTTATCTTAAAACATGAATGACACGAAAGGGTAGAAGAAGTATTGTGGAATACATCTATTAGTTTGGTCTGTTGATATTCTTTTCTCTGATAGATTCTGATGTGATTTCATATTAATTTCTTGCAGCCACTCCTCACCATTGATGTTTGGGAGGTACTAATCAAATTTTCTTTCTGTTGGTGATCTGATGAAATTATTAATTTGCGCACACAAGCTTTGAAACACTCATTAATATCAAAATGCTGACTTTGTAATATATATTTTTTTCCTTTTTGTACAGCATGCTTACTACCTTGATTTCCAGGTGATATGTTGTTTCAAGCATCATATAATTACCAGTGTCTCTGAGATTTATGTGCTATAGATAAATATAATTATGACTATTTTGTTATCTTCACAGAACCGACGTCCTGATTATATATCAGTGTTCATGGATAAGCTTGTTTCCTGGGATGGAGCTAGCTCAAGACTTGAAGAAGCTAAGGCTTTAATTGCCAAGGCATAGATTTCTCCTGCTATGTGGTGCTGAATTGGATGCATAATGAGTGATTTATCCTGGTAGTGTTGTTGAATCGGATGCGAAATAAGTGAACTATTTTAATCTAAGCAGTGTAAGATGGAATGTCCTTTGCACTTTGATAGGTGTGGTATAGTGGTTAAATCATTTCAGTCTGCAGAATATATTTTGTGATCAGAAATCATAATTGTAGTTCTCTCGTGTGAGCAAATAATCCTGTGTATGCATGAACCATTACCATCAGTACAATAATACCATGATATAAAATTTCCTGCTTTAACATAATTTTTATAAGACAAGAAGCGTACCTACCCATGATATCATTGAAGAAACAAATTTTGAAGTAGGTGAAAGAATGTTGTGTTGATTTCACGTGTGATTGGAAATGGGTCGATTTCAGGTTTATGTGTATTTGAGAAGCCACTGCGAGTAGCTTCTGCGTTACAAACGCGATTCCAACCGTTTGTGACATGGTTCTAAACACACTATTCTTCTTTGACCCTTTTTTAATGCCACATTATGAATTTATGTGTGATAAGATGTTTCCGTCACTATGACTATATTTCTAATTTTCTATCATTATATATTTTTAGTGGATCTCACATGAAATCCAGTCAATAATAGATTATAAAATCCACCCAATAATAGATCATGTTAAAGAGAATGTATTGCAAGCATTTTTCTTTTTTCAATAGATTGTAATGGGAATGGGAATCACCTTAACACCCCACCTTTTTCAGCTATACTTCATTCATTATCATTGGCTATCACTTCATAGATATTTATGCAAAGCCATTAATACAAGTGAGTAATTCTCACAATCCCTGTACCTTCTTCTATACATTCGTTATATAGCCGCGGTTGTTGTCAATGTTTACTAGCTGTTTCTCGAACAACGGTTTATAACCATTGTTTGGAAACGGGTCGATTTCAGGTGTGTTTGGAAACGGGTTGATTTCAGGTTGATGTGCGTCTGAGAAGCCGCTGCGAGTAGCTTCCGTATTACAAACGCGATTTCAATCGTTTGTGACATGGTTCCAAACACACTATTCTCCTTTTACCCTTTTTTAATGCCACATTATGAATTTATTATGTGTGATAAGATGTTTCCGTCACTGTGACTATATTTCTAATATTCTATCATTAAATTTTTTTTAGTTTGGTCGTCCTATATTAAATCCATCCAATAATAGAGATCGTTTTAAAGGTAGTGTGTCGTTAGTATTTCTCTTTTTTCAATAGATTGTAATGGGAATGGGAATCACCTTAACAACCCACCTTTTTCAGCTATACTTCATTACCATTGGCTATCACTTTATAGATATTTATGCAAAGCTATCAATACAAGTGAGTAATTCTCACAATATCTATAGTCTCTTCTAACCGCGGTTGTTCTCAATGTTCACTAGCTGTTTCTCAAACAAGGATTTAAAAACCGCTGCTAAAAGCCTGTTTTTTTGGTAATCGAAGTTTCAGATGCAAAATAATCCGAGAATTCAGTATGGTCTAAAATTGATACAACAGCAACAATTGAAACTTTTTGCCAGTCAGTTATATGAATGAAACGACACCAATGTGCTATGTCAAAAACAGAAATTCATTATCCTCTACAATTGGTATAATACTAAAATTCAATCAGGAATAGCCCTTGATGAAGGGTGTTAATAAGGATACTAGTTTCAATATATATAATTATAGAAAAACAGAAATCTGTTGATTCATTCAGTATATTGGGAGATTCTGGCTAGGAAGTGCCAGATCTTGAATGAACAAATGAGCTTCACACTAAACTTTGGTCTAAATGAGAAATATTATAGTAAACCAAACAAAGGCTATGTAAACTTTCAAAGTAAAAAAGCATTAAATTGGTCATGAATCAGAAACTAAAAGTGCATCCCAAATGATGTCCATGTCTAAAGATGGCATTCTGCTTAACTGAACAGCTTCCGCATCTGATATCTCATGATGTGCATTTTTGTTTCTCTCACTTGTCTCAGCACCAACCCTGCTCTCTATATCAAACCGCCACTCCTTTAAGGTTGTTGAATCCTTGCCTTTTTTACTTCTCAACTTGCCATTCTCATCAGTATGCTTACTTGATGACCCTGCTGGTGAATCAGTGGGCTTCCTATGAGAAGAAATTACACCTTGTGAAATTGCTTGTAGTTTTGCCTCCACAAGTGCAGCAGTAGTTCCATTTAAAGAATTGGCTTGAATCACATGCTTCATATCTGGAAAGTTCAACTGAGCATATTCTCCTCTTAGTATGTATGCTGCTGTGTCATATGCAATGGCAGCATCTTCAGCTGTGTCAAAAGTCCCTAGCCAAACCCTTTTCCTATTTCTTGGTAATCTAATCTCTGCAACCCATTTCCCCCATTGTCTCTGCCTCACCCCTTTAAACAGCTTTCCTCTTCCACCACACTTCAAAGGCTGAGTCCTAGTGGTGCTCAACCAATTGTCATTGAAGGACTTGGACGTCAGATTTGTTGGATTCTTATTCATTTTGAGTGAACTATCACTACCTGCTTGATGCTGTGTTTGACCAAAATGGGATACAGGAAATGTGGGGTCTGAAGTTGTTGACATGACTTCACCACTTTTGATATGCAAGGATGGTGAATACAGCTTGGAAGGTTCCTGCAAAAACAAAGTCAAGTTTGGAAATTTGGGTGTAGCAGAAGAAGAAGCAAAAGAAGCCACTGGCTCATCAGAAACTGGTGCTATGGTTAATGCTGGGAGAGTTTCCAAGAGATTAAGAGGAATGGAGCTATGTCTTGTATATAAGGGTGAGACAACAGGAGTGCAGATAGAATTGAATCCAGCAACGGATTGACTTTTCTCTTGCCCATTATTGATGCCTTCATGACCAGAGAACTTTGTAGGGATATGACTAATGAAAGTGGCAAAAGGTACCTCTTCTTTCATTGAAGTAGAATATGTAGATGAAAGAAGCTTTTCAGGTGATGATGCTATTGATGAGTTTACCCCACTTGTTAATACTTGAACATGATGAGGAGCAATGAGATAGTGAGGACCTCTTATAATTGTATCCTCCAAAAACTTTGATCCTGTTGTTGCCATTTCTTTCTAACAAGTTGGCAATTCCTTTTGGGAGAAGATTTCCATCTTGGGAAATGTATATATAGATCCTTAAGACAGTAAATATGAAATAAAACACAGACAGATAGAAATGATTCAAATGCAAGCACTATAATAAATATAGGTTTAACTAATGTGTAGGTTCCTGAACGATTTCACAGTTTTCAAATAAGTTCATATACTTTAAAAGTTTGTAATTGGATCCTTGAACACATATAAAATTTGTAATTAAATCCATCATACACTTTCGCGTTTGGTTTCCTTAGGGTCCCAAAAAGTACAGGGACCTATTTGAATTTTCCTATAAAGTATGGAGACCTATTTGAATTTTTCAAAAAGTTCAATGACCCACAAATGACGAGTGAATGAATTACTTAATGGGACCCAAATAGATATTTAACGAAATCCTAACGAAAAAGTGTATAAGGGATTCAATTATAAACTTTTAAAATGTAAGGATCTATTTGAAAATTCTCAATAGTTTACGACGTACGGATTACTTTAACCATAAATATATTTCTTAAAGGCTAAGTAAGGCACGCCTCATCTTATCAGGCAGGAGTTAAGGCTAATAATAGTAAACGAACTTTATGTTTCAATAGGAGTTGGTATGGCTTCAATAAGATGTATTTCTTTATAAGAATTCCATTTTCTCCTAAAAATTCATGCTTGCATGCTATATCCTACTTTTGCTTCACAGCCAACCGGAATAAGACAGCTCAAGCTATTTTAGATTAGCTGTCTTACAGGGTGCAAAGCATATGTATAGAGAATTGACATTCGTTTCATGACAGCAACTTTCTTAATCTAAGACCTTTATGTTTATGCTATGTTATTATGTAAGGTATTATTCTTTTTCCTTATTAATAGTCATGTGATTATTTTTAACACCCACATGCTATATTCTTCTCTTCATTGCTAATGTAATTTAACGTGGTGGACAGCCAACTAACCAGACCAAACACACACTCACACACTTTGTTTTTTTGTCACTGATACATTTCATAGACATTAAACTCGGGAAAGAACTGTAAATTTATTTATAATAATAATAATAATAATAATAAGCACTTTCTCTACTAATTGAAATGCTTTTCTAATCACCAGATGAGGTGGCAAATCTCTTTATGTTTTTTCCTCGTTAAAGGCATTAATTTTGGAAGCCTTAGCGGTGCAGGTAACAAAGGTTTATTATCTATATTATCATGTACATGACTATTATATTTATCAAGGAATTAATTTTAATATCCTTTGTGCTAGTTTGATGAAATCATTGCTACCTTTTTCTAGGTCTAATATTAAACAAATGGCCAAAGTACATGAGCACAGCAAATGTATGTACTTTTTGTTTTTTTCTTTTGGTACCACACTTTGATGTCTTTTGAGAATGGCTTAAAGCCACTGAAAACGCCTCATATGGTAGATACATAAATTAAAGTGTACTGGAAGCTCATGACAGTGTTCTCCTCCATATTTGAGGCTATAATGATTAGAACTGCACCTCAGTGGGATTCATTGCTCTAATTTTAAGCCATCCCATTTGTTTCATGCCACATGCCGTGACCACACCAAGAAAGTATACACCATTTTTTAAGTGCATGTATGAGAGAGATTCTTGGCATCTTTCACTCTGTTTGTAACTTTTTTACAGAACTTTATACTATTCACAATCAGGTTCATCCAATAGTTGCAGCTGTTTTCTCAATTACTTTATAAACTAGCACATGGTTCTGACCAAGAAAGAATGTGATGTATACCACAAACCAAATTGTTAAGTAAAATAAACACGACATGAGGTCATGTATCAGATGCTGCTTTAATTAGCTGTCAACTTTTCCCACATCAAGAACAGATTAATAATTAAGAATGAATCATTTCCACATCAACTCTGCTTAAACTGAGTATCATGGTATTGCAGGTCGCCTAGTTGATTGAAATGAAGATGTACCTTCCACACGGGACATGAACACAACAAACACAAACATAAATTCTAAATATTATAAGATATACATAAAATAATATAAGATTAAGATAATATAACAAATTTTAAGATAATTAAAATAGAGGCATCAATATTTCAAAGTTCAACATCAATTACTGTAGACGCAACAAAATACTATTATTTATTTAAGGGAAAAGAACTTACACCCTCCCTAAACTTTAGCCCCTTTAAAAATAAGCTCACTCAACTATTAATTCTTCCTAATTAATTCTCAAACTCTAAGCATTAGGAAAATTGATCCTTCTGTTAACTCAAAGTTAAATCACTAATGATGATCGAATCCGATCATTCATTTTTCTTAAATCTCAACAGTTGATTATTATTTTATTTTATTTATTTCTTTATTTTTAAAATTTAAAAAAAAAAAATGAAAGAAACAGAGAAAGAGCTCTCTTTCTTGCATTCTCTTCTGCTTTTTGTGGGATCTATATTATTTTTTAAATTTGTCACTCCTATTGAGAGTGGAATGTATAGAATCAAAGACCTCACCTTTGTTTGTTCTTAAAACAAGAGAGCATACTAGGGGATATATTTTCTACAACTGGTATAATTTTGATAAAGTGGTATACAAAGTTGATGCACAGAGAATTTACATAGTCTGCATTTCTTTCAGAAAGTCGTGTGAGGAGCAAAATGTTGAAGGGTATATGAATCCTTGTCCTATGGCTATGAATCTTGTCAAGTATCATGTTATGCATCCTTGTTGTGTGTATACTTTGATGATTTTAATTTTTTTCCTCCTAAAAAATACTCTACGTATGCTGATATGAAATAAAGGTATGATATTCAGGTGTCTTAAAAGATTGCAAAGTAAGAGGATGAGCATATTGTCCAGTGCTTTGTATTAATATAGAACTCAAAAAATGCAGAAAATAACGACGAACAAGAAGGAACGCAAGAGATGTCCACATGGGGAGGCTGCACAAGGAGAAGGTAATTTTTGAATTAGATTCGAAAATAGTAGTAGATAGCATGAAGTCCTATTGTGATGACATTTCTCATTTTGGGGCTTTTATTTCTTCTTGTAAGGATTTAAGTTCTTCTTTTTGTCAAAACTCTCATGTTGAGGAGGCAAAACAATATGGTTGCTCATAACCTTACTAGAGTGGTCATAAATTATGCCAGTCCTCATTTTTTCTTTGATATCCAAACATGTATTGAACCTCTGATTATCAATGAAGTGCAGTAATTTTTTATTGTAAAAAAAGAAAGAAGTAATGCAAGAGCACTTTCTCTGTTTTTTTTTTTCATTTTTTTAAATTAAAAAATTTAATTAATTAATGATCGATCATTGAGATTTAAGAAAAATGAATGACCAGATTCAATTACTATTAGTGATTAGTGATTTAACATTAGGTTAACAGAAAAACCAATTTCACTACTCATTAAATTGAGGATTAATTGAGAATAATTAATAGTTGAGAATGTCTATTTCCAAACGGACTAAAGTTTGGGGGTTGTATGTTATTCTCCCTTTATTTAATTATTATTAAATATTTTATTTGTATAGATACAAAATTTCTAAAAATACAAAATACAGAAATTATAGAACAAAAAGCTAAGAGTACTTGAGATGTCCGTATTTCCTTTTTCATAATTATCCCCTCCATTGCCTTATTGAATGTACAATAGATTCTTAAATCGGCAACACTTCAAGCTTTTCAAATAATTGATTTCTTAAAATGGTATATATGCAAGCTAGAGCTTCTTCCACCAAGTAAGAATCAGTTTAATCCTTCTCACATCAATCTAGATTAATATAAAGTTTGTATTCCTTGGAATTCATACTGCAGCCCATAGAAATGCATATTCCACCTTTGACATCTAGTTTCTTCTTGGGTTTGGTCTGGCACGTGGGCATGTATTATACACCCAAAAACTCTACGCTGCAGAATAGAAGGTCTCTTTCCACTCCAAGTTTTTTCGGGTGTTTGTCACGAACACTCTTTGTTGAACATCTATTCAAAATGTACATTGTACAATCAATTGCTTCTGCCCAACATTCTTTAAGTAATTGTTTGGATCTCAACATGCATCTCACCATATCCATGATCGTTCTAATCTTCCTTTCTGCTACTCCTTTCTAGTGAGGAGTGTATCTAGTATTCAGTTGATGTTGAATCTCATGCTGTTGAAAGAAATATGTACAAGCAAGGTATTCTTGACCTCCATCTATCTGTTCCTACGGCTGTTATTTGAAATCAATTTGTTTCTCCACAAACGCCTTAAATGATTTGAAGACTTCACAAGCTTCTGATTTCTGTTTCAAGAAATATACCCGGGTCTTTCTACTAGAATCATCAATGAAGGTAATGAAATATATTCTACCACCATGTGTTGGTACCTCAACTGTCCACAAATCTAAATGAACATTCTCTAGCAGTTTTCTTGTTCATTAGGATTTTCCAACTTGAAATGATTCCCTGTCCTTTTTGCCCAATTCACAAGTCTTGCACACATGTTGAGACTTTGGCAAGTATACCATGTCATATAAGTAGGAAAAGAGTGAAAGGGATATCGTTCCCATGAGGATTGCGTGATAAATAAAAATATGCACAAATCGATTCTATCTAAAAGGTTTGTTGGGATCAAAGGGAGCTCGAAAGCTCATCAACCAAAAATTAAAGCTAAAAAGAACCAAACAAGAGAAATTAGATATTTTTGTATTTTTATCAAACACTTAAAGTGCAAGAACGAGTTTTACTTCAAAGATAAAAGTAAGTATGTTGGAGTTAGACTTCACTAATCCTTTCCTCTCATGCAATGAAATGACAAATAATACAGTTTCATACTTCAATTACGAATATCAATCCACTAAAATACTCAATCCCTAATTCTCTAGGTGGAAAGAGCCTAAATCCCAAAATTAAACCCTAGTTCTTTGGGTGGTCTAATTAGTGGATTTGCATTAAGATTAGGGATTCAAAGATAACTAATAAACCAAATTCCATTACTAGAGATAAGGTTTACTAGGTGATTAATTTCATGTCTAAATTCAATAAGAAGTTTCCAATTGCAAATCAAATCAAATATCAAATCATGGATGATCAAGCCACAATAAGCATTAAGCATAGAAATTAATTACTCATAAAGAAGTAGAAACTATATTAAAAGATCAAATAAAAAACATGAAGAGTTTGGGAAAAGTTATATCTAACCCCAACAATAAGGGGATTTAGTTACTCATAATCGTAGAAATAGCAAAATCATAAGAAAATAACAACGACATGTAATATTGTGAACAAGAGAGCATAATATTTGAGGGCACCAGCCCTCATTGCCCACCCCCACCCCCACCCACCTTTTCAATGCTTTTGCTTTCTTAACAACAAAAGATAAAAGACGAACCCTGGAGTGTCTTCCCGTGGGCTCTCATCTAATCTAATATCTATATATACATTTCAATACCTGGGGAAAACCCAAAAATACCCTTTCTATAATTGTGACACCTGTCTTTTTTTGAGGTTAATGTTGTAACTTTAGTCTATTAGCAGGAATCCCTCACTGCATAGCTTCTTCTCCTGTCAAGTCTCATAGCAAAGTGGGGTCATCTCAGTACTTGCCACCCTCCCGTCAATCCCTCACCGCACTCTTCCCGCAATCTACTTGGTCCTCTTCTTCATCTTTTGTGTTTGAATCGGTGGGTTCATCTTCTGTGTTTGAATCTGATGAACAACTTCTCCCGCCTCGGCTTTCTTCTCCCTCACCCACACTACAACGGAAGCTATGGTCCAGAAAGAGAATCGAATCAAGACCATGTATAGTTTCCTTAGTTGTTGGTTTGAGAATCTGACAATTCCTCTCCCTTTATGTCAGATTGTTCATGAAGAGAATCTCTTCGGCTTCGTTCTCCTCTCCCATTTCACCTTTCTATTCAGTTTTTTCACCTATTCTCAGCAACGACATTGCCATGGTGATGTATTCTCACCTTCAATTTCCAATTTCCCTCCGATTTTACCCTTTCTCAGATGGTTTTTTCTTTTCGATTTTGCAGGTTGCACAATAGGTGGAGAGATAGCCTCACAAATTGTTGGGGTCATCTGCTACTATTAGCCTTTAATGGGCTGGATTGTTATCGACGAATGATGAGTTAAAATGAAGGAGAAGCTTTGCATTTTCTTCAGCTGCACTCCAAGGTTTGAAGCCATAGTCACAAGTTTCTATATTCTCTGAATTTCTCTTTTTTTCATTCACTGAGAATGATTTATCAGTCAAAGAAAAATATAACTATGTAAACATACTTGGTTACCTTGAAGACAGTAAAGGTCGGGAGCTTGATTTAATGACAATCCTTTGTCATGAAGTCCTAATTTAATAATTTTATGCCCTACACATTTGTTTTGGTAGAGATGAGAACAACCCTATTTGCAAAAGCAGTATTCATGTATTTGATGTCAATATGCTGAGATATTAACAATGGCCTGTCTTTTCAGGAAAAACTGAAAGATGAAATGGTTTCCGGGAAGGACATTTATGGTATGCAATTGTGTCATTTTTAGTAATTGCATCCATTTATTTAAAGCCGATCTAGACCATTTCATGTGCTTGACCCTTATCACAAGTTGTGTATATATTTTATTGTGGTTCTCATCTATAACATATTCAGTTTAGCTCAGAAGCAAGGAATCAACTTGGTAGGGAGTATCAAAAGTGAGTTAATATATAAAGTCCATATCAGATGTCGACATCCTATTGTTTTTATCCTATTGAATTCACATCAAAACTTTAAATATGACATGGTACCCCCCCTTTTCACAACCTTTATTATTAAGCACAATCCATTTGCTGACCTCTATTATTTCATACAAGGGAGCGTCTTGAGGCTGATTTCATGAAACATTACCCAAGGAAAAACATTTCTCAGTTTGAAGAAATCAAAGAGGTATTTAGTGCATATTATTTTTTTGGTTGTAAAGGCTGCAGTATAAATGAAGCTTATATATTCTGTCCAATTGATAGTTTGTTAACGGCTTTTAAATATATGATTTGATGATTTCTGATGTTGTTTTCCGGATGGAACATTTGTTGTTTTAGGCAAAATTGTGGATGTTATTAGTGATGGATTTTGGTTTTATCTTGCTTGCAAGTGTAATCGGTCAGTGACCCTCCAATCAAATATTTATTTCTATGATAGCTTTAGGGTCCCTGTGCTTCAAGTTTGTCCTAGGTATGGTTTGCATTCTAAGCTATTTGCTTCCATTATCTTCCATTCTACTAAGGCTCACTTGACATTATTTTGCAATTGACTGTTTGTTATTTTTTTAGATCAATGTCCTTATTTATTTGGAATCAAGAATGCTTTTTTGTCCAGGTTCAAGCTAAAGATTTTGGTTGGGGATTATACAAATACTGCTGTGTTTGTCCTCTTTAATAGAGACATGTACCTCCTCCTTAACAAAACCTGCGTGGAACTGTTAACAGAATCATCCGAGGTAGTTTTTTTTTTTTTTTTTTATATTTGGTGGTTTTTAAGTTTTTTATGGCTTTTTGGGTGCCTGCTTGTTCGAATAGTGAGATTCAGTGAGTTTTAAATCAGTGAAATTTACACGAGTTTTAAATCTTTGGCACATGTCATTTTGCGATTCGGTGCTTGAATTGGATTTAGTGCTTGAATTTTGTCAGCACTATCACAAAATCTGAGGTATC
This sequence comes from Ammopiptanthus mongolicus, assembly GCA_039655645.1. Taxonomy (NCBI): domain Eukaryota; kingdom Viridiplantae; phylum Streptophyta; class Magnoliopsida; order Fabales; family Fabaceae; genus Ammopiptanthus; species Ammopiptanthus mongolicus. The sequence continues at coordinate 22,837,530 of CM077347.1, read as the reverse complement.
ATTCTAAATAAAATCTCAACCTTTCTATTGTTTTGGTTGTTTTAGCTCACTTTTAGGATTAAGGATGGTGTTATTAGATTCAATTCTTATATGGGTAATTTCATTAGCTGGTGGATAATAGATAGTTTGATTGTTAATTTTACATGCTGTGCTCCTTCAGGGATCGTGCAATATTGTTTCTTCCTAATCAATACTTTTCTACTAGCCTAAATACTGTTCTTTACAACCACTGAGGTCTTCAACACAAGACAGATCTTCAAGTACAGAATCCATGCATTATGTGAAACATGTGAAGGTTGTAACATAAATATAGTCATTTAAACTAGAATAACTTCATGCCTATGGTAACCCAGTGAACTTGAATGTCTCTGCTGTATTTCAATCATAAGCTCTCAACAAAGTCTAATTATATTTCAACCTTCCACCAAACTATACTGCAGGTTGCCATTTCGCAGCAAAACCTCTTTGCATGTATTAAACTATTATACATTTCTCAAGAAGCTCTGACGAAACTGAGATACATGTGTGACTAAAGTTTTTTAATGTTTGCTGTGAAGAAACTAGACAAGAGAGCTTATGATTACCAAAAGGATGATGAGTTACTTCAGTTTATTGGGCATTGTGCAGACTGCAAAGCATGGTCAAGGACTGTGCAGAGCATGATTTGGGAAGGTAATAATTTAGATTTATTCTTCATGATTATGCAATTTAGTTAAGATAGAATCCAATATATGTTGTTCCAGCTTATTCAAAAGCCAACAAGCCAAACTAACTATTGCTAAGCTTAGCAATAAGGATAACTCAACCTGAAACTCATACCTCCCTTTTTTCTTCTGAAATCAGCATAGTTAGAATGTACATACATTTTAGAACGAAGACATATATGAGTTTTTGCTTTCTTTAGTAACATGGATTATACCTCTTGGTTAAAACTTAAAACCAACCTGATTTATGTGATAATATTGTATCTAATTAGCTTCTATATTTTTGTCAAGGCCTCTGAATTGAAGTTGCATGAAGCAATTAAACAAAGTGAAGAAGAAATTTAAATGCATGCTCGAGAAATCTAAGTTTGATGATTCAGTCTCAAAATACAAAGAACACGTGGGTTCCAAAATTTCAGAACAGATATAAGAGGAATAAATTCCATCACTTAAATTAATTTCCTTCATTTTGAATTATTTTCCATCAGTTAGAACTTTCATCTTGAATTGAACACGTAGAATATCTTTCTGTTATTTCACCCCTGGATGATAAGGAAACCGATGTACATTTCTTTGTAGATAAGAAAGATATAATAACCTTCACCCGTCTGCCATGATTTTACCTTTGTAGATAAGAAAGATATCACCCATCTATGAAAACCAGTCTATCATAACCCGTCTGATCAGAAGGGTTATCATAGACAGGTGATCAGACGGGCGATCTCATAGACGGGTGATCATAGATAGGTTCCTTCAGTTCTCCCATATACAAGTTGCATCCTGTCTATGATCACACGTCTATGCTCACGTGACTATGAGCTCACCCGCCTATGACAACCTGTCTATGATCACTCATGCTCACCCGTGAAGGAACCTGTCTATGATAACACGTCTATGCTCGCCCCTCTATGATAACCCGTTTGATGATCCCATAGACGGGTGATCAGACGGGTTGTCATAGACGGGTGATCTTATACAAGTTGCATTCTGTCTATGATCACACGTCTATGAGATCACCCGTCTATGGTAGCCTGTCTGATCACCCGTCTAGACGGGTTATAATAGACGGGTGATCATAGACGTGTGGTCATCTCATAGATGGGTGAGCATAGACATGTGATCATAGCGCAGTACATTTAACTACTTAGTCAATAATTTATGTTAATAATTTTAAATATAAATTGTTGCATATAAACATGCATATCAGATTCAAATGACAACAAAAAGTTAGATAATATAACTACTAAAGTATCTGACATAATAAGACAACCGGTCTATGATAACACGTGTGATCTGAGATCACCCGTCTATGATAACCCGTCTGATCAGAAGGGTTATCATAGACGTGTTATCATAGACAGGTTCCTTCACGGGTGATCATAGACGTGTGATCATAGACAATTTACTTCAGTTGGGTTGTCATAGACGGGTGAGAATAGACGGGTTAACATAGACATGTGATCATAGACAGGTTCCTTCAGTTTCCCCATCTATGGGATCACCCGTCTTATTATGTCAGATACTTTAGTAGTTATATTATCTAACTTTTTGTTGTCATTTGAATCTTTTATGCATGTTTATATGCAACAATTTATGTCTAAAATTATTAACATAAATTATTGATTAAGTAATTAAACAATTACTGCACTAAGATTTTGTTGACAGGACTTAAACTCCAATTGCATGGAATTTTATTTTTCAGTTTATGCATACAAAATTGTCACTTGGACTTCCTTCTTTGGGAGAACTACTTACTGATGCAAATGATGTTATTAAGCTTAATCCTTATCTTTTTTCTTTGTATTTCCTTCTGATGAACAAAATGAGCTTACATTTATATGTACTTTATGAAATATACAATTCAAAATGATCTATGAATTTTCTATCTTCAATATTATATAAATCAGTTTCTATACTTTATAACAACATGAATATTAGTATATGATTTAATATATCCAATTTTTTTTATAGGTATAAAAAAATGTATAATTTACAAATTAACTTTTAGCAAAAATGTAGTAAGCAACACGGCGGGACCCGTGCGAATGCATGAGTATACAACTATGACATAAAAATTTAAGTTTTGATCTTACATTCACGCAAATTATGTGTTAATTAGTATAGCATAATCGATTTATTATGAATTTGTATTTTATGTTCTAATTAGTTAAAAAAATTATTTTTGTATGAAAGTTCTAATTAGATTATTGAGCCTATGTTAATCCTCGCGTGCATTGCGCATAGTTGGATTTCTTCGCATAAATGTTTTAAGAAACTCAATGTTATTAGCATTGTTTTTTATGAGTGTTCAAGATTTCCATTCTTGTGATTGTTTTTGTCAGCAAATGCAAGCATTGAGTCATAAGTTTTGAATTTTAAAAATGAAAACTCAATTAGAAGGCAAAGCCATGTGTATAAATTTTTATGGTTTACAACTATGTCAATATTGGTATATAATTTACTTTATTCACTTATTTCCTCGGTAAAAAAAACGGATCAATATTCAATTTTACATTTAGAAAAAATTGTAGTAAGCAACATAGCGCGACCCGTGTGAATGCACGGGTATACAGCTAGTTCTCTCTAAATCCAATCCACTTTCCAAATCAAATTCTGATAGGGGCTTTGCTATGGGCACTCCAAAATTTCTAGGGGCACCCCCATGAACAGTGCATTTACCAAAATACCCCCTTAAATTTTTTTTTTGTCATTTGGCTCACTCGCAAATATGTTATTTGCGAATAGGAAAAATGTTTGCATTCTTGCAAATATGATATTTGCGAGTGAGTTATTTTTTGAGAATTGCTCACTCGCAAATATGATATTTGCGAGTAAAGCAAGTACTCGCAAATATCATATTTGCGAGTGAAGAAAAATTCTCTTCACTCGCAAATACCTTATTTGCGAGTATTGGATGATTTCGCAAATAAGGTATTTGCGAGTGTGAAAAAATTTTCTTCACACGTAAGTGAAAAAATTTTCTTCACTCGCAAATAAGGTATTTGCGAGTGGGTAATTTTTTTTTGGAATCTCGCAACTAAGTATAGTATTTTCGCAAATATCTTCTTCACTCGCAAATATGATATTTGCGAGTAAAGCAAGTACTGGCAAATATTATATTTGCGAGTGAAGAATAAAAAATACCTCTTTGATGGGGGTATTTTGATAAATACACTGTTCATGAGGGTGCCCTTAGTAATTTGGGGGGTGCCCTTAACAAAGCCCTTCTGCTGGCCTTGTGTTTCTTCTTCTTTTCAATTGCCCAGAAGCTTGCTTCACGTGGGCTTCATTTGCTCCACAATCTCTTCATTTCATTTTTCTTCCAAAAAGAACTTATGGGCTCATATAATTGAACTTGTTTCTTTATCTTCAATTTTTGCTAGGAGCTCAACACCCAAATTAAGGCAAATCTTTAATATTTCCTACAAACGTAAACGTAAACAAGTAAAACACTATTTGATAAACTCTAAAAACATAAAATTAAACTAAATACGTGAAACACTATTAAAAACTCAAATAACTAAACTTAGGGACAAAACTCAATCAATTAGCATAATTAGGAGCAAAAATCTATCCAAAAAGCACACACAAATCACATAATCTAGAAGATTATCAATACAGAGTTCGGTACATTTGCCACAGGCAAATAAAAAACAAGGTCCTTCCTCGACAAATAATTCAACCCAAAAAAATGAAAATGATCGGAATGCATGTGCTATAACTAATTATCATATGGCATCATAAAACTCAAATAAGAAATTTTTTCATGATAAACGTTTAATGGGAATATGTTGTTCAAAGTTGTGACACCCCCTTCTAGGACGTCACATGGTTACCCCTTCTGTTCTAGAAAATAAACTCTATTAATCTTTTTCTGGTTACTTTCAGAAATTAAAGTTTTCTAAAACTCTACCACCCCATAGCATAAAACAATATCCAGTACTATATGCATCTAATATCATATACATACTAGTTCCTTATCAGTTATATACAGGGCCTTTATATAAATAGGCCATTCACAAGATACAAAACAAAGAAGTAAACTGCATAATACCCGTGACGCTCGAACTGAACCACTACTCAAAATCTCCTGGCCCTCAGTAGCCAGAATAACCAACTGACGCACTATTCTAACTCTAGCCTCTCACTACAGCTGGCCACCCTCTAATGGTACCCGTTGGGGAGATCCTGTCGATCATCCCCAGTCTCCTGAGATACAGCAGATGTAGATGTCATAGAAATCCCTTCCTCGTCCGGAGCATCGTCCTTAGCATCCACGGGATAGTCCTCCGGCTCTCTCTCCACAAGCTCCTCTGGATCCTCCTCGATCTCATCGACCGCTGGATCCACAGCATCTGGGGCTGGGGGTGGTGCTAGTGCCGCTGCTGGTAGAGGCTGTGCTAAATCCTGAAGCACCCCCAACTCTCCCTGGTCTGCCAAAAACTGTAGTAGGAGCCACATCGGAGGTAAAGGCACCTCGATGGACTCTACTGTATGCATACGTCTGTGTGGTCCTCCTTCAAACGTACCGACTACCTCCCGGACTGGTCCTATATAAATTGCGCTTTGTGCCCCGGGGTTTATTGCCCAGGCGCCAGCATGGTCAACATGCTCAAAGGTCAAGGATCGAACCCTGGAGTGCTGGAGGGGCACCTCTGGATCCATCTATAAACAGAAACCAATATATACCAACAAGAAAAGCCAATCAGGAATACGCAAGAGTGAGATACCAATATATGGATTTAAATACGATAACTACATGTAAAACACATAAACACATATAAACATATATCATCATAGCAATCCATACGTTTTTCTGATTAAGTAACTTGCCAAAAGGGATTCATACCCGTCAAACATTATCATTTGTAAGAATGCATGAACACTTCAAAATCAACGTCTAGTTTATTACTTAATCTCCGGAGATCCCAACTTCATGTTCATCAAGCTGATCAAGCTCGGCTGTCCAACATTGAATACACCGTAATACCATAGCAACACTACCCTACGCAAGGCACAGTGATCATCAATATGGCTTTCATTGTCCACCATGGCACATGATACAATGTAACATGAATATCCTGACCACCAAGATATCATGATTAATTATAGGCACGTCTGCCAATTAATGCATGTAAAACATTTTGTTTCTTGTCACTGTTCTTTTTCGCTCGTTATTTCCTTGTCGAAGCTCAAAGGCTATCGACCAGTCATGATTTACCATTTCTAGCACTTTTCATAATCAACACGGGACACAACGTCCGAGTGTTCAGTCACGAAATCTTAGACCGATACACCAGTCCTAGATTCGTGGTAGTAGAAACCAATGTTTACCTTTAACAACGTTCATCATAAAGTATACAGGACGCGAAGTCCACAGGACACAAAGTCCACAATACCACAACATGGATCTTAAATCCACGTGTCATCATCACAGAATACTAGTAACCCGACGTCTCGTTTACTAGGTTCACGTTTCAATGTTTATCGTCGTTTTCGTTCGATGAAACACAAATTAAAACGAAATCCCCGCAACTTATCCAAGTCGTTGGTTTTGATATCATTGAGTAAAACTTGTTTATGAAAAATCCTTTTTCCTTAAAATCCAAAAACTTACTTTTCTCTTGAAAATCAATTTCCTAACGTCATAGTTCTCAAAATAGGGTCATTTTGTGACGGATTCGTCGTTCCAATAAAATTATTATTTTTGCCGTCATCTTAATGTTTTAAAAACGTTCCAAGTCAAAAATTAGTTTTTCCTTCCAAGTAATTTTCTCCATCTCAAAAATTAATTATTTTTTTGAACATATCTCTTTTCATCTACTAACTTTTCCTTTCCAATTTCCTTTGGTAAAATTAACATTCTTGAGAAGACTTTTAAAAGCTTTTACCTTAGTCATTAATGGTGCACTGACCACTGTCAGGCTTCTCAATCAACAATCAACATCCATACAGTCAATACAGTCTCATCACAGCAGATAGTACAGTTATAGCATATATCAACATATAACACATAATTACCGACAATCAAACATACAGGTAATTATTGACAAATAACATCATAGCGAAAATTAAATTAAACATTCACCATGCAGTTAAATTGAAACTTATACAGACCACAACATACACAGATAACATATAGTTATCGACAATCCCTCAGGCAACCTCCTCTTACCTTTTGTAGTCTAAAAAGGATTTGAGCCCTCCAAGTTCTTCGAGTGTTCTACTACTCCGTGAATCCTCGACTCACGTGGTCCGAACGCACTCCAAAAATCAACGAGCTACGCTTACTCTATCAATCCTTCACCACACAATCATAAAATAAGTCAAACTTTTAAAATATCTTCTTAGTTGCTTAAGGATAGGTTCAGCCCCCTTCAAAAAACACTAGGATAGGGTGTTCAAAATTTCACCAACTAGAACCTATGGTCCTTTAGAACATAATCAAGCTTCCTTTATACAAAAATGAACCAAAACCCCCTCTTAAACCCCTTGGGTAAATTCGGCCAAGCCTAGGGTAATAAGGAAGGAAATTTATTTTTGGGACAAGCTTCTAGATAGTCATAGCATGCATCAAGGTAAGTTCATAAAAATTGGTTTCATGGCCATTGAATTTTTCTAACATTTTCTAGGAATTTTTGAAGGTAAGGTACTAGAATTGAAATCATAGAATATTGGTCATGAGTATGGATCAAGATAGAGATTACCCTCTTGTAAAATGAAGACTTGCTTGAGTTCAAGCTTCTCCTTCACAATTTAATCTTTGTTGATCTTTGTCCTTCCTTGAAATAGCAAGAAAATGAAGAAATTTTGGGAGGAATGAAAGAACAAGTTGCTGCACTTGAGGAGCAGAACTGGCGTGAATGAGAGGTGAGAAGAGTGGTTTCACTTGGATAAAACTTGAGGGGCAAGAAGGTAATTCTTTAGGAGGGCAAAATGGTCATTACCACACTTGCTCATCATGACACTAGTGACTCACTAGGTGACTCACTAGATGAGTTGTCCTTGATTGGACATAGGATTTATCTTGTAGCGGGTCCCGATAAATCCGTACTCAGCTCCGCTATTTACCCGATTAAAGATTTCACCTAAAAAAAACATATTTTATTTCACTTTTTTGTGAAAATTTTTAAAATAGCCAAAGTCGTTCGAAATTTAATTACAAACCTACATGTTTCGTTCACGGGTCAAAATTAGATCGTTTGAGCAGTAAAATCATACTGTCAGTAGAAAACGCAGACCGGGCTCCGTCTAAGTTTTCGACCAAAATTTAACCATAGCTTCCTACGATAGCGTAGAGCATGACTATGGTCTCAGATTTTTTTATTTCCCTCTCTAGACCCTCTAATAAAATACAAACGAATAAATACGGTTTAATTAAAACAAAAAGCTCGAAAGCTTGAAAAATCGGGGTGTTACAAAAGTAATTTTTACCTTAGCGATAAATCTTCCCTTCTTGCCAATCAAGATACATAAGCCTTGATGAATCTACATCTTGTAACCCTTCTCTGATAGTTGTCTCATACTCAACAAATTATGATGAAGAGAAGAGTATAGAAAACATCAGAGATAAAGTTTTGAGAACCATCCTTTAATCTTATACATACCCAACATTTCCCAAAATTGGAAAATTTGTATTATTCTCAAATTTTTCTGTTGACATAACAATTTCATCCAAAGAAGAAAATAGCTCCTTTTTGCCATACATATGAATAGTACAATCAGTATCCAAATACCAAATATTTTGATCTTCTGCAATAGAGTTACTTGCCAGAAATAAACTTTTTGGGTTATAAGAACTCTAACCAACAATTTGGTATTGCTTTTCTACAACATTTGCCTAGAAATTATTCTGAAATCTGAATTTGTAATCTGCAGTTTTAATCCCATTGTAATAACAATTAAATTATTTCTTTTCTGGTAGTTGTTTCCTCTTCCTCAGTTGGTAGACCCGAAATTATTTCACCTCTTCCCGGATTGGATGGGCTAAAATTGTTATCTCTTTCCTAGTTGGAGTTGTTGTCACAACCTCTTCCTCTAAAGTTTTCTCTACCTCTGCTCTAAAGTTTCCTCTTCCATAATTATTGAAACCACACCATCTATTTTCTTCGTTGTGACTGGACTCTGCAATATTGCCAAAATTCACCAGCCTTTTTAAAAGCTTATTCATTTAAATTTTCTGTCTTCTCTAAAATTCTGCTTATATGGCTTTATATGCTTCCTTGTAACTTTCTAAAAATCTATGTCTTCTCTATAATTCTGCTCATTTTCTAGATTTGTGATTGTTATTATTTGGTGGCTTATGCACTTCTATATGATGGTGCATTAAAGCACTTCGACCAAAACTTGAGAAAACTTGCTACCAAATGCATGATTATTTTATCTACATACAATTTTGTATGCTTAGAGATTACAATTGTTACATTTATTTACGGATAAAAATTAGATTAAACTTAATCTTCATATGCACATGTATGAGTATCAACTTATTAGTATCTAATAACAATGAAATAGATGAATGAATTTAGTATATTATATACCTTATTAGTGTATGCACAGACCGTTTACTAACATGTATAAAAACCAACGCGACCCATACGACCCATACAAATGCACGAATACCGTACTAATGTATTTTTACACTTGTGTCCATATACCATGTCAATTTTTCAACATAGTTCACTACCATTATAGATGTGGTTACAATTAGAACGAATTTAGCAATTTCTAATAAAAAATATAAAATATAAATAAATAAAACTATAATTAATGCATAAAAAAATATTTTCACCTATATTTTGGTACCATTCTCAATATGTGTAAGGTTATCTTTGGTTCAAAGAAGGGGAGAGATTTTAATGGAGGGGAGGGGAAGGGAGAGGAGAGATTTTAATTAGGTAATTAGGTAATGTGTTTGGTTGAGAAGGGGAGGGAGAATATTTTAATGGAGGAGAGAGAAAGTGACACTATTCATGCTTGATTCACAAGAGGGAGGAATTTTAAAAACTATTTTACTTTTATATCCTTATATTTTTAGATTTCAACATTTATAAGTTAAGATATTTTAATCAATGCATTAAAAATGTTTTAAAACTACTCCTCTCCCCTCCAAATCCCTCTAATATTGGAGGGGAGCCAAAATTGAGTAATGAGAGATTTTGCTTCCCTTCATTCCCCTTTTCTCCCCTTCAAAAAGTTGAACCAAGTATGCAAAGTATAAAAAGAAACCCCTTCCCTTCCCTCTCCCTCCAACCAAACACTATGCAAGGAAAATGCTAACAACACACTCTTTGTTATAAGATAAATTTCTTGTGGGATCTACTAAATAACATGATCCACTTTCTATATAGTGAGTCCTACGTAAAATCATCCAATATCAAAACGTGTGTCCGAAAGAATGTTCAAAAGAGTATATTGTAGTACCGCTGGTACCAGTAATAATGAAAATTATTAATAAAGATTAGTAATGAAGATTGATAATCAGTTTGTGGATAAGAGGGATAGTCTCTAAAGTCAATTCAAAAACCATAAAATAATCATAATAGGAATTAGGATTTTGCTTAACATGCTTTGGGACTTTGTTATATTTTCACAAAAATGAGAGGAGCCAAGTGTCAATAGATATACGAGGGCTATATCAAAAAAACGTATCCTATAGCAAGTGGAGCGGTCAAATTGTGATTTTACGGATTTTCCCAAAAGTAAAGTGTAAGAGTAAGAACCAAGACGAAATGTGTGAAAAGCGAAAACCTTAAACTGGTTAAGGTAAAAAGAAAAACAAAACAAAACAAAAACCTTAAAAGGCAAAAACCCTAAACCCTAGAAGCTGCTTCTTCTAGAGCCTTCCCTTCCCCTAGCTTCTCTTGATAAGGAACCGTGCAACGTATGCATCAATCAGTGTCTGCAATTTGTTGAGTGTGTTTCTCAGTTACCCATTACTCTCAATCCAACCATGTACCGTTTTGCCACTTCCCTTGCCTCCAAAGCTCGGTGAGTCACCAATGGCAGTGCCCTCCTTTTGAGCTACCCTTCATTTTTTCTCTTCTGTTTTCTGAAATTGTTCTTCTGGGTCAATGTCAAAATGCTTGAAAATGGATCAAAATTATTGCTTTTTCATGTTTTGGCTATTGTTTCTTAGACAGATCCTGCCATGTTGATTGCATGTATGTGTATACGAATATCCCATTCTTTTGAATGGTTCTGACTTTAAATTATTGTTCTTTTGGTTTCAGGATTGCTAGGACCAGCAGTCAACAGGTGACACACACTTCTTTACTAGCACTTCTTTGTTTTTTTTGTTGAAAATGTTTTTGAGATTAATGATCCCTTTTATTTACTTTAATCATTTCTCATGGTATGATTTTTTCTATTTGTTGTTGCATTTCATAGATTGGAAGTAGGTTGAGTTGGAGCAGGAATTATGCGGCCAAAGATATTAAATTTGGGGTGGAGGCTCGGGCTTTGATGCTGAAGGGTGTTGAGGAGCTTGCTGATGCTGTCAAAGTAACCATGGGTCCTAAGGTAACTGAGCAGATCATTTATTTACTTGTTGTGTTACTTGTATTTGCTGTGGGGTATGTGTGTTTGGTATATACTTGGGTAGGACGAGGGAGAAGGGTTGAAAATGAAACTTTATATGTATGTTTACTGATCCCAGTTTTTTATTTAATCAATTTTTTCTCTATGGGAAGAGCACCACTTTTTGGTGTAGGAATGAAAGGCATCAATTCTAGTCATATCATTAAAATGGTGTTGTTCATGATTGTTGATGTTAAGTTTCTCCTGTTTTAAGGGGCGTAATGTGGCGATTGAGCAAAGTTTTGGTGCCCCTAAAGTGACAAAAGATGGAGTAACTGTTGCGAAGAGCATTGAATTCAAGAATAAAGTCAAGAATATCGGTGCCAGTCTTGTAAAGCAGGTTGCAAATGCTACCAATGATGTGGCTGGTGATGGTAAGCTGTTATGTTCATAGAAGGTTATACTTTATAGTTAAATCTTCATCATTGGCTATTTTGTTATTGAAGAAATGCTAGATTGCATGTTTCTTTGATGGGTAGAAATTGGTTTGGTTTTATTCCTATGACACGATATAGATGTTATATATCAGATACTGTTACATTTTGACATACTGATATTGTGCAATTATTTTGGTGAGGTTGTTACTAAGACCTAATAATGATGGAGCAATCTAAATTTTGGCAGGAACCACATGTGCTACAATTCTTACCCGGGCAATATTTATGGAAGGGTGCAAGTCAGTTGCAGCTGGAATGAATGCAATGGACCTGAGGCGAGGTATAAATATGGCTGTTGATGCTGTGGTAACAAATCTGAAAAGCAGAGCACGGATGATTAGCACTTCCGAAGAAATAGCCCAGGTTTGTGTATGAAATTTTGTTTAGAGCCACTAGCATATTGCAGGAGACAGCAGCAAGGATTGTGAGTTTTAATTGAACTTTCCATTTTTAAATTTGCGATGATAGGTTGGGACAATATCAGCTAATGGGGAGAGAGAAATTGGGGAGTTAATTGCAAAAGCTATGGAGAAAGTTGGCAAAGAGGGTGTAATCACAATCTCAGTAAGTTTTTATATGCTCATCTTGTTAACATTTTATTTTCTTTGGGTTTTACTTTTTTTTGTTGGGAGGGTTTTTTTTTTTATATTTTTTATCTTGTTAATGTAATGTACAGTAGATTACATTTACTTTTTTTTTTTTCCCTTTCCTCAACTTTTTCCTTCATGATTCTAATTTCCATCTCAGCCATCTGTTATTGAACATTTATCCTTGCCTCCAAAGGGGTCCTCGGTTTGAATATTTGTGACATGCATTTCTGGATTTGCTGTGTCCTAATGTTTAAACTATTTCAGGATGGCAAGACTTTGTATAACGAGTTAGAAGTAGTTGAAGGTATGAAGCTTGACAGGGGTTACATTTCTCCATATTTCATAACTAACCAGAAGAACCAGAAATGCGTATGTTCTCTCTCTACCTCTCTACTTCACAGAACTATAAATTTTTTCGGTAGAATATTGTATAGAATACATCGGTCATGAACCCCCTTTTTAATGTTTTGATATATTATGTGTAACCATGTCATGTTTGCACCTACAGGAACTTGAGGATCCTCTCATCCTAATCCATGAAAAGAAAATCTCAAGTATAAATGCTGTTGTTAAAGTATTAGAGTTGGCTTTGAAGGTTAGCAATGTCATTTGCTTCATTTTTCATTGACTTTTAAAATATTGATATTGGCTGACACTTTCATACCAACAGAGACAAAGACCTTTATTGATTGTCGCCGAAGATGTGGAAAGTGATGCCCTTGCAACTCTTATTTTAAATAAGCTTCGTGCTGGAATCAAGGTTTGTTTTCCTTATCTGTAGCTTTATTTTCTAGGTTATGATTGGTTTCTTGGTTATGCTATGCATATTTGTTGCGGTATTGTTGTATTGTCTTAGGTATGTGCCATTAAAGCCCCTGGTTTCGGTGAAAATAGGAAAGCCGGTCTCCAGGATCTTGCAGTTCTTACAGGAGGTGAAGTAAGTTTTCTGTTCGCTATAAGGTTAATACTATATTGAGGAATGCTATCATACAAACCTGAGAATGATGTGTTTTCTCTATCCATTTAGCTTATCACTGAAGAGCTTGGCTTGAATCTTGAAAAAGTGGATCTGGATATGCTTGGCACTTGCAAAAAGGTAACCATTTAGCTTAATTTGTTGTAGCATTTGAATTCACGTTAGATTTTTGGTACTCTTTCATGGTTAATGTGCATGATTGGACAGTTCTAGCTGAGGATGCAGATTGCACTTTCCTAGTGTGACTAGTGTTTTAGCTCGAAATAAATTTTCATTGGATGGTCACCATTCTTATCCTGATAATATATAGGGCTAATTGATTTGGACAATTAACTAAGTTTCTTTATGTTCTAGGTAACCATTTCCAAAGATGACAGTGTCATTCTTGACGGAGCTGGTGACAAGAAAGCGATTGAGGAGAGATGTGAGCAGGTTTGAGTAAATCTCCTACTAGATTTGGCTCTACCATTGTTGGTATATTCTATTTTCATGCGGTGATAGGTCAGATTGTTTATTGATTTTTTGGACTCTTGTGTTGAATTCTGACAAACAGATTAGGTCAGCAATTGAAAATAGCACTTCAGATTATGACAAGGAAAAGTTACAGGAAAGGTTAGCCAAGCTTTCTGGGGGTGTTGCGGTGCTTAAGGTATGCTTATTTAAGTTGACCTCACTTGTTAATGGCTTTTACCTGGTGAACATCCTAAGGTTCTGTAATGATAAAATTAACATCCGAAACCTCCCTTTTGCAGATTGGAGGAGCCAGTGAGGCTGAAGTTGGTGAGAAGAAGGATAGAGTGACAGATGCCTTAAATGCAACCAAGGCAGCTGTAGAGGAAGGCATAGTACCAGGTACATTAATTTATTAGCACTGGCAGTTGTATGCTTAGTTTCACATCCTCCAATCAGATTGACATATTATGTTTTGCCCAGGTGGTGGTGTTGCTCTTCTTTATGCATCAAATGAGTTGGATAAGCTTCAAACTGCTAACTTCGATCAAAAGATTGGCGTCCAGATTATCCAAAATGCTTTAAAGGTTAGTGTCTTATTTGTACTGTTGCTGATTTTTGGTTTAGATCATCAATAGCATTTTGTTTTTGGCAGGCACCACTTGATACATTATGTAAGGAAAACCTGTAACAAATTGTTTTTCTTTCCCCTCACTGATTCCTTTCAGACATCATTTTGCAATATTTTGAGCTGAATTTGCCTTTAATATAGTTTGGTTTAACTTACATTTCAATTTTAGTTGCTCACTCCTTTACTACCTGTTTTGCAAACAATGCAGACACCTGTGCACACAATTGCATCAAATGCGGGAGTCGAGGGTGCTGTTGTTGTTGGCAAGCTATTGGAACAAAATAACCCTGATCTTGGGTATGATGCAGCCAAAGGTCAGTGTTCCTTGTTTTCTTTTTCCTGGTTTTGTGTACTTGTAATGTTGAAAGATAAGGCTCTTCCATTATTACTTAGTTATTCTGATGTCAATTTTTTCCTGCTTCATAATTAGGTGAATATGTTGATATGGTTAAAGCTGGAATTATTGATCCATTGAAGGTGATTAGGACTGCTTTGGTTGATGCAGCCAGGTAGGATGTTAAGAAATTTGCGTTATATATGAATGTATGTGGTATGTTTATTATATACATTTGCTTATCACCATTTTTCTGCAGTGTATCTTCTTTAATGACTACAACTGAAGCTGTTGTGGTGGAACTCCCAAAGGATGATGATGATGCCTCTGCTATGGCTGGTGGCATGGGTGGAATGGGTGGCATGGATTATTAGCGGGCTATTCCCCTCTTGAGTCCGGCTTCCTTTCGATTGGACCTGGAACGTAGTGCTGCTTCACCATTAGAATAGCCTTTTTTTCTTATTTGACAGAAGGCATCATTGTAATCATAGTGAGAGATCAAAGATGTGGTTAGGGAAATTGGTGATTGTTGTTGCAATGATCACAATTAAGATGTTTGGAATAATTTTTACCTTCAATTTATTAGACATTGTACCCCAGTGAAATGAAGTGTGTTAAATTTCGATGTTTCAACTTGATACTTTAACGGGTTAGATATAGATCTTTCAAGTTATGAATATTTGGAAGTTTCAAGGTCAATGGAAACCTTTCATAAGAACTTGATAAAAGAAAAATATTTCGGTTATATTATAAACACATTTAAAGTGCACCTGGAATGAATTGAGTGCAACTGACGTGCTTGTCAACCGGGTCCCATTCTATCATTTAAACAAGTACAAAATTTAAGTGTAGTTCTATAGATACTTGTGGTGTTGTTTTTCAATAAAAATTAGACACATGTAATATTTATTCAATGAAAACAATGAAAATCTAATGTGTAATTATTATATATGTTTTATTCTCATTCGAAAATATCATCACAAACAAATAATTAATAAGTTTTGTACTTTAAACAATCAACTAAATTTTGCAGGTCAACTAAGCAAGGTCGTTGAAGACAAGTTGCAAGCATCGGTGGACCTTCCAAGAGTTGGGGATAATTTTTTTTTCCAATTTTCTTTTATATAAAAAAGTTATGTATGGTACACTCAGAATAATTTGCACCACATATATTATATGTAAACCCCAAAAAATAGACATTGTTTGCAACCCAACATTTTTAGAGTTCACTGCAACTATGCTTCTTCTAGGTGGATGTTCTTCCAGCTCCCTAATATCCTCTATCTGCTTATACCCCATTGCAAGATAGTAAGCAAGGAAGGATTGAATAAGAGGGAGGGGCATATATATATATATATATATATATATATATATATATATATATATATATATATATAGGTGTAGCAAATATTTTTAGGAATTTACTTTTTGAAAAAATACCACAAGTAAATAATTAATTGAACAAAATATGTTTTAAAGGGAGAGACTAGTACCCATGTTTGCCTGTCTCTAGATCTGTCCCTGTGAGCAAGCACTAGCTAGGATTTCGTATACCGGATGTTCACAAACTTTATTCATTTGAATGATAAAATTATGTATAATTAATTATGAATTTTGAATAAATCATTTTAGTAGTGCCTCCCTAAAATTTTTATTCAAGATCCGTCACCGGTTGCATGATACATCTATTCCTTATCATAATCATAATCATCTACTTCCAGCACACTTGAGAGTGCTGACATCCATGCCTGCAAACCGTGGGAAGCATCCTTTTTCATCAATACTTCCAATTTGCAAACAGCCTGCCTTGATACTCCATATCTTAACAAAAGAATTCCGAGTGATTTAAATCTACAATCATCAGGTTGAATGGCAGCTCTTACCATTTCCTTGAGAGTTTCTATGGCTTCCTTGGGCCTCCCAGCTATAGCATACAGGTCAAGCAAATTATTATAACTTAACGAATCCCTCAAGAGTCCCAATTTTCGCATTTGCTTTGCAATTTGAATGGCTTCATCAAACCTCTCAATTTTCTTATACAAACACAGCATCATTGCAAATGTAAACTCATTTGCAGCCCCATTTTTCTTCAAGGTTTCAAATATCTCTTTTGCTTGGTCAACCATAGATCGCTTAGTATAAAGATCAATCATACAATTAGAAGAATATACAGCAGGACCTTCTTCAGATGATTGAAGCAACTTGTATGTTTCTTGTGCTTTTTTCAGGTAGCCAACTTTTGTATACAACTTGATCAAAGAATTATATATAACTGTATTTCCCGGCAAGCCAACTCTTTTCATTTCATCAACATAACTGATAGCTTCTTTAACCCTTTCAACATCAGCAAAAGCATTGATCAATACCCCATAAACTATAACATCAGGCTGCACACCATGTCTAATCATTTCTTTGTATATATCTTCTGCCATTTCCAATTGGCCTAATTTTGCGAAGCTGGAAATCACAGCGCAATATGGGATGCAATTACTCACTAATCCTGCCTCCTGCATTTTTTTCAGATAAGGTTTGGCAATATGGGGTTTGTCAGCACTAGCCAAAATTTGTATGAGAGAACTATAGCTGCATTTGTCTGCAACCACACCATGTTTCTCCATACTATCAAACAATTGACATGCTTTATCATAGCATTTTCCTATGCCATAAGCTTTAATCATCACATTGAACTCAAGGACGCTGAGTTTCTTCCTTTCTTGGCACCAAATGAAGACTTTCTCAGCTTCCAAAGTACGACCATGTTCCCCATATGCATCAATATTGGCAGCATAGCACTCAAATGTCATATTGCCAGCTAGATGAAACCTCTGAAACCATAACAAGGACCGTTCAAGCATTCCAGCTTCTATGTACATCCTTGTCAGGGCAGACTGGGTGAATTGATCAATTTCAAGGCCCCTCTCATCCAGCTCTGATATAAGTTCTTCTGCTTCATGAACCATTTTCCTTATTGAGTACGCATACAAGAGGGTACGGTAACTCACAAGATCTGGCTCAAGGCAGGCCTCTTTCATCCTTCTAAAATATTTTGTTGCCATATTTATCTCATTATGCTTAGTATGGAGAGAGATGAGAATATTAAATGTCCTTGTGTTAGGTGAGCATTGAAGCTCTTCCATTTTTTGCAGAAGTGAGCTTACTTCCTCTAGTTGTCCATGGTTTCCACAAATGTGAATCATTGTATTGAATGTCACTGTGGTAGGCTTAATACCTTGTTGAAGCATCTTAAGAAAAGTTTCAGATGCTTCTTTAAGTTGACCAGCCTTTCCATATGTGTCAATCAAGGTGTTATATGTATGTGAGCCCAATGAAGCATCGGTATGCGATACCCTCTCATCCAATTCTGAAGTAGCCAATTTATTATTCTCCGGCCTCAAAGGTTTACCTAATGACCACTTTCTGAAAAACGCTTCAGCTTTTTGAAATTCTCCAGCCTTCTTGTACAATTGAACTACAATCACCATAGTGATTTCATCAGGTTCCATCCCTTGTTCAAGCATCCTCTCAAGCCAAAAAATCGCATCTTCTCTAAGCCCACCTTTGCTATAAACATCAATCAAAGTTCCATAAGTAGAATTCGTTGCAGCAATCCCTCTCGCGTTCATCTCATTCCACAAACTCTCCACGCGGTCCCACTTCCTCGCTCTCCCAAGGGTCCTAATCATAATATTGTAATGGATCACATTCAATTCATGGCAATTCTTCTTGAACCACTCAAAGATTTCCAATGCTCTATCCCACCTTCTCTGCTCCTTCAAAATTATACTCCTTTCTTTGTTGTTAATCCTCTCTTCCCACGGCCGCAACGCCTCGTCTACATCGCGAATGGTATCCAAAGCTGTCAGAATGGCAGGAATGCTTCCACCATAAGACACCCATTTCGTCGAACACTTGGTGTGCACCTTCAACTCATGACCAAGTTCGCTCTTTTTTATAACCCCATTATCTGAAATATTCTCCAAACCCTGTTTCTTCAACTGTGTCTCTTGGTTAAAGCGATCTCTTCTTCCATGTACAGCAGAAGAACGGTTAACAGTGCTGGTTCCATTGGGGGTATTATGGTTAATATGAGGGAGTGTTTGGTCTCTGGCACTTCTTCTGCTTCTGTGGGAAAATTGTTCAGATTTCTCTAATGGAGAAACTGAAATTGAAACAGAAACTGGAGATGTGTTTCCGTTTCCGTTTCCGTTTGAGAAAACGGGTGTGTGGAAACAGGTTGTGGTGTACAAGATTTGTAGCTTCACAAACATTTCTACCAATAGAAAAAAAAAAAGAAGGATAAGGAAGAGGAGCTGATGAAAATAGCGTTGCTACGACGTCACCTGGCAAATGGTCACATGAGATGAGATTGTGTGTGGTGGTTTGGGAATTGACGCTTCTGGTTTTTCAGTTTCAACGAGTCAGACTACACAGGGTGGATGCTAGCATGAGGTCTGTCAACATATGATACATCCGTGAGGCACTGTTTTTTATCCTTTATAACAGATTTTGTAGATATGTAAAATTTTAATAATTGTAGAGAGAGGCCTACTAAATTATGAGGAGGGGCATCCCAGAAAATGTTTTCCCCTCCTTATTTTTTATCTTGGTTTTGGAAAAGAAGATGGAGAAGGAGTTGCCCGTCGGCCGGTGAGGATGTGTTGAACGGTCGTCTTCTGCCGCTTTAGGAATAGATCCGACGAGGATGCATCATCACATTTTTTACCGGTCGATTACGTTTTAGGGAACTCAATTGAAATTATTCATGCAACTTCACTCTTACAAATGATCATTGTTGTAATTATCTGGGCAACACCAGTGACACAAATTTAACCGATTATTGATAAGAAATAATCAATTCATTATGCCAAATATAATCAATTCATTATTTGGAAGAATCGATAATGATAAGAAATAATCAATTCATTATGTCAAATATAATCAATTCATTATTTTTGAAGAATTGATTCAACAACAACAGAGCAATAATAAATTCGTCATTTTTTTGAATGATCGATTCAACACCTCGATTCAACACCTCCGCCCTTACTATCTCATACTCTGCCTCGGCTCCACTGATTGCACTGTTGATTTCTCCCTCGCCGCCGATCTCTGACTCCACTAATCGTGCCGTCGATTCTGTCCTCGCCACGTTACCATCGTGCTCCACCCAAACAGCCACCAGAAGCCCAATCGCCACGCAAAACCACTCACGAAGGTACGCCCAACCGTCGCCGCCAGTCTCACACCAGGAACGCCGTTCCCCGTTGCAGCTCCACCTCGGACCAGCACCACCGTAAAAACACAGGGACTATATTACAATTTGCTAACAAACCAATTTATTAAGTCTCATGTTAACTTTTTTTTTTTTTAAACAAAACAATCTCAACCATTGAATACTATATTAATAAATCTAATAGATATTTTAAATGCTTCATCCATGTACCATATTCTAGCATGCTTCATGCTAGACGTTACCACTACACAGCGATAGTGTGGGGCTAAGCCAAGTGTCTGATGTAAGACCTCTTTAGTGCACATAGTCATGTATCCTTGGCAACGTGTTTATACTTCACATGTTGTTGGTTTTTGTCGTGCACCAAACTTGACTTGGGTGCATAAAACACCGATGGCTTTTATAATGCTTCAAACATGAATGAGGTATATGATGCACTTCACTTTTTGACCTGTGGTAACATGTTTTCAAGTGTTTGCATAAGTAAGCCCTATCAGTAATAACATTTGCTATTTAATCCTAAGGGCCAATTTGCAAAAAAAAAAAAAAACATTAAATAAGCAAATGTCTTTCCAAGTAATGATTCTCTTCAATTTGAATCAAATTTTTCGGCTTTTGAATCATTCTTTTGGGGTTCCCACTTGGCTTTCCTGATTCTTGTTTGATTGGTTCTTTATTTTGGGTTTCTACTGAAGATGACTCCTTGCCCTTTCCAAAAGATTGTTTCAATGGCTCGCTTCTTTCTTCCTAGTTTGCGGTGTCTCTGTTGCGCCTTCACATCGCCTCCGACAAGATGGAAACGTTCACCGGCCCCGACGGGTGGTGGTACTTGACCGAAGGAGATTCGATGGTGAGCGGTGCACGAGATGGGACGTCGAGGAAGCACTCGATGGGTGTGAGTTTCCGATTGGGGAAACAGTTCGGACCGTTTAGATCCATTTCGGCTTGGGGGCTTGAAAGGGTGGACAATGAAGCTTGTCGTAAAGATGATGATACACCGTCGTGATTCGACTAGCTATACTGTGTGGCATCGAATTATAACCGACTGGTGAGTGGTGGTGAGGTTGAACGGAATAGATGAGGCTAATAAAAACATTTTTTTTTATCTAAACTTGGTTCTGGAGGTCTATTGTAAAGCAAGAACTCAACCTTGGATCTAGAGATATAAACTTGTTTTTCTTTGATTATAGAGAAAATGCAAGAAAATGTAAGGAAATTTGAAAATTTGTTCCTGAGCTTGAAAGACATTCTGCAAAATTGTATGCCATAGTCCCATTAATTTTGACCTGTTGCTGAAGCTTCAATTGTTAATCCTGACACCCATCGCGTTCGTAGGATTCACCTAAACACCGACTGGCAAAAATGTGATTTTCATTGTTTAACAATAGATTACATCCATGATCCAATCTTTTTCCACAAGCATTTGTTTCTATTATTATTTTTTTTTGACAAGGATCCCAAAATAAATACTTGAAACTACAACACTTCAATTGAAAAAACCAACTCATATCACGCATGACATGTTAAGCCGACCACAGGTTGGCCAACACTCCTTTTTTATATCCATCCAACAATCATGGTTTAATCTCCATAAGGAGAGTATGCAAGCACTCCATTTTTGCAAAAACAAACAAATATTAATATTTGTAAATAAGTCAAAATGACCCTTTAGCAAAAACCTCAAAAATCCTCCTCTTCCTCATATCCGTTACACCACCTCCTTTCCTCATTCTGATGGTTGCCATTGGTCTCCCACCGTGAGGTCCCACTGTGGCGGTCGAAGAATCTGGGTAGAAAAAACTTGGATCTGGATTTGAAAACGATCGACACCACCACCTTTCACCCTTCATGTCCTGCCTTACTCAATGTCGCATCTCTCTGTCATGTCCCACCACAGAGCCATTGAAGGTGTGGTGTAACAGAACAACGAAGATGAAATGTTGTACAAAACCCAGATATGAGTTTGAAAACGACAAACACCACCACTGCGAACCCTTCGTGTTTCGCCTTGCTTGGTCTCGTGTCTCCCCACCATGTCTCGGCGTAGAGCCATTGCAGATGCGATGTTGCAGCACAACGAGGACGAAACGTTCTACAACATCGATCATGGTTTAGAACAAACTCGAGAATGATCAGACAGCCATTAGCGCAGATCTGAAACCCTCACGGCCAAAATCCAAACACATCCTTCACCGGCAATAATGGAGGCATTTGAGGCCCCAACTCTATGAACCCTCTCTGAGCAACACACCTCGTCTTCTTTGTGATATAGAACAAGTGCTCTGGTGATGTTAGATTTGTGATGGTGGTTGTTCGGTGGTAGAGGCAGCAATGGGTGGTCGTCGGAGGGCACGGGGCGATGGTTTTGAAGGGTGAGAATGAAGGTGGGTTGGAAAGGGACTTATTTGCAAATACCTCCATATTAGTCATCTTTTACAAATAACCCAACATTTCCCATGTAACCTGGTTAACACTAACCAGTTGATGCCTATTCTATTTTATAACAATCCAACTGTCAGGATACAGGGAGCTTGGATACACCCCTTTTTGGGGGAGCATAGTAGAGCGAATTACATGTTGTGTATTTGTTCAATCATGAACCGTTAACTTGTTAAAAACATTTGACCCTCATGATAACCATCTAAAAAATAATAATATATGTAAAATATATGATTAATTAATTAATAATATAAAAAACTTAGATAGATAATATATCAAAATTAAGCAATTTTCTCCAACTTTTATCAAAAATACATTTTTATCTCCCGATGATATATCATCATCTTTTACTTTATGGTATTTTAAGCAATTTTTTTCTTCAATAATATAACTATAAAAATTTCATTAAAATGGATCTCACAAATTAACCAACTTGTTCTCTAGCTTATTTTTCTGTCGTTGAAGTTACCCTAAGAAATGTAAAACCATATGATATGCATCATTGTAATCATAAGTTATAACTTTCAAGTTATTCTATAAGAATTGTGAAGAAAATATCATTATAAAATTTTAATATTTAATTTAATATTTTTATGTTATATATATAGTCATGTCAAAAATTATTTAGCTAACACACTCCTATACCCTTGTATTTGAAAATATTAATCTGTTTTATTTGGTTCATATGATTCATTCATGGTGTTGTGTGTGAATAATTGTACTGCCTCTGTGCTCTCTCTCGACGGAAGTAGCCACCCCCACCCGCCGCCGCCACAAGCGATTTCCGGTTAGCCATAAGTGGTTGATCCTCATCCGTACCCGCTTTTCTCTCTTCTCTTCAATTCCTACGAAATCTCACATTGTTTCTTCTTGCATGCATAGTTTAGCTTTTTGGTGCTGATTATTGTGGCACTCATGCGATGATTCTGATTTGAGATTTTCAGATTCAGGTTTGAACGGATTTGTTAGGTGGTTGTGGTTTACAATACGATGTCGTCAGGGCAAGTGGTAAAGCGTGCCAAATACAAAACAACTATCAAAGACCCTGGTACTCCTGGTGTCCTCAAATTGGTAACCTAACCCAATCCCCATTCACATTATGATTTTATGGTTTTAATATTTTCTATGATATGATAGTTAGGTGTATGGATCCTGACCTAAATATCAGTTCAAATATGTTAATGATGAATTGATTGACCACTTTGTCTTTATTAATAACTGCAAAATGCCACCTTGTTTTCAGCTTCATGTTTTCAAAGATGTGTTGAAAACTGTAACCAGACTGAAAGCAATGTGACATTTTTGCAAGTATTAATGAAAATAAGAAAACAAATGTTGTGGAAACAAAACAAATGGGTGTCTCTAAATATATTCATCTCAGCAATGAGCTTCTATTGTAGCTCAATTGACAATGACTCTATTCTTTAAGATTGTAGGGTGTATGTGATAGTGATATTGGAAGTTTGATCAAATGTTTTGTATAGTCAGGTAATTATTTCCCTTGATGTGATGCTTTTTGCTGACTCTTTTATGAAATGTTTTGTTTCCTCTGTGCAGACTGAGGACAAGCTTGTTTTCAGGCCTAATGATCCCACGTCAAACAACAAGCTCGAAGTGGAGTTCAAATTTATAAAGAGTACTTATGATCTGTTTTTTATGTTGTTAGTTTTCAAATTTTTCTTATCCATGTTGTTGCCACCTTTGACTCAGTATACTTATTAATTATTATAAAGTTTAATATGTGGTTTTTTTTATTGGGGAAGTACTTTGATTTCACGGGCTCATGAATTGTCTGAAAAACTATTGAAGCTTGATCTGCTTTTTTAGTCTTTGTAAAGTTCTCAACTACACCTGACAATCTGTTACTTATTTTTTAATATCTGCCTCTTTAATACTATATATGCATACACTTGTCTGTGAGAAATTTTTTTTGATGTGATTTCTTTTATCGTGCTTGCAAAATTTAGGTCATAAACACACTAAAGAGGGATCAAACAAACCACCATGGCTTAACCTTACCCATTCACAGGTTTTTCTTTACTTTAATTTAACTCTTGCCACTCCTGTTTACATTTATTGCATTATTTACTGCATATCCTGAGTGTTGCGTTGGTTCCATGTCTTTCTTTATATTTAACTACTGCCCATTGAATTATTGATTTCATCTAATGTGCTATGGTTCACTTGGTAGTACATCACTTTAACATGCTTAATGTTTCTTTCTTTTATATGATCTTTTATGATATTACATGATTTTCCAGGGAAGTTACATCTTTGAGTTGGAAAGCTTTTCTGATCTTCATGTTTGCCGGGAATTGGTGGGTAAGTATCTTACTTTGGCTGTTTCCTTTTCTTTAAAATTTTCTTTTAACAGCCTCTTTTTCCTTTTGTTATTCTTGAATTGTGGCACACGACACTTAGCATGAAGTGTTGCTATGCTGTTTACTTGTTTGACGTAGGCTTAAGTGTTAGAGTTAGAGTTTATTTCTATCGGTTTTTAATCGATTAAGCATGTCTAAACCATTAAAAAATATGAAAATATGATTTCGGATGGGCTGCATTATATATTTACTATATAGTTCCCTCATCAATGATTTTTAATCGATTAAGCATGTCTAAACCATTAAGAAAATATGAAAATATGATTTCGGATGCACCATTATTATTTACTATTAGTTCCCTCATCAACGATACATAAGCCAGAGGAAAAAGTGATGCACCACCAAATAATGTTCTAAAGAATTTGGGTGCGCGATCCACCTTTTTATTAATTTCTCTAATGCAACTATACTTGAGAACTGAGAAAATTATGGTATATCAGATAATATTGTTAGAAATAGCATTATTAGTTAATGACTTCTCTTCCCTAAGAGTTAGATTCATTGTATAGAAGTGGAACAGGTGCACCGTCCACATTAATAGTTTTACATTGTAAATTGTATTTAGAATGTTAGTTCCTAATTCTTAAGTAAATAACATATATAAATAAATCTTCCGCTGAGTGCATTACTCAAGCAAATAAATTCAGAAATATTGTGTCCCATTGTCTACTTGACTTCTCCTTTTTCACATGGTATCAGAGTTCTCGATCTTGGTAGTCTCTATTCCTTTTTTGTTCCGCTACCTCAGCTTTCATTGCTGATTTTTCTTAGGTACCTTGCCTTCATTGCAGGACCTGTCCCTTCATTGCACTGATTTTATTCTCAGTTTTATCAGAGCCTTCATTGCTCTGTTTTTGTCCTAACGCCCCTCCAAACCCCAACCCAGTTTTCAACCCATTTTTTCACCAAATACCAAACACCAAACAGGCCACCACTTTTCTAGCCAAACCCACCAACACCTATTTTGTTTTGACCACCAGAACGGACGTTGACCGCCACATTTCAGACCAGCAACCATACCAGAAGAACCGCAGCTCTGAGATTGGCCAGAACCCGGAAGACGGCCGCAAAAAACCACCGCACGAGCCCTCACGCGCCGCCACACGCGCGTCCGCGTTCTGGTTGGTGAGGCCCACGCGCCTCCTTCCAGTCACTGCCCACTTGCTTCGTTCTGACCGGATGCCTCTCCTGAACCTATTTTGGGGGTCGGTTTTCTGATTGGACCTTCCATTTTTGGGTCTCTATACAGTTCTACTTGGTGTGTGTCTCGGTTTTTTATTTTAACAGTGAAGAAATTGTGAACCCCTTCAGGTAATTATCTCAACAGTATGGAGAAATCATCAGGTAATTGCAGTGTGGTGTGTTCAAGTATGTTTTCACCTTCATTTGGATCCAATGTCTCAAATGCACATTCTCCTCTCTTCTGGATTTTAGACTCTGGAGCCACTGACCATATAACACCCTCACCTAACCATTTTTCCACATATTCTCCGTGTTCCAGCAGGAAGAAAATTGCCACTGCAGATGGCACTCTTATAACTATTGCTGGCATAGGGAACATTGACATTAATTCATCCATCACCTTAAAAAATGTCCTTCATGTTCCAAAACTGTCCACCAACCTTGTTTCTATACAGAAACTTACTAAAGACTTATCCTGTAAAGTGATTTTTCACAGTGATTGTTGTCTTTTTCAGGATAAGGAATCGGGGAGGACAATTGGACGTACTAGAGAAAGGAATGACCTTTATTACTGTGAAGACCACTTGTCTCAATCATTCATGTCAGAGTCTGTACTTTCAAAAAGGCAAAAGATTTTGCTTTTTCACTATCAGTTAGGACATCCCTCTTTTGAAACTATCAAATTTATGTTTCCATCTTTGTTTTCTGGTTTAAGTATTGAGAGTTTTCACTATGATGTGTGTGAGATTGCAAAACACAAGTGTATACCTTTTCCATTAAGTAACAAAAGAAGCTCATTTCCTTTTTATCTTGTTCATTCTGATGTTTGGGGTCCATCTTCTGTTCCAAATGTTTCTGGAACTAGATGGTTTGTGACTTATATTGATGATTGTACTCGGGTTACTTAGATTTTCCTTCTTAAACACAAGTCTAAAGTGAGCAATGTTTTTCAAACCTTCTTCTCAATGATTAAGAATCAGTTTGGTGTGACCTTAAAAAGACTTGGGTCTGATAATGGCAAGGAGTATTTTAATCATAACATTACTCTATTCTTCCAAAAAGAGGGAATAATCCATGAGTCTTCCTGTGTCAAAACACCATAACAAAATGGGATTGCGGAAAGGAAAAATAGACATCTTTTAGATCAAACCTGGGCATTGTTGTTTCACAAAAATGTTCCAAAAAGTTTTTGGGGGGAAGCAGTTCTTACAGCAACATATCTCATCAATTGATTACCCTCTAAAGTCCTGGGGTTTAAAAGTCCTATGGATGTTCTTTCCTCCTTTTTTCCCAATGTGTCCAGTTCTAATAATCTTACACCAAGAGTCTTTGGATGTGTATCATTTGTCCATGTTCATAGTCAAGATAGGGGGAAACTAGATCGTAGAGCTCTAAATTGTATTTTTGTTGGGTATTCCGCTACTCAAAAAGGATATAAGTGTTACCATCCACCTTCCAAAAAAATCTGTGCCTCAAGATCTAACCATTCAGGGAAACAAGCTTATTTCACTCAGCCTTATCTTCAGGGAGAGGATCTAAGAGAAGATAAGGAAATTTATTATGATACTCTTGTCCTACCTAGGCTTGAGTTAAGTATCTCGTCCTCATCAGCTGAAACTGAACCTTCATCTGAACCTGTAGCTGAAACTGAACCTGCATCTGAACCTGAACCTGAAGTTGATGTACGATGGGGGAAAAATCAAGTGTTCCTAAGGAAGCAAAAGGTCATTCCTAAATCGACACATGTGCAAGAGCCCGACCCAACTCCTCAAGTAACAAATTCTGATTTCATCACTTTACAAGACAATGAAATAGTTGAAAATGATCTTAACCTTCCAATTGCTCGCAGAAAAGGAACCAGAAAATGTACCGAAAATCCATTATATCCTCTTGCAAACTACCTTTCATTTCAAAAGTGCTCACCAACTCACAAGACTTTTCTTGTAAACCTAAATAATACCTTCATTCCCACCAGTGTTTTTGAGGCATTATTTGATACAAGGTGGAAACAGGCCATGAATACAGAATTGGAGGCATTGGAGAAAAATAAAACATGGGAATTGGTTACTTTACCAGGAGGAAAGAAACCAGTTGGTTGCAAGTGGGTGTATACTGTAAAGTATAACGCCGATGGTTCAATTGAGAGGTACAAAGCAAGGTTGGTAGCCAAAGGTTTCACACAAATCTATGGAATTGATTAGTCAGAGACATTTGCCCCTGTTGCAAAGATGAATACAGTTCGAGTAATATTATCTCTTGCAGCCAATTATGGCTGGGAATTGCAGCATTTTGATGTGAAAAATGCTTTCTTGCATGGGGAGCTTGAGGAGGAGATTTATATGGAGGTACCACTAGGATATGGGAAAAATATTAGTGGCAATATTGTTTGCAGCCTAAAAAAGGCATTATACGGTTTGAAACAATCACCCTGACCATGGTTTGGAAGATTCACTAAGGTTATGACAATCTTAGGATACAAGCAAAGTCAAGGAGATCATACATTGTTCAATAAACACTCGACTTCAGGGGGAGTAACTGTGTTGTTAGTCTATGTGGATGATATCATTGTCACTGGATATTAGAAAGAGAAGGGGGAGAGAGAGAGAGGGAATGAATCTAGACTGATTGTTATTTTTTTGTTGAATGAATCTGTTACAGAGAATGCTACTTATAGTAGCTGAAGCTTAACAGAAAGTGTAACCGACTGAGCTGAGCATTACTCATCTGCAGTCGGTGCACTCTATCATATTATATACTCTAACACACATATTATATACTCTAACACACCCCCTTATAATCTGAGGGCGGGTTTTACAAAGCTTCCTAACTTTATGACACACCCCTTACAATGTTAAGGTGGGTTGAGAACAGAAAATCTATCTATTACTCCCAGATTATTTCTCAGTTCTTCAAACCTACTCTAAGAGAGAGGTTTGGTAAGTACATCTGCAACCTGGTCACGCCCTGGAATATGACAGACAGATAAGGTCTTGTTGATGACCTTTTCCCTTTCCAAAAATAGTTTTAGCTCCATGTGCTTGGTCCTTGAATGCAGAATCGGATTGTGTGACAGAGAGATTGTGGAGAGATTATCACAGTAAATAACTGGTTTCTCAAATTGCACTTGAAGTTCTTTTAATAGGGACTGTATCCATATGACCTCTACAGTGGTTCCAGCCAGACTCCTGTACTCTGCCACTGTTGAGGACCGGGCCACAAGAGTTTGTTTCCTAGACCATCATGAGACTAGGTTAGGACCAAAATACACACAAGAGCCAGACATGGATCTTCTGTCATCTAGATCTGCCGCCTAATCAGGATCACTAAATCCCTGCAAGGTGTATGGGCAACCTGTTCTGGCTGGTCGTAGCAATAAGCCATAGGAAATTGTGCCTTTGAGGTATCTAAGGATCCTCTTTGCTCATCCAAAGGCTGGGATAGAAATTGACACACTTTGCTTACACTATAGCATATTTCAGGGCGTGTTATGGTGGCATACTGCAAGGCTCCAACCACTGATCTGTACAAGGTGGGATCAATCATGTAATTGGCTCCATATCTAGTCAGTTTGGTGTTGCTGATCATAGGTGTCGGCTGTCCCTTAGCATCCCCCATATTTGCTTTGTCTAGAAGATCTTTAATGTACTTGGACTGAGAGAGGATTAGGGAACCATTGGGTAGTCTTTTGATTTCAATGCCAAGGAAGTAGTCTAGGTCACCAAGTTGCTTGAGGGCAAATGCAGTGTTCAACTTTGTGCTGAGATCAGTGATCCTTTGCGAGGAAGACCCGGTTACAATGATGTCATCAACATAAATGAGGACATAGGTGGAGTGACCAGACCTAGTGTGAATAAAGAGAGAGGGATCACACTTGCTGGAATGGAAGCCAAACTGAAGTAAGGTTGCTGTGAGCCTTTCAAACCAGGCTCTAGGGGCCTGTTTCAGGCCATAGATAGCCTTGTTCAGCCTGCAAACTTGAGCAGGATTTTGGCTTGTGAAGCCAACCGGCTGGGCCATATACACTTCCTCATTGAGCAGGCCATTGAGGAATGCATTATTCACATCAAGCTGCTGAATGGACCAATTATTGGTGATGGCCATAGTCAGAATTATTCGGACTGTGACTGGTTTAACCACTGGGGAAAAGGTTTCAGTGTAGTCTCTGCCCAATTGCTGATGAAACCCCTTTGCTACCAACCTTGCCTTGTATTTATTGACAGTCCTATCTGCATTTTCTTTGATTCGAAACACCCACTTGCAACCAATAGCCTTTCTAGTAGGTGGCAGATCAACTAGAGACCAGGTGCCATTTGCTATTAGGGCATTATATTCTGCCTGCATGGCCTGATGCCACAGGGGATGAGCCAGAGCCTCTTTAGGAGTAGAGGGCTCTGCTTGTGTTAACAGGACAGAGGGATCACTGATGACTCGAGATTTGGACCGAGTGACCATGGGGTGAGCATTAACAGGTGGAGAGGGAAAGGTGGGAGAGTGACCGGAATTGGGTGAATCTGAGAGAGGGTACTGAGGGGTAAGACCCGAGTGAAGGGAGGGAAATAGTGGTGACTCTGTGAGAGGTGATGGAGGAGTGAGGACTGGAGACTGAAAAGCAGGCTCAGTGGCAGGAAACTGAGATGGTGATTGAGGGGTAGAGATAACAGAGGAAGGAGAGACGGATGCTGCAGGTGGAGTAACAATATTTAGAGGCATAGAAGAGGCAGTAGACTGCTGATGTAGGATACTGGGCTCAGTGCAGGAGGTAAGGTCTTTGGCAAAAGGGAACTTCTGTTCATTGAACTGAACATCCTTAGAAATGTACAACCGTCCTTCTTGTGAAAGACACTTATAGCCTTTGTGAGAGGGGGAGTACCCCAAAAAAGTGCACTCACAAGACCTAAACTCAAATTTATTTTTATTGTAAGGTCGAAGGCAAGGATAACAAGCACACCCGAATACCCTTAGTGAACTGTAATCTGGGTCAGCTTTGTAAAGAATAGAGTAAGGTGTTTGATTATGCAAGGTAGGTGTTGGCAGCCTATTTATAAGATAGACAGCTGTGGTAAAGGCATGTTCCCAATAGGGCATGGGCAAAGAGGCCTGCGCAAGCAGTGAAAGGCCAGTGTCCACTATGTGTCTATGCTTTCTCTCAACACTCCCATTTTGGTGATGAGTGTGGGGGCATATGACACGATGTATGACCCCTAGTTCTGAAAGAAACTTGGTGAAGGGACGAAACTCACCCCCCCAATCAGTTTGGACCGCTTTGATTTCAGTTTGGAACTGTACCTTGATGAGTTCCCGAAATTGTTTAAAAAGGATAAGGGTTTCAGACTTCTGTTTAAGGAAGAAAATCCAGGTAAATTTGGAACATGCATCCACAATAGACAGATAATAGGAGGACCCATTAGTGGACTCTATGGGGGCAGGACCCCACAAGTCAAGGAACAAAAGTTCAAAGGGTTGAGTATATGTTGTTGTAGAGAGATGAGAAGGGAGGCGATGAGATTTACCCAAGCAACAAGCAGCACAAAATTCCAGTATATTTTTATTAACATTGGCAATGTTACAATGTTGTAGAACATGTTTTACAACAATCTCATTTGCATGTCCTAGCCTACAGTGCCAAAGATAATATGAGGAAGGCACTTTATTAAATGTTGGAGCAGCATCAACACTCCCAGAGCGAAAACTAACAGTATTATTATTACAAAGGGAAGAACTAGCAACACTAAGACAGCTAGGTGGTGATCCAATGATGGTGGAAGAATGCCTTGGAGAGACTGAGAAGTTGTGGAAGACATACAGGCCATCGGAGTTAACTGTTCCTTCTAAGACAACACGATTATCAACCTGAGATTTGACAAGGAAATGATGAGGATGGAATTCAAAATGAACATTGTTATCTCTAGAGAAGCGACTAACACTAACTAGAGTTTTAGTGATGGTGGGGACATATAGAAGGTGCTGAAGTGTGAGAGTGACATTAGTGTTGATAAGTGAGTTAACACAAGCAGCACCAGTAGTATGGATAGTAAGGCCAAGACCATTACCCATGTAAATCTGTGCTGGACCATTGACATCAGAATGCTGCGTGAGATTAGTCAAATTGGATGTCACATGATGAGTGGCGCCACTATCCGGGTACCACACACTATTGGAATCAATTCCCAAATTGGATGCCACCATTGCCATAGGTCCAGACTGGGGCTGAGAGGAAACCGGATCCTTGGCAAGTGTGTGCCAGGGAAGCTGCAAGAGAGGAGGTGGTGCAGGCAGGGGTGCTGGCTGCTGTAGTGGGGCAGATTGGGGCTGAAAAGTGGCAGTAGATGGTGCAGGTGATGGAGAAGCATACCCTTGCATCTGAGGTTGGTGCTGAAAAGACAAATTCGGAGTGTAGGACTGAGATTGTTGCGGATAAGATGCATACTGAGTAGAATACCGTTGGTGCGGATCTTGATTGCCACCAGAACCATCATACGACAGATCATAGCGATACCAACAATTAACTGCCTCATGACCAGGGCGACGACAAATCTGGCAATAAGGTCGAGAGCCAGATCTGCCACCGCGCCAGGGGCCTCGGTATCCAGATCTGCCTCCACGGCCACCTCGAAAACCAGAGTCAAACGGTGCATTACGCAGTTGCGATTGATATTGTTGATGAAAATTGCCTTGTGGCTGAGACTGAGTAGAGGAGCTAACCCGATTAGGAGGAGGAGTCAATGTAGTAGAATGTGCAACGTTCACTGAGAACGCATCAGGATTCAATTTAGCTTTGCTCCGCTCAAGCCGCGACTCACGAGAAAGGAGCAATGCTTCAACCTCGGCAATGGAATACGAATCCGCTCTACTTTCAATCGTTGGAAAAAGGATATGATATTCCTCAGGAAGTCCTTCAAGAATTGCCTCAAGGTGCTCTTGATAGGTGACTGGATTGCCTATAGAGATGAGCGCATCCACAAGTGCTTTGATGCGTAGCAAGTACTTGAAAATAGTACGATCTCCTTTCGTCATGTGTCGCAGTTCTGATCTAAGTTGAGTACTGCGTGCTTTCGTAAGCGAATTGAAGTGATTGTGTAGCTCATCCCATAGTTGCCATGCATGAGCGCAACCAACTACACGCGTATGAATGGTGTCCGAAATGGAATTCAACATCCATATGAATAGGTGTTGATCTTGCGCTTCCCACGCAAGGTAATCTGGATTGAGCACATCACCAAGGCAATCTTGTTCGGAGAGGAACTTCAGAGGAATTCGCGGACAAACCACAAACCTCTCTAATCGGTTCGCACGCAACACGGCTTCAACAATCTGCTTCCAGTGCAGAAAATTCCGATCGGTGAGTTTGGTAGTAACAACAGATGAGAGATTCGGCATAGTCGCAAGAGGCAGAACAGGTTGCGAGATTGGAGGAGTCTCCGGCGATGGCGGTGGCGGTGGTGGAGTTCCACCAATGGAGTGGACGGAAGTCATGGCTTGAGATCTCAAGCTCTGGATACCATATTAGAAAGAGAAGGGGGAGAGAGAGAGAGGGAATGAATCTAGACTGATTGTTATTTTTTTGTTGAATGAATCTGTTACAGAGAATGCTACTTATAGTAGCTGAAGCTTAACAGAAAGTGTAACCGACTGAGCTGAGCATTACTCAGCTGCAGTCGGTGCACTCTATCATATTATATACTCTAACACTGGAGATGATTGGAAAGAACAAATCTTGAGTCAACATCTAGCAAAGGAATTTGAGATAAAAACTCTTGGGAAACTAAATACTTTCTGGGAATTGAGGTGGCTCACTCCAAGAAAGGTATTTTCATATCTCAACAAAAATATATCACATATTTGCTCAAAGAGACAGGAAAGAGTGAAAGACAGCTTGTAAACCTGTAAGTACTCCCATAGAATCGAACCTTAAATTCGGTAATGAAGAAGATAGTGCAGTGGTGGATAAAGAGATGTACTAGCGTTTGGTTGGTAAATTAATTTATTTGTCTCACACACGACCAGATATTGCATTTACTGTAAGTTTGGTTAGTCTATTTATGCATTGCCCAAGAGAAGTTCATTTGCAGGCAGCTCATAGAATCCTGCAGTACCTTAAAGGAACTCCAGGGAGAGGAATTTTGTATAGAAGGAATGGGAATGCAATTCTTGAAGCCTACACTGATGCCAACTATGCAGGATCAGTAACTGATAGGAGGTCCACTACTGGATATTGTACTTATCTTGGAGGAAATTTAGTGACGTGGAGGAGCAAAAAACAAAATGTTGTGGCCCGTTCTAGTGCTGAAGCTGAGTTCCGTGCTATGGCTCAAGGTATTTGTGAGCTACTTTGGCTCAAAATAATTTTAAAAGACTTAAAGATCAAATGGGGAGGTTCTATGAAACTCTATCGTGATAACAAATCAGCAATCAACATTGCTCATAATCCTGTTCAGCATGATCGAACAAAACACATTGAGGTGGATAGGCATTTTATCAAAGAGAAGCTTGATTCTGGTCTAATTTGTACCCCATTTGTACCTTCACAAGGCCTACTTGCAGACATTCTTACCAAAGGACCGTGCAATGCAGATTTTGAGAGAATTGTTTGCAAGCTGGGAATAGAAAACACCTATTCTCCAGCTTGAGGGGGAGTGTTGAAAATAGCATTATTAGTTAATGACTTCTCTTCCCTAAGAGTTAGATTCATTGTATAGAAGTGGAATAGGTGCACCGTCCATATTAATAGTTTTACTTTGTAAATTGTATTTAGAATGTTAGTTCCTATGTAAATCACATATATAAATAAATCTTCTGCTGAGTGCATTACTCACAATACATTCAGAAATATTGTGTACCTTTCTACTTGACTTCTCCTTTTTCACAAATATAAAAGGAGATTTGAGTCATCGTGAATTTTCTTTATTCCATTTTTAGTATCTTTATTTTCAATTGTATCGTACATGCTTTCCAATTGCGTTGTTTGGTCTGTTTGAGCAGGTATTGCCCTTAGCAAGCATGGGGAAGCTTCAAAAGTTATTTCTGAGGAACAGCTTAGCCCTGCTGAAATGGCACTCAGGATTAAGCTACTGCAAGAAGATAGGTATTTCGTTTATAATAAATTAATAGCACACTTCGATTGTTTTAGTAGGAAGTATTGTTTATCAGCGGTCTTGTTTTATTATGGCTCAACTTCTTGTTGTCAATGTAAACTATTGTTCTTGTGATAAAGAAGAACTTGTTAAGAGAAACAATGCCAGTAGTGGTACAAAATACAAATAAGTGCTATAAAAAACAGTAGAGAATTGTTGATCATCGAAACTTAGAGTTTTCACTCTTGATGCGGTGTTATTTTTGCCATTTTGAACCAATTTCTCCTCTTATTCATTTCTCCAATTCTCCCCTGCCTCCATCCTGCCGCTGACTCAATTACCTCAGCCCAGCCACAAACTGAATTGCCTTTTGGTTCCCCAGACCTCTTAGTCAACCATCTCCCGAGCTAGTTCCCATGCAGCACCTGCTCAACCAGCTCATAGCTCTCCCTTGCGTCCAACTCTCCAAGCCACGTTGACCATGGCCATACCATTCTATCTCTACCAAATTCTGCCCATACGGACTCACCTTCCTCAACCCATGGTTCATAAAAGCTCCAGATGCGTAGCCCCTGTGCATCCAAAACATCAAACATCACATATAAAGCAAAAATGGGAATAAATAACATGTCCCTTCAAACTTCCAAAGCCCCCAGAACCAGATTTTGTATTTTTCCACTCAAAGAAACAACACCATCAGGCCGCTTCAAATTTCTAAGGTTGTCATTTAGAAAGTGAGGAATAACATGATCAAGGAAGAGAGAATTTAGAAGGGAGAAGCTGACTAAAAAATGAAAATGAAAATCGCACATACTAAGCAAACATGTTTTTCAAATCATGGAAAATTGAAAATGGAAATTATTTTTTGAAAATGAAAATAAAGAATGAAAAAGGGAGTCAGGAAATGTTTCCTGAAATCAAATGCACCCTATGTGAGTATGTTATTGTATATTACTATAAGGTTATCTTAGTTTCAGATATTCCACACTCCACTCAATGTTATTGATTTTGCTAAAGTTCAACTTTTGCAGCAAGTTGCAGAAGCTTCATAAGGAACTTGTGGCTAGTGGTAAGCTGACAGAATCAGAATTTTGGGCTACAAAGAAGGTAAATATATTCTGAGCATAATATAATGTAATGTTCTTTGTTGTTCGTTCCTGATATGAAAATGGCATTTGAATTTTAAACTCTATTGAGCCCATTATATGTTTGCTAATGATAGCTGTTTGGGTGATACTGTGATGATTGAAAGAATTTTTACTCATTAGAAGCACTATGTGAAGTATTTTTGCTAACCAAATATTTCGTGTAAAGCACATGGTCTTTTTAAGGGATTTCCCTTACAGATATGCCAGAGTAATTGGGCATCTTTGCTCCATTGATGTTCTCTTTTTTTCCTTTTTGTTGTTTTTTGTATGTGCTTTTTTTTTTTTTTTTTCCTTTTCCGTATGGAGGATATCTTATGCTCCAATTTCCCTGTAATTTTCTTCTATCTTAATGAATTTCTTCTTTTATATAAAAACTTATTTTACAGAAATTGCTAGATCAAGATGAAAGCAGAAAATCAAAACAACGGATTGGTTATAAAAATTCTTTGATCTTTGATACTAAGCCTATGAGTGATGGTCGGGTATGATACTGCTTTTCCTTACTCTTGCATTAATGTTCTATCTCTATGAGGTTGTGCACATAAGATGTGTCACTGCATACCTGGATGTCATCACAGGAACATTGTATATCTATTTGTCTGTATGTTGCAGCTAAGTAATTTCTCAAATGCCAAATTGAAGATTGTTAAGATTGTATTCTCCTCTCTTGTAGAGTCAGTTCAGAACTCAGCTTTTGGAAGCTTTTGAGTGCTTAACAATGCTATGACAAATGGTCATTGAACCTGATGAATATGGTTAATTTATTTTGTAATACGGTTTACAAAAACAACTTTCAAAAACAAAGGAGCTAATAGTTGTGTTTGGTAGTTTGGGTAATTTATTGCAAAAGCATGCTTTTAAAACTAATAAAACAAGCAACTTGTTTGGGGAAAAAAGAACTGGTAGCCCTGTTTTGATGAGCAAAACCCATATTTTAGCTATTACCCTTTTGTGTCCATGTACTTCGAAGTTCTAAGAAGTTGGCAGAGTGTTGCAAGATGAAATCAAGTTTGTTATCTTCTTTGAATGGGGTTATAGTCTTCGATTTTTTAAAGATAAAGCCCAGTTTGTTACTTTTTTCAAACGGGATTAAAAAAATCTTTCTCTTCATTAATGGAAAAGCCTTCCATGTCTAATACCGACTGCCAAATGCCAACCTTTATGCTTTTTCCTCAAGTGATTGGAGGAATAAAAGATTTAGAGAGAATACAAAGTGTGATTGGGCAAATCAAGCAATCCCAGCCCATGATCTTCCCAGTACTTTTTATACATGCATCGTCTGGCTCTGCAATTATGCAATCAGAACAAAGCAGATCCATGCTAGTGCTAGTCTTGGACATGTCCAACAACAAAGTTTTCTCTCACTAGGTGGGGTTGGCTACATGAATTTCATCATGCCACTGTGTTGGACATGTAATAACTTAAATCAATTGCCTAAGATGATGTCGACATGCCACATTTTACTATTTGAGTTTCATGAAGAAAGAACTTGTATGATAAGGAGAGAGTGGGTATCTAGATTGTCCGATTTATTTACAAGATTTTCATTAATGAACTTTTGTTATTATGAACTTGACTCTGTAAAAAGAAATTGTTTTCAGAACAAAAGTTGAAGAAACATGTAAAAGCTGTTCTTGTTTTACATTTTTTAATCACCTATTCTGTCTCTCGTATTTGTACTTCAAATTGTTTTTTGAATGTTGAAAATTGTAACCTAACAGGCCCTATATTATTTTTTCCAATATTTGTTTTTTGTATATTATATGTAAAAATGGTTTTGATAGAACCCAATAGCATTGTTTGATCTATATAGCCAACCGCACCTAGCGAGATAAGGCCTGCTTCTTGTAATTTTTTAAGTCTTGTTTAGGATCTTTTAACAGTTTCTGGATACTTTTCTTTTTCTTCAGGTGCATGCATATGTAATTATGACTCAGTTAATTTTTCTTGTTCTGTTTTTTTCAGATAAACCAGGTTAAATTTCAATTGACACCAGAGATAAAATATCAGGCATGCTTCTTCATCTAGCTCTTCCCTTTATTAGGCAATTAGATTTCAAGCTAAATTTTGAATGGTTCGAAGTTGTCCTATGCTACTAATTATTATGATACTAATTTAAGGTACAAGTTTGTCTTTTGAATTTGATATTGGCTTATTGGTTGGTGCTACTTGGGTTTGATTATGCTGTTATGCACTGCACAGAAATAGAATGATGAGAGGGGGTTATATAGATAGCTATTTGAAATATAAGCTTATGCATGGAATTTTGACATGAAGACAACAATCATATTTTTAGTATGTGACATTAAGTTCACCTTTTCATATGCATAGATTCTATTGTTTGCTGACATCTTGGTGTTTTATACAAGCATTTGTATTTATTTTTCTCATCTTATTATGCGTGTTTTCTTGTGCGTTCATGTGCTTGCACTTTAGTTCATAATATTGATATCAGATGGAAGTGAGATCAGGAATAGTTTTACTGAACTAATGATTTCACCTCAGTTATTGAAGCCTGCTTTCTATAAAAACAAGTTATATAAACCTGCTGCTAAAGTTAATATGAAGTACAAAGGCCATGTCTTCATATATAGTTAATTTTTTTCTTTGTTGGTTCACTGCAATTTTGGAAGTATTTGTACCATGTAGATTTGTACAAGGTACAATTCTTTTTGCTTAGGGTCTTGATCATTTTTTAGAAACTACCATAAATGTTACAGTTCAGAGTTAATTTGTGAACTTTAGGTAAAGAGATAGAAATAGAATTAACTTATGCTAGTCATCCTTGTGCAGGGTCTATAATATTCGAATAAATGATTTTTTTTTTTATTTTTTATCTTTAGACTCTATGCCACACAGCTGGATTGGGGAAGATACAACTATATAAATTAAGGCCTTAGGCGCTCTTATATTATCTGCATATGATATGGATTTTAGGTTGTGGTCTAGTTTCATTGGGTTTCATGCACTTTAGCTGTAAATCTGTTTGTTAACCATATTTGTTTAGGCTGTAAATGTGTGACAACTTACTTAGGTATGATTGAACCAGCACTGTAGTGGAGGATTTTATTTTTTTATTTTTTTGTGTGGACTTAAGGTAAAGAAATTTATGAAAATCTTGTCAATTAGTAGTCCTTATCATTTTTCACAAATAATACTGTATCACTATCAAGTAGAATCTGATTTTGGAAACCGAGAGTCATCTGTCCAAGATAATGTAGTTCCTTCACCATTTTCTAACAGTAACAAACCCACCACCACCAACCTTAAAGCTTAAGCTGTTGGGATAAGTTCCATGAATGTATATTATCTGCACGAATTATGACTCTTGTATGGCCCCTCATTTGAAGGGAAAAGATATATAGGGACACCATTATCTTCTCTTGAAGTTTTGAACTTTTATTTATTGTAATGGGGATGTTAAGGATGAAATTTTGAACCACCTAGTCTTATGAAGTACCATCCTAACTGAAACCTTGAGGAGTAAGGTTAGGTGAAGGCCTGAAGATTTTTTCTATTTAGAGTAAATTACAGTCTTCAGTTTGGTTTTATGCTTGGATGGTCAAGAATGGAGCTATATACATATTGTGGGGTATGATAGAAAGGTACAGAAGGAAATAAAAATACCTGC
Organism: Ammopiptanthus mongolicus; assembly: GCA_039655645.1. Lineage (NCBI taxonomy): Eukaryota > Viridiplantae > Streptophyta > Magnoliopsida > Fabales > Fabaceae > Ammopiptanthus > Ammopiptanthus mongolicus. The sequence continues at coordinate 22,797,745 of CM077347.1, read as the reverse complement.
ACCCGATCATCATTGATCTGGGAAAAACCTGTGATAGGGTGCCACAAGAAGTCATGTGCAAGGCACTAGAGAGAAAAGAGGTTTCATATTGCATATGTTCGAGCTATTGAGGATATGCACGATGGGGCGAAGATTTGTGTTTATGTTGGTGTAGCAGATGAGTTTCCTATAAAAATAAGTTCACTTAATGTTTGATTTTGAATCCATTTCTTTTTACCTTGTTATTGAACATACATGCTGGGCACATCCAAGAGCTAGTGCCTCAACACGTGGTTTTTGTGAATGAGTAAATTCTTAACTTCAGATGTAGAGAAAAGCTTTAGAATGAGATTGCTTCCTACTAACTAGGGGTAAGACGCAGCATATCGGTGGTATGTTAAGTGAGATGTGAGGTAGTGATGCTTTGGAGGTGAAATTAGGGGATTACGTCATATCATACTATAAGTTTGGCTAAATGATTTGTGTCTGTTTTAGTTAGGAGGGTTCCTTATCCTCCTATTGTATTTCTCTCCTTTTTTCCAATATAATTTCATCTTTAAATTAAAAAAAAAAAAAATTATATGTGAATTACCTAATTTCCTTACTTTATTTGCATTATTGTCTTTCCAGATTTTTGCCCTCAAACCAGCTGTTCACCAGGCATTCCTCAATTTTGTACCCAGTAAGGTATTTTGGCCATTCATAGAATGTGTATTATCCTCCTTGATAATCATTTATGTGAATTCATCTATGACTTTGCATACTAGATTTATTTTTATTTTTCCCATGGTCTCCAAATTCAAGATGAGCGAGGTAGATTTCTGGAACAAATATTTTAAAGCTGAATATCTCCACAGTACCAAAAATGCTGTTGCGGCAGCTGCTGAGGCTGCTGAAGATGAAGATCTTGCTGTTTTTTTGAAAGATGATGAGATATTAGAAGTCGAAGCTCGAAAGAAGGTCTTTATCTTGTTTCTCTGCTATTCTTGTTGATGATCTTTTGGCTGCATTCTCAATTCCATTTATATTATCTCAGGATGCTTTTTCCTTTTTCTTATGCGTGTTTGTAGGTTCGACGGGTTGATCCAACTTTAGACATGGAAGCAGACCAAGGAGATGATTACACTCATCTTCCTGTATGGTGAATGAAACTATTCCTCAATCTCATATAGGAGGTTCTCTTACATTGTGTTTTTTGTAGTTTATTTTTGTTCAAACTTCCCCCATTTTTATTTTAAGTTTCAGCTGCAACTTATAATCATTCTTTGCGTAGAATAGTTCCAGCATTTTTTTTTACATTTTTGCTAACAATTTTAGTAAGAGGATAATTGACACTCAACTCTGATGGCATGCTTATAAACTTATAGTCGTGTAGAGTTGATTCTATTTTATCTCAAGGATTCAAGCCCATATTTAGTGTGGCTTTTTCTTAAAGTTTCTGAGATTAGGAGAATAAGGAAAACACAAAGCACGTGGATATGGATAAAGTTGATATTTCACTAAGGCTGTCTTGTAGTCTCATATGGAAGTTGCTATAGTTTCTGCACTAAGGGAACGCAATTCAGCTTGAAATTTTGAAGCAGAAGACACTTAAGTAAAAGTAAATGAGAACCCAATTTACATGCGCTCATTGAGTGACCATAGCCTATAGGTGCTAAAAGTTGGTACAAGTCATAAAGTATTAGTGGGCCTTAGGAATGTGACTTTTATTCGTAGAAATAGAGAAAAGGGAAAGAATTGAGAGATAAAATTATTTCTGTGAATATGCGTAATGGTGGCATATTCCATTCAGTTACTTCGTGGCTGTGACTGCACTCCTCCTGTTACCCTCTCATCATCGCCATTCGCCAGTTCCATCCTGTCTGCTTTGTTCTCTAAGTCACTGCCTTGGCCTCTGGTGAACATGCCCCCACTCACTGTCAATTTTCCTCTTTCTTTGCCCACATGTCAGTGATGATGAGAGGATGACAAGAGAGAGAGTCAAAGCCACAAAGTGCTAGGCTTGAATAAAATTTTCAAGAGCAATGTCACCCTTCTTTGAATGCCAGTAGCTAGAGAGAGAACACAGTTGGAAGGTAGGCTGGGGTTTCCTCCACTAGCTACCAATACCATGTAGAAATATAGAAGACGGATGGATCAAGAGAGAAAACCTGTTAATGCGAATGTGTATATGGTTTGCACCCTTGCATCTGTGTCTTATTATACTGATTTCTGGAGATGGGTTGTGTATAGCCTGTAGTACATCAATGTACAATGAATGAATACAAATAAATGAGACTGCTAATGCTAACATCTATATTCAACAATCTTGATTGGAAGATTCTTAATCCCCTCTGATGTTGTCCTCTAATGACTAGTTAATATTACAATATTTCAACTCACTCTAGTCCATGGAAAACTATCTCACATGGGGTATGCTTCTTTCACTCCTTTGGTTTCTTTCAAATTTGAGGATCATTGTGGTCTCAGGTTTTAGGAGGACTTGTTAGTTGGGGATAACCATTTCTCTACCTCTTACAGTCTTACCACAGCCTTGAAACCTCTTTATGATGTTCAGCTAATGGCTATTTCATATTTAAGACCATATGCTGCCGATCATATAGTAGTTAGTGAAATGTCAAATGTTGCTCGGTTATCTATCTATGCTGTTGGTTCAGAAGTGCTAGGCCTGCTTTGAATTTCTGTATCTTAACTTTTTCTCTATTCGGTGAGAAGGATCATGGGATCTTCCGTGATGGTAGCAAGGAAATAGCTGAAGCTCAACATTCTTTGTATCGGAGAACATTATTGCAAGATCTTAACAGACAAGGTGCAGTGGTTCTTGAAGGAAAAACTTCAGGTAATTTCTCTCTTCAATCTGTTATATTTTATGTATTTACTAGAGATAATGTTTGTTTCATTCTTAGATTTTGTTCTCATACTGGCTATGTTTTATGTCTTCCTGTATCAGAGAGTACATCCGTTATACTTTTTGTATTAAATGTATCTGTAGGCAAACAAAAAACAGTCCTTGATTGTAAATACTTAAAGATTGACAAATACTGCATATCATAACTAAATTATTGCCTGATGTTTAATATGCTTTAATCCTGCAGTCATATTAAAGTTGGTTTCTAATTATATTTTGAAAGGGAAGTGAAGAGAGAGAAACTTCATCACGTACACATGCTGGAGTCTCATTTGTTGTACTGGTGCTCTGTCTTCTTGTATTATCACTTAATAGAATAGATAGAAGAGCATAATTTTCGATAGTGTTTTAGTTACATCCACTTCTCTGCTCTGTGCTTCTCTTAAAAAATATGGTTCCAGTAAGATCATTTATTGGTTGTGAAGAATCATGGTGCGAACTGGAAAAGCTGAGATTTAAGTGTCTTGAAAACTCCTCTTCTGTTTCTTTCTGTTGAGAATGTTTTTGGCATTTGCCATTTGGTGTTTCCATGACCAGAATGCATTTTAAAAACATTTTACCAAACATCAATTGAGAGTAGATGCATTCAAATCTGGGTAAGGAACAACATGCTGCCATTATAAATCTTATAATCTTCTCACAAAAAAGCATCACTACATGTAAATTGACCTCTCCTTACTTTTGCTGCAAAAATTAAGAATGAAACTCCAATGCCATAAGGATGGTTCTCTCAACCCACTACTAAAATCATTAAGGAACCCTGGACATAAAGCCCGTTATCACCTAGCAAACATAAACCCTAGCCAATTTCAACCCAAAGCCAGAAAATAGAAAAATTATAAAATCCTCCTGGACTGATAATGTAAAGTTAGTGACATGCTGCATGCAATAGCATAAACGATAACTTTTTTAAAAAAATTGCTCATATACAAAATGTTATGGACCAAATTGTCAAATCACCAACAAGTTAAGAAATGCTTACTTCCACTGGGATGAGTATTTGCAATTTGGTTAAATTATTTTACTGTGTTGTTAATATCATAATCATACATATCACAGTGGAACTAAGTCATTTAGCCTATTAAACTGTTTATATTTTATTGATTAATTTTCTGTAAATAAATTTTTTTTGTTTTGAAAGTATGTGAAACTTTTTTTACTTCTGAACGGTCTGGTCTGATGAGTCAGATTGCAAAAAATATATATATATATATATATATATATATATATATATATATATGCAGATATGGAGATGGAGCACCCAAGAGCAGTAGCAGAAGTTCTTGCTCAGAGAAAACAGGGTTAGTGTGGCTAACATATTTCTTGTTCTTTTCCCTTCCAATTTTCTGGATCAAGCTCTTATACTACTCTATTATTTCACACCACTATACAGAATCTGATGAGGTTATAGAGGAGGAGAGACGAAACAGAATTTCTAAGTTGACCCAGATTGAGGATCTTCAGGCACAGGATGATCATCCTTTTGCACCACTCTGTATCAAGGTCCAACTTTGTCCCAAGAATTAAATGACCAACTATTATTAAGTACTCATATCATATTTCTAGAGAATAGCTCAAATTATATATTTAATACATTAATTAAGTAATTTTATTTTTTGAAAAAATATTTATTAAATATTATGGTTTTTATGTCTGTTTCTTGATCAGGATCCTCGTGACTATTTTGATTCCCAACAAGCTAATGCAGTAAAAACTTTGGATGATTCCCAAGCTGGAATGGAGAAAATAAGATGCAGTTTGAGTTCTGAGGAAGCCTATGGCTCTTTGAGGGCGTCCATATCTAAGATCAAAGCTATGGGATTAAGGGATCCTCTATTTAGTCCTGAGGTTGCTCTTAAGGTAATGATATATTTGTGTCATTTAATTGTTTCATTTAAAATTAACTTTATGAAAAACTGACAAGGGTATATGGTTAAATGCTCAGTATTATACTAGCACAAGATATTTTCTAGTTTTATTTCTTTCCTATTAACAATTATCCTCTCGTATTGAAAATTTCGTTTGTTGTGTTCCAGGTCCTTAATGGGTTGACTAAAAATATCTCAAACACCAAATATCATGGGAAAAATTCTCAGGAGAGTGTCCTTGATATATTGCCCGACACAACTAAGGAGAAACTACTAGATGTGAGTCAACCTGAATTGTTTCTGAGGTCTTTGAGAAGGGAAAAAGGAAAACAAAAATGAATGGATGGAAAGAAAAGAACAAGAGAGCAATTGATAATCTTATGGACTTCTATTTATGCGTTGAGAGTGTGGCATATGTTTCTCTTATTTTCAAGCAGTAGTATAGTTTTCAATGATCTTTGCATTGTTGTTTTGGGTAGTTCTAAATGTTCTTGTTTATATTTTTGTAATACACGCTTCCTTCTTTGCAGCATTGGGTGTGTAGTCAGGAATTGCTGAGGCATTTTTGGTCTTCATATCCAGTTACAACACAAAACCTTGTTAGTAAGGTAAATGTTAAGCTTTTGTGATTTCAATAAGATTTTTCAATGCTGAATGTTATACATGACCTATCTAATATTGCACCACCAAAATTTCACAAGTCTAGGATTAGTATTTGCGTGCAATTATCTTTTTAGTTCGACTTATATAATTTGTTTTTGTCATGGATGTTATCTTCGTCACTCTTTTCCGTGTGACCTGTCCCTCTTTCCATTTCATCTTAAAGAGCAGTGCATGAACAACATGATATTATGGTCTCATAAAAGTCTCACGCATCATACAGTCTGGTGTCTACATTGCGAGAAGTTTTTTGACATGTGTCAAATTCCTAATCTGGCTTGTAACTATTTGCTTGCATGATAAGTCAATCAGTACACCAGTTTTGTTAAAATTTTGCTTGATTATATAGACTATTGTGCTGGCTTGAATCAGGATTAGTCAGTTTAATAATGATACAAGGTTTGATATTACGTTATATACATTCAATCACCTCTTTTAGGCCAAGTAATTGTTACCGAACCATTTGTCCTTGTAGACATAGCTTTTAAACCAAGCATTCAATAATTCTTTTTACAACTTTAGCATCACATGAAAGCCCATTGGTTTTAATATGTTATATAGTAACTATGAACTGCTATCTAAATTTTGTAAACTCGTTGAGGATCAAACCCTAAATTATTTTATCAAAGTGGGCTTTGATATCATGTCAAGGAATCATTCATCTGAGCAATTAAGCAGGGTCCAGAAATTGATGTTTTATAATCAGAACAGTAATATAAGTAGTATAGGTAAAATGAGTTCATGATGTTCATTGATGCCATGTGGGTTTAGTCGTTTAGACTTTAGAGGACTATGAATTATCTACTGGGTCCAATGTTTTCCTGAACCTTCCTTTTTTTTTTTTGCCTTTTATAGAAGTTTGCTAATGGCACTGAGGTGATTAACCAGCTAGGCATTGGATGAGTTGAGAGGGGTTTTCCTGCTAGATGCCATTGGTTGCAATGTGGATCTTACATGCATTATATTGTAGATATATTTATATAGTGAGTCATCAAGGAATCTTTCTGATTTGCATTTATTATGTCTAATATCTTGTTCACTTGGCAATTAAATGCAGACCAGAAGACTGAAGGATGCCATGTCACAAGTATATTCTAAACTTGAGGTATTTATTTTGCCAAAGCCTCTACTAGTATTCCTCACTGCGCTAATGTCTTTGCCTTTATTCTGTCATTACATGAATACCTTCATTAATTTCATGTGTAGTAATTCTATTTTTATTTGTTGATTCCCAGGAGATAAAGTTATCTGCACAATCAGACCTGCGGCACCAGGTTTCCCTTGTTGTCCATCCTATGCAGCAGGTAAGCATACCATACTCATTTGACCGTGTTTTCTTTATACATGATCTTCCTAAATTGCTGCATATCCTGCCTCCTGAATAAAGGAAGTAAAATGGAGACAAGGAATAAGTTTCTAAGGAAACTATTTTCATTTTAAACAAAAAAAGATATCAAAGGAAACTATTAGTCACTGCTTTAAGCATTCACTGACCCCTCATGCAGAGTATTTTTTTTTTTCTTTCTATTTTGTCACAAAATCCTTTGTTAGGTATTAAGTGTTAACAATCAACACTAAAATATTTTTAGTGCCTAAAATTTTCATTCTTTTGTGTATTAAATTTCCAAACCGGCCCATATTCACTCAAGTGACATCAATCATGTTCAAACTGCTTTGGATCAGATTTTTGTCCTTCAACATGTTCTTTATACCTATCGCTTTCACATATTTTGTCAAGTGTCTTGTGCATTACTTTCATAGCATTGTATCAAAGACTATTTTCTTTGTTTTGCAGCATGGCCTATGTATCTCTACCTTTCACATGGCCAGTTTATCATGAATTACTTTCAAGTACTCTTCCATGCATTTTATTTTTGTTGGAGTGACAATTTAGTTGTGTATAAAACACAAGGGTTTACAATAATTTATGAAATTCCTCCTAATACTTTCATGTGAAGTTTTGATCATATATAATTTTGGGCTCAGTTCCTTATTTTACCATACTATTTTCGGTTGTATGAAATTTCACAATTCCTCAATCTACGTATTTCCTTTTTTTTTTTCCTGTTCTATTCCTTTCAACTTTTACCAAACACTAATCCTTTTCCTTTTCTTGATGCACTCACATTCTACTTAGCCATTGCTTTGCTTAAAGCCTGACAATGTTAACATTTTAATGCGTCCAAAACTCCACTTAAACTCCTGATTTGCTTTAACATGCATGAAATTATGTTTAGACATTATACATTATCCTGAACGCAACTAGTTGTATGCATTTGCTACTAGCATTGATCTTTGCAGTAAATGTACTCTATTGGAAATTTACTTTTGATTTGATCCTTGTTGTGTGACTGCCTCTTAATATATATTCTAGATAAACTTAGTTAGAACTGCTCCCCTTTCAAACTTGGATTTAACATCAACATGAACCACTTCCAGATTGATGAATCCATATATAGATCTCTTTTTTATATTTGATAACATCACCTCTTTTAAAATAAATCTTTTGTAGTTTATTGTGTGGTGTTAAGTCAATCAGTTCTTCTCAACAGCATATTGTGATACTTACCTCCATTGTCATTTGTTCCTTCTAAAGGTGGTTTGGTCATGTGAGAAGATGACTATTATAAGTGAGAAATGGATCAAATGAAGATAGTCTGAATAAAATTTCAGTAAATGTTATTGAAAATTGGTTTATGACAAAAGTGGCGCTAGGAAGACCCAAGGAAATTTTAGGTGAAAAACTGGAAAGACAACACTCTAAATGGATTTATAGTGGATTGATGCTTGGTTGTTTTTGCAATTACCATATCCCTGTTGCCGTAACTGCTTGTCTTTACTTTTAGGTCATGCTGCTAAATTATTAATATAAACATGTATTTTATCACTTCGGCTCACTGATTGTTTTTGTGAACTTATTTGGCTTCCATTTGTCACCACCTGTTACCTGGCTTTTTTGTGTGGTGTGACTGATGAAAATGTGTGCAGTGAGAATAGCATTGATCATTAGTTTTCAGTGCTTCATGATTTATCCTTTAAGGTGAAAAAAATGTTGTCCAGCCATTGTCTTTACTCAACTTTTGTTTTAGGCACTGATATGGTTGTTTTGCTGCCAGTGGTTAATGTTCCTGTTCAATCCAATTTAGTGGATGGTTTATGCCTTGGTTTCTTGTTGTCTTGATTTTTGTGATATCATTAGTGTTTGTTACTTTGTTACATCTTATGGAGGATTAAAAGACAAGGACAAATATTTTGGTGCAGGCTCTGGATGCTGCCTTACTACATTATGATGCTGACATTAGGAAAAGAAATGCAAGAGGACCGAAGCCTAATGGTTATGTTTAGGAGAATGTTTTGCCCGTGTACTTTCAGCACCATGCTATAACAATTCAGGAATGAATTTTAGATTCCATCAATTTTGCCGTGACCTCAAAGCCTTATGGCTGTTTATCTCTAAATTGTGATGAAATGAATTTCTATTAGAATTAGTAAGCAAGCGTCTTACTAAATAATTAACTTGCAACATAGAATTACTTGTTAACACAGTCCCAAGGTAGCCCCAATGAAGTACATACAAAAATCTGAGAATCCACAAGTTTCCAGTTCCCCCTCCCTGTACTATGCCGTATTGCTGCATGTCTTTAGCAGTGATACAACAAAGATGGCTGAATAACATGGCTAATTTGATTGCTTTGTGCATCTTCTAGATTGAAATAATGTTACTACCTTGTGTTTAGCACTGGCGTACAACTTTGTATATTTATAGCAATGCATAGTGTCATGTTGATAACTTTTAATTTGTCTAATCTTGATTTTTTTTCCTCTAAAAAAAGGTCCTGTAGAATGGAATGTCTTACTAGCAAGTATAAATAGAATTTTAAAAATATTTGATTTTTTTTTAAATTAATAAATGAAATGATTTATTGGTATAACTATGTTTTAAAAAAAGATGAGTACTATAAAATTGCTCTTTAGTTAAAGGGTTTTTTAAATAGCGCTTTAAGTTTAAGGACACTCGCTAATGAATCGAAAATTAAAAGTATTAAATAAAAAGTATGTATATCATTTAATATATTAGAAATTTAAAAAGTTAAAGTTTTACTTTTATTATTTTTTTTATTTTTAATTCTTTAATAACAAGTGTCCTTAAATCGCTCCTTGGAAAAATTAAAACTTAAAATGTTGCTCAAGTTCCTGCTAAACACAATGGTTAACAAATGTTTTATAACAATAAGATCATCAATAGCCTTTGTCAACTAAAATCAATTTTTATTCTAAAAGTTTCTATTTTATTAGTATTTTATTATTTATTACTTATTGATAGTAATAAATATGACTAGATAAAAAAAAAATTTATTCTTCACTCTGCTTCACCGTAAAAAGATAATGTCACAGTACAATGAAGTTTTCCCTTTGTTATTGGAGTTTAACTTCTATTCATTGACCGTATAAAACCTTTTAATATAGACATCAAATTAAAAATTGTTATATCAGTATAATTTTTTGACTCTTATCCTAATTATTCAAATCATGATTAGTGATTGATTGATAGTGTAAAAAACTTTATATTGTCAGTGCATAACAATTAAACTCTTCTTTTTGTGCTAATTAATTTTTTCTAATTGTTGGCATTTTGCAATTTAAGGATGTGGACGCATGAGCTCAAAGTTGGTAACTGTACCTTTTCCATGGCCTAGAGATGTTTGCTTGTTACTTGTATGTTGGAACTTGGAAGTGGACAAAATGTACTTCAAGGTTAGATTGGGATGGGAATAAAAATGAAATCATGAATTATACCCAAAATAAATGGGATCATTAGTTAGCATGTTCTGTTATAGTAAATATTTTTTACATTGACAATCAATTATATATTGTCACATCATTAAAAATGTTTGATTCTAATTATAATTACTTTAAAGTCACTCATAAAATAATTTGTGATTGATTGACAGTATAAAAAACTTTACGCTAACAATATATCAAAATTAAACTGAGTTTTAAGATTAAGAATCTTATAATAAATTGTCAAAAAAATTCACATATCTATACGGATTTCATATCTCTCGCATTTTAGTGAAATTTTGATTTGAGTGTTTATGCTGGCTCATGTCTACCAAAGATTATTCTTTTTCCTAATTCCATAGCCCCTATTACAGATATCTTCCCCTCCAGGCTCCAAGTGTAAAGGGGGAAAAATTCAAAAATGAAGGATTTACATACATGTATTTATTAGTAAGTGATGCAAGCACTTACGACACCTAGTCAAACGTGGATGTTAATAATTTAACAAAAGAAAATTAGGATGCGAATAAGGTTACATCACCTTATGTATTTTTACATACTAAAACGTAGAATTCTTCAAAACAAACTTAATCTACAAAGGTAGATGCGTCATGGGATTATCTTTAGAATTTAATAATTTTTAGACAGTAGTATTGACGACGACGTGTTAAAATAGTGTGCATGTTTGTTGACTATTACCTTTTTTTTTTTTTTAAAGATAATCACTTTTTTCAAAATAATAACAACTTTTTTTATTGTAAACGATTTTTTTGTAATCATGATATAGGTACAATCCACTACCATTTGTAGTGACTAATCTTCGTCGGGAAATCTGTTGGGCATACATGATGAATTCTTCGCCTCCTAACCAAGTTTTCTCCATACACAATAACTAAGATTCGAACCCTTGACCATTTACTTAAGATGTCCAAATTCCTTATCACTCAAATTAATCACATGTTGGCTCTCATCATGAGTTTAAGTCATAATAATTAATGTTTTCATTTAAGGAAGAGCCACAGATGAGCTAAAAGTGTAGTTATAAGAGTGTACTCTCATATTAAGTAAATAAAGAAATTCGATGTACTGAAGTTTTGATTTCACAATATTTCCTTTAAAAAATCCAAATTTGACTTTGAAGATTATAAAAACAGAAGTTACACGTCTTTAACGAAAATTGGTATACTTTTCAGCGTTGACTATATTATATATTTATACATAAAAGTCATAACAAGAAAGTATCATTCAATGCAATGGGATAACAAAAACAAGGGATGTGGACGGACATGCCACAAGGATCAAAGGTGAAGGAAGAAGGAAGCTTCATTAGTCTGACCAGATCAAAGTACAGACAATTTGCTATATCTTTATTAGCAATGAATATTTTATTTCTGAAATTTGAGCTTGTTGAACAGGCAGATGACTCCATGAATCATTCTATATATAAATACGACTAGTGTTGGCTTAGGAAAACACAAGTTAGAATGGCAGAGGTGAAGCTACATGGATTTTGGTACAGTCCCTTTACTTTGAGGGTGGTATGGACCCTTAAGCTAAAGGGTATACCATATGAGAACATAGAGGAAGACCGCTTCAATAAGACCCCTCAACTTCTTCAATACAATCCAGTGCATAAGAAGACCCCAGTGCTCGTTCATGCTGGAAAACCTATATGTGAGTCTATGATCATTGTTGAATACATTGATGAGATATGGACACAAAACCCATTGCTTCCTGCTGATCCCTATGGGAGAGCTCAGGCTCGGTTTTGGGTTAGATATGCTGACGACATGGTACGTTTAATTATATGCATTTTACTAACCTTTCCATCTTGATGAAAATCACTTGCACTTCTATAATTCATGTTCACTTTATTATCTTAGCTAATTAATTTAGTATACCTTGGTTTTGCTTGATAATTTTTTGAGTAAAATTTACATTATCATCCAAGAATGTGTTGCAATATATATCATTAAAAAGTTGGAGTTTTCAGATAATGATTAATGATTGTAATAGTCCAGCATCTTTATTTGATGATTTGGTAATATATAATTGGATGTTTTGTAAAAAAGTATTACATAAATATATTTCATCAAAATTAAATCCAATTTTCTATGCTGTAACATTCCTATCTGTATTCAAAATGACAATAATATTGGGGGTCAATTTTTAAAGGTTTCTACACTTCCTCCACTCATGCATAGCGGTGGTGATCATGAAAAGCTGGAGAAGGCAATAGAGAAGATCTGGGAACATCTTAAAGTTGTTGAGGAACATTGTTTTGGTTATGAGAAGAAATTTTTTGGGGGAGACACTATTAACATTGTGGACATAGCTTTTGGATCAATTGCCAAGGTTCTTGTAACTGTTGAAGATATCATTCAAGTGAAGGTCTTAGCAGCTGAGAAGTTCCCTCACTTGCATTCATGGTTTAATAATTTCAAGGATGTCCCAATCATCAGTGAAAACCTTCCTGACCATGAAACAATGGTAGCTTGCATGAAGGCTTTCATACACAAATAGTTCCCATCTTCCTAAGAAAATGGTAGCTTAATTATATAAAGTGATAATAAAGCGCTTGTATTTTTCTGTGTCATCTTTTTATGCGTATTTCTTTATGTTACCAACCTTGGGTTGGGTTTGTAATAAAAGTTTAAGCCAATTGTATTTGTCTTATAATTATATGTTGGTATGAATAGTGACGAAGGAATTCCAATATACAAGTACATTGTAAGTGCTCTAATTTTTCTGTTCATCTTCACAAATTCAGTAGGTTTCCGCTTATATCCATAAAATGCTTGGACCCATATAACAGAGGAGAGTACTAATTACCCATTGTTTTTTCTCTCTAAAAATTCGGTTGTTTGGATCTTTACTCACGGGCTCAACCTTGTATGGTTTATTTATTTGGTCAGTTATGTAACTCATGTTTTATAAATAGTGTTGTAACAGAGTCCGTTTTTGTAGTTTAAATACTTCTCTTAAAAGATGAGGGATCAAGTTACTCTTACTTTTAGGGCTCGTTTGGTAGTCAGGATAAGATAAGGATGGATAAAATATGAGAGCTGGATAAGGATAGGATAGGATATGAGCATGATAAGCTCTTATCCTGTCCAATGTTTGATGTGTATCAGAGAATGACAGGATATGATATAAAATATCCACAAATGATAAAATTATCCTTATATCAAAATTACATTTTTTTTTCAAAAATAAATTTTAATATTAGGTGGTTGTTTTATACATTTAAATTAAAAAATATTTAATAATATATATTTTCGACTTTTTAATTATAAATTAGTCCATTTTTTTAAATTATAAAAAATTAAATTTTTTTCACTTTTTATAAAAATTATTAATTAAACCACATATTTTAATTAGTATTAAGGTTGACTAATTAGGTTTAAAATCTTAATTAAATAATAACAATATTAAAGGTAAGAGATAAAAGAAAACATTTTCTTATCCTATCCTGTTGGTTTTAACCCAGCTCCACCCTCAGGATAGAATTATAACTAAGTCACAGGAAATGATAAGCTAACAGGATAAGCTTATCCTATCCTGCTGGTTCACCAAACTACAGATTAAAACAGGACATGATAGCTTATCTTATCCTGTCTCCCTTATCCTGGCCACCAAACGAGCCCTAAGAGTAATTTTAAGAGAGTTACTCTTCCATCCATTTATTCTAATCCAACAAAAGTCATGTAGCTTCTTTAATGAATTAATGTTGATCCATTGGATTAGGATAAATAGATGGATGAGATTAGGAGTAGATCTCTTAAAGTTACTCTTGGAGTAACTTGATTCCTCCTCTTAAATACAAAAAATAAAGATAAAATAAAAATATCAAGAGTGAACTATTCGAATAATTTGGGACAAAGATTGAGCTTATGGGCCTAGGTTATGAATTGATATGATGCATATGTGGAGTGGTGTTGCTTAACAACATGATCTATATTTGTGATGTTTCTTTGCTCATTTAAATTTATGATTTTTTTACATGAAGAAGTCATCTACAATCGTTGCATTCTTTAAAGTAAAGGAAGATTGTTGAAATTCAAACATCTAATGAGTCTTCAAATCCATTTGTGGAGAGTGGTCAGTTGAATTCTAAAGATCGTGCTACAAAATTTTTAAGAGTTGAAATCAAGGAAAGATTTGATATCAACTCATTAGAGCTTGATCCGAGATTACGACCACAGATATGAGAACATTCAATTGAGAAGTGTGATGAAGTTCGAATAAGCTTATATTAAAGTCGGTCTGTATCAATGTATGCTTTTTACATATCCAAAATCTGCGGAAAAACATTTTCGTAGTTTTCAGCCATCATGATTTAAATTATTTCTGTCTTGGTTGGAATATTCTTCTAGTGTAGATGTTGCATTCTATCTACAATTTTTTTGTTTCCATAACAAAGATGGACCTCATGCATTACATGCATATACTGTTAATGGATTTCGATTATGGAAAAAGGTGAGAGATGGAAAAAAAAAATGTGCATTCATCGTGCATATCAGAAAAAATCTCACTTCAGCTTACACAAATATTGCTGAGAGAGCATGTGTGGATCTTATGAACCAACCATCACACATTGCAAGAAGGTTTGAGAACTTCTCATCATAAGAATTTGCAGAAAATAGACTTCGTCTAAAAACTTCAATTGAGGCAATTAGGTGGCTTGCACTTCAAGAATGTTCTTTCAAAGGTCGCGATGAGTCTAAGACATCAAATAATCGTGGATTTTTTTTTGGAACTATTGAGTTTGTTAACTTCTTATAATGGTAAAGTTGCAAAAGTTTTGGATAAAGCTTCAAGGAATGCCTCATATACATCACCAACAACACAAAAACAAATTTTACATGTCTTGGCAAATAAAGTAAGGAATGCCACCCGTGAAAAAATTGGTGATGTAAAATATTGCATAAAAGTTTATAAAGCTCGAGATGAATCTAAAAGATAGCAAATGTCAATTGTTTTGAGATTTGTTGGCAAAGATGGCTATGTGCAGGAGAGTTTTTTTTTGTCTTAATCATGTTGAAGACATTGTCATTAACATTGAAGAAAGGTATTTGTACTATCATTTCCAATCATAATCTTGATGTTCAACCTATCTGAAGACTAGGTTATGACAGTGCAAGTAACATGCATGGAGAACGAAATGGTTGCAAGCTTTGATTTCAAGTGAATGTCCTTATGCTTATTATGTTCATTGTTTTGCACATCGTTTGCAATTGGCCTTAGTTGTTGCATCTAAGAAAGTTATTCTCGTCCATCAGCTTTTTTATCAAAATGAACTCCATTGTCAATATTGTCGGTGCATCATTTAACGTAATGACCAATTAAAAGTTGTCTTTGCTGCAAATGTTGCTCATTTAATTCAAAATGGTGAGCTTGAAAGTGGGAAAAAGCGTAATCAAATCGATTCTTAACAAAGAGCAAGCGATACTCGTTGGAGTTCTCACTTGAAATCCATTTCTAGCTTGATGAACATATTCAGTGCAACATGTGAAGTTTTGTTGAATATTATTGAGGATGGAACTATTATTGCTTAACGAGGTGATACAGATGAAGCTTAGGACGTGTTAACTTCTTTTGAATTTGTTTTCATTCTGCATCTCATGATGAATATTTTGGAGAATTCTAATGTGTTTTGTCAAGCTTTGCAACTCCAATCTCAAGATATTTTAAATGTGATGCATTTTGTAATAGCTCGTACTACTTTCAGGATTGCCAACTGTCCCCACAAACCAACACGGGTCTTTTCAGCGTGTTTTGTCGTCACTCACATGCTTTCTGGGAAACTTCCCAGAAGGTCACCCATCCCACAATTATTCTAAGTCAAGCACGCTTAACTATGGAGTTCTTATGTTCTGGGTTCCCGAAAAGAAGATGCATCTTGTTGCTATAGGTAGTATCAATAAATTCTTAGAAGCCTTTCTTCAACTGTACAGTCTCATATCTGCACAGCCTCATGATCCTTCTCATTCCGATGTGAATTCGGTTCATTGATATATCCCTTTTCCTAGAAGACTGCCAAGAGCCACTCCTTGTCCGTGTCTTATGCACCAGCGATCACTCCCCGCCCTCGTCAGTCTCAGGCATTACATGCTCACCGGCTTCCGCCTGGTTCGTCCCCGAACCACATAAAGAGAGTGTGTGTGTGTGTGTGTGTGAGCTTCGGTTTTGTGTTAAAGAAGAAGAGAAGATGAAGAATTTTGGGTGTTAGGAAGTGTAGGCAAATGGGAGAGTGATTAGAGTACGTGCCATGAAATTTTTTTAGAGCTGGAGGGTAGGGATAGCAATGGAAAGGATATGGATAGGGTACTATAGTATCCGTCCCCATACTCGTGTTTTAAAAAAAATATCCGTATCCATACCCATACCCACGTGGATAGCAACTGAAGTACTCGTACCCTTGCCCGCTGGGTACTTAGGTAATCATACCCACACCTATTACCTGCATTTTCATTAACTAAAAAAATCAATAAATAAATAAGAACATTATTAAATTGTAAAATATCATGATAGTATATAACAAGGCATAATATTCTAATATGTTCTCAAACAAATATCATGACAGTATATAAAAAAAAAAACATTATTAAAGTCCTACGCTTGGATCTATAGGACTATGAAAAAAATCGAAACTCAGGAAGGATATGAACTCAAGTAATAAACAATTGAATGGCGCTAGGAACTCAAGAATAATAGAAAAGTAATAAGCTAACTTTCATTTCAATGCAATCAATTGTTTTAATTTTATATATATATATATATATATATATATATATATATATATGAGGAGGGATCAAATTACACCGGTGTAATACTTGAATATTGTTACACCATTCAATAACATCCCACTGGATAAATATTTTTCATAATCAACCGTTGGATTGAAATTTACTATCATATAGATCATATATATAAATTTTTACACTAATATATAATCATTTGCTATGTCATCAAGATCCATCAAGATTAACGTTATATACAATTACACCGTTGACTTTAATCTTGACCTATCTTGATGATATAACAAATGATTATAGATTTGTGTAAAAATTTATAAATATGATCTATATGATAATAATTTTCAATCCAACGGTTGGTTTTGAAATTTTTTTATCCGATCTGATGTTATTGAATGGTGTAATAATGCCTAAGTATTACATCGGTATAATTTGATGCCTCTATATATATATATATATATATATATATATATATATATATATATATATATATATATTCATCCGTGCAGTAAATTTTAGTAATTGAAACCCACATAATTTCAGAGCACAACAAATCTATGAATTAGCATATTTTTCAGCTATCAGCCACTACAACATTATCTAAGCAATTGATCCAATTACACAAGAAACAAGTTCACTGGTCTAATAACAAGAGTAATAGTATCTATTTTACATATGGTAGGTTCGAATAAAAAGCATCATTCATATTGAGGAATTAGTTCTAGGATCACCAAGGATGTAACCCAAGTTATATATATATATATATATATATATATATATATATATATATAATAATAATAATAATAATAATAATAAATATTAATATATAGATATGTGGGTATAAGACGATATGGATACTAAGATATCAGTACCCGTACTCATATTCATTAAATCTTATAGGTAATTATTCATTCTCGCTCTCGTATCCATTATACAAGTAATTACTTTATCCATGATAAATAATTTTTACGGATCCCCACTAAATAAAATACTCGTTACCATCCCTATCGGAAGGGAGAGGGCTGCGTGGGAATAGGATAAGGGAGAGAGGAAATATTTTGGTTGCTTTAATTTGAATGGGGGGCCAGGATTGAGAGAGAAAAAAAGTAGATCCAAAGGTCCAAAATTAAAAAGAGAAAGGAAAGCTTCTCATTGATTCTCCACATAAAACAAAAACCAATCTTTGTTCACATAGGAAAGACTGTCGGCTGCAGCAATGTAAAAGGGAGGGGAAATGCTTTTTGGTAGAAATAGGTTCCAAATAATACTGTGTTCACTCTTTATAGTATCAAATTTTCGACTTTCAAATTTCAATTTTAACCCGAACTTTGGAATTCAACTAAAGGGATATTTTAGAAGTTGAATTTAGATTCCCGATACCCGGTGTGAAAGGGAACTCAGTACTGATACCGGATCAGACAGAAGTAGTTGATACTGATTAAGATATTCCTGTTTTTTTTTTTTTTTTTTACAGTATTGATTTTTACGCGTTTATAGCATTCTAATATAATACACGACACCTAAAATTATTCTAACTCATTTTATTTCGTCAAGTCGGGATTTTGAATTTCTGGTATCTTCATTAACAGTACTATTTGATATTGTCAGCAGTGGGCAAGCCGAGTTCAAATTCGAATTTTTCTGCGTCGAAAATTTTATTTAATTATTTCTAACACATCTAATTAATTATTTTCTATTTTTATTGACTTTGAAAATTTAGGACATTATATATTTGGCTTCATCTACTAAATACACTCATTCAAAAGTTGAGACATGATGAATGGGATGAATTGATTACAAATGTCAAATCTTTTTGTGAATCAGACTACATACCTATACACGATTTTAATGCTCACCATATTGCAAGACGAGAAAGTGTACGCCAACAACAAGATGACATTACAATAGAGCATTATTACAAAATTAATATTTTCAATGTTATGATAGACTCTCAATTGTAGGAACTAAATGACAAATTCAATCACAACCTGGTGGAACTACTCATTTTTAGTTCAACTAATTTAGATTCGAGAGAGATGCAGATAGGGGTGGCAAAATAGGTGACGGGCCAATCCGTTTAACCCTCCTATTTTAACGGGTTGGGTTGGGGTCCTCAATCCACCAACCCGTTTTGGTCTGTCCTGCTTAACCCACCAAGAATGTTGATCAGAGGCGAGGCGGGACGGGTTGGCCCGCCTATTCTAAAAATATATATAATTTAATTATGTTTTGACAGTTTGGAGCGCACCGGGACGGGTTGACCTGCCAATCCGCCAACCCATTTTCGCTTTTTATGCCTAATTTTTTATCTTTTATAATTGTTTTCAAATTTTTTATTATTTTTTTGCAGATCAACCCACCAACCTGTCAACCCATTTTTCTAGTTTTTTTGTTTTTGACGGTCAACCCGCCAACCCACGACTAAACGGGATGGGTTAGGAGGTCTAACCCATTTTGTTCAAGCGGATCAACGTGTCCCGTCCCGTTTTAGGAGGGCCAATGGCGGGTCGGGACGGGTTGACCCGTTTTGCCACCCCTAGATGCAACTATCATTCAGAATTGGTGACATATGCCAGTTGGTAACGAAATTTTATCCACAAGACTTTGTAAAATATGAGATGATACAATTGAGGGTGCAATTTGAGCACTTTGATCATGTGAGTCAAATTCCAGATTTTGGAGCATTGAAAACCATTTTTGATCTATGTCATTATTGGGTAAAAACTAGAAAAACAAAAGTCTATCCTCTAGTGTATAGAATGATAACTTTTATTCTCACTCTTCATGTTTCTACAACTATCGCAAATAGATCTTTTTCAGCTATGAATATAATCAAGACTACACTTCGCAACAAGATAGAAGATGAATTTTCGATTAATGGTTTGCTAGTACACATTGAAAAAAAAATTGCTCGAAAGTTTAATGTAGATTCAATTATAGATGTTTTTCGTGACATACCTGAGAGACGTTCTATGTTTTTATAGATTACTAAGATAATTAACTTTTAGAAACATATAATTATGATTATTTTATATGAAATTTGATATGTATATATTTATTGGATGAACTTTAACTTTTATAATTGCTCACTCATCATCAGCGTCATCCATATTTAGTACTTGTACGTTGAAAGTGGATACAATGGAGTACAAGGTTAGTTTGGGATCAGATTCAAAATGAAATAACGAATTATATAAAAACAAAAAGTTAGACCATGAATTAGTTTTAACAGTAAAGGTATAGTGAAACTTATAATAAATTGTCCAAAATTTTCACATATCCACGCGAATTTCACCTCTCCCATTTTTGTGAAATTTTGATTTGAGTGTATATGTTGGCACATGTCTACCAAAGAATATTCTTTTTCCTAATTCCATATGCCTCTGTTAAAGATATTTTGAATTAAATACGGAATTTAGTTCCTAAATTTATAAGGATGTATCAATACAGTCCTCGATATTATTAAAATTTTAAATTAGTTCCTAAAATTATAAAACATTAATTAAGTTAGTCTATTCGTCAGTCTCAGTTAACCAACGAAAATGATTATGCTAATGTGACACGTTAAGTGTCTGAGTGATGTTCATATAATACGTGTTAGGATTTTCATTGACATAATCAAACTAAAGTTAACAATGACATGAATATAATAAAAATATCATCCAACATAAAAAAAACCTTTTTTTACTTTTCACAAATATAAGTTTCAAATAAAAATACGCATCCAAGTGACTTTCACTTCACAATGTCCACCGCCTTCCCTATCTCTCTCCCACCCCTTCCCCTTCTTCTCCCCTCTATGTCAAAGAAGTTGATGAAGATCAAAAAGGATGGAAATTAGGTTCTGATAGAATAAGGTTCTGCCAACCATCAGAGAAGCATCTTCCCCAATTCAGTACCCTGGACAAATCATTTCTTGTGCCTCCTCCCCCATTCATAAAAAAACTTTTATAAAAAAATTAGAAAAAATTAATTATATGCAGTTGCAAGAACACCCCTCCCCCATTAAAAAAAAAAAATATTCATAAAAAACAAAGAATACGTCGTCCCCCCACGCGCCCAAAATAAAATGCAGATATGACTTTTCTTTTTATTACATTCACTTATTTATTTTGTTTGCATTGACTTGAAGGAAAATCTGAAGAGAGTAGTTCTTGTTGTTATTCTGAGAATTGAGGAGATAGCTCACAACACCTGTATGGTGGAACTTCGCATAACATGTGTGGCCTGTTTCTGAGAAAGGAAAAAAAAGAGCATAAAAAATAGACTATATCTGTCTATAATATGTTCAAGGCAGTAAGGGGGAGAACAAGTTCTAAACTTATGTGATTGTAAAATTGGAAAAGGGGGAGATGATGGGAGGAGAGAGGGGAAGGAGGAGGGGAAGAGAGAGAAGGGAGGTGACTGCTAGAAGAAGGGTAGAGGGAGAATAGAGAATGGGTATCAATTTGGTCCCTCCTATTATTGATTTGGTCCCTCAAATTTCATCATGTGACGTGAAAGTCATGAGGACTCTTACATGGGTGCAGGGCCGGCCCAATACCTTCAACCTAATGGTAAGTTTTTACACCAAATGGGCTAACTTATGTTTGTTGATATATTATACATATCAAAAAACTAATATAAAAAAAATACAAAGCGGGCCTTTTTTTTAAAGAAAAAATTGTTTTATTTTGAGAGGCCTAAAGCAAGGGCTTCACTTGTTTTACCCTTGGGCCGGACCTGCATGGGTGACATCTAGACACTTAACGTGTCACATCAGCATCATTGTTTCTGTTAGTTAACTGAGACTGACAAATGGAGATGAGGATCTCCTGTCCATTTTGGTGTGCCACACCATATCCCAGTCAATAATATCTTATCATGTATTCTACTTTTTCAATATTAAATAAAATTTTAACTTATATGACAAGATATCAGGGTCGGTCCTGAGGTTTTGGGTGACCCGTGCGAAATGAGAAAATAGTGCCCTCATAATTATTTGAAGATTGTCCTTGTATTTTTTGCCACAAAATCATTGATAATCAGTTCATAATCAAGGTTCTTTAAAAAATCATTCTCGATAAAAATCAAAACAAGGCTATTTAATCTATCTTGTGGCATAGTAAATCGCAAATAAGATTTTAACAATTTCAAGTTAGAAAAACTTTTCTCAGCTGATGCAACAGTAACAAGGATAGTTAATATTATTCTATAAGTTGTACATGCATTAAGAAAACAATGTTTGTGCAATTGCAAATTTGCAATGTAATGCAATATTCTTTCTCTTTCATGGAGAATAACAAAGTCTAATTGTCCACTACGGTATTATACAACTAAGTACCAAGTCGTCCATGCAATAGCCAATAATAATTAAAAGAGATAGAAAACGCATGAAGTTTTGAAAAAGAATGAAAATCTTTTTTCACAGTTTTACTTAAACAGAAAAAGAATAAACTAAATAATAATTAAAAGGATAAACTTTTCTTCCACAGGCAAATTATTCGTTTCTTGATTCTAAAAGATTGAGAAAGAAAGAAAGTTAGAGAAACTGGGATAGAGAGAAAAGGAGAAGGAGAGAATTAGCGAAAAAGAAAAGTCTACATAGTAAATAAATTAGGTGTGTAACAAATTTTAAAATATATTAAATTTAAAAGATATTCTAATATACACAGATACACTTGTCATATTATTTTTTATTACTCTATTATTATTATTTTTGGAATAATTATTTTTTATCGGTAAAAAATAATTATATAAACATTTATTTAATATTTATATATATTAAGTAAAATTTTACTTACTAACTGGTACCCCAAAAAATGGGGTCCTGAGTGATCGCCCACCTCAACTATACTCAGGGTCACCACTGCAAGATATTATTGGTTGGAACATGATATGGTATACCAAAATGGGACAGGTGATCCTCATCCGACGAATAGACTAACTTGATTAACATTCAACAATTTTGGGAACTAATTTGAAATTTAGATAATGTCGAAAACTAAGATGACATACCTCTAAAAATTAAGGGATCAAATTGGATGTTTACTAGATATTTTCACATCCAAATGTAAAGGGTCAAAATCGAAAAATTAAAGATTTACATACATGTATTTTTTTGTGTGCTTTACATACATGTCGATATTACGTAAATACTCAATTTGGTTCCTGAAATTGTAGGGTCGTATCAATTTAGTCCACCACATTATCAATATTCCAAAATGATCCTTGGAATTGAAAAATGTTAATTAGGTTCGTCCCTCCGTTGATATTTGCATGAACTATAATGACATTATGTTGATAATGTCTGAGATGCATTTGAAACTAAGTGAACAATATTAGAGATGCATTTGCTATATTTTATAATTTTAATGATTATTTTAGAATATTAATAATGTGAAGGACTAAATTAATACGACCTTATAATTTTAGGAATCAAATTAGATATTTATTCCGTCTATATTCAATAGTTAGTGACGCAAGCACTTACGACCCCTAGTCAAACGTGGATGTTAATAATTTAACAAAAGAAAATTTGGATGCTAATAAAGGATGAAGGAAGCTTCATTTGTCCGACCTGATCTAAGCAGAAACAAGTTGCTAATTCTTTATTATCAATGAATATTTTATTTCAGAAATTTGAGCTTTTTGAACAAGGCAGGTGACTCCATGAAAAAAATATGACACTTTCTATGATACCTTTGAAGATCTGAAGATATCGGTATCCTCAGAAATAAAGTAGAACTATAAGCTATTAGAAGGAATTGATAAAAAATATAAAGAATTAAGAAAAATATTAGAAGAAATGAATAAAAATATAACCCAACTAATAGAGAGTCCTACCAAAATTGCTGAATATACGTATAAAAAGACTCAAAAAAGACAAACCTAAATAGCAGGCATATATGAAATCTTAATAAATATAAGCGAAGGAAAGGAGATAGAAAATAAATAAGAAGAAGAAGATTTTAAAACCATACTTAACCTATTAGAAAAACTAATCAAAGAAGACGAAAATAAATGTATAATCAAAAGAGATTTAATGAAGTGCTTATAGACAAACAAACTGAAAAACTAAATCCTGAACCATCTAAATTACTATCACCAATAACAACATGGAGGGGTTAAAATCCGAGTATATTGAAACAATAAAAAAATCAATCGACTTAGAAGAAATTCAACAACTTCTTGAACAATTAAAAATAATTGAAGAAGAACACAATCAAATACAAATTGCAGAGCCAATTAATCCTCTAAATGAAACTGAAGAAGTAGTATTAAATTATAGTTCCTCATCGGATGAAACGGATTTTGACGAAATATGTATGCAACAAGGAGAATCAAGTAGTAACCTGATACCAAAAAGAAAAAGAAAGGAAATATTTGAGATATGAGAAAATATGGAAAAAGAAACAATGCATAATAAGGGATATGTTAAAAGAAATAATAAATGGTCAAAAGTTCAAGACGAATTTAAACCAAGATATGAAGTACAGAGATCAGCAGGAAACATATTAAATCTTGACTGTGTAAAAAATAAAGAAGAAATACTTCTACAATGGACTAATGAAATAACCCTTTTAATCGCCGTCGATGAAAAATTTAATAACTTAAACATGTTATCAATAAAAAATTATATTCTTTATAAAACAACAAGAAATGTACAAAAATACTTAGATAATATATCAGACGAACAATGACAACATTATTCAACCTTAACAACAAATAACCAAGATTTTGCAAGACTTATTATGCGTCTTATTTATCAAGAATTTATAAGATATGCTAGTATAGAACATAATGCAGAAGTAAGTAAATTTTTACATGAAAAAGCTAAAACACACCTAAATCAAATGCAAATATGTGACATGTGTGAAATAGAAAGTTTTATATGTGAACATCAAAAATATTACTATCAACTAAATTCCGCAACAAAAGAAACATATAAAGGAGTATTTATAGATAAATTACCTTTTCCTCTCAATACAAAAATCAAATTATTATGAGAATTAAATCCAAATGCAATTGCAAACACCTTAGGAGGAATCATTCAAATACTATACAAAGAATTAAGTGAACAATGTATAACTCGTGAAACCATAAGACATTTAAATAGGGAAAAAATGTAATCTGTTGTGACATGCCCGAAATAGAATTACCGGGTAAATACGGTTGTAATAACCCTATAAAAAGGAGGAAATACTAAAAAAGTAAACCGAAACTAAGAAAAACTTATCCTAAGAAAAAGGCATATAAAAACACAAAGAAAAAATATTTTAGGATACGACAAATACCTAAAAAGTATTGTCCACAAAGAAAAAAGAAGTGTAGATGCTGGATATGCAATGAAGAAGGACACTATGCAAATGATTGTCCAAAGAAAAGCGAAAAAGAATTTAAAGAAAAAGCTAAAATAGTAAAACGAATATATAAAATATATAGCCTTGAACCATTGGAAGAAGAATTAAGCAATACTGATGATAGTGTTTATGAATATTCTGAACATGATAAATTATCTTCAAAAGAAACAGAATCCGAATAGTACTTATATCAAAATTATAGTTGAAAAAGGTAATAAAGAAACCGAAGCTTATATAGATACCGGAGCAAGTATTTGTTTAGCAACAAAAGCATTATTTGATAAATGGGAACAACTAGAGTAACCATTAAAAATACTAATAGCTGATGAATCCATCCACCCTTTATTTTGGGTAGTTAAATGAATAACATTACAAATACAAAATAAACGATTTATTGTACCAACAATCTATCAGCAAGAAACAGGAATTGATGTAATTCTTGAAAATAACTTCTTACGTCTTTATGCATCGTTTAGTCAATACTTAGAACGCCTTACATACGAAATATACAATCCCGTGAGATACTTTCCATTCCAATCCTCCATTCCTCTCAATGCACCTATTCGTCCAAACAATCAGAGTTTAGCAAGCTGAACCGTGGTGAAGTATTTACTATCATTTGTCAAAAAATTCGTTATGCCCTAATTAATTTAGAACCAAATCGAAGAATCCCGGCCCATATTGACGAACTTCTGAATAAAGTATGCAGCGAAAATCCTTTAGATCCAAATATAAATCATAAAAATACCGAACTCATTACATTAAAACTGAAAGATCCAACCAAAGAAGTAAAAGGCAAACCTACGATTTATACTAAACAAGATAGAGATAAATTTGCAGAAGACATTAAGCAAATGACTGAAAAAGGACTAATTAGACCATCCAAAAGCAAACACTCTGCCCTAGCTTTTTAAGTAGAAAACCACAGTGAAATCAAGCGTGGCAAAAGAAGAATGGTAATAAATTATAAGCAGATAAACGACGCAATGGAAGGAGATGCATATTTTCTTCCTCGGAAAGATTTAAATATTGAGCGAATTAGAAATATGCACTGGTTTAGTACTTTTGACTGTAAATCAGGCTTTTATCAGATAAGATTAATGGAAGAATCCAAGACATTAACAGCATTCAGTTGTCCTCAAGGTCAATATGAATGGAATATACTTCCTATGGGAATGAAGCAATCCCATGGTATCTTTTAAAGGCGAATGGATTCAATGCTCAAGGATTATAAAGATTTTTGTCTTATTTATATTGATGATATACTAGTCTTTACAAATAAACAAGTAGAAGATCATTTTAACAAGATTGCTTTAGTTCTTAATAAATGTTTAGAACATGGAATAGTCTTAAGTAAGAAAAAAGTCGTTTTAGCACAAAATAAAATTAATTATTTAGGATTAGAAATTGAAAAGGGGAAATAATAATGCAAAAACATGTTTTAGAAAAACTCTACAATTTTCCAACAAAATTAAAAGATAAAAAAGATCTACAAAGATTCCTTGGATTGTTAACGTATATTTCCAATGAAGGATTTTTAAAAGATCTAGTAGTAGAAAAGAAAGTCCTTCAGCAAAAGCTAAAGAAAGATGCACTCTGGTCATGGACAAAAGAGGATGAAGCAATTATTATGTCAAGATCTTCCCGAATTATATCATCCATCAGATGATGACTTAATTATTATTAAAACAGATGCCTCAAATGAATATTGGGGAGGTGTTATGAAAGCAAAATATGTCTGGAACATTCTCAGACAGTGAAATTAATTATTCCACTCATGAAAAAGAAACTCTAGCACTTATTCGAATGTTGGAAAAACATCGAATTTATGTGCTTGATAAAGAATTTATTGTCAGAATAGATTCCACTTATGTTGCAGGATTTAAAAATATCAATCATAAAGGCACCAATAACCAAGGAAGATTGATCAGATGACAAATGAAATTATCTAAATACAATTACTTAATATCTCATATTAAAGGAGAAAAGAATGTCCTTGCAGATATATTATCAAGAGAATGGAGCGAGGAACTGCGAAAATGCTGAAGAGACAAAGAGCACTTAAGGCAGCACTCAGAGACCAAAAACTGAGAGAACTAGACTTAATTGAAGCAGACATCAAAGTCTTGGACTTACAATTAGAAGCTGAAACTTTTTTAGCAAAAGCAATCCCAGCAGAAATTAAACAGCAAGCTCGTCAGGAAGAAAATAAAAAATGGTACGCTATTTTTAACGGATCATTTCCAGGAATATATGACGAGTGGCACAAAGCAGCCCCCCATTGTCAGAAAGTTCCACGAGTTATTCATAAGTCCTATGCAACAAAGGAAGAAGCAGAAAAAGCGATAAAAGATTTTCAGATTGCCAAAGGTAAAGAAATTTATCTTGGACCAAGAACTTTTGTAGAAACCGCTACTTTAAACCTAGAACCAAAGAGATCCGTGAAAATTCTAGGAAAAATCCCTTCTTCTCTAAACAATTTCCAAATAATTACAAGAAAAGAACACGAACTTCAAATCCAATTTTCAAAAGAAAATTTTTATGAACACCTTAGAAGATTAATCCATTGGACGGAAAAAAAAAAGCAATTATGTATACATGGTTGATCGGAAATTATTCGCTACCAAGGCAATACTTACACTTGGAGCCCCATCAATTTTAGCGTTCAATTTGTTCCAATTCGGATTAATTGAATGTCCTTACTTAAGTCCCAACCTTGAAGAAATTAATCTGTTTCCTTACCACTTCAAAGAGGCAGTCCAAATGTTTCGAAAGAATATTGCCGGTAAAAGATCTATTTTCTTAAAATTTTACTCAGCTTATCTAGATTTCTCCACCAAACAACCAGCAAAGCACTTAGTCTTTATTGAAATCATTAATAACAATTTCCCTTTAATGGATGAACCTACTGGAGTAAACTATGAAGAAG
Source organism: Ammopiptanthus mongolicus (assembly GCA_039655645.1). NCBI lineage: Eukaryota > Viridiplantae > Streptophyta > Magnoliopsida > Fabales > Fabaceae > Ammopiptanthus > Ammopiptanthus mongolicus. The sequence goes on along the minus strand of CM077347.1, from coordinate 22,769,519 downwards.
AACAAATTATTAACTTCATAGCTCATCAATTAGCCAGCATATACTCCCAATGTCAAACCATTGGAAAAGAATCATTTATTAAAACTTTGTTCAAAGGATCCAACACTTTGCTTCTAAGCAAAACAAGTGGAAAGCCTATCAGAGAAAAGGACTTAGTTTTGCTAACAAGCTTCGAGATGCCCTTCTATGCATTCGAGGGACCCGCTATGAATTATTGTCCAGCTGTCCTCAACAAACTTTGCTCAATAATTAAATAAAATGGCAATCATGCATGTAAAAGGTGTATAAAGCAAGCCACGTCAGAAGCCACTACTAGCTGTCAGCCACAAGGAAAAGATTCCGAAGACGAAGCAATAATTGAAGAATGATGTATGCAGTGGCGACAGCATGTAAATTATTAGTTTTCTGATGTAAGCACTTACGTGCTTAGGGACATTAATGTAAATAAACAATAAGCCCTTAGCTTATAAATAAGCCCTCTTATGCTGAGGCAAAGCAGAGTGAATCATCTGGAGAAAAACTCTCACCCGAACTTTCTCAAGCTAAGGAAAGCTGTTAGTCTCCCTAGAGGAAACTAGGTATCTGTGAATACCACCTCTGTAACCACTTCTATCAAATAAATTACTCTTCCTATTTATAAACCTTCCATTTACTTTTCAATATTCAAAGACTCGTCATGAACTCATGTTCAGTCATTCACTCACTTAATGCAGCAAGGCGGAAGCAGCAGTGGACCAGAAAGAATATTAGCTAATTAACCTCAAGCAGGTATGACTATCTTCTTACAATCTTTAGTATATCATTTATAAGCATCATGGAGCCTGAGATCATAGAAAATAGTGATGTAGAGCACCTTCAAATTAATGAAGAAGATGGAAATTATCAAGGAAGTATTCTGGTTAATCCTCGTTTATTTCAAAAAATACAAAAAGAAGAATTAGATCTTTCAAAAACTGCAAATATGAAAGGAAAAGAAAAATTAGGAGGAATAATGAAAAGGTTTAATCAGAAGGAAAATATTATTTACTATGGAAAAATAATCACAGAAACTCCCATAGATATAACAGAAGCTCAAGGTCTCACAAGTATACAACTATTAAATCGAAAAAGGATTTCAGAACTAAGGCAAAATTTAAAAATAGAAGCACATAGACGAAAAATAGGATATATATACATATAGGAGCAGTTCAAATCTTAGTTAAAGCAACTTTCCAAGAAGGAATAGACTCTCCGATAGAATTAATATTGAAGGATGAAAGAATAACTGATGTGCGAGATAAAATATTAGGAGTTATAGAAGGAAACTTAGGTTATGTAAAATTAAAATTTGAAATTCACCCAAATATAGGTATCCCTTTAAATACACAAAGATTAGATTAATCATTAACATTAGAACACAAATTTTTAAGGAAAAATTTAATGAGACCAAGACATAAAATATTTTCAGTAACATATTGTGTTAATTATGCTTTAACAAACTCACACCATAGCATTACTTTTAGAAATAATGAATGAATAGATGTTCCACAATTATTTGAAGACATTGGCAAAATCTATTATCCACGAAGACATGAAATAACTGAATTAGGAACATTCTTAAAAAAATCTGAATCTTTAAAAATACCTTACATACCTAGGCTTATTACTTTTATAGAACCTGATAGAAGTAAGGAGGATAATATTAATAAATTAGTAAGTCAAGTTAATGATTTATCATTATATATAAAAAATAAAATATGATAAAATCAAGAAAATTAACCCACACGACGAAATTTGGTATCGGAGCTAGATAATGAAAACAAGCTAGCAACATAAAGCAAACTATAAATATGCTAAAAAATTATTGCAAAACATTAAAGGAATTAGATGAATAAAATCCTAATATCATAATTAAAGATCAAATAAGACGAGTTAAAACTCGTATCCAAATATTCAAACAAAGACTTGAAAACATAATAGGATGATAATATTTACTACCTTAAAACACTGGTTAAAAAAGAATAAAAAAGATATAATCTTTTGGCAAAATCAAGAACCTATAGATCTTCAGAACAAATGGCTAAAAGAAAGTATGTTAAAACATCACTTAAAATTAGAAAAATGGATTAAAAAGAGACTCCAGAGAATAATAGCATGATGACAATTACTAGGCTAAAGCAATGGTTAAAAGAGATTAAAAAGGAAATAGAATATTGGAAACAACAAGAAGCTGGAGATTTTATTGATGAATGTGTAATAGAAGGCATAATAGACTACAAACTAAAAATGCTAAAGCTAATAAAAAATGAACTAGAAAACTTTGCAGCATGAGTCAAAGCGACCCAAATACAACTATAAAAGAAAAAATACAAGTAATAAAATTACAACTCAAAAATGACTATGAATATTTATCTAATCTGTTAAAACACAAAGAAGAAGATTATATAGACGAACAAGTTAGAAAATTAATTGAAAGAGGTATACTTTGGAGAGAAAATAGATTAATTCTATTAGAAAATCAATTAAGAAAAAGCTCAACATAATCCTATGATAGAATATATAGAAGAACTATGATTACATATAGCAGGAAAAATAATAACGCTCATAGAAGGATTTGATGTAATCCTTATGTATGAAGATAAAGAAGCTATGAATTATCTTAGAAAAAAGATAAAGCATTTTGAAGGAATAATATTACATGAAGAAAATATGGCCCTTAAAGAAATAGAATAAGACATTCTTACTAAAGCTAAAAGAAGGTTAGCTTGTATTTCTCTTTATAAGAGGCAAGATGGTAAAATATTTAGAACCATTAACACCTTTGAATATTGGTACCCAACTCTACGGTACCAAAACCCTTGAATTAGTAAGGGTACTGTAGCAGTCCCCAAGAAAATTTGGATGCTAATGAAGTTACATCACCATATGAATTTTTACATACTAAAACTTAGAAATTCTTCAAACTTATCTATAAGGGCAGATGGGATTATATTTAGATTATAATTTTTACAATATAGTATTATAACGTATTGAGAAATGTTTTTGGAACATCTAAATAGGGACATCATATGGTGACCTTATGTTTTTTGGTGTAATTTTGAGATACGTCTCCTAAAAAGATAAAAAGTAAGTAAGAGATAGAGATAAACATATACGGTGTCACATACGATGTCCAGATTTTGATGTTTAAATAACACAATTCTAACATATTAAACAAACTAATTCAAACACATACAAGTCTTACTCTAAAAAATTATGATAAACTATATTATAATAGCTAAGCTTTTTAAGAGTAACACCATATTAGCAGCTGTTTTAATAAAATCTAGTAATTAATCTTTAAACGTAAATTAAATTTGCCCAGACAAATTTTTCCAAAAAACAAAACAAATTAAGCATACACCGAGACATGATTTCTACACAGATTTTTACCCTGTTCATGCTAGGATAAGTGCTTGCGTCATTAGATGCTAGAAAACAAAAACACATAAAATGTGAGTGAAGGAACAAAGTTGAAGGATGAAGGTAGCTTCATTTGTCCGACCTGATCTAAGTACTAACAAGTTGCTAATTCTTTATTAGCAATGAATATTTTATTTCTGAAATTTGAGCTTGTTGAACAAGGCAGATAACTCTATGAATCATTCTATATATAAATCCGACAAGTGCTGGCTTAGGATCAAAACACAAGTTATATAGAATGGCAGAGGTGAAGCTACATGGATTTTGGTACAGTCCCTTTACTTTGAGGGTCGTATGGACCCTCAAGCTAAAGGGTATACCATATGAGAACATAGAGGAAGACCGATTCAACAAGAGTCCTCAACTTCTTCAATATAATCCTGTGCACAAGAAGACCCCAGTGCTCGTTCATGCTGGAAAACCTTTATGTGAGTCTATGATCATTGTTGAATATATTGATGAGATATGGCCACAAAACTCATTGCTTCCTGCTGATTCTTATGAGAGAGCTCAGGCTCGATTTTGGGTTAGATATGTCGATGACATGGTACGTTTTATTATATGCATTTTGCTAACCTTTTCATCTTAATTATAAATGATCACTTGCACTTCTATAATTTATTTTCATTTTATTTGAGCTAATTAATTTAGGGTACCTTGGTTTTGCTTGATAATTTTTTGAGTTTATATTTAATGCAAAAAAAAAAAAAAAATACATTATCATCCAAGAATGTCTTGGCATATACATCATTAAAAAGTTTGAGTTTTCATATAATTATTAGATTTTTATTGGTATGCATGGTTAGTGTAAATTTTTTTTTACATAGTCAACCAATTACAAATCATGATATGAATGACTTTTAAGGTAGTTAGAATAAGAGTCAAATATTTTTAATGACGTGACAATTTAATTATGATTGATTGATTGTGTAAATTTTTTTTAGAGTGAGAGTGCACTTACCAAGTTAAATCCTTAATGATTGTAATAGTCCAACATTTTTATTTGATGATTTGGTAAAATATAATTGGATTCTTTGAAAAAAAAAAAAAAAGTTTTACATTAATATTTCATCAAAATTAAATCCACTTTCTATATATGCTGTAAGATTCCTACATATCTTTATTCAAAATGACAATAATATGGGGTCAATTTTTAAAGGTTTCCGTAGTTGCTCCACTCTTGCGTAGCAGTGGTGGTGAAGAGCAGGAGAAGGCAATAGAGAAGACCTGGGAACATCTTCGAGTTGTTGATGAACACTGCTTTGGTTATGAGAAGAAATTCTTTGGGGGAGACAATATTAACATTGTGGACATAAGTTTTGGATCAATTGCCAATTTTATTGTAATTGTTGAAGATATCATTCAAGTGAAGATCTTCCAAGCTGAGAAATTCCCCCGCTTGCATTCATGGTTTAATAATTTCAAGGATGTTCCAGTCATCCGTGAAAACCTCCCTGACCATGAGAAAATTGTAGCTACTATCAAGTCTATCATACAAAAACCGTTGGCATCTTCCTAAGAAAATGATAGCTTATATGAAGGGATAATAAAGCACTTGTATTTTTCTGGGTCATCTTTCTATGCGCATTTCTTTATGTTACCAACCTTGGGTTGGCTGTGTCTTTATATGCTTGAAAGTAATAAAAGTTTAAGCCGATTTTATTTCTTAGTTATTTGTTGGTAGGAATAGTGACGAAGGAATTCCAATATATATTAAAAAAAACCAATGATAATTATCTCTACATTTAGTGTAGTGTAAATTCAATTATAGATGTTTTTCGTGACATGCAGGAAAAACGTCTTATGTTTTGATAGATTACTAATATAATTAACATTTTGAAATATATAATTATTAATATTTTGTATGAAATTTTTTATGTCTATGTATTTGTTAGATGAACTTTAACTTTTATAGTTACCCACTTATCACAACCAAGTCTAACTCTATCCCTATTGGTACTTTCAAAGTGGACAAAGTGCACTTCAAGGTTAGTTTGGGATCGGAATAAAAATCAAATCACGAATTATAACCAAAAAAAAAAAAATGAGATCATGGATTAGTTTTAACAGTAAAAGTATACTGAAACTTATAATAAATTGTCCAAATTTTTCACATATCTACGGGGATTTCAGATTTGAGTGTTTTATGTTGGCACATGTCTACCAAAGAATATTCTTTTTCCTAATTCCTTATACCCCTATTAGAGATATTTTCACCTCCAAATGTAAAGGGGGAAAAATCGAAAAATCAAGGATTTACATACATGTATTTTTTTTTTGGTGCTCTACCTACATGTATTTATTAGTTAGTGATGCAAGCACTTAGTACACCACCGAGTCAAACGTGGATGTTAATAATTTAGCAAAAGAAAATTTGGATGCTAATGAAGTTACATCTCCATATGAATATTACATACTAAAACTTAGAAATTCTTCAAACTTATCTACAACGGCAGATGGTATTATATTTAGAATATAATTTTTACACTATAGTATTATAACGTATTAAATATACTAATTCAAACACACACAAATCTTACTCTAAAAATTATGATAAACTATATTATAATAGTAAGCTTTTTAACAGTAACACCATATTAATTAGCAACTGTTTTAATAAAATCTTGTAATTAATCTTCGAACATAAAAATGGTATAATTTTCAGCATTGACTATTCTTTATATATATATATATATATATATATATATATATATATATATATATATATATATATATATATATCATAAAACTAATAAAAAAAAAATATCATTCAATGCATATGGATAAAAAAAAGGCATGTGAGTGAACTGACATGCCACAAGGAACAACGAAGGAAGCTTCATTATTTGTCCGACCTGATCTAACTACTAACAAGTTGCTAGTTCTTTATTAGCAATGGATATTTTATTTCTGAAATTTGAGCTTGTTGAACACGGCGGGTGACTCCATGAATCATTTTATATACAAAGACGACTAGGGCTGGCTCTTAGCAAAACACAAGTTAGGATGGTTTAGGTAAAGGCTACATGGATTTTGGTATAGTCCTTTACTTTGAGGGTGGTATGGACCCTTAAGCTAAAGGGTATACCATATGAGAACATAGAGGAAGACCGATTCAACAAGAGTCCTCAACTTCTTCAATACAGTCATGTGCACAAGAAGACTCCGGTGCTCGTTTATGCTGAAAAACCTTTATGTAAGTCTATGATCATTGTTGAATACATTGATATAGGATATGGTCACAAAACCCATTGCTTCCTGCTGATCCCTATAAGAGAGATCGGGCTCGGTTTTGGATTAGATATGCTGCCGGCATGGGCCAGACCCTGACAAAAACAAACGTGTTCCAATCTCAAGGCCTGATCATGACCTATTAGCTTGATATAGATCAATTTTTAAAGCTTGACTTGACCTACTTCAAAGTATGATCTTGACTGAAAACCTATTTAAAGGCTTATCTTTCAACAAGGTCTTTAAATAGGATAAGCATCCACCTATAAATAGTTCATATGCCATTACTTGTAAATAGGTTTGTAGGCCTTTAATGATAAATAGATCAGTTATAAAATATGTCACTTGACCTTCATAAATAAATAGGCAAGTAAGCTTCTACCTTAAAATAGGCTGACCTGACAAGCCTCGTAAGCTTTTTTAAAAGCTTCAGATTAGTCTCTTTATCTATATGAATTTTTTAAAAAGTTTTGACATAACCTTTTTGTAAAACAGGTTAGGCCAAATCAGGTAATAGGCCCATGACGAGCGGGCTAACCTATTCACGTCCCTAGTTGCATTTCTATAATTCATGTTCAGCTTAATTATCTGTGTTAATTAATATAGTGTGCCATGGTTTTGCTTGATAATTATTTGAGTTTAAATTTAATGCACTATTTAAGAAAAAAATACATTACCATCCAAGAATGTGTTGGCGTAGCATTATAAAGTTAGGGGCATTTGTTTCAAGAATTGAAATTACATTCTCGAGAATCACATATTCGGGAATGCTATTACCAGGAATGTTATTCCTACTAATGTGTTTGATAAGTAATTTAAATTCTAAGGAATGGTTTTATAACTTATTTAATTTAAAAAATTAAAAAATTTATTAATACAAATAAATGTGATAAAATGATGTCGGAGTGGGAAGTTATAGGTAGTTAAGTTTTTTTCTCATGGGAATGTTATATTCTCACCCTTTAAGATGAGAATAAGAAGTGAGCAATTCATATATAAATAACATTCCTGGGAATAAAAAGTACCTGAAAATAAATTTCTAAAACTTGAAACAAGCATGAAAATGTTGCATTCCCTCCCTCACTTTCCCGAAAAAAATGTTATAATACTTGAAACAAAGACACTCTTACTGTTTTTGGATATTGATTAATGATTAAAATAGTCCAGATCTTTATTTGGTGATTTGATAATATATAATATTGTCAAAAAAAAAAAAAGATAATATATAATTGCATGCTACTGTAAAAAAAAGTATTACATTAATATTTCATCAAAATTAAATCCAATTTTCTATGCTCTAACATTACTATCTATATTAAAAAAATGACAATAATATTGGGGTCAATTTTTAAATATTTCTGCAGTTCCTCCACTCTTCCGCAGCAGTGCGGTGAAGAGCGGGAGAAGGCAATAGAGAAGGTCTGGGAACATCTTAGAGTTGTTGAGGAACAGTGTTTTGGTTATTAGAAGAAATTGTTTGGGGGAGACACTATTAACATTGTGGACATAGCTTTTGGATCAATTGCCAAGTTTCTGGTAACCGTTGAAGATATCATTCAAGTGAAAGTCTTACAAGCTGAGAAATTCTCCCACTTGCATTCATGGTTTAATAATTTCAAGGATGTCCCAGTCATCAGTGAAAACCTCCCTGACCATGAAAAAATGGTACCTATTATCAAGTCATTCAAGTCATTCATACGAAAATCGGTGCCATCTTCATGGTAGCTTATATGAAGTGATAATAAAGCACACATATTTTTATGTGTCATCTTTCTATGCGCATTTCTTTATGTTACCAACCATGGGTTGGGTTTGTCTTAATAGACTTGAAAGAAAGGGCTTTTTGAACAAATTGATTCACTTTTAGAAATTATTTATCAATATAACTTTGTTTTAAAACTATTTACTGAACTAGTCCACTTTTAACGACGTGACATATTTTATTAATTTTTTTCTGTCGCTAAAAAGCTCTACTCTGACTAGTGTTTTTTTAAAAACGCTATTGTGAGTAGTATTTTTACCGGATTGTGCCACGTAACACGATCTGGCTCGCTGTAAAAAAATTTAAAAATTTCATGGCCGACGCTAAAGGCCAAAAAGGCCGACGCTATACACCTGTTATAAATATTTCAATTTTAACAGCTAGCGTAGGCCATTGGCCTAGTGAACATTTCTTCAGACGGGTTCTTCACTGATAGTCATCAGACGGATGAACTTTTCCATCCGATGACTATCACAATGAAGAAATGTTCACCCATCTGATGACTACAAGTGTGATCATCTACTCGAGAGGTGTCATCCGTCTGAAGCTGAAGATCTTCATCCGCCTGATGACTATCAGTGAAGAAATGTTCACCCGTCTGATGACTATTAGTGAAAAACCTTTTAAATGATCACTTGTCTAATGAGTATTAGACGGGTGAAGAAATGATCACCCGTCTGATGACTATTAGTGAAGAAATGTTCAACCGTTTGATGACTATCAGTGAAGAACCTTTTAAATGATCACTCGTCTGATGATTATCAGTGAAGAAATGATCACCTGTCTGATGACTATCCCAGTAAAGAAATGTTCACCTGTCTGATGACTACAACTGTGATCATCTACTCGAGAGGTGTCATCCGTCTGAAGCTGAAGATCGTCACATGTCTGATGACTATCAGTGAAGAATCTTTTAAATGATCACCCTGTGATGACTATCAGTGAAAAACCTTTTAAATGATCATCCATCTGATGACTATCAGTGAAGAAATGTTCATCCGTCTAATGACTATCAGTGAAAGAAATGATCATTCGTCTGATGACTACAAGGGTGATCATTAACCAGACGGGTGAGCTTTTCTAATCTGACGGGTCATTTATCTTCATCAGACGGATGAGCTCCAGCTTAGACGAGTGATGACTTAGTACAGACAAGTGAGATGAGAGAAATATGAGATGAGAGTAGGAAAGCAAAGGAAAAGAAGGGAAGCAGGAACATCTAATTATGAATATCATGAGCAGTGTCATGATAGTACCTTTAAGGTGCGAGTTCAAAGTTGCTTTTGGTGAATAATTATGAAGAAACATTTCATCTTTGATATTTATAAACCACACCAGATGAGCATGTTATACCTTTCACATAGGGGTGGGAATAGGTCGGGCCGCTCGTCAGGGACCTATGGCCTAGCCTATTTAAGGCCTAGCTAGGTCTAGCCTATTTAACAAAAAGGTCGGGTCAAGGCTTTTTAAAAAGCCTATACAGCTAAAGAGGTCAGGCTATGTCTTTAAAAAAATTCTATTAAACCTATCAGGTCGGCCTATTTAACACACATATATAAAATATATAATTTAATATATAATACTATAATATATTATTTATAAATATAATATTTATAACATTTGAAAATAAAGGCCTATTGGCTCATTAAATGTCGAGGTTTACTTGCATATTTATTTGGAAAGGCCTAACAATCTATCTATTTATTAGTATAGGCCTACCAACCTCTTTATCATTAGAGGCTTACCAACCTATTGACAAGTGAAGACCTATGACCTATTTATAGGTGGAGGCATATTTAAAAATCATGTTGAAAAGTAGGCTTTTAAATAGGTTTTCAGGCCAGGTCAGGCTTTGAAGTAGGCTAGGTCAGACCTTAAAAATTGGCCTATATCAGGCTAATAGGCCAAGTTCAGGCTTGTCAGGGCCTAGCTCGGCCTAGCCTATTCCCACCCTTACTTCCACATTCATGTCCTTTGCATTTTGACAATAGAGTCCTTATTAAAACGCCAAAGAAGATAATCGCAATAGAGACCTCATTTGTAGCGTCGGTCTTTTTGGGGCTAAACGTGAAATTTTTAAATTTTTTAACAGCGAGCCACGTGGCACAATCTGGTAAAAACGCTACTGACAGTAGCGTTTTTAAAAAAACGCTAATCAAAGTAGCGTTTTTCAGCGTCAGAAAAAAAATTACTAAAATATGCCACGTGGCTAAAAGTGGGTTAGTTTGGCAAATAGTTTCAAAACAAAATTATATTAATAAATAGTTTCCAAAAGTGAGTCATTTTGGTCAAAAGCCCTGAAAGTAATACTCCCTCCATCCCAATATATATGTCATATTTGGCTAAATTACAGAGTTTAAGAAAAAGAAATAAATTAAACAAAGTGAATGATAATTTTACCAAATTAATCTTATTAGTCATTGATGTATTAACTATTATCATAAATGCAAAGTGGAGTATTTAAGGGTACAATTGGTAGAAAACATTTAATATTACCTTGAAAATAGAAAATGACATATTTTAGGACAAATTTTTTTTGTAAATGTGACATATATAATGAAAAGAAGGGAGTAATAGTTTAAGTTGATTTAGGTTAAATTACTCTTTTGGTCCCTCATTTGTTTTAATTTATTTAAGTCAGTCCCACTATTTTACAAATGTTTAAGTTGGTCTCTTACTTGCCAAATGTTAAGTAATTTGATCCTTTCCGTTAAGTTTTACCATTAAGTTGAATAAATTAAAACAAATGAGGAACCAAGTTAAATAAATTAAAATAAATGAGATACCTAGTTGAATAAAATATAGGGATCAAGTTGAATAAATTAAAACAAATGAGGAACCAAAAGGGTAATTTCGTCAGAACTTAATGGTGAAATTTATCGAAAAGGACCAAATTGATTAATGTTTGACAAGTAAGGGACCAACTTGAACATTTTTAAAATAGAGAAATCAACTTGAATAAATTAAAACAAACGAGGGACCAAAAAAATAATTTAACCATTTTGTTGGCATTGCAACAAGGCACAAGCCTTAGCAAGGACTTACTTTTTCTTGATATTGAGTTACAAAGAGATTTTGTATTTGAATGCTACATAAATGGTAAAACACTTTAATACAAGATATAAAAGGAGTGAGAAGGAACTAATTTACTTGAAGATTATTAACAGTAATGATTTATACAGTAGAGTACGTTGATTGATTAGATTTCTTTACAATATGCATCAGTGAGTAATCAACCTCGGAAATTGCTCTGAATAGGAGATGAACACGCCTAAACGCTTCCGCCCAATTCCTCAAAGTGAGTAATTACGTCTTCAAGTTGAGAAAACTGAGTCAAATACTTGGTATGCAGTTCATTTATGTCATGTTGGTTAAGCTGCCACTGGGAAAGACCATCACTAATAATCTTTAAACCGCTTTTCAGCAACTCCACTCCTCTGCTAATTCCATCAGGAAGTTTCCTTTTTTTATTTGATTGGTTCCTATAGTCAAATTCCATGCTCTCACATCCCTCTTTCTCTTTAGCAATGATTGAAATCTTGTGGACTATCCGTTTCAACATAAGACCTTCTCTTCCTAGCAGCTCAAGCTGTTCAGGGTTTGGTGCAACTGTAAGAAGAGCTATTTCCTTATTTAGAAATATTTTAAACTCAAGCATAAATCTCTCCTTATTTGCCTCCACTCCTGAAACTATATCATATGAAAGTGCTGCATCCTGTGGAATAAATCTCCATAGCTGATTGCACTCAGTATGAGCAGCAAAATATCCAAATGCTGTTATTGCCAGGTGAATGAATGCCCAGTGCCGCTCTTTCAAGAGCAAGTGATATAATTCCCACACAGCACAGCTCTTTGCATCATCATCACTTTCTGACATTTGGATGTTTATAAGCCCTGCCATGAAATGAGCCAAATGCGGTTTGCATTTGTACAGAAGGGATGGAGGCTCAGAGATAAAGATATTTTCAATCTTCATGATGGCTTGTTCAATATCATCTGATGTGTACAGCTGTTTCAAGTACGAGATGATCCCTAAAATTTCACCAAAAAGGCAAAGACATTGGTCCTTGATTCCTTTGTCTAAAGTACTTTTATAGCAATACGTAATCGAAACCAAAAACTTTAAGGTCTTTGCATCCATATCAGATAGTTGAACCTGGCTGCAGAAAATTGCAACACTAATCTTAATGCGAGCACAAATATAATCTTCTGTTTCAGTGGAAGAATGAAAGGAAATATTTGTTGAGTAGCAATTAGGTTGAAATGAAAGAAAATCAAGTCCATCGGTAAAACAGTCAAATCAATTTGAAACATGCATGTGAGGGATGGAATGTGCATGTTCACATATGCAGACTGTACAATTAACAGATATCAACACAAATTAATAGCTAAAATGGTATGCATGCTATTGTTATACTCGTTAATGACTGTATATATTCATTTTGACTTATAATAATATCTGAATAATGGATGGAATGCAACAGAACCGAATACTTACAGTGATTGCAAAGAAGCACACAGAATGAAAACAGGAATGCCAAACAAACCAGAAGGGCATGCTACCAATGATGCTTCATCAAAGTTGTCTATGAAGTCAAAATAATCAGATATAATTCTTTGACTGGAAGTGTTTCTCAACTCATCGGTCAGTAAATTAATTGGAAAACCTTCGACGAATAAAGCCAAACACAAAATTAATGACAAATGTGATCTCCCATCACCAATAAGAGACATGTACACCTGGTTAACCATTGATTGTGCACCATAGGTCAGAAGAAAGCAGATTGATCTTGCCAACTTTCTGAAGGAAGAATGAGAAAGGAAAATGGATTCCGAGGATGCCAGCTGCTTAAGTAATGAACATAGCTTGCTAATGATGTTATTTGCCATTTGTGTTTCAGCATGTCGCACCACAAAGCACCAGCATTCCATCACAATCTCCCAGCAAAGAAAGTGAGGATGAAAGATATTCTCTAGTAAAAAAGACTCCAACTCCCTCCAAGCTGTACTTGAAGATATCACAATCATGAAGGTTTTGAATGCTTGCAAGAGGGAAGTAAACATAGGCTGCCACACCAGTTCTGTTGTTTTTCCAGAGCCATACAATAAAGGAAATTGCAAAACAAGCATGTGAGAATATACATCTTCCTGAACTAAAATATCCAAAAACCAGTGGAGCTTCGAAGTTATTGCTACTTTCACATCTTCATCAAACCCAAGAGAATATCTGAGGAAGTTAATAAACAATGCAACTCGACCTATTATTAGTATTCTTGCTCTGCTCATACCTTCACAGGTATTGCAAAAGACTTCATTAACCCATGCTAAGTTACAATCAACTAAGGTTGGACCGTCAAGGAAAGAATGAGAATCCCCTTCACTAATGAACAACCACTCCAGTACCTCGAGCTTCTGTTCCAGTTTCAATTTATTCGAATTTAGTAAAGATAATACCAGATCCACCGTTGTTTCCTCCAATAGTTCAGTAATTACTGCAGATGCACATTTCAGAAGGTTTTCATTACTTATAAAAATCCATAAAGAAGTTATCATGAGAGCACAGAGTGTAATCTCCCTGTAGACTGTATAGGCTTGATGAGGATACAATGAGCATATTTTGACTGCATTAATCAGGTAAAATTTCACTGGCACAAAGATCCTTTTAGCTTCAGTTATAGAAACAGTTTCCTCGAGTGATGAAGACCAAGCTTCAGCAGCACGTTTCAGAGGCTCAGTTATCAATGAAAGCAAAGTTAACACTATATTTGCTATGTTCACATCAGAAAAACGTCCCCCACCTATTTGAATCAAAGAGACCACACCTTTCCAGGAGACATTAAGAATGCTGACTGAATTGCCACCATCATTTGCAGCAATGACACCAATCTGAGACAGCTTTTCTATTGCACATTTTGTTATGTTGATGGCATGGCCAACATTAGTAGGCTTGTCAAGGCTCAAAAGTTTGTCATGGCAGGTCTCCCAGTTTAGAAATTCAGAGCGCACCTTGCATAGTTTTACGACAGCATCAATGATAATGTGTGCCACCTTCAATATTTCTGAATCAAATGGTTGAATTTTCTGCTTAGAGACAGAAGGGAACTATGCTTAGGAACAGATACAAATTTTGTGGAGTAAATATGAATAGGAGAAATATATATATATATACACACACATACATACACATATATAATGTATACAAGACAGTAAAATATTTCTCACAATATTTATTGTTAATTATATAGATACTAGACATCACTTTTGTGTCTAAATTTTAAAAGCAAGCTTTACAATGATAAAACATTTCCTTAACTGGTATCTCAATTTAGAAATAGTTTCCATTATATGTTAACTATATACTTCCTCACCTTAGTAGGTGTCAATTTCTTTTGTAGTTTTATTTTTAGAATTCAAACCTCCATTTGCCTGCTTTATAACCTTATTTATTTCCTTTTAAAATGTTTAAGGGTTCTAACACTAAAATTTCAGTCACCATTTTTATACACTTCTACAGAATGATGAAATTAAAAGTTCCAAACAATAATATGAAGAAAAATCCTCTCATTTTATATGATGATTTTGTTGTACCTTGTTATATATAAAAACAATAATAGACCTACAAATAACAGCTTAAGCTTTTGGATTGAGTTGTTTCTTGACAAGGTACCAAAGCCTTTAACCAAGTGGTAAAGAGTTTAATCTATGTTACATCAAACTAAATTAGTATTTTAGCACAAGGTATAGCAGACCTGTGGATTGTCCAAGTTTAATGTTGATCTGCAATTAGAGTGAAGTGTTTTTTCATACTACAGGTCTACCACTCAATGTTGTAATGACAAATAAAAGAGTTTGACATTTTAAGCAGTTGTTTTCAGAGTCAAACTCTTTTAATAATGTAGAAATGCAGATTAAGTTTAGTGAGAGAAAAAAATACATCAATAGTAGATAAAAATTAAATCCTAAATCATTTAGGACAAAAACATTATATAACCTGTTCTCATCTCAAGTTTCATATACAGAGAGAGGCATATTACCTTAGCATCTGATATAGAATCTTTAGTTAGATTTAACGCTTCTAAAATGAAGGTTTCAACAACATTCTCGAATTCTTTGTCACCATAATCAGGAAATTTCAACAAGGCTGAAAAGGTTGATGTAGAAAATCTTAGGATCTCCAGAAGAAGCTGCACAATATAAATATAAATAGTTCCAATAAAACTTGATGTCACTAAGAAAATTAGCAAATGAAATTTTCAAGGAGGCTGAAAATCAAGAAACCTCCTCAAAGAGCTTTACAAATCAGAATATCAGTGCTTCTTTATTTAGAGTAACTACATTCTCAATCACGACCATTAAACAAACCACTTCACATAAGAAAAAAAGCTGTCAACAATTTGTACTATTCTATTCATATTCAAGGCTTCTGCAAAAGGAAAGAGTTTACAGCTCTGTAAAAGTGTGGTATGTCCATAGCTGAACATCACGTTTGTCCATATTATAGCTTTCAGGGCTCATAGCTTGTTTGCTAATCGTGTGTAGCAGGTTCGGTGGTTCCAGTTTACTAGGTGAAACATGTTAGGCCCACTTCTCAATATTTTATCAATAATTACAACCAATAGGTGGCGATTCAACCTTATAAGACTACTCAACTTTCCCTCTTGCTGTTTTCTTTCATCTTCATTCTCCAATGTCACTTCTGAATAGTAATCTTCTTTGGACATATTGCAACATTGCATTCTCACAAGAAATCATACAGAAAGTGAAATAACAGGAAACACAACACAGTTGTTATCTCTTCTTTCCCTGTATACATAAGAAGAAACTCAAATTCTACTAGATTTTTCCAGCAGAGGCGTATCCTAAATAACATGATTTTTATCAACTACTTCCAGGTCTTGGGGAAACATAGAATACACCATTATCTACAAAAGTTACTTTTACTGCTAAAACAGGAGAGAAGATTTATTACAAATTACTAATCAAAAGGGAAATACAAATAATGATCAAGAAGAAATATTTAAAAATATAAAAAGTAAAAACCATACCAAAGTAAACACCTTTTTCTGTCTAAAGTAAGATCCTTTATAATGACTTCTGATCTTGTAAATATTTGAGAGTTCAGTCTTTGACAAAGAATTCCTACCTGGTAAAATACAGAGCTATGTTCATCCTCCTGAGATTCTTCCGTTGACAAAAGACTCATCTTTAGATGCTTGCCACACCAGATGCTTGCCTAATTAATGATATATTGTTATAAGAAAAGACATCTCTCCAGGAAATCTAGGAGATGAAACTAAGTGCTAAAGTCAGAGATGAAATCAAGTGTTAAAAGTATATATATGAAAAAAGAAAAAGTAAAAACAACAGATAAGTGTAAACATACCTTGACGGCAAGAGTGAGAATCTGTGGTAGACGGCTAGATGGGTTAACATCTATATATTTTAAAGCCACTTGTAGAATGCTTTTATTTAGCATGCACTGGGAGACATCCAAACATGTGAAGTCCTCCCAAAATGTCAAGCTTGCAGTTAAGGTGGAAAGTATTGACAAAAGTTATCTCATCATTCTTTATACGGAAGTACACAAGCATATACGTCAAGAATAGAGTCTTTCACTTGAACCCCTTCTCATAACAACTGTCACATTGATGGAGCAGTGCAGGGTCTGAGGGTTGGAGTCAAGTGGTGATCCTACCCTCTTAATGAAACGTCTCTAACCTAATGTCCATCCATTATGGAAGTTAGGCCCGCCAGGCTCTATACTGTGATCCATGATAATCCAACACACTATCATTGGACTGATGCACTAGCCCAACAAATAATAAACAACAAACATGATGCCTCACTTTCAAACCATAATGGATCACATAATCATACGAGTCTCCAGGAAATGTACCAGTCTATCCATTTAACCCATTTCAAATAAAACAAAATACACCAATCAATAGAAGCCTAAACAAAGAAGATTCCAACAAAAGCAACAATGTAGACAATTAATAGAGTGATAAAATAGCATAAAAGTATAATAATAGCTAAGGTCATGAAAGTTTCGTTAGTGAGTAATTCGGCACTTCCTTATGCTTTGATAGAAGTTGAGAGAAGAGAGAGAGATCGAGAGAGATGATACATTAGAAAATTCATATTGTATTGAATGAATCAAAAGTTAGTTACATCATGGTGCTGGACACTATATATATGGTGTCCAGGTTCACTCACGCTAGGAAGATAAAAGAGGCTCGCCTTAACTGAATAGCTGACTCAGCATATTCAGTTAAGCGCTGATGCCTTACTCTATTAGCCCCCCCCCCCCCCCCCACAAGGTGGATGAAGAGAGTCAGCCTTTGTCCCGCATAAGACAAAATTTAGTAGAGTACAGCGGCTTGGCCAAGGAGTCAGCAAGTTGATCTACAGCAGGAACATGAACCACTGTCAGGGCTCATGAGATGACTTTCTCACGCAGAAAATGGATGTCTAGCTCCATGTGCTTGGTACGGGCATGCAGCACCGGGTTGTGAGACAAGGACACCGCAGTGAGATTATAACACATTAGAACAAGAGTCTCAAAGGGAATCTGAAGCTTAGTGAGCAAGGACTGAATCCATAGAACCTCAGCAGTGGTATAGGCTATGCTGCGATACTCAGCCTCAGTGCTGGAGCGAGCAACAAGTTGCTGCTTCTTAGAGGACCATGAGACGAGATTAGGACCAAAGTAAACACAGGACCCTGAAGTAGATCGGCGATCATCAGGATCACTGGCCCAATCCGCATCACTGTATGCCCGAAGAGTGAACGGGCGATCAGTGGGAGCAGGTTTGAGGAGCAAACCGTAAGTGGAAGAGCCATTAAGATAGCGAAGGATTCGCTTCACAACCTGCCAATGACTTTCCATAGGATTGGCCATGAATTGGCAAACCTTGTTGACACTAAAGGCAATTTCTAGCCTAGTGAGGGTAGCATATTGAAGGGCACCAACAATAGACCGGTAGAGATGAGGGTCAGACATAGAATCAGTCCCAAAACGGCTGAGTTTACAACTGCTGATCATGGGGGAAGAGATGCCTCTGGCATCCAGCGTATTGGCCTTGGCAAGGAGGTCATGGATGTACTTGGACTGTGTCAGGAAGAGGCCACCAGAGGGCAGAGGCTTAACCTCAATGCCAAGGAAATAATCAAGGGCACCAAGTTCCTTTAAGGCAAATGAAGCATTGAGCTTATGAATCAGATCCCGGATCAAGGAGGAAGAGCTGCCAGTGATGATAATATCATCTACATACACAAGGACATAGAGACAGGTGGAGTCCTTGGTGTAGATGAAGAGAGAAGG